>OX422214.1:509737409-511056576 GCA_949130495.1 Sambucus nigra
TTCGTTGATTCCTTTAAAAGAGAAAAGTGTGTGGGAATACAATTCTTATGTGTTTGATATCATATTTCGCTTTTATTCATCTTTGAGGTAATGTAAAATAAACATATTGTTATATTTAGTGGCAACTACTTATTGGAGGGATATAGTTGGATGTTTTTATTATTTGTGATACTTTTGGTTGTTTCGATTGTTTGGATTGTTAATGTTTTAGGTCCGTATAATTAATAGTCTAAATAATTTGTAACAAGTCATTTATTTCACAGTGTGAGTTTGGTTCACTTTTATGTTTAGGTGTGGGTTATTGAATTGGGTGTTTGTGGTAGTTGGTGGTGGTGTCATGTCATAAGCACACATACGAATATTGGGGGAAAAATTATCTACGTGCCTTCAGGAACGGGTATCCCGGACATAATACACTTGCCCTTACTGAGCCAGAAACTACTTTAATCGATGCCCCACCTCGGCATCCTATTCTTGTCCTTTAACTCCTACCGGGCAAGATCAAAGCGTGAAATTCTACCTTCCATAAGTGTTAGCAACACTCCTCTAGTGAGCCTATCACTCCTTTGAAGGAATCGTTCTTCATTGTACTTTCCTTGATTCAGTACAAAATTCACATATCCATAAATTTTTTTATTCACTGTCGGCTTCTGACCCAACCTTATGTGAAAAATTTAAAACTGTATCCTTCTCATTCCTACTAACTCATGGGGACTCATGGTTAAAACTATCCGTAAGATCCCTTTCGAACCCTTAGCTTCACTGGGTAATTCAACTTTAGTACCACTCTCTACTACAGCGGTATTGGGGTACTCATAACTATTATTCTTTAGTAGTCGTTGCCATAATTCTTAGCAAATGCCACAAGGAGAATGACCTCTACTACGGTCCTAGTCTCCAGCTTCAACTCATAGCTCCAATTAAGCCCCACCTCCTGCCCCCTTCCTCGATCAGCACACGAATCTCGAACGAGAACGCAAAAGATTACAGTAATCTTATAATATGGAAAGAGAACAAAATCTCACAAGAGGAATCAACATTCTTAATCATAAGGCTCTATACCAAATCGAGAGCAACACTGAAAGCGTAGTACATCCGCACAGATTCCAAAGGACACTAGAACCTGATGCTCTGATACCATCTGTGACAACCCGCCTAATAAAATACCGGGAGATCACTCCTATATAAAATTAAAACAAGAGTCGCATATGGATCATCCTCAGCATCATTGTCGAAAAACCAATATAATTACTAATACCCTATTAGGTTGGTGTCTAAATTTTACTTAACTAATCTTTTTAAACAACTATAAAATATAAACATTCACACAGTTTATATAAATGAAACTGGAAAGAGGTAAAATAACCGAACACTTGGTTCAAATATGATACAACCAAATCGAATGCCGCACTAAAAGGAGGTAAAAGAATAAATAAATGCATTTGGGCTTTCGGCCCGAGAGTAACTACAATGCTTCCTATCTAGATTGCAAGAATAGAACCATCTAAATCAAAGCTGCATGCATCCACAGATGCTGCAGCATACGTCTGACTCGAAATGGATCATCATCCAGGCGTCCCTGTGTCTGGACACCTATATATACACAATATATAGCAAGAGAGGAAAATATAGAAACGGGTCGGAGCCCGAGTTGTGAAAATATTTAGCAAGTGCATAAATGCTTTATTTTAAAAATATGTTTTATCTCATATTTAAATTGGTATCGCACTCCCATGAGATACCCCTCACCTCTATTCTAATAGTGCACACCTAGCACATCCCTCTAACCGTCCTAGTTAAGCTATGCTGCCGAACTACTCCATCACCCCCGGCTCTAGAAATCCTAAACAACCCAATTATTAAGGGCTCAACTTCTCCCTATCCTCAATGCTATGCCATATTCGTGCGTGGGGTATCTCGCAAAGCGAAATCCAAACAAGGAACCCCCCCAATACACTACTACTTGGCAAGGTTGAACGTCGAGATCCATTAGACCCTCAGTACACGAAAGATATATTTATATACATATATATACACATAGAATTATATTCATTAACATGCTCATTTTTAACTTTCATACTCACTTTTATATACGTATCATGTTACACTTCCGGATATATCTCCCGGAATGAGAATTCATTTCTTTATTATTTCATATTCATTTTATCTCTTTACTCTCATAGAGATATAATATCTTATTCTCATACACAAGTAATGTACTATCACACAAGTACAATAACCATCCCAATGAGCTATAACTCGAGGATACGGTCTCATAGTGTCGATCCAAAATCCGAGTTTACACACTATACCACGGTACCAAGCTAGACTCCATTAATGGACATGGTAAACAAATACACAACGGTGGAGGCGGTCATGTTCCCCCTGCAAGTGGAGTTAAACACATCTCACTCGAACGTGGGACGATAATGACCTAGGGACTATAATCTCCCTGCTCCTCGAGCCAGGGGATTCACCCACATCGCGCAACCTCCCTGGATCGCACTAGAGAAAATATATTCTCTGGCTGTTCCAACCCTATGCAAAAGGAAAGCCCGTGGAAACCATCCTCTAAAATACACATATACCAATCACACACAGACACATATGTATTCGTATCATATAATATATACTATAATTACATCGTATATATATATATACCCCTTCTCAAATGTATACATGGCTATAATTTCCAACCCCACATAACGATGGCCAATATCTCCAAATTGTTCTCACTTATCGTATAACTCGCGCTTTAATCACTTTTAAGGATTTACACCATCTAATCCTGAAAATACTAATTCCTAGTAATCGCGTCCTAGGATTTTCTTGGATGTATTCAGCTCACCTACATTCGAATAATGAAAATACCTATGCCCAACGGTAGAGGAACTCTCTCTCAAAGGTTGACCGTCCCGAACGTTTACTAGGTCCGTTCTTCGAATTATGCCCTACACCAATCCAAGGTCTTCTCTTTAATCTAAAGGTTTACTTACCCTCAAAACCATCATTTAGGATTCCCGATATCAATATTAGGATCCCCCATATAAAACCCTGAATTTTAATTTAACCCCCCCCCCCCCCCCCCCATACTCTTAAGGGAAGAAAACTGACAAATCTGACCAAAGCAAATCGATTCGCCCTAATTGCGAATCGATTCGGGTGGGAGAATCGATTCGGCCCCCAATCCGAATCAATTCGAAAATTGTTATGTAAGAAGGTCCTTAATGGAGAATCGATTCGGTCTAAATCCGAATCGATTCGGCCCAAGGCAACCTTACAGATCCCCTTAGGAAAATCGATTCGGCCTAGACCCGAATCGATTCGGCCTGTTCGAGGGGAACTGTTTGGGCGACTTCTCAATCTCCAAAATACCCAAATATCAACTCAACCTCCATTTGTGTGGTTTCTAATCTCAACCAATAGCTCTATAATCATCCTAACACTGATTTCTAAATAACACATAAATTTCTTTTCTCCCAAATGTCAAATTTGGTTTCTAAATAACGATTTCGATCTCGGATAGCCTTCCGTAGAAAAATCATTAAAAATCCAAAAAAAATCAGAAAAATATGCGGTCAGCACCCACGTGACGGTATCATAAATATATACAAGTTTTATTCTTTGACCAAGAGTTGAATCGATTCGCATCAGGGCCGAATCGATTCGGAAAGGCCGTTACCTCACTATTCATCATCATCTCCAAAAATCCCAAACCTCCATTAATACAAATCCAAGCTTTTTATATCTTCTCCCACCAACATATAACTACACCTAACTATATATACATGAAGTAAATAGGTTCTAATCATCCTAGAACCAAGAATCAACAACTAAATTCAAGTAATTCCTAAGTTTCTCCAATTTGATATTTTTCAGGGTTTACCCGTTAAACTTTTGAGAAAAACTCGTTTGATCCACGAAAAACCCAACCCAAAATCTTTAGGATTTGTTATTACCAATTATGATATGAGATTTATGCTCAAAATTAAATATAGAAAGTAAACACTTGCCTCGTGGATAAAATCCGACGACCTCGAGTCGAATCCCACGGAGTTTGGCCGGAACCTCCCTTTTCTTCCTCTTTTTCTCTCTTCTTTTCCTCTCCTCTTTCTTTTCTCTCTTTTCGTTCGTTCTCCCACTCTCTCTTGCCTTAAATAGGAGAGAATTAAGGGTTTATCCCTTTAAACTCAAAAATGACTCATTTACTCAATTACGAGTTCCTTTTAATCCAAAAATTCCTGAAACTCAATTTCGACCCCCGGATACTCTATTGCCACTATCTCGGCCATTCTGAGACTCACCGCACAATCAGAATCTCCATCCGAGGCACTTGACCGTAACTCACTAATTTAACCCACTACATCTCAATGCGGGTTTTCCCATTAAAACATTATCCTCTGTCGCTTTACCCAGCTGCGACATATTATTAAAATACTCTGGTTCATTTTCTTAATCCCAAAAGTAAATATAACACCCATCGAAAATCATTAAATCCTTGAAAACCTCAAAAATTACTATTCACGATAATTTCTTAAATTCCCAATTTGCACCTAATTATTAAATTTAATTTGCCATAAAAGTGCAGGTTATTACAGTTAGACCATAAAGGTAAATGAAAATGTCTCCATTGCCTTTGCCTATGATTTCATTCAAGGAAAAAAATGCAAATCTTTATAGAATTATGTCTTATGAGATATATGCATTCATTTAAAAATTTATTTATTTATTCACTTGGAAGTTATTGAGGAATGTTGTTCCTATTAATTGTGTTATTAAAAGGAAAGGGAATCTAACTTGCCTCTAGATGTGTTTTTTGCACTATTCATAAAATTCAAACTAGAAAACATATTTTCTCATTGTGGACCTACTTAAGAAATAAATTAGGGGTTCATCTACTAAATAATCATCTCAAAGGAAAATTTATATCTTAGTGGATCTGTAATAAATTAGGGGTTCATCTAACACTTGGGAATAGTGAAAATCTCATAATAAGTGTCTTTTTGAAGGAGAATCAATATATGCTCCTAAAACCATCATTAATGTTTCCAATCTATTCCCTATTTGCATAGCTACTACTGAATTGACTAATAAAACACTTAAGTGGGGTAAGGTATTTATTTCGTTGAAGTGGGTTTCCATCCTATTAGGAAATTTAAATTAAATTCATATGGATGTTCAATGGGTGCTTTGGATGAATCAGTTGGATGAGGTGTCAATAAAGATGGTAAACACAAATTCATAGTGGCATATGACTCTATCTATTTCACTAATAAAAATATAATGATAAAAGAAAAATTAATCCTTGCAGTCCAAAGATATGTATTCCAAAGGTATTAGACTTTTTTATATATAGTTTGATTGCAAAGTTATTGTTCCAATTTTGAGGAGGTAAGTTCATTGCCCGTGATTTATACATGAGATAATAAAAGATATTTATGAGTTGGTTAAAGACACAGATGTTTATACATCTCACTGTTATATGGAAACAAATCGTGTTGCAGATTCCTTAGCTAACTTTGGTGAGTTGTCAAAGAATACTTCCTTTTTTTCTAGTTGTTACAAAATTTACCAATAATGTTGAAGGTTTTATGACGATGGATTTAATGTGTATTCTTGTTATAAGACATCTCTAGCTACTCAGTTTCGTATTTCTTCATGAAAGAGACTTGTCTTCACTTATTGAGGTAATTAGCCTGTCAATCTCTTAGTGGTAAACTGGTTTTATCAGTTCATTTTTCTAATCTATTCATTTATTTTAACAATTTTGTGAGACAACATTGACAATTTCTAACGCCTCGCAATCATATTTTTCTTTTAGATTTTAAATACTTTTCTTACTTGCAAGAGATGACAAGAGCAATGTATTTCTCCTTATTAAATTAATAATTATCTTTGGGCATTATCATCCCCTTTCGTTAAATGAAATATTAAAATGATAGTTTCTCAATGTTTATTGTCTTAATTAGTAGTATTAAGAGTAATGTTAATGTAAAAATTCACATTTTAACATAATATAAATTTTCATTTTTCTCAAAACTAATAAAAATGGAAGTTCAATAAATTATGTTGGTTATTTGGTAATTTTGTATCATTAAAAATAGAAATATGAATGAAATGAATCATAACAAGTACTTTTAAATGATCAATTTATCTCTATTCGTTAGTAAGTGACAACTTAGACTCATGCAAGGTGCCTGTTAATATCCGTGGATTCTTCTTCACCCATCCATCCATCCATCCAATTCCAACTATTTATTTTTTCTTTATTTATTTCTCAGTATTATTTCTAACCATCCAAGTCTTTTTCATCATCAAACTATCATTCCCTCAAAGCCCATGTCGTCTTAAAAAATCTCCTTCGTTCAAGTAATCACCCAACTTTACTTAAAGGTTGGGTTCTTGTTTATTTTGTTACAAATTTTTTTATTTATTTTCATTTGTTTGCAACATTTATTAGGATAGTGAATGTGTACCGATTGGAGGAAGGAACTGGAGAGGAACTTCATAGAGATTATGGGTTCCACTAGGATAATGATTATGAGGAAATTGGGTTCTCCAAAGTTCTCAATTTGTTGAATTTTAGTGTTGAGACATAGTTTGAAGGCTTAATGAATGGTATATTGCTTATGGCCAGAGGTTGTGTAAGATATTCGTTATGAGTAGAGAACTTGTATAGAGCAACTACTAGACTCCTCTAGTTGTATCATACTCACATAAGACTCAATAAACTTATAAATATCTAAGGCGCACAAGTGTTATGCCTATAATACAATATGAAAGGAGAAGTGGTCCTTCCCTTTCTAGTTACTTTTTGTACTTAAAATAAAAACTATTATAAGTTATTTTGTAGATTTATTTCTATTTTTTCAACCTTCCCTAAGACTTATTTATCTATTTATTGCCTCATAAATAGAGAGAATTGATGTTAAAACATGGTCTTACTTGGAGGTCTGATTGCTACAAAATTAAAGGTGGATTGTGGGGAAGAAGGTTAGAAGACATGAGTGGTAGTTAGTTCTGGAATTAAATGTGATTTAATGAATCAATGTAAGCGATCAACGGTGAGTGGGGGTAGGTGACACAACGTTTATACTTCTCAATTACTCGTTAAATTGTTGTAACACCGCGCACGCCCGAAAAGAGACACGTGGTGTGCTACTGCGATAAAAACTATGCTAAACCATCAAATGAGTATAGAGCATCTAAATTTCACGATTTAAATATAACAAGTCCACAATTCTTCTATTTCCACAATATTGATTACAATAACGTCTCTCAAATATAAAATTATCCAACTAAAATTACATCGCTATTTTATACATCAAAAATAAATCTTCCAATACATGCTCTAAAATAATTCACCAAAATAGTCCATAGCATTCCAATCCACGCTAGCCTGTCGCTAAAAAAAATACGGGGAAGTACACAGTATGACAGGAATAGATGCTAAAAAAAATTAGTACGATGAATAAATCGCAACAATACGAATACGCATATACAAATCAAATGCCATACTCAAGCATTATATCAATATTAATTTCTCAACAATACATTAATGAGTCACCAGGCCTCACGTCACCTTCCCTAGGCATCTCAAAGCCATATAACGGTTTTTGGACTATTGTCGGGTGCCCATTCTCCGTGCCATATTAAAATATCATGACACGATGCTCAAATCACAATATAATATATCACAATGAATCAAATTTAGATTTCAAAGAATATCACAATTCAATATGAGTGCAATCGACACAAAAATCAAAACGGAATACTCTCGAGAGAATTTAGGACCATATTATGTAAGTCCCGTAACTCAAAATCATCACATGAATCATTACATAAATTTCAGTATCAAAATTTAATCGCACCATCACGTTTCTCTCGCGAAAATAATCAAAACTCGCTCTAGCCCAAACTCAAGAAAACAACAATTAAGCCTTCAAATATAAGGTTGAACATTGGATAAAATAGGGGCTAGGGTTTGTATAAAGAGGGAGAGGAAATAAAAAGGGTTTCTATATTTTTAAGGTGATAAAAATAGGAATTTGAAAATGCCTAAACTCTTCAAAAAACAACTCTGGCGACACTTCCCCCACAAAAAATTACATAAGGCAAAAATTAAAAACTCCACTAAAAATTCATTTAAAATCCGATTTCAATTCCGCTTGAAGTTTTATTCTTCTAAAATAAAATCCAACATTTTAAAGAAAAAAATAATTATTTTCTCAAAAAAATTTATTTCTCCCAAAAATCGAATAATTTAATAAAAACCGATTTAGCAAAAACACGGGTTGTTACATACTTCCCCACTAGCAAAGGAATTTCACCCTCGAAATTCTACGAAGCCTAACGCTAAAAAATCAGGCCATACCAACAATAAATCTCGTCTCCAAAAATCAACTTAAATTCCTCTCATCTAACCTCGATGCCTAACACGACTTATCATAAAAAAAATTCTATCTCCAAAGAAAAACATGTCTAACCCGCATGTTAGACCCAAAATCCAAGAAACGAGGGTTATCGTATACGTAAGCTTTGATACCATCTGTAACACCCCGCGCACCCGAAAAGAGACACGTGGTGTGCTATTGGTGGAAATTGAACATTTACAAAGCCCCAAAATCATTTTTTTAAATATTTGATGAAACGACCGTAAGGAGTTTTTCATTATGGGATAGCCGAATGTTGTTGTCCATCTCTTTGTCTTGAAACTCTATTTATTCCTTCTCGCTTAACATCTCATGCTCCTCTCCACCTCTCCTTTATTTCCTTTATGCAATCAAACTCTATTTCTTTCTTCTCTTCCTCAAGTAACATTCCTCACGCATAATTCTCCCCATCTTTTCCTTCTCCCATTTCTTCTTCCTCTTTGTCCCTAACCATAGCGATCGTTTCTATCACGAATTCAATGGTAATCTAGTTTATTTCTTCTTACTTGTAAGAGCCACAAGGGAATTGTATTTCTCGTCACTAAAAGTGATAAAGATCTTTGGGTACCACCTTCCCCTTTCCTTAAAAGAAATATTAAAACGATAGTTGCTAGATATTTAAATTTCTAATCAATAGAATTTGAGAGAATTATTAACTTAAAAAATCACATTTTCAAGCTTAAATAATATATAATTGGGGTTTAAACCATTTAGTCCCTTAAACAAAATTTAATACTTCATTAGTCCGGTCATTATTCACAATGCACGATTAAACCTACGCTTGCTTTTTTATTTTGTCCAAAGACAAGGGTACCCCTAGATGATGTCACACGTGTTTCAACATAAACTTCTCACCATTTCAAACTGACGCTTCCTTTTCCTTCCATTTTGCAAACATCAATTGCATTCCAAACACTTCAGTCACTTCTAACTAACCATCAGCTCTAACTCTATATGCAACCCTAAAATTTCTCTTTTTATGATCAAAATCTACTGTGAATCAGAACTACTAAGAAGAAATCGATCAGGTATCTTTTGATTATTAACCATTTCATTTCTATTGAACAAAATCATATGAATGATTAATTTATATTTCTAAACCCTAACCTTAAAACCTACACAAATTTTACATTTATGATGATTTTCTCTTCCTATTTATTCAAATATATTGTTATATATCTCATTTAGAAGGAAATTACTACAATAATGTTAAAAACTAGAGTTATGAAAACCTATTTTAGACTTTCATGTCGTTACTTTCATATACATTTTAATAATTTGAAAATAATAACAAAATTTGTGTATTTATGAAATACTTAATTAGGTTTACTTACATTTCAAAAAATTTGAGTAATATTAACATATACATTAGATTTATTTTGTTTATTAAGCACTTTAATTGCATTTTCATTCATAAGATAACTAGAAAATCAGAGTGAAATATGTAAATTTTTATGAAATGTTAATCAAAGGGCTACAAATTAAAGTAACTAGTTACTATATTAATAACTTTTAAAGTATTTGCATACATATATAAATTGAATCATTTATAGTATTTGATTATTTAAATTGTAGGAAGGATGAAAAGTTCAAATACAGATACACCTCCACGTACAAGCTCCAGTAGCCAAGAAGAAGAGCCTGTCGAAGAAGTGGTTAATTTCAATCAAATAAGGTCAAGTTTTTTACCTTTTAACAAGCTCGTTAAATCTATCAAATCATAGATACAATTAAAACATTTGGTGTTATTGAACAAAACTCCATTTTGAAAAAATTTCAAGACAATTTTTGATGAAAAAATTGCAACTGAAAGCTTTCGAAAATCAAATGCCACAATATGCACAATAATTTCATCATTCGACATAGAAATGAATAAGTTTAGGATTGGTGGATGATTGCTTAATATTGAAGAAGAAGAAGAAGAAGAAGAAATTGAAGCTATTTTTGGATTAGAGTGTGGTGAAGAAGTGTTTAGTATTTCGCAAAAGAATAGACAAGAAACAGCTTTTGTGAAGCGATATTTTAGGAAAGGAAAAAAATTAACAAAGGTCTTAGGGTCCGTTTGATATGCCACATTTGCCATGTCAAATGGTGCAAATGGTGGCAAATCACAATTTTGCCCACTATTTTGTGTGTTTCATGATAATTATTTGCCATGGAAAATTTTTCATGGATACCCATGTTCACATACAAATTTGCCATCATTTTCCCATTTTTGTTGGCAAAATTTGCTTACCTATATAGCAAAGCAAAATTTCTCCACAAATTTGCCATCCTTTTTAACAATATTAAAAAAACAAATTTTTGTTTGTTAAAACTTTTTTTTTTAAAGAAACATTTTTTTCTGTAAATTTTTTTTTGTTAAAAACTGTTTTTCCATTAAAAAATGTTTTTATTTTGTTAAAATCGTTTTTTAAACTGTTTGTTTGTTTGTTAAAATCGTTTTTATTTTGCTAAAAACTGTTTTTTTCATTGAAACTGTTTTTTTGTTACAAGTGTTTTTTCTTAAAAAATAAATCGTTCTAAACTGTTTTTTTCTTAAAAGTGTTTTTATTGTTAAAAACTGTTTTTCTAAACAAATGTTTTTTTTCATTAAAACTGTTTGTCTGTTTTTCTGTTTTAACTTTTGTTTTTTTGTTAAAACATTTTTGTTTTTGTTAAATTATTTTTTTTCTTAAAAACTATTTTTTTGTTAAAGTTTTTTATTTTATTAAAAACTGTTTTTTATTCATAAACTGGTTTTTTGTTCTAAACTTTGTTTTGTTTTTATTTTCCATTAATGCTATCAAACAACCCACTTTTGCCACCTAAAAAATTAATCCTATCAAACAACCTTATGTGGCAAATTATAGGATTTGCCCTCATAAATTTTTCCATGGCAAATTTTATTATGGAAAAATTTGTCATGCGCCCCATTTGCCCATTTTTGTATCAAACGGACCCTTAATTGAAAAAGCAATTAAAAAATCCATCAATGGGAAGCAAACACGAGATCAAAAAGATTTTGTGAAACTGGTATGCCTACATATCTGCTGCACACTATTATTTCCAAACAAGGGATCAAAGCTAGCTTGGTTCTTTGTTAACTACATTGAGAACTTGGAGAAAATTAGCACATTAAATTGGGCAAAGGAAGTTAAATCATTCTTATTGAAGTCAATACAAAAGTATTATGCATCACCAATTAAAGTCATTGGATGTGTAATGCTATTACCGGTACGTTATAAATGTGTAAATTATTGTTTTTCTTTTCATTCACACTTATCAAATTGATATAATGAAATGTTATTTCAGTTTTGGCTTTGTGAGAGCACTCACCTCATTGATCAATCAATGATTATAAGTGAAGAATAGCCGTCTTTCACAAGATGGAATCTTTGTGATGTAGCTTAAAAGGTCGAAGAAGTGCCATTTTCTGAATTACAGTTCCAACAGGTAACTCCTATGATAGTTCTATCCAATCAAAGTAAATAATATTTTAACTCTATACAATCTAAGTAACTATTCTGCAGAAATTTGAATATTATGGATGAATATTTGTGTTTGTGTCGACATTAGGATTAACTAATACAATATGTTGTGGGTCTAACTACTTAGCTATAACTCTATACACCCAAAACAAATATACATATTGAAAAGTAACTAATATGATATTTTTAATTATTTATTTCATAGGAAAATGAAAGGGAAGTACTCGTGCATCGAGAACAAAAGGAAAGGGATGAACAACGGCAAATTCGCCTGAATAATTCAAGTGAAAATGTCAAAGATAAGGATGATGACAGTAACTTGAAAGATAATTTGGTTCAAGATGAAGGTGAATATCAAGATGAAAAAAGATAAGATAATTTTGATATGAATGATATGTTTAGTGGGTATGAAGGTGAGAATGAGTGTTGTAGATAGTCAAACTTGAAGATAGATGAGATGAATGAAGAGATGGGGAGCTTAAAAGAAAGAATTTTGAAGCTTACTGAAGTTAAAGCTAAGCTAAAGCAAGATAATGCCACTGAAATTCAGAAGATTCGAGAGGAAACGCAAATGATAATAGAGGCTATGGAAAGAGAGAGTAAAGAAAAAGAACTTCGGTTCTTAGATCAAATAAGGTCTCAATCTATTGAAATAGAAAGTCTGCGATATGAAAAAGAAAGGAGTAATAGCGCACACAGTGATGAGGTCACTAATTTAACGTACGGAATTATTGAAAAAAATAATGAAATCAGGAAGTTGAAGAAGAGTTAAATGCTTTTAAATTTTCTAACAAATTTAGAGAAATAATTGAAGTCCCAATTAGCCCGGAACCGTTATCTAAAAGCAGCAAAGTCGAACCAAGTTCCACGGCTAAACATGTAAAGATGAGAGCAAATAGAGTTACGAAGGTACATGAAGATTACACATTTGGAGAAAATAAGAGAAAGAGAGAGGATGACAATGCAGTTGGTTTGGATGAAAGTTCAAATCAAGAAGAAGTAGAAAAGAGTGAGATGAAAATTGATCCATTGATGGAAATTACGCAGAGAATAATCGTCCAAGATTGTGAAATTGAAGTTTACATTCCAAATCCAGAGAAGAAAAAACTTCACAAATTTTTTGACAAGTCAAATGTCCAGTAAGTTTACTTATAAACTTTGTTTTATTATTAACTTCATTATAATTACATATCATTGCACTCTTACATTTTTTATTCTAATTTTCAGCACCTACTTTTGGACTAGAGTAGGAGTTTATCTCAGTAGGAGAGAAGCAACATTGATACTACAAAAAAAGCAATTACAAGCCATGTAATCCTATATTTATTATTCTATATTTTCCATATGATTGTTAATGTGAAAATTAGTTATACAAAATCTCTCTACAGTAAGTACTTTATCATGCTAAAAAGTATACTTAATAAATACTGAAATCATTATTTTGTGCAGGCTATTGATGCTTATACGGAATTTCTCTGTGTTGAACTGCTTAGAGACAATAACGTAGACCACAAATCCTTGTTTATAACAACTTACTCTTTGGTAAGCATTATTCTTAAGTTTAAAATTTGACAGATAAAGTAACTTATTTTTTATAATGTTACTGTTATGGTCACTAATCATATATGTTGATGAAAATAACTAAAAAAGTAAGTTTTACTTCACCTATAAACGATGAAATTCACTTATGTTATGTTTTTTCTAATAGAACTATATCCAGAAAGGAAAGACCGTAGCTTCAACTAAATAAATATTTGAGAAAATATTAGTGTACATTGTAAGTGTACGTTTTATATGCTTCCCACTATTCCATGAAAGGCCTGGTCATTTCACTTTACTAGTATTCGATAAGATTGCAAGCAAATGGTTGTACTATGACTCGACAAGTTATGGAGGCCCACGAGACAAAGGAAAACAATTCAGGGTGGCTCTGCTAATGGTAAAAATTGATATAAATACTTTTTGAAATTCATAATTATATAATGCTAATTTATGTCAAATGATTTTTATCAGATCAAACATATTGAGAACTATGTTGGAGAGAAGAGGAATGAACTAAGTAACAATCCAAGCATTACTTTGGCACAACCACCCAAAAAAATAGGGTCTTCTGCAACTTTGCAAATGAAATGCCAATAGATTTAGATGCGGATAAAATCTGGATAGAATCGTATACACATAGCCAACTCCAATTTTCTATCCTCTGCCCTCAACAAAAAGAAGATTCGTAAGTTATTTTACTTTCAATAACAAAGCTTATTTCATATAAAAAATTCTTGTACTAATCTTAATTTATTTTAATTAATAGGAATGATTGTGGTATAGCAGTGTCGTACTACATGGAGAAAATTGCATATGGAAAGGCACTTGAAGAAACATTTGCAGAAAATGCAATGGACAAAATGCGGGCAAAAATGCTTATCAAGTTACTAAATTCTGCTGAGCACAAAAGAGAAAAAAAGTGACTTTATTTAGGTAATTAGATACCTATAAAAGACAATGTTTGGAACAACATATTCAGTTGTTGAAGTTTTATTAGTCAAATACTTTGTGTCCAATTTTTTACATGTATTTTACTTAACAGTTGAGCTAATGTTTGTTATACATTTACATAATATTGGCATTCTAATGAAGGAATGTTTGTATCATTTTATATGAATCAAATATAGCTCGATGATAAAAAAAAGTGGTTTCCTACAATTGATGTCCTGTTCAATAGTTAAAGTGACTAATTTTTTCAATTAAGAACACACTGCAAGGTGACTATTAATTGTCAAAATGAATGAAGCTGGAAACTGAAATGAAGATTACGGTCTATGATGTCATTTTGTAAGTAACTAATTAATTCATTAACACAAGCGAAGTCACTAATTTTTTTTCATTTTTAAAGTTGGAAAATAAAACGAAGGATGTTGTGTATTAAGTCATTCTTAAAGTAACTGACTTATTCCTTTTGACAAATAAAGTCACTAGTCCCTTGAACAAGGACCTCCGATGAGGGTCAATAGAGCTTTGGCATTGGAAGTGTGGGGAGGGGAGACGTGGGGTGGGAGTGCCTCTGGCGCAGACCCTGAAATATAAGAGAAATTTGGTTATATGGCTCTTTGAGCAACTTTTTTGCAAAAAAATAAAAACGTTTACACTAAATGTGTGTTAACAAATATTTGAAGGGCTTTTTGGTAATTGACCCAAAATTAAAAATATTTTAAATTGATTAAACATTGAAAAATGTCAAATAAAGACAGAAAATGAAATGAAGATTGATGTGTATAATGTCATTTTTTAAGTAACTAATTTATTCTTTTTTCATAAATAAAGTTACTAAAATATCTTCAGAATTACCGTGTTTGAATATATTAGCTTATTAACTCTAAAAATTGAACATAAACAATATATGAATCTTTGAACTACACATAAACTCAGTAATTAAAAAAAATTCATCTGTGAAGTTGGAACATAAAACGAAGGATGTTGGGTATTAAGTCATTCTTAAAGTAACTAACTTAATCCTTTCGACAAATAAAGTCATTAGTCCCTTGAACAAGGACCGCCTATGAGGGTCAATAAAGCTTTAGCATTGGGGGTGTGGGGGCGGGGAGACGTGGGGTGGGAGTGCCGCTGGCGCGGTCCCTCATATATAAGAGAAATTTTGTTATATGGCTCTTTGAGCAATTTTTTTGCAAAAAAGTAAAAACGCTTACAGTAAATGTTTGTTAACAAATATTTGAAGGGCTTTTTGGTAATTGACCCAAAATTAAAAATATTTTAAATAGATTAAACATTCAAAATTTTCAAATAAAGATAGAAAATGAAATGAAGATTGGTGTGTATAATGTCATTTTTTAAGTAGCGAATTTGGTCTTTTCACAAATAAAGTCACTAAAATATCTTCACCGTGTTTGAATATATTAGCTTATTAATTGTAAAAATTGAACATAAAAAATATTAACCTTTGAAATTCACATAAACTCAGTAATTAAAAAAAAATTCGTCTGCAAAGTTGGAAAATAAAATGAAAGATGGTGTGTATTAAGTCATTCTTAAAGTAACTGACTTATTCCTTTCGAAAAATAAAATCACTAGTCCCTTGAACAAGGACCTCCGATGAGGGTCACTAGAGCTTTGTCATTGGGGGTGTGGGGGCATGGAGACATGGGGTGGGAGTACCGCTGGTGCGGACCCTGAAATATAAGAGAAAATTGGTTATATGGCTCTTTGAGAAACTTTTTTGCAAAAAAATAAAAACGCTTACACTAAATGTGTGCTAACAAATATTATTATTTGGTTAAATTTTTAGTTGGTGATCTTGGGATTTTTTGGAAGAATTGAAATTGGGGGATTTAGGGTTCATAACAACTCATAGCCCTAACTGGGCAATCTGACCAGGGTGAATCGATTTTCCCTCCTCAACGAATCGATTAGCTAATAAGGGTGGCTACAGGTCTGAGGAACCGAATCGATTCGGGTTAAGGCCGAATCGATTCGAGCTGAGACAGAGGGTTGGTTTTTCTCAGCCGAATCTATTCTTTTTTTGGGAGAATCGATTCGCTATCAGGGGTGAATCAATTCGTCCCTAGGCGAATCTATTCGTAAATCCTGTTGTTTTATAGGATTTTCCAACTTGGTTTCTAGACCTTTTCTTTTAGGTTTAAGGCTTAGGAACCTTCTCTTATGAAGTAATAAAGACTATTAGGAGTCTATATTAGGGGGATTAATACCCTAAATTAGTATGGGAGTAATTGGGCTTATTTCGGGGATTATTCAATAGAAGTTAGTGTCTCATTTTATCTAGGGAGATAGCTTAGGACTAAGGGAGAGTTGGGTGGTATTGTTAGGGTTTTTAGAGGCTAGTATGAGGAAAATTTCACTTGGTAGCCTATAATGTTGTTGTGAACTTTTGGAGACTAGTATGGGGGTAATTAAACCTCGTAGCTTTTTCTGTTATGCACATTTGGTTCTGGAAATAAGAAATATATTTTTTAAATCGGCACATATTGCTAAGCACATATGATTTTGAAAATGTAAAAAGTGGATGTTTTAAATTGGCATATCTTGAGATTATGGAATGCATATACATACCTCTCTAAATTCTATCATAAGGGAACTTACGCGCATGAGGTGATGTCCCTTGGCTAATGAATGTAGAGAGAATATAGTCCTCGACCATGGGATAGGTGATTACATTGTGTGGTTGTTTTTATTCGAAGTGAGGTAATTTTGGGTATGGTTATGACTCACTGTCAAAGTTATATGGCCGCTTCCCAGGCAACGCGATTTAGGATGCCCAGGTGGTCTTGGTTATAGGCACTGGAAGATGATAGTTATTTAAGGGCGCATCCATTGGGGTGGCTCCCAAAAGTATGGTCTTAGAATCGTTATATTGTGACTATAACTATTCTCACGAAAGTGATATTTTATAAATGGCTAAAGTATTTTATAATTTAACTTTGTGGCATAAGTTTCCCATATGGTAAATGGACTTGTGAAGTAGTATTATATGAATTTGTAATTTAAGCATGATTCATGGAATTTAGCTATTTCTCTTAATTACACAAGTAGTATAATTTATAATGATTTAGTGTTATGCTAGGATGTGTATTTAGATGAGAGGCAAGGAGGATTCTTATATGGAAGAGCGAATCCAACTTGTTTATGATGTTTAGCACTCATAAATGTTATGCATTTTATTCACACATATATCATAACAAACCGGGCCCTAACCCATTTATATTTCTCTTTCTTGCATGGTTCTCTTTTATGCTCAGGTGCTCTGCTGCAAGGGCGCCTGATATGATCCTTTCTTCTCAGTGTCAGAGAGTTACACCATTTTTGCGGATGTTTTCGGATACTTGTTATAGACGTATCTATCTTTTGTATACTCTAGTTATAATCAGACTGAACATTCAGGCGTATTGCCTAATTTTGTGCTTGCTTATATATTGTGATATTTGTTTGTAATACTTGGTGTAATCATTGTATTGGTATATTAACCAACAGCTTATTCGGTTATTATTTTGTTGTGTGATAATTAAACTATTATATGCCTTCATTTATATCCACCTTCTTTTATGAATTGGATTGTCTAAATTGTTTTATTTAAACTTATAAATAAATTTGACATACGTTTTCTAAAATAATTGGTGGTTATCTCGTATTATTATTTTCACGACAGTGATTCTAAGAATGGACCATCTATGATTCCTGTATTTATTAGAGTATTGGGTTGGTCACCTCTTATTTTAATAAGCGGGGTGACGCAGATGGTATCAGAGCATCAGGTTCTAGTGTCCTTAGGAATCTGTGCGGACCTACTACGCTTTCAACATTGCTTTTGATTTGACATAGAGCCTTAGGATTAGGATTGTTGATTCCTTTTGTGAGATTTCGTTCTCCTACCATAATGTAAGATTTTAGTACATCTTTTGCGCATTCGTTCGAGATTCGTGTGCTGAATGATGAAGGGTGATAAGGGAAGGCCGTTACGAGGGCAATAGAAGGCGGGGATTAGTTAGAACTGTAAGTTGAAGTCGGGGATGAGGACCACAGTTGAAGCCACTCCCTTCCTGTCATTTTTGTGGATTGCTACAACGATTACAAAAGTATAGTATCTATATCTACCCAAGTACCGCTTGTAACAACCCGTCCTTTTGGAGACCATTAAATTCCATAATTGGATATAAATTAGAATTTGGGGAATTTTTCCTAAATAGTAATTTTTGGGATTTTCGAGGATTAAATGATTTTCGAAGGATGTTGTGATTATTTTCGGGACTATATAGGTCGAAATATTTTAATTATATGTCGTTGATTGAGAAAAGCGACACGAGGTAAGATTTTTAATTGGAAAACCCGCATTTATTTATTTTGGGTTGGAATAGTGATTTGCGGTCAAGTACCTCGGATGGAAATTTCGACTGCGCCACGAGTCTCGGAATGTCCGAGATAGTCGGAAAAGAGTGTCCGATTGTCGAAATTGAGTTCCGGGTAATTTTAGAGGTAAAAGTAACTCGTAATTGGGTAAACGAGTCGTTTTTGGGTTTTAAGGGTTAAAACCCTTTTCTTCCTATATAAAGAGGGAGAGAAAGAAAGAAAAGAGAAAGAAAGAAAGAAAAGAGAGAGAAGAGAGAGAGGAAGGAGAAAGAGGAGGAGAATCGAGATTCGGGCCAAACTCCGCCGGATTCGACTCGAGGTCGTCGGATTTTATCCACGAGGTAAGTGTTTACTTGCTTTATTTATCTTTTTGCATAAATATCTCATACCGTAGTTTGGTATAAACAAACCCTAATGGTTTTGGGGTGGGTTATCGTGGATAAAAACGGGTTTTTGGGAGTTAAAACAATTAAACCCCAATAATATTTCAATTTTGTGGAACTTAGGTTTTAACCTAAATTAATTGATGGTTTTGGGTTCTAGGATGTTTAGAACCCTTAATATATGTGTAGTTGTAGTTGGTTGAGGTTGTAGGACGTTGGGTGAGGCGACAAAAGCTTGGGAGAAGCTTTGATGGCCGAAATCGTCTCGGAGAAGATGATGAATAGTAATCCGTCACTTTAGGGGGCCTTTTTGGCAGGGAAAAGAATTGATTTAGCTTTCGGACAAAACACGAAAGTTGTAGATCTTTTCGATACAATCGCGTGGGTGCCGACTGCGTATTTTTCTGATTTTTCTACGAT
Organism: Sambucus nigra; assembly: GCA_949130495.1. Lineage (NCBI taxonomy): Eukaryota > Viridiplantae > Streptophyta > Magnoliopsida > Dipsacales > Adoxaceae > Sambucus > Sambucus nigra. The sequence continues at coordinate 509,756,985 of OX422214.1, forward strand.
TTGATATGATTTTTACAAGATGACAGCTCCGGGTTGAAATTATCAACTCGGAAATCAAATCGGGAATTGGAAAAATTATGGCTAGAATTAATGTCGTAGATGTTCGGGATAATTTTTGGGGTAGTTTAGAAATCCCAAAAATTAATTTGGGTTGTTGGATAAGGGACTTAAGGATTTTAATATTGGGAGACCTGGTGTGACCGGTCGACCGCGCCCCTATGGCCGGTCGACCGCATCAAGGAGAAAGGGCTTACTGCTTTGTTTCGTAGGCTTATTTGCCATCCGCGGTCGACCGGGGGTCTAGGACCGGTCGATCGGTGCCCTGTTTTCAGCGCAAGATTTTGGAGATTAGGATTATTTCTCCTTTTTGAGTTTAATGTCCCTTCCAAATAAGAAATTATGGAGGGTTATGTCCTAAAGGACTTGAGGAATTGGGAATTTATATATGTGTATATTCACTTAGAGTGACTTGGTATAATTGGAGATATCCAAATGAATCCATAGATGGGATTTTAGTATATATTACTTGTTAAAGTAAGAAAATATTTTGGGTTTAGTATCATGCACATATGATTAGATGATTATGATTCTTTGAGAGAATCTTTGAGATTATTGGTCATCGATAGATGGTTTGGCAAATATAGCCATTTTTATATATTCAGGTCGGAATATATGGTATATATATATATATATATATATATATGATATGATCTAAATGATTTTGAAAATATATAGATGAATATTTTCAAAATGGGAAAAAGATAAATGATTTTCATAATTGATAAATTATGGTTACACACCTCCCTAAATCGCTATCATAAGGGAAGTTGCGCGCGTTGTGGTGAAGCCTTCCTAGCTGTTGAGCAGGTTGGATATAGTCCCTAGGCCATATGGGCATTTGTATTACTGCGCTGGTTAGGGGATTCCGGGTGTGGTCCTGACTTTCCCGTAGGCAATATGGCCGCTTCCCGACGTTGGTAGGTTCCCAGGTTGTCTTGTATAGATAGGCCCTGGAAGATGATAACTATTTTAGGGCGCGTCCAGTGGGTAAACCCGGAGGGGAGGTCTTAGATTTATTGAAGCAATTCATGATAATGGATTGGCTTCAATTTACATTTCCTGAGTATAAAAAGGGAAATGGGATAAAGGTTTGGCTTCGGTAACACTCCCGGATGGAAGAAGGGATGTGGAAGTATGATATGATCAAAGCATTTTCATGATAATGGAAATGGCTTTGGGTACATTTCCTGAGTATAAAAAGGGAAATGGGATGACATAAAGGAAAAGCATTTTTATGATAATAAAACTGGCTTTTAAAAGTATAAGATTTGTTAAAGCAATTCATGATAATGAATTGGCTTTTATATTTACATTTCCTGAGTATGAAAAGGGAAATGGGAAGTTTTGAGAAAATGAATAGTATTAATAAATACTTGTATATAAATGCTCAGTCCGGGAGATAGATACGGATGTATATTGTAATATGAATATGTATATATGAATGAATCGAGTACCGAGGGTCTAATGGATCCCGACGATCGACCTTGCCGCATAGTAGTGTATCGGGGGGGTTCCTTGTTTAGATTTCTCTTCGCGAGACACCCCACGCACGAATATGGCAGTGTGTTGAGACTGGGGAGAAGTTTAATCCTTAGTGCTCTTATATTATTAATTCTTATGGTATATATATATTATTATATATCTTTCTGTACTTAGGGACTGGCGGATCTCGACTATCGACCGTGTCGCGTAGTAGTGTATCGGGGGGGGTTCCTTGTTTGGATTTCGCTTTGCGAGACACCCCACGCACGAACATGGCATAGCGTTGAGACTGGGGTGAAGCTTAGCCCTTAGTACATTACTTGGACTATCTAGGGTAGATAGTGGTGGGGTGATAGACTAGTTTAGCAGGATAGCTTGACTAGGATGTCTAGAGGGATGCGCTAGGAGTGAACTATTAGCGGAGAGGTGAGGGGTATCTCATGGGAGTGCGATACCAAACTTAAATATGAGATAAAACTTTTTTCAAAATAATAAGGGATTTATGCACTTGCAAAATATTTTCAAAACTCGGGCTCTGACCCGTTTATCTACTTTTCCTTTCTTGCTATATTATATATATATATAGGTGTCCAGACACAGGGACGCCTGGATGGCACTTCTTTCGAGTCAGACGTCAGCTGCAGCAGCTGTGGATGCGTGCAGGTTTTTGATAGTCGCTTCCATCGTTGTACTCTAGATAGGAGGTACTGTATAAACATTCGAGCCAATGGCTCAATTGCATTTATTTATTCTTTCAGTACAACATTCGATATGGTTGTATATTTGAACCGAGTGTTCGGTTATTTTAATTTATTTCAGTTTCATTTACGCATTAACTTGTGGATGTTTTATTTTAATCGTAAAAAGAGTAGTTAAGTAAAAGTTTTTAACGCTCGCCTAATAGGATATTAGTAATCAAATGGATTTTCGACAGTGATGCTAAGGATGATCCATATGTGACTCCTGTTTTAATTTGATATAGGAGTGATCGCCCGGTATCCTATTAGGCGGGTTGTTACACCGCTATATCAGAGCATCAGGTTTTAGTGTCCTTAAGAATCTGTGCGGACGTACTACGCTTTCAGCGTTGCTCTCGATTTGTTATAGAGCCTCAGGATTAGGATTGTTGATTTCTATTGTGAGATTTCGTTCTCCTGCCATATTATAAGATTATAGAAATCTTTTGCGCGCTCGTTTGAGAATCGTGTGCGGAGCTTGAATGGCAGCAGGAGGTGAGTCTTAGCTGGAGCAGCTGGTAGAAGGTTGGGATGAGGACCATAGTAGAGGTCACTCTCCTTATGGTGATTGTTAAGGATTTTGGCGGTGACTACTAAATAATGGTAGTTAGGATTACCACAGTACCGCTGAAGTAAAGAGTGGTACTAAAGTCGAATTACTCATTGAAATTGAGGGTTTGAAGGGGATCTTACGGATAGTCTTAACCGTGAGTCCCCACGATTTAGTCGAAACGAGAAGGATGTTGTTATGAGTTGTACCTCAATCTAGGAGGTATAATTGGCGTGGCTAGATAAAGTCGCGGTGTTAGTTAGCCCTAGACTCGTGTGTGTAATTTGAGTTATAGCGGTCACGATAACATAATATCATTTAGGCCTATGTGTTTTCCACGGTAGCGGAATTTTATTTTCTTTCGCTCATCATAGAGACGGGTGTTTATATTTTGTATATATACGTATGAGGTATATGGTATATTCTGAACGATAGCAAGCTAAGAATGGCAAGTCTATCGTGTCCGCAGTTCCTAGAGGGAACAGGTTGTTATTTTGGTGTCTCACCTTGATAAAGGTTGAGTTCACCTTTATTGTTATGGAATGATGGAACCTCGATGATAAGAGGCTTCCTTATTTTGGTTGGTATATGTGGCAACCTTATAGATATAATTTAAGGCCCACAGGATTATTGTTGAGATGTAAGATTTAGCTCAGTACCGGTTTGCGCAAGGACTTAGAAATAGTGCGAGCGCTGGGTGGTGTGACTCTTAGTTAGAGATAGGAGTTCAGACCACCTTTTATTGTTTTGGGATAGGATTATCCCGGTTGCATGTTGAACTAACGGAACTCCATGACCAACGAAGTCAAGGGTTAATGTGTGGAGGGGTTCCTTGTTTGGATTTCGCTTTGCGAGACACTCCACACATGACTCTTAACGGCGTCGGGCGTGGAGAGCTGTTATAGGATGCAAGGATTTGGGTTAGTCTTATAGTGTGGATGAACCACTATAGACTATGAGCCCTGTGATGATGGTATGTTTATGGAAATATTGTGCTATGGAAAAGCACTAAATTGGTCCTCTCACCACAAGTAGTTGGGTGGAGTGGGACTTAGAGAATTTGATTTGAGGATGATATCCCTGCCTTAATAAGAAGGCAAATTTGGTGAAATTGGGTTGAGGAATATAACCAGCCTTAATGAAAAGGCAAATTTTGAGGAGTTACAAATTGGGTATTATGCTCATGACACTTTCTACATAAAGTGGGCACTTCGATTGGTTAGGTTTCCTTTCGTATGGGCGGAAGGATAAGATACTAGAAATGCTTTCGTAGGTTAGTGTAGGCAGGATTTAGGACGTCCCGCTGGTGTGCCTTGGGACGTTACATCTCGATGATCGACGACGCGAGGGAGTAGTGTAACGGGAGGGTTCCTTGTTTGGATTTCGCCTTGGCGAGACGTCCCACGCACGAAACCGAGCAAATGTCGGGATTCGAGAGAGGCCTTGGACACTAGGGACATATTTAGGATACTCGTTTCGCTTAGGTAGGGTAACGCTTAGACCATAGCATTAGTAGGATGTAGATTCGCTAGAGTTAGTGGCGCCGAGGTTAGGAGAATTGATTTCGCGGGTCGGGAGGACCCATATATGAGTATTACACCGAGAAAATGAGCTCCTTATTTGGGAGAGAGTGTTACGTGTCGATCGTTCACTACAGATGTGCAGATATGCACAAGTTAGAAAGGTGTATGGGCACCTTGGTAAGTTGGTTTATATATCGCCTGAAATAGAATGGGCGTAGTATATAAGGTTGAAATTCATGCCTATAGGCATTATAGATGATGGGTATTATGTGACGTATTAGAGTCACTTTACGATCGTGGTAGTCGTATTGTACATGGATGGAAACCATTGGGTTAGTGTTATTCCCTTTGAGGTATTAGGATTTGGAGTGATCCTAGGATTGGTGGTGTAGGTCGTATCTGAATTTCGAGGATGAAATTCCGTTGTAAGGGGGGGACTATGTAACAGCCCGTCCTTTTGGAGACCATTAAATTCCATAATTGGATATAAATTGGAATTTGGGGAATTTTTCCTAAATAGTAATTTTTGGGATTTTCGAGGATTAAATGATTTTCGAAGGATGTTGTGATTATTTTCGGGACTATATAGGTCGAAATATTTTAATTATATGTCGCTGATTGAGAAAAGCGACATGAGGTAAGATTTTTAATTGGAAAACTCGCATTTATTTATTTTGGGTTGGAATAGTGATTTGCGGTCAAGTACCTCGGATGGAAATTTTGACTGCGCCACGAGTCTCGGAATGTCTGAGATAGTCAGAAAAGAGTGTCCGATTGTCGAAATTGAGTTCCGGATAATTTTAGAGGTAAAAGTAACTCGTAATTGGGTAAACGAGTCGTTTTTGGATTTTAAGGGTTAAAACCCTTTTCTTCCTATATAAAGAGGGAGAGAAAGAAAGAAAAGAGAAAGAAAGAAATAAAAGAGAGAGCAGAGAGAGAGGAAGGAGAAAGAGGAGGAGAATGGAGATTCAGGCAAACTCCGCCGGATTCGACTCGAGGTCGTCGGATTTTATCCACGAGGCAAGTGTTTACTTGCTTTATTTATCTTTTTGCATAAATATCTCATACCGTAGTTTGGTATAAACAAACCCTAATGGTTTTGGGGTGGGTTATCGTGGATAAAAACGGGTTTTGGGGAGTTAAAACAATTAAACCCCAATAATATTTCAATTTTGTGGAACTTAGGTTTTAACCTAAATTAATTGATGGTTTTGGTTTCTAGGATGTTTATAACCCTTAATATATGTGTAGTTGTAGTTGGTTGAGGTTTTAGGATGTTGGGTGAGGCGACAAAAGCTTGGGAGAAGCTTTAATGGCCGAAATCGTCTCGGAGAATACGATGAATAGTAACCCGTCACTTTAGGGGGCCTTTTTGGCCAGGAAAAGAATTGATTTAGCTTTCGGCCAAAACACGAAAGTTGTAGATCTTTTCGATACAATCGCGTGGGTGCCGACCGCGTATTTTTCTGATTTTTCTACGATTTGATATGATTTTTACAAGATGACAGCTCCGGGTTGAAATTATCAACTCGAAAATCAAATCGGGAATTGGAAAAATTACGGATAGAATTAATGTCGTAGATGTTCGGGATAATTTTTGGGGTAGTTTAGAAACCCCGAAAATGAATTTGGGTTGTTGGATAAGGGACTTAAGGATTTTAATTTTGGGAGACCTGGTGTGACCGGTCGACCGCGCCCCTATGGCCGGTCGACCGCGTCAAGGAGAAAGGGCTTACTGCTTTGTTTCGTAGGCTTATTTGCCACCCGCGGTCGACCGGGGGTCTAGGACCGGTCGACCGGTGCCCTGTTTTCAGCCCAAGATTTTGGAGATTAGGAATATTTCTCCTTTTTGAGTTTAATGTTTAAGGCCCTTCCAAATAAGAAATTATGGAGGGTTATGTCCTAAAGGACTTGAGGAAATGGGAATTTATATATGTGTATATTCACTTAGAGTGACTTGGTATAATTGGAGATATCCAAATGAATCCATAGATGGGATTTTAGTATATATTACTTGTTAAAGTAAGAAAATATTTTGGGTTTAGTATCATGCACATATGATTGCATGATTATGATTCTTTGAGAGAATCTTTGGGATTATTGGTCATCGATAGATGGTTTGGCAAATATAGCCATTTTTATATATTCAGGTAGGAATATATGGTAGGAATATATATATATATATATATATATATATACTATGTGATTATATATATATATGATATGATCTAAATGATTTTGAAAATATATAGATGAATATTTTCAAAATGGGAAAAAGATAAATGATTTTCATAATTGATAAATTATGGTTACACACCTCCCTAAATCGCTATCATAAGGGAAGTTGCGCGCGTTGTGGTGAAGCCTTCCTGGCTGTTGAGCAGGTTGGATATAGTCCCTAGGCCAATTGGGCATTTGTATTACTGCGCTGGTTAGGGGATTCCGGGTGTGGTCCTAACTTTCCCGCAGGCAATATGGCCGCTTCCCGACGTTGGTAGGTTCCCAGGTTGTCTTGTATAGATAGGCCCTGGAAGATGATAGCTATTTAGGGGCGCGTCCAGTGGGTAAACCTGGAGGGGCGGTCTTAGATTTATTGAAGCAATTCATGATAATGGATTGACTTCAATTTACATTTCCTGAGTATAAAAAGGGAAATGTGATAAAGGTTTGGCTTCGGTAACACTCCCGGATGGAAGAAGGGATGTGGAAGCATGATATGATCAAAGCATTTTCATGATAATGGAAATGGCTTTGGGTACATTTCCTGAGTATAAAAAGGGAAATGGGATGACATAAAGGAAAAGCATTTTTATGATAATAAAACTGGCTTTTAAAAGTATAAGATTTGTTAAAGCAATTCATGATAATGAATTGGCTTTTATATTTACATTTCCTGAGTATGAAAAGGGAAATGGGAAGTTTTGAGAAAATAAATAGTATTAATAAATACTTGTATATAAATCCTCAGTCCGGGAGATAGATCCGGATGTATATTGTAATATGAATATGTATATATGGATGAATCGAGTACCGAGGGTCTAATGGATCCCGACGATCGACCTTGCCGCATAGTAGTGTATCGGGGGGGTTTCTTGTTTAGATTTCGCTTCGCGAGACACCCCACGCACGAATATGGCAGTGTGTTGAGACTGGGGAGAAGTTTAATCCTTAGTGCTCTTATATTATTAATTCTTATGGTATATATATTATTATATATCTTTCTGTACTTAGGGACTGGAGGATCTCGACTATCGACCGTGCCGCGTAGTAGTGTATCGGGGGGGTTCCTTGTTTGGATTTCGCTTTGCAAGACACCCCACGCACGAACATGGCATAGCGTTGAGACCGGGGTGAAGTTTAGCCCTTAGTACATTACTTAGACTATCTAGGGTAGATAGTGGTGGGGTGATAGACTAGTTTAGCAGGATAGCTTGACTAGGATGTCTAGAGGGATGCGCTAGGAGTGCACTATTAGCGGAGAGGTGAGGGGTATCTCATGGGAGTGCGATACCAAACTTAAATATGAGATAAAACCTTTTTCAAAATAATAAGTCATTTATGCACTTGCAAAATATTTTCAAAACTCGGGCTCTGACCCATTTATCTACTTTTCCTTTCTTGCTATATTATATATATATATATATATATATATATATATATATATATATATATATATATATATATATATATATATATAGGTGTCCAGACACAGGGACGCCTGGATGGCACTTCTTTCGAGTCAGACGTCAGCTGCAGCAGCTGTGGATGCGTGCAGGTTTTTGATAGCCGCTTCCATCGTTGTACTCTAGATAGGGGGTACTGTATAAACATTCAAGCCAATGGCTCAATTGCATTTATTTATTCTTTCAGTACAATATTCGATATTGTTGTATATTTGAACCGAGTGTTCGGTTATTTTAATTTATTTCAGTTTCATTTACGCATTAACTTGTGGATGTTTTATTTTAATCGTAAAAAGAGTAGTTAAGTAAAAGTTTTTATCGCTCGCCTAATAGGATATTAGTAATCAAATGGATTTTCGACAGTGATGCTAAGGATGATCCATATGTGACTCCTGTTTTAATTTGATATAGGAGTGATCGCCCGGTATCCCATTAGGCGGGTTGTTACACCGCTATAGTAGAGAGTGGTGTTAAACTTGAAATACCTAGTGAAGTTAAATTGGAAAAAGTTTGAAAGGTCCTTGATAAGGACCACACGTTGAAGTTAAGTCATGTAGAGGCAGTGTAGCTTCATTCGCTGGAAGTATAGTGCTCAAAAGCTTTGGTTTAAAGCGGGGTATAGGAATGCCCAGATGTGAAAATTTGAGGAAAATCGCGATAATCTACCCTCACTAGTCCCATACCTAGATGGCGTATATAATTTAAAGGCCTACCCACTAGTCCCATACCTAGAGGGAATCCTAAACTACAGGGAGAGCAAAAATATCCAATAACCTGTTGTTAAAAAAGGGCACAATAATAATACCAATAATTCAGACAAGCAAGCAATATAATCATCGTATAAAACTACGCATGATACTCCAATTAAATTAAATCTTAATTTAATCATCTCATCTTCATAAACACTCAATTAATCCTATTTAATTATTTTAAATCAAATACACCGATATTTCATCATTAATACATCATATTTCCAATTTTATTATTTCTACATAATTTACATGAGTCATACGTCCCCAAATTCATTTAATTCAAAATCAAGATTTTTCTACATGCAACCTACACTAATAAAACCTAAAATCCACTCATCAATCCTACGTACCCAAGGGTTATGAATATTATTTAGATTAAAAGATTTTATAAAGACAGACTCATAGTTAATGTCCACTTTCTCTAATTAGATTGCTAATTGCTTTTAAGAAAATATTAAATTAAGGTTTAGGCGACACTTAAAACGCATAATACTAAAGGAAAGGAATAGAGTATTCATGGATGAATAAAAGTTGGTTTAGAAATCTGATCTTGAATGTGTATTCCTCTAAAAAAATTGACAAATATTCGTTCTTGACGCGTCTTGAGAAAATCCGGTTAATCTTGACAAAACTTGAGTTGAAAGTTATGTATAATGGGGCTAGGGCTTGGAGGTTGAAGAAAAGGATGAAGATGAGAGATTTCTGATTTTTGAGAAGGCTAAGATGTGTTTTAAAAGATCTAAACTCGTCGCTTTATGTTTATATACCAAAAAGAATTAGAGTCCTAATCAAATACAAAGACTCGAAAAATCATTATGGACGATCAGACCATGAGACTCGCTTGAAATTTTAGTATGTTGTGGCGAACGGCAAGACAGGACTGCTGTGAAAAATTAAGCTCAATCGGATGGTCAAATTTCTAAAAATATTATTTTTACTAGATATTTTTATGTTTTGAGGACTCTTAGAGAGTTTTATATTTTTAGGACTCTTCTATATAATAAAAATTCAATTAAAACTCCATTTTAATTTCGATTCCAATTCTGTTTGAAAATTTATTTTTCTAATATAAAAACAAACATTTTAAATTATAAAATTTATAAAATCCCAAAATTTCATTTTTCTCCGATTTCCAAAATTAATTTAAAAATTCCCATTTAAAAAATCCGGGTTGTTACAATCTCAAGTGAGTACGCTAAGTTAACATGAATAATATTTGTGCTAATTAATCTATTTAAGCACTTGTTATATTTAAACTGTTTTTTACTCGGGCTCTGACCCGTTTTTCTGCAAAACTCTTTTCTTGTTCCTTTATTTGAGGTACTCAGCCACAGGGGCACCAAGCTTACGAAATTCCAGTCAGTTGCCGAGATGTAGCTGCTGTGGAAGCTACATGACATTTCTAGTAGACACTTTATAGACTATTCTTCTTTATCTATCTGTTATTTACTTCAGTTGGACATGTCGTCCCTTCCTATTTTATATTCAGAGATTTAGACGTTTTATTTTTTTAGTAGACTTTTATTTCATGGCTTTGGATTATTGTATGGGATTTTGACTGGATGTGTTTACTCCAGTCCTTTATTTTAATTCGATTAGTTCTTTCCTTATGTTTTGGGGATGAATGATATTAGTTAATTATTTCCTTACTTGATGATGGTTAATAATAAGATAAAATTTTGACATCAACCTTTTTAAATATTAGGTAGTTAGTTTTTATTAAATAAAATTGATGTTTTTCTACAGTGATGCATTATCTCAACCAACTGGATATTCTGAATTTAATTAATAAAGGATTGATCACTCGGTATTTAATTATGCGGGGTGTCACATCATCAGTGTGGGAACTATCACTCTCATCATTTGGGAAAAACGATTTATAGCCTTTTGGCATTCCTGCACGTTTTCCCATTTTCATGTAAAGAATAAAGCCCCTTATTTTTAAATAATAAGCTTTCATCTTCTTCATAACACCCACCGAGAGCTTCAAACTTATAGTGAGTGAAAGAGAGAGAGATAGAGAGAAAATCAAATACACCATAGCTCCCATTTTTTTTTCTCCAAGTTTTCTTCAAATACACCATTAATGGCTTCAACACCATCAAATACTTCTTCCAATATTTCCCCTACTATTGATCCTCTTGTTTTTGGTTTAATGCCCTTTTCCATTAATATTTCTTTGTAACAACCCGCCTAATGGGATACCGGGCGATCACTCCTATATCAAATTTTAACAGGAGTTACATATGGATCATTCTTAGCATCACTGTCAAAAATCCATTTAGTTACTAATATCCTATTAGGCGAGCGTTAAAAACTTTTACTTAACTACTCTTTTTAACGATTAAAATAAAATATCCACAATTTAATGCGTAAATGAAATAAAAAGGAAAATGAAATGAACTAAAATAACCGAACACTCGGTTCAAATTATACCACCATATCGAATATCGTGCAAAGAATAAATAAAATCAGTTGGACCATTGGACCAAATGTTTGTACAATACCTCCTATCTAGAGTACAAAGAAAGAAGCGTCTACCGAGAACCCGCAAGCATCCACAGCTGCTGCAGCACACGTCTGACTCGAAAGAATTTCCATCCAGGCGTCCCTGTGTTTGGACTCCTATATATATATAATATATAGAAAGAAAGGAGAGTAGATAAACGGGTGAGAGCCCGAATTTTGAAAATATTTTGCAAGTGCATAAATGCTTTATTTTTAGAAAAATAGTTTTATCTCATATTTAAATTGGTATCGCACTCCCATGAGATACTCCTCACCTCTCCTCTAGTAATGCACACCTAACGCATCCTAACAACACTTCCTAGTCAAGCTACCCATCCTAACTAGTCTAATAACCTATCCACTATCTACCCTAGATAGTCCAAGTGCCAAGGGCTAAACTTCCCTCCATTCTCAACACTGCACTAAGTTCATGCGTGGGGTGTCTCGCAAAGCGAAATCCAAACAAGGAACCCCCCTGATACACTACTACTTGGCAGGGTTAATGGTAGAGATCCATTAGGCCCGTAGCACACACAAATGTATAAATATATATATATGTGTGTACATTTACAATATACGTCCGGATAATATCTCCCGGACTGAGGTTTACCAATTCAATTATATCTTTATAATTCACATCCGGATCTACCTCCCGGACTGAGGTGTATTCGATACACAAAGTATTTATCATTTTTATTTCAAAACTTTCCATTTCCCTTCTCATATCCAGGAAATGTATTTAAAAGCCAATTCATTAGCATGAATTGCTATACCAAAACATATATCTTTTTAAAAGCCAATTTTATTAATATAAAAATGCTTTTCCTTTTTCAATTATCCCATTTCCCTTTTATACTCAGGAAATGTAATTAAAAGCCATTTTTATTATCATAAAAATTCTTTTTCCATATCATATGCTTCCACATCCCTTCTTCCATCCAGGAGTGTTACCGAAGCTAAACATATAACCCATTTCCCTTCCTATATCAAGGAAATGTAATTAAAGCCAATCCATTATCATGAATTGCTTTAATATAACGCGTTTCAAGACTGCCCGTCCGGGTTTCCCCACTGTGCGCGCCCCTAAATGGCTATCATCTTCCAGGGCCTATCATCAAGACAACCTGGGATCCTACATCGTAAGACGTCGGGAAGCGGCCATGTGCCTGCGGGATAGTCAAGACCACACCCAGAATCTCCTAACCAGCGCAGAAAAATATATATCAACAAACGCTCACATGACCTATAGGACTATATCCACCCTGCATTCATTAGCCAGGGGGCTTCACCATACGTACGCAACTTCCCTTATGATAGCGATTTAGAGAGGTGTGTAATCCATATTTTATCAATTATGAAAATCATTTATTTACCATTTTGAAAATATTCATTTTTATATTTTCAAAATCATTTCCATCATAACATATATATATACCTAAATCACACAGTATATACATATCCTATATATTCTTCCTAGAATATATATAAACGGCCATAGTGGCCTATAGCATCTAGCGATGACCAATAATCCCAAAGATTCCCTCCAGGAATCATAATCATGCATTCATATTAGCATGATTCTAAATCCAAAGTGTTTCTTACTTTAATAATCACTATATATCTCAAACATATCTAAGGATTTATTGGATATCTCCAATTATACCATTTCTCATTTAGCGAATATATAACTATACTCCCCAAATTTATTCTAATCCACTCATAGGATTCACTCAACCAAGATCAATATGATTATGTTATCTCTTTAGATCATAATCCTCTTTAATACTCAAATTTTAGAAAGCCCGCTTTAAACTCAAAGAGGAGAAGTAATAACAATCTCCAAAATCTTGGGTTGAAAACAGAGTACCGGTCGACCGGTCCTGGACCCCCGATCGACCGCGGGTTGCAATTAAGCCTACGAAACAAATCAGTAGGCCATTCCTTCTTGACGCGGTCGACCGGCCATAGGGGCGCGGTCGACCGGTCACACCAGGTCCCCAAAACTAAATTCCTCAAATTCATTATCTAACAACCCAAATTTCACTATCGGGGTTTCTAAACTACCCCAAAAATCATCCAAAACATCTACACAATTAATTCTAGCCGTAATTTTTCCAATTCCCGATTTGATTTCCGAGTTGATGATTTCAACCCGAAGCTGTCATCTTGTAAAAATCATATCAAATCATAGAAAAATCAAAAAAAATACGCGGTCAACGCTCACGCGACCATATCGAAAAGATCTACAACTTTCGTGTTTTGACCGAAAGCTAAATCAATTCTTTTCCTAGTCAAAATAACCCCACAAGCTTACGGGTTACTATTCATTATCTCCCCAAAATCCCAAACTCCATTTTTCTCCATTTTTGTTGTTTCTAACCTCATCCAACAACTCAATAAGCATCTAATCTTTGTTTTACAACTAACACATCGATTAATTTGGGGTATTAAACCATTTCTCTTATTTTAAACCCTAATACCATAAAAACCCCAACTTAACATTTAAACCCATTTCAATCCATTTATATACTCCATTAACATGGTTTTATCACTAAAAATCATTAAGAGTTTACATTACATCAATATGTAAACTCATAATCAACTTTTCCCAAATTTATTTTAAGGGTTCTAACCCAAAATCATGTAGTTTACCAACTATGATATGAAATAAATGCACAAAATGAAATAAAGCAAGTACACACTTACCTAGAGGATGAAATCCGACGACCTCGAGTCGAATCCGGCGGAGTTTGGCCCGAATCTTCCTTTTCTCCATTATTTTCTCCTTCCTCTCTATCTTCTCTCTTTTCTTTCTCTTTTCTCCCTCTATCCCTCTTTATAAAGAAAGAAAAAGGGTTTAAACCCTTAAAACCCAAAAACGACTCGTTTACCCAATTACGAGTTACTTTTACCTCTAAAATTACCCGAAACTCAATTTCGACAATCGGAAACTCTTTTCCGACTATCTCGAACATTTTGAGACTCATGGCGCAGTCAAAATTTCCATCCGAGGTACTTGACCGCAAATCACTATTCTAACCCAAAATAATTAAATGCGGTCTTCTACTCAAAATCTTACCTCTTTTGTCGCTATACTCCACGGTGACATATAATTAAATTATAGCGACCTATATAGTCCCAAAAGTAATTACGATACCCATCGAAAATCATTAAATCCATGAAAATCCCAAAAATTACTATTCGAGAAATTCTCCAAATTCCAAATTATGCTTAATTATGGAATTTAATTGTCTCCAAAAGGGCGGGTTATTACATTCTTCTCCAAACTCCATTTCTCTATCTCTAACGGAAATAAACGATGCGGCTACCCTCGCCACTACCCAAGGTCGTTCCACCGTCCCCACATCCATGGATCATCATTTGACCGCCGATGGCATCCATCTTATAACTGTGCCTGAGCCACGATCGATGAGAGCCTCTGTTGACGGAGGATTGGGATATAGGGATAAGAGTCCTCGCTACTGCCTATGAGTAGTAAGGGTTCCTCGTCATCTTCTATCGGTATGGGCGATAGTTCCTCGCCATCTGTTTTAACAAGCGAGGGCTCCTCACCGTCTGTTGTCGATATGGGCGGCAGTTCCTCGCCATATGCTCTAACTAGTGAGGGTTCCTTGCAACCCATAAGCTCTTCTCGTGCTGTCGAAGTGATATATTTTAACCCAGGTTCCTCGCGCACCATTCAAAGAATGGGCTTGGTTTCCCTCGGAGGTTTGGGGTATGTGGGTTCCTCATTATAAATTGGGTTGAACCCTTATTTTCCAATGAGTTCCACGTCGACGGAATTTATGCCAGATAATTTGGGATGTGTTGTGAGTGAGGGTTCCTCGCCCATTGGTTCTATTATTTTGGGTTCCGAGTCTGCCCTCTCAACATTTAGGGGTTCCTCGATGACTTTAGGTTCCTCGCTGATGGCTAATTTTTCCAGGGGTTTCTCGCCAACTGTTGTCACTATGGGGGGTGCACTGTCAGCCGAGGGTTCCTCGTGACCCCACTTGTTTGTGGGTTCCTAGCGCGCTGATGGTTTTATACTTAGGGGTTTCTCGCCAGATATAACTTCAAAAATGGGGTCCACTACCAAGGGTACCTACTCGATGGATACAACTTCTAGAGGTTCCTCTCACACTGTTGTTTCTATAGGGAGTGCGCCGTCAGTCGAGGGTTTCTGGCGATCCCCCTATTAGTGGGTTCCTCGCTTAAGCATATAGCCATTGGTAGTTATTCTGCCAATGCATCATCTTCCCAAGCTTAGGAGGATTATATGCGCATTCGCCAAGGGAGGGACTTTTGCATCTATCGTCGGGCACCTTTCTTTGGACCTATTAACAACTATATGGCTTCCCTTGCTCAATTCGAAGAGAAATTTACCGGCACTATTCTTGAGCGACCCCACGTGGGGTTAGGTGTAGCCCTGTCAAAAAACATGATAACCCGTTAACATGACATGACCCGACATGAAATTATAAGTTAATGGGTTTACCTTTATTGGGTCCGGGTCATTAACCGGTTAACACGGTAGAACCGTTAACACTAACGATTTGGGTTTGTATATTTACTTGTACCCGTTTTAACCCGTTAAAACTAACGGGTACTATAGGGTCCCCCAACCCATACCCGATAAGAATAACCATTAAAATCCATTATTTCTAAATCCTTTAACACTAACGAGTACTATAGGGTCACCCAACCTATACCTAATAAAAATTACAATTAAAATCCATTATTTTTAAACTATTAAAGACTAACGGGTACTATAGGGTCACCTAACCCGTTACCCGTTTAGACCCAAACTAATTCGTTAATAGTAGCGGGTGGTAACAGTTCGGGTTGTGTACCTGTTAATATTAGCGGTTCGTGTTTGGGTATTGTCATTAGACCCGTTAGCCTTAACGGGTCGTGTATGGGTTAGGGGTGTTTTGACCCGTAACCCGTAACTCATACATGAACCAAATCAACTTGTTAACAGGTCTAGTACCGTCTACTGATTGTCCTATTATTTTTCCAAATTCTATCCTCAGGGTCAGGGTTGACCATGGTGATTTTCCTTACTCCAACATTGAGATCAGGGTTACGGTGGGTGCCACATAGTAATGGGCTATTTGGGTTGATTATATTTTGAGTATTCCTGCTTATGTGACTACTCTTAGGGAGGTGGGTCTTCTTACTTCCATCGATAGCCGGAGATCTTATACCTTATCTAAACATAATTCTTCTCTCAATCTTGTATTATCCTGATGGAGTAGGGAGTATCACACATTCGTGACGGGTTGAGGAGAATTTACTGTCAATTTAGAGGATGTATGTGAGTTATATGCCCTTCCTTTCTTTGGGCAACACGTCTTTATCGATGGATATGAAGATTCCTTGGAGCAGGAGATGGTGGAGGACTTACAGGCAGCCCTTGCAGAGTGTTCAAGATATGCGGATATAAACTTAACAGGTTATACTAAACACTCCTTTGCCAAGTGGAAGAGGTACTGGTTTAGGGATTTTGAGCAACCACGAAAAGGGGAGACTTCCAGTGTAACCCCTAAGAGCCAGGACGGTCCTAAATTCCACTCTCCTTCACACTTAGCTGCCTTTCTGGTCACTTTTTTGACCCGGTTCTTACTACCGGGTAAGCCCGAAGAAGGTTCTCCTTATGAGCATCTCTTTAAATTGCCTATGAGATCGTCTCTCAGTAAGTCAATTCTTGTATTTCTTTAGTTATTGGTTCCATTTATACTTGTATGGATCGGACACATGTAGATGTAGAGAGATCTTGCGGCCGCTATGATGCTGCTAATTTTGCAAATATTGTCCTCCTGGTGGCCGTTCTATTTGAGCATATCCCCAACTTTGCTTATGAGGCTCAATCTTGCCATAGTAATGGTTTCCATTTTCTAAGATGGAAAAGGAATGTCCCTAAGAAGTCCCTAGGGGCTTTGATTGACAATATTGAAGAGTTTCAATTTCGGCCTTACAGCAAACGTCCTGGCGGTGTCTTTAACTGGCTTTATTTTCCCGACGACAATGGGACCTTCTATTGCCCTTCTGACGTAAAGTCTATTTCTACTTATCCTCATATCAATGTAGTAATAATGTTATTACCGGCCTCCTCCCTTATTGGATAGAGTTAGGTAGATGTGCCGAGTTTTATCATTATGAGAAGGTAAGAAGGCAGTTTGGCTATGATCAGGGCATCCACACCCCCTTCCCCCATCCTGCACTGATCCCTCAAAACTATTTTTAAAGGCATATACCAACTTCACTCTCTAGGGATTGTTCTATATAATAAATGGCTTGGGGGGGATTTATGTGCTCCCTCGCGAATATCTGCCGCCGTTCACTACTTATTAGTTCCTATTCTGGCAGCGACAGACTCTTCTAATCCAAGGTTATGTAACCAGTCCCCCTCACAAGACTAACCCCATCAAGTATATCAAAGCCTAATTTTTAGTCAGGCGGACACAAAAGGATACTTGGTTTCTCAGCACGAATCCTAAGCCACCTTTTGAGCAGACCACCCCTATTTTAGTGAAGCGCTTTCTTGATGAGTCCCCTCAGCCCCAATCGACCGAGTTGCCATCTGCGAACTCTAAAGGCCAATCTAAGAGAAAAGGGAAATCAAAAGCCCCTGCAGTGGGCAAGAGGAAGCACCCCGATATGGATATATTTAATTTCGTCCCTGCTACCACCGCTTATTCACCCTCTTCTCTTGTGAGAACTCGAGCTACGAAGAAGAAGAAGAAGAAGAAGAAGAAGAAGAAGAAGAAGAAGAAGGGGAGTAACACTTACGTTGCTGCTCCTTCCTTGCTGGACCAGGGGTCTAATACCGATGATCTCGGGTGGAGGAAACTTATAAAACTATGCAAGAGAGGGGTTATGAATCATTAGGACTTTCTTCTCGGGAAACATAAGTCACATATATCCCCATTACGAAAGGTACTATATCCCAACATTGTTTACTTAGTCGAACTACCTCTTTCGAGTTTCACCTGTTGGTTCCCCCTCCCCCTCATTGGAATAGGAACTATTGGACTATGTGAGCACACCTTCCTACGATGATCATAGTTCATCTGTGGGTGATATGGGTGGATCGGATCTTAGTGGTGAAAGTACTGCTGACACTTATGATTTGTTATCAAATTTGAGTGAGCCTTCCAGCGATGATGAGGCTCCGCATTCTCCTTCAGGGGTAAGCTCCACTACTATACCCCTTCCTTATAGTCAGACTATACAACTCGCAGCTGTAAGTCTTTCTCTTATCGAAACGTCTATGAATATGATCTTTTTACTCTTTCTTTATTATCTTATTTACTAACAAAAATCTTTTGCTATATTTCTACAGGTTACTTCCACAAGGGTGAGTAGTCCTCCACTTCCCCCATTATAATGCGTTCTTTTTTAGCAAGAGAGTAACTTCATGCTCATTTCTTCTCAGGGTCTCTTCAGAGAGGTTTACTACTCCCTCCAAATAAAAAATATTATTTTTATTATTTTTTATTTTTATTTGTGGGATGTGAATTACATACCGATTAAATGTTATACACCGGCATTCTCTTGCAACTATCCTCCATGCATCCTACTGGCACTAGGACCGCTTTCATGGCTTCATATGCTGCTCAGGTATGTTTTATAATTCTCTATCTTTTCACTGTCCTTTCCATTCCTTCCCCCCTTTTCTTATCTATTTATAATTGCAGAGGATTGTGCCTTGTAGCTCTGCCACTTCATCTTCTCTTGCTTCAGCGGTGAACACTTTTACAACTGAGCCCCCGATTACCCCCTTTTCAGAGGTATGTATCTCATAGGTTCTCTTATTTCAGCGATAGGTATTTTATACCCGTTTACATTTTTTTTATTTCTCAGGATTTGGAACCTTTTGGCTTTTCCTCCGCGGGAGGGAATCTATCCTTTCCAGATGTCACTATTCTGGGGTTGTCCTCTTCAGGCATGATCTCTATTCCCCGAGTTCATATATCTATGGATGGTTGGCCCTGATTCAGCCTATGTTTAAAAGGCTAGTTTTCACTGTGGCCTCGACTACTGACCACATGCCACAGGTTAGGCCCTTCCATTCAAGTGTGGTAGCTTCTTCTCTTGGGCCCATCATAATAACATGCTTTAACATTTGCAAATCATCATCACAACCCATGATGCACTGATTATTTTTCACTCTTCCTCCTTGGATGGGGCCTAGGTACTTTATTATCGTCTTTTTGGCCATTTTTATACCCATCTTGTACTTAATAAATCCCTTTTTTCTTTATTTACAGTTGTCCCTAGGTGTTGTTTCGTCGGCGGCTCTTGCTTCCACTTCTTCGACAGCCCCTGCTACATGAAGGTCACTTTGCCCTGTTACCATGCCCCTCCAGGTAACCATCTTTGTCACGGAGTTTTGAGATTTCTCCTATACACTTTTCCTTTATGAGGTAGGTGATTTTATGATTCCTACCCCCCTTTTTTTATTTATAAGCTAGCTTTGCAAAGGCTTTGTTATCCACTGCGACCAGTGTTGCTGAGGCATCCCCTTTAGGAGCACCTGTTGCTGAGGCATCCCCTTTAGGAGCACCTGTAGCTCTTCCCTTGAATTCTATAGAGGGTGTTACTCAGGTATCGTATATGAGAGTAGTCATTTTCTTTATGTTGTTCAAATGTTTGTCAACACTTGCCTGTTTCTTCTGTTCTCAGGTTAGTGCTGCTATCGTCCCAGTGATGGAAAAATGCGTGGGAGGAATGTTGCTGGGAGAGGTATTACATCGGCATACGTCTTTTTCTTTTTTTTTTCTTTTTTTTATTATTTCTTCTTGTGTACACTGAAAATATTCTCATATTCACCCTTTTTTCATTATTTCCAGGTGGCTGGGGTTGCTCCGGTAGCTGTGCAGTCGGCATGTGGGGTGACTACGACAGAGGTATTAAATTGGTATACCCCCTAATTTTACTGTTCCCCTTCTTTCTTCTTGCGTATACTGTACAAATGTTCTCATTTTCACCTTTGTTTCATTATTTCCAGGTGAATGAGATTGCTTCAGTGACTATGGAGTCTGATAGTAGGGTGGCTGCGAGAGAGGTATTAAACTGGCTACCCCCTTTTTTACGGTTCCCCTTTTTTCTTCTTGCGTATACTGTGCAAGTGTTCTCATTTCACTACACCAAAAAAAGGAATCTGGCATGGTTTAAAACTGTGCCAGATCAAATCTGACATGGTTTTGAACTGTGCCAGAATCAAGTGTTCCAAAATGGCCATTTTTTTCTAACACGGTTTAAAAGTGTTCCAGATTTGACCAAATAGGAACACTTCTAGCACACTTTTAAACCGTGCCAGAATTTGATATTTCTGGCACTTTTGGCACAATTTTGAACTGTGCCAGATTGAGCACATTTTGATAAACTGTTGGCACAGTTCAAAACCGTGACAAAATTTGATACACTTTTGGCACGGTTTTGATGTGTGCCAAATTTTTGGCTAAAAGAAAAAATAATAATTATTTGAAAACAAGAAAATTCACAAATTGTAAATCTTGCACGTTGTTGATAAACTAATGTATGTACAGACTTCAATATATTACAAGTCTTTAATAGTTCACAGACCCAAAAAAAATTGGACAGAGTTTCCTCTATTTTCTAGACATTCTAAAACCTGCTAATATAAAACTTGTGCAATATAAAGCCCGCACGGCCACAAAATATAACAACAAACTTACAAAAGTTCGCAAGGCCATAAAAGTTAACAATAAAACTACAAAAGCCTGCACGACCATGACACACAAAAAATAGAATCATGAATATTAACTACAGTAAATAAATAAACCCCTTGTTGTAAACCATTGACTTCTCCGTGTGTTCCATGTGAATAAATGCTAATGATAAAATGTTATCCTGCAAAAAAAATAGGACACAAAAAAGAGACGATATTACTAACCAAGTAATTTATTAAAAAAACACTTACTCAAGCTAAAAAAATTACATATAGGAGTTGCAATTATTATTATATTCTAAAATTGAAAATCTTACGCAAGTTATGACTACCTAATCAGTTCCTACGAGTTACACTAGTCCCGTGCGTGGTATTAGTGCCTCTTGCAGGGCCATTTGGGGGATGATTTAGGTTTTCACCCTTTAACTGCTTGTTTCTAAGCCTAATCTATATATTTTGAATTTATCGTAATATTCTCAAACCGAGAGGCCCGTGACTATGCGAGCAGTTCCTACGAGTTACATTGGTCCCGTGGGAGGTGTTAGTACCTCTTACGGGGCCGCTTAGGGGCTGGTTTGTCTTTTCACCCTCAAATGGCTTGTTTTAAAGCCTAATCTAGATATTTTCAAATTATCATCATATCCTCAAATCGGGGAGACCCGAGACTCTGTGATCATTTTGTATAAGTTTCATTGGTCCCGTACAAGGTGCTCGTGCCACTTATGGGGCCGTTTGAGGGTTGGTTTGGGTTTTCCCCCTTTAACGGCTTGTTTTTAAGCCTA
This sequence comes from Sambucus nigra, assembly GCA_949130495.1. Lineage (NCBI taxonomy): Eukaryota > Viridiplantae > Streptophyta > Magnoliopsida > Dipsacales > Adoxaceae > Sambucus > Sambucus nigra. Next base: position 509,778,762 of record OX422214.1, read on the forward strand.
ATCTAGATATTTTAAAAATATCGTCATATTCTCAAACTGAGGAGACCCGAGACTATGTGGTCAGTTCCTACAAGTTACATTGGTCCCGTACGAGGTGTTCGTACCTCTTACAGGCCCGTTTGGGGGTTGGTTTGGGTTTTCACCCTCAAACAGCTTGTTTTTAAACCTAATCTAGATGTTTATAAATTATTGTCATATTCTCAAATCGAGAGACCCAGGACTACACAGTCAGTTCCTATAAGTTACATTGGTCCCGTGCGAGGTATTCGTACCTCCTACGGGTCCATTTGGGTGGTGGTTTGGGTTTTCACCCTTTAACGGCTTGTTTTTAAGCCTAATCTTGATATTTTAAAATTACCATCATATTCTCAAGTCGGGGAGTATCAGGACTACGCGATCAGTTCCTACAAGTTACATTGGTCCCATGCGAGGAGTTCGTGCCTCTTACGGGACTGTTTGGGTAGTGGTTTGGGTTTTCACCATTTAACGGCTTGTTTTTAAGCCTAATCTAGATATTTTAAAATTATCGCCATATTCTCAAACCGGGGAGACCTGGGACTACGCTGTCAGTTCCTACAAATTACACTAGTCCCGTGCGAGGTGTTAGTGCCTCTTGCGGGGCCGTTTGGGAGCTGATTTGGATTTCCACTCTTCAACGGCTTATTTTCTAAGCCAAATCTATATATTTTAAAATTATCATCATATTCTCAAACCGAGAGGCCCGTGACTATGCGATCAGTTCTAACGAGTTACATTGGTCCCGTGGGAGGTGTTAGTACCTCTTACGGGGCCGCTTAGGGGCTGGTTTGGGTTTTCACCCTCAAACGGCTTGTTTTTAAGCTTAATCTAGATATTTTCAAATTATCCTCATATTCTCAAACCGGGGAGACCCGGGACTACGCGGTCATTTCGTACAAGTTTCATTGGTCCGGTGCGAGGCGCTCGTGCCTCTTATGGGGCCATTTGGGGGTTGGTTTGGGTTTTCACCCTTTAAAGGCTTGTTTTCAAGCCTAATCTAGATATTTTCAAATGACCATCATAGTATCAAATCGGGGAGACCCGAGACTACGCAGTCAATTCCTACAAGTTACATTCGTCCCGTGCGAGGTGTTCGTACCTCTTATGGGGCCGTTTGGGGTCTGGTTTGGGTTTTCACCCTTAAACGGCTTATTTTTAAGCCTAATCAAGATATTTTCCAATTATCGTCATATTCTCAAACCAAGAGACCCGGGACTACGTAATCAGTTCTTACAAGTTACATTAGTCCCGTGCGAGGTATTCGTGCCTCTTACGGGGCCGTTTGGGTGGTGGTTTGGGTTTTCACCCTTTAACGGCTAAGCCTAATCTAGATATTTTAAAATTACCATCATATTCTCAAACCGGGGAGACCCGGGACTATGCGGTCAGTCCCTACAATTTACATTGATTCTGTGCGAGGTGTTTGTGCCTCTTACGGGGCCGTTTAGGGGTTGGTTTGGGTTTTCATTCTCAAACGACATGTTTTTAAGCCTAATTTAGATATTTTCAAATTATCGTCATATTCTCAAACCGGGAGATCAGGGACTACGCGATCAGTTCCTATAAGTTACATTGGTCTCTTGTGAGGTGCTCGTGCCTCTTATGGGGCCGTTTGGGGGCTGGTTTAGGTTTTCACCCTTTAACAGCTTGTTTTTAAGCCTAACCTAGATATTTTCAAATTATCATCATATTCTCAAATCAGGAGACTCGTGAATACGCGGTCAGTTCCTAGAAGTTACATTGGTCCCGCGTGAGGTGTTCGTGCCTCTTACGTGGCTGTTTGGGTTTTCACCCTTTAACGGCTTATTTTTAAGCCTAGTCTAGATATTTTCAAATTATCGTCAGATTCTTAAATCTAGAGACTCGTGATTACGCGGTCAGTTCCTACAAGTTACATTGGTCCCGTGCGAGGTGTTTGTGCCTCTTACGGGACAGTTTGGGAGCTGGTTTGGATTTTCACCCTCAAACGTCGTGTTTTTAAGCCTAATCTATATATTTTCAAATTATCGTCATATTCTCAAACCGAGAGATCCGTGACTACATGGTCAGTTCCTACAAGTTACATTGGTCCAGTGTGAGGTGTTCGTGCCTCTTACGAGGCCGTTTGGGTTTTCACCCTTTAACGGCTTGTTTTTAAGACTAATCTAGATATTTTCAAATTTTAAATTACTTATCCAAACACCATCACTTGAACTTGTACCTATCGAAATATCGAAATATCAAAATACAAGTAAATAAACTCACTTGTACATTATATCGAAGATTTCATCAACTAATTTCTTCGAATTCTCATCAAATGAATCAATCCTCTTGTTCTTTGCGTGGTATTGGGTGTGGATATTGAACAATTTTTAGGGGCATCTCTAAGTACAAATCAACCACTGACAAGGAAAATACAATAAAGATAAAGAAAATATGTAATTACGACCAGAAAATTGTACATGTTGCGTCTTCATTTATAAATTTATAAATGTCTTATTTGAATGGGAATTTTGGAAGGATAAAGTTTATAAATATTTCTTACACTGGGCTACTATATATTGACAAACATTGATATAATACAAACACACCCACCCACCCACACATATATGTATAGGTTTATAACAAATAAAATATTATGGTATGTTATATTGACAAACATTAATCACTCTTACCTTAATATTATTGTTAGGTCCAAATATGGGCTTGTAACATGTTTTCTTTTGTGTGTACCTTAACAAAGAGGTGAAGAAATCAACAATTCATGTCAATGTTAATCTATGTTTAGCTAAAAAGATAGGGCGATAAAGAAGAGATGAAACGTGGTTGTGCTAATGTAGCAATAGAAGACAGACTGACTGAAATGGGCTCAAATAGTACAAAGCCAAGACAATTACTATGTGTATGCGAACTTTACCACAAAACCAAGAAAATTAATCAATATAATTACTCAATGAATAACCACAACACCATGTTCGCATAATGAACGATGCATAATTTCCATTCTTGTGCATCACGGTACAACATTCTTCCATTGGTCGTTGTTTCCACCTATATGTAAACCCTAAAATCGGAGGTTAAATCAGAAACTTAAGTCGGAGTTTAAATCAAAAGTTAAACCATTTGAATCAAACATGAATATTACACAATTACCATAAATTAGCAAGCAGTAGCAGCATACAAAGTCAATCTCAACCACACAAACAATTCGAATTACAAAATGGCCTCAAATGTTAGAATAACGCATATATGTCAGATATGGATTCCCGAGATTTTTTCGAGGTATATTACAGATAATAAAACAACTAATAAACACCCACTTAGGCAAAACAACCATGTTGAAAAAACACTATGATGTTAAAATAAGGCAGCAATTAGAATTCAATAATGATATGGAAATAAAGAATACCTAACACCGCATCACCAACAATTCCAATAGCTATTCCAGCTGAAAGGCCAGCAAGACCACAAGCAAGACTAGATGAAAGAGGTGCATAGCCATGGCATTAGGGTTATTTTTAGTGCTGGTAATAACACCAATAATAAAACTGTAAATACCTAACACACCAGGCATAAATAGGAACAATCGACTTCATCACCAACTCATGCCTCATCACTCCCATCGATGCAACAAGAACAACTCGTCGGCCCAGAAAACTCGAGCAAACATTTTACTCTTTAGTGGATGAAATACAAAGAGATAAATGATTATTTCATATTCCTAAAATAATATATAAAATCAGGAAACATTCACCGATCCCAACAATACCTATGAAAAACGACCATATTGCTTTCAAAGGTAATAATCATTTAAAGAAATAATCATTTTAAGGAGAATGATTGCGATAGTAATTTCATCTTAAAATGTTTGACTTCCAAACAATGGTTCGGAGGGAGTAAGAATCATCTTTAATTATGTAGTAAATTTAGTAGTAAAGGATTATTGTACAAGCAAAACCCTCAACATTAGTTAGCAAATTACAGACATGAACCAAATAAATCTCTAATTCCCTCATCCATTCCAACGGTACAAGCTCAAGAACTTACCAAACTCACATTTGAACTCTCATAATCCAACCAAAGTGCATACGACACAAAATACAATATAACAGAACAGGAAAAAATCAAAAGCCTATATACTGACCGTATCATCACCGGCATTAGCCCTATTCGTACACCTAGCCCCACTATCGTAATCATCCATTGATTTCTTCTTCTCCTTGGCCCCACCACATCCAACACGAATCGATTCTTTTAAAACCCTAGGATCTACCACCGTCGGTGCTACCGGAGCAATGACGTGATTATCGTCGCTCTTCTTCTCTTAGTCCTGGTCGCAATCCCCTCAATCGGATTAGGATTAGGATTAGGGATTTGCGTGTGAGAGAGAGCGGGAGGCGATATTGAGAGAGGAGAGAGAGCGGGAGAACAAAAATCATTGAGGGTGATAAATTTTTTAGGATATTTATATATTAGTGAAGTGTTCTCAATTTTGGCACACTTAAATAGTGCCAAAATTTGGCACTGCTTAAAAGTGTGCCAGATTGTTATTAAATAGTGGCAAAATTTGGCACAGTTTTAAAGTGTGCCATATTTTTAATATCAAGGTGTGCTAAATTGGTGTTTTTGGTGTAGTGTTTTAACCTTTAGTTCATTGTTTCTAGGTGAATGAGGTTGATCCAATGACTGTGGAGTCTGATGGTGGGGTGGCTGCGAGAGGTATGAAATTGGCATACCCCCTCTTTTTACGGTTCCCCTTTTTTCTTCTTGCGTATAATGTGCAAGTGTTCTCATTTTCACCTTTGTTTCATTGTTTCTAGGTGAATGAGGTTGCTCCTCCGACGGTATCTATGGATTAAAGAAAGAGTGCTGAGCTGCACACTTCTTAGGTACTTGACTATCACATCCACATTACTATTCCTCAGTTGTTAATTTGTGAATTGTGCTGATAGTCCTTATTAATATTTCTTATGTTTAGCCTAGTGCCCCTTCTTTGTCCGACCCCCTTCAGACTAGCGACAACATGGTCACCCCCTTGAGTTTTGGGATAAGATTTCTATCATAGTCATTGCTAGGGCCTATCCCATAATTGTCTTTGTTTCCTTTTGATTTATCATGAATACTTATTTTTAGGCTTTTATTGGCGAGTCCACGGGGGTATCTGCTGAGGGAGATCGTAGTTTTGAGGCCACTCCTACAGCCGGTGATGCTGATTCCGGTGGGGAGTCTTCTTTCCTCCCCTCTGAGATAGGGTTAGCCATTCTGATGGTGATTCTGGCGTAGAGGCGCCCCTGCAGACTTCATGAGTAGACTTTGGCATGAGGAGCGACCAGGACGCTTTGGGATATATGAACGCCAGGTCTTAGATCTGATATTGGAGCATCATCCGGAGACGTTAACTCCTCAGAGTGTACTTTATATTGATAGCCTCAAGGTGTTCAACCTGAAGGCTTTTGATGGCCATGTTCATGAGTTCTTGGCTACTTCTCCCGTTGAGCTGACTAGTGGCCCTACCTTGTTATTTTTGGATGCTCTCTATGACTTGCAGCAGTTCTATTATTTTCATTTGGATTGGCTTGATGTTGGAGTTCATCATTTTCTGACCGTTTGCTTTTGAAAGATGATGAAACTTCATACCTTCAAATAGTCTAGGATCGAGCAGCGGCAGGCAGAGGCTGAGAGGATTCGGGGTCAGATTACATCACTTTAGTCTCATATTGAATCACTTCAGTCCCGAATTGACAGGCTTGATTCTGGTGATCAGGAAGACGAGGCCAAGATAGCTAGGTTGGAGGAAGAGTTCTTGTAGGAGGTTGGTCCATCATATGCCGATGCCCTTACCCATAACGATCTATTTTTTATTATTTTTAGTGTATAGGCTAGTTCTTGCTTTGTGGTATTTTGGATTCTATATGTATAGCACTTGATCATTTGTAAATGAGGAAAAGAAATGATGTTTTATTTCTCCTGCATTTTCCTTTTCCCTTGCTTCCCATATATGCTTTTCGTGTTTGTTTAGTAAGACCTGCTCTAATTTCTATGAGAAATTGGTCAACTTAGGTTGCCCCATATACTGCGGGGTACTTATATTAATCTGCGCTAGTTATGTATATATATGCACTGTTCTCTTAGATGCACCTCTTATGACTGCGAGGTGTTGGCATGTTACTATTTTGGATCACCCCCTCCTGTCTGTCAGGGTGATCCTATACATTATTACTTGTATTCATAAGGATTAGCTTGGGGGGGGGGGGGGGGGGGGGGTAACCCATCTCCTTGCCTTCCGTTCTATTTTATTAAAATAGAATTAAATTAGCTAGCCCTACTCTATGGGGTCCTTGATCTACATCTTCTTTAAGAGATTTTATGTTATTAACATATTAGAGAGGGGGAATTTGTCCCCCTTCTTCACATTTCTATTAATCTGGTCAGGTAAAGCATTTCTTTGAGAATATGAGTTAAGATTTATTTTTTAATTTATTTTTATTACTTGGAGGTTGTCGTCCTACTGGTCAGGTGACTAATGATAAATCGGGTTGTTATGTCTAGGAGGACTTTGCTCAGTATACTTTCTTTTAGGATGTACTTATCCCCCAAGTATAATTAGTAAAGTTCCTCTCTTTTTTTTGCACCCTCTTCTATCCTAGTAAAGAGCATTTCTAAAAAAAAGTATATTCTGTTAGGTCAATCTCATATAGATGGCTAATCAAGGCAAGCATCAACAATGATCAAAAGTGTTTCTATTTCATTTCTTTACTATTTTGTATTGTTTATAATATGGTATTGCTCAATCATTTTTTGCAAAAAAAATAAACGTTTCTAGTATGAGAGAAAACCACTCAGTTTCTTCTACGGAAATGAAAATATTAAACAAAACTAGGCATAGTACGTCTTTAGCCATTTGGAATTAATATGGATTGGAGACACTCACTCTCCGACTTAGAAATCTTCCAATATCCTGACTTTCCCACTCCTCTCACCAGAAAGGGACCTTCCTAGTTGGGTTTGAACTTCGATGCTGACATGCTACGAAGGTGATGAGTAGATACTCTCAGGACCAAGTCTCCCACTTGAAATTATCTGGGCTTGACTATGTTTTCATAAGATCTTGACAGTTGTTGGGTGTAAACTTTAAAGTTCTCCCTCACTTTATATACGTGTTCATCCAATGCCTCGAGATGCACGTGTCGTGGTTCAGGAATGAGTCCATTGCTTAGAGAAACCCTAGATGATGGTACTGCCAATTCCACCAGTAGGAAAACTTCAGTTTCATATACCAGTAAGAATGGAGTAAACCCAGTCAGTTTTCTCTTCGAAGTACGATAGGCCCATAGCACCATGGGTAGCTTCTCATCCCATGCCCCTGGCATGTCTTTTTGGTGGTCTTTTTGATCAAGGTCTTATTGGTGGCCTCTACCTGGCCACTTCCCTTTGGATAGGAGATGGTTGAATTGTTTTGCACAATTTTATATTTATGAGTGTGGAGGGCCATCTCTTTGCATACAAATTGTTTCCCATTATCTATGAGTATCACCTATGGTATACCGAATCTACATATGATATATTCCTTGATAAATTGTGTTACCACTTGGGCAGTCACCCTTCTCAGGGGAATACGCCCACTTGGTGTATATCTTTATAGTTATAATGATGAATGCTTTACCATGACAGGCTGGGCTAATCTTTCCCACTAGGTCAAATGCATATATATGGAAGGGGTAGGGAGATCCTAGACTTTGTAAGCTAACAGAAGGGGCATGCACCATGTTGCCATATACTTGTCAAGCTCTGCACTTGCTTACATAACCAATGAAATCAGCTTCCATGGTTGGCCAATAATACCCCAGCATCATCAACTGATCATATAGCTTGGTACCCCCCATGTGGGAGGGCTCATGGTCTTCCTTCAACAACTTCTATGTGTCTTCTTTAACTATGTGTTTCAGTTCCTTCTCATTGTAACCTTTCCTATATATCTCTCCTTCCACTAAGTAAATTGGTCTACCCTCTTCCTGAGATAGATTTCATCGGCTCTGTGTGTGGATATCTCATTGTCTTTCAGATATGCAATATATGGTTGCCTACAATCTTCAAAGACTTCTACAAAATTATCTTCTGCTAGCTGATCGAAGTGAGTTTGTCACTTTAAACAACCTTTATGTAAGCGAGCAACCTCTATGCTCATAGTAGGCCAATATTAACCCCCTCGCTACAGCCGGCGGTAAAGTGGGATGTCAGTGTCCCTACAATATTTTTTGTGCATTTGTGCCATCCTCTCTTTTGCTTCTTTCTCCCCAACACACCTTGCTAGGAATCCTCCAGGACTCTTAAAGTAAATTGTTCCTTGTAACAGATGGTAGTTATCCAGTTCCAATATCTTCATGGTCCCTTCTCATATCTCCAACTACTTTACCACTAGGTGTCTCCAGTCTTCTGGATCATTTCTTGGGAATAAAGATTTCACCATAGTAGGTACTATCCTCTGACGCACCGTAATCGTCACTTTCGCCTTATCCATATCCAACTTATGTGCTATGGTAGCCAGCGCACTGGGGTTCCTGTTCATGGTTCTTGCATATCTCTCAACAGTCACTTTTAGTAATTGTCCCAACAGCCTTTGGATGATATACCTATAGGGTGCCAGGTTAGCATGCTTGAGGGAAAACTCCCCATTAACCTATTTTACTACCAGGTTAGAGTCCCCCCGGATGCATAGTACTTTGACACCCCTCTGGAGTGCTTCTAGAATGCCCAGAATGAGAGCTTCATACTCAGCCTCATTGTTTGAGAATTTGAAGTCGAACTTGAAAAAAAGAGTGATCTTTTCCTTACTGTTCGATAGTATGATGCCCGCACCTCCTATGCATTGAGTGCTAGAGCCATCGAAATCCATTTTCTACTTATCCATTTCATTTACCACACATGCTCAGAAGTTCTACCCGAGTAGTTCCTCATTGGGGGGCTTAAAATTTTCAGTTGGGAAGTGGGCCAACAGGTCTGCCACTACTTGACTCTTGATTGCTTTAGGCACTACACACTTTAAATTATACTATACTAATATCAAAAGCCATCTCGCTGCTCATCCTACAAGTATTGTTCTTGCTAAGAGGTACTTTATATGGTCACACTTGGTGACTATGTGAACTGTGAAAGCTAGTAAATAATGTCTCAACTTTTGAGCCACAAAAAATAAGGCTAGATAATGCCTCTCCACGCTAGTGTATCTAGATTCTGTTTTGAATATTACTCTTGACAAGTAGTAGGCTGTATTTTCCACTCCTTCCTTATCTTGTGCTATGATTGTCCCTATGGATCTCTCTGTTGAGGTGAGGTAGAGTAGAAGCAGTGCTCCGGGCCCTAGTGGGATCATCGTGGACAGAGAGGCTAAAATTTCTTTAACCTTCTCAAATGCCTTCTTCTTCTCTTCTCCCCAAATCCACTTGGCTTTGTCCTTCAAGAGGGACGTGAATGGGTGAGTTACATCCAAAGTTACCATTTCAAAGGATATTTAACAAATCAAATATTTTATCATCTAGCGTAGACATATTTGCTTTTTGACTTTGGTTTGCACCAGGTGGCACCTATCTGAGGGGACAGGCTGCTGCACACAGGTAGGGACAAATGGTACACTGCAGACCTTGTCGCTCACTAACCCTCTATGTTTTGGCACCCAAAAGTTCCATCTCAGCCCTAGTGCTCAAGTATAAATAGGACCCCTGGGCAAGGTCAAGAGGAGATAGACAAACTCAATTGCACCGTTACTCTGTCAAAATACACCAGAACTTCTTAGCATTCTCTTCCTTCTCTCTCTCTAAGTTCTAAGTTCCTTGTTCTTTCACTCCTCACTGACAGCCATCACTCTCAAGAGCTCCTTTTAAGAAAAATCACTATTATTATTGTGGAATTTCATCTTCTTGCAAGGAGGGAGTTCCAGATTGAGCTCCATTTTTACCAAAAGGAGAAGGTTTCATCAAAAGCTACTCCAAAAGTTCTTGAGAACCTTACAGACAGCGTCCATTGGAGTGGGTCACGCCTCACCCTTTCCAATTATTCATAGACCCCAGTCTCACTACCCTATTACAATTCTCAATCCTACCATTAGCCTACTGGTAACCTAAGATATCTCTCCAAATGTTTTAAAGATATCCCAAATATTCTCTCGTTCATCGATTTAAAGTTCTAGGATAAAATAAGGAAAATAGACAAATTCATTGAAACCGAAATGATTTGCCTTATTTCGAATCGAATCGCTTTCTGAATCGATTCTGCCAAGGGGGAGAATCAATTGGCTATAACTGGTCTCATTTTTCGAATATTACCAGTTACGAGTTCTACGAGTTTTAACCCTCCAAATCACCATAATTCAATCCAAAACTCCCATCCAAGTGTTCTAAACATTATACTAACATAAATACATTATTTCTAATGTAATTGAATCATCAATGAAATCCTTTAAACCAAATCAATTCAACATTTAACTCCAAAAACCCTAGATTATCCTTTTTACTCAAGAACATCAACAAGAATCTCAGATTTCTTCCAAGTTTTATTGATCAATTCCTTAATTTCATTTCATATACATGAATTAGTCATATCCATGCAATTTTCTACCTAAGAACATGAGTTTAGTCTTCCAATTCAAGCCAAGATTTACATTTTTATGGGATTATTCATCCTACACTTAGATGGATGTTATATATGCTCAAAAAATAGCAAGATAAATACTTGCATGATATGGTAGGTCTAATTTTGTGTCAAAAATATGCTAAAATTGTCTTTATTTCCTCCCGATATATGCTCCGGTGGTGGTGGTGGTGGTGTAAGATTGTGTGGGAATAGTCTTGAGACTAATCTTGTCCCTCCTCCAATGGCCTCTATGTATTTCTTGTGATTTTTACCCTAAAATTACTCACGTAACTGCAGATATACACTCCAAAATTCGTAGATCTCTTTTTCCAAAATTTCAAAAGACCAAAATACCTCCCCCCCACCATGTGCCGGTTTGGTCTATAAATGCTCCGGAACTCAAACTAAATGCCGAGTATACTTTTCTGACTATTTTGACCCTTCTGGACACACTGGCGCGCTCGAAATGACCATTTTAATTATTTAAAATGAATTCACATTTATCTCATAAAATTAAGTTCCGACGCGACTCACCCGCGCGTACCGACTTAAATTACTGTAAATGTCGCATTTCTCTCACAACAAATCATAATAATTCCTTATTAATTTATTACTCATTCATTAAGTAATATTCAATATAAATAAATATTAACCCTTGTCTCGCTAATTAATATTTATTTTGATCCGAATTAATTTTCCATATTAAATTTAATTAATCCTAATTAGTCCCATTATAAAAATCATTAAAATTACAGGGTGTTACATACTTCCCCCCTAATAATGGAATCTTGTCCCGGATTTCAGAAAAATGAAATTCCTGATATGAATAACCCTATATATTTGTCACGCATCTCATCCTCGTGCTCCTAAGTAGACTCGTCGGCATTATGATGCCCCCACTAAACACTTACAAGTGTAACTATTTTTGACCCAAATATCCTATCACTATGGTCTAGGATAGCAACTGGATTTTCATCGTATGAAAAATCGGGATGCATTTCAATCTCCTACAACGCAATGTGAGTGTGAGCTAACTCGTATCGGAGATATCGCCTCAATAAAGAAATGCGAAATACATCGTTAATCCGATGCAAGTGCTCTGGCAACCCGAGTCTATATGCAACTGTCCCAATTCGCTCAAGAATAGGTAATTGACCTACATACCTTGGTGCCAACTTCCCTATCTTTTCAAACCTCATTATCCTCTTCATTTGAGATATATGTGGTAGCACTTGGTCCCCCACATTAAACTTTAGGAAGAACTTCTTGGCATCGGCATAACTCTTCTGTCTGTCCTAAGCTATTTGAAAACTACCCCGAATCAACTCAATTTTGATCGAAGTATCCTGAATCACCTCCGTTTGAGTAGCTTGTTATCCCCCACCTTTAATTAACAAGTGACCGAATGACAAGGTCTACCGTACAAATCCTCAAATAATTCCATGCCAATTGTAAACTGGTATGAGTTATTATATACAAACTCCCCTAGTGGAAGATACTGCACCCAACCTACCCTAAAATTAACCCGTCCGTCTATGGATGATAGGACGTACTCAATCACAACTTGGTACCCATGGTCTCCTAAGAACTCTCCTAAAAACAAGACATGAAAATCTTGTCCCTATCGGACACAATATCAAATGGCACCCCATGCAATCTCACTATCCCAGCGATGAAAATCTGGGCATATTATCCCGTAGTATAATCCATCCCGATTGGAAGAAAGTGGGCAACCTTGGTCAATCGGTCCATAATCTCCCAAATGGAATCATGACCCCTCTGTGAAGTAGGTAACCCAGTAATAAAATCCATGGAAATGCTCTCCCATTTCCACATCGAAATCTCAAACGGTTATAGAACCCCTGCTGGTTGTTTATGATCGACCTTCACCAGCTGACAAGTGGTACACCTTGAGACAAACTCGGCAATGTCTCTCTTCATCCCTCTCCTATTTCCATATCAGAATCTCAAAAGGTTGTAGAACCCCTACTGGTTTTTGATGATCCACCTTCACCAGCTGATAAGTGGTTAACCTCGAGACAAACTCGGTGATGTCTCTCTTCATCCCACTCCATCGATATTTTTGTCTCATATCTTGATACGTATTATCTCCTTTAGGATGCACCACAAATCATGACCCATGTGACTCTGCCATCACTGCATGTCATAAATCCTCCCCCTCGGATAATCAACCTCTCGTTGAATCATAAGCCTCCATCTGAACTCACGAAATACGACTCGGATCCCCAGGCTAAAAGCTGTCTGATTAGATTCTAACAAAGCAAATTTTTTGCCTAGGCTTATACCACCCCCGTGACAATCTGGGGGGTAACAGTCCTAACGAACATAAATGACCTGAGAATTGAATCCTAATGTCCCACCTCCTTCCATGTTTCCTTACAAACTTTAGCTACATCCCCCACTAACCTACGGCTTAATGCATCTGCCATTATGTTAGCCCTTACAAGGTGATATTGGATGTCAAACTGATAATCTTTCACAAATTCTATCCACCAACGCTAACGCATATTCAGTTCCCTCTTAGTGAAAAAGTTATGTAACTAGACGAAATCTATCCCCCAGAAGATAATGTCTCCAAATCCGCAACGCAAACATGACTACCACTAAATCCAAATCATGGGTGGGGTAATTCCTCTCGTGAGGCTTAAGCTTGCAGGAAGCATAAGCTATAGCATCATCCTCCTACTGTATCACCCCCTCAATTCCCTGTAAGGACGCATCAGTAAACATAAGATACTCCACTCCCACCCTGGGCAGTACGAGTACAGGTGCTGAAGTCAACTTGTCCTTCAGCTCATTGAAAAAAAAATTGACAAGCGCCATCTTAGATAAACGGTACACCTTTGCGAGTCAAATTAGTTAACAGACCCGCAAACTTTAAAAATCCCCTAATAAACCGTCTGTAGTACGCAACTAACTCCAAGAAATTGCGCACCTATGTCGGAGTCGTGGGTTGTCCCCACTCCCTCACCGCTGACACTTTATTAGGATCCACTGATATCCCCAAGTCAGAAACTATATGCGCTAAAAACTATACCTCAAACAGCTAAAATTCGCATTTTTCAAACTTAGCATACAACCGGTGCTCACGCAATGTCTATAAAATCCGATGCAGATGCTCGGTATGCTCCTCCTCAGTCCAGGAATGAATCAGAATGTCATCAATAAAGACAATGACAAACTGATCCAAGAACTCTTTGAACACCCTATTTATCAAGTCCATAAATACATCTGGTGCATTGATTAACCCAAATAGCATAACTCAAAACTCGTAAGACCCATATGCCATCAGAAAGGAAGTTTTAAATAGATCTTGCTCCCGGATGAGCAACTGGTTATATCCCAATCTCAATTCTATCTTAGAGAAGTAGGTTGTAACAACCTGTGTAATTTTTGGGGTATTTTCAAAATATAAAGGAAAATAAAGTTTTTGATAAAATTATTTTTCTTGCTAAAAAATGTTGGATTTTATTTTTAAAGAAGAGAATTTCAAATAGTTTCGAAATCGAAGTTAAAACGGATTTATAATTGATTTTTAAATATTTATCCCTTGTAACATTTTTAAGCCGAACTGCCAAAATACCTGGGCAATCGATCGATCGATCGCCAAGGGTCGATCGATCGACCCCAGTAGTTTTTGTGCGCAGCAAGTTTTTTGAGAGTTTGTTTTGGTTTCAACTCTTATCTTTTTGCCTTATAAAAAGAGGTCATGGGTGAAAATTTGAGAAATAACTTTTTTCACAAAAATATGCAGCAAACATATTTTTATTTCCTCTCTTTATAGATACACATAGCCCCTTTAACTTATGCATTCAACCCTAGTTTTTGGAGGTGTTCTTGGGGATGTTTTGGTGTTGGATCTTGGAGGATTTTGATGATTCTTGGGAGATGATTTTGATGGTGAAATCTAACTTTTCTGGGCAAAATTATTTTGGTTTCTCCTGATGGTTTAAGGTATGGGGTTTTACACAATATGCTCCTTAATCTAGCGAGTGTTATTCCCTTTTTTTCTTGTGATTATTTTGGATTTGATTTTAGCGTGGATTATTTTTGGGAAGAATATTTGAGAATACAAGATGAGAAGATTTGTATTTATTTTTTATGTATAGAGCATTTTATTTCGAGTTTGATAATTATCTTATTTTGAGAGACTTTTGTTGTATTTATTTAAAGATTGAGATTAGTGGTTTATCTTTTATTGTGGGCTTTAGATGCTCTATACTTGTTGATTATGGATTCGGTTAGTTTTATCGCAGTAGCGCTCCGCCCCGCTCTACTCGAGCACGGGCGGGGTGTTACAAATGGTATCAGAGCTTAGTTATACGACCACCCTCGTGTCTTGGGTTTTGGGTCTGTTGCGTTTTCGTGGCGCTTATTTGGAGATAGAAATTTTAGATAATCGTTTCATGATAGGTATCGATATTAAATGTGGGGAATTTATTTTTATGAGACGAGATTTTTTTGGAGATAGTTGTTGACCTGGTTTTGAGAGTTAGGCACTCGACGAATTTCGAGGGCGAAATTTCATTGTTAGTGGGGAAGTGTAACAACCAGCGTAATTTTTAGGGTATTTTCAAAATATAGAGGAAAATAAAGTTTTTAATAAAATTATTTTTCTTGCTAAAAAAAGTTGGATTTTATTTTTAAAGACGAGATTTTCAAATTATTTCAAAATCGGAGTTAAAACGGATTTTTAATTGATTTTTAAATATTTATCCCTTATAACATTTTTAAGCCGAACTGCCAAAATACCTGGGCGATCGATCGATCGAAACCAGGGGTCGATCGATCGACCCCAACAGTTTTCGTGCGCAACAAGTTTTTTGAGAGTTTGTTTTGGTTTAAACTCTTATCTTTTTCCTTATAAAAAGAGGTCGTGGGTGACCATTTGAGAAACAATGTTTTGCACAAAAATATGCATCAAACATATTTTTATTTCCTCTCTTTTTAGATACACTTAACCCCTTTAATTTATGCATTCAACCCTAGTTTTTGGAGGTGTTCTTCGGGTTGTTTTGGTGTTGGATCTTGGAGGAGTTTTGATGATTCTTGGGAGATGATTTTGATGGTGTAATATGACTTTTCTGGACAAAATTATTTTGGTTTCTCTTGATGGTTTAAGGTATGGGGTTTTATATAATATGCTCCTTAATTTTGCGAGTGTTATTCCCTTTGTTTTCTTATGATTATTGACTCATATTTGAATTGCTAAATTCAATTGGAATCTGGAAATTTTTGTTAGAATCTAAATTTTAATTCATGTGGTATTATTATTATGTTAGGCATGTTGTCATGAGATTTCATATGGCACTGATGTTGGGAACCCACCAAGATTCCTGTTCCCGCTACTTGATAAAGTATGGTATGGTATGGTGAGGCCTGGTGACTCGAATTAATGTGTTGTTGAGAAATTATATTGATAAAATACTTATGAGATTCACATTTAATTTGAATATTCGTACTCGTATTGTTACGTTTTATTCACAGCTAATATTTGTTGAGCATCTTTCCTGTCGTATTGTATATTTCCCCATATTTTCTTTTAGTGGCAGGTTAGCGCGGATTTGGGCGCTTTGGATTTGATTTTAGAGTGGATTATTTTTTGGAAGAATATTTGAGAATACAAGATGAGAAGATTCGTATTTATTTTTGTATGTATAGAGCATTTTATTTCGAGTTGGATAGTTGTATTATTTTGAGAGACTTTTGTTGTATTTATTTAAAGATTGAGATTAGTGGTTTCTCTTTTATTGTGGTATTTAGATGCTCTATACTTGTTGATTATGGATTCGGTTAGTTTTATCACAGTAGCACTCCGCCCCGCTCTACCCGAGTGCGGGCGGGGTGTTACAAATGGTATAAAAGCTTAGGTATACGACCACCCTCGGGTCTTGGACTTTGGGTCTGTTGCATTTTTGTGACGCGTATTTGGAGATAGAAATTATAGATAATCGTTTCGTGATAGGTTCCGAGATTAGATGTGAGGAGTTTATTTTTGGAAAACGAGATTTTTTTTGGGAGATAGTTGTTGACCTGATTTTGAGAGTTAGACATTCGACGAATTTCGAGGGCGAAATTCCATTGTTAGTGGGGAAGTGTAACAACCCGCGTAATTTTGGCAATATTTTCAAAATATAGAGGAAAATAAAGTTTTTAATAAAATTATTTTTCTTGCTCAAAATGTTGGTTTTTATTTTTAAAGACGAGAATTTCAAACGGTTTCGAAATCGAAGTTAAAGAGGATTTTTAATTGATTTTTAAATATTTATTCCTTATAACATTTTTAAGCCGAACTGCCAAAATACCTAGGGGATCGATCGATCGACGCCAGTGGTCGATCGGTCGACCCCAGCAATTTTCGTGCGCAGTAAGTTTTTTGAGAGTTTGTTTTGGTTTAAACTCTTATCTTTTTGCCTTATAAAAAGAGGTCGTGGGTGACCATTTGAGAAACAACTTTTTGCACAAAAATTTGCAACAAACATTTTTTTATTTCCTCTCTTTTTAGATACACTTAGCCCCTTTAATTTATGCGTTCAACCCTAGTTTTTGGAGGTGTTCTTGGGTTGTTTTGGTGTTGGATCTTGGAGGAGTTTTGATGATTCTTGGGAGATGATTTTGATGGTGTAATCTGACTTTTCTGGGCAAAATTATTTTGGTTTCTCTTGATGGTTTAAGGTATGGGGTTTTACACAATATGCTCCTTAATCTCGTGAGTGTTATTCCCTTTTGTTTTCTTGTGATTGTTGACTCATATTTGAATTGCTAAATTCAATTGAAATCTGGAATTTTTTGTAAGAATCTAAATGTTGATTCATGTGGTATTAGTATTGTGTTAGGCATGTTGTCATGAGATTTTAATATGGCACTGATGTTGGGCACCCGCCAAGATTCCTGTTCCGGCTATTTGATAAAGTATGGCGCGGTATGGTGAGGCTTGGTGACTCGGATTAATGTGTTGTTGAGAAATTATATTGATAAAATGCTTATGAGATTCGCATTTTATTTGAATATCCGTTCTCGTATTGTTACGTTTTATTCACCGCTAATATTTGTTGAGCATCTTTTATGTCGTATTGTGTACTTCTCCATATTTTCTTTTAGTGGTAGGTTAGCGTGGATTTGGGCGCTTTGGATTTGATTTTAGCGTGGATTATTTTTGGGAATAATATTTGAGAATACAAGATGTGAAGATTTGTATTTATTTTTTATGTATAGAGCATTTTATTTCGAGTTGGATAGTTTTATTATTTCGAGAGACTTTTGTTGTATTTATTTGAAGATTGAGATCAGTGGTTTCTCTTTTATTGTGGGATTTAGATGCTCTATACTTGTTGATTGTGGATTTGGTTAGTTAATCACAGTATCTCTCCGCCTCGCTCTCCCCAGGTGCGGGCGGGGTGTTACATAGGCAGCTCCTCTTAACTGGTCAAATAAGTCATCGATTCGGGGCAACGAATACTTATTTCATATCGTGACTCTATTCAACTCCCTATAATCCACACACATGCATAAAGAACCATCCATCCTTTTCACAAACAACATTGGGTCACCCTAAGGCGAAGTACTCTTACGGATAAAGCCCTGTCCCAACAACTTCTTAATCTGATCCCCTAGTTCCCTTATCTCCATATGAGCCATACGATATAGAGCAGGAGCTATTGGACGAGTGCTCGACGTTAAATCGATGCCAAACTCTATCTCTCGACTAGGCGGCCATATCGGCATCTACTGAAATACATTTACGAACTCACACACAATAGGAATCGAATCTATGGAAATCATTACTCCCTGAGAGGTCTCCTCCTCTATGTAATTCAAGTGAGTCAATGGTTCTCCTTTGGGATGAGACATATCCACTAAGAACATCTTCTGGCTCAAAATCGCAAATATAATGTTCATATTATAACAATCTATCATGGACCTATACGCTGCTAGCCAATCCATGCCAATAATGGCTTCATACTCTGACATATCTAACATAAGCATATCGGCAGGAAAAACAAGTCTCCCAATCTTTATACTCACACCCCAATAAATAAAGAATATAAGTTTCCCTCCACCTAGTGGTGAGTCTACATACGTGACTGTACGATAGGTCGTATCTAACAATCTTGTGGCTCGTGAAAATCTAGTGGTTATAAACGAGTGTGAAGCCCTGGTGTCAAATAAAATGTGACCCAATGTCCCATGTATAGGAAAAACACTCTCAACTGTGGGTGGATCATGTGGAACCGCAGCCTAGTGGACATTATACACACACACGTGCTATAATTTTCCTTAATGAGGTGGGGATTCTTGGACGACTGGTGCTGCAGGTAATGCTAGTACCGGTGCTGGTGCTGGGAGGGCGACGGGAAAAATAATCCCTTGTGTCTCCTGGCGAGAGCCCTGCTGCTGCTGACCCTTGCTCTTATTAGGGAAATCATAACGCCTGTAGCCATTCTTACCACATATGAAACACATGCCTATGAAATTTCCTCCCCTTTAGCACCTTTACCTTGGCCCTGATGGACCTGATGAAAACAATGTTGTCCTGACTGGCTCTGCCAAAATCCACCATGTCCCTGCCTGAAATCTCCCAAACAAAAATGTTTAATAGCATCCCCCTGCTGGAAACCCTGCTCACTCTACCTCATCTGACTCTTAGTCGATTATGCCCCACTAGTACTGCTACCCCTATCCTTCCCTCCTGGCTGGACTCTCCTGAGCACTTGCTTCCCTTAACATGGAAGTGGTGGTCCTGACACTGCAATAGAATGACATTCAACACATCTGTTTATGTCTTCAAGGCTGGGTTACCCAATACACGTTGTCGGATCCTCCTGGTAAGACCATTCGTAAATGACTGTATCCTCTTCTCTTTTGTGCTCACCTAATCGGGAACAAAGTTTGCTAGCCTAATAAATTCATCCTCATACTCCGCTACTGTCCTCCCCTCCTATGAAATGTCTAAGAATTTTTGCCTCATCTCTGTCTAAATGGAGGATGGCAAGTATTTGTGATCGAACCGCTCCTAGAACTCTTGAATCGTCACCGTGTCTCTCTCCTATGTGGTGGTAACGAATTCCTACCACTGTAAGGCTGCCCCCACTAGCTTAAAGGTAGCTAATATTTTTCTCTATACATAAATGCACCCATACATCCTCAAATGCCTCTGGATAACCTTCTTCCAATGGCACGCTGCAACTACATCGGAGCTCCTCTGAAACTCAGGAGGTTGAGCCTTCTGAAAGGCATCTCGGACTAGCTCCCAAGAAGAAGGAAACATGTGTGTCATGTCTAGAGCAACAACATGAGGCTGGTATGGTACCTGTGGTGCCCACTGGGAATAAGTATTCAAGACTACATTAAAGGCCCATGCCACAATGGCGGCAACCTCAGCAGCATTCATGGTCCCTGGCGCTTAAGCTAGCTAAGTCTCGAGCGATGCCTCTGGGGTGGCTTATGGTGCACGTCAGGGAGGCATCTGAAATGAGAAAGAATTCTCTATCTTGTCCACGGTTCAAAATCTCTTAAAATACCTTAAGACGTAAATGCATAATCATGAATATAACAATCCTAATAATAGAGCTCTATATCAAAGAACGCTATGTTGGAAACACAATAAGTCCATAAAGATCCTAAGGACACTAAAACTTGATGCTCTGATACAATCTGTGACACCCCGCCTATTCTAATCCTGGATGATCAGTCCAATGTTAAATTAAATAGGAATCATTAATGGTTTCATTCTCAGCATCACTTTTGAAATCCAATTAATTACTAATACCTTAATGGCCCCGTATCAAAATTTTAATCTTATTATTAACATGCAATTTATTTAAACTAATAATTCACAATCAGCATTTCCATACACATAGTAACCAATGATAAAATAACAAGATAAATAAATATATTTGGAATAACACTCCATATGCAAATCCCAATATAACCATCAATAATGTAAATCCAAAGTTAATATAGGAAATAAAATGAAAGTACAATGTTTATAATAATCAGCACTAGCTAGAAGTGAGCGACATGCCCGATTGAGATAGATAAATAATAAATAGGAAAGGATAAATGTGGAGGCGTCTACTACAAATATCGTGTAACTTTCACAGCAACTATAGCACGTCAAATAAAGGAACTCTTAATCCTGGCATCCTTGTGGTTGGGCACCTAAAATGTTTTTAAATAAATGGATTTAAAATGGGTCAGAGCCCAAGTAAAACAGTTTGAAAACATTTTAGCAAGTACTTAAAATGCATTAAAGCGACATAATATATACATGTTAGCTTCACCTGCTCTCACTTGAGATACTCACCTCTCAACTAATTGTGCACGTCTAATCTAGTTATGCTACCCCACCTAACTAGTTTAACTTTAGCCGTTTCTCGTCTATTAATTCACTGTGCCCACCCGTATTGCCCATACAATACGTTACTTAATTTCCAATCCCTTTTATTTATTGAGAGTCATTAATTAAATATTAAGTTCACACATACTGGGATTAGTTTAGTTATCATTATCGATAGTATCTACTAAAACACCCGTGGTAGTATAAATCACACATATATATATTTACATCACTCTTATAATATATATACGTATACAGAATCCCTAGGTGGAGAACTGCGATACGGGCATACTCCACTATCAAGTCTTGGTACATCACGTACTAAGTAAGGAAATGGGGTTCAGAATCACTCTCAAATCATACATTTACAATTCTCACAAATTGGAGGCGAACATAGTCACAAGCCTTTCGGCTACGCACACACCTAACACACCCAAATGACTGGTCACACCCTTATTCACACAAGTGGTGCTCAATCCTTGAGTTCTATGTTGTGAGGTTGTAGAGTGCGCTTTTGTTCAAACACTGAAATTATTTAATTAAACTCAGTCTTTCAATTAAATCCTAAAGCATGCATCTAGGTGTGATTGAAGACAATATAATCATGCAAGAATAGTCAATCACAAACAAAACACACAAGTGAGGAAAAATACCCCAAAGGGGCAAAACCTTTTATTTTCACTATAATTTTAAAAGACGGTTTACACGGATTACAATAAAAATAAGAGTGGCATACAAAATGCCCTCAGGTGTCGGTTCTGATGTCGTCGGCGGGAATCTCCCGCAAGAACTCCAGGTGGGCAGCAATAAAGAAGAGACGGCTTCTCCACAAGTTACTCCAGATGAGTAAAAACGATCCGCTTGAAGGTTTAAAGATTCACATACATATATGGGACTGTTTATGTGAATAAAGAAGGCATGAAATCTTAAAACATGAAGTCTATTTTCTGGGCTGTAAAATGCAGAAATTCTGTACGAAAAAGACTTGAAAAATGTGTAGAATGAACCCAGATATTTATACAAAAATCAAGGCGTCAACGTCGTTCCAACGAGACAGGCATGTCGCGCGAACGAAGTACAGATGTCGCTCAAACGAGATCGCGCGACATCCTATGTTACTTGAACGACAGAGAGACGTCTTTTGAACGAGATCTCGCGAGCTCGTCGACCGAGTCAACTCCACTTCTACGCTTAGAAAAAATTTCTTCTTTTGTATTAAAAACAAATCAGACTTCGAAAAATATTTTTTGAAAAAATCCCAAATATTTATGCAAATATAAACAACTCTAATAAATCATTTTACAAATAATGCGAAGTGGAGTAGTGGGAACGGTTGAGCAGCACGTCGCTTGAAGCATGATGCACGTGTGAAGATGATGGATGTATGGATTCGATGCACATGGATGATCGTGTTGACTTGTCGAATGTAGCAGTATCAGACATACATACTGTGATCTAGGACAAATAGAAAACTCCTAGATTCTACCCCGACATTTATAAAATTATGTCCTTACCAATCTCCCCCTATGTCTATGCTAGTACATACATAAAAAATTCAAATTATGCTATATCCATAAAACAAATGACATATAAGATAATATCCCCCATTAAACCTTCAAACTGAGAATACCAGCTGATATGTCGTCAATCAAACTTCAACATCTTCAAATCTTCAGCTCTTAAGAAAACTCTCAAAGCTTTTCTCATCAGGGTGTGCAATCCAAAAATTATCAACTTTGTACCTATACACATGAGATAAAGCGTATACCCATGATACGCAACAGTTTGAAATATAATGATATGCAAAAATCAAAGATCGATTAAGCTCAAACTTCAACATCTTCAAATCTTCAGCTCCTCACAAAACTCTCAAAGCTTTTCTCATCAGGGTGTGCAATCCAATAATTATCAAATTCGTACCTACACACATGAGATAAAGAAAATACTCGTGACACGCAACACTTTGAAATATAATGATATGCAAAAATCAAAGATCAATTAAGCTTAAGAAAATCATTGATAAATCAATAAAAATTCTCCCCCAAAATTCATTCTCCCCCTTTTTATGATGTCCCTAAATAGACAGATATGACAAGCATAAACAAATGCCAATGGAGTGTCACAAGGTAAAAAAACTTTCTATTTTTGAATTTTTCCAAATTTTTCATACAAAATATACAACAAAGAATCACACCATGAACAAACACAAAAATAACCAAGTCGATGACTGCGGAAATGTAGGGGTATGAACAAATTCGATAGGAAAATCAATGCATACAAACATGACATATGTGCACGATGAATATCGGATACTCCTAACGAATGAACTCAACATCTTTCTTAGATAAAAAAAAGATGGAAATATGAGACATTGACTCAATCAAATCATCAAATCAAAGCTCAAAGTGATTTCCACACCAATAACGTCCAAAAAGATTTAGTGTTTTTTTAAGACTTTCAAGGAAGTGCAAACCCGTTTAAATTCTCCAACCAAACTCCCTCATAATTATATTTTGAATAGAGGTGATCTAAATTCTCAAACATTGGAGACTAGATGGTGAAACCTAATGGCCCATATTCGGCATGAATTTCTTTTTATTTCCTTTAAAATTTTCGGGCTCTTTTAACCTTTTTGGACCCCAGATAATAAAATTCTCAATTTTTTTAGGTCCAATTTAAAGGGTGGCTTAATCGCAAAGGATAGATAAGAACCTTTCGTAGCCCTTCACCGTTGATAAAAAACCACACAATCTCACCAAACGGTTTTTACCTGCATTCCAATCTTGTCAAGTTTTATCGTATATGGTTCGTTATATAGACAGAATTGAGATGGAAACACTCAAGCCAATATGTGATAGACAAGTACAATAGTCAAATAAAGTCGTGCATGTGTGCAATAAAGGAGATAAGGAGCTAAGCATGTAGAGAGATATCACTAATCACATCTTAAAGACTCCAAACAAGGTAAAGCACATGGATGCAATGATGTAGCATCTCAAATCACTATCAAACAGTCACGTAAATGAAATTGTGACTTGGCTATCTTAAATGCTCATCCATAAAAATTGTAAACAAAGTACAAAAATCTTTTTGTGCTTTTCTAAAATTTATAAAAAGAAAATATTTTTGGATTTTTCAAAAAAATATAAAAAGCAAAAATAAGAATACATATGATACAAGCTAGCAATAGGAATCATATGATATGATCATGACAATGCATCATATCCTAGAGATGGACCAACCCCTCAATGAGCTGTGAAAATCCCTAAAGACTTCCTAAGACTCTCGAATCTAAGGGCATTTAAAGGTTTCGTGAGAATACTGGTTAACTGAAGGTCGGTGGGAACGAAACTCAGGGATACGAATTTCTCCTCAACTAACTGTCGTATAAAGTGCTCACGTATCCTGATGTGCTTTGGGCATGAATTTTGGACCGGATTACGAGATATGTGTATCTCGCTCGTGTTATCACAACAAATGGTCATGGTGTCCTGTGAAATCTCATCATCCTCCAACATTTGCTTCATCCACAAGAGTTACGTGCAACAACTCCCGGCGGTAATGTACTCAGCCTCCGCAGTGGACAAAGAGATAGAAGTTTGATTTTTGCTCAACCAAGAGACAAGAGCATAATCAAAGAAGAAACACCCACTAGAAGTTCTCTTACATCCATCTGCATCCCCAACCCAATCATCATCCGAGTATGCGAACAAAAGGTCAGTGGTATCAAAGGAATACCAAATGACATGGGAGAGAGTCCCACTCACGTATTTGATAATACGCTTTAGAGCGAGTAAATGTGACTCTTTAGGGGACGCCTGATATCGCGCACAGACTCCAACACTAAAGGCTATGTCGGGATGACTGGCAGTCAAGTAGAGAAGACTACCTATCATACTCCGATACAAGGTTCTCTACGTCCTTGCCTGAAGTGTCCTTACTAAGCTTGGTGGAAGTACTCATAGGTGTACGTGCATGCTTAGTGGAGTCTAAACCAAATTTATTCACTAAGTCTCTAGAATACTTGGATTGGGAGATGAACATCCCATCCTCTAGATGACGAACCTGGAGACCAGGGAAAAAAGTAAGCTCACCTACCATGCTCATCTCAAACTCACTTTTCATCTCCTCCTCAAAGTGGTGAGCATTCTGGGAGCACGTGGATCCAAATACTATGTCGTTCACATAGACCTGGGCAACCAAAATAGCACTGTCATCTCTCTTGACGAACAACATCATATCAATTCCCCCTCTCTTGAAGCCACGGGCTAAGAGATAAGAAGTAAGCCTCTCGTACCAAGCACGGGGTGCTTGCTTCAAACCATGCAAGGCTTTCCTCAGATAGTAGACATGCTCCAAGTGCTTATGATCTTCAAACCCTTTAGGTGTTCCACGTAAACCTCCTCCTGTAGAATGTCATTTAAAAATTAACTCTTGATATCCATTTGATATAACTTGAAGCGCAGATGACATGTGATGGAGAGTAGTAAGCGGACGGACTCAAGCCTTGCAACAGGAGCAAATGTCTCACTAAAGTCTACACCCTCTATCTGTGTGTAGCCTTAACCGACCAACCTAGCCTTGTTTCTGATTATGGTACCATTTTCATCCATTTTATTCTTAAAAATCCACCTGGTACCTATCACATTAGTCTCACTAGGTTGGGGGAGAAGTTCCCAGACATTGTTCTTTTTAAACTGAAGTAACTCATCTTGCATGGAAGATATCCAGTGTTCATCCTTGAGTGCTTCTTTTTTATTCTTGGGATCGACTGTGGACATGTAGTAAAAATGACTAACAACGTTCTCTAGCTGAGCACGAGTCTTAACTCCTAAGATGTGATCGCCTACAATGGAGGCAGGGTCATGACTCTTGTGAACTCAAGCAGGTGTGTCCCCTAACACAGGAGTAGGGTCCACAGGGTGTGGGTGAGGTGCAAGTAAATCACTGCCAGAAAAGTCCTCATCCTCACACTGAAGGCTAGGATCAACAAACGTCGAAGGTTCGTCATCTTGCACGGTGACATTTATTGACTCCATAACCTTAGAGCTCTTCAGGTTAAAAACTCGATACGCTCTACTATTTGATGAATATCCTATAAATATTCCCTCATCGCTTCGAGAGTCGAACTTTCCTAATTGCTCTCTATCCCGTAGGATATAGCATTTACTCCCAAAAATACGAAATTATGCAAGGTTGGGATTCTTTCCAGTCCACAATTCATAAGACATTTTGAGCGTGTGTGGATGAAGGCATGCAGTAGACACTGCCTCTGCCCAAAATCTCCTCGAAACTTTACGACCTAAAAGCATAAATCTAGCCATTTCCTTAATCGTCCTATTCTTTCTCTTAACACTCCCATTTTGCTGAGGAGTCTTCATAGTAGAAAACTCATGTTCGATTCCTATGCTATCACAGTAAAGATCTACATTTTCTTGCTTAAATTCTGTGCCATTGTCACTACTTATCATGTTAATAGTGACTCCGTGTTGATTTTACAGGACACGACACTTGGTCATTAAAAACTCTACAACATCGGATTTCTCTCTCAAAAAACCTACAATCGAATATCTGTAGAAATCATCCACCATCACGAGGATATACCTCTTACCACCCAGACTCTCAGTACGAGTAGGACCCATAAGATCCATGTGAATCAACTCAAACACACGGGAGGTGGTAATGGAATGCAACTTCCTATGGGGGCTACGGATTTGCTTTCCCAACTCACAAGGTCCACAGACCGTGGAAGTTGGCTTTCCAAGTGTTGGTAAGCCACGTACTAGGTCCTTTTTAGCTAAACGTGTCAAATCTCTAAAGTTCACATGACCTAGACGTTGGTGCCACATATCCATAGGAGTGATCATGGCGCTGTTGCAGACTAATGAGGATGTGGGCACAGTCCCATAGCAGTTATCTTCTGTCCTCACCCCTTGCAATAAAAGTTTACCGGTTTGATTATAGGCATTACACGCATCCCGGCCAAACTTTACAGCAAAGTCAGCGTCGCAGAGCTGGCTAATGCTGAGAAGGTTTGCTTTTAAACCTTTTACGTACAAAACATTATTTAGCTTGGGAAATCCTGGTAACTCTACTGTACCTCATCCTACAATGATAGACTTTCTCCCGTCTCTAAAGGTGACTCCACCTTCCTTATAATCCTCTAGGTAGGTAAACAATGAGACATTACCTGTCATATGTCTGGAGCACCTACTATAAAAATACCACTATGAGGTATTATGTGATATGAGAGCGACATGAACAACAAGTGCCTTTTCATCTTTCTTAGGTACCCAAGAAGTGGTAACCTTTTGTTTACCCTTGTTGTTGTTGGTTTTAGCCGAGATGTGGGAAGCATTCACTGACGGCAAAGACATCCGTCGAAATTCCTCCATCAAACTCTGTGATGTGGCAGCTAAAAACTCAACACGCTCTTTCAGACTGGAAAAATTATCAGTACGATGTGGTGGAGCAGTAGTACGTTGTGTCCGACCCAAACTATAGCAAAACTCCTTGAGGTGGCCTTTTCTTTTGCAGTACGTACAAAAGAACACAGTCTTAGGCGGTCCTTGGTTTGCTTTTCTTGGTCGAACTCTCCTTCATGGTTTTTAACGATGGCTATATGGAGTCATAGTAAACTCAAGAACTGGTCCAGGTGCAATTTGGGATGAGGAGGCACCATCAAAACCTATTCCCTATTTATCACCAAAATCTAAAGCGGGACCGAGGAGCATCTTTCCAGATCTGGCCTCAATTTGAACCTTGACTTCCCGCGCTCTCTTAAGATCATGAGCAAGTTGGGCTACAAGGGATTCAAGTTTCTTCCGAGTCTCCAGGGAGGAATGGATCTCACTCGTAAGACTATACACTTGATTAGGCAAGTCCCCTTTCTCTTTATCAAAACACTTCTCTCTCTCTCTCTCCAAAGAGTCACTCTCTTTCTCTAAACTGACTTTCTTTCTCAACACAGGCAAACTCTCTATGTCTCAAGGTAGTGCAGGTGGAGGACTCTCTCTCTCTCTCTTCTTCTAAATCTTCCTCTAAAGTGGTGATCCTAAGGACTAACGCTTTGTTACGCTTTTTGGTTTTAAATGACTCATTATATAACTTAGCATAGGCACGTTGAAGATTACTCTCACTTGCATCATCCTCCCCCTCACTCCTTTCGTTCTCACTGTCGAGGTGTCCCTGTGAATTAGCATCCTCATCGTCGTGAGGATAACTAGAAGTAATCATATGACTAGCCATGAATGCGGTGAAGTTACAGTCATGCGGTGACTCGTCTCCAAAGTCCACCGACTCGACCTCACTGTCGTCACTAAGGGTAGCATTAAGGACATCTTTGCCCTTTTCTTTGGCAAGTCTTTTCAGCCTAGTAGCACACTCAAAAGCTCTATGACCCTTATTATCGCACTCATATCATCTCTCACTGTCTTTCTTAGGATTATCTTTAAAATCTTTTTTATTTTTCTTTTCAAACTTATTTTTCTCAAAATTCTTTTTATCTTTGAAATTTCCATTTTTCTTGAATTTGAGAATTTTCTTGAATTTTTTTGCAAACAGAGCCAAATCATCTAAATTAAAGTCACACTCAGAATCAAATGTTTCCATCTCCCTTTTTCTAGATGAATCAACTCTCTTTCTTGTCGACCCCTCACTCTTCCTATCCTGGGTATTAAGTGCAATTCCCTTATCTTTAGCCTTGACAGATTTAGGAAACATATCAATTTCATACGTTTGTAAGTCTCCTACAAGTTCCTCTAATTTAAGCGTGTTTAAATTACCCATAGAATTTAGCACGGTAACTTTAGGGATAAAACGCTTAGGCACTGATCTTAGAATCTTTTTAACAACTCTAGTATTAGGAATGTGTTCACCAAGATTAAAGATAGTGTTTATAATATCAAATAACCTAGAATAAATTCATCGAAACATTCATTCTCAAGCATGATGATAGTTTCAAATTGAGTTGTTAAATTTTGTAGTTTATACTCTTGCACAGCATTAGTTCCTTCATGGGTAAGTTGTAAAACATTTCATGCATCTTTTGACGTGGTACACGTCATTATCCGTCGGAACTTGTCAGGTGTGACGGATCCAGAAATAGTACTTAGACCCTTAGAGTTAAAAGATGACCATTTAAATTCTTCTTCAGTCCATGCAGTCACAGATTTTAAATTAGTCACATTATCAATAGTGATGGAGGGAGGTGTCCACCCTCTTTCAACCAATATCCAAACTCTTTCATCAATGACTTTTAAAACAGATTTCAAGTGGGCTTTCCAGTAAGCATAATTTGTCCCGTCAAAAACTGGCATTTTGTTATATAATTTCTCCATATTGAACACGCCCTTTTTCAAAAAATCAATTTTTCAGAAAATTGATATCTTAGAAAAAATTTACGAAAAATTACATGGTATAATTGTGTAATTGGCTCTGATACCAATTTGTAGACTGCGCTTTTGTTCAAACACATAAATTATTTAATTAAACTCAGATTTTCAATTAAATCCTAAAACATGCATCTAAGTGTGATTGAAGACAATATAATCATGCAAGAATAGTCAATCACAAACAAAATACACAAGTGAGGAGAAATCCCCCAAAGGGGCAAAACCTTTTATTTTCACTATAATTTGTAAAAGACGGTTTACACTGATTACAATGAAAATAAGAGTGACATACGAAATACGCTCAGGTGTCGGTTCTGATGTCATTGACTGAAATCTCCCGCAAGAACTCTAGGTGGGCAGCAATGAAGAAGAGACGGCTTCTCCACAAGTTACTCCAGATGAGTAAAAATGATCCTCTTGAAGGTTTAAAGATTCACATACATATATAGGAGTGTTTATGTGAATAAAGAAGGCATGAAACCTTAAAACATGAAGTCTGTTTTCAGGGATATAAAATGCCGAAATCGTGTGCGAAAAAGACTTGGAAAACTTGTAGAATGAACCCAGATATTTATACGAAAATTGAGGTGGCGACGTCGTTCGAATGAGATGGGCATGTCGTGCGAACGAACTAAACATGTCGCTCAAACGAGATCGCGTGAAATTCTATGTTGCTTGAACAACAGAGGGATGTCGTTAGAACGAGATCTCGCGAGCTCGTCGAGCGAGGCAACTCCACTTCTACACTTAGAAAATTTTCTTCTTTTGTGTTAAAAACAAACCAGACTTCGAAAAATATTTTCTGAAAAAAATCCCAAATATTTGTGCAAATATAAACAACTCCAATAAATCATTTTACCAATAATGAAAAGTGGAGTAGTGGGAACGGTTGAGCAGTACGTCGCATAAAGCAGGATGCACGTGTGAAGATGATGGATGCATGGATTCGATTCAAGGAAGTCGTGGATGATCGTGTTGACGTGCCGAATATAGCGGTATCAGACATACATACTGTAATCTAGGACAAATAGAAAATTCCTATATTCTACCCCAAACATTTATAAAATTATGTCCTTACAGAAGTACAAGTCAAAATCCCCCGAGTGGGATCATCAGGATAAGACTTTGTGCGACGCTAAACCTCCCGTGATAGCAAGTAACCTAGGTATGTTCACATAAGTATTCACACAATAGGCATTCGCAAAACCTATGTATATATATAACATCAGTATATGTATACACTCAACCTATAATATATGTCTCATACGTAGCATATATATAACTCTGGAATATCCTACGTATGAAGAAATTAGCAATTACATTTCTCTTCGTATATTCCCGAGCATTCCCACTACTCTAAATGTGCCAATTATTCTTTAAAGTATTTCAGTAGGTAAGTTACCCATACCCAAGTGGTTTAAGTCATAGGTTCTCTCATCTTCACTGTGACTTATTCTGATTTTTCGAATTCATTATATCACAAATTTACACCAATAAGTCTTAGCCTGAACTCTCCTCTTTTAGGATTTATTCACAATCCTACCATTAGCCTACCAATAACCTAAGATATCTTTCCTAATGTTTTAAAGGTATCCCAAAAACTCTCCCCTTCATTGATTTCAAGTTCTAGGCTAAAATAGGGGATATAGTCAAATTCTGTGAAATCAAATCGATTCGACCTTATTCGGAATTGATTCGCTTTCCAAATCGATATGACCAATGGGGCGAATCGATTCACTATAACACGTCTCGTTTTTTACATAATATCAGTTACGGGTTCTACAAGTTTTAACCCACCAAATCACCATAATTCAATCCCAAACTCCCAACCAAATGTTCTAAACATTATACTAGCATAAATACATGATTTCTAACTTAATTGAATCATTAAATCATCAAAGAAATCCTTTAAACCAAATTAATTCAACATTTAACTCCAAGAACCCTAGATTATCCTTTTACTCAAGAACATTAGCAATAATCTCCGATTTCTTCCAACTTTTACTGATCAATTCCTTAATTTCGTTTCATATACATTAATTACACATATCCATCATGTTTTCTACCTAAGAACATGAGTTTAGTCTTCCAATTCAAGCCAACATTTACATTTTTATGTGATTATTCATCCTAGACTAACATGGATGTTATATATGCTCAAAAAGTAGCAAGATAAATAATTGTCTAATATGGTAGGTCTGATTTTTGTCAAAAAAAAATGCCGAAATTGTCTTTATTTCCTCCCGACCTAGCTCTGGTGATGGTGGTGCATCAAGATTGTGTGGGAATGGCCTTGAGACTACTCATCTCCCTCCTCTAATGGCCTCTATGTATTTCTTATGATTTCTACCCTAACTCCCCTCGCGTAACTGCAGATATACACTCCAAAATTCATAGGTCACTTTTTCTCAAAATTTCAAAAGTCCAAAATACCCTTTTGGGGTGCCGATTTGGCCCAAAAATGCCCCGGGACCCAAACTAAACTCTCGACTACACTTTTCAAACTATTTTGACCCTTCCGAACATAATGATGCAGTCGAAATGACCATTTGAATTATCTATAATGAAATTAAATTTGTCTCATAACATTAAGTCCCGACACGACTGACACGCACATCCCGACTTAAATTACCCTAACTGTCATATTTCTCACTCACGAAAAATCATAATACTTCCTTATTAATTTATTACTCATTCATTAAGTAATATTCAATACAAATAAATATTAACCCTTGCCTCACTAATTAATACTTATTTTAATTCAGATTAATTTTGCATATTAATTTTAATTAATCCCAATTAGTCCCAATATAAAAATCATTAAAATTACGCGGTGTTACACTCTGCTGACCATCTCAGATCCAGAAGATCCTCTTTATCTCTACCTAATATTTTGAAGTAATGTAGTCAGTTCGGCCTTAGTTTACGAGAGAAGGAGAGATGGAGACTCCAATACCCCGTTTACTATGTCAGCAAGACACTCCTACACGCCGAGAAGCGGTAGCTTCCCCCCAAAAAATTGGCTTATTCTTTGGTCGTCGCATCGCTCAAGTTGAAACACTAATTTGAAGCTAACTCAATCATAGTCATCACATCTTTTTCTCTCTAAGTTGTTCTTCGAAAGGCCGACCTATTTGGATGAATACCCAAATGTTCGATCAAACTCGGAAGATTTTATATACACTATCAACCAAGAATGGTGACTAAGGGAAACGTGTTGGGCGATGTCATCGCAGAATTTACAGGAGACAATAGCCCTCACGACCAACAGATTATTGATCAGTTAAGGAGCCGCGAGATTGACTAGACTAAAAAATGGATATTGTGCGTGGATGGCGCCTCCAACTCTAAGGAGGTAGGAGTACGAATTGTGTTCTTTCGTCACACGAGATAATACCATGATTGAGCAAGGAATTAAGCTTGACTTTGAGGCATCCAACAATAAAGCTAAATATGAAGCCCTCATAACCAGACTACGTAAAGCTCACTCACAAGTAGAAAACACAATTTAAGAATTTCAAAAAAAATTCAAAAAAATTAAAATTTTGAAAATATTGAAATAAACATTAAAAATCTGAAAATGACAAAATACATAAAACATTTGGAAATTGAAAAAATTTAATGAAAAATTCAAAAAATCCATAAAAAAAAAATTTATAGCAAAAAAAACATTTCAGCAAAAAAAATATTTTTTAGCAAAAGTAACTTGTGTAAAAAACATTTATAGTAAAAAAACATTTACATAAAAAGATACCTTTTTAGCGAAATAAACAAATATTTTTTTTTTTTGGGGGGGGAGGGGGGGTAACCCGTATAAGAAACATTTACCCCAAAAAAATTAAGTATAAAAATTTCCAAAAAAAAAAAAAAATCAACAAGAAAAAAATTCCATCAAAATTAACCCTTGCAAAAAAATTGACAGCAAAAAAATATTTACAGTAAAAAAAAAGAAAATATTTTCAGTGGAAAAAAAAAAGAAATTTTTCAGAAAATAAAATAAAAATTACACCAAAATGGAAAAAAAAAAGTGAAAAAAATATTAAAGAAAAATGACGAAAAAACACATTTCCAAAAGGATCAATTATCAAAAAATTCTTCAAACATTTTTTAATACACATTTAGCCCATACTTTTTATTTTGTTCTAAAAAGTTCCCCAAACACTCTTTTAAGTAATATTCTCTTAATTTTAAAGGTTCGCTCTAGCGTCATGGTGAAGAACTTATTGAAACAAAATAAAAAAATTTGGACTAAACGTATATTAAAAAATATTCAAATTACTATTTAGTACACGCCCTTTCCAAAATCACATCTTTTTCAACAAATCAATTTCAAGTCCCTTCTCATCTTCATCAAACCTATCAAAAAACCCACCTTCAACGAACCTCTTCTTCAGTAAATCCATTTCAAAAAACCTACATTTTTCTCCAAGAAACCAATTTAAAAAACCCATTTCTTCTTACCCATCTGAAAATTTTCAAATCCCTCCATATTATTCAAGAAATCCATTTCAAACTCACCTTTTCCTTCAACCCCATTAATGATGTGTGTCTTTTTCAGTTCGTGTGTGTGTGAAAGAGTGCAATGTGTCTGCTTGAGAGTAAGAGAAATGAGAATGAGAACTATAGTGGTGGAAGGGGGAGGGGTGGCAGCCATGGCTTCTGCCATAACAGAGAGGGACAATGAAAGAGAGAAAGTGAAGAATGAGAGAACTATTATTTTTTTTAATTTTAACACATGGGGTTAAAAGATTAATATACCCTTTTAAAAAAAGTGTTTTTGAGAAAAGGACCATCCAATTATAAAGTATGCAAAAATAGGATACATCAGATAATTTTATAAATTTAATTCTTGTAATAAAAACGTCATGAAAAATTATCAATATATCGTTTGACAACTCATAAAAAAAATTCATCAAGCTTTTAAAAGCCCATAACTTCAAGTCTACAAATCCAAATTATACAAAATTTATATATTTGAAATTTACTCGTCGAAACCTATCCAATAATACCTATATTCGATATTGTTTGACAAAAAAGTCGAAATTGATAAATTTACTATTTTACTAAAACCTCCATTTTTTTCCGACGAAAAACCTTCTTTCTAGCTCTAATAATGGTGTTGGCGTGGACCAAAAAATAAAAGAAATAGACGAAGAGAGAAAGAAACGAGGATAGAAACAATTCGGCGAGGATTCCGGCGTTCGACGAGGATTCCGGTGGGTAGAGTGGGGTGGAGGTGGGGTTATGTATTTATTTTTAGAATGAATTTTAAATGATTATGAATATGGGTATAAAAATAAATACCACTTTAACTAAAATAAATAAACATATCTATTTTTTGTACTTCTAACTCTAAGAGTACCACACAAATAAATTTTATTGTATCACAAGGATTATATTTATAAATGTGGAAATGAGTGTTTTATAAATCCAAATATAGGATGAAACATGACTTTGAGCTTAATTCTCTATTTAAAAAATCACATGTAAAGCATATGACTCACTTTTTCTTTAAAAAATTAAGGGTGTTAATGGTAGGGAATTACTTATAGTTTGGAAGTTCATGGAGTTAAGTCAATAAATGAAAGTTTGGATAATAAAGTGAAAAATAACATAAAGTTTAGGAGAAAAATATAATTAATCCAAATATGTCATTTGCAAATGAATATTGACCCATTTTCCGAGACACCCTTGTGTTTCTTTAATGTATTAATCACACAAAGTGTTTTAATCATGATTCACTCACATGTGAATCAATGTATTAAAGAGACATCAATGTGTCAATAAAAATATGTGAATAAATGGTGTTTTTGTAGAACTAATATTTGCTAGCATGCAGGGGATTCGTTTTGTCCATCCTTATTGTACAACCAAAATAGTCGAATACTTGGCCAATTTTGTTGCACCAACATTGCTCCATGTCCAAAGTTACCTTGAGTTGTGCCTTGGTAAGTTGCCACGACGGTGTGGCCAATAACTTTGGGCATAACTCCAACTGATTTAGGGTCTGCATTAAGGTTTAATGCGACTTATCTAACTCAGCTAAAGATCTATTAATCGGCTTTTCAAAACTACAATTATACGGGGTCAAAGTCAAACCCATTACTTTTCGTTATACCAACTTTGATATCTGACTTTGCTAATACCAATTAAAATATTACTCAACTAGTTTGAAGAAGTGCTTATATTACACAAGTAGGGAGCTCGTCCAAACCCTTCTACAATTAGTTTTAAGGCCAATTATTAGTTTGAAACAAACTATTTTGATATTATTGCATCAAATTCAATTAGGGTTGGATTTTAATACTTCAGAATTCAATCAAAAATCGAATTAGATTAATAATTCAATCCCATTAAATTATAATCAAGTAAGTTTAAAACCCAACTTCTTCCAATTAAAGGTTGGTTTGGATTGTTTTCATAGTCGGCCTTGGTTACTTCTTTGTCCAATTTGAGATTTAGATTTTGACAATTTTTTGTCAAATCCCATTCTAACAATAAATTTCAAAGACATCAATTCAGTAACACCGTAATAAATTAAAAAAAAAATCAGCAAATACTCAATATACTTACAAGTAATATAACTAGACGGGTGCTAAGGACATCCCAAAAATAATTCCCAAATATTACAAACTTATTTTTACTATAAAATGTCACCTTAATCTAATTTTTACTTCAAAATGCCACATTGAGCACCACTAAATATATTAAGTGTGTAAAATTATTTTACCCACTTTCCCTCCTTTCTACACATTCAAACCTCACAATTTCTCCACCTTTCAACTTCAAAACCTCTAAAGTTTCAAAGTTTTTCATCAAATTATCATCCAACACCATACAAGCAAGATTATAATCATCAAAACATATATAATAGACATTGTTGATATATATTCATTATAAAAAACATGTTAAACCCTTGATAAACATGTTTTAATGCATATAAGGTCCACCGTAGTGGCCTCTAACTAATTCGCCCACAAATAATATAATATTCAAATAAGACCCACCATAGTAGTCTTTATTTTTTGGGTCAATTATTAAATAGTCCATACTATAAATATATATTTTTTAAAAAGGACACATATTTTTAGTTTAACTCATTTAGTCCCTCAAGCACTCAATATCCTCTTATTTTTAGAGGTCCGCGCCAGCGGCACTTCCTCTCCAAAATATGTGGCAAAGGACTTTTTAAGGCAAAATAAAAAAGGTTGGACTAAATGGGTATTAAAAAATGTCCGAGGGACTATTTGATATATGCCCCTTATTTTTTACAAAATACATTAGCAACAGACAGCTAGCGTTTCTAATGTTGCACGGGGAATTTACACTTTGGTCTCCTAGCCACTTTATAACATGGGATTAAAGCACCATCATAGTTGAATAAGAGGGGCCAAATAATTTTCAACAACAGTATGATGCATCTAACGGAAGAAACCTTCAAATCATCTTCATCATAGTCCCTCAAATTTTTAGCTGCAACTTGATATGTGACACAAACAAACCCTTAAAAAATAAACGTGTTGCGTTCTTTCAGATGAACCAAGCTATCTATGAAATTTTCATGAGATTAGAAGAGATTTAAAACCAAGAAGATGAAGACTCAATAAGATCTGAATTCCATCCTCGCATCGCACTGAGGTGATCTCTTGAGCTAATTCCGAGTTAGAACAATGTTTTAAGTGGGAGTTGGAACAATGTCTAGAAAATACGTTAAATGTCCGTTGCACTGTTTAGACAAAAGAGGTCCATATTAAAACATGTTGAAACCTTTAAAGCCAAGACGGCGTTTATGCCAGGAAAAGTAGTAGAGTTCCAACTAATGTAGTTGTATTTAGTGACTTTTGGATAAAAATTGGATTATTTAAGAGGAAACGTTTTCAAATGGCGCCAAAAACTCATTTTGGACTGAGTGCCTGTATTGGAGAATATATAAATTCCCAACTTTACAAAAGTCATTTATTGACTGGAAGCAAGGATGTGACTATAGAGGATGGAGAGAGCACTCCTTAATTTTGGTCTTCATAAACAGGATAGACTCATTTCAAGTAACGGCTAACATATGAGAAACTATGGGACCGTATCTAATCATTTATTTATGTCAGACAAAAAGGTTATGATATCGATGGGCAACAGAGACAAGTATATGAGAGGGCATCTTGGACAAACACAAACATGTAGAGATATAAGGGACCCCCATGCTTAAGGTCCCTCTCTGGCTTGACTTGACACAAAGGATAAATCGTTCACCATGATGAATAAATTTGCAGTGCAATTCCTCAAGGAGAAGAGTTCCCTTTGAGAAAACTTTAGCGGCATTACAAATATCAGGAACAATCAAATTCCAAATAAATAATGAGTACACATATTAGGGATGCTCTAAACCTCTAAATTTAGAATGGTACATCCTTTAATCGTCCTATAACTTTATATAACTCTTAACTTATCCAGAAATGGTCCCCATGTATTCAGATGGGCTAATGTGTTAGGTTATCTAGGGTTCTTAGCTTTGAGAGTAATTAATTGAGAGATGCTCTTATCATTCATAAAGGGAAAACATGGCTTATAGAGCCTCTACAAAGTTTAAATAACAGAAAGATAAAATTTTAAAAACTCATGACTAGCAAACTCTAGCTTCACTGGATTTCTTGAAGAAACGTTCGAACCCTAACAAGTGAAACAAATAATAAGCTACTAATTTAATATCTTCACATGCTCCCTTAAACTGAATGAGTATACGCATGAGCTCGAACAAACTCCAAGTAGATTGGGCATCTTCAAGAATGCTTCCAGTTTCAATGCTTTTGTAAGATTGTCAGTTATCTGCTCATGACTTTGGCAATGAATCAGCTTCACCACTCCCTCCTTAGTAAGATCACTGTAATAATTCAGTATATACACATAGCACATACGGGTTTTCGGATTACCTCAAAGGCGGAATGTAACCCGATGATCGATGCACGTTGTTTGATACGAGCCGACACCGAATCTGCGAGTTCTTCCTCCGTGTACGCTTCGCGTCTCGTGAAAGTCCGGGTTGGCTACAAGAGTTGCCCCTTTGAATGTCACGCTCACAAATCCAAGATCCGTTGATGATGGATCAAGAGAGAGAGATGATTTGTGTAGGAGGATTTCTAGAGAGAGAGAGATACCGAAAATATGTATCGTATATTTTCTGTTGTTCCGTGTAATCACCAAATAGGATATCTATATATAACAGATAAGAGTTCCAAAAACCAAGGAGTTAGTTGGACTCTTCTTATCTGTTATATTTAAGACTCCTCTATTATAATAAATACTTAATTATTATAATAATGATTTATCCAACACTAAATTGGACAATCCATATCACGGTGGGCGGATTATGGATCCGGGTACAAAACCCGACCCATATATTAACATCTCCCACTCGCCCACATAAGGCGTGGTCTCTCTAACAAATCTCCAACGATCTCTGTCATCACTCGTCTCCTCATACAGGAAAATGTGACGTGCGACCTCACGAGAAAACGTACAGTCTCAGGATCGTAATCGTTAAGCCATCATCTAACTAACGAAGACGCATCACTCGAAGGAATCTCGCATATACCCAGACAGTTTGATTTACACCGAATTTAGCACTCTTAATCCCTCAAGAAAGCAGTGCTAGATCCCAAATATGTAATGTACTCATGACTAAGTCGTGCACAAAACACAGTAAAGCCGTCCGGACTATGAGTCACATTATCATGGTGTATAATCAAATAGTCTTCCCTAAGTCCTCATGCCAATTCAATTAGACTTAACCGCTTTCCTAGTCGTGCCCCTTTAGACGGAATCAACCCTCGTCCTAGGTAAACACGCTAAAGTAGCGTCATCAAGTCCTCTCTTCATGACATAGTCTCAGGTCGACAAAAGGCATATCGTTGGATTATAATAATCCATGTGGCTCACACAGCGATGAAGCAGGGATTCATTCATCGCTCCCACTATTGGTCGGCAAAGCACATACAGTATGAAATGTATGCTATGGCGTCATCCCGTTGAAAAGGGTATGTCACTTTTGAAATAAAAGGACGCCATACGAATCTTAGTCTAGTCGCTATCTAGCGCCTAACCTGAGTTTCAGCCCAGTCACTCACATAGTGCCTGCCTGAAATCTCACATTCGGCTAAAAACAGGCTACATAGAGTTATGGAGATACTCTATGATCGACCTAAAAGTATAAATAAGGTCTCATCTTAGTACTCAACTAAGGCGACATATAGCAGAATCTGCATAATCGTATATATCTTGCTCGCCTTTCAGGCGCCAAGGATATAAATGTCTCAGCTCGCTTTCAAAGCGCCACAGACATAAATGTCTCATCTTGCTCGCTGTCTAAGCGCCAAGGTGAATCACTCGTGTGAGAGAGTCGATTCAAGCCCGGTGACATATCTATAAGATGTGTACATAGTGATAACAATTCATTTAATTTAAGAAATAAAAGAAATGAATATTATATCCAATAAATAATAATAATGTCAATAAACAATATGGTGTCATACATATCAAATCCTACGTAGTCCCATACTCCTAACATGTGAAAGGAAAACATCTCGAGCAATGGGCTTGGTTAATGGATCAGCCACCATACAACCTGTGGAGATATGTTTCAAGACAACCTCCTCTTGCGCAACCATGTCTCTAATGTAATGATAACGAATGACAATGTGCTTTGACTTCCGATGATACTTTGGATCCTTTGCATAAGCTAGAGCTGACGTGCTATCACAATAGACAAGCACAGGCTCAGCTGCATGATCTGAAATGCCTAGCCTTTGAAAGAATCTCCTTAGCCAAACAGCTTCCTGAACAGCTGCCGAGCATGCCACGTATTCCGATTCCATTGTGGATAGAGCAATACACGTTTGCTTCTTACTGCACCAAGTGACAGCTCCACCTCCAAGAATGAACGTATATCCCGAAGTGGATTTCCTTCCATCTTTGTCACTAGCCCAATCAGCATCGCTGTAGCCTCTAAGTCTCAAGTCCCCTTCATGATAACATAGGACGAGATCAGCAGTCCCACAAAGGTATCGAAAAATCCTCTCCACTGCTTGCCAGTGTTTGTGGCCTGGGTTACTCTGATAACGACTAATTATACCAACTGCATAGCAGATATCTGGACGCGTACACAACATAGCGTACATCAGACTCCCTATGGCCTGTGCATATGGCACTTTAGACATTTGATTCTTTTCTTCATCAGTTCTTGGACAATCATCTAGGTTCAATGTACACCCTTTCTCCATTGGAGTGTCTATGGGTTTAGAGTTATGCATGCGAAACCTTTCCAGAATCCTCTTTACGTAAGTCTCCTGAGACAAACAGAGAAGCTTCTTAGATCGATCTCTCACGATCTTAACCCCCAGCACATAATTTCCTTCACCCATGTCCTTCATCTCAAAAGTAGAGGACAACCACTCTTTAGTGGCGACAATGGAGTCCAGGTCATTCCCAGCTAACAAAATGTCGTCGACATACAATGAAAGGATAAGAACACTTTTCTTGGATCGTTTAAGATATACGCAGTGATCTTCTTCAATCATCTCAAAGCCAACAGAGGTAATGGCATGATGAAATCGGAAATACCACTGCCTTGACGATTGCTTGAGGCCATATATAGAACATTTTAGGCGGCAGACTTTGCGCTCTTGTCCTTTGGATACAAAACCCACAGGTTGTTCCATATAGATCTCTTCGTCAAGTTCTCCATTGAGAAAAGCAGTCTTAACATCCATCTGAAATAGTTCTAAATTCATTTGCGCAACAATAGCTAGGATAAGGCGGATAGAGGCAAACCTCACCACTGGGGAGAATGTCTCTTCGTAGTCTACACCCTCTCGTTGGGTATAGCCTTTCGCCACAAGGCGTGCCTTATACTTGTCAATTGAACCATCCGCTTTGCGCTTGACCTTTAGAACCCATTTGTTCCCAATAGTCTTGCGCCCGGGTGGAAGGTCAACTAACTCCCAGACTTTATTTTTACCCATGGAGCTCAATTCTTCCTGTATAGCA
Organism: Sambucus nigra; assembly: GCA_949130495.1. NCBI lineage: Eukaryota > Viridiplantae > Streptophyta > Magnoliopsida > Dipsacales > Adoxaceae > Sambucus > Sambucus nigra. Next base: position 509,820,174 of record OX422214.1, read on the forward strand.
ACCATCCACTCATCCTTAGCACTTGAGGAAAGAACTTCTGCAAAAGAAGTTGGCTCTTCCTCATCTAAAGCAATGCTTAGGAAAGTATTCCCCTCAATCTCAAAATGACGACGTGGAATGTTTCCTCGCTTACTACGGCGAACCTGAGAATCGTGAGTATCTAGTGGTGGTGCACTCACACTATCTAGAATGCTCCCACTAGGCTGAAGACCACTACTATCTTCAGCGATTACAGGAGGAGGAACTAATCCCCCAGCCTCGCCTGAAGATGGTAAAGTGTTTTCAGTATCCTCTAACTCATAGAGTTCAAGATCCTCTTTTGTATTGCTTGTGCTAGGGAAATCCTTTTCTAAGAATTCGACATCACGTGACTCTATTTCAGTCATTCCTCCATCAGGGTGTTCACCGTACATAACGTAGCCTTTTGAGCTCTCAGAATATCTTATAAAGATATGCTTTCGAGCTCTAGGGCCTAACTTCCCGAACTTATGAGAAGTTGTGTGAACATAGCCTGCCGAACCCCAAGGGCGCAAGTGATCCAAATTGGGTCTTTCGCCTCTCCATAGTTCATAAGGTGTGGAGGAAACTGACTGAGAAGGCACTCTATTCAGTATATAGGCAGCAGTCAAAAGAGCATCCCCCCAGAAGGATATTGGGAGGTTGGCCTGCGCCATCATAGATCTAGTCATATCTAGAAGAGTTATATTCCTTCTCTCTGCAACACCATTTTGTTGTGGAGTGTGAGGGATAGTTAATTGTCTGCGTATCCCCTTTTCTTCACACGTTTCTTTGAACTGATCAGATAAGTATTCGCGTCCTCTGTCAGTACGAAAAGTTTTTAACCTCTTCGATTGCTGATTCTCAACCTCTGCTATATAGCGTTTGAAACAATCCAAAGCTTCATAGCGGTGAGCGATCAGGTAGACATGTCCAAATCGCGTATAGTCATCAATAAACGTAAGAAAATAAGAGGCGCCATGACGTGCCTTAACGCTCATAGGTCCACATATGTCTGAGTGTACTAGTTCTAGAGGTTGATTAGCTCGTAAAGCCTTACCAAAAGGCTTTCTACAGGCTTTTCCTGCCAAACAAGGCTCACATATAGGTAGGTCGACCTTAGCGAGTGGGCCTAAAAGGCCTTCTCTAGCTAATCGGGCCATCCTATCTTTTCCTATATGCCCAAGTCTAGCATGCCAAGTAACTGAATCAACATCAACATTTGCAATATATGATAATGAAGTTGAAGAAACAGAATCAAAAAAATCTATTTTAAACAAATTATTCCATAAAGATCCATGTCCACAAATAATATTATCCAAAATAATATTCAAACCACTACTATTAAAACTGAAAGAAAAAACCATAGTCTGATAAAGCTAAAACTGAAAGTAAATTATGCTTTATTCCAGGCACATAGAGCACGTCACGAAGAAGTAGCTTGGTTCCAGTGCTAAGGTGGAGTTCGTACGAACCGACTCCTACAGCATCTTCACGAGCACCATTTCCCATGTAGACACTCTGAGTACCGGCTGGAATACGGCGATAATCTACAAATCCTCCTCTATCCCTTGTCACATGTTTTGTTGCTCCTGTATCTACAATCCACATAGGAATAGAATGAGCAACTAATACATGAGAACATACACAAATATGGAGAGGTGAAAATAAAGAGGAAAGGAAAGAGGATACCTTCTTTGGCTCAGTGCAATCACGAGCAAAGTGACCCTTATTTCCACAGTTGTAGCACTTGACTTTGGAAATATCTTTCTTCCCACCACGCTTGCCTCTTTTGGCTTTTGTTATCTTTTTCCCTTTAGGGCCATTTGCCCCAGCCTGCTTAGTCTGCTTTCCATTTCCATTTTGCCTGGGCCTATTTCCCTGACGTCTGCCACTCTGGGCGACAAGGACAGCAGCACGGTTCGCCTCTTGGCGCTCCGCCTCAAGCTCAACATGACGAGATATGTCAGAAAAATTCTTAATACTGTCATTGTGAGTCATTATTTGTTTCATGTGCACCCATGAATCAGGAAGGGAGCGGATAACAGCCTGAACCTGTTGCTCGTTAGAGAGAATGTGATCAGCTTCCTTAAGCTCACGAATCAAGGTGGACATCACTCGAAGATGTTCAGTCATCGTGTGCTTATTATCCTTACGATAAGTTTCGAACTTCAAAACAAGACCCCTAAGTCTCGTAGTGGACGTACCACCGAAGTCGAATCGAAGCTGATCCCACAGTTCTTTAACTGTCTTGAAGTGATCGTAATGCCCAATAAGGTCATCGTGCATGTGGCTTAGCATAGTAAAGCGGGCAGCACGATCCTTATTCACCCAAGCCTGGTAAGCCTCATGCTCACGCCGGCTGGCGGTAGTACTACTCCCAACTGGTTCAGTCATAACAGTGGTGAGACAATCAAGCAACTCATGCTGATTGAGTAGATATTGGATCTTACGGTGCCATATGTTGTAGTTGTTACCAGTTAGCTTATCTTCTTTAGTCATAGCGGCGATTACGTTATTGCTTGCCATTACTACATGAAAAATGCGCAAAAGATTGACATTAATATTATTATTAAAACACATCTTTTTAATTTGTTCTAAAATCCAATTAGAAAATATTTTCTTCTCTTACATATTAAAATCGAAAGTTTGCAAAGCTCGCAGTCATCTCCTAATATTGTAAAATTAGAGCATATTTTCTAATTGATTTTTAAACAAATTTTATCCGATTAATGAACACATCTATTAATCATTTACATCCATTCATCATAATTTAAAATCACGGCAGATAAACAAATTATGATAACCAGTTTTGCGCCATACAACAATAAATGCGCAGGGTCCCACATAGTCCCCTTAATTAACAGTTTAGAGCTTGTGCTAAGATAATTCCTATGTATTGTTGTGCATTCATAAATCATCCCCTTACATGTGACTTAAAAAACCTCTAATTCTCACCAATACATCAATAAAAGGAGAAGAAGCCTATACATAATATCTACTGAAAGTCGGGCGGGGTATGTCCGATTGCACATATACATAGGAACAACCTTAAAACAGGAATTAAACAGGCAAACACTAGCTCATTCAACTGTTAATTTTCAGAATTGTCCATTTAATCATGCAAAACACATAACCTAGGCCTTTAAATGGACAATTATTGCTACACTCACCAACTTAGGGAGCGAACATGGTCAAACATAACGATTGTGTTAACTACGCAAGTTATCAAGACAATAATCATTAAATAAAAGCATAAAAATCCATTAAATACTAAATTAAATGGACCACCAAAAATACATTAATTTTTTCCAGAATGTCAAAATGCTCAGAAAATATTAATTTTCCATCCACTAAGTCAGAAAAAAATTTCTGTAATTTTCTGCAATTTTCGGTAATTTTTAGACATTATTTAAGTGTCAAAAAAATACAATAAATCATTTTTATAATAGCACAGCAGTAAAAAATATTTTGACAACATGGAAAAATTGCTTTCGGCCTACTGAATCCAAATATATTTTTTCCAAATTTTTATCGCATCGTTAAGGCCCTCAAAAAATTATTTAAAATTAAAATAATTAAAAAATACTATTTACTGTGGGCCAAAAAAATACACAAAAAATATTTTTGGATTCTACATCAAAAACCGAGCCCCCGCGCGCCAGGCCCAGCCCCACCCCACGACTTGGTTTGGGTACAGTTTGGTACAAAACCGAGAGTATAATTACAAAAAAAAAAAAAAAATACTGTTCATCGTCTTCTTAAAACAGAAAATTTCCAGATTTCGCGATTTCATGGAGCCATGTTCAGATGGTCATAACTTGCTCATTTTTAATCCAAAATTAACAAATAATATATGGTTGGAAAGCCCTCGCGACGTAGAACAATTATGTAAAAGAAAAACAGATTTTCATCGTCGTTTGATCCACTGTTTTTGGCCTCAAAGTTGGCAAAAAAAATTTCGGAACAACTTCAAATTGAAATTAGGGTTTCGATTTTCTCTCAATCCGTTCAACGAAAATTAATGAAATTTCGCGTACGAGTTCTTTATCAACACAGAAACAAAACCTTATAAAAATTTCGGATTATTACGCGCTCAATTTAAAACGAATTTAAATGGGTATTAATGGAGTTTATGTACAAAAAAAATAATCCGACGAATAATCCGGCGATCAAACAAATTAAAAAGCTCTGATACCAATGTAATATAACAGTATATACACATAGCACATACGGGTTTTCGGATTACCTCAAAGGCGGAATGTAACCCGATGATCGATGCACGTTGTTTGATACGAGCCGACACCGAATCTGCGAGTTCTTCCTCCGTGTACGCTTCGCGTCTCGTGAAAGTTCGGGTTGGCTACAAGAGTTGCCCCTTTGAATGTCACGCTCACAAATCCAAGATCCGTTGATGATGGATCAAGAGAGAGAGATGATTTGTGTAGGAGTATTTCTAGAGAGAGAGAGATACCGAAAATATGTATCGTATATTTTTTGTTGTTCCGTGTAATCACCAAATAGGATATCTATATATAACAGATAAGAGTTCCAAAAACCAAGGAGTTAGTTGGACTCTTCTTATCTGTTATATTTAAGACTCCTCTATTATAATAAATACTTAATTATTATAATAATGATTTATCCAACACTAAATTGGATAATCCATATCACGGTGGGCGGATTATGGATCCGGGTACAAAACCCGACCCATATATTAACAATCACGAATAAAATGAAATCGAATACCTATGTGCTTGCTCCTTCCATGCATCACAGGATTCTTGGACAAAATAATAGCTGAACTATTATCACCAAAAAACTGAGTAGCCTCACGTTGTGAGCAACATAATTCTTCAAGTAATCTCTCCATCTAAACGGCCTGATATGCACAAGAAGCTGCAGCAAAAGACTCAGCTTCAGTTGTTGATAGATAGACCACAAGTTTCTTTCTTGATGACCAAGCCACAGCTGCTGAACTGAACATAAATGCATATCCTGAAGTGCTCTTTCAATCCTCCAAGTCTCCACCGTAGTCATTTCACTAATTCCCAGCAAATTTGCTTATGAAATTATCTTATAGAACAATCCAAAATCAACAGTCCCCCTTAGATAACACAGAACTCACTTTTCTGCTAGGAAATGTAATACTTTAGGCGACTCCATAAACCAGCTAATGAGGCTCACTACAAACATCAGATCAGGTCATGTGGCTAATAAGTACATCAAGCTTCCCACAGTTAGTTCAAAGCTTGTGCTATTAAATTTTATCCCATCAAGATCTTTAGTGACCTTAGTTCCCAACGCAATCGGATTTTGAACAGAATTGCAGTTGCTCATTTGAAATCTTTCAAGCACTTCCTGCATATATTCTTTTGCCCAATATAAATTCAACTAGTTGTTTGATTAACTTCTGTTGGAAAATTGAATTTAAAAATTGTATTTAAAATCTGTCCAGATTTTTTGGGACAGAACTATGAGCAACTTTAAGCTCAAATTTAAGTGGGACCCACACTACGATAATTATGGGACCATATACGAACGCGTTCTCCTTCGCAATGAGATTAACATAGTATATTCATATGTTTAATTTCAATAAGTTATGAATGATAAATATGTCCCCAAAGTGACTCACAAAGTAATGAAAGTTAATGAATTGGGTATGCTTTAACTTTTGTCCCACATTGGAAGAGTAGTGGAAAATTGGTGAGTTAATAACACCCCAAGTATGGACTAAGTCTTGGATGCCTTGGGGTATCCCAATTCTTTGGAGGGGAGATGGCCTACACTATGCATGTGTTGGGCTTGGCCCAAAAGCCCATACACGCACGCCGTCCCCGTCCATCCGGCCGTACTGACACCCCGCCAAATAAAATATCGGGCGATCACTCCTATATCAAATTAAAACAGGAGTCTCATAGGGTTCATTCTTAGCATCACTGTCGAAAAATAACTCTATTACTAATATCCTGGCATAAAATTTTTAATTAACTAATCTTTTTAACAAAACCATTCAAATAAAACAATTACACCAGTTTATATGCAGCAATTGAAATGAAATAAAATAAAATAACCGAACACTCGGTACAATAATACAACCAAATCGAATGCCGCACTAAAAGGCGATAAAAGAATAAATGAGTACAGTTGGGTCATAAACCCGAATGTTGCTACAATACCTCCTATCTAGATCTCAATGATAGAAGCGTCTAATATAAACTTGCTTGCATCCACAACTGCTGCAGCAAACGTCTGACTCGAAAGAATCATCATCCAGGCATCCCTGTGTCTGAACACCTATATATATATAGATATAGCAAGAGGGAAAAATAGAGAAACGGGTCAGAACCCGAGTTTTGAAAACATTTTAGCAAGTGCTTAAAATCCACATTTTAAAAATATGTTATTTCTCATATTTAAACTGGTATCGCTCTCACATGAGATACACATCACCCCTCTTCTAATAGTGCACAACTATCGCATACCTTTTTAAACAACCTAGTTTAGCTACCCTGCCTAACAAATGTAATTACCCATCTTCTAATAATCCTCATCAATTCGAGTACTAAGACTAAACTTCACCCCATTTCCAACATTATGTTAGGTTCGTGCGTGGGGTGTCACGCGAAGCGAAATCCAAACAAGGACCAATGTTGATCATCGGGATCCATTAGGCCTTCAGTACATACCATATTTATACCATCCCGTATTTATTAATAGTTCTCATTAGAACCTATGATTCATATTCATATAAATCCGAATATAAATCTACCGGAAGGAGTATATCACTTTATTCATTCTTCTCCTTTTTATACAGGGTTAGGTTATATGATATCTCATCTCATATATATACAATATACTATTCGCAACAAGTATATTAGTTATCCATATAGGACACCAAACAAGATTTCGGTATACACACATTATTCTCTTTATGCGTACACATCAATTTATATATCAGTATATAACACTATTTCACCCTGGTTAAGAAACCCCTTGTACCATTATAAAGTTCCCGTACACTTATAATAAAGTTGAAGCATTTACTTCTTACTTATCTACTTATACGCACAGTAGAAAGTTCTCATATAAATATACGTGTATATATTAGTCACACATATAATATATATACTAACGGCACCCCACATAAGATCTATGGTGCTGGCATACTCTGCGATCAAGTCCCCGTATCACACAAACTAAGGAAAATACTAGTTCGGAACCACTATCGAACTGTATTAACACAAAACACATACAAATGGAGGCGAAACATAGTTCCAAGTCACTAAGAGGTCAGCACATACCCTCGCGTCTCTTAGAACCGTCTGACTATCAATCAGATAGCCTGTACCAATGAGTCATATGTTCTAGGGTATAAGTCAATATCCCCCATAAAGGTCCCATCGAGATAAGACTGTCCCGACGCGGTAACCTCCGTGATAGCAAGTAGCGCGGGCATGATTTTTACACATATATAATATAAGGGCATACTCATAGCCCATATAATGCATCCCATACATAGTATATTTATATCTTGGATATCCTACGCATTTATCAATTTTACCAGTCCCCAATATTTTATTTTCTAAGCTTTTCTCACCGCACAATGATTATATCAACAACGTCGATATATATTATTTATATCTCTTCTCAATCTTTTATGGCTATAATTTCCAAACACTTATAGCGATAGCCAATAGCCTCGAATATTCTCCTTCACAATAATATAAGTCGTCACACAATTAAAATACCCCAATACGTATTCCCTTATTTAATATTCAAATCACACATAAATATCTCTTTAAGTATTATTCCTCACGAACACCTCTATTTGGGTAAATCTTGGATTTTACTTTCAACTAATCCAAAATACACGACTTACTAAAAAAAATATTTTGAAGTCCCCAAACTATTTTTAGGAACCCCAAATATTTATCTCCAAACAATTTTAGCCTTTTATTTTTCCAATTTCCGAGTGTATTTTCGAGTTGGTGATTTCACCCCGAAACTGCCATCTTATAAAAATCATAACAATTCGAAGAAAAATCAAAAAATACGTGGTCAGCACCCACACGACTGTATCGAAAAGGTCTACAACTTTCATGTTTTAACCGAGAGCTGAATCAGATGTCTTCATATCCGAAACAGTCCGGAAGTGAGGCTGATAACTATTCACCTTCTTCTCCAAAAATCCAAACCTCCATTAAAACACCTCCAAACTTTTTATATCCTCTCTCATCATCAACCAACCTCAAACAATCATAAATACACATATATAAAGGGTTCTAATCATCCGAGAACCCATATTCAACAATTAATTTCAATAAATTCCAAGTTTCTCAAATTGGGTATTAATTGAGTTATATCCGTTTTGATCTTCCGAAAACCCGTTTGATCGACGAAATTTCAACCCAAAAATCTTTAGTTTTATACCAACCACAATATGAGAAATTAACACACTAAATCATAAAGCAAGTTAAACACTTGTCTCGTGGATTAAATTCGACGACCACGAGTCGAATCCCGCAAATTTTGGTCGGAAATCTCTTCTTTTCTTCTCTTTTCTTTCTTCTCTTCTTTCTCTCTTCTCTCTCTATCTTTTAGGCTGATATCTGGGGAAAATGAGGGTTGCCACCTCTTTAAATCCGAAATTGGGTATATACTCAATTGTTAAATGACCCGTGTACTCATTTACGAGTCCCTACTAGTCCAAAAATGCTCGGAACTCAAATACTACCCCCGCGTACTCTATTTTGACTATCTCGACCATTCCGAACCCAATGGCGCAGTCGAAATCTCCATCCGAGTCACTTAACTAAAATTCACTATTTTGACCCAACACGTTCAATACGTGTATTTTTTCAATTTAAAATATTTCCTTTGTCGCTTTACCCAACTTGCGACATGTAATTAAAAATAATCCACTCATATACCTAGTCTCGTAAGAAAATATAATCCATGTAAATATTAATCCGACACTCAAAAATTAATATTTTCTATTCACTTTATAATATTGAATTTATTTAATTTCACTCATTAATCCCAGAATTACTATTCATAATAATTCCTCCAATTATCAAATTAAATCCACAGTGTAATTTAAATACCTTTAAAATATCTTTAAAAGTGAGGGGTATAACATACTTCCCCCCTTACAACAGAATTTCGTCCTCGAAATTCAGATATAGCCTGTACCAGTAGTCTAGGATCGGTATATACATTACATCCTAGCTTAACCAAAGTTAGATAAAGCCTAACACAATGGTCTCCCACTATATTCCAGCCATCTCAAGGCGTATGATCATATATATATAGTCTCATCATCTCTATATATTTACACTAATCTTGCACCTTTTTGTTAAGACCACTTAGCGCAAAGTATTAATTATTAATACCATATCTACTAGTCTCACACGGTAGAAATATTCACAAATCCATATATATACATATAGGCATATCATCCCTATACATATATATATATATACTAATCCTGCACCCCCGGGTTAACACCCATTAGTGCTTTTAATAATAATATCACATAATAGGCATACACACATCCTATTGAGATTCATAGGCATATTCCTAGCCTAATCATACGCTTCTCATACGTATTTTATTCTCATCGCTACGTATTGTATAAATACTCAGATTACTATCTCTCTCGTAATCTCCAAGTTACATTCCCTATACTGAATCATTAAAGTATTAACTCTCATATACTCTTTCAGAATTTGGTACTACATACACTCCTTCTTTACTTGGAGTATGCTAACCATACAGTCATGCGCAAGCCACTCTTCAATACTCGTTTGAGTAAGACTCCGCTCTACTTTCTCACAATAAATTGGGTAACCTTTTCATTAAGAGGTGCCATTTTAAATGACTTTCCACCGCCTTTCAATCCCATCTCATGTGTGTTAGCTCTCGTTGCACATAAATGTTTGCATTATCGCCATTCTCGCACGACATTCAATACGCTATACCGTTTAACCTTATTTATAGCCGTCCTTCAGGCATATATTATACATATTTATTTTCACATCTTTCCATCTTGGACATTTTTTTGGATTTACTAATCAGGGTACCCATACCCCTATCATCCGTGCATATATGAACCACCATTGTAAATGTTTTGATACATCACACTCATTCTAACTAATGGGCCTCATTTCATTAGCCTAGTACTAACACCTAGGTATCCCTTAATCCGAATAATTCAAAATTTAATTCTCCCGATAAGTGGAAAATTCAATCCTTCTCAAGATTATCCCATCGATCTTCTTGTGGTTATCTCACAATAGTCTTCCAATATCAGTGTCTTATTTCCCTTATTTCGTGGTAGTCTTAAGATTAAGGTGTTTCTAATACACGTAATATGAGTACTAGTCTAATTATTTCCCTAGTTCCCAAGACCTCTCTCGACTTCCGACATTTGTTCGGTTTCGAGCGTGAGACGTCTCGCAAAGAAAAATCTAAACAAGGACCCCTCCCGTTACACTACTCGCTCGCATCGTCGGTCATCGAGATATAACGGTCCAAGGGACACCAATGGGATGTTATAAATCTTACCTCATTAACCTACCAACTTACTTCTACAGCTATATCCTTCCATCTTAACGAAATAAAAAATCTAACTAATCGGGCACCTACTCACTGCAAAAGTGCTACGAACATTATACCCAAAACATATTTCCTCTTAATTTTACTTCTATTTAAGGCTTGGATATACGTCTCAAATCAATTTCCTTCACCTTAACTCACCCACACACTTGCGGCGAGAGAATAATTTCAGTGCTTCTCTGTAGCACTTATATCTCTATATAACTATAAAGTCATCAAACGACTCTCACTTTATAGTGTTTTATCTAAACTAGGTGACTTATCGTCAAAACCAACATCCTTGCATTATATAACATCTCTCCACTCCCGACGTGGTTAAGGTTCGTGCGTGGAGAGTCTCGCAAGCGAAATCCAAACAAGGAACCCCTCCTATACACTATTACTTAACTTTGTCGGTCGTGGAGGTCCGCTAGTTCAAATATGCCACTCGAATAATCCAATCTCTCCTATCGACAAAAATGTGGTCAAAACTCTTAATTCTTTCCAGGAGCCACACCACCAAGCGCTTGTACTAACACTAAGTCCTTATCGCAAACAACAGCGAGCTTAAACTCACAGCTCAACAATAAATCCTGAATACCTTAAATTATATCTATAAGGTCCCCATGCACTCAAATCATGGTAATGAAACATCTCCTCATCGAAGTTCCATCTAAACATATAATCAAGGCGAGCTCATCCAGAATTTATCTCGCATTCCATTCTTTAATTTGTCTGTATATATATGTTTCACATCTCATGTCAATATATATATACATTATACTATACACATCAAGTATATCCATGCTTATATATCACACACTATATAAGTATAATAACCATCCCTCAGAGCTATAACTCAATGGATGTAGTATCTAAATGTTATCACCTTCCAGGTAATTACTCACACGTCATCCTGGGTTCCAGAGGTCGGACTATCACACCGACTTGGTAAAAAAATTAAATCACAACGAATGGGAAGCGATCATAGTTCCTCCCCGAAAATGAAAATAAAACATACCCAGCACGTCTCATTCTTGATAAAAATCACACAATATAAAATGGACACTATGACCTGGGGACTATACGCTCCTTGCTCCTCAAGCCAGGGGCCTCACCCAAAATGCTTAACTTCCCATGATAGCACTAGAGGGGTATGTTTCATACAAATATACTAATCACATAAAGATATATTTAAACATATCATATATAGGTCTCAATATGTTCGTATATATATATATATACAATATAATCTAGCTAACCGTGTATATCTCTCGTAACAATAGCCCGTATTTCTCGAATATACGTATTCGATTTAATCCCATAAGTATTCACTTACTTATAATATAAATAAATATTAAGCTTATCACAACTATCTTGTATCCCAATTACATCCGAAATTCCAATTCGAATCCCAAGAGTCTTTATCCCATTAAACTCTTAAAAATCACAAAGTCTCATAACTTTAATTTTTTTATTATTGCAGATTTCACATCTTGCACTAAAACAACTATAACCCACTCTACATAAGTCCAATTACTAGTGAGTCTACCATTACATTGGAGAAGCCTCTTTCTCCATTGTACCTGTAAGGACACAAATTTCCAATTGAGTCCATATATAGTTTTGGCTCAATTCCGGACAAAAACATTTATTCATAGGATAGTATTTATTGTAATATTCTCAAGCCTATGAAGTGTATGTTGAAGACGTAGCGGCAAAGAACTTAAAGCTTCATCAAAATGTCGGTTTATGTGCCTTGTTTCTACGTCATCAACTAAGGTTCCATGCTCCCAAGGTATGAATGTAATTATATGTATATAGGAGCTTGGAACAATATGTATTGGGTGTTAGGTTAATAAAAACTGCATTTTATTTTTCAGAAAGAATCAATTAGAAACTTAAAAAATAAGTATATAAAAGTTTATAAAAGTTTCTGGGCCAAAATCAAATTTTACAAACTTTCTGGACGTTCGTTAGAAATGTCGTTCGAACGAGTTTTTTCGTTCGAACCAGATTTCGTTCGAACGAGTTTTGTCGTTCGAACCAGGTTCGTTCGAACGAGTTTTGCCAACGACCCTAACTGGACAGTCGTTCGATATGTCGTTCGATATGTCGTTTGAACGAATGCTCGTTCTAACGAGGTATCTAACGAACCTCTAACGAGCCCAGGCTGGTCACTCGTTAGAAGTCTCGTTCGAACGAGAATCACGTTCGTTCGAACGAACTTCCAGCGGGAACAGTTATTTGGCAGTTTTTTGCAGTTTTTCCCCACTCCTCCACTTGGTTTTCAACCAACATTTTTCATACTTTATTATGTGCGGGAAACACATTTTCCAAAACAACTTTTCCATCCTAATACATCTCCTAGAGAGAGTTTGAGAGATCATTCCAAAAAGGAAAATGTTCATGTTTTAAGTGTTCTTCAACTTAAAGAAAAATCTTTAAACACTTAGTTTACACCCATTGTTGTTTATTCCAAGTTCCATATATAGATATCAATTGCTTGGAGATTGTTTTGGCACCGGTTTTTCTCTACACCGAATTGAAGAGAAGTTCGTTTCATTTCTACCCATTTGGAGAAAGGCTCCATATTGGGGTGACGGTGTGCCTAATTGCCCGATCGGTGGAAGTCCGAGACCGCGGTGGAGCTCCGTTGGTTATCCGCTAATTTGAGGTCGATACAAGAAGAAGCATCACGGCTTGAGAGGGTTCGAGTTTAGGAAGTAAGTCTTTTGTCTTGTATTTTGTAATACCGTTTTTAGTGGATTTGAGGCTAAGGTCGTCCCGAGATTTTTTCCCGTTAGTGGGTTTTTCCTCGTATATCGCAGTGTAGTGTGACTGTTGATTTTATCTTGCTCTATATCACTTAGAACGCATGCTAGATTATTTTCAAGATAAAATTTGGTTTTACAATCACACTAATTTAAATTGGGACTTCAATTTAATATTGGATAAAATTTGGTTTATTCAAGTCACTTGCATTAATATGGTTTCGCCTAACTTTGAATAATTGTTAATGATGACTTAGGCAAATTCTAGGACTTGAATTATGGATTAATTTGTTTCTTAAGATATTAAAACTCTGCCTTGTTGTCTTGTTGAACCACCATCACTTATATACGCTTCCGCATTTATTGAAAAAGGAAATTAAATATTTTTAATTGGTATTATTATTAATCACCGGGGATCCAACTGCGCGCTTACAAATTGGTATCAGAGCCAAAAACGATAAATTATTTCGTTAAGATCCTTTAATTTTTGGCTAAATATGGATTTTTCCCCATTTTCAAAATTTCCTATTTTTGATGGTTCTAACTACGCGTATTGGAAAGCGCGAATGAAATCGGCACTTAAATCTATCGATGAACGTGTTTGGATGTCTGTTGTTATATTATTAATCACCGGGGATCCAACTGCGCGCTTACAAATTGGTATCAGAGCCAAAAACGATAAATTATTTCGTTAAGATCCTTTAATTTTTGGCTAAATATGGATTTTTCCCCATTTTCAAAATTTCCTATTTTTGATGGTTCTAACTACGCGTATTGGAAAGCGCGAATGAAATCGGCACTTAAATCTATCGATGAACGTGTTTGGATGTCTGTTGTTATCGGGTACTCCCCACCAACTCATCTAATTGAAAATGAACGTGTTACCAAACCCATCGATAGATGGACCGAAAATGAGTTTAAGCTTGCAAATTTTAATTCTCGTGGTTTAAATGCTTTATTTAGCGCTGTCACACCGGATAAATTCCGACGCATTATGACGTGTGAGACCGCTAAAGAAGCTTGGGATATTTTACAATTAACTCATGAAGGAACAAGTGTTGTTAAAGCTTCAAAACTCCAAAACCTCACCACTCAATTTGAAACTATCAAAATGGATGAAAAAGAAACTTTTGATCAATTTTATGCTAGACTTTCTGATATTGTTAATTCATCCTTTAACTTGGGAGAGAAAATACCTGACGACCGTGTTGTGGAGAAAATTTTGAGGTCACTACCCGATAGATTTATTCCTAAAGTGACCGTTTTAAATTATTTACCCACTTTAGCCTCTACGAAATTAGAAGAGCTTGTAGGTGATTTACAAACCTATGAACTAGATATGTTTCCCTCTAAAACTGAAAAGAAAATTGAAAAGGGTGTTGCTTTAAAAGCCGGTAAAGAGGTCAAACAAGTAGTAGAGAGCGATAGTGATAGTGACTCGGAAGACATGACTTTGTTTGCTCGTAAATTTAGAAAATTTCTTAAATTTAACAAAGATAAAGTTAAAAATGATTTTAAGAAATTTGAATCTTCTAAACATGATAAAAACGAGAAGATTTCTAAAGCCGATAAGATCCCTAAACCTAGTAATGAAAATGTTGATAGGGACGAGTCTAATAAATGTTTTGGTTGTGAAGGTTATGGCCATAGGGCTTTTGAGTGCCCCACTAAACTAAGGAAAGAGGGTAAACGACCCATTTCATATAATGCGACCCTTAGTGATAGTGATAAGGAAGAGAAGCCCGAATCCCCCACTAAGAAAAATTTTGTGGCATTTATGGCTAGACATGTGAGTGATGATGAGAACTCATCGAATGATGAAATTATAGCACATGCCACTTCCAAGGTCATTGTACATGATTCTCTTATTTTTTATGATAGTGAGAGTTAAAAAGAAAGAGAGAGTGAAAATGAAGAAGAGGTTGATGGGAGTGAACTTCAAAATGCTTTTCATGAATTATATAAAGAATCTATTAAATTGAAAAGAGCAAATCTGAAGTTAGAAGCGAGTTTAAGAGAGAGTGCCAAGGTCATTGATGAAAGTGCCTTAATAGAAGACCTTAGGACACATGAGAGGACTCTTCAAGAGAAGTTTAACTATGTAGAAGGCGAGAGAGATAGCCTTAGGGGTTTAATGGAATCCTTGAAAAAGGAGCTTCTTGCTTTTGAAGAGCGAAATGTTTTACTAGAATCTAAAATTTTAGAATTGGAAAATAAATTAAAAGATTCTAGTAATGTCGAATTTGATTTGGAATGTCGTTCGGAAAAACTAGATAAAATGTTAGGAACGGTCCAAATTAAAAATGACACTTTTGGTTTAGGCTTCAATTCTTGTAATGATTTTAACCCTAAAGTCAAAACCAATGTTTTAGGAGAATCTTCTAGGAATACATTTAATGATCCGTCCTTAGATAAATCTTTTCGACATGTTCTTACTTGTACACATTGTGGTCGACAAGGTCATCTTAGGAAATTTTGTTTAGATCTTAAACGAATTCCTAGAAAATCCCATAGTAAAGTAACCACGATAGCTAACGTTCCTACACCCCAAGATAGTAATTCTTCATTAATTTGGGTTAGGAAATCCGACTTGGTTGCCTTACAAAATAGGGATTTTGATTCTCATTTACTTACACATGCCTCCTCCCTTGCTAAATCTAAAGGATAAATGTGTTAGTGTTTGCATACTTTAGCTTTTGTACTTCATGCTATATTCACATGCTAAATGTATGCTTGTTTAGTCATTTTCTAGTCATTGCCTATTTTCATATCTCATGCTAGAAATCATGACTTGTTTATCTTTTTGTATTATATTTTGTGTTTGATTTAACTGAAAAATATAAAAAGATTTTTGTTTATCATTTGTGTTTTATTTATTTCATTTAAGCTTAATGAAAAATACAAATGATTTTTGTTTAGTCTTTTGAGTATATATCTTTATTTTTGATTAAAATGTTAAAAACTCAAAAAGATTTTGTTTGGTGTGTATTTTAGTTTGACACACTTTATGTGGCATATATTTGTGTTTGAATACTATCGTTTACGCTTCCATGTGGCTAGAACTTTTGGTTTAGATTTTCAATCCTTAAAATGTTCTTTACCATATTTTTTATGGAGTAGTTGGATTTTGTATTGATTAAATGGATTCTATTTTCATATGCCTCTATTCACACATGCACGAGATCTTTTGAAATCTTAATGTCACATGTTATATTTGAGCTTTTTGAGGTGTTCTCCTATCAATCTAGTCATCTACATATCTATGACCTAGGAGGACTAGTGCATGTCAAAATCCGTTGCATGTGAGATTTGTGTGAAAAATGAAGACATGATAAATTAATATATGCACGGGGAAGGGCTCCGAAAGGATGAATTAAATCCTTTGCGACAGTAAGCCACCGTTGATTGGATCTAAAAGAAATACGTGATCCAAAGGCCTAAAAACAGAATATTTGGCATTAAACAGAAAGCAATTGCCAAGGCCTATGTTTGTATGATATATTCATTCAAAAACAAAAGAATATATATGCTCATTGAGGGAGAATTGGATGGTATATCAACGGTTTGCACAATGTCCGTTTATCCTAGTTGTCTTTAATGTCATGACTCTATTTGGTTTGTAGAATCATCATCATGCTAGGCTTGTATGCATTGTGTATGTTTGTTCATTGAGTTCAATCTTTATATTGTCACATGAGGTTATATTTAACTGTGATGAAGTTTGCAATCAAATGAGAACTTCGTGAACGTTTATTAAGTGTTTGGGTCTAAATTTAATTGTTGCTAGTTCACACCCCTACACTTCCGTTTCCATATGACACATTTTTGCCATACGAGTGTGCAAACTTATTGTATTTTGTGTCATGTGTGTGTTTATATCTATCTATATATGCACGTACTTATTGGTCTATTTATAGTATATATATATATATATATATATATATATATATATGATATTTGTTTGTCTTTGCCTTGCTTTAATTGCCCATATGCTTTCATGTCTTATCACTTTAAGCTTTCACATACTGTTTATTAGTTCTTTATCCTTTGCCTATTCCCGAACAAAAAGGGGGAGAATGATGATAGGGGGAGAAATGGTATATAATCCTATTATTATCGTATCTTCGTTTGAGGGAGATTTATCTTAGGGGGAGACGTCTTTCTAAGTAGGTCATGTGTTTTAAGGGAGAATTAATTTAGGGGGAGTAATTAATTAATTGCATTTAATATTTTGATTGATGAGTTTGCTTAAGTGTGCAGGATTTATTCTAAAGCGGCATCTTTCTATGGCAAAGCGTTTTGATCCTTGGGTTGAGTCAAGATTGGGCGGGTTATGTTTTGAGTCTAGTAGAGCTTGACGGCCCTTTAGGATTTTTGTTTGGTTTTTGTCCCGGAATAGCCAAAGGGGGAGATTTGTAAGGACACAAATTTCCAATTGAGTCCATATATAGTTTTGGCTCAATTCCGGACAAAAACATTTATTCATAGGATAGTATTTATTGTAATATTCTCAAGCCTATGAAGTGTATGTTGAAGACGTAGCGGCAAAGAACTTAAAGCTTCATCAAAATGCCGGTTTGTGTGCCTCGTTTCTACGTCATCAACTAAGGTTCCATGCTCCCAAGGTATGAATGTAATTATATGTATATAGGAGCTTGGAACAATATGTATTGGGTGTTAGGTTAATAAAAACTGCATTTTATTTTTCAGAAAGAATCAATTAGAAACTTAAAAAATAAGTATATAAAAGTTTATAAAAGTTTCTGGGCCAAAATCAAATTTTACAAACTTTCTGGACGTTCGTTAGAAATGTCGTTCGAACGAGTTTTTTCGTTCGAACCAGATTTCGTTCGAACGAGTTTTGTCGTTCGAA
Source organism: Sambucus nigra (assembly GCA_949130495.1). Lineage (NCBI taxonomy): Eukaryota > Viridiplantae > Streptophyta > Magnoliopsida > Dipsacales > Adoxaceae > Sambucus > Sambucus nigra. The sequence goes on from OX422214.1 coordinate 509,838,417, forward strand.
CCAGGTTCGTTCGAACGAGTTTTGCCAACGACCCTAACTGGACAGTCGTTCGATATGTCGTTCGAACGAATGCTCGTTCTAACGAACCTCTAACGAGCCCAGGCTGGTCACTCGTTAGAAGTCTCGTTCGAACGAGAATCACGTTCGTTCGAACGAACTTCCAGCGGGAACAGTTATTTGGCAGTTTTTTGCAGTTTTTCCCCACTCCTCCACTTGGTTTTCAACCAACATTTTTCATACTTTATTATGTGCGGGAAACACATTTTCCAAGACAACTTTTCCATCCTAATACATCTCCTAGAGAGAGTTTGAGAGATCATTCCAAAAAGGAAAATGTTCATGTTTTAAGTGTTCTTCAACTTAAAGAAAAATCTTTAAACACTTAGTTTACACCCATTGTTGTTTATTCCAAGTTCCATATATAGATATCAATTGCTTGGAGATTGTTTTGGCATCGGTTTTTCTCTACACCGAATTGAAGAGAAGTTTGTTTCATTTCTACCCATTTGGAGAAAGGCTCCATATTGGGGTGACGGTGTGCCTAATTGCCCGATCGGTGGAAGTCCGAGACCGCGGTGGAGCTCCGTTGGTTATCCGCTAATTTGAGGTCGATACAAGAAGAAGCATCACGGCTTGAGAGGGTTCGAGTTTAGGAAGTAAGTCTTTTGTCTTGTATTTTGTAATACCGTTTTTAGTGGATTTGAGGCTAGGGCCGTCCCGAGGTTTTTTTCCGTTAGTGGGTTTTTCCTCGTATATCGCGGTGTAGTGTGACTGTTGATTTTATCTTGCTCTATATCACTTAGAACGCATGCTAGATTATTTTCAAGATAAAATTTGGTTTTACAATCACACTAATTTAAATTGGGACTTCAATTTAATATTGGATAAAATTTGGTTTATTCAAGTCACTTGCATTAATATGGTTTCGCCTAACTTTGAATAATTGTTAATGATGACTTAGGCAAATTCTAGGACTTGAATTATGGATTAATTTGTTTCTTAAGATATTAAAACTCTGCCTTGTTGTCTTGTTGAACCACCATCACTTATATACGCTTCCGCATTTATTGAAAAAGGAAATTAAATATTTGTAATTGGTATTATTATTAATCACCGGGGATCCAACTGCGCGCTTGCAGTACCTACCTTACGCCGGTACTAAGTTCACATAATCATGTCACTCTTTATTCGTCGTCGGTCTTTGACCGATTCTTATGTGAATAACCTAGAAATCGCATTCACTTTATTATTTCTAAATCAGAGGAATTTGCAGTTTAAAACCATCTGTAAGATTCATTTATGATCAAAACACCCTACTCCCTCAAGTGTGGTGATCACCGTTCCCACTATTTCAACATTGCTCCATTGAGTGAGAAAAAAAAATTCCTCAAATTTTCACATTTGGGCATTCCATACTCTGCTCAAAGCCAAAGCTTCTGAGCCTTCTACTTCCTTTGGATAACGCTACACTGCTTCTGAATAACTTAACTTCAACGTACGGTCCTTATTAATGATCTTTTTAAACTTTTTTTTCCATCTAACTTCACTGGGTAATTCAAGTTTAGCACCATTCTCTACTATAGTGGTGCATAGATAATTATAACTACTATTCTATAGTAGTCATTGCAGCAATCCATGACAATGCCACAAGGGGAGGGACCTCTACTGCGGTCCTCATTCCTAACATCAACTTACAGCTCTAACTAAGCCCCGCCTCCTGCTTCCCTCACAATGGCTTTCCATGGTCACCCTTCGTCGATCAGCACACGAATCTCGAATGAGGGCGCAAAATATTTACTATAATCTTACATAATAGCGGGAGAACGAAATCTCACAAGAGGATATCAAAAATCCTATTCATAAGGCTCTATATCAAATCAAAAGCAATGCTGAAAGCGTAGTACGTCCGCACATATTCCTAAGGACACTAGAACCTGATGCTTTGATACCAGTCGTGACACCCCACCTAATAAAATACCAGGCGATCACTCCTATATCAAATTAAAATAGGAGTCTCATATGGTTCATTCTTAGCATCACTGTCGAAAAATAATTTTATTACTAATATCCTCTTAGGATGGCATCAAATTTTTAATTAACTAATCTTTTTAACCAAACCATTCAAATAAAACAATTACAACAGTTTATATGCAGCAATTGAAATGAAATAAAATAAAATAACCGAACACTCGGTACAATAATACAACCAAATCGAATGCCACACTAAAAGGCGATAAAATAATAAATGAGTATAGTTGGGCCATAAGCCCGAATGTTGCTACAATACCTCCTATCCAGATCTCAATGATAGAAGCGTCTAATATAAACATGCTTGCATCCACAGCTGCTGCAGCAAAAGTCTGACTCGAAAGAATCATCATCCAGGCGTCCCTGTGTCTGGACACCTATATATATATATAGATATAGTAAGAGGGGAAAATAGAGAAACGGGTCAGAGCCCGAGTTTTGAAAACATTTTAGCAAGTGCTTAAAGTCCATATTTTAAAAATATGTTATTTCTCATATTTAAACTGGTATCGCTCTCATATGAGATACACCTCACCCCTCTTCTAATAGTGCACAACTATCGCATACCGTTTTAAACAACCTAGTTAAGCTACCCTGCCTAACTAATGTAATTACCCATCTTCTAATAATCCTCATCAATTCGAATACTAAGGACTAAACTTCTCCCCATTCCCGACATTACGTTACGTTCGTGCGTGGGGTATCTCGCGAAGCGAAATTCGAACAAGGACCCCCTGATACACTATTACGTGACAATGTTGATCATCGGGATCCATTAGGCCTTCAATACATACCATATTTATACCACCCCGTATTTATTAATAGTTCTCATTAGAATCTATGATCCATATTCATATAAATCCGAATATAAATCTACCGGAAGGAGTATATCACTTTATTCATTCTTCTCCTTTTTATACAGGGTTAGGTTATATGATATCTCATCTCTTATATATACAATATACTATTCGCTACAAGTATATTATTTATCCATATAGGACACCAAACAAGATTTCGGTATACACACATTATTCTCTTTATGCGTACACATCAATTTATATATCAATATATAACACTATTGCACCCTAGTTAAGAAACTCCTTGTACCGTTATAAAGTTCTCGTACACTTATAATAAAGTTGAAGCATTTATTTCTTACTTATCTACTTCTACGCACAATAAAAAGTTCCCATATAAATATACGTATATATATTAGTCACACATATAATATATATACTAACGGCACCCCACATAAGATCTATGGTGCGGGCATACTCTGCGATCAAGTCCCCGTATCACACAAACTAAGGAAAATACTAGTTCGGAATCACTATCGAACTGTATTAACACAAAACACATACAAATGGAGGCGAAACATAGTTCCAAGTCACTAAGAGGTCAGCACATACCCTCGCGTCTCTTAGAACCGTCTGACTATCAATCAGATAGCCTGTACCAATGAGTCATATGTTCTAGGGTATAAGTCAATATCCCCCATAAAGGTCCCATCGAGATAAGACTGTCCCGACGCGGTAACCTCTGTGATAGCAAGTAGCGCGGGCATGATTTTTACACATATATAATATAAGGGCATACTCATAGACAATATAATACATCCCATACATAGTATATTTATATCTTGGATATCCTACGCATTTATCAATTTTACCAGTCCCCAATATTTTATTTTCTGAGCTTTTCTCACCGCACAATGATTATATCAACAACGTCGATATATATTATTTATATCTCTTCTCAATCTTTTATGGCTATAATTTCCAAACACTTATAGCGATAGCCAATAGCCTCGAATATTCTCATTCACAATAATATAAGTCGTCACACAATTAAAATACCCCAATACGTATTCCCTTATTTAATATTCAAATCACACATAAATATCTCTTTAAGTATTATTCCTCATGAACACCCCTATTTGGGTAAATCTTAAATTTTACTTTCAACTAATCCAAAATAAACGACTTACTAAAAAAAATATTTAAGAGTCCCCACACTAATTTTAGGAATCCCAAATATTTATCTCCAAACAATTTTAGCCTTTTATTTTTCCAATTTTCGAGTGCATTTCTGAGTTGGTGATTTCACCCCGAAACTGCCATCTTATAAAAATCATAAAAATTCGGAAAAAAAAAAAAATACGCGGTTGGTGCCCACATGACCGTATCGAAAAGATCTACAACTTTCGTGTTTTAACCGAGAGCTGAATCTGTCGTCTTCCTATCCGAAATAGTCAGGAAGTGAGGCTAATAACTGTTCACCTTCTTCTCAAAAAATCTAAACCTCCATTAAAACACCTACAAGCTTTTTATCTCCTCTCTCATCATCAACCAACCTCAAACAACCATGAATACACATATATAAGGGGTTCTAATCATCCTAGAACCCATATTCAACATTAATTTCAATAAATTCTAAGTTTCTCAAATTGGGTATTAATCGAGTTATAACCGTTTTAATCTTCTGAAAACCCATTTGATCCACGAAATTTCAACCCAAAAATCTTTAGTTTTATACCATCTACAATATGATAAATTAACACACTAAATCATAAAACAAGTTAAACACTTGCCTCGTGGATTAAATCCGACGACCACTAGTCGAATCCCGCGAATTTTGGCCGAAAATCTCTTCTTTTCTTCTCTTTTCTTTCTTCTTCTTTCTTCTATTCTTTCTGTCTTCTCTCTCTCTCTCTCTCTCTCTCTCTCTCTCTCTCTCTCTCTTAGGGATGGTATTTGGGGGAAATGAGGGTTGTCACCTCTTTAAATCCGAAATTGGGTATATACCCAATTGTTAAATGACTCGTGTACTCATTTACGAGTCCCTACTAGTCCAAAAATGCTCGGAACTCAAATACTACCCCCGGGTACTCTATTTTGACTATCTCGACCATTGTGAACCCAATGGCGTAGTCGAAATATCCATCCGAGTCACTTAACTAAAATTCACTATTTTGACCCAACATGTTCAATACGCGTATTTTTCCAATTTAAAATATTTTCTTTGTTGCTTTACCCAACTTGCGACATGTAATTAAAAATAATCCACTCATATACCTAGTCTCGTAAGAAAATATAATCCATGTAAATATTAATCTGACACTCGAAAATTAATATTTACTATTCACTTTATAATATTTAATTTATTTAATTTCACTCATTAATCCCAGAATTACTATTCATAATAATTCCTCAAATTACCAAATTAAATTAACAGTGTAATTTAAATACCTTTAAAAGTGCAGTCTATTAAAGCCGGTTCGTTTCGGGCTTGGAAAAATCTCTCTTTTTTGGGCCAAATTTATTAACTTTCCGGGCTTTTATTAATTAAATACAAAATTAATTAATTATTAATTAACTGTTTGTCAATTAAACAAAAATTCTTCATTTCTGCATATCATATTAATGTTCCGGTTTAGTATATTAACACAGACTTGTGTTCGTTGGAATTAATTATTGTTGTGCTACATAATTAATTCGAAAAATTCGTTCTATCTTAGGAGGAAATTATTCAACAACCTTGAAGCACATTGGAGGGTGTAAGAGAGTAGTCTAATTTGGGGAAATATTGGATTTTAGCACGTGTTTGACTTGAGCAACTTCGATTGCGCCTATGTATCCATCTTAGTCGGAATCAAAGTTAGCGTAGTTCGTGGGTTCGTACAATTTGTCGAAAAACTCATTATGGTGGAACTCGAGAGGTGAAAGGTGGAGAAACTCATCTCAAAACTCTTCTCCAAAATCTCTTTTCTAAAACTCTCTCTAAAAACTCATAAGACAAGAAATCACTCTTCTCTCCCAAGAAGATCCCCCTAAAATGTATGGGGATGAGGCTTATTTATAGCAAAACCAACCCAAGTGGGTTGCCACATGTCAAATAACTCGTGGTGACACATGTCTTATTTTAAGTGGCATGTGTCCTATAACATATGTCAAAACTCTCAATACTAGAATATTGTCTAGTTAATACGTAAATAATACACAAATACGCGTGATATGTCTGACGCGCATAATAATACTCAAGTCGCATAATCACATGGACCTTTGTCAATTTTAATCATCTCTAATCTCATTTAATAATTTAATGATAGGCTTATCATTGGGCCCCTTCTACATTTTCCCCCTCATACATATAGTTGATATATTAATACATGTCAGAAATATATCAACTGTATGCACAAAACAACTTTAGTCAGTTTTCATATGTTCGATCGACCTGTGGATCGTGGGTAATAATCTCATATCTCATTGCATCTTGATGATGTACTTTTACCTCATATCTCACATTTTATGATATAATGCAATCTCATATTTCATATCTCAGTTACATGATATACATCAATTTCATATCTCATATCATAAATCTCATTTTAAGGCTTTGATCTCATAGGTTATTCCGAAGGACCTCATTATCATTCTTTTAATATGAATGATATACTATTAGTGTTGCCCCCATTCCTACTTAAATGAACATGCATCCACGATTTTATTGTGATTGTTCGTAACTCTGCTTTGGTAAAAAGTATTATCATGGACACATAATAACTACCTCGGCATTCTCTTTCATCATTCCCAACCAAGCTTGGTGGAAGTATTATTATGATTTACATAATAACTAGTTCGTCGTTCTCTAGTTTGGTGGAAGTATTATTATGGTTTACGTAATAACTACTTCATTATCCTCGATTAATCTTTTAGTGTATGCAAAATATTTTTTGACTTGTTTTAATCACGATGAGGTTTCTTGTGCATGTACGTATTATTGACTCGCTCAAATTACCACTTTTTAATGTTTTTCGCAAACTCACACCTACAAGGTGACTTAATGATGAACACACACTTGTTAGGATTTTTCATAAACTCCACCGTTAGAGGTGACTTAATAATGAAAACACACTTATTAAGATTTTTATTCCACCGTTAGAGGTGACTTAACAATGAAAATACACTTGTTAAGGTTTTTTGCAAACTCCACCGTTAAAGGTGACTTAACAAATGAAAACACATTTATTAAGTTTTTTCTTCCACCATTAGAGGTGACTTAACAATGAAAACACACTTGTTAAGATTTTTTTCTTCTACCGTTAGAGGTGACTTAACAATGAAAATAAAGTTGTTAAGGTTTTTTTGCAAACTCCACCGTTAAAGGTGACTTAACAATGAAAACACACTTGTTAAGGTTTTTCGCAAACTCTACCGTTAGAGGTGACTTAACAATGAAAACGCACTTGTTAAGGTTTTTTGCAAACTCCGCCGTTAGAGGTGACTTAACAATAAAAACACACTTATTAAGATTTTTTCCTCCACCGTTAGAGGTGCCTTAACAATGAAAATACACTTATTAAGGTTTTTCGCAAACTCCACCATTAAAGGTGACTTAACAATGAAAACACACTTATTAAGATTTTTTCTTTCACCGTTAGAGGTGACTTAACAATGAAAATACACTTATTAAGATTTTTTCTTCCACCATTAGAGGTAACTTAACAATGAAAATACACTTGTTAAGGTTTTTCGCAAACTCGACCGTTAAAGGTGACTTAACAATAAAAACACACTTATTAAGTTTTTTCTTCCACCGTTAGAGGTGACTTAATAATGAAAACGCACTTGTTAAGATTTTTTTCTTCCACCATTAAAGGTGACTTAACAATGAAAATACACTTGTTAAGGTTTTTTCGCAAACTCCACCGTTAAAGGCGACTTAATAATGAAAATACTTGTTTAATATTTTTCGTAAACTCCACCTATATCGGTGACTTAACAATGAAAACACTTGTTAAAATTTTCCATAAAATGCACCTATAACGGTGACTTAACAATGAAAACACTTGTTAAGATTTTTCGTAAACCCCACCTATAGCAGTGACTTAACAATGAAAACACTTGTTAAGATTTTTGTAAAACTCCATCAATAATGGTGACACCCATAATGGTGACTTAACAATGAAAACACTTGTTAAGATTTTTTGTAAACTCCACCTATAATGGTGACTTAGCAATGAAAACACTTGTTAAGATTTTTGTAAGACTCCACCAATAACGGTGACACCCATAATGGTGGCTTAACAATGAAAACACTTGTTAAGATTTTTCTTAAACTCCACCTATAACGGTGACACCCATAACGGTGAATTAACAATGAAAACACTTGTTAAGATTTTTCGTAAACTCCACCTGTAACGGTGACTTAACAATGAAAACACTTGTTAAGATTTTTGTAAAACTCCACCAATAACGGTGACACCCATAATGGTGACTTAACAATGAAAACACTTGTTAAGATTTTTCTTAAACTCCACCTATAACGGTGACACCCATAACGGTGACTTAACAATGAAAACACTTGTTAAGATTTTTCGTAAACTCCACCTGTAACGGTGACTTAACAATGAAAACACTTGTTAAGATTTTTGTAAAACTCCACCAATAATAGTGACACCCATAATGGTGACTTAACAATGAAAACACTTGTTAAGATTTTTCGTAAAGTCATTCTTTTGTACCACTTTTTCAGGACGGGAGCCCATACCTGTCGAATGACAAACTGAGTGTGGTCCTTCACCTGTTTGCATCAATGACCAACTTCTCCGGACGAGTCGAGCCACAATGACGTGGTTCAATCACTTACCAATTTCATCGGGTTTTTTGGAATATAATACACTTCTGAAGAAGACTTACCATAATACTCGCAAAGTTCTTGTAATATGATGTCATATCTGAAGGATGACTACAACTTTGTCAATCTCTGAGTGACAACTATTTAATCCGTCTAAACTCTTTGCAAAAGAAACTAAAGAAGCTTTTGTAATGGCCTACTTGGATGTTACTATACTCTGAAGGTTCATCAATCTAACCTTGTCACGGAGGATGTCGAAGAAGCTTTACACTACAAGCTATGATACATCATAATATCCATTTGCCCCATTTATTTTATTTTATCTCAAGATAAAATAAAATAAATTACATATAATATTTACAATGCCCACCCGAAAAAAAAATGAAAGCAACCTAATCATTACATTTCATGGGGTATATCTCAAACTGTCATGTCTTTGAACAGTGACTTGATATTTGTGTCGCTCAATATTTGCTTATTCAGAAGCCTCTGCAGAATAATATCTTCCTGACACAATAATGTAATTTTACAAATGGTTAGTAAAACTCAGGGTATATTCAAGTTCAATTATCATCATGCCCCCTTTATTTGTTTTATTTAATGTAATTAAATAAAAATAAATAAATAAATAAATAAAGTCTGAGGATATTTTTGCAAATGAATCATAACCATCGATTCTCGTAGGTGTATCGTGCACAATTTAATGTCGTTTAAGCACATGTCCTATAAAACTCAAGAGAGTGTGAAATATCAAGATGAATTCTGAATTGTGAAACATACTCAAGTTGTTTCGTAAATGATTCATAATGTACGCATCTGATGTACAAATATAGATTATTATTTGCAAATGTCATAAAACCCTCGAAGCTTCATTATGCTTCCTTTATCTCAAGATAAATCTATATACCTGGATTTAATGCTTTTATAAATCTTCTCAAATCATCAGCGTAACTCATGGAATTATCATATCAATTTGTGTAGTGCCATATGACAATGATACATATATCAAAATAAATATTTTCTCATAGTGAAAGAAAATCAAGTGTGCACACATTCTTGCGTAATTATCGTGCTCGAATTTTAAAAAAAATATTGTCGCAAGGTACTATGTATCTCATACATCTCACAAGATCACTCAGATTGTTATGGAAAACTTACTTATGATTTTCATAATCAAGGTGTGTCGAATACTTTCAAGTTTTTCAGTAAATTCTCTTTTCAAATATCGTGATATAAACTGTCACATATCAATAATCAACATACTTTTCTATCGTGCTTCGTAATCAAGAGAAAAAAATGAACAATGCCTCTATTTTATTTTATTAATCACAATAAAAATAAAATAAAATCATTTGTTCGATAATATCATTCTTATATTGCAAATATTTCAAAATATTTAGAACACCTTGTAAAATATTTGTGGACATCACATTATTTGTACATACGATGTACAAATAATTATGAATATTTTTGAATGTCAAAATACTCACTCGAAGCTTCAATATATTTCATCAATCTCATTCAAAATAAAGCTTTTCAATTCATCAACGTAACTCATGAATATTTTCGAACAATTAAATTTTCTATGAGAACTGCACTGTTATCTCTATATTTTATTTGTCATAAAAAAAATAAACTCATTTTTTTTACGATATCACGCTCATATTATCAATTATATAAACATCTGACTATTTTCTAAATTTGTATGGGAAACCATACATATTAAGTATATTCATAATTGGTTATGACATCAATTTTATTTTGACACTTGTGATAACGAAGGAACCGTCCCAACATATGTCATGCTCGAGGAACCATAAGCTGTAAAGGTTAAATCATAGTTTGGACATATCCCTTTAAATGCGAGGGACCATAATTGGTGTCATTAACAACCTTATGGCCAAGTCATACTTGGACTTTCGGATGGAACTCAAACCCAAAATCAAAGATATAGACCTCAAACTTATATGCCGGATCTACCCCACCCACGAAGAAGATCACTCATATGATCCGGCTTTGAGTTTCTTCGAACAGGTGCTTCGGTTTGAGAGCACTAGTTTTCCTTCCAGTCGGAGATTCGTCGGGTAGAGGTTCCTCGGAGTAATCTCCGTCCGTTTTTAACTGAGGTTCGTTGGATTTTAATCTCCCACAGTGATTCTTCGTATTTTAAGATCCCATGATGGTTCATCAGTTTCAAGATTTCACGGGGTTTCATCACGTTTCAAGATCCCACGGTGTTTTTCTATGGAGGTTCACCGGATTTCAAACTCCCACGATTTATGGAGGTTCATCGAAAAAAAAAGACACTTTCTACCGAGGTGAGGTTCCTCGAAACAAGGGAAGTTTGATTTCTCAATAAGATAGGTTATTCAGAAAAAAAAAATGTGTTTCTTGAGATAGTATATTTTCTGACCCCAATATATGTATAAAGAAACAGCGAAAGTATCAAAAGATTTATTTTATCATCTCAAGGACTACTATTGCTGTAGACACATGATAGGGGCTATCAGGGACCTAGGCTCCAGCTCTTGTACTAATGTCATAAAGGTTATCCTATTTTTTATGATCGACTGAAGACAACCATTCACACATACGTGGTTTTATCTGTAAATGTACTGCACATTATCTAATAGTCTGTGACAGCTACACACGGGTCCTACTAATGTGGCCTCGTCTGTTAGTGTACTGTACGAGCATACAGGTCCAACTTACGCGATATTATTTCAACGGTCATCTTTTTTTTCATGTGGCTTACTTACTTTTTCGAAGTACCTTCTACCTTTCGACTGTTCTACTACCAGAACACAATTAAATAGTCTATGAATTATATCTTCATTTTTCAGAAACGTCCCTTCATAACAGCTCTTTTTTTTCACTGTATACAGTTCTCTATTTTGTTAGAGAGCTTCGGGCTATTATATTAAAACACACGTTTTAGCTATAAATAAAGATATAAAAGGGGATCTATTTTCTGATCAATAAATCAGTGTTGTCTACTATCATAAGATCTATTGAAATTAACATCAAATCTTTCTTTTCCATCTACCAATGCTTGGTACTCTCAAGCTAATTTTCTTTTTTTATTATTATAGATGTGAGTCACAACTACAAGCTGACAACTGCCAACTATTCATTACTGGTATCAAAGCATAAACCCACGAGGGTGTGTAGCTTGATATTTTTTTTCTCGTATAATCATTTTCAGACACATTTTCAACGTCATTAGTCCAGCATAAACGTAAGCTAATTTCGGAGTTCCACATGAAGATCTACTAAATTATTAGATAATCTACTATTCTCCCTTTATAGCGTGAAATAAATATTTTTTAACATGTGTGCATACTCTCATTAAGCATGGTAATGAATCACATCTTATACAATACGTAAATCATATAGTCTCTTCTAAACCTTAATGCAAGTCATGAAATTTTATTAAAGCTTACTAAAAAAAAAGGTAATATTTCAGGGAGATAGGTTGAAGTTCTTATCTGAAATGGCATGATATGAATATCTTTCATGTTTATGAGAAGAAAGCTTCCCTCCCAATAGCTTTATCCATTTTCATTACGTTTTTCGTGTGCGAATGAGGCGTTACGTAAAAAGAATCACAAATACCTCCCCAACGGAGTTGCCAAATGTAAGAGAGTAGTCTAATTTGGGGAAATATTGGATTTTAGCATGTGTTTGACTTGAGTAACTTCGGTTGCGCCTACGTATCCGTCTTAGTCGGAATCAAAGTCAGCGTAGTTTGTGGGTTCGTACTATTCGCCGGAAAACTCATTATGGTGGAACTCGAGAGGTGAAAGGTGGAGAAACTCATCTCAAAACTCTTCTCCAAAAACTCGTTTCTAAAACTCTCTCTAAAAACTCATAAGACAAGAAATCACTCTTCTCTCCCAAGAAGATCTCCCTCAAATTTATGGGGGTGAGGCTTATTTATAGCAAAACCAACCTAAGTGGTTCGCCACATGTCAAATAACCTGTGGTGACACATGTATTATTTTAAGTGTCATGTGTCCCATAACATATGTCAAAACTCTAAATATTAGAATATTGTCTAGTTAATACGTAAATAATACACAAATACATGTAATATGTCTGACGCGCATAATAATACTCTAGTCGCATAATCACATGGACTTTTGTCAATTTTAATCATCTCTACTCTCATTTAATAATTTAATGAGAGGCTTATCATTAAGCCCCTCCTACATAGGAAATAAATTTTCCTTAAGGAAACTGTTCAACAGGGCTCGGATTTCTCTTGTTTATTTCTATTATTAATTTCTGCAAAATCAAGTAAGTCTTACTTCTCTGTAATTTATAATTTATTTCTGTAATTACTTTTATTCCTGATTTTGTATAGTAGTTTAATTAAATGGTAGACATAACAACTTAAATGCCTAGGAAATAGTTCATCTTCCTTAGATCCCTCATCTCAAACTCAACCATCATAGACTTCTTAAATTCATCAAACATTGCCTCATCATTTCCACAATATATAAGATTATCCATATGAAGACATACTATCAAGATTTTACCTCATTTTCCATGCTTGATGAACAAACTGTGTTCATATGGATACTTCTTGAAATCCACCTTTGAGAAGTAGGATTTTATACATCTATATCAAGCTCTAGAAGTTTGTTTCAGTCCATAGAAAGACCTTTTTAATTAGTAAACCTTATGCTCTTCTCCCTTTTGTACATAAATTGGAGGTTGATAGACAAAAAATTCTCATCCAATATTCCATGCAAGAAAGACGATTTCACACTGAGTTGGTGGATGGACCAGTTGTTCTAAGCTATCAAGGATTATCACCAACCGAATTGTACCATGACTTGAAAAAGGTGAAAAAACTTCACCATAATCTACTCCATACTCTTGAGTGTAGCCTTTAGCCACTAATCTGACTTTATATTTGTCTATCTCTCCATTTTCTTTGAGCTTTTTCTTATATATCAACTTAAATCTAATGGTCTTATCTCCTGGTGGTATCTTCACAAGTATTATTTTACTCAATCGCTTCGGTAGGGGTTATTGACCCACAAGAAAATTTACAATTGTAGATTATCCCCAGAAAGATTATGAGTGCAGAAATAATAACAACACTATGTAATTGGGGTCGTGAGGTCGGCCTACGTCCATGGGAAAAGGTGAGAGAGAGTTTATTAACATCGAAAGATGGTAATAATAGGAGCGTTAGGGATACTACCTGAGAGTTCAAGTTATTACATGCATGTTACAATACAATTCATTCGAGCTAGATTGCAATTATATATAGACCTTAGTGTACTACATTCTTAGGCCTCTTTGTATCTATATTGATTGGGTTAAGAGCCCCATTGAAGACGATCTTCCGATTAGTTGACGTGATCTCCATGATTTGTTTATATCTCTCGAAGATTCGCGCTCCCCCTTATCCCTTTCGCCCACCATGTGCCTTTCACGTGATTTTCCACATGTTCGGCCACGTGACGTCAATTTTCCCCAAGGCTGCAGTGATCAGTCATTCCTAACAATCAACCTTACCTTTTTCGTAATTTTTGTGCCACGCTATCGTGCGTTTAACCCAGCGTTATGTTTAACACACGGGGTGTTTGGGGAATAACAATCATTGCCAGCGTAATTATTTTGCATGTGTCTCTGCCCTAGGGCCATGCATCAAGCGCCATTGCGTAAAACAATGATATCGCATGGAGGCATAGTGCATTTCCCCAAGCGTTGTTATGGAAGTTGAGTTAATGGGAGTAACAGAAGGTATAAGTATTTTCACCACCTTATACCTTAGTATTTTACGCTTTCTAAGGTATTTTTATTTTTCTCTTTCTCTCTCGAACTCTCGACAAATTCTTTTTGTTATTCTTCATATTCTTCATCTTTCCTGCCATGACTAGGTATGCAAGGAAATATGAAGTCTCAGATAACAATGACTTTCAGGAATTATGTAGTCAATATGGAATTTCTAATGGCATTCACTTGAGGGTTTTCCCCAAGGAAGAGGACATTCTTGATCTTTACTCCGAGGAGGTATCCTTCTTGATGGTAGCCATATTATAAGGGGGAGTTCATTTTTTCCTTCATCCATTATTGGTTAGGGTACTCCGTTATTACAAAATACTCCCTGCATAAGTGAGCGATAGTTTTTACAAGATTATGATGTTGATAGTGGCCTATAACCATATTTTTGGAACTAGTCTTAGTCTTAAGGAAATTAGGTATTGCTACGACTTGATATCTTCCCCAAGCACCGGGTTGTACCATTTCCAACCCAGGGATAAGTCTCGCAAGTTGGTCACCTAATTGCCCAGATCTCTAAAGGAGACTGAAAAAAATATCCTTTTGATTATTAGAAACATATATGGTGAGGGTTATGATGGGCTTAAAGTCCCTACCACCAGGGGGACGCCTGGTAGGTCAACTAAACTTAGTTCATAATTTAAATTTTAGTTGCTTGTTATTGATCTAACTGATTCTTTATTGTAGATCTCTTTCTGAATACCAACCATTTGATTACCAAACCAATCTTGATAATATGGAAAAAGTTTGGAGAAGGACGACCCTATGGAGTTCTCCCCCACTAAAGAGAGGCCCATATACAACCCAGCTACAGCCCCACTTACCACTACCTCGCCAACTTCACATCCATACTAGACGTCTAAGTTGTTGCTCATACCATAGTCGGAGATGATTCCATTCCAACTACCACCCCCATCCCGAGTCAAGTCGATACATGGATTTACATTGGGAAATATATGCCCCATACGTAACACCAATAGGCTCTAATTCCAATGGGATAGGAGGAAGAAGATGAACAGGAAGGGAAAGAGGAGGAAGACCTTGATACCTTCTTAAACGATATTAATTCACTCTTCTCTTAATAATCCAGGGTATTCGATCGTCCTTGGGAAAAGGTAGAGGCTAAAGAAAACTTCACTTTTCAGGATTTCTCATTTCCGCCGATCCCATCCAACCTTGAAGAAATGAGCAACGGATCAAGAAGACCAGTCGACCTGGCAACTTCCATAAAAAAGTTGAACAAATATTCATTCGCTACCACAAGGGTCATAAAAATTCCCTCCCTCGACGAGTAGCGAAAGAGGAAGTTTATCTCTTCTAGTGAAAAAGAATCCTTAGACTTGGAGCGCTAATGGGCGGAGCAAGAATACGCCATAAAGAAAAAATTCGACAAGACTTTGGTCGATGGTGGTTCGAAAGCCCCACCTCCACATTCCAATCGACCAGTCATAATCAATGAGCCTGAGCAAAGGCAAGGGCGTCGATAAAAAATTCCACCCCCTTAAATAAGCCACAATCGGCAGTGGGAGATCTCCTTTAACAAGGGGAAGGAGCTGGTAATAGAGGCCGATTCGGCCCATAGGGATGTGGAGGTGGCCTTTTATATTGTCCAGTCAACCATGTTACCTCCTTATATAATGGATTTTAAGTGTTATTTTTTGCAAAGGCTTCAATAGGTGGTCCTCCATCACATCATATTAGTAAGTTTATATGCTTTTTTTTAGTTCGATCAATATATACAAAAAGATCTTGACTTCTTCCTTTTTGGTGCAGAGATGGATGATAAATAGGATCTCGCTGGCCGAGCTAACTACTACTGGAAGACGATGGATTCCTCTTCCAAATAAAATATCACCCTCAAGGATCAGGAGCAAAAATAGTGCAACGACCTTGAGGACCTGGGCAAGAGGTATAAGGAGGAGGATGACGCCAAGACGAAGGCGGTGGAGGAGGTCCAACGAACTCAAAATAAGTTCAGTCGGGTGGACACTGAGTTGTCCAAGCAAAAGACTTCCAGCGCACTATCCTAGAGACTCTCATTGATCGGAGGATGAGGAGTCAGATGGACAATACATGGGAGGGTGATAAAAAAAATCTTATGATGATGGCTATGAAGTTATAGTTTAGGAGGTCGATGCCCAATTAGACAATTGTAAGTCTATTGCTTTTAACGAAGGTTGGGTGTCCGATCTGCAAGAGGTCAATGTCGAAGAGGGCAATCCCGCCTATGCTAAACACCCTGCAATACCAATCCTGTAGCAGATATCCTTAGGTATGCTTCAACCCAGGCCTTCACCGATCATCTTACCTTTGTTCCTAAAGGGGTTGATCCTGATTGTAACACCCCACGATTTCATAATAATTAATTTGGTAAAATTTCATTAAATAAATTTCTTGAATAAATTTCTTGAATGTGATATAAATGTTTATATGATTCATTTATGCCCAATGTGTATATCCGTACATAATTAAATTTCATGTTACTTGAATTAATATTATGTCATGATAAAACATAATTAAATGGTTAATTCAGTGTAGGTTTGGTTTGGATGCATTTCGAAATGATTTCAAAACTCGTTTAGGTGTTTTAAACATCTTAATTTGGGCTCAAGACATAGGTATACCCTTCGGGGAGATATTGGGCCAGAATATTTTGAAGCTCGTAGAATTTTTGGTGGTAGATATTGATTCGACCTATCACGCCATTCTCGGCAAGGATGGATTCATGCCATGAGATATTTCCCTTAAACTTACTATTAAAATCTCAAATGCATCACAGATCGGTGCATAATGGAGATAAGAGGTGACCAGGTGATTGCTCAAAAATGCAACATCGACGCTATTAGGACCAGGTAGGAAAAGAAGAAAAATAAAGAGGTTCCTTTGAGGATGGACAAAGATGGGGGCAATCCCTCAAAATTATAACTACGGCACGGTCGATTAGGGTTGTAGGAGACTAGGATCCACCCCACTAACAGGGTCATTAAAAACATGGAAGAAATTTTTTAGGAAAGTCGATTGGAGAGGATTTTTTTATCGGAACGAAACTGACCGACCATGAAAGGGGAGTTGGTTGCCTTCCTGAAACACAACCTAGATGTATTTGTATGGGAGCCATATAACATGCCAATAATTGAACATACAGTCGCCTATCATTGTTTCCACGTAGATCCAATTTTCAAGCCGATCATATAAAAAGCTCATCGAACATCCCAAGAGAAGGTGAGGGTGGTAGAAATGGAGGTAAGGAAACTTTTGGAGGCAAAGTCTATAAGACAAGTTCAATTCCAGAAGTGAATCTTGAATCCAGTCATAGTATGCAAAATCAGTTGTAGCTAGAGATTCTGCATAGACTTCACCGAACTCAATAGGGCTTGTCCCAAGGACAGTTTCCCCTACTGAAAATAGATCAACTGGTCAAAGCCATTGTAGTCCATGAATCGATAATTTTTTTGGTCGCTTACTCAGGGTATCACCAGATTCCTCTTTTCGGCCTCAATCAAGACAATACTTCATTCATGATTCCATTGGTCTTAAACTATTATAAGGTCATGCCATTAGGCATGAACAATGTTGGAGCCACATACCAGAGATTGGTGATGAATATGTTCAAGCACTAAATGGGGGAAACAATGGAAGTATACATTGATGACTTGATCGTCAAAATAAAGAGTAAAAACTACCATCTCAAGGACCTAGCCAATACCTTTGAAAATCCTCAAGAATTATCGAATGAAGATCAATGTGAGCAGATGCTCATTTGGGGTCAAATCATGAAAATTTCAAGGTTATCTGGTCAGTAAAAGGGGAATTGAGGCAAATCCAGATTAAATAGAGGCTATTAATAATATTCGTCTGTTTAAGACATTACAAGAGATCAAAAATCTCACTAGGATGCTAGCAACACTTAATCACTTCATCTCAAAGTTATCAAAGCGCTGTCAACCATTCTTCCATCTTTTTAAAAAAGAGAAAGGTCTTTACTGGAACTATCAATGTTCAAAAGCTCTTGAAGAAATCAAGTCTTACATGAGAAAACCTCATTTACTGGAAATTCCCGATCAAGGGTACCCTCTCTATCTCTACCTTGCAGTTTAAAGACACATGGTTATCTTGGCATTGGTATGCGAAAAAGAAGAAAAATAGTTTTCTATTTACTATGCCAGTAAAATGCTCCTGGACGCCGAGCAGTGCAACTTACCACAGGAAAAATTAGCTTATGCATTGGTAATAGCTTCCTGGAAGCTTAAGCAATACTTTGAGGTCCACTCCATTACTACCATTATTTCTTTCCCCCTTGAGGTTGTCCGTCATAAAGCCGATCTTTCTAAGTGAATGTGGAAATGGTCAACAGAACTTGGGACGTTTGATATTCACTTCCAACTACGGATAGTAGTCAAGAGTCAGATACTCGCCAAATTCATAGCGAAATTCACAAGAGATGGTCCTACTGACCAATAGGTGGTCGAGCAATCAAAAGTTTGTGAGAAGAGAGAATTCGAGAGTTAGACATTATATGTAGATGGAACCTCTAATTCTAAAAAGGGAGGCATAGGAATTATCCTCGTAACACCAAAATATGCAAGGATCGAGTAGGGGATCAGGTTAGTCTTTGAAGCCTCCAACAACGAGGCCGAGTACGAACCACTTATAGTCGGTCTGTAAAAGGCCCCTTTACTTGAGGCAAATCGGCTCGAAGTATGCTATGACTCTAAACTGGTGTCCAACCAAGTCAATGGGGACTTCAATTCCAAGGATGGTAGGATGGAAGCCTACCTCACATGGTCTATAAGCTAACATTAAAATTTAAAGAAATCCACATTCAATAATTCGGTTAGTGTCACAACAGACATGCGGATGATCTAGTATCCCTAAGCTCAATAGTTGACTCCAATATTAGGAGAACAATTGAATAAGATTTCCTCGCCTAAACTAGCATTGACAAGCAATGGCTTCCGAGCATATTCTTTCTAATGAAAGGGTCCGATCTTGATGGATCCATTCATCGCGTACTTAAAAAATAAGATACAAGCAATCGATAAAAAAAATAAGCTCATTGAGTTAGGGTGAAATCTACACATATCTACATGTATCCTAAAAGAAAGATTTACAAAAGGTTATCCACAAGCCCCTACCTTCAATGTGTGCATCCAAAAGATATAGACCAAGTACTCTTTGAAATTCATGATGGGATATGTGGAAGCCACGCAAAAGGAAGGTATCTGGCATTCCAAGCAAGTAAATAAGGATACTGGTTGCCATGCATGCATAAGGATGCAAGTATCTATGCTCGAAAGTGTGAGAAGTGCCAAAACAATTCCCTCATTATCCATTAATCGTCCAATAATCTGAGGCCATTAACCAGCCCATGGCCTTTTGCGTAATGGGTATTGGAAATTGTAGGTCTATTGCCTACTGGGCCAGGAAATTGCAAGTACTTGTTAGTTGACATAGACTGCGTCACTAAGTGGAATGAGACAAAACCACTATCAAACATTAGAGATAGCGATATAATCCGGTTCATCTGGAAAAGCATTATAACTCATTATGGGGTACCCAGGATCATCATAACAGATATTGGTACACAGTTTGAGAGTGGGCCTTTTCAAAGCTTCTGCGACGAGCACAGAATCAATATCCGCTTCACCTCTGTGGCATAATCCTAAAGTAATGGTCAAGTAGAGGCGTTCAATAAGACAATGGTTAATGGCCTAAAGAAGTGGTTGGAAATATCAAACGACGCTTGGGTGGATGAGATTTCTCATATCCTCTAGGAATATCACACCATGCCGAGAAGACCCATTTGGAAAACACCCTTCGTTATCACATACGGGATGGAAACTATGATTCCACTCGAAGCTGGTCTCCCAAACATAAGGACAAAAGTTACCGACCAAGGATTGATGATGATAACCTTCTTACTAAAATTAACCTATCCGATGAAAGGAGAAAGAAAGCCATGATCAAGTTGGCCTCCTACCAATAATAGTCTGAAAAGCGATATAATAGCAGGATTGATCCAAGGAAATTCTCAGTTAGGGATTACGTCCTTAGGAATGTCCTCGGTAGTGCTAAAATGTCATCAGACAGTAAGCTAAGACCTAATTGGGAGGGTTCATTCAAAGATATCAGGAACGATTTGAAAATAGCCTATCACCTAGAAATAATGGAGGGAAGAGAAATACCTTGAGCATGGAATGTGGCCAGTCTCATGAAGTTATATTTTAGACATTCTATTTTTTATTTTAAGCACTTAGCTTTTTCAAATTTTCATTTCAAAACTCATGGTTCTCGCACCTTATTATTTCACTTATCAAAAAAAGGCCTTCTTCATTTGCTGAATCTCTTAGCTATTCAATTGTTGTACATTGTTTCTAAGTAATAGGCTCAAAATTGGCATTAATCTTTGAAAGTGTCGATTAAGCTTTAACAGTTACAATGGAAACCTTACTTATTACAATTAAAATTAAAGTCCTGAAGTCTTTGTTACCACCAACACAAGTGACCTTATTACTTTACCAGGTAAGCTAAAGCCCCGTGGGGGATCCCTAGGCAAAAAAATAACTTAGTTAGATAGGAAAAACCCTGAACGGGTGGACTGCCCATATACTAGGTGCATTTTTGCCATTGTCTGTCCTAGGCCTAAGGGAGTGTGACGACATAACCTAAAAGGTAAGATAGATAAATATAACATATGCTTGGCATAAAGGAATGGAAAATGTGCAAAAAATGGTATTTATTTAGCTTTTTGGCAATGTTCGATTACAAAAGGATACCAATTACAAAAGCTACTACTAACAGTACAAAAACTTATTACAACAATTTATGGTCGGCTAGCCAAGAACTCTACAATCGGCCTCCTCCGATTATCATTAGGATCTGGTCAGTATTAATTATTATTGTCGTGACCTTTCAAGTAGCTCTCAATAAGTTAGAGGGGAATGTCATCCACTTCTCATCATGCCCAAAATAAGATCACCTATATGTCGAGGACTCAACATGGTACATGTACCAAAGTCAAGAATCCTCGAGCTCCTTGACTACCTTAAGGGAATTTAACTAGCCTTGATTATAGGACATGCCATGAGCCTCTTACAGCTTCATTGGAGCATCTTGTCATCCCTTGTTATAGCCTACTGACCAAGCTTCTTGGGGGACCATTTTGAATAAGTATCAAAGCTACTTTATATCATGACTAAGTCCCATCACCATGATGTTTCCTCTCTGAACATTCTCCTCATAATCGATAAGTTTCTTCTTTCGATCATTATTCTCGGACTAGATTAGTGCGTCGACCTCCCCTATATCCTTTGCCTTGACAAGTTAGGTGTCCAGCTTATTTATTTCCTCCTGTATGGAGGATCCCACATCTTTTAAGTCCTTCAGGTCATCCTTTATCTTAGCTACCAAGGTGGACTGGTCCTTATAGGCCTTGGTCATTTTTTTAAGGCTCTATAGATGAAAAAAAATAATCGAAAAGACTGAGAACTTGTGCCCATCCTGAGTAAGTTATCAAGATTACTAGAAGAGGAGGGAATCTCCTTGGCAATAGGCTACAAAAGTAAACAAACACATAACGAAAAAGGATTCAGCAATGGCATTCAAGATAACACAAACAGTTACAAGAATATTTTTCCATTAATATATAACAAAGTGGGATGAGCCCTTACAATCCAACCAAAAAACGGTACAAAACCTAATCTAAAAGGCCTTATTTATTCACTTGTTCCTCGGTCTTAGCCTCATTTCCTTGGGTCGCCACTTCTTCAACTTGGTCGGTAGGGATGATGATGGAAGCCTCCCCATCAACCCTTAGGGGAGAACTAGGATGGTGCTCACCAAAGAGCTTGGAATCCTCAAAGATTTCATCCTTTAATAGGGCAGCATACCAACCCTTCTTGAAGCTGGCTTTTCGAATATAGGCCAACTATATCTTGGCATCTGCATAGGATTCTCCCCTGCCTTTCACAAAATTGGCCTCTTTGGCCACAGGGAACTCGATAGCTTCCTTAACCAACTGATCATTATCATCTTTTAATTGGGGTTCTCAACCTTTAACTTGTTATTCTTAGTCTTCAGTGCATCCGAAGCATCATTAGTGGTCTTGTTGACCTTCTCATAGGACATCCGAGCCTTATCCATAGCCTCTTAGGACTTTTTAGGAGATAGACTGAGCTCATCATTGATCTTGGACTATTCCTGGATACCATCCAAAAGTCGTGTAAACTTTTCCATAAACTAAAAAATAAAAACGCATGGAAAGTGTTAGCCAAACTCATCTCAAAGTCACAATAACAAATGAAAAGATTAAGTAGAAATAAAAGGAAGGAAAATCTCTCACCATGGACAGAGTTTGGGAAGCACATGTTGAAAGATGGTTAGGATCCATGTAATACCATGTAATTTTAATGATTTTTATATTGGGATTAATTAAATTAAATTGAGAAATTAATTTGGATTAAAATAAATATCAAATAGCGAGTCAAGGGTTAATATTTATTTATATTGAATATTACTTAGTGAATTAGTAATGAATTGATAAGAAAATATTATGATTGTCGTGAGTGAGAAATACGACAGATACGGTAAATTTAGTCGGGACGCGCGTGTCAATCGTGTCGGGACTTAATTTTGGAAAATAAAAGGTAATTTCATTTTAGATGATTCAAATGGCGATTTCGAGTGCGCTAGTGTATCCGGAAGGGTCAAAATAGTCAGAAAAGTGTACTCGGGGGGTTAGTTTGGGTCCCGGGAAATTTTTAGGCCAACCTGGTGCCTCGAAGGGGTATTTTGGTCTTTTGAAATTTTGGAAAAAAGGGACCTACGAAAATTGGATAGTTATAGTTGCATTTACGTAAGGGAAGTTAGGGTAAAAATAATAAGAAACACAGAGGGTCTACAGGAGGAGGAAGGAGAAAGGTTTTCAGGGAGATTTTAAGGCTTTTCCACCATTCTTGCACCACCACCACGACCGTTAAGAAGATCCAAAGGAGAGGAACGCCACCCGACCATTATTCTGTGGAAATTCAGACCTACATACAGAATCAAGTATTTATATTGTTGATTTATGAGTAGATATATCATCCATCTTAGAGTAGGATGATTAATTTATTGATTTCGTGAATTTTGGGCTTAATTTGGAATATATCAATCATATTCTTGGGTAGGAATTGTGATAGGCTTAATCTTTGATGTAGGTAGAATGAATTTGATGAATTAGTGTAATAAAATTGTGAAAAAAATCTGGAATCTTATTGAAGTTCTTGAACAAAATGACAAACTATGGTTTTCAAGGATTCATATTGAATTAATTAAATTTATAGATGTTCTTTGATGATTTAATGGTTCTATTATGTTAAAAATTGTTTATATTTGTTACTATGATGCTTGAGACCTTTGGTTGGTAGTTTGGGATCATGTAATGGTGGTTTAGAGGACTAAAAAAGGTAAATCCCATAACTGTAAAAATGGAGAAGACGAGACCTGTTCGGAAGGCGAATCGATTCGGACCAAGGCCGAATCGATTAGGTTTCCCAGATTTTGACTATTTTCCTTTTTCTTTTTCTTTTTCGTTTTTAGTTTAGGACTCAAGGGGAATGATCGGGTTAACTTTTGAAGGAATTTTAAAATGTAATGATAAGTACTTTAGCTACCAGTAAGCCAAGGTTGGGATTGAGACTTAGTCACATGAGGGGATTTAGGGATAAAGTTAATTAGGTTTAATTGGGTAATAAAACCTAATTCGTAGAACGATATTGTGTCATATTAATTCAAGGGAACGTATGACTTAGACCAGTAGGGTACGAGTGAGGCCTCTGCTGAATTGACTTAAAGGGAAATTTCAAATCTTTCGAATTAGATGATGAAAAATATTATGGTAAAATAATAATACGTAGAATACTCGAGAATTATCATACTGCGTACATGATATATATTATAGGTTAAGTGAATACCTATACTGAATATATATATATATATATATATATATATATATATATATATATATATATATATATATAGGTGTTGTAAATACGTATTGTTCGATTTATTATGTATAAACATACCTAGGCTACCTACTATCACGTGAGGTTTTTACGTTGTGGACAGTCATATCCTGATGAGCCCATTGGGGTATTTTTACTTGTACCCCAGAGCATAGAACCTAGGTACGTGCTATCTGAGTGTGTGATAGTTTCGACGATCAATTCGTCACGTTTGGTGTGTACGTGAGTTATAGACTTTGAACTATGTTCGCCTCCAATATGTGTGATTCAATTTATGGTTCAAGGGTGATATCCGAACTGATATCCTCATTTAGTACGTGATATACAAGGATTTGATAGCAGAGTATTCCCCGCATCGCAGGTCTCTAGCTAGGCATGTTATATACGTATATATATTTTAATCATGATGTAATTACAGATACATGTGATTGATTTTACTACAAGTGTAATAGTAGATAAGATAGATAATGATGTTTGAATTACTCTAAGTATGTGAGAACTTAATCATTAACTGGTGACTCTTAATAAACATAAGTGATTGGTAATTTAATATATTATTGTATGGGCAGTACGGGTGGGCACATTAAATTAATAAGTGGGAAAAGATTGAAGTCAAACTAGTTAGGCATGGTAGCATAACTAGGTGGGTTAGAAGAGTACGTTAGGCGTGCACAATAGTTAAGAGGTGAGGATCTTAAGTGAGAACCCGCGGAGCTAACATGTATATAATATGTACTCTTTACTGCATTTTAAATACTTGCTAAAATGTTTTAAAACTATTTTACTTGGGCTCTGAATCGTTTCAAATCCATTTTTGTAAAAAAAATTAGGTGCCCAGCCACAGGGACGCCAGACTTAGGAGTTTCTTCCCTTGTCATGCTTTTGTTGTTGTGGAAGTTACGAGACCTTATATTAGATGCCTTGGGGGCTATTATTAACACATTGTATTTTTATTTTATTTCCAGCATTGGATTTAGATTTCATTTATGATTGACTGTATCAGGAATTTTATTTAGAGTGTTATTATAGACACATTTATTTATTTCGTTATCTTAGCATTTATAGAATTTCAAGGTGGATGTAATTTCCAAACTTTGAGAGAAACAAATAAAAATTTAGTGGCCTCTCTGTAAACTTAGGAAATTTCCTAAATCATGTATATTTGTGTCTTGTATGACATTTTCATGTTCTTTCATTAATTGCTTTCTAGAATTTAGTGATTGTGACTATTTCACTCACAATTTATCAGAATAAGGGAATAATATGTTGAAGGATGAACTAGAGGCTTTGAAGAAGTTTGTTGATGCTGATCAAAGTGAGGGTGCCTCATTTTTGGAGTAGAAAAATGCTCGACTGATGAAGGAGATTAAGAAGTTGAAGAAATCAAAGAGTGGTCAGTCATCCAGGAAGGCAATTATTGCTTATTTACCTGTTGAAGGAGAAAAACTAAAAAAATACTTTGACCGACCAAGCCAGTCTGATAAAACCCAATATGCCACCATTAAGAGATTGAATGAAAAGGTTGACTACCTCATTTATCACTTCTATAAGCATCCACGCACCTTTTAGATGAATGGTTATGATCAATCCTTAGCATACAGAGGTGAAGAGTTGGAACAAGCCTGAAAAGAGGGCCATAAGTGGGGATGGCTCAATGCCTTCACTATTCTTAAGGTGTCAAAGAAGGATCATTTATGGTATTGGAATGATCCATGGTGCTTGGATCAAACTTCTCCTCTATTTAAACTAGACACTAAGTGAATTCTTACTAATGCAATCCCTATCAGTTTTATTAGAATGTACCTGGGAGATTATGGCCTTCATGGGGATGATGTACTTAGTCGGACTTTGCACTTGGTAGATAAACCCAGTTTTAGTAGGTAAACCAGACTGGGAGAGTTAGGGTCTACTATTCTTCCTTTAGCTTTGGATGTTCCTCCTCCAGGGATGGAGAATGCACTTGGGAAACGTCATTTCAAATGAGAATCTTGTATGATTTCCTTTTAATAAATTATTTTTATGATCCTTGTCTTATAATAGTATAATAAAAATGAGAAATTGAAATAAAAACCATGCATTGAGTGAAACTTGAATTGTTCCATTGTATGCTCGTGGCCTACTAATAGTTTAGTATTATAATTAGGTGGTTAGCAGTCAGCCGACTAATCTGCCTTATTGGTTACCCATTCAAATGAATATAAGTTGTCCAGCCTTATATTCTACTAATGTGTTCATGGTCATTTAAAAGGATCTTATCATTTTGACAAGTGTTTATATTAGTAACCATTGGTGACCAAATGTTTAGAAATTTTCTTTAATTCGGTCTGGAAAAACTTCTTATTTTTTATGTTAAGGATTCATACATGAAGTTTTGGGTTTTGGAACTTCTTGTTCATGACTTGTCACAGATGAAGGCATACATAAAGTTTTTTGAATTTGTGGTTACGAATTTTTGGTACTAATGTCATTATTTGTTGCTTAAGATTTTTACATCTCCCACTCCCCAAAAAATGAAAATAAAACATTAAAAAGGAAATCAATTTATGATGAACTGGATGTTTCTTATTGAAGCTGAAAAAGACACGTTACATGAATATTGAAAGTTCATATTCCTTATGATTACAAATAGTACTTCCTTAAGTGATTGGCATTCCATATGTTCTTGAATTATTCTCCTTCCCAGATTTCTAGACGATAAGTACCTGGTCGGATATCAGAAGAAATATGATATAACCATGTTAATTTGCTTCCAATTTGTATCCCTTTTAGATTACATTCTTTAAAACAATGCTCCCCTCTTTTACATTTCTCAGCTTGACCCTTCTGTTATATAACCAAGTTGTATGTTGCTGGTAGACTGCCACACATCGTGTCGCATTTTCTCTGACTTCCTCAATCTAATCTAAGTCTGGCCTTCTCATGAGATGCTCTTGGGGGAAATAAAATCAAGTAATCTATGACAAGGAAAATCAATTTTTTTGGAGACCAGAGCTTTTGTCCCAAATGCCAAAGGGGGTTTGCCTGTAGCTATCCTCAATGTATCCTTATAATCCTAGAGTACACTTTGTAGCTCATTGATCCAGTTCCATTTGTCATCATCTAACCTTTTCTTTTGCCTATAAAGCAGAGTTTTATTTATTGTAAGGATGCAAATTTCCAATTTAGTCCATATGTAGTATTGGCTTAATTTCGGACAAAACTATTTGATTCATAGTATAGATGTTTGTTCCTATCAAGCCTATAACGTTTGAAGAGTTTAAGACATAGCGGCCTAGAATTTACAGCTTCATCCTTATCGGGTTTAGTGCCATGTTTCTACGTCAACATCAATTTGATTCCAAGGCTCCAAAGTTATGAATGCATTATATATATATATATATATATATATATATATAGGAGCGTGGAACTTTTATTGGGTGTATTTCATAAAAAAATTTATGAACTTTTATTTTCAGAAAATCTCTTTAGAATCTTTTCCAGATTTTTTTGCGCTTAAACTTGAAAAAATAGTTTTTCTGTTTTTTCGTTTGAATTGTCGATCGAACGAGATCGTCGTTCGAACGAGATATCGAATGAGTTTTCCAACGACTTTTACTTATAATCTCTGAATTCTCGTTAGAAAAGTCGTTCGAACGAACTTCAAATGAGTTTAGGGGTTTCTTTTCTAAAAAGTTGTTTGAAAAGTCATTCGAATCGAACGACTGTAATACCTCGTATTTTTATGGCCTTTAATTATGGGATGAATTCAATTTAATTGGGATAAATTAATTTAATACTAATCTAGATTTTAAATTAAATATTTACTAGCGTGGCGAGAGTTAGTAATTATTGATAAGAATTATGTTAAATATTAATTAGTGAGAAAATTAATATATGATCATAAAAATATTAAAGTTGTCGTAAGTGAATAATACGACGGTTATGGAATTTAAGTCGGGACGTGTGTGTCAGTCGTGTCGGGACTAATTTAATGAAATAAAAAGTGAATTAATTTTAAGTCACCTGTATAGTCATTTCGAGTGCGCCAATGTATCCGAAATGGTCGAGATAGTCATAAAAGTGTACCCGTGGGTTTAGTTTGGGTCTCGGGACGATTTTAGGCCTAACCGGCAACCTGGGAGGGTATTTTGGTAATTTTTATTTTTGGGATTTAATTACCTACGAAAATTAGAGGATTATATCAGTTGTTAGAGGTTGTCTTCTAGGGTGAGAATCTGCTAATTTCACAGAGGCCATTAGAGGAGGAAAGTGAGGAGCTCCCCAAGGCTAGAGCCACCATAGTTGCATCGTTCTCACCACAAACACCGTCGGAATGTAGATCGGAGGAAGGAGAACACAACCATATCATCAAATCTCAGGGATTCAGACTTATATTATTGAGGCAAGTATATATCTTGTTGTTCTTGAGTTGATATTCCACCCATGTTAGAGTAGGAATGATAATTATAAGTTTTTATGAAGATTAATGTAATTGGAAGATTAGAATTCATAGGTTTGAATGGAAATAATGGTAGGTTAATATTCTGATCATATGTAGAGAGAATATCATGAAATTGTATGATGAATGAGAAGGAAATTTGGAAATATCATTTGGATTCTTGAATTAATATGATAAACTAGGGTTAGAGACCAAATCATGAATGATACCCATTTAATGATGACTCTTGGAGAGTCAATGAATATTTTACATTAGAAATCATGTATGTGGGATAATACAACTTTTGGTTTGATTGTTTGGGAGTTTGGGATGAATTAATAGAGGTTTTGAGAATTTAAGTTGATGAAACCCGTAGGTAAAGAATTACAGAAACTGGGCTAATAACTGCTCGATCGATCGATCGACTCAAGAATATCGATCGATCGACCCTTTTCAGCGATCGATCGACTCCTCCTGGAATTGGTCTCTTATTTTCTTTTTTTAAATGTTAACCCAACCTAAATGTGCAAGGACCCTTAGACATAATTTAAATATCATAATGGGACTGGAGAGGGACCAGTAGGGTTGAGGACAATGTTCGGGTAGTACGATTTCATATGGAATCAAATCGTAGGGATTACGAGGGTATAAAATGGATTATGATTGCGTGTGCGATAAATTGAGGATTATGCGAGTCGACGACGACTTAGACCAGTAGGGTAGAGAGGATACTCCTACTGATTTAATATTTATTAAAATGATATACTTCGAGGATCGAGAAGTACCTAAGGACTTGTGCTAATTGAGAAAATAAGAGAAGGAATTAATTACGTAGAATTCAGGCGCTACGTGCCCCGTATGGTTAGAATGTGTTATGGATCGTGGGTGTACCTATCTGAATAATGTAAATGTATATTATTGTGTGAATATATATATTATGTGAACATCTGTGTTTAATCATACCCGCGCTACTTGCTATCACGGAGGTTTTCGCTTCGGGACAGTCTTATCTCGATGTGACCTTTATGGGGGATATTGACATGCACCCTAGAACATAGGATCCTTGGTATAGGCTATCCGAGAATGATAGTCAAACGATCCTAAGAGACGTGAGGGTATGTGCTGACCTCTTAGTGACTGGGAACTATGCTTCGCCTCCAATATGTGTGTTTTGTGTTAATATAGTTCGAGAGTGATTCCGAACTAGTATTTCCCTTTCTACGAGAGATACCGGGACTTGATAGCAGAGTATGCCAACACCATAGATTTATGTGGGGTGCCCCATTAGTATATATATTATGAGTGATAAATATTTATACATGTGATTAATCTACGGGGCTTGTAAGTAGATAAAATTAAATAATTAATATTAAATGAATTAAGTGATGGCGAAACTACGACCGTATTGTGATGTACATAGCTAACTAGATATTCGTAAGAGAAGTTATCATATATAAATGTTAGCGAAGAAATCGCACGAATTAGTATTGATAAGGGAAGATTAGGTTAGAGTAGTTAACTGGGTTAGCTTCATCTAGATTAATTCAGTAGTACATTCGGCGTGCGAACTAGTTGAGAGGTGAGAATTCTCAAGTGAGCTTCGAGGTACTAACATGTATGTTATATCAACTGGTAAGCATTTTAATTACTTGCTAAACTATTTTAAATCTATTTTACACTTGGTCTCTGACTCGTTTCTTGTCATATATTCTTTCTCTTGTCATATATATATATATATATATATATATACAGGTGCCCAGCCACAGGGGTGTCAAAATTATATCTTTGGACCGTTGACGTACTACAGCTAGTGTGGGAGTTGCAGGTCTTTGCCTTTAGATGACTTCATCCTTGTCATCTCAGCTCTTCACTTAGTCATATTAGATGGGGCATGTGTCGCCCATTTTCAGTTTTTATTTAGTTCAGAGAGACTTGTACTCTTTATTATTTCAGTATTCAGTTTTAGTTGGGATTGTTTTAGTTAATTCATTGTCATCTGATTTGGGATATTTTGTTTGGATTGATTAATCTAGTCTATTTATTTCACTTGAATGGTTTGGAATTCATTATTCTTATCTGTGTTCGTAAAAATTGGTTTCGTATATTAAATCATAACAACAGGACTTAATCCATAAAATTAAATGTTTTGGCACTTAGCTTAATTAATTATTAGGTGATGAATAAAGAAAATTATTTTTGACAGTGATGCTAAGAATGAACCAACCGGACACTTTGATTTAATTTAATAAAGGACTGATCACCCGGTATTTAATTAGGAGGGGTGTCACATGTGGTATCAGAGCATCAGGTTCTAGTGTCCTTAGGATCTGTGCGGCTTATTATGCGTCTAGCGTCGCTTTGTTTGATATAGAGACCTATGTTTAGGATTGTTGATTTCTGCGGTGAGATTCCGTTCTCCTGCTATAACGCATATATTTGTGAATCTTATTTGCATTCGGGCGTGTTCGAACAATGAAATAAAAGAGGCGAGGGCCGTTGGGCGGACAACAAGAGGCAGGGCTCAGTTGAGGTTATAGAGTATATTCAAGGATAATGACTATGGTCGAGGTCACCCCTATTATGGCATGGGAAGCCAGGACTGTAAAGATGGCTAGGGCACAACATATGATTTCCAAATGCTGCTACCAAATTAAACTCACCCAACGTGGTAGGCCTGTGAGAGAGTCCGACGAAACATTTAAGAGAACCATCGGCGAAAATTCTAGAAATGCGGAGATTGTGTGTGTTAACCAATGGGGGGGAAATATCTAAAGGCTTCGGCATATGGCGGAGTGTGGTTAACAGGAAGTGAAAATTTGGGGTAAAATTTTCTTAACTCGTCGAAGCAATGTTATAATGGTGGGAGTCAACCATCACATTTAGAAGAGGAATGTTGTATCAATGGATGGATCTGAGGTACGGTATGACCGCAAGTTCCTTCATCAGATATTCAGGATGAGATGTGAATGTTGTTTTGAACTCATCATAGGAGGGCCGAACAGAGGTCCATGTATGAAAATGAATTTAATGATTTAGAAAGTCTTATACTGGATGAAGTAAATACAAATGGAAAAGAGGAATTTAAGTAGGAGATCGATACGTAAGAAAAGTTGACAACACTTTAGGGTAACTCTACTGGACGATTGATCCATATAGTGACAATGTCACGTTTTGTCAGTACAGATGCTAACGCTTCTTTGTGAAGAGAGCCAGAGGAATCAAAAGATTTATTTGGAGAGTAGGACTGGATGAAACTCTGTTAAAGAAACACCACAACGAGGAGACCTATCTCGGGACCCATTTAAATGATTCAGACAGATGAATTTATACCAGGCGATGGTGAATTCAGTAAGGTCTGTCGAAGCCAGTAGTATGTTCCTTAGGGCCAAGAAAGCTAAGGGAACAGCGGGGTATCCATCAGGATCGATCCTACCAAAGTCCGAGAAGAGGACAACCCCAATATGATCAGTATGACCGGGGATAAGTGGATTATGTATAGAGGTATTTCGTGGAGAGTAAAACCACACGCGTTAATTTTTCCCGAAGCGAGTAAAGGGACAAGGGTAAGGTGCCTAGCAAGGGAAATAGTTAATGTAGTTTTCGGTTTGGTCGGATAGGCGTGTTATATCTGGAAAACTATTTGAGCAGCCAGGGCGATTGGAAAGGTAGAAGTATGAGTTTATTCCTCAAAGGATGAGGCGTGTTTTATGTGACACGAGCGAGTCAATACATTTTGATTATTTCTAGATTCGCATGTGAGACGAGCTAGAGCATATATTGATAGCATTATTATTATGTGAATGTTTTCCCTGGTATAGCGGGATTATCTTTAGTGTTATCCGCGGAGAAGGAATAGGTGTATTGTTAGTGGTATATATCTTATTGATATTTCTCATTGTAGTGATGTGTTGTACGAGTATGATATTATCCTCATTATGGTTTTATAGTAATAATTAGACCGATAGTGGGCGGATATCGAAAGTCTATCGGGGTTGCCTCCCTAGTGCATGATGTTTTGTTCTGACGAAGCCTCACGTGCGAGAGCGTCGGACTCGTATTTATATCATATATTATAGAGACTTCGAAGGGTATAGTGGTATCGAAATGCTTAATCCCGAGGTGGGTAGGAACTTTATTGACATGATTCGGTGTGTATTGGGTTTACTCTTGAGCGAAAAGATTTAACTCATTATTATGTTTAGCGCTCAGGACTTGGTGAGAGGAAGAGCACATTGTTATATCTATCCTTTAGAGACATGGGAGTTGAGACTTATATTCATATGTTTCGGGACCGAATTTCGTGAGTCCCGATGTATGTGTACGAGGTTTATGGAATGTGATTACCCCCAATGCTAAGTGATAGTGCAATTGGCGAAAAGTTCCTTGTTTAAATGTAATTGTGGTTAGAGAGGTAGCCTTATATAACGAGATGGGAATATAGGGGTACATGTGTGACACCCCGCCTAATTAATCCCGGGTGATCAGTCCTAAATCAAGTTAGAACAGGATTCTCATTTGGTCCATTCTTAGCATCACTGTCGTCTTATTTAATTACTAACCACCTAAGTGAGAAAATAGACTGGTGCCAATTTTTATCTTTCATTATTTAAACAAAAACCCATGCAGATAATAAAATAATATAACAATCACAGATAACTGAAATAATCATCCACAAGTAAAAGTAATTAACCGAATAAACCATCGGTCCAAATAATAAATCCCGTAAAGACAAGAATGAACTCCCAACAAGTCTACTACAAATAAATGGAACGTGAGCAACATGCTCGAATAACTAATCATCAATTTCTACATTAAGAATGAAGAATGAGGCGTCTATCAAAGCCCCGCAACATCCACATATGCTGCAGCAACGGATCCCTGGAATTGAGTCAAGGCTGGCGTCCCTGTGGCTGGACACCTAAAAGGGTTTTTAAAAGTTTTTATAGCAAGGGTTAGTACCCAAAAACATTTAACAAATGATTAACTTGCAGTAATAAATAAATATGCATGCTCTTCATATTTTAGTTAGTATCGCACTCTCTTGAGGACTTCCTTACCCCTCCTCTAATGTACGCTACTAACGCTTTAATTAAATTACCTAGTTATTCATCTCATGACTAGATAATTAACAAAGTTCCTTTATACCCACCCTACTCTAACTGAGTATGTAGTGATTATGATTTTTAAGTTATTAGTAACATCAGCTTAACTAAATCATTTAAATTCATATAACTTCTACACTTGTTATACATGTGAATTAACTCATATTTTTCATTAATAACCCGTATATAATTAATTATCCAATTATATACTTAAAATCATATTTCAGCATTCACAATCATACTGTAATATCTTTAACAACTTGCATCCACCCGAGTAAAATACTCACAGAAGGTAAATTCTATAAAGTGCTATCTTACTAGGTACAATCACATAGCCAAGTTATCCCAAGTCAGAATGTCACACCAACTTGATAAAAATAAATAATTGGAGGCGGTCATATTCCTTCCCTGAAAGTGAGATGTCCCTCACCCATATAATGGACGCTATGACCTCGGGAATATACTCACCCTGCTCCTCAAGCTAGGGGATTCATCCACTACGCGCAACCTCCCCCTATAGCACTATAGTATAAAATATCTAATCACAGATATTTATGTATACACTATATATATATACTATCACATCCGTATATAAATATAAAAGTCCCGGCTATATCGTGCGCTAAGTCCGTAACATAAGCCTATTAAAATTATTAAGAGTTTATGGTCCAACTCTAAGTATTAATTAAATTGCACCTTAATTAATTAAGTTACTTTTGGTGTAGCCCCCACTATAAATTTACCCGAGTCAAAATCCCCGACTCTAATTTATTAGCCTCCAACCTTAATTAATTTATCTACAATTAATTAGATTTAAACTCATGTATTTAATTTCTCAATAATTAATTACATAAGAATTTTTATATGAATTTCCCCTTTTATATAACTAACTGGCGAAACTGCCAAATTCTGGCGACCGTCGATCGATCGACCCCAGACCGTCGATCGATCGATCGAACAGGTCTTCGTCTTCTTCCCGAAGGCAAGGCAGCCATGGACGGATTTTCTTAAACCCTAATCTCTTCTAACATGAATTTCAAGTCTTCTTAACACCAGTACATAATAGAAACCTTATTAGGATCCCCCAGAAAGTCCACAACAATCATCAATTCGTCCATAAACTACTGATTCATAATTTTGGGGAAAAATCTATCTTTATCCTTAAACACATTTACACCCCAAATTTCTTCATCAAACTCGTTCTAATTTACCCGGATGTCATTCTAACAGATACACATCAATATTCCAATATCAGATTTTTACCTAACTCCTCATAAATTCTGGCAAATCAAATTAATATATTCTTTTGTTTATCAAAATCCCATGTTTATGCCATGAAACCCCAAAACGAATTTTAATTCATTACATCACACAAATATGAATTGAAAGACAGATTTAATGCTATTGCAAGTTATTCACTTGCCTTAGGTTTCGTAGTGTCTGAATTTGAGATGGACTCCAAGGTTGAAGATGACCTTAGTTGGTTCTTTTGAGATCCCCAAATGGCTTTGGCTGCTGTTAGGGTTTTCTAACCCTTAATTTCTTTTCTCTAATTAAACTCAGCCATGCCCTTACTTCTTTTTATCAGGTTAATTACCCAATTCCCGTTTTTTGACT
Source organism: Sambucus nigra (assembly GCA_949130495.1). Classification (NCBI taxonomy): domain Eukaryota; kingdom Viridiplantae; phylum Streptophyta; class Magnoliopsida; order Dipsacales; family Adoxaceae; genus Sambucus; species Sambucus nigra. The sequence goes on from OX422214.1 coordinate 509,874,020, forward strand.
AATGGGCCAAGCCCAAGTGACCTAAATGCCCCCGAGTGGGCTCGACTATGTCTAAAAACGTCCCGTGACCCGTTTACTACCCCCGGGTACACTTTTCTGACTATCTCGGCCCATCCGGACTCAACTGTACACTCAGAATTTGCATCCGAATCAATTTATAAAAATACTTATCCCCCACCCAATATAGTCTATACCGACTTCTGGATGTGATAAGTACATACCTCGTCATTAATACTCGAAACGACGTAATTACATTATTACTATTCACTTAGTAAATAAATTTCCCTAAATATTAACCATTCAATCCCAGATTAATATTTATATATTATTTTACCATAATCAATTCATTAAATTACAACACACTAGTAATTTAGAATTTTCGAATTAATTAAATTTTAAATGTACCAAAAATACGGGGTGTTACATACTCCCCCCCTTACAAAGGAATTTCGTCCCCGAAATTAGATCATACCTGCAGTGAAAAGCTCTGGATATTGTTCTCGCATATCCTCCTCCCGCTCCCAGGTAGACTCGTCAACATTGTGATGACCCCACTGTACTCTAACCAATGGAACAACCTTGGATCGCAATTTCCGCTCACTATGATCCAGAATAGCTACCGGCCTCTCCTCATACGAGATGTCTGGCTGTAAGTCGATCTCCTCGAGTGGAATGTGCCAAAAGGCTCTCTCGCTCCTTCGATATTTCTTCAGCGATGCCACATGGAATACATCGTGTATCCGCTCAAGATGTTCTGATAATCCAAGCTTATACGCCACCGGTCCCACCCTCTCAATAATAGGGAAAGGTCCTACGTACCGCGGTGCTAACTTACCCTTCTTGCCGAACCTCACACCCCTTTTATAGGGGATACCCGGACTAAAACCTGGTCCCCAACTTCTAGCTCCACATGTCTTCGAGAAGCATCAGCATAACTCTTCTGCCTGTCCTGAGCTATCTGAATCCTTCCTCGAATCAACTCTATCTTGGCAGATGTCTCCTAGACAATCTCCGGCCCCAAGAGTTTGTTGTCCCCCACCTCTAACCAACAAGCGGGCGAACGACAAGGTCTCCCGTACAGTGCCTCAAACGGTGCCATGCCAATCGTGAATTGGTAAGAGTTGTTATACGCAAACTCTACCAAAGGAAGATATTTCTCCCATCCTCCCCCGAAGTCCAAAATGCACATTCTGAGCATGTCTTCCAGCATCTGATTAACTCTCTCAGTCTGTCCGTCAGTCTGTGGGTGATACGATGTACTCAAGCGTAACTCCGTGCCCATTGCCTCCTGAAAGCTCTGCCAAAAGTGGGCGACAAAGATTTTGTCTCGATCGGATACAATATTTATTGGTACCCCATGTAGCTTAACAATCTCTGCTATGAATAGCTGTGCATAACGCATCGTCTCAAAGTCTGTGCGTACCGGTAAAAAGTGGGCCACCTTAGTCAACCGATCCACAATAACCCATATGGAGTCGTGACCCCTCTGCGATACCGGTAACCCTGTGATGAAGTCCATGGAGATGCTCTCCCACTTCCACACGGGAATTTCTAACGGCTGTAGCATCCCTGATGGTCTCTGGTGGTCAACCTTCACAAGCTGACACGTGGCACATTTCGAAACAAACTCCGCTATGTCCCGTTTCATCCCTGTCCACCAATATTGCCTCCTCATATCTTAGTACATTTTATCCCCACCGGGATGTACCGCAAATTTCGAACCATGGGATTCTGTCATAACAGCGTGCCTCAAATCCTCATCCTCTGGCACCATAAACCTCCCATTAAAGCGTAGGCCTCCTTCTGAGCTAATTGAGTAACCCTCTGCTCCCTCAGCTAACAACTGGCCCACCCTATCCCGGCAAATCTGATCCTCTGCCTGAGCCTTCACAACTCGCATAATGATCTCGGGTGTGATGGATAATGCTGACATGCAAGCCTTGGATACGTCATCCTCATATCGAAGCTCTCTCCACTTCGCTTTCCATACCTCCGATATCTCCCCAGTCGGCCTTCGGCTCAATGCGTCTGCTACCACGTTGGCCTTACCAGGATGATACTGAATATCAAACTGGTAGTCCTTCACGAATTCTAGCCACCGCCTCTGCCTCATATTCAGATCCTTCTGTGTGAAGAGATACTAAAGTGACTTGTTATCCGTGAATAGAGTAAACTGTTCTCCTAGAAGATAATGCCTCCATATCCTCAAAGCAAAAACGACCGCTGCCAACTCTAGGTCGTGAGTGGGGTAATTCCTCTCATGGGGCTTTAGCTTCCTGGAAGCATAAGCTATATCCCTTTCCTCCTACTGGAGCACACCCCCAAGAACCCGTAAGGATGCATCTGTGTAAACACGATACTCTAGCCCTCCCTTTGGCAATGCAAGCACTGGTGCAGATGTCAACTTGTCCTTTAGCTCGTCGAACGCTAATTGACAATTATCATCCCACTTGAAAGGTACCCCTTTCCGAGTCAAATTCGTCAAAGGTCCTGCAATCTTAGAGAATCCCTTAATGAATCGCCTGTAGTAACCGTCCAAACCCAGAAAACTGCGCACCTCGGTCGGTGTCGTGGGCTGTCCCCACTCCCTGACCGCAGACACCTTATTTGGATCCACTGCAATACCCTGATCTGACACGATGTGACCAAGGAACTGTACCTCCCGTATCCAGAATCAACACTTCCCTAATTTGGCGTAGAGCTGATGATCCCTCAGTGTCTGTAAAACCATGTGCAAATGCTCTGCGTGCTCCTCCTCGGTGCGCGAGTAGATTAGGATGTCATCAATGAACACGATGACAAACTGATCTAGGTACTCCCTGAAAACCCTGTTCATGAGATCCATGAACACTGCAGGTGCATTGGTGAGCCCGAAGGGCATCACCCTGAACTCATATGATCCATACCGCGACAAGAAAGCGGTCTTAGGAACATCCCCCTCTCGGATACACAGTTGATGATACCCTGACCTCAAGTCGACCTTGGAGAAGTAAGACGCCCCTCTCAATTGGTCAAATAAATCATCAATCCGAGGTAACGGATATTTATTCTGTATCGTCACCTTGTTCAGCTCCCTCTAATCCACGCACAAGCGGAGTGAACCATCTCGCTTATTTACAAATAACACCGGCGCACCCCACGGCGATGTACCCCGCCGAATAAAAACCTGACCCATTAGTTGCTGAATCTGTTCCCTTAATTCCCGCATCTCTGAAGGGGCCATACGGTAAGGTGCACGAAAAATCGGCCTCGTCCCCGGTGCCAAATCGATGACAAATTCGATTTCTCTGCTGGGTGGTAATCCTGGTATCTCCTGGAATACATCCTCAAAGTCCCTCACTACAGGAATAGAGTCTAAAGGGACTACCACCTCCTGTGAGGTTTCCTCCTCAATGTAATATAAGTGAGTGTGCGACCCTCCCTCAGGAAGCGGCATTGTTATCAGGAACATCTCCTGTCCCGGAATGGAGAACAGGATTGTCCTCTCATAACAATCCACCGTAGCCCGGTAACCTGCCAACCAATCCATGCCCAAGATGACATCATACCCCTCCATATCTAATACTAAGAGGTCTGCTGCTAAACTAAGCCTCCCAATCAAAATGTCTACTCCTCGACAAATCGAACGAATCAAAGCCCCGCTGCCTACTGGCGACTCTACACTCATACGGAGGCTACCCGCTGTCTCTAATAACCCAGCCCGTTTAGCAAAATTAGATTTAATGAATGAATGTGATTCTCCCGTGTCAAAAAGAATGCTACCCTCATGCCCATGAATGAAAAACATACCCTCAACCGCTGGCGGCGCCTGCTGTGCTGGAGGATTGGGAACATCCCGAACGTTATACACACGTCCATAGTGCATCTGCCCCTGCTGCTGTGGGGCGGGTGGAGCTGGTGCTGCTGGCGGCATCTGACCCTGTTGCCCTTGCTGGGCACCCTGCTGATGGCCTCTGCCCCTCTGCGGGCACTCCCTCTTGAAGTGTCCTGGCTGGCCACAGGCGAAACAGCGTTTCTGGTCGTCACCCTGCCGTTGGCCCTGCTGGCCCTGACGTTGCTGGCCCTGTTGGCCTCCCCCGTTGTTCCCTTGGCCCTGACGGCCCTGAGGAACCTGCTGTTGCTGATTAGGGCCTGGTTGCCCCTGCCTGAACCCCTGTCCTCCCGGTCGGAACCCACCAGGATTAAACTTCTTAGCCTGATTCCCTTGCTGAATTATAACCTGCTGCTGTGTGCCACTTGTCTCACTACTAGTAACCGCCTTGCCCTGCTGGCTCGTCTCACCTGCCTTCTTGTTCCCCTTAGCATGGAAATGATGATCCTGGAAATGTACAAGTGCGGCATTAACGACATCTGTACAAGTCACTAACGCCAGATTTCCAATCAAGTGCTGCCTGATTCTCCAGGCTAAGCCATCCATGAACTTTGACTTCTTCCGCTCCTCATCGCTCACCTCATTTGGCACAAAGTTTGCCAAACGGGTGAACTCCTCCTCATATTCTACCACTGACCTGTCACCCTGTACCAACTCACTGAATTTCTTTCTCATCTCAGACTCTACTGCTGGAGGGAAGTACTTGCGGTCAAACCGCACCCAGAATTCAGAAATCGGCATCAAATCCCGCTCCTCAGCGGTGGTAACGGACTCCCACCATTGTAAGGCTTCCCCCGGCAGACGAAAGGTAGCCAGCATCTGTTTCTGCACCTCTGTACCCTCTAACATGCGCAGATGGCGCTGAATGTTCTTCTTCCAGTCACAAGCCTCAACCACATTGGTGCTACCTCGAAACTCAGGGGGGTGATCCTTCTGAAATGTCTCCCTCACTCGCTGCTAAGATGGTGGCCCCACTGGAGCCTGAACTACTGGAGCCATTAGAGGCGGTGCCTGGGGCTGTGGAAAATGAGCTGCCATAGCTCGCATCGCTGTCTCGACCGCTTGGGCCACTATCACTGCCACCTGAGTGGTTGAAATCAACTCGGGTGGGGGTGGTTGTGGCGGTATCTGTGGCTCCTGGCGAGCCTCCCTCACCTCATCTCTAGCCTCAGCCCTCTCCGCTCTCTGTCTCTTTGGTGGCATCTGAAATAGATTGAATTGTATAAGTACACAATTTATACAAAAACTACTAGCAGGATTACGATATCTCACAAGCGGAAAATATAATCAACAGTCCTAATAATAGGGCTCTATAACAACCGAACGCTACGCTGAAACGTAGAAAGCCGCACAGATCCTAAGGACACTAGAACCTGATGCTCTGATACCATCTGTGACACCCCGCCTAATTAATCCCGGTTGATCAGTCCTAAATCAAGTTAGAACAGGATTCTCATTTGGTCCATTCTTAGCATCACTGTCGTCTTATTTAATTACTAACCACCTAAGTGAGAAAATAGACTGGTCCCAATTTTTATCTTTCATTATTTAAACAAAAACCTATGCGGATAATAAAACAATATAACAATCACAGATAACTGAAATAATCATCCACAAGTAAAAGTAATTAACCGAATAAACCATCGGTCCAAATAATAAATCCCGTAAAGACAAGAATGAATTCCCAACAAGTCTACTACAAATAAATGGAACGTGAGCAACATGCTCGAATAACTAATCATGAATTTCTACATTAATAATGAAGAATGAGGCGTCTATCAAAGCCCCGCAACATCCACATATGCTGCAGCAACGGATCCCTGGAATTGAGTCAAGGCTGGCGTCCCTGTGGCTGGACACCTAAAAGGGTTTTTAAAAGTTTTTATAGCAAGGGTTAGTACCCAAAAACATTTGAAAAACATTTAACAAATGATTAACTTGCAGTAATAAATAAATATGCATGCTCTTCATATTTTAGTTAGTATCGCACTCTCTTGAGGACTTCCTTACCCCTCCTCTAATGTACGCTACTAACGCTTTAATTAAATTACCTAGTTATTCATCTCATGACTAGATAATTAACAAAGTTCCTTTATACCCACCCTACTCTAACTGAGTATGTAGTGATTATGATTTTTAAGTTATTAGTAACATCAACTTAACTAAATCTAATTCATATAACTTCTACACTTGTTATACATGTGAATTAACTCATATTTTTCATTAATAACCCGTATATAATTAATTATCCAATTATATACTTAAAATCATATTTCAGCATTCACAATCATACTGTAATATATTTAACAACTTGCATCCACCCGAGTAAAATACTCACAGAAGGGAAATTCTATAAAGTGCTATCTTACTAGGTACAATCACATAGCCTAGTTATCCCAAGTCAGAATGTCACACCAACTTGATAAAAATAAATAATTGGAGGCGGTCATATTCCTTCCCTGAAAGTGAGATGTCCCTCACCCATATAATGGACGCTATGACCTCGGGAATATACTCACCCTGCTCCTCAAGCTAGGGGATTCATCCACTACGCGCAACCTCCCCCTATAGCACTATAGTATAAAATATCTAATCACAGATATTTATGTATACACCATATATATATACTATCACATCCGTATATAAATATAAAAGTTCCGGCTATATCGTGCGCTAAGTCCGTAACATAAGCCTATTAAAATCATTAAGAGTTTATGGTCCAACTCTAAGTATTAATTAAATTGCACCTTAATTAATTAAGTTACATTTGGTGTCGCCCCCACCATAAATTTACCCGAGTCAAAATCCCCAACTCTAATTTATTAGCCTCCAACCTTAATTAATTTATCTACAATTAATTAGATTTAAACTCATGTATTTAATTTCTCAATAATTAATTACATAAGAATTTTTATATGAATTTCCCCTTTTATATAACTAACTGGCGAAACTGCCAAATTCTGGCGACCGTCGATCGATCGACCCCAGACCGTCGATCGATCGATCGAACAGGTCTTCGTCTTCTTCCCGAAGACAAGGCATCCATGGACGGATTTTCTTAAACCCTAATCTCTTCTAACATGAATTTCAAGTCTTCTTAACACCAGTACATACTAGAAACCTTATTAGGATCCCCCAAAAAGTCCACAACAATCATCAATTCGTCCATAAACTACTGATTCATAATTTTGGGGAAAAATCTATCTTTATCCTTAAACACATTTACACCCCAAATTTCTTCATCAAACTCGTTCTAATTTACCCGGATGTCATTCTAATAGATACACATCAATATTCCAATATCATATTTTTACCTAACTCCTCATAAATTCTGGCAAATCAGATTAATATATTCTTTTGTTTATCAAAACCCCATGTTTATGCCATGAAACCCCAAAACGAATTTTAATTCATTACATCACACAAATATGAATTGAAAGACAGATTTAATGCTATTGCAAGTTATTCACTTGCCTTAGGTTTTGTAGTGTCTGAATTTGAGATGGACTCCAAGGTTGAAGATGACCTTAGTTGGTTCTTTTGAGATCCCCAAATGGCTTTGGCTGCTGTTAGGGTTTTCTAACCCTTAATTTCTTTTCTCTAATTAAACTCAGCCATGCCCTTACTTCTTTTTATCAGGTTAATTACCCAATTCCCGTTTTTTGACTAATGGGCCAAGCCCAAGTGACCAAAATGCCCCCGAGTGGGCCCAACTATGTCTAAAAACGTCCTGTGACCCGTTTACTACCCCCGGGTACACTTTTTCGACTATCTCGGCCCATCCGGACTCAACTGTACACTCAGAATTTGCATCTGAATCAATTTATAAAAATACTTATCCCCCACCCAATATAGTCTATACCGACTTCCGGATGTGATAAGTACATACCTCGTCATTAATACTCGAAACGACGTAATTACATTATTACTATTCACTTAGTAAATAAATTTCCCTAAATATTAACCATTCAATCTCAGATTAATATTTATATATTATTTTACCATAATTAATTCATTAAATTACAACACACTAGTAATTTAGAATTTCCGAATTAATTAAATTTTAAATGTACCAAAAATACGGGGTGTTACAACATGTTAGGGATGGAGGGCCTAACGGATTTCGATAACCGACAATGCTAGGTAGTATTGTATCGGGGGGTTCCTTATTTAGATTTCGCTTTGCGAGACATTCCACGCATGAAACTTAGCGTAAGGTTAGAAGTAGAGAGATGTTTGGTCATTAGTCCATGAGTCTAGTACCTCGGTCATTATAGAAGTAAATAGTTATAACTGTAAGTTGAAAATTAAATTACGATTTAAGACCACTGGAGCTGGTTGTGTGGTAAGGAAGCATTGAAAATTTTATTTTATCACCACGAGTTGAAGGGTAGAATGATATTAAGGAGGATATATAAATTTTGATTTCTGGGGTGATTGAGAACACACAAGTGTTATGGCCATGTTGTGAATACAAGGGCAATAAAAAATTGAGTGTTATGTGTGAAGCGTATGTGATGTTTATGCCAGTATGCACGATTTATAGGGTGTGTGGGCATCTTGGTTAGTTGATGTCAGAATCGTCTGGGTTAAAGGGACGTGGGAATATATGTGTGAAATATATGCCTGAGGGACTAATATAACGAAGTAGAAATGGTAAAGTGGATTAAGCATCGTGTGAGAAGAACAATAATCCATATATACATGTGCGAATAGAGTAGCACACCCGAATTTAGTTGAAAAACTATGGGAAGCCATTTAAAAAAGGGGTATTCCATGAGAAGAGTAAAATTTAACTAGCATGGAAAATTTGGAGTGGAGTTTTACCCATTGAAATGTTGAGAGTGACTTGCGCGTAAATAGAATGATGATATCAATAAGGTATAAGGAGTTCAGAAGTGACATCGTGGCGAAAAGTGCACGGGTTGGAACTTTTGGTATACGCCAAGGAAAAAAGGGGAGTATTAAGTACCACTTAATGTGAGATATTACAAGTGGAAATCGGTGTTGAGCGGGACATGGTGAGTAGTCTCCGCGTGAACCACTTATAGATAAAAATTGATTGGAGCAAGATGATCAGCCAGAAAATTTTGTAACAAGCCGGCGATTCTAGTAATGGAAAAAGGATAGTGGAGTTGGTAAATTTCTTTGATGGGTTACTAACCTCAAGATAAGGTCACGAGTTCCTTGGAATGTGTGGAACAAGTCGACCGATATTGTTCTGAACTAGGATGAGATCCTTGAACCCCACTTTCAACACATGATTTTAGGAAGCAGTGGAGATGAAGTTTCGTTTTGAGCAGGTTGTATCGCCTATAGCCCGAGGAGTAGGCGAAAGGTGATAAACGACTAGTGGAGTTGCATAAAAGTAATTTTGGACTCATTATGATAATTTTATTTCCACATTGGATATAGCTAGTAAGTGAAGTATATTATGGTAATTGGGATAAGATATTACCAAATGGTAGAGTTGTATGTAAGCACTCACACATGTTTATTGTGGACAAACTGCTTATTGAGGTTTTGTTAGAAAAGCCTTAATTATTCTCTCTCTGGTTGTTTAGAGGTGGGCGGATAATCAGAATTTTGGACTGGTTGAGTTAGAGTCCGATGACTATAGTGGAATAACCACAGAATGTCTTAGGTGGCTTTCGACTGTCGTAAGAGTTACGTCGCCAAGAATCGAGATTTGAAGAAATGACAAGAGTGCTCAGATGTTCATATGGTTTCTCTCAGGTTGGGAGCCTTGTGTTGAGATAAATACGGGAAGTGTAAATAGTGAAGTGCGGCCTCCCAATAATATTGAGATAATGGGACCAATGATGTATAAGCTCGTATTATTCGAATGTCCATTAGTAGGAGCACAATGTGAGGCGTCGTTATTAAGGTGTGACCCGATAACTGATAAAGTGTCGAGAATATTGAACAAGCTAGCTATGAGGCGGGGGGCTAAAGTGATCGAGCCTTACTCTGAAGTTGGTTTTGCGTACTGTTAAAGTATCCAGAATTGTTTTACTACGAAATTCCGTTATTAGGGGAGAAGTATATAATACCCCGTATTTTTATGGCCTTTAATTATGGGATTAATTAAATTTAATTGGGATAAATTAAGTTAATACTAATCCGAATTTGAAATTAAATATTTACTAGCGTGAAGAGAGTTAGTAATTATTGATAAGAATTATGTTGAATATTACTTAGTGAGTAAAGTAATATATGATGATAAAAATTAAAGTCATTCACCAAATGATGTGGCCATAAAGTATTGTACTCTGTCTTTATCATAGTGCATTGTACAACATTTTTTGTAGTGCCACCTTATTTAGGAATGATTTGGTGATGTATTTGGAACTCAATACACATTATTTATTGAATTCATAATTGTATCTGAGTTGGTTAGTTAGTGTTGGGTTTGAGCATAAATTTGTGAAAGTAGAAGGGAAGGTTGGGTTTAGGGTGTGTGCGTGAGAGAGAGAGAGAGAGAGAGAGAGAGAGAGAGAGAGGGGGGGGGGGGGGGGGGAGAGAGAATCGGTAGTTGTTGCAGAAGTTTGAGAGGAAGAGTAGGTTTAGGGAAGAGATGGAGAAAAATTATTTTTGTTTATTTTTAAAATAAATATAGGTTATTACAATTTTTAGCCTTTAATGTTGTTACAATTTCAGTTTTACCATCAAAATGGGCCAAGTTAACGTTCAAAATGGACAAAAGGGGCATTTTAAATCCGTTTTGATAGCTTGAGGGCTTAATTGACACGTTTAATAGTTCATTAACCATTTTTAAGCAATCTTGATAGTTTATGGGGTTTTACTTTTAATAAATGTTAGAAAGAATCTATCATGTGTTTAAAATAAAATACACAAGTTTTGAAAGCTAGCAATAAATGTACATTACGTACCACCTAACTCTACTTTTTATCGACACATTAAGAAAATTATTCCCATTAACTCATTTGATATTTATATTTTTGGGAGCTTTGTAATTCAATCCCTAACCAATAACATTTTTCACTTTAGTCCAATAATAGAGTTTAAGCATTTAGGTCCCTCACTCTATGTATACCTTATGTGTTATCATAGACACAAACATATAACACATGTTACAAATATTCACATATAAATTACAAAAATTACATATATATTACAAAAATTCAAGTATACATTGTGAGACATTCCATACTGAAATACAACAAAGCACTCACAGGACTTCAGTTAAAAAAACCATGTCCTACTCTAAAATACGTACCTATGGAGAGCAAAGCCATACATCGTATAAAACTTACGCATTTGAAGGGTGCCCTTTGTGAATCATTAAATAATGCAAAATAGCCTTGTTCAGCATAACATAAGTGCATATTGACAACAGTAAAAACTTTGAAATAAATAATAAAACTTTTAATAACTCTTAGATTTCGTTTGGTTCGGGGTGAAATACTCTTAACCATGTTGAAAAGTAAAGTGGTAAAATATTTTTTCACATAGTTAAAATTATTTTTTTGCCAAGTTGACACTCTGAATAAGTGCACACCCTATAATTATGAAACTTTAAACAAGAATAGAAAAGAAAATTTAACACAAGTAGGTAAAAACGTATTTCATCATATTACTTTTCACCACGTTAAAACATATTTTACCCCAAACTAAACGAACCCTTATGCAAATAGATATACTCCAACGGTTCCAATTTGAGAGTATTTGACTTATGCGTTTATTAAGAACTATCTTAACATTTCGTCCATTTAGTTTGGAACGGATGGATTTAAAAGTTATAGAATTTAGGATCTTAAAATACAATATATAAGTTCAAAGGATAGGTCTTAATTTAAACATACATATAACTCAAAATCTACTCTCGTAACCTCAATACGAGCAAGTTGTAATCGAGGATTGCTGTCGTAGCTTCAAACTAGTACATATTATGCACTTATATTTAAATCATAACTAAAGTAATCAACTTGCTTAGCTAGGGCTGTGTTTCGGCCGGATCGGATCGGAAAATGTCTCTTCGGAAAAAATTCCGATTTTTTCGGAAATAAAATAACTATTCCGATCCGATTTTTTCGGAAAATTAAAAAAAATCCGAATTCGGAAAAATCGGAAAATCGGCAAAAATAGAAAAAAATCGGAAATTCACAAAATATATTAAAAAACCAGAAATTTTGGAAATTCCAAAATTTTAAAAAAATAAACTATGGATTTTCGATTACTCGAAATTCTCATTTTAAAGAAACAAAGAAAATGGCTTAACCCAACATGTATTACATGAGGATTTGGCCCATTTTTTCATTTGTGTAGAAGTTAGGAGGATACTCTCCTTTTATATAGCATATTTTGGAGCCATCTCCCTCTCCAAACCGATGTGGGATATGGGAAACATTCAAAAAATCGGAAAAATTGGAAATCGGAAAGTAATTCCGAAAAAAAACGGAAATAATTCGAAAAAAATTGGATCGGCATAGTTTCGGAAAAATCGGAACATCGAAAATTCAGAATTATTTTCGATTTCCGATCCGATTTTTTTCGAAAAAATCGAAAATCGGCAAACTTAATTTCATTCCAAATTCGGAAAAAATCGGATCGAAAATCAGAAAAATCGAAGAGTTCGAAAAAAAAAAAACATAGCCCTATGCTTAGCCCACAATATAATATACATCTTAGTCTTTAATAAAACTACATAATTGTGCCAACTCAAAACTCTATTCACAAAAACAATTTTCCCCATCATTCTAGCAGACTAATTCTAAAAGTCAACCACAAAACTCTTCAAAACCATAATAAAAAACCAAACAACTGTATTCAAATTTACCACCCTCTCCATATCCATCAAAAATTCGAAAAGCCACGCAACATAAGATATTAAACGGTATCAATGGCTGTTGATTTAGCCAAACAATTACAATTATCAACTTGAGGTTCTGTGCAACTCTCTACTATTATTCTAATTTCCATCATCATCACTTTCATCGTTCAACTCGTCGAAAAACGAGTCTTTAAGGAGTTGTGAAGCAGATGGCCTGAAATTTGAGTCAGCAAGACACTTCTCAATAAATGCCTTCACCTCTAGGTCCATCACCTTGTCCATGGCCAATGGTCTCACCCCTGAGGTCACCTTTTTGTAAATCTTAGCGACGTTATCGCACTCGCTGTAGGGTAATTCAAGAGTTACCATCTCCAACAAGCACATCCCAAATGAATATATGTCGATCAACTCCGTGTAATCTTCATCGTATACCTCAGGGGCCATGAATTCGGGTGTCCCTACTATTGAATGGGCTGAGTGGTTCTTCCCAACTATTGCTGCCAAACCCAAATCACCTATCTTCACCTAATTGGGAAACAAGTTCACAAATGTAACAATCTTTGTCCCAATCAAAGCCAGTTGAAAACGACGGTTTAATCATGACCAAAATCGAGACTTTTTTATTATCATGAACTATTACGACGTTCGAAAAAGTAAAGCATGACCACGTAGAGAAAAAGACAATTAGAGAGAGAGAGAGAGATTGATACCTGACCGTCATTGCCATTAATGAACACGTTACTACAGTTGAGATCTCGGTGAATGACGCACGGCTCATGCGAGTGCAAATAGTCCAAGCCTTGGAGAATCTGCTTAGACCAATTTTTCAACGCCTTCATCGAAACTTGTTTGTGCTTGTTCCGATATTGCCTCAAATCCCCGGACGTACACACCTCGGTGATGAAATTCAGCCTGTTGCTCTCCTCATCTCTCCACTCCCGATACAGAGAAATAATGCGCTTGCTCTTCAGATTACTCAACAAACCAATCTCCGAGTAGAGCCGGTCGATCATCGTTTCATCTTCGCAAAACTTTCTCAACTTAACCTGATTCCACGCCACCTCTATTCCCTCCTCCTGATCAAATGCTCTGTACACCCTCTTCACCGCACCACAACCCAGAAGCTCATCGTACCTCCCGTATCGACCCGTTGGATCCACCTCCACAAACGGTTCCGAATCTTGATCCGACGCTTCAGAGTCGATGCTCCACATCTTTATCTTACTGAATAAATAAATTGACAATAATAATAACCAATTTTATTGGAAAGAATGGTACGAGAATTTAACTTTGTATTTTCAAAAGTAATATTCTTTTACAAAAATTATAAACTACCCCCACAATGACATGCAACAAAGCAATCAGTGGTACGTACGTATATAGTATCTCTGGAGTTCAAAATTCTATACAAGTGAGAGAGTAAAGAATGAAGGAATATAATTTATGTTTGACCCGGGCATCACTTCAAAAAAAGAAGAAACCTTACAAATAATTGAACCCAAAAGTTTGTTCTGGCTAGCCTTAGCAAAACGAGTCCAGCTCTCGTTGTAAATGGCGGAATATGGAGCCGAAGACGGGTCTATGCCCTTTTATAATCAAATTCTTTATATAGCATCACCCAAGTAGCCTTTGGGATAATAAGGAAGTGCAAATAGATGGTATTCATATAGGGCAGGGCTGTCCCGCTCCCCACGATTATGAAGACGCTCCAATAACTCTTTAAATGACAAAACTACCCTTAATGTTATAAAAAGAAAACCTCTTCACCTTCGTCCAAATAATAAGAAAAAAAACTATTAACAGAATTGGTAACTTTAAAATTAATAAATACAAATTCTTTTTTTATCCAAATAAGAACATCATCAAATTAAAATATGAAACATCATGAATTTTTTTTACTTTACACGAATACGATTCAAGTAAAAGCAACACGATATAATTTTTTTAATCAAATGCAAATACGATCCAATATTAGTAGGATACGACATGAAATATTTTTTTAACCTAAGACGAACAAAACCGAATATTATTTTAATTTAATAATTTCGTATTGTATGTCATTTTAATTTGAACGTGTTTCTATTTTTGTAAAAAAAAATTCACAACACGACCAAATTAAAATCATGTTGTGAAGTATTTTTTTTTTTTTTGCAAAAACATAAACACGGCCAAATTAAAATGTCACACAATACAAAATCATTTTTTTTTACCAAAATGAAAAAGTTAAAGCGACACAACATGATTTTTTTAACTAACATGAATAGTAATGTTTGTGTTTGATAAAAACATAACGTGTGTTAACTAGTCTCTTTTGCTTTGGGAAAATAGTTTTTTGAGGCTAGTTAACACACATTATGTTTTTATCAAACACAATCATTACTTTTATATATTCACCCTATAATATTTACTAATATAGCAACTCCCAATCACAGTTGCGGTGTAAGCATACTCTGCTATCATGTCGAGTTACAATTCTCATTGTCTAAAGGACAAATGGTTCGGTGTCTTTCACGAATCATAAAAACATAACACACATATATTGGAGCCGAGCATACTCCCAGCCAAATGGGTCACGCACATACCTACATTCCCATTCAACCGTCGAAACTATCATATACACCGATAGCACGTATCCTATACTCAGGGTACGAATCTAATAATCCTCCCAAATTGGGCACACATGATAAGACCGTCCACAACGTGAAACCTCCACCCCGATAACAAGTAGCGTAGGTATGTCATACACATAATAAACTATACTATAGGTATACATCACCTATATATAACATCAACAAGGTATTCACACAACCATAAGATAATTCACATACGTAGTATTTTCTATCTCGCAAATCCTACGTATTAAATATTTTGACGTTACTCTTTAATTTATTATTCCCGAACCAATCTCACTTCTCAAAGATTAAATAAGTTTTCCTTAATATATATATATTCAGTAAGAAATTCACTTATACCCTACTGGTCCATGTCATCATACTCCTCGAGTTATTAAGAATTAATCTCATCTTTAATTAGGATTTTATTCGATAAAACCTATTCTCTCATAACCGTATATTCTTTCACTTAGCTTTACTCACATATGGACTTAAGATTTTCTAGGTGATTCAAATGATTCCCTACCTACTGGTCCTATCCTTACTCTCCATATAAATGATTCACACCCCAAAACGTGAATTTAACAACTGTAATTCATTCAATTAATTAGCATAATTCTCTCCAATTTAAATCCCAAACATAATAATATTAATCCGGGTTTTTCCTAAGCCTACTGCCCTTCCATAAGTCTTATTATGTTCAAATAATAATCACCAAAAATTACTAAAAGTTTTAGGATTAAATCAAGAATTAAAAAGGGACAAGTTCATCAATTCTGGGAAGGTCGATCAATTGATAGTCAGGGTTCGATCGATCGAGTTTCATGGGTTGATCGATCGATCGCCCAGTTATCAGCCCAGATTCTGCAACTTTTGTTCTACGGGTTTCACTACTTTTGATCATTCAAAACCTTAGTTTAGAATCTCCAATTTCTTATAATCCATACCACATGATATAGAAAAATATGTAAATGATTCTTACCGTTCTAAACAACCTAGAATCATCAAGAGTTTGGATTAAAGTGTATATATTCCATATTTTTCAGAAAACTAAAATATATGTTATCCCAAGAACAATCCTATAACTTTCTGAATTTCTCCAAGATGTGAGGTTTATTTCATGGATTAATGACTACCAACAACATGAGATTAATTCTACGTATTTCTTCTTCCCATAAATGAATTAACATCTCACTAGTTTATCTCCAAAACATGTAATTTCTCCTCATTTCTAATTTATTCTAACATGGACATTATACTAACTAGATTGCAATTATTAAATCACTTGCCTCTATTGAAGATCTGATCCTTTGGGGAGGAATGTCCACTGGTGGTTCTTCCCTTCTCCGGCCAACTTCCAATGGTGGTTGGCGGTGGTGACCTTTGGCTCTTGGTTCTCCCACAAAAACTCTTCCTTTTCCCCCAGAGACTCCTCACTCTCTCTCAATTTATTTCTCTCTAAGTGTGTAGAATGAAATGAATAATCTAAACCCTTTAGACTTATAAAAAATCTTCCAAATTCATGTACACTATTCACCTTCCAAGTCAAATGACCATTTTACCCCTTCGGGGTGACTTTTCGGCTCCAAAGTGCCCCGAGACCCTATACGAACGTCCGAGTAGACTTTTTTTTACTATAAAAACACTTACGAACACTTTGGCACAGTCAAAATGACCATTTGGATGACATAACAATATTCCTCTTTTATTTTATATAAATCCAGTCCTGACACTACTTTCACACGCGTCTGACTTAATTGCCGAAATTATCGTATTAACTATTCGTGAGAACTTCTAAAATTAATCATAAGTAATATTCAACATATGTCATATATTACTATATTCTCAAGTAATAATTGATTTTGAATTAATTCCAAATTATTCAATTAATTCTAAATAAATCCCTTTTTAAAAGTTATCAAAATTACGGGGTATTACATACTTCCCCCCTAATAACGAAATTTCGTCTCGAAATTCAGAAAATAAAATCATACCTGGTACAAATAACTCGGGATAAAGTTCTTAAAAATCGTCCTCACACTCCCAGGTAGATTCCTTCATATTATGGTTCGCCCATTGGACACGCACAAGAGGAACTACCTTCTACCTCAAGTGTTTCTCTGCGCGGTCTATGATCATCACCGGTCGCTCCTCGTAAGAACTATTTGGCTTCAAATCCACTTCCTCCAATACAATATGAGTGGTGTGAGCTAACTCATCTCAAAGAGACCGTCGCAACAAAGAAATGTGGAACACGGCATGTATACGATGCAAATGTTCTGGCATCCCAATTTTGTATGCTACTGACCCCACTCTCGCTATAATAGGAAATGGCCCCACATATCTTGGTGTCAATTTCCCTTTCTTCCCAAATCTCATTATCCCCTTCATCGGAGACACTCACAAAAGTACTTAGTCCCCCATGCTAAACTCCCTAAATAACCTCTTAGCATCAGCGTAGCTTTTATGTCAATCTTGCTCTACCCGAATGCGACTTCTGATCATTTCAATCCTGGTAGACGTATCGTGAATCACTTCTGGTTCAAGTAGTTTGTTGTCCCCCACTTCTAACCAACATGTAGGAGAAAGACAAGGTCTACCATATAATGCCTCAAATGGGGCCATACTAATGGTGAACTGATAGGAATTGCTATACGCAAATTCCACCAAAGGAAGATATTGTTCCCAACTCCCTCCAAAATCCAAAATACACATACGCAACACATCTTCTAACATCTGCTTAGTGTGTTCCATCTGACCATCTGTCTACGGGTGATAAGATGTACTCAATCGCACTTCAGTACCCATGGCCTCGTGAAAACTTTCCCAAAATTGAGAAATAAAGATCTTGTCTCGATCGGACACAATATTAAGCGAAAATCCATGTAACCTTACTATCTCGGCTATAAAGAGTTGTGCATATTGCCATGTAGCATAATCAGTCCGTACCGATAAGAAGTGAGATACCTTAGTCAAACGATCCACAATTACCCATATGGAATCATGACCTCTCTGAGTTGTAGGTAGTCCGGTGATAAAATCCATGGAAATGCTCTCCCATTTCCACATTGGAATTTCTAACGGCTGAAGTAATCCTGCTGGCTTTTGATGATCCACCTTTACTAACTGGCACGTTGCACATTTAAAGACAAACTCGGCAATATCTTTCTTCATTTCGCTCCACCAATACTGTCTCCCCATATCTTGGTACATTGTGTCCTTATCGGGATGTACCGCAAATTTGGAACCATGCAACTCAGACATCACCGCGTGCCATAACTCTTCCCCTTCCGAAACAATCAGTCTACCATTAAAGCGCAAACCTCCCTCTGAGCTCACCGAGTAAGACTCTACTCCTTCGGCTAAAACTTATCAAATTTTCTCCTAATAGAACGGATCAGCTGCTTGGGCCTGTACTACCCTCGTCATAATCTGAGGAGTAATGGTCATAACAGACATAAATGACCTAGCAACTGCATCCTGATGGCCTAGTTCCTTCCATTTTTCCTTCCATAATGAGGCTAGTTCACCCTCAGGTTTACGACTCAAAGCATCGGCTACCACTGATATGTCCCAAGTATCACCTCGGCTCCGAGACACCAACCTCGGCCGAGGACAGGGCCGACGTTGGAAGAGCCTTGATCGATGACCAGCAGCCTCGGTCATAGAAGGGTCGACCCAGGCCGACACAATTACAAACCTCATCAAGAGGGAGATGCACGTATTGCAAGGGTCAGCAGCTCTTCAGCTCACCTGGGAATGACAACCTCGGCTATGGGTAGGCCGAGGTAACAGGGAGGCATACCTCTACCAAGGTCGACCTCATCAGCAAATTAGTCGATGTTCCAAGAACGATCCAGCTCAAACTCGGCCCTGGCCGACCCCAATCCCTTATCTCGGCTTGACTTAAGCCGAGACCTTCATGGTCCATCTCGGATTGAATGAGCAACTAGACTTTATCAACCTCGGCTTCTCCCAGACCGAGGTCATCACCAAGCATGATGGTCGAGTATCTATTAACGTTTGGATAAGGACACATGGACACAAGTCAGTTATAACAAATCATTCCCCCCACGTGGGGAGAATATTTCATCATCATTCTCTACATGTGACAGTGACAGATGTCTTCTTCATATTGGTTGGATCAATACACACACATGCTCATTGCATGCATGGGGGTACATTACACCCCCCAGGTACTATATATAGAGGTCATCCTCTACCTTGCGAAGGATCCCGAAATTAGCAACCCTAGCTGAAATTCTGTCTAAACACCCAATAGAGAGAGAAAGCTTGAGAGATTGTAACTATGGCCATTAGAGCCCTCACATAGTGATACATATCATACACTTGCATAGTGGATGTAGTTCTAATTGGCTGAACCACTTATATTCCGGTGTGAATCCTCTTCTCCTCACCTCCATCTACTATATGTGTATGTACCCTTATGCTGCCATTATTAACATTGAATTGAGCTCACAAACACCTTTAAGGGTGGTGCTGTTTCTAGCATTATTATTTTGGCGCCGTCTGTGGGAAGAGAAGTTATCTCTTCATCTTTATTCGCTCAACCTCACCGGAGACTCTGGTGGTGAACCAGGCCTCCCCCCCTTTGTGCGTAGCTATTTCACCATTGAAAGAGGTCCTGTAAGGTATTAAGCTCATCTGCTACTCGATCTCTTTATTGTTAACACATGGCACCGGAGTTGCCACCGCCTCTTCCGCCGCCTGGTGGGGGAGGGCCCAGTTCCAGCCAGGCACCGCCTCAGTCCGAAATGGCGGAGGTGGTCGCAGTTTTGAGGTCTTTGGCTGCAACGCAACAAGCTATGCAGGAACAGTTTGCAAAGCTCAGCCAAACTATGATGAGGCCACCTGGAGTCTCACCGGATATGATCACTCCAGCGGCTGTCCAGCCTCATCCTGACGTCAGGGGACCACCCCAGGCACCAAGGAAGGGCCAGCCTGCACCCCAACGGAGGAGGGATGTTGTTGACCCTAGGCACTTACGCCTGGGGAGGCAAGGAAACCCTTACCCGGAAGACAGGTATGACGATCTGGAGGCGGAAGAGGCCCCAGAAGATTATTGGGAGCCATATGAGGTTTCAAATAATACGATTCGTCCTCTTCAGCAGAGCCGAGGATGTGCTGGCCGAAGAGCTGAAGAGGCCCAATAGCGGGGATCATCTTTTGATCGATTGAGCAGAGGGTCAGCCTTTGAGAGGTTGGTCCCAGTGAATGACCTAAGATAGAGGTTATCTAGGTCAAGAAGTGTTGTCAGTTCGCAAAGAGGGGACAGACAAGAGGTCAACAAACGACGTTGTGCTGCGACAGGGGAACCCTCAGTCCATCCCTTAGAGGTGGCTGGGGACAACCTCGGCCAGGCCGATGGCAGGAGACTGTGGAATGACTCTATTCAATGCCTCGAGGAGAAGATAGGAGACCTCATCAAAAGTAGGGACCCGTTGCAAAGGGGTTACTCAGAGGGCTCTCCATTTGTGGCTAGGATAGTGAGCTTCCCAACTCCCGCTAAGTTCAAGCCTCCTGTTGTGTCTCCCAAGTATGATGGCAGCACCAACCCTGTACATCACATCGAGATGTATTAGTCGACAGTAGACATCTACTCAATACCTGAAGAGATGAAGTGTCGGGCCTTCTCTGGTACCTAGACAGGAGAAGCACACAGCTGGTCTACTTCTCTTCCGAAGAGCTCAATTGAGAACTTTAAAAGCTTGGCTGAACGATTCATCCACAACTTCTGCTTCGGGGTAAGACCTCAAAAGAAGACCACTCACCTACTGTATGTCAAGCAAGGCAAGGACGAGAGCCTCAGAGACTACATCGCCAGGTTCAACAAAGAGAAACTCGAGGTTAAAGACTACGAAGAGAATATAGCCATGACTGCCCTCATAGGAGGTCTTCAGAAAGGGAAGTTATTGTGGAAACTCGCGGAAGACCCTCCCAGGTCCATGGCCAAGCTACTGGAAACTGTGGGGAAAGTCATGAATGCCGAAGAGGCAATGGCCGCCAAGTATGAGGATATGAACCGCGGCAATAACGGGAAGTCCCAAAGAAAGAAAGATGGAAAGAAGAGATCAGCCGATGACAAGTTCGCTCACTATACTCCTCTTAATATGAGCTATGAGCATATCCTCAACGAGATCAAGAATGAAAGGACTCTGAAGTGGCCAGAAAAATTGAAGGCTCCGCCACATAAGAGGAACAAAAACTTATGGTTTGAGTTCCATCAGGACCATGGCCATATCACAGACAGATGCTTCGCCTTGAAGGATGAGATTAAAAAAATGCTAAAATCTAGAAAATTGAGGAAGTATGTTGATGGTAAGACACCTAAAGGGGGAAGAGATGACCCTAGAAAGAGGCGAAATGAAAAATGCCTTGATGATGTCTCAGCTAGAAGAGACAATAATCTGATGATGAAGACGATCCAGACCTCCCTCCGAAAGATGACAACACCCCAGTGAAGAGGGTCGGCATGATCTCCTTTTGTGTTGACACCATATGCGGAGGACTTGAAGGAGGTGGCTCTGAAGTGGCTGACAGGAAATCTCATGTGGCAGAGGCCAAGTCAGCGGCCAAACATGAGGTCGTCAATCTAACATCTTCCGACGCAGTGCAGAAGAGAAAGAAGGTGGACATGGACACCCTTATAGTTGGGTTCTCCCGACTCGACTTTAAAGGTATCTTAGACCCCCATGATGACCCTATGGTAAAAACAATAAGGGTGCATGGGTGCGAGGTGCAGAGGATCCTCGTGGACGGGGGAAGCTCAGCAGATGTGATGTTTTGGCCTTATTTAAATATCCTAGGTCTTAGCAGAGCTAGGCTGGTACCCTATCATCATCCTTTGATGGGCTTCAGTGGTGAAAAGGTCCACCCATCAGGCATCTATGAGATGGACATTCGGATGGGCGATGAGTGGCCTAAGAGGTTGACCCGAAAGATAATTTTTTTCGCGATGGACAAGAACGTCTTCTCGGCCTATAACCTCGTCATAGAAAGAGTGGCCCTTAAGGAGTTTGAAGCTGTACCGTCGACGGTCCACCAGATGCTAAAATTCCCAACCCCCTATGGGGTAGGGGAAGTGCAAGGTGACCAGACCATAGCGCGAGAATGTTACTTCAACTCGGCCAAAGAGAGAGAGGCCTATAAGAGGGCAACCACCACCTACAACATTGATACATTGGACCCGAGAGATGAAATAAAGTTGAAGAAGGGAGAGGCCGTGGAAGAGGTAGAATCCATCGTCCTCAATGAGGACGATCCGAAAAAAACCATCCAAGTCGGTAAAACCCTAAAGGAAGAAATCAAGGAAGAGCTGAGAAACTTCCTCAGGAAGAGGCAGAGTGTCTTCGCTTGGAGTCACGCGGATATGCCCGACATCAACCCTGCGGTTATGAGTCACAAGCTCAACGTGACCAAAGATTCCAGGCCTATTAAACAAAGACGAAGAGTTTACTCCAGGGAGAAGTACGACGTCATCCGGGAAGAGGTCAAAAAATTGGAAGATGTTGAGTTTATAAGAGAAGTCATATATCCGGAGTGGTTATCGAATGCAGTCATCGTGCCCAAAGCCAATGGGAAGTGGAGGATGTGTGTTGATTTCACGGATCTGAACAGGTGTTGTCCAAAAGACAGCTTTCCCTTACCTCGGATAGATCAGATGGTGGATACTACTGCAGGACATGAGCTCATGAGCTTCATGGACGCTTATTCAGGCTATAACCAGATCTTCATGGATGCAAAAGACGCAGAGAAGACAACCTTCATTACCGATAAAGGGGCGTACTGTTATAAAGTGATGCCCTTCGGTCTGAAAAATGCAAGGGCAACGTACCAACGTCTTGTGAATAAGATGTTCGAGGATCAAATAGGCAAGACTATGGAGGTGTATGTAGACGATATGCTAACGAAGAGCTTAAAAGCTTGCACTCATGTGGCAGACCTCGAAAAAACCTTCGATACTATGGACTTATACAGGATGAAGCTCAACCCAGCGAAGTGTGTCTTCGGGGTAGGAGCTGGGAAGTTCCTGGGATTCATTTTCAATCAAAGAGGAATTGAAGCAAACCCTGAGAAAATTAAGGCTTTGCTTGATATGAAGACACCGAGGAGTATCAAAGACGTCCAAAGAGTCACGAGGAGAGTGGTTGCACTTAACAAATTTGTTTCCAGGGCAACGAATAAGTGTCTTTCGTTCTTTAAAGTGCTTAGAAAGGCCTTCTAGTGGGATGAAGAGTGCGAAGAAGCATTCAACCAACTCAATTCTTACCTTGGGTCTCCCTTGCTACTGTCTTGGCCCATAATAGGAGAGAAATTATATATGTATCTGGTAGTCTCCGAATTGTCCATCGGCGCAGCCATAGTACGGGAGGACGCTGGGATCCAAAGGCCTGTGTATTTTAACAACAAGGCCCTTCAAGGGTCTGAACAAAATTACCCTCGTATGGAAAAGTTAGCTTACGCCCTGATACATGCTTCAAGGAAGATGAAGCCCTACTTCCAAGCCCACTTCATGGTTGTCCTTACCGACTCACCACTAAGACAGGTCCTGCATAAACCTGAGAAATCTGGAAGGTTGATGACTTGGGCCATTAAGTTGGGGGAGTATGACCTTACCTACCAACCTAGGACAGCCATCAAGGGGTGGGCCCTCGCGGACTTTGTTGTTGAATTCACTTGGGAAGAGGCCGAGGCTAAGAATGACTTAGGGGGTACTGAAGGGTCAAATAACAGTGTCTTCCAGGACCAGAAAGAGACGACACCCAACGTCTCCCGAGATCAGGAAGAGGTCGCGTCCAAAAAGATAAGGAACAGAGTAGCGGAGAACGAGGAAGATCGGTACCTCTTCAGGCAGGGAGTCATATTGGAGGGGGCTTTCTCATCGAATACAGATATTTGGAACCTCTTCGTTAATGGTTCCTCATGCGACAGCAGAAGCGGTGCAGAGTTGATACTTTCATCCCCAGATGCTACCAATATTGAATACGCATTGAGGTTAAACTTCAAGGCATCTAACAACGAGTCGAAATATGAAGCTATGATAGAAGGTCTCTCGTTGGCAAAGATTATGGGTGTAAAACGACTCCTACTTCATAGCGACTCAAGATTGGTTGTCAATCAGGTATTGGGAGTCTATGAGGCTAAAGATGAAAGGATGGACAAGTATCTGAAGAAGGTGAGAACGATGTTAGAATATTTCGAAGAGACAAAATTGAAGAGAGTAACTCAACAAAGTAAAAGCCACGCAGACGCGTTGGCAAGGTTGGCCTCGGTGACGAAGACAGACGTCAGAAGGACAGTTCCGGTCGAGGTCTTAAAAAAAGCGAACATTGAGGAAAAAGAGGTATGTAACCCTTGTCTCAATCTAAACATAGGAGACTCATGGATGGACCCCCTCGTCCGGTATATCAGAGAGGGAGAGCTACCCGAGTCCAAGTTAGAGAGGAGGAAATTGAGATACAGGGCTGCCAAGTTCTCGATAATAGGAGACGTCCTGTGCAAGAAGGGATTTCAGTTGCCTCTCCTCAGATGTGTGCATCCCACCGAAGTTCCCTGGGTCTTACAGGAAATTCATGAGGGTTCTTATTCCAGTCACATAGGAGGAAGACCCTTGGCCAAGAGAATCATTACCCAAGGGTACTGGTGGCCAACCTTGGCCAAAGATGCTGCAGCTTACGTAAAGAGGTGTGATAAGTGTCAGAGATTCGCCACTATTCCACATCAACCTCATCAACATATGACGTCAATCACCTCTCCATGGCCATTTGCAGTATGGGGGATTGACTTAGTAGGACCTCTACCAAAAGCTGCCACCAGTTATCGATTCCTGATAGTTGCCATTGACTACTTCTCAAAGTGGGTAGAGGCAGAGCCGATGATAACGATCACAGAGCAGAAGACCTTCTAATTTATTTGGAGGAACATCATATGCAGACACGGACTCCTAAACACTCTTATCTCGGACAATGGGACCCAGTTCAAGAACTCCTCTTTAGAGAAATATTGCGTAAGAGTTGGGATAAAGCAGTTCTTCTCATCTCCTGGCCGACCTCAGGCAAACGGTCAGACCGAGGTCACGAACAGAACAATCCTCGATGGAATCAAGAAAAGGTTAGAAGAAGTGAAAGGAAGATGGACCGAAGAGGTCTACGCTGTGTTATGGGCCTATAGAACCGCGATAAGGACACCTACAGGAGAAACCCCGTTCATGCTTGCACATGGCTCAGAGGCCGTCAAACCAACAGAGGTGGGACTCCCTACTCACAGGATTCAGACTTATGACCTTGACAAAAATGGGGAGGAAAGGAGGCTAGACTTAGATCTGATTGAAGAAAAAAGAGAAGACGCAGAGGTCAGACAAGCAGCTTACCAGCAGAGAGCAGCGAAATTCTACAATCAGAGGGTGAAGTCAAGACCCATCACCGTGGGAGACCTAGTGCTGAAGAAGACCTTACAGAAAATAAACAAACTCCACCCAAACTGGCATGGTCCCTACAAAGTGATAGAAGAGGTTGTGCCTGGTACCTACAGGCTAGAAAACCTAGAAGGGTAGCCTTTCGCTAACCCATGGAATGCTGATCACCTAAAGAAATATTACATATGATGTTTCAAAGAGTTTATGTAAATGTACCATCTTATTATGAAGATGTTATTAATGAAAGATCAGTTTCCATGATGGCTCTTGCTTCATTGTGCTCTAATGTCAGAAATTGTGAGGATAACATCTTAGGTGATGACCTCAGACCCTTATAACAATAATCAGTGGTGATAAGGTCTGAGGTCAGACACTATAATGAGATGACCTCAGACCCTTAACATCATTAATTTGGTGAGATTAATTATGAGGATAACATCTTAGGTGATGACCTCAGACCCTTATAACATCACTCAGTGGTGACAAGGTCTGAGGTCAGACACCATAATGAGATGACCTCAGACCCTTAACATCATTAGTTTGGTGAGATTAATTATGAGGATAACATCTTAGGTGATGACCTCAGACCCTTATAACATCACTCAGTTTTAACAAGGTCTGAGGTCAGACGCCATAATGAGATGACCTCAGACCCTTTACATCATTAGTTTGGTGAGATTAATTATGAGGATAACATCTTAGGTGATGACCTCAGACCCTTATAACATCACTCAGTTTTAACAAGGTCTGAGGTCAGACGCCATAATGAGATGACCTCAGACCCTTTACATCATTAGTTTGGTGAGATTAATTATGAGGATAACATCTTAGGTGATGACCTCAGACCCTTATAACATCACTTAGTTGTGACAAGGTATGAGGTCAGACACCATAATGAGATGACCTCAGACCCTTAACATCATTAATATGGTGAGATTAATTATGAGGATACCATCTTAGGTGATGACCTCAGACCCTTATAACATCACTCAGTGGTGACAAGGTCTGAGGTCAGACACCATAATGAGATGACCTCAGACCCTTAACATCATTAGTTTGGTGAGATTAATTATGAGGATACCATCTTAGGTGATGACCTCAGACCCTTATAACATCACTGAGTGGTGACAAGGTCTGAGGTCATACGCCATAATGAGATGACCTCAGACCCTTAATATCATTAGTTTGGTGAGATTAATTGTGAGGATAATATCTTAGGTGATAACCTCAGACCCTTATAACATCACTCAGCGGTGACAAGGTCTGAGGTCAGACTATTGATTGAGTTTCAATAAGACATCATTACAACCAGACTTCAGAGTTAAAACATCATAAAGACAGGAGAATTCAACAAAAATAAAGTGAAAGATCCTCCTCAGAGGTCAAAATACAGTTAAGATTCAAAAAATAAATAGATCCATGTTCTTCAAAAATTACAAACATCCAGAGGTTACAAGATAAAGCCAGACAATTGAACTTAAGGGTTGGAGGGGAGAATGCTTGTGTCTTTGGCCTGGTCCTGTTGGACAACCTTATTCACCTCGGTAGTATCCTCCCTGAGGTCAGTCCCTTCAACCTCTGTGTCGTCTAGTGTGGCAGTCTCGGCAGGCGCAACAAACTTCTCCTCAACCTCTTGAAGGGCCTGGGCAAACTGAGGGTTGGCAAAGCTGAGGCCTACAAAATCAGAGGCCTTCAAACTTCCAGCCTCCTTCTCCTTGACAGCCGCCCATTTGATAGTGGCTTTGATACCTCTTTCAAGGTACTCAAAGCTGAAGCTCACGAATTCATCAAAGGTTTTATATTCGGCTAATATCCCCTCAGAGGCGTCTGCAAGAGCTGCCTTCACTAACGAGTCGACTTTTTATTGGAGGACATCGTCCTTAGCCTTCAGATCCAGGGCATGATCCTTTTTGAGTTAGGAGCTCTCCTTCTCCAACCCCTGCACCTTCTTCTCAGACTCCTTTAACTCAATCTTCAGGCGGTCTATTTCAGTGTTCAGAGTGCTTTGTACCTTCTCAGCCTCTTGACCCTTCTGGATGAGTGGTAACTTCCTCAGAGTCCAGTTGGAGAGATGGTGCATTGCATCCAGACCCTGTGAAATATGTGGACGTGTGAATAAGTTCAAAATCAAATCAGAGGTTACACTTGGAAACTAAAAGAGATATAAAGTCATACCTGAATGGACCTATAGAGGCCGAACTCAATCAGTAGGGGGTATCCATGGAACGGTAAAAATGTTTGTCTGTCTCGGTCATGGAAGAGATGATAACATCCAGAGCCTGAAGACTGTGGCCTATGATGCTGTCATGAATCTTTAATTGCTCTATACAAGACGCCAACGCGTCTGTAGAGGATATGGGGATGGCAGAGTCCCCCCTTTCTTAGTCGGCCTCTGATCTTCAGGGGCATGGTCGGTATCCCCCCTCTTCTTTCAGGTTTGAGCCTTTGTGGTTGAGGGAGAAGGAGGAGGGGCATTCAGACCTGCCGTCTTCACGAGCTTTGTCAAACTCGGCACAGCCATTTCCCAAACCTCGTCTGAGATATGCTTCGGCACTCTGTAAAATTGAAAGGTCTGAGTTAGAGAATTAGACATGCGTAAACTCAGAGGTTTAACTTGGAATAAAAAATGCTTACTAAGCTCGGAAAGAGGACTCCCACCTAGACCAGTCTCAGAGAGATATTGGGGGTCATCAAGTGTTCGAATTTAATGAGCAGTCCATGCATCCGCTGATCTTAAAGGGCTTTCACCTTCTGTAGGTTCTGCAGACTCAGACCAGGGTCGGCCTTCGCAGACATTGTTACCTTACCCCATCTTAGGGGCATCCTCGGCTCTAGCAAGGAAGAGGGAACACATGGACCAAATTCCCATGGCCCTGAAGTGAAGAAGTATCGAGGCTTCCAGTTGTGGTTGGAAGTCTGAGTTATCTGAAGCATCTTTTTCTCAGGCTTTCGAGCTATAAAATGATAGTAGCTCGGATGATTTTTGGCAGAGGAGGGGACATAGCAACCAAAAAAGACCTGAACTGGAAGGTCTGAGTGATGGATAGCCCTCCATAAGACTATGGCCCCTATTATGACCCTCCAAGCATTAGGGGATAATTGGGAAGGGGCCAAATTAATGTAGGTAAGGATGCACCTAATAATGGGATGAATGGGCAAATAAAACCCCAACTTGAACATCTGCTCGTACAAGCAGACCTCACCATCTCAACCATGGTAGGCCCTCTCTTCCTCCAGAGGTCTCCTAAGCTTTATGGAGGGGCTGATGGAGTACAGATATCTGAAGCAAAGAAGGTCTACCTCAGTAATGGTACTCTCGATCTCGGCCGCCTCAGAGACGTCGACATCACTTTTAATGTCGACATCATCGTCATTGTCTAACTCAACGTCGGCCTGAGCAGACGTTGATGGATTATGGGGGAACCTCTGAGCGAACTCATCCCCGGTCACGGTTGATAGGGTAATGGCGTCAAGAATGGGTGGAATAGCCACACTCAGCTCAATAACCTCAACCTCTGAGGAAGAGGACGAGGTGGTTGAATTATTATGGGATGAGGCCCTACTAGAGAGCTCTGCTTGATCAGGGGCCTGATCTTGCCGAGTTGTGAAGTCCATGGCCTCCCTGAAGGAATTTACAGACATAGGGTCTGAGGTGGAAGACTCAGACTCAGACATCGGTACTGGTTCAGCAGGGACTTCTGCTTGGCTAAATGGTTCCAATGGATCAGGGTATATCACCTTCAGAGGTGGTGGAAAGATGGGTCTAAGAGGGAACTCTTGTGACCTACGAGCCTCCTCCTGTTCTATTTCTATTTGCCTAATTTTTTCTAAAGTTTTCTCTCTGAGAGAAGGGAACTCCTCAAGAAGTTGGTAGAGGGGTCTGAGAATCAGAGGCAGACACTACACTTAAAGACCTTCTAAACTACAAAAAAGACTAGCTAATGGAATGATTCACCTAAAGATCAAACTACAAAAATTCAAAGGCCTAATATCGAGAACACCAAGAACAGTTCACCTGAAAGTATGGAAACCTCGCCTGAAAACCCTTAAACTCATCGAAAAACACAAAAGTAAGGGGAAAATAGGGGAAAATGAAGGAAAAAGGATGGCAGAGGATACCTGAGGAAGAAGTAGTAGGAGGGAATGAATAAACTGCGAGGAATCACCAACCAAAACACCTCAAACCAAAGTTTTCTAGAGAGAGTGCTGCAGAAATGAATCGCACCAAGAAATGAGGTGACTGGAGAAGAAAGAGAAAAGGAGGGCTTAAACCCTTAAATATGGGGGCACATCTCCCAAGGCCATCATTGCCTTGGGATCCCCAAAGGACGGCTAACAACACGCGCGTGCCAAGAAAGCCACACTTCAGTAATGGACAAGTGTCAAATGAACATTGGCACATGGGAGAAAGACCTCGGGGGTGTAGATATCCCCAGTCACTTGTTCTCGCATATAACTGAGGTCTGGGGGGTGATTGATATGTCCCAAGTGTCACCTCAGCTCCCAGACACCAACCTCGGCCGAGGACAGGGACGACGTTAGAAGAGCCTTGATCGATGACCAGCAGCCTCGGTCATAGAAGGGTCGGCCCAGGCCGACACAATTACAAACCTCATCAAGAGGGAGATGCACGTATTGCAAGGGTCATCAGCTCTTCAGCTCACCTGGGAATGACAACCTCGGCCATGGGTAGGCTGAGGTAACAGGGAGGCATACCTCTACCAAGGTCGACCTCATCAGCAAATCTGTCGATGTTCCAGGCACGATCCAGCTCAACCTCGGCCCTAGGCCGACCCCAATCCTTTGTCTCGGCTTGACTTAAGCCGAGACCTTCATGGTCCATCTCGGATTGAACGAGCAACTAGAATTTATCAACCTCGGCTTTTCCCAGGCCGAGGTCATGACCAAGCATGATGGTCGAGTATCTATTAACGTTTGGATAAGGACACGTGGACACAAGTCAGTTATAACAAATCATTCCCCACACGTGGGGAGAATATTTCATCATCATTATTTACATGTGACAGTGACAGATGTCTTCTTCATATTGGCTGGATCAATACACACACATGCTCATTGCATGCATGGGGGGTACATTACACCCCCCAGGTACTATATATAGAGGTCATCCTCTACCTTGCAAAGGATCCCGAAATTAGCAACCCTAGTTGAAATTCTGTCTAAACACACAGTAGAGAGAGAAAGCTTGAGAGATTGTAACTATGGCCATTAGAGCCCTCAAACAGTGATACATATCATACACTTGCATAGTGGATGTAGGTATAATTGGGTGAACCACTTATATTCCGGTGTGAATCCTCTTCTCCTCACCTCCCTCTACTATATGTGTATGTACCCTTATGCTGCCATTGTTAACATTGAATTGAGCTCACAAACACCTTGAAGGGTGGTGCTATTTCTAACATCATCAACCACATTAGCTTTTATCAGGTGATAATGTATCTCAAACTGATAATCCTTCACGAATTCAAGCCACCTGAGCTGCCGCATATTCAACTCTCTCTGAGTGAACAAAGACTGTAGTGACTTATGATCCGTGAATAAGCGAAACTTTTCAGCCAACAAATAGTGTTTCCATATCCGAAGGGTAACTACGATCGCTGCAAGCTCTAAGTCATGGGTAGGGTAGTTCTTCTCATGAGGCTTAATATTTCTAGAGGCATAAGCTATAGCCTTCTCTTCTTACTGCAACACCCCACCGAGTCCCTGTAATGATGCGTCAGTGTATAATAAATACTCCACTCCTGGTGTGGGAAGCGCTAGAATCGGAGCAGAAGTCAACTTATCCTTCAGTTCATCAAACTCTAACTGACATGCGTTATTCCAAACAAATGGTACGCCTTTACAGGTTAGATTAGTCATTGGTCCTGCAATCTTTGAAAAACTTCTGATAAACCGTCTGTAGTAGCCAGCTAATCCCAAGAAACTGTGTACTTTCATCGGCGTCGTGGGTCATCCCCACTCCCTCATCGCTAATACTTTGCTAGGATCCACTAAAATACCTCTTTTTGACATTACATGCCCCGGGAATTGAACCTCTCAGAACAAAAACCCATACTTGTCGTACTTAGCATATAACTGATGCTCACATAGTGTCTGTAGGACCTTCCACAAATGCTCAGTGTGCTCCTCTTCTGTATTAGAGTGAACTAGGATGTCATCTATGAAGACAATGACAAACTAATCTAGGAACTCTCTGAATACTCGATTCACTAAGTCCATAAATACAGTCGATGCATTGGTCAACCCGAACGGCATAACTCGAAACTCGTAAGATCCATATCGTGTCACGAAAGCAATCTTTTATACATCCTATTCTATGATTCTCAATTGGTGTTAACCAGATCTCAAGTCTATCTTTGAGAAGTAAGTTTCACCTCTCAACTGATCAAACAAGTCATCGATGCGGGGAAAATGATACTTATTCTGAATCGTGACTTTATTAAGGTCCCGATAATCAACATACAGTCGTAAGGATCCATCCCTCTTCTTTACAAACAGAACTGGGGAACCACAAGGTGAGGTACTCCTACGGATGAAACCCTGTCCCAAAAACTGCTCGATTTGATCCCTCAATTCTATCATCTCTTTAGGAGCCATACGGTAGGGAGAACGGGCTATAGGTCAAGTGCCCGGTGCTAAGTCGATCACAAATTCAATTTCCTTACTAGGCGGTAATCCAGGTATATCTTAAAATACATCGGTGAATTCTCTAACAACTGGAATTGAATCTAGGAAAATTACAATTGTCGTAGAGGTCTCCTCCTATAAGTAATATAAATAAAAGGGCGATCCTCCATCAGGCCGAGGCATTGCTAATAAGAACATCTCCTGGCCAGGAATAGCGAATATAATACTCCTACCAATACAGTCGATCGTGGCTCTATAAGTGATTAGCCAGTCCATACCAATAATAGCATCATATTCGGACATCTCTAATACAAGCACATCAGCTGGTAAAATCAAACTCCCAATCTCTATACGCACATTACTACATATAAAGAAAATAGGCATGCCATGACCCATAGGTGAATCTACATAAGTAATAGTACTGTTGGTTGTATCTAACAACCCAGTGGCCCTAGCAAAACTAGTGGATATAAAAGAATGTGATGCTCCCTATCAAATAAAATATATCCCATAACTCCAGAGATAGAAAACATACCATCAATCGTAAGTGGTGGCTGCTGAACTGCTGCCTGTTGAATGTTGTACATACATCCATACTGTTATTGTCCCTGCTGCAACGGAGCTGCTGGAATGGCTGGTAAGGTTGGCATCTGGGCCGGTGTTGGAAGAGAAACTGGAAACATAGGCCTGTGAGGCTCTCAATGCTCACCCTGCTGCTGGTGAATCTTACCCTTATCTGGGCAATCATATTTCTTGTGACCAGCTTTGCCACATGTGAGGAATCTACCTGTAAATTTCCCCCCATTTCGACCCTATTAGCCACGGCCTGGTTAACCATTCCCACATCTGTCTTGGCCCTGCTGATTGTGTTGTTGGCCCTGGTGGCCTTGCCTATTACCACCCTCTCCAAAATGAAATCCTCCCGATCTCAAACGTTTTGCATAATCCCCTGGCTGCGAATTCTGACCACACTGTTTTGGCTGTCCCTGAGCTGAAGATGATCCACTGCCATTATTTCCTCCAGTACGGCCCTGCTGACTGGACTCAGTTCCCCTCTTGCTTCCCTTGACATGAAGATGTTGGTCCTGGAAGTGAAGTAAGGCAGCATTCAATACATCATTACAGGTTTGTAAGGAAAGATTTCCCAATAAATATTGGCGAATCCTCCAAGTAAAACAATCCCTGAGCAGCTGAATCTTCTTCTCCTCGGTAGGTACCTCTCTTAGCACCCAATTAGTCAGCATAGTAAACTCTTCTTCATATTCAGCAACTGATTTCCCTTCCTGGGTGAGGTCTAAGAGTTTCCTCCGCATCTCAGTCTGAATTGCAGAAGGAAAGTATTTGCGATCAAAACGCACCCAAAATTCTTGAATAGACAAAGTGTCCCTCTCCTCCGTTGTGGTAATGGACTCTCACCACTATAGAGCTGTGCCAACCAACTAGAACGTAGCTAGCATTTTTTTCTGAACCTTCGTACATTCATACATTTGCAGATGCCGTTGGATGTCTTTCTTCCATTGGCTAGCAGTTATGACGTCAAAAGCGCTTTTGAACTCTTGTGGATGTGCCTTTTAGAAGGCATCCCTAACACGTTCTCAAGCAATGGGAAACCCTTGCACTGGTGCTGGTGGCACTACCTGTGCTGGTGGAGGAGCTTGTTTGGCAACCTCTAAGACAACATTTACTGCTTGAGCAACAATGGCAGCAACTTCTATCGCATTCATAGTGCCCTGAGCTGGAGCGAGTTGTGGTGCTGGTTGCGCGGAACCTAGGGATCTTTGTGCACGTCGTGGAGGCATCTGAAATGAGATACATCAAAATTATCATCTTAAAATACCACATTAATAGCTGAAATCATAAAAGCGCAAATATGATTTTCCACAATCCTAATGATAGAGTTGTATATCAAAGGAAGCTAAGCAGAAAGCATAAGTAAGCCGCACATATCCTAAAGACTCTAGAACCTGATGCTCTGATACCACCTGTAACACCCCGCCTAATTAAATACTGGGTAGCTACTCCTTTATTAAATTAAACAGACTATACAGTTAGTTCATTCTCAGCATCACTGTCGAAAATATTTTTCTTTTTAAAAACAACTCACCTAATACTTAATTAAGTTAAGTGTTAAAAACATTTTTCATGATTAACAATAATTTTAACCATTACCACAAAAATGAACAACAATATAGAAATCTCATAACACAACTGATTAATGAATAATAAGATAAAATGTAACTGGAGAAAATTTCCCAGTTTAAAGCATCCAACATCAATCCAACAAACTGAAATGAAAGTGCCAACATAAACCCAATACAATATCTCAAAAAAGTAAATGGAATAACTAGAATCCTGGGCAACATGCCCTCAATGAGAAAAGTACTAAGACATAGGAATCAAATAAATGAAGCATTTAAACAAGTATGCATCTCCAAGAATAGCAACTCATGATTAAACATCCATACCCTAAGTTGCGTGTCCCTGATGTTGGGCTCCTGTTAATATAGATATAGTGGAAAAGATAATATGCAAGGAAACGGGTCAGAGCCCAATTGTAAATGATTTTAAAATAGCAAGTGTTTAATAAGAGCAATTAAGCATTTATTATGTACATGTTAGATCCCAGACTCTCGCTTGATATTCTCACCTCTCATCTAGAGTGAATGCTTCTTAATTAAGGTTTCCTTCTAACTAGTTCCACAACATGATTATATCCCATATATTAACCCCGTATGTCCCATACCATACGTAATATAACTGTTCATATTCTTTTTTATTTAATATGAAATTGACTTTTCAAAGTCTTAGGATTAGGTATTTTGTCAATTTCTTTTATTCGCCGTCAACTACAATATCACACAGTAGATTGAATTACAGCTCCGGTGCAGGCATACTCTCCTATCATGTCCAGTTACAATTCTCATTGTCTAAAGGACAAATGGTTCAGTGTTTTCCCCGAATCATAAGAACATAACACACATATATTGGAGGTGATCATACTCCCCATCCAAATGGGTAACGCACATACCTATGTTCCCATTCAACCGTCGTAACTATCATTAACAATGATAGCACGTATCCAAGGTCCTATGCTCAGGGTACGAATCTAAAAATCCTCCCAAATTGGGCACATGGGATAAGACCGTCCACAACACGAAACCTTAACCCCGATAACAAGTAGCGTACGTATGTCATACACATAATAAACTATACTATAGGTATACATCACCTATATATGTAAGGACATTTTGTCCATTATTTATGTGTATGTCATAAGCCGTTACATTTTTGAAGAAATACAAGATCACATCGTCATCAATGGATCCGAATATCAAAGAACTCAAGGAATCAGTTTTCTGGTCAGTCGGACTGGTCCACCTGTCTTAAAAAGGAACCGGTCAATACCGGACCGATCCGCCAGTTTAGAAAAAGAATCGATCCGCCAACGGACCGATCCTCCTCAAGCCGGACCGATCCGCTTATGCTTAAATCTAGTAGACCCCGGACCGATTACGAATCGAAGAAGCCCTATTCAAAAAAGAACCGATCCGACCTCGGATCGGTCCGAATCAGAAGCGGACCGATCCGCCTGGGATAAAATCGTGCAGATCGTGTTCAGGTTTTTTAGGGCCGAGTTTTCTTTTATAAACCAACTTCGGGGATTTGTTTAGCAAGACTTTCATAGACGATTTTAAGAGTCCTAAATACTCTAAGTCTTTACCTTTATGAGTCCCAAGACTCATGTTTTGATTCACACAACTTTTCAAACGCTTGTGAATCTGTTTGTAACCCAAGAACAAAACCGTGTGTCTGTTCAAATCATTGTGGAGAAGACCGTCCTTCTTCTTCATTGTTGCCCTCCTGGAAAGGAAAAGTTCCAGCCGCCGACTACTGATCTGACGCCTGCGGGTAATTCTGTGTCACTGTATTTTTATTGTAATCCGAGAAATTGTATGTTATAATATTATAATGAAAATAAATGGTTTTGCCCCTTTGGGGGATTTTTCCTCACATGTGTGTGTTTGAATGTTCTTACTTACTTCATCATCTTATTCAATCACACCTAGATGCATGTTTAGGACTTAATTGAAAAAAAAACTCTGTTTAATTAAATAATATCTCTATTTGAACGCAAGCGCACTCTTCTCAATATATAATCATATCAACAAGGTATTCACACAACCATAAGATGATTCCCATACGTAGTATTATCTATCTCTCAAATCCTACGTATTAAATATTTTAACTTTACTCCTTAATTTATTATTCCCGAACCTATCTCACTTCTCGAAAATTAAATAAGTTTTCCTTAATATATATATTCAGTAAGAAATTCACTTATACCCTACTGGTCCATGTCATCGTACTCCCCGAATTATTCCGAATTAATATCATCTTTAATTATGATTTTATTCGATAAAACCTATTCTCTCATAACCGTATATTCTTTCACTTAGGTTTATTCACATATGGACTTAAGATTTTCCAGGTGATTCAAATGATTCCCTACCTACTGGTCCTAGCCTTAATCTCCATATAAACGATTCACAACCTAAAACGTGAATTTAACAACCGTAATTCATTCCATTAATTAGCATAATTATCTCCAATTTAAATCCCAAACATAACAATATTAATCCAGGTTTTTCCTACCCCTACTGCCCTTCCATAAGTCTTATTATGTTCAAATAATAATCATAAAAAATTACTAAAAGTTTTGGGATTAAATTAAGAATTAAAAAGGGACAAGTTCATCAATTCTAGGAAGGTTAATCGATCGATGGTCAGTGGTCGATCGATCGATCAGTCGATCAATCGATCGAGCTTCATGGGTCGATCGATCGATCGCCAAGTTATCAGCTCAGATTCTGCAACTTTTGTTCTACGGGTTTTACTACTTTTGGTCATTCAAAACCTTATTTTAGTATCTCTAATTTCTTATAATTCATACCACATGATATAGAAACATATAGAAAATGATTCCTACTGTTCTAAACAACCTAGAATCATCAAGAGTTTGGATTAAAGTGTATATATTCCATATTTTCCAGAAAACTAAAATACATGTTATCCCAAGAATAATCCTATAACTTTCTGAATTTCTCCAACATATGAGGTTTATTTCGTGGATTAATGACTACCAACAACATGAGATTAATCCTACGTATTTCTTCTTTCCATAAATAAATTAACATCTGACTAATTTATCTCCAAAACATGTAATTTCTCCTCCTTTCTAATTATCCTAACATGGACATTATACTAACTAGATTTTAATTATTAAATCACTTGCCTCTACTGAAGATCTGATCCTTTGGGGACGAATGTCTACTGGTGGTTCTTCCCGTCTCCGGTTAACTTTCGGTGGTGGTTGGTGGTGATGACCTTTGGCTCTTGATTATCCCACAAAAACTCTTCCTTTTCCCCAAAGACTCCTCACTCTCTCTCAATTTCTTTCTCTCTAAGTTTGTAGAATGAAATAAGTAATCTAAACCCTTTAAACTTATAAAAAAATTCCCAAATTCGTGTACACTATTCACCTTCCAAGTCAAATGATGATTTTACCCCTTCGGGGTGACTATTCGGCTCCAAAGTGTCCCGAGACCCTATACGAACGTCCGAGTAGACTTTTTTTACTATAAAAACACTTCCGAATACTTTGGCATAGTCAAAATGACCATTTGGATGACATAACAATATTCCTCTTTTTATTTTATATAAATTCAGTCCCGACACTACTTTCACACCCGTCTGACTTAATTACAGAAATTGTTGTATTAACTATTCGCGACAACTCCTAAAATTAATCATAAGTAATATTCAACATATATCATATATTACTATATTCTCAAGTAATAATTAATTCCTAATTAATTCCAAATTATTCAATTAATTCTAAATAAATCCCTTTTTAAAAGCTATCAAAATTATGGGGTATTACATCTGCGTAGAAATAGAATTTACACCTCTAGATTTTATCATGTTAAACGGGATTGAAGTGGGGATGGGAGAAATTGCACATTTCGTTGTTGTGGATGATTCTTTTGGGTATGCGAGTTATTACCTTCCTTGGCTCGAGCATGCCGAGTTTTTATCTAGTGTAGTCCAACAATGTTATTTTACGAGACTAATAGAGTTTAGTACAGAGGGGTGTACTTAAGGGCCATTAGGGTTATATTCGTGAATTTAATTTCAAGACTCTCGGCCATTTGTCCTTCACAACTGGTAATAGCATATCAGAGTTGGTTGGCTAGTTTCATTGGTTCACCTAGATCATCTAAGTTACTATGACTAGGGTGGTGCCATCATGGCGCATGTGTATTTCGAGTAAATGTCACGTTCCGACAAGGCATGCAACAAGGTGTTACTCATTGGGGGAATCAGTCCAATTTTTCACTTAGATTCTCTAGGTAAATTGATATGCACCCAAAATGTTTAATTATGCCCTCAATATTGGCACTTTAGTCACTCATTTTCAATAAAAATGGCCTTATGTTCGTCTTTATTTATTTCATAGGTCAATGATCAGTCGCAGTATCAAATAGTGTTAAATCGGCATAATTGCGACAAAATAGAGGTCAAAAGCGTTGAATGAATAAAATCAAAGCGACCGTGATGACTGAAGACCATTTTTGAGCTTGCCCGGACGAGTTATGACACCCTAAACCCACTCCCATACCAAACCTAAGCCTAAATCGAGTCCCAAACCATTAGCAGACCCTCGTGTTTGTTTAGTTTATTATTTTTAGATTTTATTGAGACATATATATATTTAGGATTTTTTATATTTTACTTGCGTGCGTGTAGTTATAGGAGATAGGGTATGTTATTGTGTGTCGAGTCTTTTTATGTAAATATTATAGACATGTTTATTTTAGTAGGTTTTCTATTTTTATTTTATTAATTTTTAACTTTATTAGGTTAACTCTATTATTTTATTTTGAGTCTTTTATTAATACGTTAGAATTTTTATTTTATTTTTTTTAGATTTTATTTTATTTTAGCATTAGTTTTATTTATTACTTACGTCTTAATTTCATTTTTAGGTGTATATATTTATTAAGTTTTGGTTTATTTTATTTTACTTCATTTTTTAGTAACAAATTAAGCACACATTCACACATATCCTTACCATACACACATGTACACCCAAGCAACACTTCTCTCTCCTCTCAAGACAAAAATTGAACCCCAAAACCGACATCACCCACACACTTAACCGAGTATATCACCTTATACCTCCCATCTCAGGCGATTTCCAGTCAGTAACTCAACCCCCAAAATCAGCGACCTACCTGCCACCATTTCCGGTGCCTATCAAAACCCAAACCTCTTGTCCAGTGAACCCAGCTAAACCTGGAGCTAAACCTGATACCCAGCTGCTTATCTCCGAACTCAGCCCTCAACCTGGGCAGACAAACCCTTAACCCATTTCAACCCAAACCCGATTTGGCCAAACTCCGGCCATATCCCGAACCCGGAAGCCCAACCCAACTCAACCACCTACAAAATCGGAACCTCCCACCTTCCATATCCATCCTTGACCAAATAAAGCAACATGTCTTTTGACTTGCTTTTTGAAAGTAAATCTCCTAAAATCTCTTCTCAATAAACCCAAGATCGTAGCTTATAAAACAAAAGGGATACTCTCACAAACGAAGACGAAAACGAGAGAGATGGAGAGACTGCAGAAAAAGAAAAAAAAATTCGGTATCAGTTAAAAGAAAAAAAAAGTCAGTGTAGTTTAGCATAATTCTTAAGTTTAGTTTTTATTTCTTTTAGGTGTAATCAAGTGAATTTTTGTTTGAAGAAGGAGACGCACTTCACTACGCGATTCTAGGGGATACATTTGTATCGTAATCACTTCTCTCTCTGTGATTATGATTAATTATTTAATTATGGTCGGCTAATTACCCCATTCAAGGGGTGGGATGAAATGTATAGAATGTTAAATTAATTAAATAATTTATTTAATTGCTATGTTTTTAAACTAATTAATTTGGAATAGTCACATTTTAATTTATACAACGAGAATTAGTAAATTAATTTTAAAAGTTAATATTTGATTTTGGGAATCAAAATAGAGATAGGGCTTTTTCTTAAAATTTAAATATTAATTCCGTTTTGTATTTCGAATATTCAAATAATTTTTAATAAATTAATCTTAGCGGATATTTTGTTAAAAAGAGTACGAATCTTTAAAAAATTTATATAGTGGCATTTCCAGATTAAATTGCTGAAAATGATAGTATTAAATTTATGATTGTAACGAGAGTTAAACTATAAATTTAATATCATCTCCAAATATTTCAAATAAATAAATTAGGAAATTAAACAAAATTGATCACACGGTGTAATCCCACCTCTTGTATTTTCTCACAGTTCTAAACTCGATTATATTTCAAATTTTAGTAGTTATTTAATTGCATACGATTTTTGCATTAATTGATTCATTCTCCCTTGAAGTTGTTTTTAAATATAAAAAATAAAAAAAAAGTTTTAATAATAAAAATTGGAATTACAAGTGTTCACAATAATTATTTCTTCGCTTAAAAGTTGGATTGATACCCATACTTATCACAATACTAGCTATTTAATCAGTTTTGTAGGTAATTCAAGGGAATTTTGAGACTAGGCTTTTGAAGATAACGATGAATATACACAAAGAGCCTCTTATCAAATGGCGTCGCTGTCGCTTTCCTGACGAGGAGACAAAGTTCAAGACTTGTATTTTTTTATTTGTAGTTATTCCTTCTCCCTCCTACTTAGACTGGTTGTATATGATTATTGCAGCCTTGTATTTATTTGGGTGCATTTTGACACCGATTTATTTGTAATAATTATTCATTAAAAAAGAAAAAGAGAAAAGAGAAACGGGACTAAATAGAGAGAGAGCGCCCTTGGAGTGGAAATTTAAAGATTCTCTATTTTGGATCCGTAGGACTCCCGGGGGCGACTGAAGTTAGGCGAGCTTCCCCTCGGTCGACTCAACTCGATCTTCATCCCACATGTGTGTCCTGCCAATGAGTTCATTTTTTATGTGATTAATTGCTCATGTGTGCTTTTAATTTTTGCATCGCGCTTAATTTGAATGGTTTGATGAATTCATCTACCTAAGACCTATACCCGATCATTGCAACGAGTTGGGATTTCATCACCCACTCAATCACTTTATCATATTTTCTTGTTACCCATGCTATCACTTAAATTAAAATCAATCAAATAGAAAGCCAAGTAGGATCGGTGTTCATTAGGACCCTTTTGGAATGAGAAACTCGAAGGATACTCTAGTGAGTCATTTTCACCCCTGCCAATCTTCATTCGACTTTCTTAAGACTATTGTCTTGAAAAACTGGGTTTTAAGTAAGGTCACCAAGTAAACGGGTTTGTGCATTCCCGAGCGTGGTACCGAACAATCGATTGTTGTAGTAACTAGTGTGGTGAGACTTAACTAGTAAGCCTTTTGTTCTCTCGAAAAAAAAGTAGGAGCACACTTTTTATCGACGATGTCTAAGATTCCGTATTTTTCTCGCTCGCAGATTAAATAAAAATTGACTACCCACTCACCTAAATTGAAGATAATAATTTGGCTATGTGCTCGTTAGAACTTTTCCCTTCCTTGTACACGTCTAATTTGGTCTTTTAGGTCGTCAATTTTTCGCTCCCTCATCCGATTTTTCCAACGTGAGTGCATTGCCCCTTTTTCCAAAAGCTTCCAAAAATATTTTTCCTTTTCTTTAAAACCCCCATAAAACTACCCACATATATTCCCTTTTTCATAAGTCTTATTTTTTCATATTATTTC
This sequence comes from Sambucus nigra, assembly GCA_949130495.1. Taxonomy (NCBI): domain Eukaryota; kingdom Viridiplantae; phylum Streptophyta; class Magnoliopsida; order Dipsacales; family Adoxaceae; genus Sambucus; species Sambucus nigra. Next base: position 509,916,188 of record OX422214.1, read on the forward strand.
AAAGTCAAAAAAATATTTTTCACTTTTCCTTCTTAGTTTTAAAAAAATCCAAAAATATTTTTCATTTCCCCTTTTTGAAAAACCCAAAACTATTTTTCCTTTTATTTTCCTTTAACATTTTTTTCAAACAACAAAAAAATTGCTCCTTTTATGCAAAGGTAACGTATTGATCATCGATTAACACGTTTCCCTAGTGCTACATCTCTTAATTCCCTCTTAGGTGCTCGTGCCATCATCGTTGATCTTCCGCCTCATCTCCCCGGTTAGTTCTCCCACTACCCCACCCACCATAGCTGACGAATGCGCTTCAAGGACTACTTTGTCCCGAAGTATCGTTCTTTCGCCCACTCCGACCGTGCACTTAAAAATTCGCCCAGCGACTATTTCAATGTTACCCAATTTTCATGGCCTTGAACGTGAGTCTCCTTATACTCACTTGCGAAAATTACTCACTATATGCGCTACTTTTAAAAATCAAAACTTAGATGAAGAAAATGTTCGTCTTCGGTTGTTTCCCTTTTCTCTCCATGAAAACGCATCTATGTGACTCCATTCCTTACCCCGAGATTCTATCCAAACATGGGAACAACTTGTACAGAAGTTCATATCTAAGTTTTATCCCATGAGAAAGACCAATGAATTGCACCAAGCTATCCAGGATTTTCATTAAAATCCTAACAAATAGTTTTGTCAAGCATGGAGCCATTTTCAAGACTATATTAATAGTTGCGCATATCACGGTCTCAAGAAAAGTCGCTTAGTCCATAGCTTTTACAATGGTCTAATACCTTTTTCTTGCACCATGATTGAATCCATGCGTAAAGGGAAGTTCGTGCACTTAACTCCCACCGTCGCCTATAATTTTCTCCTTGAATTAGGCGATGACTCCCAAGATTGGGAGGGAACCAATGCATTTTTGAGATCGGACCCACCACGTGTAGGGAACACTTCTTAGGTAAAAAATGATTCCAATTTTAAAATTTTCTACAGAGCTTACACTCTTTGACTAAAATCGTTGATGCTCTCAATTGTACTATGCAGTAAAATGTTTCCCTTTATGAACAAGTGATGAATGTCAACGATTCTAGTCCCTCTTCTTGTAGTGTCTAATTAAATCACGATCATTTGTTCCCTCCCATTCACGATGATCCCAAACCCACCATGGCCCAAGCATGTGCCTTTGATACCGCTAGGAAACCCGCTCCCCCGTTATTTACTTATAATCCCAATAATAGTAATCATCCCTAATTTTTATATAAGTGCAATAACAACCTCGCTCCCTCACACCCACAACAACATGTCGGTGGTCCCCCGGGGTTTTCGCAACACCCATAATGGCAACTTCGCCCTCCTGTCCAGCACCATTCTGCTTCTTACCCTCAACCGCACCATCATCATCCTATGTCCCCCACGAAGGACAATCCAACAACAATAATTATGCTTAATTATTTAATTATACTTGGCTAATCACGCCATTCAAGGGGTGGAATGAAACGTTGTAACACCCCTTACTTTCGTGTATTTATAATTATATTAAATTCGTGTATTTATTTTTATATTAAATTACCTGGTGCGTGTGTGATTTAATATAATTGAAAATTAAAACGAGAATTTATCATGAGTATTAATTTGGGTAGAATAATTAATATATATGCGAATTGTATATTTACTAGTGTGATGAGGTAAATATAATTATATTGCCTGATATTACGTCGTATCTGAGTATTTGCGGCAGGTATTGGTTATCTCTCAATTGGGTTATATGTGTGTGTGTGAATTATATGAGGTTGGAAGATGATTTTATTTCGGACTCTCAGATGATAAATTGGAGTGCACGAATGATTCGAGAAGGTCCGAGAAAGTCAGAATAACTGCCCGAGGGCTTTATCTGGGTTTTGGGGTCTTTTTGTCTAGTTTGACTCGAATAGGGGTATACGAGTCATTTTAAGTGTGTATTATCATTTAAAGTTGGGGTTAATAGAAAATGGGTTATTAGGCAATCTCATCTTAAGGGAAAAAACGTTTGAGAGAGAGAGAGAGAAAGAAACTTGAGAAATAAGAGAAAAGAGGAGAAAACCTTGGAGCTTTGGAAATTTTCAGTTAAATCCTTGATTTCGAGAAACATTCAGACTCTACGAATTTGAGGCAAGTGATTAAACTTGCTAGATGCTTATGTGTGCGATTTATTTCATAATTTGTGGGGAAATTATGGTGGTATTGAGTATATATGATAAACCCTAGATTTTGTGTTGAAATATAGAATTTTATGGGTATGTATGGGTTGATAGTGTAAGAATGGTTGGGATTATATTCAGGTTGATCTATGATGTTAAAATTAGGTAGAAATGGGTTTTCGGGATGTGGGAAAATCTCGTAAGAACAAAATCTAAATAGTACGGATCGGTTTGGTTGTGGACCTCGGATCAGTTCATTTTATCAGTGGACTGGTTCGTTTTTAAAGGTCATCTGTTCGGTTTGCCCCTCTCAATGTAGCGAACCAATTCGTTTTGGAGATCTTTGGTTAGGTTCGGTTTGGTTTGGTCGTGTTAAATTCTCAACTTTTCTGTAATTCCTTTCCATTTGGGTTTGGTGTGTGGAAACCCTCTAAAGTAATACGATAAACATGTTTATGAGTTAAAATGGGGGATAATGTTATGACATGATGGTTGAGGAGACATCGGGTCAATTATGGAGGCATAGTCAGGAGTTTGTTATGCCGAATTCTTTCATAAATTCTCCTAGTGATGGGAATTTTCTTAAGTATGGATACGAGCTAGTTGAGAGAGGTTATGTGTTTTGAGAGGTTTTAAAACTGGTGATTATATATGTCATATGTATGATTGATGATAAATGTTCAAGTGAGTGATTGAATAATAAAGTACATTGGGAATAATTATGTGGATTATCAGCTAGTGTAAGGTGTGGTATGCAATTCTAGCCGGGATTATATATATATATCCTGTGTGTATGATATATATCTATTGTGTGGACATACCCCTCTAGTGCTATCATGGAAAGTTGCGCGATGTGGGTGAGGCCCATGGCTTGAGGAGCAGGAAGCGTATAGTCTCCAGGTCATAGCATCTATTTATTTATTGTGTGGCATTTATTATGGGTAAGACGTCTTGCGTATGATTCGTCTTATTTCTCCGGTGAGGAACTATGACCATTTCCCTTACGTTTATGATTTGGTTTATACCAAGTCGGTGCGAGAGTCCGGCCACTGGTAACTCGGGATGGTATATGAGTATTTCCATGGAAGATGATAGCATTGTAGAAACTACATCCATTGAGTTAAAGCTCTGAGGGATGGTTAGTATACATATATTATGTGTGTTATGTATGTGTACTTGGTAGTGATGATTTATCTCGCATAATAGTGAGACTAATATTATAAAGACTTGAAGGTAATGTGTGGTATGTTATGAGAATAACTAGTGAAAGATGTTAAATAATTAATTTTTATATAATCATTCAGGATGAGATTTAAATGATTACGTTTTGGGTAACATAGATACGCAAGTGGGGTAAATGCATAGACTTGAGATTAAGTCATCCCTAGACGAGTTTGGTAGCTTGATTAAGATCAAAATGCATACGTTTAGGTGCGCACTATAGTTGAGGGGTAAGGTTGAATCTCAAGAGAGTGCGGCACCACTTTATATTATGAAATTGGGCATTCATAATTATTATGCATTTTAATTCACTTGCTAAACTATTTTCAAACCTCTGGCTCTGACCCGTTTATATGCTCTCTCTTAATTTTATTCATTATATTATAGGTGTCCCACCGCAAGGACGTTAATGTTGAGTCTTCCATTCCTGTGTATATGGAGTTGTAGCATATCCGGACTATTGCAGGACTTTTATTGTAGTTGCTTCTCATTTTTGGATATCTAGTTAAGGATACAAAATTGTAATTCGGGTGTTTACCCAAGGGTGTAGTGTTGTATATCTTTTACATTTCAGAGATTTGATATATTGTATAGTCTTTTGCCCAACAGCTTATTCAGCTATATTCTTTTGTTACACATGTTGTGTATATATATGATCACTTGATGTTGTTGTTTATGTCTGAATGTTCTTTATGTTTTTAAAATTATGGCACCCGTTTATTTTGATTTGGGTGGTTAGTTACTCTGAGTATATTCGACCATTGGTGTTGAGAATGATACACTTGAGATTCATGTTTTATCTTAGTATAGCCATGCGTTATCATTATAAGCTGGGTGTCACAAACGTGTAGGATATTAAATTAATTAAGTAATTTATTTAATTATTGTGTTACTAGGCTAATTAATTTGGAATAATCACATTTTAATTTATATCACGAGAGTTAGTAAATTAATTTTAAAAATTAATATTTGATTTTGGGAATCGAACTAGAGATAGGTATTTTTCCTAAAATTTAAATATTAATTCAATGTTGTATTACGAATATTCGTATAATTTTTAAATAAATTAGTCTTAGCGGATATTTTGTTAAAAAGATTATGAATCTTAATTTTTTTTATATAGTGGAATTTCCAAATTAAATTGCTGAAAATGATAGTATTGAATTTATGATTGTAACGAGAGTTAAATTGTAAATTTAATATCATCTCGAAATATTTCAAATAAATAAATTAGAAAATTAAACAAAATTGATTACGTGATGTAATCCCACCTCTTGTATCTTTTCACAATTCTAAACTCGGTTACATTTCAAATTTTAGTAGTTATTTAATTGCATACGATTTTTGAATTAATTGATCCATTCTCCCTTGAAGTTGTTTTTAAACAGAAAAAAAAAATTAATAATAAAAATTGGAATTGCAAGTGTTCACAATAATTATTTTTTTCACTTGAAAGTTTGATCGATATTCGATACCCATACTTATCACAATACTAGTTATTTAACAAGTTTTGTAGGTAATTCAAGGGAATTTTGAGACTGTGATTTTGAAGATAATGATGAATATGCACAAAGAGCCTCTTATCATAAATTATATTTCATTTAATATTTTTCATTCACCTAATTACATTAGATCATTGTACTGATTTCAAAATGCTAATTGTTGCGATATATTTATTTTTTCGTTTTGATGGGTTGATTAACAACAATGCATGCATCCACTACTGGATGAGGAGCAAGTCAATTATGAGGATTTCTCGTTGTATTCAACAACGGATATGGGGGAAATGATAACATGTAGTGGGTACGATTCAATACAATTTTCCCTATAGTCCATGGGAAGTTGGAGATGTGACGAGCGTGGGCTAGTGTGGCGGCGCTGGATGAATAGCCAGCACATCAACATGGATGAATTATCGCATTCACTCATTCTTATGGGGCAAATGGGGATCTTATCAGCCATTAATGAAATTCACGTCTGGTATTTGTCGATGAAAACATCTTGGATATCTAGTGGTATCATTTCCCCCATCGGTCGACATGGCATGCTAACACGTACGTCTTGAGCATATCACATTCCACCTGCACCCCCCTCGGTGGCCACCTGCACTCAGCTATATGGATATACAATCGAATTATGATGTGTTGTATAGGGACTTATGACACCCCGCTTATTTTAATCCTGGGTGATCAATCCATTACTAAATTAAACAGGAATCATTAATGGTTTCATTCTTAGCATCACTGTCAAAAACTTTTTAATTACTAATCACCTATGTCAAATTGGAGTCAAATTTTATCTTTTATTATGAACACATGTGTAAATAAATTAATTTAAATGAACTAAAACATTCACACATAAATATAGTTTGAATAATCACACGACAGATATATAAATAAATGATACCGAATAAACCATCGGTTCTCAAATTATAAAATCCAATCACAATCTGAAATAAATAATACTAAAGTCTGAATACAGTCTAATGCATAACTGAATAAAATAAATAGTCTGAAGACAACATGCCCGACTAAACTGCTAAGAAACTTTCCTATCTAGAAGGAATGAGTTGATGCGTCTAATAGTAATCTCCTGCAAGTCTCCACACTGCTACAGCTACGTATCTCTGGATAGGATCGCTAAGCTTGGCATCCATGTGGCTGGACACCTAAAAGGTTTTGAAAATATTTTTTTTGACACGGGTCAGAGCTAAAGTAAAACAGTTTGAAAGAATTTTACAAGTATTTAAATCACAATTTAAATCAGTCATTTATTACTCATGTATTATCCACGTACACTCACTTGAAATTCTCACCTCTCAACTAATGTGCACGCCTAACGTATTCTACCTAACTAGTATCCCTTTTCCATATAACTAATGTATTTGACAGCTCTCACTAAGTCTCGTTCCCTCGTATTTCCCCATACGACACAATTTATAATCCCAATAATAAATTTATTTGTTCTTATTTTATTATTGAGTCAATCATATAAGTTCCACTACTTAAATTCTTTTAGATATATATCATCTATCAATTCTACTGTCTCATATAAGTAGATATATCACACTGGTGTATATTCATCCCACACATATAATATATACACAACTAGTCCCCTCGTGATGCTGGCATACTCTGCTATTAAGTCCATGTACCTCTCGTACTCAATCAAGGACTATTGGTGTGGCATGTCTCCTCGAACCCAAAATCAATCAACATAAAGGTGGAGGAAAACGTGGTTATAAGCCTTTGGGATACGCACATACCTAACATACCCAAATGACCTGCTAGTCCCATTAATACACGACACATAGTAGACCGCCCTAAGTTCCATGTTCTGGGGCACTAATCTAGACCTCACTGGAATCGTCAAGGTGGGATTGCCCTTTGCGCTAAAACCTCCTGAGAGCAGGCAACGTAGTTATGTTCACACACATATTTAAATCATATTTATAGGTATTAACACCACCTATGTATATATTTTTCAGTAGATATGCACCCAACCCAATTTCATCAACTCTGACGTAGTATATATCACTCGCATATTCAACGTACGACTAATTTTAATTAAAATTCCAATATATATATTTTTTGAGTATCACTCAGTACTATAAGGGCCCTACTTAATCCAGAATTAATATGTAGTTATTCCCATCGTCACTATTGGTGATAAACATAAGTTCACTCATTACTATGTAACCCTTCTCGAATTTCATTCATTTATCACTTTCGGATATTTTCTCAATTTTCCCAATAATTCACGCATCTTAATTTATGTAAAACAAATCTGTACTTTAGGCCTATTGTCATTTTTATATTTCCCTCTATAATTTAAGAATACCCCAAAAGTCCCCACACAAATTCTCCATAATTTCTGAGCTTCAAAACGAACATTTTTTTTTATTCTGGGCAAAATCGACTAGATTCACCCAATGGCCAAATCGATTCAAAATGTATAAGAGGTTAGATTGCTATTATGAATTTCTACACTATCAAAACCCTCAAAAATTCATACAACCATCCCAAATTCCAAATTAACATAACTAAACATCAAGGATACATGTAGTGATGATTTTCAACATAAATTTTGCAAAAAATCCAGACAACTTCATCCTTAAAAATTGATTAAAACTCCATTACTCATTAGCCATTTTCATTCCAAAAATATGATTAAAACTCCATTAATCATTAACCATATATTTTTATGGTCCTCATATAAAATCACCAAAAACCCAAATTTATTCCATAATCTAAATCCCAAAACTTTTGATTTCTTTTTAATCATACAATTGGGTTTATTCTACATGCAATCCTATTCCCAATTATGAGTTATATTCATCAAATTAAATGAATTGTATCATTATTCCTTAATTCAAAGATCATACTCTACATGGGTATTATAACTCATAAAATTTGCAAGTTAAATACTTACCTCTTATGAAAGAAGTCTAATTTTATCCTTTTGATGATGTTTCTCTTTTAATCTCCCTCTAATTATGGTTGTGTTGCAAGAATAAGGATAATTTATCCACAAATCCTCTCATAAGCTCCATGAAAGCTCTTCCTCTCCTCTCTACTGGCCTCTAATGGTTTTATATTCTTTTTACCCTATCCTCACACAAATATTATGTATAATGCTTGAAATTTCGTAACTCCCTTAGCCCTAGTCTATAAAATGACTAAAATTCCCTCTTGGGGTGCCGGTTTGGTCAAAAACTGTCCCGGGACCCAAACTATAGACCCGAGTATATTATTCTGACTATTTCGGCTCTTTTGGTCTCATTCGTGACCTTAAAATCATCATCCGAGTTACTCATTTTTTATTTCGATTTCGACCTCATTTAGTCCACACATGACATCCGGTTGAGATAACATATTGTCACGCTTTATAACGTCAAGTATGTAATTACTATTCACTTAATAATTTTATTCAATAAACATTAATCATTTCTCTCCGATTAATAATTTAATCAACCCGTAATATTTAATTTCCATTAAATTACGTCACAATTGTAATTTAAATTTAACCGAATTAATTCATTTTTAATTCCTCAAGAATACGGGTTGTTACATACTTCCCCCCTTAGAAGGGAATTTCATCCGCAAATTTTGGACGTACTCATGGTGAATAACTCTGGATACTGCTCATGCATGTCATCCTCCCGCTTCTATTTCTATTCGTCTACATTATGGTGTGTGACACCCCGCCAAATTAAATACCGGGCGATCACTCCTTTATTAAATTAAATCAAGGTAAACAGTTGGTTCATTCTCAACATCACTGTCGATAAAAATAAATTTTCCAATTTAGCACCCTAAATAATTAAGCTAAGTGTCAAAAACCATTTTCATACATAACTTTCCAAATTTTATTTAAAGAAAAAGATTTATTTATTTAAAAACAACATTCAATAAGTAAGAATCACACCACATTAAATTCTGCAACATAAACCAATTAATAGAATACATTCGTCAGTCGAATGTCAGCATACGAAATCTAAAATCACATAACTAAACTGAATAAATCCATAGTAACAATACTGGAAATAACCGAAATACAAATGTCCCAATAACAATGGAATAATGGAATGAACTACACATTCTCAACTAGTGAAAGTACTAAGAGTGGATCCGAATGAATGAAGTCGTCTAATCAAGAGACCTGCAACTCCCCCCTAAGCTGCAGCGCATTCCTTCCAAGAGATCCTAAGCAAGACGCCCCTGTGGCTGGGCACCTGTAATACATACATATATATACAAGAGAGAGAGAAACGGGTTAGAGCCCGAAAGTGTGTTTGATTTAAAATACGTTTAGCAAGTATTTAAATGGATACAGGCCAATGCAACAACATATTAGTGCGTCACTCTCTTGAGAAATACTCACCTCTCTTCTAATGTGCACACATATCGCACTAACTTTCCCAATGGTTTATCTTATCATTTTATCATACTAACCTTCCCACTAATTTAGCGTATCTTAACTTACTCATAAGATTTCAAAACCGAACAATATTATTGTTTAAAAAGAATGCTTCCAATTAGCAGCACAACTCTCGTTTTAGCTTTTATTAATTTGTAAAGTTTCTCAGTAACATATTATACTCTCACAAAATAAGTATTTACTATTTGGGTCATCAACCATGTCCTACTTATCAAGTCACAGTAGGCAATTTCCAAATCTCATATATATATTAACTACTCGTATAATATATATAAAATAACAGCTCCCCACATAAAACTATGGTGCGTGCATACTCTACTATCCAAAGCCCCATATCACTCATATTAAGGGGAATACATTCGGAATCACTCTCGAATTGTATTAACATAAATACACAAACAATATTGAGGCGAAGAATAGATTCCAAGTCTCTAAGAGGATGGCACATGCCCGCGTCTCTTAGGACCGTCTGAACTATCACATCGATAGCCTGTACCAAGGATATCTATCTTCTAGGGTACAAGTCAATATCCCCCATAAAGGTCCCATCGAGATAAGACTTGTCCCAGCGCGGTAACCTCAGGGATAGCAAGTAGCGTGGGCATGATTTTCACAAGTATATAATATATGTACACACAATCATATAAATATCCCACTTTATCATATTAATATAGGTTCTTCTCGTCACCCATAATTACAACATTTATCCTAAATTTCACATTATTAGTATTACGTATAAGGTTTCATATCTAACCTTAACTCGAAAGGTTTTCTCACTTATTACGTGACATTCGTGGACTTTATCCTTCCGAGTAGAAAATTCAGTAGGTATACCTCTATTCACTATCGTAGCTATTCGCCGCAATCTCTTACTTGAATTACGTAGTTTCATCGTTCATTATATAATTATCCCAAAAACAAGATTCTCGTCTTAATATAAAGTTCCCAACACTTATTCATATGTCCTACTGGTCTTTCCTATCTCCCAAAACATTTCGTTAAGAATTACCAAGAATTATATCGCGATAAATTTAATTTAACTAATTAAACAAGGGAAATAGGAGTCTGCCAGGAGGGGTCGATCGATCGAGGTCTGGGGCTCGATCGATCGAACCTTCGATCGATCGAAGCTCTAGGCTCGATCGATCGATCAAGCAGGTCTGCGAAAATCTGCAGAAATGCAGTTACGGGTTCTACCAATTTTCTTCATCCAAAACCATGTTTTTCCATTCTAAACATCCCAAAAATCCTACTACTATCATTATAACCATATACCATATGTTTTCAACGTAAAGCATGTGTATATCTAACATTAAACATGGAAAATTAACCCAAAATCCCATCTAATCATCAAGAACCCTAGAGTTTTTCTTAATCATGGTTCTAATCTGTTTTTACCAGAATTCCCTTCTAATATATCATCAAAATTTTGTGGGTTATATTCCTCTACATGGCAAGGATTCCAGAATTGTAGTATTAATCAATACTACATGCATTTTCCTAACACAAATTGGGTTTTCTTCCATAGTTTTCATCTCTAATCAATCCTAAACTAATATGAAGATTGTACTAACGAAAATACGCAAGATAAATAGTTGCCTGGGATTTTCAGAAGTCTGGTTTGCAGATGAATCCGGTGTGGTTGCGTTCCCCTTCTCGCGATCTACGCGTTGGTGGTGGCGGCGGTGCAAACCGGTGACTTTTTGGCCTTGAATTGCCTTGGAGCTCTCTCCTCTCTTCTCCAATGGCCATCACTTGTGTTCTGAATATTCTAACCCTAAAAGACTAACATAAATGGCTGATATAGGTTGTTGAATTTCGTGGGTTTAATTACCCAAAAAGGTGAAATGACTAAATTGCCCTCCCCACCAATTAGGCCTAATAACGCCCCGAGACCCAAACTAAACCCCCGGGTACACTTTTCAGACTATCTCGACCCTTCCGGACGCATTGGCGCACTCAAAATGACCATACGGACAACTTATAAAATATTCACTTTTTATTTAACAAAATTAGTCCCGACGTGACACGGGCACGTCCCGACTTAAATTTCCGAAATTATCATTTAATTCACTGATGACATTCAATATAACCAATATAATATATTACTAACTCTCGTCACGTTAATAATTATAACATAATTAATTTCTGGATTTTTATTAAATAAATCATTCACGTTAAATTTAATAAATCCCCAAATTAATATAGCATAAAAATACGGGGTATTACATACTTCCCCCCTAATAACGGAATTTCGTCCCGAAATTCGGAAAATAAGGCATACCTGGTAAAAAAAACTCTGGATATCTCTCGCGCATATCTGCCTCACGCTCCCAAGTGGATTCCTCCACATTATGATGCTCCCACTGGACTCGCACAAGTGGAACTATCTTCGACCTCAATCTCCTTTCACTATAGTCTAGAATAGCCACTGGTCTCTCTTCGTAAGAACTATCAGGCTGTAAGTCGATCTCATCTATCGCAATATAAGTATGGGCCATATCATCCCGAAGATACCGTCTCAACGACGAGATGTGGAATACATCGTGAATGCGATGTAAATGTTCTGGCAGTCCCAACCTATATGCAACCGTCCCAATCCTCTCGATGATGGGAAATGGTCCTACGTACCTCGGAGTCAACTTCCCCTTCTTCCCAAACCTCATCACTCCCTTCATAGGAGATACACGCAATAACACTTGGTCCCCCACACTAAACTCCCGGAAGAACCGTTTCGCATCGGCGTAGCTCTTCTTCCTGTCCTGGGCTACCCGAATACGACTCCTGATTATCTCAATCCTCGCGGAGGTCTCCTGAATCACCTCCGGTCCTAGCAACTTGTTGTCCCCCACTTAGAGCCAACAAGTGGGAGAACGACAAGGCCTGCCATACAAGGCCTCAAATGGAGCCATACCAATCATAAACTGATACGAGTTATTATAAGCGAACTCTACCAGTGGAAGGTGTGGCTCCCAACCTCCTCCAAAATCGAGAACACACATGCGTAGCATATCCTCTAACATTTGATTAGTACGCTCTGTCTGTCCATCTGTTTGTGGGTGGTAAGCTTAACTCAACCTCAACTCAGTACCCATAGCCTCCTGAAAGCTTTCCCAGAAGCGTGACAAGAAAATCTTGTCCCTATCTGACACAATATTCAGGGGCACCCCATGTAATCTGACAATCTCAGAAATGAACAACTGAGCATACTGGCCCGTGGTATAATCTGTCCGCACTGGCAGAAAATGAGCCACCTTGGTCAAACGATCTACAATCACCCAGATAGAATCGTGGCCCCGCTATGATGTAGGCAATCCCGTAATAAAATCCATGGAAATACTCTCCCACTTCCACGCGGGTACTTCCAACGGCTGAAGCAATCCTGACGGTTTCTGGTGGTCCACCTTTACCAGTTGGCAGGTAGAACACTTGGACACGAACTCGGCAATGTCCTTCTTCATCCCACTCCACCAGTATTGTCGCCTCATATCCTGGTACATCTTATTGCCTCCCGGATGAACTGCAAATCGGGACCCATGAGAATGAGTCATCACTGCATGACGTAATTCTTCTCCTTCTGGAACCACCAATCTCCCATTAAACCGCAAACCTCCATCGGAACTAACAGAATAGGACTCAGCGCCCTCAGCTAAAAGTCGCACAATCTGCTCTTGGCAAAATAGGTCTGTGGTCTGTGCCTGTATCACCCTCGTAACAATCTCGGGTGTAACTAACATCACGGATATGAAAGAACGTGCTACTGCATCCTGGTGACCCAACTCCTTCCACTTTACTTTCCAGACGTCCGCTAGATCGTCTACCGATCTACGGCTCAACGCATCAGCAACTACGTTGGCCTTCCCCGGATGATACTGTATTTCGAACTGATAGTCTTTCACAAACTCTAACCACCTGCGTTGACGCATATTCAGCTCTCGCTGAGTGAACAAGTACTGCAGTGACTTATGGTCTGTGAATAAACGGAATTTCTCTCCCAACAAATAGTGCCTCCATATCCTCAATGCAAAGACGACCGCTGCTAACTCCAGGTCGTGGGTGGGGAAATTCTTCTCATGCGGCTTAAGCTTGAGTGAGGCAAAATATATAGCCTTCTCCTCCTGCTGAAGTACTCCCCCAAGTCCCCGTAAAGAGGCATCGGTGTAAACCAGGTATTCCACACCCGGCTTCAGTAACGTAATGAGTGGCGCTGAAGTAAGCTTGTCTTTCAGCTCGTCGAATGCCAACTGACAAGCGTCATCCAAACATATGGTACCCCCTTGCGAGTCAGATTGGTCAATGGACCCACTATTTTGGAGAATCCCCGAATGAATATCATGTAGTAACCAGCTAACCCCAAGAAACTACGCACTTCCGTCGATGTCGTGGGCTGTCCCCACTCCCTCACCGCTGATACTTTACTCGGGTCAACTGCTATCCCCTACTCAGAAACAACATGTCCCAAGAACTGTACCTCTCGCAACCAGAATCTACATTTCTCGTACTTAGCATACAGCCGATGCTCTCGTAGAGTCTGAAGAACCTGCCTCAAGTGCTCGGCATGCTCCTCTTCGGAGTGTGAATATATCAAGATGTCATCTATGAAGACGATGACAAACTGATCCAAGAACTCTCTGAATACTCGGTTCATCAAGTCCATGAAAACGGCTGGAGTATTTGTGAGTCCGAACGGCATTACCCTGAACTCATAGGACCCATATCTCGACAAGAAGGCAGTCTTTGAAACATCCTTCTCTCTAATACGTAATTGATGGTACCCCGACCTCAGATCTATCTTCGAAAAGAAAGTTTCTCCCCTCAACTGGTCGAACAGATCATCTATTCGAGGCAACAGGTACTTATTCCGTATCGTGACCTCGTTCATCTCTCGGTAGATCACACACAATCTCAGTGAACTATCTCTCTTCTTAACAAACAAGACTGGAGCGCCCCAAGGTGAGGTAATCCTACCAATGAAGCCCTGACCTAACAGTTTCTCTATCTGATCTCGTAGCTCTCGCATCTCTGCCGGAGCCATACGGTACGGTGCGTGTGCTATAGCTCTCGTATCTGGCAATAAATCTATAACAAAGTCTATCTCTCGACTGGGGGTAGGCCTGGTATCTCCTGAAACACATCGGAATACTCCCTGACAACTGGGATCGAATCTAAGGGAATCACGACCTCCTTAGAGGTATCCTCCTCTATGTAATACAAATGAGCGGTCGAGCCTCCCTCTGGGCGAGGCATCGCCACTACAAACATCTCTTTCCCCGGAATGTAAAAAATAATGCTCCCACCGAAGCAATCAATCATGGCTCTATAAGCTGCGAGCCAATCCATACCAATAATCACATCATGCTCGTGCATGTCTAAGACTAACATGTCTGCAGGTAATACCAAGCTACCAATCTCTACCCCCACTCCCCGGAATATAAAGAAAATAAGTGACCCACTCCCCAATGGTGAGTCGACACACGTCACGGTGCTCTCTGCTGTGGCTAACAACCCTAAGGACTTCGCAAAATGCGTAGCTATAAAACAGTGCGTCGCCCCAGTATCAAACAAAACCCGACCCATAGTACCATGGATAGGAAACATACCCTCAATCGCGGGTGGTGCCTGTGGAGCTGCTGCCTAGTGGACGTTATAGATACGTCCATACTGTAATTTCCCCTGCTGCACTGGAGCTGCTGGAATGGCTGGTAGGGCTGGCACCTGGGCTGGAGCTGGGAGGGCAGGTGGAAAAAGTGGTCTCTACGGCTCATTACGGGCTCCCTGCTGCTGTGGGGCCCTATCGCCCTCTGGGCAATCCTGACGCCTATGGCCGTGTTTACCGTACCCAAAGCATCGGCCTTTGAAGTTACCTCCCCTCTGACCCTGCTGTCCACGGCCCTGTTGGCCGTTACCTCCACGCCACTGGCCCTGTTGGCCCTGATGTGCGCGCTGTTGGCCCTGCTGGCCCTATTGTTGTCCCTGCAGTCGGTGTTGGCCCTGCCTGAAACCCCCGAATCCCTGCCTAGAATCACTTGAACGGAATCGCTTAGCAGGGTCCCCCTGATGGGAACTCTGCTCGTGCTGACGAGTCTGTCCATGAGATGGTGCCCCACTGGCACTATTACCCCCGGCCCTGCCCTGCTGGCTGGGCTCTCCTGCTCTCTTGCTTCCCTGCAGATGGAAGCGATGATCCTGGCAATGTAGCAACGCGGCATTGAGTACATCAGTGAACGTACTCAGGGATAGATTCCCAATAAGGTGCTGACGGATCCTCCAAGCTAACCCATCGATAAACAGCATAATCGTCTTGCTCTCAGTAGGTGCCTCATCTGGAACAATGGTGATAAGTCTCGTGAACTCCTCCTCATACTCTGCTACGGTAAGAATCTCCTGCTTCAGATTCAGTAATCTCCGTCTCATCTCAGTCTGCACTGCGGGTGGAAAATACTTGCGGTCAAACCGCTCCCAGAACAACTGAATAGGGATCGTGTCCCTCTCCTCCAGAGTGGTAGTGGATTCCCACCACTGTAATGCGGCTCCCACTAGCTTAAAGGAAGCCAATAACTGCTTTTGCACATCAGTTCACTCATACATACGGAGATGCCGCTGGATGTCCTTCTTCCATTGGCTAACTGTAACAATATCGGAGCTACCAGAAAACTCAAGGGGATGCGCTTTCTGAAAAGCATCCCGAACCCTCTCCCATGAAAATGGAAGCTGTGCTGGTACTGGCGCCACTGCCTGAACCTGGGGTGGAGCCTGCTGAATCACCGCTATCGCGGCATTCACCGCCTGAGCAACAATGGCGGCTACTTCGTTCGCATTCATTGTGCCTTGTGCCGGAACTGCTGGCTGTTCGGCCTGGGCACGCCTATCTTTCGAAGCACGTCTCGGAGGCATCTGAAACGTGAACAAGTTTATTAGTCTACAGTTATTATCAAATCTCAAATAGCTGAAGACTTAAACGTAAAAGCAAGAATACAAAAATCCTAAAAATAAGGCTCTATAGCAATAACGTTAAGCTGAAAGCGAAATAATCCGTACAGATCCTATGGACACTAGAACCTGATGCTCTGATACCACCTGTGACACCCCGCCTAATTAAATACCGGGCGATCACTCCTTTATTAAACTAAATCAAGGTAAACAGTTGGTTCATTCTCAGCATCACTGCCGATAAAAATAAATTTTCCAATTTAGCACCCTAAATAACTAAGCTAAGTGTCAAAACCATTTTCATACATAACTTTCCAAATTTTATTTAAAAAAAAAGATTTATTTATTTAAAAACAACATTCAATAAGTAAGAATCACACCACATTAAATTCTGCAACATAAACCAATTAATATAATACATTCGTCAGTCGAATGTCAGCATACGAAATCTAAAATCACATAACTAAACTGAATAAATCCATAGTAACAATACTGGAAATAATCGAAATACAAATGTCCCGATAACAATGGAATAATGGAATGAGCTACACATGCTCAACTAGTGAAAGTACTAAGAGTGGATCCGAATGAATGAAGTCGTCTAATCAAGAGACCTGCAACTCCCACCTAAGCTGCAGCGCATTCCTTCCAAGAGATCCTAAGCAAGACGCCCCTGTGGCTGGGCACCTATAATACATATATATATATATATATATACAAGAGAGAGAGAGAGAGAGAGAGAAAAACGGGTCAGAGCCCGAAAGTGTGTTTGATTTAAAATACGTTTAGCAAGTATTTAAATGGCTACAGGCCAATGCAACAACATATTAGTGCGTCACTCTCTTGAGAAATAATCACCTCTCTTCTAATGTGCACACCTATCGCACTAACTTTCCCAATGGTTTATCTTATCATTTTATCATACTAACCTTCCCACTAATTTAGCGTATCTTAACTTACTCATAAGATTTCAAAACCGAACAATATTATTATTTAAAAAGAATGCTTCCAATTAGCAGCACAACTCTCGTTTTAGCTTTTAATAATTTGTAAAGTTTCTCAGTAACATATTATACCCTCACAAAATAAGTATTTACTATTTGGGTCATCAACCATGTCCTACTTATCAAGTCACAGTAGGCAGCTTCCAAATTTCCAAATCTCATATATATATTAACTACTCGTATAATGTATATAAAATAACAGCACCCCACATAAAATTATGGTGCGTGCATACTCTACTATCCAAAGCCCCATATCACTCATATTAAGGGGAATACATTCGGAATCACTCTCGAATTGTATTAACATAAATACACAAACAATATTGAGGCGAAGAATAGATTCCAAGTCTCTAAGAGGATGGCACATGCTTGCGTCTCTTAGGACCGTCTGAACTATCACATCGATAGCCTGTACCAACGATATCCATCTTCTAGGGTACAAGTCAATATCCCCCATAAAGGTCCCATCGAGATAAGACTTGTCCCAGCGCGGTAACCTCAGGGATAGCAAGTAGCGTGGGCATGATTTTCACAAGTATATAATATATGTACACACAATCATATAAATATCCCACTTTATCATATTAATATAGGTTCTTCTCGTCACCCATAATTACAAAATTTATCCTAAATTTCACATTATTAGTATTACGTATAAGGTTTCATCTCTAACCTTAACTCGAAGGGTTTTCTCACTTATTACGTGACATTCGTGGACTTTATCCTTCCGAGTAGAAAATTCAGTAGGTGTACCTCTATTCACTATCGTAGCTATTCGCCGAAATCTCTCACTTGAATTACGTAGTTTCATCGTTCATTATATAATTATCCCAAAAACAAGATTCTCGTCTTAATATAAAGTTCCCAACACTTATTCATATGTCCTACTGGTCTTTCCTATCTCCCAAAACATTTCGTTAAGAATTACCAAGAATTATTTCGCGATAAATTTAATTTAACTAATTAAACAAGGGAAATAGGAGTCTGCCAGGAGGGGTCGATCGATCGAGGTCTGGGGCTCGATCGATCGAACCTTCGATCGATCGAAGCTCTAGGCTCGATCGATCGATCAAGCAGGTCTGCGAAAATCTGCAGAAATGCAGTTACGGGTTCTACCAATTTTCTTCATCCAAAACCATGTTTTTCCATTCTAAACGTCCCAAAAATCCTACTACTATCATTATAACCATATACCAGATGTTTTCAACGTAAAGCATGTGTATATCTAACATTAAACATGGATAATTAACCCAAAATCCCATCTAATCATCAAGACCCCTACAGTTTTTCTTAATCATGGTTCTAATCTGTTTTTACCAGAATTCCCTTCTAATATATCATCAAAATTTCGTGGGTTATATTCCTCTACATGGCAAGGATTCCAGAATTTTCATATTAATCAATACTACATGCATTTTCCTAACACAAATTGGGTTTTCTTCCATAGTTTTCATCTCTAATCAATCCTAAACTAATATGAAAATTGTACTAACGAAAATACGCAAGATAAATACTTGCCTGGGATTTTCAGAAGTCTGGTTTGCAGATGAATCCGGTGTGGTTGCGTTCCCCTTCTCGTGATCTACGCGTTGGTGGTGGCGGCGGTGCAAACCGGTGACTTTTTGGCCTTGAATTGCCTTAGAGCTCTCTCCTCTCTTCTCCAATGGTCGTCACTTGTGTTCTGAATATTCTAACCCTAAAAGACTAACCTAAATGGCTGATATAGGTTGCTGGATTTCGTGGGTTTAATTACCCAAAAAGGTGAAATGACTAAATTTCCCTCCCGGGGTACCAATTAGGCCTAATAACGCCCCGAGACCCAAACTAAACCCCCGGGTACACTTTTCTGACTATCTCGACCCTTCCGGACGCGTTGGCGCACTCAAAACGACCATACGGACAACTTATAAAATATTCACTTTTTATTTAACAAAATTAGTCCCGACGTGACACGGGCACGTCCCGACTTAAATTTCCGAAATTGTCATTTAATTCACTGATGACATTCAATATAACCAATATAATATATTACTAACTCTCGTCACGTTAATAATTATAACATAATTAATTTCCGGATTTTTATTAAATAAATCATTCACGTTAAATTTAATAAATCCCCAAATTAATATAGCATAAAAATACGGGGTATTAAATGGTGCCCCCAGTAAACCTTAACCAAGGGTACCACCTTTGACCGCATTTTACGCTCACTACGATCAACTATTGACACCGGTCTCTCTTCGTATGATATGTTGGGCTGTAAGTCGATCTCCTCTAATGGAACGTGCTAAAAAGTTGCCTCACCCCTCCAGTATCTCTTCAGCGATGACACATGAAATACATCGTCAATCCGATGTAGGTGCTCCGGTAATCCCAATCTATAAGCCACTGGTCCCACCCTCTTAATAATCGAAAATGGTTCCACAATCTCGGTGACAATTTTCCTTTCTTACCAAATCTCATAACTCCTTTCATAAGAGACACTCACACCAACACCTGGTCGCCAACCTCAAGCTCAATGTGTCTCCTGTCTGCATCGGCATAACTTTTTCTGCCCATCTTGAGCTATCTGGATGCACCCTCGAATCAACTCAATATTGTAAATGGTATCCTGAATAATTTGGGCCCCGATAATTTATTATCCCTTACCTCCAACCAGCAAGTAGGTGAACGACAAGGCTGGCCATATAATGCCTCAAATGGTTCCATACCGATGGAGAATTTGTAGGAGTTATTATACCCAAATTCCACCAAAGGAAGATACTGATCCCATCCTCACCCAAAGTCAAGTATATACATCTGTAACATATCCTCAAGCATTTAATCAACCCTTTCAATCTGTCCATCTATCTTTGGGTGATGAGATGTACTCAACCGTAAATTTGTACCCATCGCCTTTTGAAAAATCTGCCAATATTGGGACATAAAGATCTTATCCCGATCGGACACAATATTGAGTAGAACCCCATGTAATCGTACTATCTCAGTAATAAATAACTGTGCATACTCCTTCGTCTCAAAATCCGTACAAACTGGAAGGAAATGAGCCACCTTGGTCAATTGATCCACTATCACCCATATGGAATCATGACCTCACTGCGATAACGATAACTCGATAATAAAATCTATGGAAATACTCTCTCATTTCCACATAATAATCTCGAGTGGCTACAACATTCCTGACGGTCTCTTGTGGTCTACCTTCACAAGATGGAAGGTAGCACACTTTGTGACAAACTTTACTATGTCTCGCTTCATTTTCGACCACCAATATTGTCAGCGTATATCCTAGTACATCTTACCCCCACTGGGATGTATCTCAAATTGGGACCTGTGAGCCACTGACATCACTGCGTGTCTCAAATTGTCATTATCTGAAACCACGAGCCTCCCATTAAAATGCAAATCGCCCTCTGAACTAATCGAGTACCCCTCTGCCCCATCAGCTAATAATTAGCGAACTTTATCCTGGCAGTGCTTGTCCTCTTCTTGTGCTTTTACTACCCTCATCACAATCTCGAGAGCGATAGCTAATACTAACATACAAGCCATCGAAATATCATCGTTGTGTTGAGGCTCTTTCCACTTCACTTTTTAAACTTCCGCTAGATCTCCTGCAGGCCTTCAGCTCAACTCGTCTGCCACCATGATTGCCTTTTCAGGATGATACTGAATATCAAACTGGTAATCCTTCACGAACTCCAACCACCTCCTCAGCCTCATGTTCAGATATTTCTACATGAAAAGATACTGAAGAGATTTATGGTCCATGAATAAGGTAAACTAATCTCCCAATAAATAGTGCCTCCATATCCTCAAGGTAAAAAATAACTACTGCTAACTCCAAATTATGCGTGAGGTAATACTTCTCATGGAGCTTAAGCTTACGAGATGCATATGCTATGGCCCTATTATCCTTTTGCAATACACCCCCAAGTCCTTGCAAGGATGCATCAGTGTAGACACAGTACACCACTCCTCCCTTAGGCAGTGCAAGTACGGGTGCTGAGGTTAATTTGTTCTTTAGCTCATCGAAAGCTAGCTGAAAATGGTCGTCCTAAATAAACGGCACCCCTTTGCAAGTTATGTTTGTCAACAGACCCGCAATCTTCAAAAAAAACTTAACGAACCTCCGGTAATATTCTACCAACCCTAAAACTCTACGAACCTCGATCAGTGTCGTGGGTTATCCCCACTCCCTCATCACCTATACCTTACTTGGATCAACAACGATACCCTTTTTAGACACATTATGTCCCATAAATTGCACCTCCCGAAGACATAACCCATATTTACCAAACTTTTCATACAATTGATTTCTCTAAGTGTCTGTAAAACCTTCTGTAAATGCTCGGCATGCTCATCCTCAGAATGAGAGTACACCAAGATGTCGTCAATGAATACAATCACAAACTGGTCAAGGAACTCTCGAAAAACCTGATTCATCATATCCATGAACACTGCTGGTGCATTGGTGAGTTCAAATGGCATCAAACCCATATCGTGTCAGAAAAGCAGTCTTAGGAACATCCTCCTCCTAACGCGTAACTTATGATAATCGAACCTCAAATCTATCTTGGAAAAGTAAGTTGTTCCCCTCAGCTGGTCAAATAAATTGTCAATATAAAGCAGTGGATACTTATTTCGGATTGTGACTTTATTCAACTCTCTATAGTCAATACACAACCGAAGTGACCCATCCTTCTTCTTGACAAATAACACCGGTGCACCCCATGGTGAAGTACTCCATTGAATTAAACCGTACCCCAAGAGTTGATGAATTTGTAACTTCAACTCCCGCATCTCTGATGGGCCCATGCAATAAGGCACTCAACCTATAAGTCTCGTACCCAGAGCTAAGTCAATAATAAAATCAATTTCTCGGTTAGACGGCAACCCGGTATGTCCTTAAATACATCCTCGAACTCCCTCGTGACTAGAATCGAGTCTAATGAAACTATCGCCTCCTGTGAGGTCTCCTCCTTGATGTAATATAGATGTGTGCTCGACCCTCCTTCAGGAAAAGCCATCACCACTAAGAACATCTCATGTCCTGAAATAGAGAATACAACAGTCCTCCTGAAACAATCCACCATCACCCGATATCCATCTAACCAATCCATCCCCAAGATAACATTATAACCCCTCCATATATAATACAAAAACATCGGAGGCTAAACATAATTTACCCATATCGATATCCACACCTATACAGATCAAGTGTATAAGTGACCCACTACACATTGGTGACTCCACACATATAAAGAGACTATCGAATGTCTCTGATAGGCTGGCATCACATGCAAATATAATCGCTATTATAGAATATGATGCCCCAGTATCAAATAGAACACTACCCGCAAGCCCGTGAATAAGAAATGCACCCTCTGCTGTTGGTGGTGCCTGTAGGGCCTGCTATATGGAGGTATATCGAATGTTATAGATATGCCCATACCGTAATTATCCCTACTGTGGTGATGCGGGTGGGGATGGTGTTGTAGGTGGCCTATGAGCCTTCTAATCCTTCGGGGCACCCTACTACTGTGGTGCTCTCCCCTGCTATGGGCAATCTCTTCTCTTATGGTTCATCTGTCCACAAATAAAGCATTGGCCTGAAAACTCTCTCTATCACTGGACCTGATTTCCCTGACGGTACTGACCCTTCTATTGGCCCTGCTAGCCTCAACCCTACTGACTTCCCTTATTGTTCCCTTTGCCCTGGTGGCCCTGAGGAACTTGCTGCTGCTGAGGACCCTGTTGGCCCTTCCTGTAACCACCAGATCTGAACCTATTAGAATGATCCCCCTATAAGTAATCCTACCCCTGGTGTATTCCTGACTTTTGTTTTTGTGGTGCTCCACTAGCACCACTCCCTCCTGTCTTTCCCTGCTGGATGGGCTCACCTCCTTTTTTTCCCTTCACATAAAAATAATGATTCTGACAATATAACAATGCAACATTGACGACGTCAGTATAAATCACCAATGCGGTATTATCGATCAAGTGTTGCCTAATCCTCCAGGACAAACCATCCATAAATTTTTTCTTCTTCCTCTATTCATTGTTCACCTCGTCTGGTAAAAAATTCATCAAGCGAGTGAACTCCTTTTCATATTCAGCCACTGAATGATCACCCTGAGTCACCTCACTGAACCCTCACTGAACTTCTTCATCATCTCAGTCTCTATGGCTAGTGGAAAGTATTTATAGTCAAACTGCACCCAGATATCAGTAATAGTCATAGTATCTCTCTCTGCAATGGTGGTAAATGACTCCCACCACTGTAATGCTGATCAAATTAAACTAAAAGTAGTTAGCATCTATTTCTGCACCTCACTATAGTCTACCATATGCAAGTGGCACTGAATATATTTCTTCCACTGGCATGCCCCAATTACATCAAAAATCCCCTAAAATTTCGGTGGGTGTTCCTTCTAGAAAGCCTCCCTAACCCTCTGTCACTCTGTCAATCCTGGGTGTGCCTAAACCCCTGGTGCCTTTGGCTGCGGTGGCTACTGGACCTGAGGGAAATGTTGAGCCATGGAAGTTATAGTTGCATTCACTGCTTATGCCACTATCGTTGCCACCTCAGTTGTTGTCACTATCCCTTGTGGTGCTTATGGCTTTGGTTGAGCCTCCCTCGCATTATTCTGAGTCGCTTCTCTTATTGCTCGTCGTCTCCTGGGTGGCATCTGAAAATAGATTTGAATTGTATGAGTTAACAGTAAATACAATTATAATAGAAGAAAAACGAATCTAAAATGTGTAATCATAAATGCAGCATTCCTATTGATAGGGCTCTGGGTCAAAAAACGCTACGCTGAAATCGTAATAAGACTCATAGATGCTCTGATACCATTTGTGACACCCCGCCTATTTTTATCCTGGGTGATCCGTCCATTACTAAATTAAACATGAATCATTAATGGTTTCATTTTTAGCATCACTGTCGAAAACTTTTTAATAACAAACCACCTATGTCAAATTAATGTCAAATTTTATCTTTTATTATGAACACATGCGTAAATAAATTAATTTAAATGAACTAAATCATTCACACATAAATATAGTCTGAACAATCACATGATAGATATATAAATAAATGAGACCGAAGAAACCATTGGTTCTCCAATTGTAAAATCCAATCACAATCTGAAATAAATAACTAAATACAGTCTGATGCATAACTAAATAACTAAAGTCTGAATACAGTCTGATGCATAACTAAATACAATCACAATCTGAAATAAATAACTAAAGTCTGAATACAGTCTGATGCATAACTAAATAAAACATAGTAATCTCCTTCAAGTCTCCACGCTGCTGTAGCTACGTATATCTGGATAGGATCGCTAAGATTGGGCACCCCTATAGCTGGACACCTAAAAGGTTTTGAACATATTTTTTTGACACGGGTCAGAGTCCAAGTAAAATATTTGAAAGTATTTTGCAAGTATTTAAATCAATTATTTATTACACATGTATTATCCACGTACACTCATTTGAGATCCTCACCCTTCAACTAATGTGCACGTCTAATGTATTCTACCTAACTAGTATCACTTTCCCAACTAACTAATGTATTTGACTACTCTCACTAAGTCTCATTCCCTCGTATTTACCCATACGACATAATATTATAGTCCCAATAATAAATTTATTTATTCTCATTTTATTATTGAGTCAATCATTTAAGTTCCACAACTTAAATTCTTTTAGTTTTACATCATATATCAATTCTACTGTCTCACATAAGTAGATATATCATACTGGTGTATATTCATCCCACGCATATAATATATACACAACTATAGCATCCTCTAAATGGCCCCTCGTGATGCTGGCATACTTTGCTATCAAGTCCATTTACCTCTCGTACTCAATCAAGGACTATTAGTTCGACATGTCTCCTCGAACCCAAAATCAATCAACACAGTGGTGGAGGCGAACATGGTTCTAAGCCTTTGGGATATGCACATACCTAATGTACCCAAACAACCTTCTAGTCCCATTAATACACGACACATAGTGGACTGCCCTAAGTTCCATGTTCTGGGGCATAACTATACCTCACTCGAATCGTCAAGGTGGGATCGCCCTCTACGTGAAAACCTCATGATAGCAGCAGCGTAGGTATGTTCACACACATAATTAAATCATATTTATAAGTATTCACACCACACACACACACACACACACACACACATATATATACATATATATATATATATATATATATATATATATATATATTTCAGTAGATATGCACACAACCCAATTTCATCAACTCGTACGTAGTATATATCACTCACATATTTGACATACTATTAATTTTAATTAAAATTCTAATATATATATTTTCAAGTATCACTCACTACTATAAGGGCCCTACTTAAATCATAATTAATATGTAGTTATTCCCATCGTCACTACTGGTCATAACATAAGTTCACTAATCACTACGTAACCCTTCTCGAACTTCATTCATTTATCACTTTCGGATATTTTCTCGATTTTCCCAATACTTCACTCATCTCAATTTATCTAAAACAAATCTGTTATTTAGGCCTATTGTCATTTTTATATTTCCCTCTATAATTTAAGAATACCCCAAAAGTCCCCTCACAAATTCTCCATAATTTCTGGGCTTAAAAAGGAACAATTTTTGAATTCTGGGCAAAATTGAATAGATTCGCCCAATGGCCGAATCGGTTTGCCTAGCCGAATATCATATAATTGGTTTTATTCAACATTCAACCCTATTCCCAATTATGAGTTATATTCATCAAACTACATGAATTGTATCATTATTCCTTAATTCAAAGACTGTACTCTATATGGGTATTATAACTCATAAAATTTGCAAGTTAAATACTTACCTCTTATGAAAGAAGTCTGATTTGATCCTTTTGGTGATGCTTTTCTCTTAATCCACCCTCTAATTATGGTTATGTTGCAAGAATAAGGATAATTTCTCCACAAATCCTCTCCCAATCTCTAAGAAAGCTCTTCCTCTCCTCTCTACTGGCCTCTAATGGTTTTATATTCTTTTTAACCTAGCCTCACACAACAACAAGTATGTATAACCTTTGAAATTTCATAGCTCCCTTAGCCCTAGTCTATAAAATGACTAAAATGCCCTCTCAATTGGTCGGCTTGGTCTAAAACTGTCCTGAGACCCAAACTATACACGCGAGTATACTATTTTGACTATTTCGGCCTTCTGAACTCATTGGTGAACTCAAAATCATCATGCGAGTTACTCATAATTTATTTCCTATCTCGACCTCATTTAGTCCACATACAACATCCGATTGAGATAATATACTGTCTAGTTACTATCACACGTTATAACGTCAAATATGTAATTACTATTCACTTAGTAATTTTATTCAATAAACATTAATCATTTCTCTCCGATTAATGATTTAATCAACCCATAATATTTAATTTCTATTAAATTACATCACACGTGTACTTTTAATTTAACAGAATCAATTCATTTTTAATTCCTAAAAAATACGGGTTGCTGCAGGATTATTGTTATTTTCCAGTGGTAGTGTAGGTCTATTGAGTGGATAATATAGATATTATATAAGCTGATGCGATATGCCCGGTGCTCCAGATTCCGCGTGTTGGAGTGGCTTAACAAGACTCTAAAGGGTATCCTTCAGCGATACCACTACTACACTAGCCTTCAGATGGTCCATGGAAGATGCGTGTAGTGAGAGAGGAGGGGGCAAATGAGTACATTCCCATGGCCCATTACAACCCAGAGGTCGCGATGGGTATTATGCCTGAAATCTACAAGTGTTATAGGTAATACTTCATTTAATTAGTTTATTTAATTATTAATACTTTGTTACTATTTTTGTGTGTATTAACTTGTTTTATTTATATAGGATGAGTGTTGGATCAACCTGTATGATTACATCGTGCATGAGTAGAGTTTAAGAGATCTATTGTACACCCAAACGCAAGATCGACACCATCGGATACAGTACACTCGGATCCAACTAAGGCAAATGATGTATGAGTTCTCCTCCATGCATATTCATTTGGGTTCGACACATATAGAGCGTGACATCTTGCAGCATATGTTTGACAATTCCACATCAGATACACAAGATGTGCCAGTCACTTTGTCCCAATTGCTGTAAACAGAAATAGAGTAGTCAAGATTGGTTATTTATCAATGGTTACTATTTTTATTGGTTAGTTGGACTAAGTTAGGATTATTTTGTGGTTTACATTCGTTATATCGTGTAAAATCCAAAAAGTCATTATTTGGTCGATCTTGTGGTTAACACGTTATGGGTAGTCTTTTCAACCAAATTATTTTATCAAAAAAACAAAAAAGTGTTTATATTTCTCTTATTCATCCTAGCTAATTATTATTAAGAACTATTTTTTATTTTTTAATCCCAATTTTAATCTATTAAAAAACAAGAAAAACTATTTTATTGTACTACTTTCGTCTTAGTTTTAATTATTAATAAAATATAAAAATATTTTTTTGATTAATAAAAATAAAGTGTCTTATTTAATTATTATGCTAATTGAATAAAGTAACTTAAATAAAAAAGTTAATGGTAAATTGGGGATTCAATAATGTAGAATATAAGTAATTTGGGAGTTTATAAAATAAATAGTAAATACTTTTCTTTTGTTCTTGAATAAAATTGTATATATTTTCATCATAATTTGGGTCAGGAATAAGGTAGGAAAGTTTAGTTATTTATTTGTAATTCATTGATTAATTATTGGATAAAATTTTATCTTTATAATATATATAAAAAATGTGTGTGTGTTTGTGCGTGTGTA
This sequence comes from Sambucus nigra, assembly GCA_949130495.1. Classification (NCBI taxonomy): domain Eukaryota; kingdom Viridiplantae; phylum Streptophyta; class Magnoliopsida; order Dipsacales; family Adoxaceae; genus Sambucus; species Sambucus nigra. The sequence goes on from OX422214.1 coordinate 509,944,281, forward strand.
TATATATACAAGCTAATATGTTAATTGTGGGGGAATTATTCGACCATGTCTAAGATAATGAAATGTGTCAGTTTTTTCGATTATCGATCACAGTTCAATAGGATAAGCACAATTGAGGCCGATCAACAAAAATCTCAGAATTATATGTAGTCGACCAAGATCAAATGGCTATCTAAGGTCATGGATTCTCACATAGGTCGACCACTTTCTTTTTATTATAAATGTAACTCAAACCCCTCGAAAAAATAGCATTTAGTCTTTATTATTAAGAGACGATCAATAAATAAAAGAGCAACGCCCATGGACAAAGGCATATTGTTGAACCACATACATCGTGTTCTTGTGTGTGATTGTGAATGCTTTTGTTTTGTTCGGCTTTGATTGTGTTAGTTTTATACTAGTAGAATTTTACGACCAATAATTGGCCTCGTGTGTGGGAAACTACTTTCTTTTCTCAACCAAGAAAATCCAATAAGCAATCATGTCCCACTCATTCAGCGAATGCATCTCATCTCCCGATAGCCGTCTAAATGATTATAATGGACCTGAAGCACCTATAGTTTAGGTTTGAAGTTCATCCTAAAAGGAAGCATAACACTCCTAGTTCATGTCATCATACCTAGACGATGCATACCATGGAGATAAATGAATCACCATGATCCAACCAAATCTCTCGGCTTATGGATGCTTATGAATGACGACTCTATTAATAGGAGGATACCATACCCCTCCAACTAGAGAAGAACCCTCGGCTTCAACTTTTCTAGGAAATATTTGAGAAAGATATTCATAGGTACAAACGTAAGCACCACGCCATACTTATAGCCCTCGGGCTAGGAAAAATCGCAGCCGATGAAGGAGGTCACGGTGCGACTAGGATCACTCTAAGAATAGGAGCTCTCTGGACAGAAGAGACCACAAAGGTAATCATTGCAACAATCAAGATATCCAGAATCTTATCTGACGAGAAATGGAATTATGCCTGAAATCTATAAGTGTTATAGGTAATATTTCATTCAATTAGTTTATATAATTATTAATACTTTGCTACTATTTTTCTATGTATTAACTTGTTTTATTTATGTAAGATGAGTGTTGGATCCGCTTGCATGAGTAGAGTTTTACAGATCTATTGTACACCCAAACACAAGATCGGTACCATCATATACGGTACACGCAAATCCATCTAAGGCAAATGATGTATGAGTTCTCCGCCATGCATATTCAGTTGGATGTGCACATATAGAGCATGACATCTTTCAGCATATGTTTGACGGGTCCGCATCAGACACACAGGATATGCCAGAGTCATTTTTTGGTCCCAGTTACCGTAGACATAAATAGAGTAGTCAGGATTGGTTATTTGTCAATGGTTGTTATTTTTATTGGTTAGTTGGACTAAGTTAGGATTATTTTTGTGGTTTACATTCATTATATCGAGTAAAATCCTAAAAGTCATTTTTTAGTCAGTCTTGTGGTTAACACGTTACGAGTAGTCTTTTCGACCTAATTTATTTTATCAAAAAAACAAAAGGTGTTTATATTTCTCTTATTCATCCTAGCTTTTTATTATTAAGAACTATTTTTTGTTTCTTTAATCCCAGTTTTACTCTGTTAAAAAACAAGAAAAGCTATTTTTTTACTATTTTTCATCTTAGTTTTAATTATTAATAAAATATAAAAATATTTTTTCGATTAATAAAAATAATATGTATTATTTATTATTATACTAATTTAATAAATTATCTTAAATAAAAAAAAGTAAATGGTAGATTGGGAATTCAATAATGTTGAATATGAGTAATTTGGGATTTTGTAAAATAAATAGCAAATAATTTTCTTTTGTTCTTGAATAAAATTGTATATATTTTCATCATAATTTGGGTAAGGTATAAGGTATCAAAGTTTAGTCTGTTATTTGTAATTCATTGTTTAATTATTTGATAAAATTTTATCTTTATGATATATAAAAAATGTTTATGCGTGTGTGTTCGCGTATATATATATATATATATATATATATATATCTTCTTATTATATATACATATGTATGTTGAACGCTGAGAGGCTTCCAATCCCTTGATTCTAATTTTTTAGAATTTTCAATTTTTTAATTCTAACTATTATACGTGTCATGTTCTTAATTTAACAAAAGAGTCATTTATAGTCACTGATTGACATATGTCCCACGTCTCATTTAGGAGAACAGTTATAACTAAATTGTATTATGGATGATATTACGCAAACTTGGAAACTATTCAAACCTCTCCTCTTACTCTTAATGGTTTACGCACTGTACAAGTCTCCAATCTTCACACTAGGGAACACCCTGTTTTTCTTCTTCCAAACTCATCTCCGGGGTCCAACCAATCTTAGCTTATCTCCGACATTATCAAAATTGGGTGACCTTTTAATAAGAGGTACATAATTTTTATTCTATTATAGTTTATCCGTGTTCGTTTTATGTTCATAAATATAACCAATATGATGAATTTTGAGTTCCTCGGTGTTCATTTTAGAAACTTGGTTTATCCGTGTTCATTTTTTGTTTGGATTTTATCTGTGTTCATTTTAGAAACTGGGTTTCCATTTGATGAAATCTGCCACAAATATAACCTTAACTGCCCGTAAAAAAATAAGTTTGAAAAATGGATCCTTTAACCTCAACTGCCCATAAAAATGATTCTCCAACGAATGTTAATGTAATTTAATGTTCGGTTTCAACTTCCAGTAAAAATCAAATTATTTCTTGGATTTCAAAAACAAAGAATAAGGTAATTTAATTTACATTACAATGGTTTATAAGGGAAGAAAGTAATAGAACAAGGGTATATTTCAGTTTGAGAAACAGAAAACAAAGCAAACCCCATTAACAAACAAATCCAGTTGAAACCATTGATGAGGGAGGAAGGTAATAGAGTAAGAGTATCTTTGTTTTCTTCATTCAATACAGAGCACAAAAAACAAACAAAACCAGTTTCAAATAGAGTATGAAACAATAAACAAACCCAATTGAAATCACCGCCCGCCATTCAAAAAGAGTGTTTCAAACCCATTGATAGCGTAACAGTTAACACCCATCACACCCATTTTTAAGGTACAACTCGAGAAAACTCATTTTTTAAGGTACGGCCTGGAAACACCCAGTTTCTCGGCAACCCGAACTCCGGAACTCAACCAATGTACCGACTCGGGAACACCCTATTTTCTGCTTCCGAACTCATCTCCAACGTCCTACCAATCTTCGCCCATCTCCAATGTTCAACTCATATACAATTTCCGCCCACCTTCACTTTCCCGAGTTAAACTTCTTGAACAAATGTGTGTTTTGAAAATTTGACCACTGAAACTCATCTCGGTTAACAAATGGGTGTTGTGAAACTGAACAAATGAGTGTTCAGTTTATATTAATAAATAGCTTCTCTCTCTCTCTCTCTCTCTCTCTCTCTCTCTCTCTCTCTCTCTCTCTCTTAATTTTCAATATTGTCCCAGCTTATGGCTTTTCACTAACATAAATGGAATTTTTTTTCCGTAGGTCAAAGTGGCAAAAAAAAAAAAAAATCTATAGTTTTATATATATATTTACAAAACTATGTAACTATTGTTTTATCTATTTTTTTGATAAAACTATTTTTATATATATTTATAAAAATATTTTGAAAGATAATTTTTTTCATAAATATTTATAAAAAAAAAAAACAGAACAGTTTTTTTGTTTTTTACCAATTTTTATGTGTATTAATAAAAAACAGTTTTTATATATATTTATAAAACTTTTTAACTATTTTTTACCTATTTCTTTTTTTTTATAAAAAAATAGTTAAAATAGTTTTTATATATATATTTATAAAAAACATTTTAAAAATATTTGTTTTGTAATTATTTATAAAAGCAACAAATATAGTTTAAAAAAAGTTTGAATATATATTAAAAAAATAACGATTTCACAGCTTTTTTTAAAAGACAATTAAAAAAAAATTGTTTTTATTTATATCTATAAAAGTAGCAAAGATAGTTAAAGAACTGTTTTGATATATGTTTACAAAAATAACAGTTTTTACTCTTTCTTTAACAGTTTTTATATATGTTTAAAAAAAGGCTTTATATACATTTACAAAACTTTTTAACTATCATTTAACCTATATTTTTATTACAAAACATTTTTTTTATATATATTTAAAAAAACTTAAAAAATAAAAACTTTTGTATATATTTATAAAAAAAAAATTATACACATTTACAAAACTTTGTAACTATTATTTTACCTATATTTTTAATACAAAATATTTTATATATATATATATATATATATATATATATTTAAAAAAACTTAAAATAGAACTACTTTTATATATATTTATAAAATTAGTAAAAACAGGTTAAACTATGTTTTGATATAAAAAAATAACGATTTTTGCTATTTTTAACAGTTTTAATGTGTATTAACAAAAAATAAGTTTTACATATATATTTGTAAATTTTTTTAAACGTTCATTTACCTATTTTTTTCATAAAAAAACAGTGAAAAACGCTTGATTGGTTGTGGCATTTTACCATGTCGTCTCATTTGCAACTTCATTTCTATATTTATGTCAATTAAAAGTTTACATGCATACCCTAAATGTTATTTTCGTTTTTTTTTGTTTACGAATGTTATCCCACAAGTTTAAAGAAGTGTTTACATATGGACAATTTAATTTTTATTTATTATTTTTTATACAGAGAGATTTGCAGCCCACAACTACAACGAAAATTCTTATTTGTCATGGCTCAACAATAATGCGTACCAATTACATGCTTACAAAAGTAGTATCTTTGAAGTTACAACCATTACTCGATACCACTTACTATTTTGCTAGGTAATTTTTTTATTACTCAATTGTTGTTCAAGTGATGGGGCTCCGTCATATTTTTTTGGTTTTTCAAGGGTAGAGATTTGATAAACATCACATGCATTTAACTATTTATCTAAATTTCACAATTGGATTCGAAATAATAATTAATGTGTTACATTCGCCCGTGCATCGCACGGGTTACCACTTGTATATATATATATATATGTTAATTGTGAGGGAATTATTCGACCATGTCTAAGATGATGACATGTGTCCGGCAGTTCGATTAGCGATCACAATTCAATAGGATAAGCACGATTGAGGCCAATCAACAAAAATCTCATAATTATATGTAGTCGATCAAGCACAAACGGCTATCTAAGGTCATGGATTCCCACATAGCTCAACCACCTTCTTTTTCCTACAAATATAACCTACGCCCCTGGAAAAAGGGCATTTAGTCTTTATTATTAAGAGGCAATCAATAAATAAAAGAGCAACACCCATGGACGTAGGCATATTGCTAAACTACATACATCGTGTTCTTGTGTCTCATTATGCATACTTTAGTTATGTTCAGCTTTGATTGTATTGGTTTTATACTAGTAGAATTTTACAACCTATAATTGGCATCGTGTGTGGGAAACTACTTCCTTTTCTCAAGCAAGAAAAGACAACTGGCAATCATGTCTCACTCACACAGCGAACACCTTTCATCTCGCGAAAGCCGTCAAAATGGTTATAATGGACCTGAAGCACCTACAATTAGGTTTGAAGTTCATCCTAAAAAATTCGCAACACTTCTAGTTTATGTCATCATAACCAGACGACGCATACCGTGGAGATAAATGAATCGCCATGATCCAACCAAATCTCCCGGCCTATGGATGCTTATAAATGATGACTCTGTTAACAGGAAGATGACATACCCCTCCAACTGGATAAGAACCCTCGTCTTTAACTTTTCTAGGAAATAATTGAGAAATATATTCATAGGTGAAAACGTAAGCACCACGCCCATACTCTTAGCCCTCAGGCGAGGAAAAATTGCAGCCGAGGAAGGAGGTCACGGTGTGACCAGTATCCCTCTAAGAATTGGAGCTCTCTGGACAGAAGAGACCATAAAGGTAATCGTCATAACAATCAAGATATCCAGAATCTTATTTGATGAGAGATAAATGAACACCATAACCTTAGAGCCAATCAACACTGTTTAAAAACTGACTTATAAAATCTTGAACAAGATTAAAGATCACAAGTATTTCAAGTGGTTAAGGAAGATTGAAGGGGGCTCATTGAAGAAAAATACCACCTTGAGATGTTCCTATCATAATAAGTATGGTCACAAGATGGAAAATTACAAGCATTGATGTCAAACCAAGAAGATCTTCCCCGGTTAGGTCATTTGGACGATTATGTGAAAAAGTTTATATAGAGCACGATCAAAACCCCAATAATATCATTGATAACGATAATACAAGACATGAATTCCTGGTTATCCATGATGCCTCACACCAGAATCAGATTCGGGTTAATGTTGTACGGATTGAGTTAAAGAAAGTTAATGTGGTCATAGAGGCTTTCCAAATTGACCATGTCAAAATCTCAATGGTCAAATGTCATCGACTAGAAAATATAAACTATGCCAAGCATATAGTCTTCATCAAGGAAGACCTAGTCAAAGTCAGAAATCCACACCATGATGCATTAATAATCACTCTCATAATAGCCAACTAGGATGTGGATAAGCTACTGATCGACCAAAAAAGTACTTCAGAGGTTATGTAAAGGGAACTAGGATGACTATGCCATATGGGTTGACACATGGCACCTAGAAATTGAGGCGGTGGGGAAAGATAATAGAGAATCTAGGAAGATAAAAATATATCATGATCAATTTAACCAGCTCAATCATCCCTATTTATTCTCAACAAAAATACAACTCTCTCTTTTTCCCCATGGACATGAGAAATACGATCTACCGAACCACATACATCTTATGTCACTTTTTATATTGCATTCATATTTTGGAGAGATTAGTAATATCATATTTATTATAGGTTCAATATCCCCTACAATTTGGTGTTGTCTGAGGGAAATAGATTTAAACTCCCACTATAGTGAAAAATCAGTCTTTCAGTAATATGAAAGCTCACCAATCTCATCGTTTGCATTCCAGAGTCGTATCAAATTTGAAATACGAATTGGTTAGGAGGAACAAACTCCTTAAAACTCACCTCATATCCCAATGATATGAGTTCAGGGGGACAGATGCCTAGAACATCTAGTCCTATTCAGTGACTTTATACCCCACCTATAGAGCGATATGAGGGGAAAGTAACTCTGTGATTAGTCAGTCTTTATGAAAATAACTTGACGATCGTGATGAGGATATCACCCATCATAGAAGACAGTTAACTAAATGGTTGGATCAATATCATAATATGGAGCAATACAGAAGAGGAAAAATGCACTCTCTTAGGCACAATGAATCTAATTACACTGGTGTGAATTCCAGGTTATAGATCCCTCATGTGGTGCAATATAACTAATGACATGATATTTATATGTTAGTTCATCGTTCCATTAATTTCCATTGAGCACATATTCAATTGACATAATTGACACACAGCAAAAGGTCAACTCGACATAAGTTTCCATCGAGGAAAGTTGGAAGTAATGACCTCATAAACCTCATCAAAAAGGAATTGGAGCAAATGATGAATGCTGATTTATCACGAACTCCAAAAAAATCTTTGTAGGAGAGCATTAGGGTATGTTTAAGCCTCACCATTTACTGCAGAGATAGAAACATCAAAGACACCAAAGAATTTTTTCGTCCTAAAGATCACCACATATGACAGACAGGCGACCGAGCTCACCATATCAGGCACTACTAACAAATGATGTCTTTGTGGAGTCACCATGATGCCCGTATGTGCGTAGTTTTCCCATCTACTATTGGGGATATCGATCTCAAATTATTTAAAAAACTTGACCTCGGGTCGATTTCCTTGTTTAGAGAGTTGGTCGATTAGTTTATGTTTTGCTTAGTCACTAGTATCAAAGTAGGTCAATTCATTATGTGACCTTAGAAAAAAGTAAGGAAATCCCCTAAACAGTACGCGCAACACTATTGGGAGTTGTTAAATGAGATCTTTTGTAATAAGAAATTATCCATCTTATCCTTCAAGTTAGGACTCGCCAGATTGGACGATATCTACCAGTCCTTGACTAAGAATCTAGTATTAACTATGGACTATCTCATGGAATGTTTTAAGAAATACGTCAAGGTGAAGGATGAGCTTCTTGGCATTGAGGCCCCATCCGATCATAGTTCTAAACAACCTAAGAAAAATGATCTGAAAAAGTTATCCAAATGAGTAAACTATTCGACTCCACTAAGTATGGAATGCAAAATGATATTTCCAATGGACGTTCCAATTCGTAGAGTAATGAGCAAACTTATAAGGAAGTAGATAACTTCTTCTAGAAACCCTTCAAAAGACCAGTAAATATGTTTAGCGATCCGAATGATAGAGAATTCAATCTCAGGTACCCAGGGCCATTGTCATCTCACAAAAACTGTAAAATGTTTAAACATTATCTCGAAAAGATCATTTAGTTCGGGCATCTTAAGGAGTATATTAACACAACCATGACTAATTCTTTTGCCACCCGAGTAACTATATTATAAAAATTAGATGATGATCTCCCACCTATTGGAATGGTCATGGTCATTGAATCGATCCTTCATAGTCTACCAACAAGAAGCTTAGGGAAAGCTAAAAAATGCAGCTTACATTTAAGAAGAATTCCAGGTGGAAGTGTCTAAGCCCATCCTAATTGAGAGGGAACAAAAATATATAGACTTTAACTAGGAAATTATGTCCACAGATGAGGAATTAGTCGGCGTGAATATGCCCCATTAAGAGGCTTTGGTTTTGTAAGGTTTGAAATAATTCGTGCTTTTAAATCACTTATATATGAGAAAGCCAATTTTAAAATTTTCTATCTTTTTATCCTACACATGCATCTATTGTGATAAGACAGATAAATCAAACAAAGTAATCAACAAAAGACCAAGTTTCAGAAAAAAAATCAAAAAGGGAAAAACCTTTTATTAACTTAAAAATCTAAAAAATAGTCGATTTACAAACTATTTGATAATTGCCCCAAGCATAAAGAGTAATCTTCGTAAATCTCTAATGAACAACAACTATGATCCTCGTAAGAATCATAAAACTGGAGTCCTCTATCAGCCTTCATCTTCAGCAGTGAATCCCCGCAGTTATCACAAGCCAACCATGGAGATGCCTTCTCCACAAAAGTGTATGCAAAGATACTAAACTTTCTAGGGTTTAAACGAATTCACAAGATCAATATTCAACGATGTTTTGTTGTGAATTAAACAAGTGTTTCTCAACATAAAAAGTGAATAACTTTTGCAAAATTTCAGTAGAAATGATTATGGGTCTTAAACATTCTGAATACGAAATAGGTATTTATACCAAAATTAAGGCGGGGTATCGTTCGAACTATATGAATAGTTCATTATAACAAGATATAGATCTCGTTCAAAAGAGATTTCATCTCACTACCAACGACCTAAATAAAATCAAAACAGAAGGCTTCGTTTGATCAAAAATAGAAGCAACCTATCAAATGAGGTATCTAACGACATTGCAAAGTCGTTCTAACGACATGAAGAAGTCGTTTGAACGAACTAAATAAAAAGTCAAAACTCCACCTACCGTAAACCTTAGGAAAAAATATTTTTGATAATAAAAAGCCATGTTTATTTTTTAATAAAAAAAATAATCATCTCAAATATAATTTCGTAAATTAATTTAAACCCTAAATTGTTTTATAACTTTACGGGATGTCAAAAAGTCTTTAAACTTGGAGATGCTTGAGTTCGGGTTGTCTTGACGGTGCGTAACGATTTGTAATTGGATACGCCAAACTAGCCTAAAACTATGCTATGAACAATGTTAGAAAAATTGTTCTTACAAATCTCCCCCTTTGGCTATTCCGATACAAAACAAACAAACATTACCTAACATCAAATTAAAATCAAAATCTCCTATGATAAAACTACTAACACCATTCCTAACCCTAGAATGGAATGATATAAGTCTCTTTGTCTTCAAACTTCTTTTTCTTCCCTTTTGGCAAACTTTGTCTTCATCCGTATGTCTTGAATTACGCATTAAGTACCTACACACATGAGACCAAAAATATATACCCTCGTGACGCATCGAGTTTGAAACAAAGTAAAACTCATAAATAAATTATCCTATATAAATCAAACTCATTTTAATTTGTTCTCCCCCTTTCTTTTCATCCGAAACAGACAAAGAAGTAGAAACATGGGCATGAAATACGAAGCATCATGTAGAAGACAAGATATCATCATAAAAAGATATAAATCAAGCATGTGTAATGATCATCTCAAATCCAAACACATCTAACTATTTTTTTTAAATTTCAATTTTTCAAAGAAAAACAAATTTCACAAATACAAAACAACACCATACATAATATATGAAAAATATATCAAAGAAAAATGGGCACACATATATAGGTATAAACGACCACAAAACATGACACAAACACATAAGCTTTACATACTAGCATAGTATCGATGTGTCCAAACATGTGGGATGGGATGAATGGGTGTGAACTAAAAACAAAAGAATTATAACCTAAACACTAAAATATGTTCAAGAAGTTCTAATTGGCCGCAAAACTTTATCAAACTAAGCTTTAGCCTCAATTGACAAATAAAGTTGAACTTAATGAACAAAACAAGCACAATGCACACGAGCCTAGAATATTGGCAATTCTATAAATCAATAGCATCTTGATAATATAAACATAAATAGGTATCATTGTGAAAACTCGTTGATATTCAACTAAACACCCTCAAAAGATAAACATAATCATATTTCATTATTTTTCTTTTGAAGTGATTTCTTTTGCAAGATCAAGCAAACAAAACTGTTTGGCTCCTTTTTGGCATATTTTTCTTTTTATTGCCTTAATTTTTTCTTGGGCTCTTTTCAAATGGTGGCTTTCATGACGAGTCAACCCGTCTCTTGCAGCCCTTTTTTGTGTACACTCATACTTTTTCAATAATTAACAAACTCTCACTGGTAATGATTCTTACATGCACAAAGCCACCATAGTCACATAAACATGTAGATGACAAAATTGATGGGAGAACATCTCACCAAGCTCAAATGTACATAGTGAAGTAAAAATCTATAAAGCTCATACATATATGTACGGAGGCATATACAAAGTCGAATATATAAGGCAAATCAACTATGAAACAACCCCATAATCATGGCACTACAAGAAAAAGTATCATTTATGTCATTTGGAAGATTGATGTTATGTCAAACAAATATAAGATGACATAAATGAAACTTTGTAGGATATATTTATGGTACTTTATGATTTCTATCTCAATTTTGAGTAAAATTGAGATAAAAAATGAACAATTTATCTCATATTTATATACAATTGACATATATGTAGTCTTCGATAATATTAAGACTTTAGTTAGACTTGAGATAATTGGAAAAAAATTGGGCCTTTCTTTTTTTCATTCCCGCCTCTTTCTTTAAAAAGTGTTCATACTCCAAAGCTATTGTACTCTCTCTTATTTACAACAACAAAACTATCAGACCATCTCTCTCATATTCTCCCCAAAATAACTCTCATCTTACACGATCTTGGCACCTATCATTTGTAAGTACAATCAATTTGTCCTTCAGATTAATTTTTAGGCTTCAGTTTTTAATATATGTTTTTCTAGGGTTTTCAAAGAAATCGCACAGTGGCTACGGTTTTATTTCTCGCATTTTTCTAGAAATTGGATGCAAATTTGCACTATCTTACTCCCAAAGTTTCATCTTTGATGCAAATATAGCTCAATCGTCTCAACTCCTAAATTTGTGAGTTTTCTGGTCAGTAGGGGTGTATTATTTAAACTTCTTGTTGATATGTGTTTTTTTTGCTATTTTAAAATTGGGTTTATGTAGCATTTTATGTTTCTCTATTGTCTTTCAATTTTTTCAATGTTGCATAATGTGGTTTCATCTTAATGCTTATTCCATATCAGCTTTAGAAGGTAGTTGTTTTATCAATATAATTTAGTTTTTTAATTTAATTTCAGTATACCAATTTATTTTATTTTTTCATAAATTTTTATCAACGATTTGACTAAAATTTGGATCTTATGGTTCAATAAAGTTAACTATGGTGTTTTTTGACGTTTTAGTATGTGCTCTTACGTTTATGTTAGCCAGAAGTGTTCTATTTTGATTCAATTATGGTTTTGTGATTTATCTTCAATTATGGTTTTGTGATTTATCTGATTCATTTTGCTTCCATACCTTGAAAATGTGTGAATTCTAGGGCCAGATTCCTATTAAACACAATTGTTCACTTATACTTTCGTATGGCCATGACAACAATGCTTAGTTTAGCCTATATCGGTTAGTAGCAAGTTTTTAGTTATTAAATTTTTCCGGCACGTCACATGTTTGATAATATGTCCCAAAGATATCAGTTTTTATGTTCTATAGTTAGTAGGAAGTTTTTAGTTATTTCTTCTACTTAAAATCAGCCTTGTTATATTTAGCTATTAAATAATTTTAAACCTAAGTTTTTTTCCTTCTTTAACAATGAATCTCTCAAAATCTCTTAATCTGAATTTTATGTTTGGTATATTGCATTTATTATTTTTATGGTGTAGTTAATCTGATTTCTATGTTTGGCTGACACACACACACATTCTTACTAACTATTGAATACATTGAAAAAGATTTTGGAGTGTTGATAATCCTTGAAATTAGAAGTGTTCTCTTTGTTATCCGTATTATATGATATTTTTTATGAGAAGGTGGTACCTAATTGGACATTTTAAATAATTTTTTGTTATATAAATGGTGTTACGTTTTGAGGGCAAGGAGTTTCCTTAGGTCAATAACCCTGCCGTAACAGGGATCTTATTGTTGAAAATGGAGGAAATGATACATATGATGAATAACACATTATCTGCAGTATTGTTCTTATCCAATAATAACAGTTACGTCGAGTTAGTGTTCTAATAAGATAATTGTAATTAAACTTCAGGTGTGTCTCTATCGTTGAGAATGGATTTAATTGGACTTGACAGCAGATTTATCTATATAACTTACTTTTTTTCTAATTTCTGAATATATTTTACCCTTGAAGTTTTGAAATTCAGTATTTTTAGATTTCTCGAAGGGACTTTGTCAACTATTAGTAATCTTAGCATTACTCTAGATAGTTCGAGGGCATAGACATCCCATTAATTTTCTTTTCATGACTTCGTATTTAGAAGTGGAAAGAATTCAAGTGCCCATTTAAAATGTTATTCTGATTGTTCTTTTAAGACGTTTTTCATTTTACCACGACCGTAAAAATGTCTAGTTTAAAATTTGGGTGTTCTTTTTTATGAATATTTCAACATGGTAACTGAATCGCCATGTCAAAGTTAATACTTTTTTCTTGTGTTTTTTCCTCTTCTAAAAGGAAGTCTGGACTTTAAAATTGAGAGTCATTGCGAGTAGTACACTGGTCTAATTCGATGACCTTATATTATTACATGAATTTATTATTAGTGCTAAGTATTTCATTTCATTTCATTTCAGACTATTAGAATAGTACGATGTTATGTGTCACATGGTAATAATGTTAGTAATGTTATCATTTTGCCACCGAGATGCCTTATCACACAGATGACTATCATATTATTTTAAAATTGGTGAATCTACAGTATATAGTGTACTCTCGTATAAGTTTGAATTTGTTACCTTAATAATTTGCATAAATATATTTTGATAACTTATATTTTTTTAAAACTTTTGGGACCTTTGTGTCGTACTGATTACCTACCTTTATTGCTAAAACTATAATGATTTAGTGATAAAAAAAATAGCACCCAAAACTTTTAAATACACCAAAGTCTAATCATGCAAATCATTGAGTTACCAATGTTTCTACAAAATATGGAAATTGCACATCCAAATGGAACAAGCATTCATTTTTTTTGTTATATCATTTTATATCTTTCCATAAATTGTAAAAACTTGGAAAAAACTTCATCATTTCTAGAACCCCCTAATGCGGTTTATGTTTTCTCTCTCTTCTCTGAACTATTATAGCACGATGATTTGGAGAAAGCCCAACTTGGTCTGGGCCTCAGCTACAATAGGTTAAAGGTGACGTTCAATGTAAATCATGTTGATAATATGGTGCATATAAGTCTTACAAACATGGCATAGTGTTCATCTTATACCCTTCAGATTCCTGGTACATAGAAGTCACAACTCAGGTACCCTACACTTGTTTGATATTCTATAATTGGTATTACTAAATTATTTCCCTGTTATCCACAGTATTAAGTCATTTTAGTACATTTATTTTTTGTGAAAATTATGATGTCACCCCGTTTCAATTTTGACTGTTTCTCAACTTGAAAAGCTTTATTGTATTGAAAGTATATTTTAATTTTTCAATATTTATTTGGTTATTTGTATTGATTAGATACTTATGATTATTATTATTATAGTTTTTTAATGCGTAATGCTTCGTTGTTTTCCTATATTCTGCACAAAGTATCCATTATGTCCATTGTTAAATAGATTGTGCTACGGATAGAACACATGTTTGGGATCTGAGTATCAAAACTTTGTGTCTTTAAATGGTTATTATTCTTTGCGAACTTTTTGTATTTAAATGATGATGTTTGAACAATTTAACGCTCCTTTTAAAATGTCCTGCTTCAGATAACTCTAATCAATTGTATGAGCAGTAATTCTTTACTAGATGTGATATAATAATAGGTTATAGATATTGACAATATTTCTTCAAATTTCTATTATTGTGATTCTATTGAACTACTGTGTGTGTTCCCCCCAAGTGAGACCATTCCTTTGTCTTAACTCATGTTGAAAATGTATATTAGACTGTGATTTCACAATTTTTGGTTTTAATCTACTTATGCCTATTTTTTATTGGACAAGTGGCCTCATCACTGACTGTCCCTTTATTTCGTAGCAATTTGATTCAATACACACTTAATATTTATTCTTCATAGCATTCGTAACTAAGATTTATATACATTATATTGGTTTGTTATTGTTCTGTAATAAATTAGTTGGTTCATTCGGTTTATAATGATTTTCTTTGGCTGTTATACAAGGTGATTTTGGATTTATCTACTTGATGATGTTAGACAATCAAGCATCGAGAACTTTTTATCCATGTAATATTTTAAATGATTAACGAAAAATAACTTATTAATGGTTTGATATCTGAAATCAACAAATAGTGTATTAACTTGATGATGTTAGACAATCAATCATTGATTAATTTTAAGTAATTATCTTTATTCCTTTTTTTTAGTTCTAAAGATAAACAATTTAATATATGTTTATAATTTGTTTTGTTATTCATTTAGCTCTTATGTTGATGGCCTTAGAAAAATCGGATGCCTTTAGGCTTAAAATTTGAAGCTTTTAGTTATGTTGAGGTATTCTAGTTCGCGTAAGCCTATATGGCAAGTTTTTATTAATTAGTTCTCAATTTCTTTGCACTCCATAGGTTGGTGACCAGGACGAAAAGATGTCCAGGGCATCAAGTTATATGCTATATCAACCATCCAAACTTCCAAGCGGACCATCCTTGGTGATTATGTAATGGTATGGTTTAGACGTTCTTTCATCAAATTCATATCATTTCTATTGAGAAAATAGAGATTAGTGCGACAAAGAATAAATATACCAGGATAGACCATAAAAAGGTCACAACATAATTTTCTTTTAGAAACCAATCTCCATCTCACTGTGTTCTAGTCGCAACTGATAGAATAAGTGCATTCGATAGAATTCTTGATTCAATTACCTTTAAAGGTCAGTTTTTTTGTGAAATAAGTTTATGGTGGTTTGATAAAACTTAGCACATGACTCATAATGCAGTTGTATCAGCACCAAATAGTATTATTACAATTACGAAGAATAAGGTTACTGATCACAATGTTCCTATAACCCTAGATGAGATAGTCAAGCATGGGTTGATGACTCGGGCTTATTATGATGAGGTAAATACGAATGCATTAAGATTATTTGAATGCGGACATGCTGTATCATTGGAACCTTAAGGAAGGAGTATTTCTTGAATTGGTGATATGTTAATTGTGAATTTGTTAGTGTGTAGCCTAGGCACGTCCTTAACATCAATGGCTCTGATTAAGTAATTAAGAGACTCAGGTACAGGCTTGTTGGAGGGAGACACCAATCTCATAGAAAATAATGAGAACGTCTTAAGTGGTTGACCAATCGGGTTCATGAAATGAGAGGTTTAGGGTTATTTCCACTGATTTTTCCCCCTATAAATGAAAGAGATATATAAGAGTTTGAGTTTCAGGAGTTATTTCAGAGGCTAAATATGAGCACAATTTGCAAAATTATTAAAGGCCCTCTTAGCATGCTAAATGTTATAAAACATATGAATTAAAAATATCCTCCTCATAGTCATCCTCTTGTAGGTATCCACATCTTCACTATGAAGACAATAGGGTTACGAAGTACCTTAGGATATATGACCATTATTTATTGCATGTATGATCAATTTTTGGGCGACCCTTCTTTTGGCCATTATTACTAGAAAACAACAATATCATATGGACTTGCATATTAGTACCAATGTTTAAAATATGGTATACTTTTGATGCAGTATAGTAAAATTAGCCATCCAATAAATATTTTATAATATTTCTACAAAAAATTTAGCCAAATTCTGAAATACATAAAAAGCAATTTTGGAAGTGTTTATTTAACATTTTTATATTAATTTCATATACAAATCCAAAATTCTTTCACATCATAATTGTATTATACAATCTTGATTAGTTAACCTTTTAATCACTCTAGATTTTATTAGTGGTTTAACTCATATGGACAATGCAATCTAAATAATCCTACCCCCATCAATTAAAATGTTTGTTATCGTTATTAACACCAATACGATTTGCATTCTAGGTGACATTACTTTGAACGTTGTTAGAGCAAAACCATTTTTGATTTTGAGAGGAATTGGTTTTCTGTTATCCATTAAGTAATTTTTCTATTATATTCGATTCCAATTATTCTTACAGTATTTCTTGTAACTACTTTATTGTCTCTCCTCTCTTTAAATATCTTTTCTGCTATCTTTTCTTGAGATAATAACTCTGATAATTTGATGACAGTTGGATGGTTGGACAAAACAAACCTGGTTTTTATTCCAGCGGTGTACTCAAACTTAAAAACAGGCAATGAGGTGTGTGGAATATTGGCCTTATGATCGCCCTACCATGAAGTAGGTTGTCACATATCTAATAAAACTGCATGTTATTTGACGTTATCCTGACCTTCTAGGTAGTCGTCGAATGCTTTGAATAATTGATGCTTGTCAAAGGAAGACCCGTGTTTAGCTACTAACTATTGTCTATTGGATTGATGGTCATTATTACAAGGCTCTCCACTTGTACCTCTACCACTTTAAGATTATTATTATAATGTGTTACAAATGTGAGTTAAATTCATTTTCAAGTCAATTGAGATATGTAGTGTGCTCTTCTCAACGTTTCTTTAGGACCTTAATCTAAAAGAGTTCGCTGGATGTCATGGAACAATAGTCTCCATTATAATTCCCTTTTGTGATTATAATTTGAGGTATTTATAATTGATTTGCATTATACTATCCCAAGAGGAAGTAATCAGTGGTTAAGAAGTACTGACATTCAGTTAGTTATAATGACGTCATTGTACCTTCTTGATATTTTTCTCTCTTATTAGATAAAATATATAATTGAAGGATGTTGTTATGAACTATTAGTTTTGTTATTGGAGTATTTTATATTTTTTGAACATGGTATATAGGCTTATAAAAAGAGGAAATTCTGCCCAAAATTTTTAACGTTTTTACAATTGTTTGTGTTGTATAAAAAATCTTTTTGACTTGTATTTCTTTTATTATTTATCCGATAATAATGTTTTGTGTTGACTAGTGCCCAATGCAAGGAAATGATATTCTTCATTGCGGATATTTTTGTGTTGAAGTTCATGAAGTACTTCATGGAGGATCCTTCCATACCTTTTGAATCAAATGTATGTTACCACTGTTTTCTCTTTTTATCCTATTATATAAAATATTGTTTAGTTATTAACTATTACATACCATAATAATAAATTCGATTCTATCTTTAATTTTTTAGATGAGAAGATTGCCCGATAAAAAGATGGACACATTGAATGAGCTAAATGAAGTTCAAATGGAGTTCATTGAGTTCATTACGAGTTATATATATTAGGTACTTCAGAATAACTATATTTTGTTATGTCGTAATAAAAATTTGTTGAGATGATTGTGTTATGATGAAAACTATGTTGATTATATTTGATTGTAGGGTTACTCATTATGGGTTGGATAACGTTGACAACAAACTTGATCGAGTATTACGTTCGACAACGTCCTATAGCTTGAGTATTATTTTGGATTGTGGATCTTATGATGTAGTTCGCAATGCTAGTTTTTGGATATTATGATGTATCATCACTATTTTTATGATATTATCACATAGATAACTAGACGTTAGCTAGTTTTTGGATATCATTATGTAGCTCATATACTAGCTAGTTTTTGGATATGATATAGCTCACATCAATATTTTTTAATTGTAAATATCTTGATGTATATCAAGTTAGTGATATTTATGACCTTTATTATTATCTATTTACAGGGTTAATTTAATCTCAAATAATATTTGTCTATTGATGGAGTAATGATTTTTTTTTATATCAACATTTATGTCAGTTTTGAAAAAACTCTCATAAAATTGTGATAAATGTGATGTTATTTATGTCAGTTTTTCATGAAAATGTGATTAAAAACATGTTGAATACCATAGTTTTTATGTGTGTTCTTAAAACCGAGATAAATGTGATCTTATTTATGTCAGTCTTACGAACATTTATATTAGGGCTTTATATGTCAGTTTTGAAAAAAATTAAAACTCACATAAATGGTCATTTATGTCAGTTTTGGCTGACATAAATGACCATTTTTCTTGTAGTGTGGTTAAGATCAATCTAAGTATCTAAAGTCATAACCAAATGTCCTACCCACATAAAAATTGCAGAATGAATTAGATTCAAACACACCATAATGCCACACTAAATGTGTAAAACTAAAATACACAAAATCAAAAATCTTTTTGTATTTTCAAAAAAATATCAAATAAAAATCTTTTTGTATTTTTCAATATGATTTAATAAAAGAAAAATATAATACAAAACGGTACACGCGTCATAACACTAGCAAACATATATAATGAAGCACAAACTAGTGTATGACAAACATGCTAACACAATAATCCATAAGATATAACAAGAGAAGGGTCATGTGCAAGCAAACGAGAATCAACTAGTCTACAATTTAGCACCTCTAAAAGTGATTTTCTAACCAAAATATATGTGCAACGATGAATAAGGGTTTGGGAGCCAAAGGTACACTAGACTTCAACTCCCTAGGACCTCTTTCAAGATCAAAACAAAAACACCTAATGTGACCTTAACTACCAAAATGTGAACATGTGTAAACGTGAGGAATGTCACCTATGGGTTGACATTTTCTAATGTCCTTCGATTCGGTTGAACTTGTAAAACAAACAATGGTTTTAGTTTTGACACTCTAAGCATTAGAAACATGTGAGCTATTACCTTCACTACTCAAACTACTTGAGTCTTTTAAATTATCTTTTAACTTCAAAATTTTAAACTCAGGCAAAGAATTTAACTCTTCTAATTTTATGTGCCCCTTCTTCAAATTTTTAATTATTACTAGAAGGTTATCTCGTTGCCCCTCAATGTGAGAAAACTTATCCCTATGAGTCATTTCACGTGCCTTAAAATCAATAATCAAAACATTATCCTCAATGACACACACATGAACCCTAGAATTTTTAAAGTCCTCTAATTCTTTCTCTAAAATAAGTACTCCATTCTCACTCTCTTTCTTGGCCAATTTTAAATCTTCAAAGTCATGTTACAAGGCAACAAACTGCTCACGAATGATATCACTTTGATTTTGAGCAGTTTGCAAAAGTTCCAAAATATTTTTAAAATGAGAATTTGTTTTTTCAAGAATTTCAATTCTTTTACAAACTTCAAATTCAAATGAGAATCCATCGAGAGACAAAAAATAAGCACAAGAGAGATAAATAAATAGCCACCCAAGTCGCACTAAACGCATATCTAAGACAATAGCTTAGTGCAGCCTGCTCTAATATAAATTTGTAAGGGTCAAAATAATTCGTGCTCTTATATCATTTATAAAAGTGGAAGCCAATTTTAAACAGATTTCATCTTTTTATCCTACACATGCATCTATTCTGATAAAATAAATAAATCAAACAAAGCAACAAAATACCAAGTTTCAGGGAAAAAAACAAAGGGAAAAACCTTTTATCCACTTATAAATCTGTAAGATAGTCGACTTACAAACTACTTGATAATCATCATAAGCATAAAGCGCTAATCTTCGTAAATCTCTAATGAACAGCAGCTATGATCCGCGTAAGAATCATAAGACCACAGTCCTCCATCAGCCTCAGCCTTCATCTTCAGTAGTGAATCCTCCCAGTTATCACAAGTCAGCCATGGAGATGCCTTCTCCTCAAAGGTTTATGCAAAGATACTAAACTTTCTAAGGTTTAAACAATATTCAAGGATGTTTTGTTATGAATTAAATAGGTATTTTTAACCAAAAAAAGTGAAGAACTTTTACAAGAGTTATGCAGAAACAATTATAGTAAAAGTCTTAAACGTTCTGAACATGAAACAGGTATTTAGACAAAACTTAAGGCAGCGCATCGTTCGAAAAATATGAACGAGTCGTTCTAACGAGTTATAAATCTCGTTCAAATGATATTTCATCTCGCTTTTAACGACCTGTAGAAAATCTAAACAGAAGGCTTCGTTTGCTCCAAATTAGAAGCAGCCTATCAAACAATGGATCTAACGACATGAAGAAGTTATTTAAACGACCTAAAAGAAAAGTCAAAACTCCGCCTACAGTAAATCTTAGGAAAAACTATTTTCAAAAATAAAAAGCCCTGTTCGTTTTTTATAAAAAATAAACATTTCAAATACAATTTCATAAATTAATTTAAACTCTAAATTATTTTATACCTTTACGGGATGTCGCAAAGTCTTTAAACTTAGAGATGCTTGAGTTCGGTTCGTCTTGACGGTGCGTGATAATTTGTAACGAGATACGCCAAACTAGCCTAAAACTATGCTATGAACAATGTTAGAAAAATTGTTCTTACAAGTTTTGACCTTGTGAATAGCAAATTTTAATGTAAAAATAATATTGGTTGATCAGTGGAGCTCTTTGGAGATCATATATCGTAGCTTGCTGCTTAAGATCGATTATACTATCCATGATATGAACATAAGGTGGGACCGTTGATAAACTTCAATGGCAATGTAGAGACCCCATTGGGAAGATCAAATTGCTTGACAAGGTCATTCCTATCAATCATGAGATAGAGTTTCACATTATCCAGACAGAGTCGCCCTACAATATTATTCTGAGTAGAGCTTGTCTCCAAACTATGAGGGTCGTCCCTTCATCTCTTCACTAAAACCTCAAGCATCTGAGCGATCAGGGGAGACCAAGAGAGACCTATAAATGTTTTATATCTTTCATAAAAAAACAAGCATAATCAGTATAAGAAGAGTCAAAATTATGACAATCCGTAGGGAAACAAGCCTAAGTAGAAACCAAAGCGCATTCGATCGGGGTTTGATGAGACTAGACTGACTCCCATCAAACGAGTCATTAAGGAACTCATCACGGTTCTTATAAATTCATCCTAACCAAATAAAATATTTCTGATCAGATCATAGTTACCCAAGGAAAAAATAGAGAAACTCATTCACTTTTCAGATGAACCAATCGATGTCTTCACTTGGAAACCTTGTGCTCTTCTAGATATATATCTAGACGTCGCCTGTTATCGACTACATGTGGATTTAACATGTCGATCGATTAAGAAGAAACATAGTAATTATCAAATAAATAAAGTAAAATTATAAAAAATAAAATCGAGAATCTCCTCTATGTTGTCCCCATCTGAAAGGTTCCATTTCCAGACTCTATTTTAAATACCGTTGTGGTTAGAAATAAGAGAAAAAATGGAGGGTTTGCATTGATTAAACTTATATCAACAAGCATTGCCTAAAAGATAATTTTCCACTGCCTTGGATTAATCAACTCGTGGACTCAATAGTCGAACATCAGTGTATGATTTCATGGATGCCTACTCCAGATACCATCAAATATCATTATTTAGCACAGATTAAGAGAAGATTTTGTTCATCGTGACCTTGTGACTTCATTGTTACAAAATAATATCACTCAGTTCGAAGAAAACTAGGGTAGCCTATTAATCCCTCGTCACTAAGATGTTCAATAACAGATTGGGGCAATTATGGAGGTCTACATCGACTATATGCTTGTTAAAAGTAAATAGGAATATGACTACATCAAGTACCTAACAAAGAACTTCAAGATCCACCAAAAAATAAGGTGAATTTGAATGCCTCTAAGAGTATCTTCAAAGTCAACCTCGGCAAGTTCTTGGGTCACTTAGTGACACAAAGGGGGGAATTTATCAAATCTGGACTAGATCAAGGCCTTACAGGATACCAGAAATCTGACCACTACAAGAGATGTTCAAGCCCTCGTTAGGATGTTAACCACCCTCAACCAGTTTATATCTATGGACACTCCGATTTGCAATCGAGGTGTGGGTACAATACCGAGTTCTTCTCGTGAGCTCGATCCCGACAATATGCCTCCTTATATATTATCTCCAACGAGATGCACACATCTCTTGACTTTTATCCATTACTCTTAAGTAATTAAAGTGAGATATCACATTATCTCAAAGAGGGGCATCCCAAGTATATTCCTATATAGAAATTCTCAAAAGTATACATACTATACACAATCAAATGACGTAAGCTTTGATCACGTGACCACACGAGTACGTATGAATAATGTCAAGTCCTTATTATGAGATCGAGCCTCGATAGTATATCTCTTGATATGTTGTATTCACCGATATGCGCCCATCTCTTAAATTTAATGCCTTACATATACATAACTAAAGTGCAATATCAAATTATCTCAAGGCGAAATAGTATTTAATATACTTAACCGGTCAAACACGTATCTATCAAGTACACAACCGAACTATGTGGGATTAGATCTCGTAATTATAAGAGTATGTAGGTGTAATACTGAGTCCTTATCGTGATCTCGAGCCTCAAAAATATGTCTCTTGATACGTTGTCTCCTCCTAGATGCACCCATCTCTTAAACTTCTATCGATTATTCATACACAACTCAAATGAGATATCAAATTATCTTAAGACGGTATCTCCTAAATATATCCCTATAAATGCTCAAACGCATACATATTAATTATCCAAAGAGATGCACTTATATCTCAACCATTATCCCAAACATACTACAAACGAGATTTTTAAATATCTATAGGCCGTGATCTTTTGTGCCTCCTCATACAAGCGTGCAAACACGAATACACTTGCACACATATTATGTTAGAACACATGAAAAACCGAATTATATAGGCTTTGATCTCGTAGTTATACGAGTATGTAGGCGTAATATCGAGTCTTTATCGTGAGCTTAAGTCTCAACAATAAGTCTCTTAGTGTATTCTTCCACCGAGATTCACCCATCTCTTGACCATCACCCATTACACCTAAATAACATAAAATGAGATATCAAACTATCTCAAGGTAGTTTAATATATATAAACGCTCAAACATATATTCATTGATTACTAAACTTTAATACTTCATACTTACATAACATTAAACGAGATATCAAACTATCCTAAGACGTGATACCGTAGATATACACATACAACACCGAGAATGAAGTCCAAATTTTCATTATCTTGGGGTATAAACACCAAGGCCCAGTTCTTATTAGTCTAGAGAAGTGAAAGAAATGCATTCAGAAACTAAAGACAAACAAGAAAATGCAAACAAGTAATCAACAGTAATCGAACAAAGCATAATGGAACTAAAAATGATAAGTCATTTAATTAAATGAAGAATGGAGCAAGCCCTTGTAAGAGAATATAAAAAAAAGATATGGAGTATTAAATACAAGAAGATAACTAGTCTAATTATCAAGAATCTCCTTCTTTGTTATTATATTCTCTTGATTGGCTACAGTCTTGTCTTGACATGTGGCCTCATTTTCTTGTTCGATACCCTCTTCTTCACCCTATTCCTCTTGATTGAGGGAGAGCTAAATGCATCCTCGATGAATAGTTAGAACTCGGGGGGGAACCCCATCCTTGACCAAAGCTTCATTATAACATTTCTTATAGAATGACTTACAAATGAAGTCAAGTTATTTTTTGGTAAGGCCAAAGGCTTCTTCCCAGACTTTATTATAAGCACATTCCTTATATTCTAATGCAGTTGATAACAATTAAGAAAACCCTTTGACAATCTTACACAACTACTCAACCCTCGATTTTAAATTTGCGAGCTCCAAGTCTTTAGGCTTCATGATAGCCTCGTTTTCCTTCCCTTCTTTTAGGCAGCGTTAAGGGCATTTTTTGCATCCTCCAATGTTTTGCCTATATCAACATTGGACTTATCCCGATTGGTCCTCCTATCTAGTAGGTTAACAATGTCTACCAGAAACTGTAGGTTGAAAACAAAGAAGGATCATCAGTTTAAGAAAAATAACAAGTGATGATAGTTTGGTCAAATAATATCAAGACTTATTAGTGAAAGTCTTTGGTCAAATAACAACAATACCCTTGGACGTAGGCACATTGTCGAACCACGTAAATCCTATTCTTATGTGTGAATGTGCATACTTTTGTTTTGTCCGATTTTGATTGTGTTAACTTTATACCAGTAGGACTTTACCAGCTACATAAAGAAGTTATAATATATATGTTAGTATACTATTATAAGCATGTACACATATTTTGATGTTAATATATTAACATTTTTAAATATAAATTATATGTTAATATACCTTGTAACCATGTGTGTGTGTGTGTGTGTGTGTGTGTATATATATATATATATATATTTAAGTTTATATAATATATGGATGATGAATTTTATAGAGAAACGCTATGGTAAAGGTACTATGATGTGGTTATTAAGCAATAACTTGAGTGAATTTTGGACATTTTGGCCTTAAAATGGATTATTTCCTAGTCAAGTGAAAAAATTCGTCACACTGAGGGCTAAATACTATAATATATAAATTACCTAGATTTGACTTAATAATGAATAATTAATGGATGAAAACCCTAAATGGTTCCTCTTTTTTAGGAAAAATATTATAATGTGAATTATTTAAAACTAGCTACACTTGATTAACAAGGACACAAAAGCTCTCTTTTCAAATTAGGGATGGTTATTTTCTTAGTTCCCAATCCCAACCTATAATTCAATAATATAATCCATATCCACAACTTTCAAACTCTTGGATGCCAAAAAGGAAAACCTTTTCAAAGCCTTAGAAGACCTCCAACACCACTTCTCCCATCTCTCCTCATTCACTCTCACATAGCCCTAACTCGATTCCCACTTTTCCACCTTTCATTCCTCTCTCCAATACATATTCAATCTCCACCAATTATGTGAGAATTTATGGATATGGTGGAATTATTTAAATAATATACGGATTCAATAAATCAAATGTGAAATGTATTTATATGGACATATTTTAATTAACGCATTATTTTAGTGCCTTATTTCTTATTATATATGTTATGTTCTCTCATTAGTTTCAAGAATTCATTAATCTTACCTTTTTATTACCATATTAAATCTATTTTTCATAAACTAAAAACCTAGATAAATCGGGTTTGAGCCATATTCCCAACTTAGAGCATTCTCATCATATTCTCCAGCATTTCATTATATTTCATTATCTTTTCCTAAACCAAAAGAGACATCTCAAATTTGGATTATGATTTAGACCCACCATTATTCATTATAAGAACTATGTGAACTATGTGAACTTTGATGCCTTTTTTTGGCTACGTAAGTATCCTAAAACTACTTTTGGGATTCAAATACATTTTTATTCATTTCATTTAGTCCATTCCATATTTTATCAATTCACTCATGTAGTTGGTACATTCTATACATGTAGTTAGTTTTCTCACTTTCATTACTCTTTTAGCGATCCCATTCATGCATACTCACTTTTTCGAGTGAGATTACAATTTTTGGAGGTCGCTTATGTTTCTAGTAACTTATACATTTTTCATTATCATATTATTCATGTTTAGCTAGTTTACTCTTTTTCTAGCAGTCATATTCATGCTTACTCACTCTTTCTATACCGAATTTACGATTTTAGGACATTTTGTCTCATTATGAGAATACAGACCTATCTTTCTCATGATGGGAATATTTGTCTCCATTCTTTATACACACACATACACATATATGTATACATTCATCTTTACACCACTTTATCCACTTTACACACTGTAATAGAAAGATTTTATAATTGCTCATAATTTAGATATTTTAGCATATCTCAATATAAATTGAACACTACATCTCCATATGCTTCCACATTCATTAAAGACATGTTAGTGGCCGAGCAATGTTCTGAAGTTCAAGTAGTTGAAACCATTAAGAATCTAATTAGAGGTATATGGTATAAGTTATTTAACTTATACTTATATAATTTTATTCTGGGATGTGTTTATTTTTTACTCGAGGCATTTTTATAAAATTATTTTTCAAAACCAAAATTTTGTGTTTATATTCTTTGTGCTCTCGAGCGTCACATGGCGGGCCAATAAAATTTCCATCGTCTCTCCTCAAAAATAGGTCCATCACTCTGCATGCCTCTAGTTCGGGATGATCGCAACCACATATGACCATTCAAACCAAAATAACTCAGCACCTATCCCATAGGGTTGATACCCTTGTCATAAAAAATGCTTGTTAGTTCCTTGATGTGAGATGGAGCATGGTTGGCCTCAATGGTGAGGTTCAGATGCTTTGTGGTCTATACGGTGGTAGGAGTGACAGTGATGATTAAGCAAGTTGCTCGTGATGAGTATTTGATGTGGATAATGGATTTTTGTTATACATGACATGGAAATATTGGTGGTAGTTTTATTTTGTGTTAGTTATTATTTTTTTGTTGTTGGTTGGATCGAATTAGGTTCATTTTTATAGTCTACATTTGTTATATTTTGTAAAATCCTAAAACTCATTATTTGGTGTATCTTATGGTTCATGCATTATGGGTAGTATTTTTGTCCCAATTTATTTTATTAAAAAATAAAACAATGTTAATTATTCTATTTTTTCGTCCCAATTTATTTTTTTATTTTTTTATCCCCTTTTAATCCCAAATGTAATACGTTGAAAAATAGGAAGACTATTTTATAATAATATTTATCTTACTTTTAATTTACAAAGAAAATTAAAAACTATTTTTTTTGTTATGTTTATATTTATTTAAAAAATAAGATGTTTCAATATCTTTGTCGTCCCTTTTTAACGATGAACAAAAATAACAAAATCGGTTTTTTGTTCCTTTTTTTGTTTCGTTTGAGTTTTTAGTTACTTGATTTAAATAAAGTGTTATGTTTAATTAATATATTAATTTAATAAAGTATCATAAGTAAATAAAAAAAAGCAAAGAGGAAGCCGAGAATTCAACAGCGTAGGATATGGGTAATACTATTATAGGGGAATTCGTCCCACAAGAGATGCTGGAATTGCAAAATGGCCCCAAGAAGATTATGAATGCAAAAATAATAATAACATACTGCATACATGGTTCGGTAGTGAGATCGGCCTGCACCCATAGGGAAAAGTGTGGAGAGTTTTTATTAACGTCGGAGAATGGTAACAATTGGAGTGCTAGGAATGCTAGCTGAGAGTTCAAGTTATCACGTGTGATTTTACAATACCCATAATGTGAGTCAAATTGCCCTTATTTATAGACTTAAGTATCTTACATTATTAGGCCTCTTCGCACTTATCTTGACTAGTCTCAAGAGTTCTATTGATAGGGATCGTTTGGTTAGCTTATCTTAATTGTTATGATCTTTGAGATTTAATTTTATCTTTTAAAGTCTGGGTCGATCGCCCATCATGTGTTTCTCACGTGATTTACCATGTGTTCGCCCATGTGGCAGCAGTTTGATTTTGTTCCCTTCATTTGCCCCCAAGGCGGGGGTGATCGGTCAAGCACGCCGATCGGCCATACCTTGTGGTTCAGTATGTGTGATCGGCAATTTACGTCGATCATCCACAAATTGCCCTCTGTTACCTATCACGTGTTCATTTAACCATAAATTATGTTTTACATGCGCTTGTTCGTGAGAACGTGCATGGAATAATAATCATCACCTGCGCAGTGACTTCTCATGTATTTCCACCTTAGTGTTACCCATCCAACATCATCACCCAGAACAATGATGGCGCATGGGCACGTAGTGCCTTTCCCCAAGCTTTGTGATGACGGTTGAGTTAATGGGGAACATCATAAGGTATAAGGCTTCCTAAGACTTATACCTTGGCAATTTTTCTATTTTCTAAGGTATTTCCACCCCTCTCTCTTTAGCTTTCAACGAATTTAGTTTTCCTCATTTCTTTTTCCATCTCTAGGCGTACAAGAAATTACGATATCTCAATGGCTGATGACTTTTAGGAGTTCCGTAATCAATATAAAATTACTGGTAGTGTCAACCTGAGGGTTCCCCAGAGGAGGAAGACATTATTTACCTTCTCTATAAGGAAGTTACCTTTCTGATGGTGGCCATATTAGGAGGGGGACTTCACTTTCCCCTTCACCCATTATTGGTAAGGGTTCTCCGTTACTACGGAATACTCCCTGCCTAAGAAAATGGAACTTTCTACCGAATTATTATGGGGACAGTTGTAATAAACCAAATTTGTTAGACTAACCTAGGTCTTGAGGAGATTAAGTAATGTTATGAATTGAGGTCTTCCCCAAGCACTGGGTTGTACCACTTCCAAGATAGGGACAAGGCCCATAACTTGGTCAATTATTTGTCTAGAACCCAAAAGGACATTGATAAAAATGTCCTTATAGTCCTAGGGGAAATATACGGGGAAAGTTATGATGGACTTTTGATTCCTGCAACAAGGGGCACCTAGTAGGTCGCCCATAAATAATTTGTGTAACGATAAGTTTTGATTATATTGACCAATCTAATCTTTCATTACAGATCGATTTCTGAACACCAAACCGTCCTACTACCAAGTTAAACTTAGAGATTTGGAAAAAAATTGGAACAGGTCGCTCTTCTAGAGTTCATCCCCACTAGAGAGACGCTCACGTTTTGCTCGATTACGATCTCACTTACTAATCCTTTACCAAATTCACAGCCATACCAATCATCCAAGCCATCTACCAAGCCGTAATTGGTGATAATTCCATTCTATCCGCCTGATATGTGATCTCAATAGACTCCGACTTCGATCAGGAAGAATAAGGAGAGGAAGAGGAGGACGACGAAGAAGAGGAATAGGAATAAGAAGAGGACGACCTAGATACATTCTTGGACGATTCTGATCCACTGTTCTCTTATGAAGCTAATATATATAGTCATCCTTAGGAAGAGGCAGGGATAAAGAGGACTTTTAATTTCAGGATTTCTCATTCCCCTCGATCCCATCTAACCTCGATGAATCGAGTAACCGACCAAGGAAACAGGTCGACCTAGTTGTTGCCATAGATAAATTAAAGAAATAATTGGCCACTACCACAAGGGCCGACCAAGTCCCCTTTGCCTACGATTAGCGAAAGAGGAATACTGTGCCTCTTGGGTAAAAAGAGTCCCGAGAGATGGAGTGTTAATGGGTGGAGGCCAAACAAGCCAAAAAGAAAAGAACCGATAAGACACCGATGAGCGATGGTTCCAAAACACCACCCCCTCAGTCCAACCGAACAATCATAATAAATGAGCCAGAGTAGAGGAAAGGTCTCAATCAAACACCCCACCCCATCAAATGAGCCGTAATTGGCAATGGGAGATCTTTTTCCATAAAGGGCAAGATCCAGTGACAGAGGCCACTTCGTCCCACAAGGATCTAGTGGGGGACTTCTTTGTTTCGCAGGCAGTCATGTTACCATTTGATATGAGGATTTGAGGGGCTTTACACTGGAAAGTCTCCATAAAAGTGCCCATGTCACAGTGTGTTGGTAAGTCCATAAACTTTTTACATAGTCACTTTTCACCAAAAGTTTTTAACTTTTTTGTTGAAGATCATAAAAGTTGAACATGATCTCGCCAGCCGAGCTAAGGCGTTGGAGACCTTGTCACACCCCGCAAAATTCGACAGACGGGGTGGCCAGCCACCGCTGCCAAACTATGTCGGGCATGAATTAAATAAATACCGTTCTTAGCATGAGACATGTATGAGACATAAATAAATTAGTCCACAAGATAAATAATTGAATCAATCCCAATAAATGAACGACATTATCCATCACAAGCTAAAACTCCGAAATGATCCAATCTCCAATAATGATTAAATAAAATCTGAATGATAAGCCAACTGAATAATTCAACTGAAATCCTCTAAACAACTTTGGAACCGAATGACCACTAAAAACTTAAATGAAGCCTCATAATGGAATACGACTGAAAGGAAAGTATAACTAAATAAAGCAAATAAAACTAATAGATTCCAGCTGCACCACCAAATGATAAACTCTGAATCCTATGCAGCTTCTCCAAAACTTATCCTGAAAAAGTTAGTCAACACATGAGGTCAGAGCCCGGAGCATAAATACACACTACTCCCTTCAAATAGGATCCTTGAATCTATACAATATCGTTATACGCAATAAATATCACAATAGAATATTTTAAACTAAACGCGATAAATATAAATCACTGACTACCCGCAGAAATCCCCATTTATAAAGGCACACCAATATGATTTTAAATTCCCAAGTCCCACGATGTTAATTTAATTAAATTAATCAACTTTTATTATTGTTCCCACTTTATTATACTAAGATTAACGGTTCTCCCGCTTCGGGTGATTTCTCCACCAAAATACACATCCCCTCGTCAAAATGTCGGGTGGTTCGTTTAAACTGTTGGCCCTCACTGATTATGTCGCCAGTATATTTTAATACCCGTCTTATTATCTTAGGTATTAATTCTCAAATTCAAAATTTCACAATTTATAAGTTACCCCACCCTTTTAATCAATGTGAGATCCTCAACATACCCTTTAGTCTCATAACTAAAGGTTCCTAAGTTATTAATACGTCCTACCCTATGTTTAGGATGAATTTCTAACACAAACTTCAACCTAGTCTCATGCTTAGACTAATGTAACGACGATAAAGTATCGAAAATCAGCCCACCCCCGACATAATAAAGTCGTAATAATCTACCATCACTAGTCCCATACCTAGAAGGCCCAAATCATCAAAAGGCCTACCCGCTAGTCCCAAACCTAGAAAGCATCCTAAAATACAGAGAGAGAAAAAATACCCAACAACTCGTCGTCACAATGGTAATTAAATAATACCAACCAGTCATATAAATATGCATGATAATTCAACGTACAAAACTAAGCATGATAGTCCAATTCAATTAAATCTTAATTTAATTATCACAACGCTAAAATACCCAATAAATCTCATTTAATTATTTTAAATTAAATATACCGAGTTTTCGTCATTTATATAACAAAATCCAAATTTCATTATCTCTACACAAATTATGTGAGTTAAACGCCCCCAGCTTCATTTATTTCAAAACTAGGGTTTTTTTAAATGCAACCTACACCCACAAAACCCCAAATCCACTCATGAATCCTACGTACCCAAAGGTTATGAATGTTATTCATATTAAAATATTTCATAAAAATAGCCCCGAACTTTAGTGTTCACTTTCTCTAATTAGATTGCTAATTGATTTTAAAAAAATATTGAATTAATGTTTAGGCAACACTTAAAACACATAATATTAAAGAAAAAGAATAGAGTATTCATGCTTGTTATTAACTTGAATCAAAATCTGAATAGGAGTTTGAACTTTTCTTAAGAAAACACCAATTGAAGCTTCAAAACTTTTGAAAGGTAGGGGCTAGGGGTTGAAGATGAGAGAAATATGTTTTAGAAAATCTTTCTGGAGAAAGTTTGAGAGAAAAATGATGTTTGAAGTCCCAGCCTCGTATTAGTTTAGTTTATAAAGGGTTTAAGAGTTGAAAAGCAATTAGGAGTCTAATCCATACATCCACCGCATGTCGTTCGAACGAGAACGCCTGTCATTTGAAGGACACCCACAATCCCAAAATCAAATCTTTTAAAATCCAACTCAGTTATCGGATAAAAAATATATTAGCTGAATCAAATATGCACCTGCCAATTAAAAGTTTAAATAAAACCTTATGACCTTTTTATAAAAGACCCGAATTAATTCCCGATTGAAAATTTATTCGTAAAACCAAGTTAAAATCTTAAACGCTATTAAATACAAAATTTTATTTTACTCCAAATTAATTAAAGTCAACTAATTAAAACACAGGATGTTACATACTTCCCCACTAGCAAAGATTTACGCCCTCGAAATTAGAAGAAACATACACATCAACGGGTAAATTTACACAACATAAACTAAGGCTCACATATGCCTACCCGTAGAATATCATAATTAGGCGCCCATACACCTGATCTACCCAAACGTAAACCTTAACAAAATACAATATATATAGCGCCTATATATATATAAGTATCTAAGAAATTATTACGTACCGCGATACTTGACTAGACATGAAATCTATCCTGCTCTGCCTGAAGTTGAGGAGGCACATAGTACCTTACATTACTGAGATTGGTTGGTACGGTGACCACCCCTTGTGAACCTGACGTTGTTGGTGCTATTGGTGCTGCTGGAACTTCCTGAACGCTAACTTTTGTGAGAACTGGAGGCCTCAGTCCTTGATGTCCCTGGACTCCCTGCCCTTGGTGTCCTTGTGTAACTTGACCTTGTTGGGCCTGTACTCCTTGGTTCTGTTGGCCCACTCTTTTGTGACACCTCACCGCTGGATGTCCTACTTTTCCACATACAAATCACTCACCCTTAAAATGTCTGAAACGTCTAGTATTTGATTTTTGCTCTCCTTGACCTTGTTGTTCCTTATTGGTCCTCTGCCTCTTCCACGCTTGATCATTGCGACCCTTATTCTCATTCCCTTTCCCATTAGACTCTTATTTCTTTCCAAAATTCTTTTGGTAATTGGTTGTTTCTTTCTAGAGTAACATTGCGACATCCACCACCTGAGCATAGGTAGTGTACGCCGGATTCCCTAACACCATCTGCCTAATCGACCATGACAATCCCTTAATGAAACATTCCATTTTCTTCACCTCAATGCTAACCTCCTCTGGTACAAACAATAATAAATTTGTGAACTCCTGTTCATACTCGACAACTTACTTTGAACCTTGCTCCAAGTCCATAAATTCTCTCTTCTTTGCGTTCCTAATCGCATACGGAAATAACTTATTGTTAAACTTGATCAGAAACTCTGCATAGCCCAACTAATCTCTCTCCTCTAATGTGGTGGCACTCTCCCACCACTACAGTGCATCCCCTATCAGCTTAAATGTTTCTAACATCTTCTTTTGTACATCTGTGCAGTCCACCATCCACAAATGCCTCTCCATGTCTCTCCTCCATTGGTGAGCAATCGTTGAGTCAGATCCCCCTCCAAAGGTGGGAGGATTGCCATTAAAGAAATTGGTTCTCACCCTATCCCAAGCTGAGACAGGTGTACCCCGCTGTTGTGCCTCTAAAGTCACCTATCTCCAAACCGCTTGTCGTGGCCTCACGAATGATAGCCGCAAACTCCTCGGCCTCCAAAACAATTTCATACCGCCTCTCCTGAGTCACGGGACCAGAAACAGACTCCTCTCTACTACTCCCAGCTCTCCTTGTGTTCGTCATCTAAAAAGAAAGGAACAAAACAACATCAGACTCCGAATGACTAAGAGTAAAAATCATCAAAAGGGAATCAAAGATAAGCAACGCGGAAGCTAAAATGGACTCATAAACCTACGAGACCCAAAACCATGCTTTGATACCATCTGTAACACGCCGCAAAATCTGATAGATAGGGTGGCTAGCCACTGCCGCCAAACTATGTCGGGCGTGAACTAAATAAATACCGTTCTTAGCATGAGATAGATATGAGACATAAATAAATTAGTCCACAAGATAAATAATTGAATCAATCCCAATAAATGAATGATAAAAATCCATCACATGCTAAAACTCCAAAATGATCCAATCTCCCATAATGATTAAATAAAATATGAATGATAAGCCAACTGAATAATTAAACTGAAATCCTCTAAACAACTTTGGAACCGAATGACCAGTAAAAACTTATATGAAGCTTCATAATGGAATACGACTGAAAGGAAAGTCCAACTAAATAAAGAAAATAAAACTAATAGACTCCAGCTGCACCTCCAAATGATAAACTTCGAACCCTATGCAGCTTCTCCAAAACTTACCTGAAAAAGTTAGTCAACGCATGAGGTCAGAGCCCCGAGCATGAATACACACTACTCCCTTCAAATAGGATCCTTGAATCCAGACAGTAGCATTATATGCAATAAATATTACAATAGAATATTTTAAATTAAACATGATAATTAAACGCGATAAATATAAATCAATAACTACCCGCAGAAATCCCCATTTATAAAGGCACGCCAATATGATTTTAAATTCCCAAGTCCCACAATGTTAATTTAATTAAATTAATCAACTTTTATTATTGTTACCACTTTATTATACTAAGATTAGCGGTTCTCCCGCTTCGGGTGATTTCTCCACCAAAATACACATCCCCTCGTCAAAATGTCGGCTGGCCCGTTTAAACTGTCGGTCCTCGCTGATTATGTCGCCAGTATATTTTAATACCCGTCTTATTATCTTAGGTATTAATTCTCAAATTCACAATTTCATAATTTATAAGTTACCCCACCCTTTTAATCGATGTGAGATCCTCAATATACCCTTTAGTCCCATACCTAAGGGTCCCCAAGTTATTAATACGTCCTACCCTATGTTTGGGATGAATTTCTAACCCAAACTTCAACCTAGTCTCATGACTAGATTAGCATAACGACGATAAAGTATCGAAAATTAGCCCACCCCCGACATAATAAAGTCGTAATAATCTACCCTCACTAGTCCCATACCTAGAAGGCCCAAATCATCAAAAGGCCTACCCGCTAGTCCCAAACCTAGAAAGCATCCTAAAATATTGGGAGAGAAAAAATACCCAACAACTCGTGGTCACAATGGTAATATAATAATACCAACCAGTCATACAAATATGCATGATAATTCAACGTACAAAACTACGCATGATAGTAAAATTCAATTAAATCTTAATTTAATTATCACAACGCTAAAATACCCAATAAATCTCATTTAATTATTTTAAATTAAATATACTGAGTTTTCATCATTTATATAACAAAATCCAAATTTCATTATCTCTGCACAAATTACATGAGTTAAACGCCCCCAGCTTCATTTATTTCAAAACTAGGATTTTTCTACATGCCACCTACACCCACAAAACCCAAAATCCACTCATGAATCCTACATACCCAAAGGTTATGAATGTTATTCATATTAAAAGATTTCATAAAAACATCCCCGAACTTTAGTGTTCACTTTCTCTAATTAGATTGCTAATTGATTTTAATAAAGCATTGAATTAATGTTTAGGCAACACTTAAAACGCATAATACTGAATGAAAATAATAGAGCATTCATGCTTGTTATTAACTTGAATCAAAATCTGAATAGGAGTTTGAAGTTTTCCTGAGAAAACACCAATTGAAGCTTCAAAACTTGTGAAAGGTAGGGGCTAAGGGTTGAAGATGAGTGAAATATATTTTGAAAAAGCTTTCTGGAGAAAGTTTGAGAGAAAAGTGATTTGTGAAGTCCCAGCCCCGTATTAGTTTAGTTTATAAAGGGTTTAAGAGTTGGAAAGAAATTAAAATTCTAATCCATCCATCCATCGCCTGTCGTTCGAATGAGAACGTTTGTCGTTCGAACGACAATGCGACGCCGTTCGAACGACATGCCTGGTCATTCGAATGAACCCCATAATCCCAAAATCCAATCTTTTAAAATTCAACTCAATTATCTGATAAAAAATATATTAGTTGTATCACATACGCACCTGCCAATTAAAAGTTTAAATAAAACCTTATAACCTTTTTATAAAATACCCGAAGTAACTCCCGATTGAAAATTTATTCGTAAAACCAAGTTAAAATCTTAAAGGCTATTAAATCCAAAATTTTATTTTACCCCAAATTAATTTAAGTCAATTAATTAAAACACGGGGTGTTACAGACCTCTTGCAAGAAAAATGTCACCCTCAAAGGCTAAGATAGAAACCAATGCTAGGTCCTTGAGGATGTTGGCAAGAAGGTAAAGGAGGAGGTTGCCTCCAAGACAAAGGCGATGGAAGAGGCTGGATGAACTCAAAACGAGTTCATCCGGGTGGACATTGGGATGTCCAAATCATTGAATGGGGTTTGAGCGATCTACCTCAGATTGTACCACTTATGCAAGTGGATATTGTGCCTCTTTAGGCTGATCTACTTAAAACCATGCCACACCTTGAATGGGTTTTTACTGGTTTGCCTCGGATCGTACCACTTATACAAGTGGGTTGTGCCTCTCTAGGCCGGTCCACTTTAGATCATACCACTCCTTGAATGAATTTTCATTGATTTGACTTAAATCGTATCACTTATGCAAGTGGGTTGTGCCTATCTTAGCCAATATACTTTCGATCATACCATTCCAATCTGTCCCAAATCGTACCACTTATGCAAGTGGGTTTTGTTACTCTGTAGGACAATTTTTTTTTTTATCATACCACTCCCTTAACGGGTTATAATAAATCAAATAGGGATTTTATGTAATTTTAGGTAACTAATCGGAGATCATTTTATTATGCATTAATGAGAAGAAACATTTATTTGCCTTGTTATTTAATGATAAAATTTCTTAAGGTTCATGGAATTCCATGCCCTTAGGACTAACTTCCCATCTACCCATTCTAAGTGATATGACCCCCACCCCCTTTTGAAGCTATGCGATAAGGTCCCTGTTAGTTCGACACCAACTTTCCATATGATGGCTTCTTTGCATCAGGCAATAACTTTTTGAGGATTGGGTCATCGACCTGTAATTCTATGATCTTGATCTTCTTATCATGTTGATTTGCTAGTTCTTATTGATAAGCATCCAACTGTATTAGGGCTTGATCCCCTTTTCCTAGGTTAGATCCAACTCATGAGCTATTCGATCATCATTTTGATCGTCCTTAATATATCTGATCTAAGTGTTGGCAATTCGATTTCTAAGAGAATTGATGCTTCATGTTGCAAGCAAAATAGTATGTGGTTTCTTTTATCGACTTTATCGGGGTCATCTTGTATGCCCGTAGAACGAATTTAAGTTCTTCCGACCATTGCTTTTTGGCATTTTCTAATCGACACTTGACACCTGAAAGAATGGTTTTGTTGGTGATCTTTGCTTACCCATTACACTGGGGGATTCCTACTGGTACATAGTAGGTCATGGCTCCGTGTTCGGCACAAAATTCACGAAAGAAATCATTATCAAACTGAGTTTTGTTATTCCTCACTAGTGCTCTTGGGATGTTGAACCTCATGATGAGAGTCCTCTAAACGAATCTCCTAAAATTTGGTTCTCTAATATGGGTGAATGGTTCGGCCTCAACCCATTTGGTGAAGTAGTCGATCGTCGTTATCATGTACCTTTTATTTTCTAAGACGGCTGGTAGCGGCCCCACTATATCCATGCCCCATTAGGCGAGTGGCCATGGGCTTATGAGGGGGTTCAAAGTGAGAATATTTGACACCTTGGATAATTTTTGATGAACCTTATTGAGTCCTTGTGCATAAATGGTCACCAGTATCCCTGAAAGATTACCCTATATGAGAGAGATCTTCCACCCGTGTGTACCCCGTAGCTTCCTTCATTTATCTATCTCAAAATTCCTTCTACTTAATCTAGATGAACACACTTTAGCAGTGGATAGGTGAATGATCTTCAATAAATCTTCCAATCTAGGTTGACTTGATGTTTAACTTGTGCCTTGCCTTGTCATCTGGGGGTAGCTCACTAGTTTTCAAGTAGGTGATGATGGGATCCATTTAGGATGGGTCCCACTCTACTTAGAGGATGATTAGGTCCCGGTTTGAATTTTCTATGCTTGGTTGGTCTATATATTCCACCTCAATTGTTCTTTTAAGATCGGTATATGTGGCGGAGGATAGAGTGGCAAAGGAATCTATACGAATATTATTGTTCCTTGGGAGCTAAATCAACTGAGGTAGACTTGAACTGTTAAAGAAAGACACTAGCCTTATTTATATAAGCTATCATCCTAGGATCCCCTGCTTCATATTTCCCATTAAGCTGGTTTGAGACCAGTCTGGAGTCACAAAATACAACGATTTGGCAAGAGCCCAAATTGATCAACCTATCCAAACCATGCACCATCACTTTGTTCTGCCTCGTTGTTTGAGCCTTTGAATCACAACCTAATGGCCTTCTTAATAAGTTCGCCTTGTGATGTCGCAAATATTCACTACAAAAAATCCTACGAATGGTCACGCCCAGTGGGTCACGGCCCAAGTCCGCGATCAGCTGGTCGCGGACTTGGGGGGTGACCCACTCAATATTTGGCGTGACCATATTTATTATCACACTAAATTATCGATGCCCTAAAAGTGGTCACGGCCCAAGTCCGTGACCACTGTGGTCGCGGACTTGGGCCATGACCAAGTCGTAACCATCTTAGCTCCAAACTTGTGCCAAAATTCCCTCCAAGATTAGTCGCGGATTGGTCACGGCCCAAGTCCGTGACCCATGGCATGACGAAGAAGAGAGTACACACATTGAGGGTCACGACTTAGGGTCGTGACCATTTCTAGGTGTGGGTCACGGCTATGGGCCGTGACCATCCCTCATTAAAGCATTAGGGTTGGTGTAGAAGGGTCGCGCATCACAGATTGAGGGTCACGACTATGGGCCGTGACCATACCTCAATCAAGCATGGAAAAGGGTCTCGCATTGTGGGTCACAACTCTAGGCCATGACCAGGTCTGGAGAACCCAACTCTGCCTTACGTTATTTTTAAGGGTCGTGCGTATTGGGTCTCGGCTCTTGGCCGTGACCAGTTCCAAGTCTTAAAAAAAATACCCGCCGCTGCTTTCATTTATTTCATTTGGAGGTTGAGTTTGCCGCTGCTTTCATTTATTTTATTTGGTGATTTTGGCGA
The DNA here is from genome assembly GCA_949130495.1 of Sambucus nigra. NCBI lineage: Eukaryota > Viridiplantae > Streptophyta > Magnoliopsida > Dipsacales > Adoxaceae > Sambucus > Sambucus nigra. The sequence continues at coordinate 509,983,660 of OX422214.1, forward strand.
TTTTGACGGTATGTATTGATTCATTTGGATTTTTTTATTTATATCGAAAGCCCTAATTTATGTGTATGTATGTGTGTATGTGTGTGTATGTATAAACTTATGTTTATATGTGTGTGTGTGTGTGTAGATTTATATGTATATGTATGTTTATGTCAATAAACCCTATATTGTATGTGTGTGTATGTATAGATTGTATGTGTCTAAACCCTAAATAGTATGTGTGTGTATGTATAGATTGTATGTGTGTAAACCCTAAATAATATTAGGGTTTAGTAAACCCTAAATATGTATATATTATGTCAATAAACCCTAGATTTCATATGTGTGTTTGTATAGATTATGCCAATAAACCTAGATTGTATGTGTGTGCATTTTTTTAATGAGTAAAAAAATTTACATCCACCTTGTCGTGATTTTATTGGGGGTTATATGCATTACATCATATTATATTAGGGGTTATATGCATGTCGTGATTTTTTTCACTACAATATATGTGTAAGTACTACAATATGTGTGTAAGTACTACAATATGTGTTATAAACAATTACGCCGGGTTGTTGTTGGGATTTCACATATACTTTGAAACTATCATAACTTTCAAACCCAAACCTTAATAGTAGGACTCGTATTCATGCCCTCGTATACTTTTCTCAGGAAAAATGAGGCACGGTGATAATTACTGTCAACAAGAGTGGGAGAGGTTAGAATTAGACCGCACACATAACTCTTTTATTAGCATGCGTCATATAGAGGGTACTCCTGTTTATAGGTACGGAAATAAAAAGATCTAACAATTTAACTACCTTGTAAATCGTGGATTTGATATCCAACAAGATTACTTGTTCAATCGTATTTTATTTTCTCTACTAGAAAACTGGTTATGTTGTTGGTTATGTTGTTGGAGAAGGCGGAAAAAAATCCACCCGTTATGGATACAATTGCGTACAGAGAGCATTGACATAGACTGTGATGTCTCGCACCACATGCATGTAAAATTGAATCTTGCCAACAAGTTGAGAAATAGGGGATTCCGAGTTCATGTCACTGACATCTACACATCAATCATAGATACCCTTCCTCCTAGTTGGCCACGTGCAAAAATTCATAGGTTCTTAAAAACTAATACCGAATGGATGGAGATCAGACACATTGAACTTATTCTAAAGTCTTACTTTGAAAAGGTATCTATCTATCTATATATATAACTAATTAAGCTTGATTAAATAGTTATAATTTCATATTACTATAATTACTTAGTCACTTATATTTTTTAATTTTTGTAGATAATGTCGAGAGGAAACAACCCAAGGGTACCAAGTGCCGAGGTGACACCACAATGAGGTTCACCATCTCGTGAAGAACCCAAATTCTCAACACCAATGGCTGAGAAATTCACAACTCCACCAATGGTTCACTCCTCACCAAGTCCAACTCCAACTGATCCTACGCCTCAATCCAGCACTCCCGTTGCTTCAACGCCCCCATCCAGCACTCTTGATTCCTCCCGCTCAAATAAAAAGAAGCCTATTGGCTTTTTCCTTCTCGGGGAATAACCCGACGGGTGATAGGAATGACGTGCTGAACTTTAAAGCTTGGTGTTTGTCGCTGGAAAAAATGAACGTGGGAGTTGGTGGACCAGACAATTGGAACCATGTTGATCAAGCTTTCAAAGATGACATACATGACCAACTTTGCAAGCATTTCTAATTTCCTGACCGTTCCAAGAATAAGGTTCTATTTTGGGTTGCTAAAGGATTGAGGACATATAGGAGAAACCTTCGGAAGAAACATTTTCCGAAAGAGGCAGCGAGATCAAATATTCTGCACCAACGGTTTTGATTTCATTTCATATCCATATGAGGAAAATCTTTTGATGCAAAACAGTGGAATATCAATTTCTGCCTTGACCACCTGTATCGCTAGCAAAAGTGATAAAAATCCAAAGAATACGGTGCTAACCTATTATGGGATAATTCAACAAATCCTAGAACTTGATAACTTGGATTTCACAGAAATCGTATTCTATTGTGATTGGGTAAAGGTGGAGGATACAACGAATGCTTGTAAAGTTGATCCCGACTCCAAACTTATTATGGTAGATTTATCAAAGCTGAAGACTAAAGACCGCATAGTCGACGAGCTTTTTATTTGTGCCTTTCAGAATGTAAAGAAGGTATTATACTCGAAGTGCATAAATGATGGCAATTGGTTTATTGTTGTGCATGCACCAAAGGGTATGACTACTGAAGTAGACGCATTAAAGGCTCCAAAATATTTCAAGTCAGCTCTTGATGACAACCCTAATTTGAAGGATCTTTTAGTTGATTTAGAGGAAGATTGAGTATCAAAATATTATTTTATCCTCATCAATCTTATTTGTATCCTATTATGATATTGACATTGTATTAGCACTTTACTTTAATTTATGAATTTCATCTACTTTTAGGTGTAATGTCCTGTTATTTGTGCAAATGGTAGGTGATTTATCGGTTCTTTTGTTTAGAATAGATATGTTTTCATTTATTTATTTCTATCATTTGGCTTTAGAGGGAAAAAACCCGAAACAGCTCCCAAACGGCCCCGTGAATGGCACCAACACCTCGCACGGGACCAATGTAACTTTTAGGAACTGATCGCGCGATCACGGGACCCTCGATTTGAGAATACGACGATAATTTGTATATTTCTTGACTTAGGCTTAAAAACATGGTGTTAGTGGGTGAAAAGCCGAAACAGCCCCCGAACGGCATCGTGAGTGGCACCAACACCTCGCATGGGACCAATGTAACTCGTAGGAACTGACCGCGCGATCACGGGACCCCCGGTTTGAGAATACGTTGATAATTTGAAAATATCTTGACTTAAGCTTAAGAAAATGGCGTCAGAGGACGAAAACCCAAAATAGCCCCCGAACGGTCCCGTGAGTGGCACCAACACCTCACATGGGACCAATGTAACTTGTAGTAACTGACCGCACAATCATGGGACTGCCGGTTTGAGAATACGACGATAATTTGCGTATTTCTAGACTTGAGCTTAAAAACATGGCATTAAAAAGCAAAAACCTGACATAATATCCGTTAGGATCGTCTTTGTTTACTACACCAGCAATAAGATCGTCTCTTCGAGTATGAAATGAATAGTAGCAACCAATGGTGTGAAAGCGTTCGTTAACTAATAGGTATATTTCTAATGTTTTGCACCTATCCGGGAACGACATCTTCTGCCAGCATCTCGGGTCAAACAACTCCCACTATAGATGTAAATTTGCCTTTTATTTTATTAAATTAGACAACGTGGATCGATATTCATTTATTCATGTTTTATAAAAACACGTTATATGTATGGTTTTATAAACCCGATAGCATATATGCATATGCATATATGCAGCATATTTGCATATATGCAGGCTGCGCATATATGCAGCATATATGCAGGCTGCATATATGCACATATGCATCTGCATATATGCTTGCATATATGCATTCTCTATGGATTGGTTTACATATTGAAAGTGAGCGGATCGAGGTTTACATTTTGTATTCGTGGAATGATGTTATCAAATTGTTGCGGATGACTCATTTCACACTATTCAGGTAATTCCCATTGAGATAATTCCCATTTAGGTTTCTGTATTCTTTGGTAATGTAGGTATAAAGCTTGTGGTTATCTTTTAGGATATTAATTGGCAGAAAGAGACATTATAGTAGCATGCATTGATTACAGGTGAACGTCATTTCACAATCTAAATATACTTTCTTAGACAAAATAAATACAGTTGCTTTAATACTCATAGAAATTCCTGTCTACCCTGTGCAAGAGTATCTAGTTGAAGTATTTATTCCTAGTTAACAATAATGTACTCAAGATAGAAATGAAAGCTTCATGATACCTATATATAAAAAATTATCCTTGCTTGAGGTAATCCATTAGTGTCCAAAACAATTATATAATTGTGACATTTCAAATGCATCATACCAATCCTTGTTTAGATTGAGATTGTACCCTCCTATGATATATTTTATTCAAGTAGCGAAATATCCTAATGAGGTAACACTCCTATTATATAGGTGGGATTGATTATACGCTATCATGACTTTAGTGAAAAAATATAATGTAGAATTCATAATCCAATTAAGATAATCTATTACAAACCCCGACGGTAATTTGCATATTTCTAGACTTAAGAAAAACAAGGCGTTAGAGGGTGAAAACTCGAAACAGCCCCCGAACGGCCCCGTGGGTGGCACCAACACCTTTCACGGGACCAATGTAACTCGTAGGAACTAACCCCGCAGTCGCGGGTCTCTCGGTTTGAGAATACGATGATAATTTGCATATTTCTAGATTTAGGCTTAAAAACATGGCGTTAAAGGGTGAAAACTCGAAACAGCCCCCGAGCAGCCCTGTGGGTGGCACCAACACCTCCCACGGCATCAATGTAACTCGTAGGAACTGACCACGCAACCGCGGTACTCCCAGTTTGAGAATAGGACGGTAATTTGTATATTTCTAGACTTAGGCACAAAAACATGGCGTTAGAGGGTGAAAATCCAAAACAGCCCTCGAACGGCCCCGTGGATGGCACCAACACCTCCCACGGGACCAATGTAACTCATAGTAACTGACCGCGCAGCCGCGGAACTCTCAGTTTGAGAATACATGGGGTAATTTGCTTATTTCTAGACTTAGTCATAAAAACATGGCGTTAGAGGGTGAAAACTCATAACAACACCCCGAACGTCCCCGTGGGTGGCACCAATACCTCCCACGGGACTAATACAACTCGTAAGAACTGACCGCGCAGCCGCGGCACTCCCGGTTGAGAATACGATGATAATTTGCATATTTCTATACTTAAACAAAACATGGGGTTAGAGGGTGAAAACTCGAAACAACCCCCGAACGGCCTCGTGGGTGGCACCAACACCTCCCATGGGACCAAAGTAACTCATAGGAATTGTTTGAGAATACGAAGATAATTTGCATATTTCTAGACTTAGGCTTAAAAACATGGCGTTAGAGGGTGAAAACTCGAAACAGCCCCCGAACGGCCCCGTGGGTGAAACCAACACCTCCCACGACACCAATGTAACTCGTAGGAACTGGCCACGCAATCGCGGTACTCCCAGTTTGAGAATATGACGGTAATTTGCATATTTCTAGACTTAAGCATGAAAACATGGCGTTAGAGAGTGAAAACCCAAAACAGCCCCGAACGACCCCGTGGTTGGTACCAACACCCACGGGACCAATGTTACTCGTAGGAACTGACCGCGCATCCGCGGCATTCCCGGTTTGAGAATACGATGGTAATTTGCATATTTCTAGACTTAGGCATAAAAAGATGGCGTTAGAGGGTGAAAACTCGAAACAACACCCGAACGGCCCCGCAGCTGGCACCAACACCTCCCACAGGACCAATGTAACTAGTAGGAACTGACCGCGCAGCCGTGGCACTCCCGATTTTGAGAATACAACAGTAATTTGCATATTTCTACACTTGGGCATAAAAACATGGTGTTAGAGGGTGAAAACCCAAAACAGCCTCTGAACGGCCCCGTGGGTGGTACCAACACCTCCCACGGGACCAATATAACTCGTAGGAACTGACCGCGCAGCAGCGGAACTCCCGGTTGAGAATACGACGGTAATTTGCATATTTCTAAACTTAGGCATAAAAACATGGCGTTAGAGGTGAAAACTCGAAACAACACCCGAACGGTCCCGTGGGTGGCACCAACACCTCCCACGGGACCATTATAAGTCGTAGGAACTGATCGCACAGTCGCGACACTCCCGGTTTGAGAATACGACGGTAATTTGCATCTTTTTAGACATAAGAAAAACATGGTGTTACAGGGAGAAAACTGGAAATAGCCCCCGAACAGCCCCGTGGGTGACACAAACCCTTCACACGGGACTAATGTAACTCGTAAGAACTGACCGCGCAGCCGCGGCCCTCTCGGTTTGACAATACGACGGTAATTTGCATATTTCTAGACTTGGGCTTAAAAACATGGCGTTAGTGGGTGAAAACTCGTAACAACACTCGAACGGCCCCGTGGATGGCTCCAACACCTCCCACGGGACCAAAGCAACTCGTAAGAACTGACCACGCAGCCGCGACACTCCCGATTTGAGAATACGATGATAATTTGCATATTTCTAGACTTAAACAAAACGTGGGGTTAACAACCCCCGAACGGCCCCGTGGGTGGCAGCAACACCTCCCATGGGACCAAAGTAACTAATAGGAACTGACCCCGCAGTCGCGGGTCTCCTGATTTGAGAATAAGAAGATAATTTGCATATTTCTAGACTTAGACTTAAAAACATGGCGTTAGAGTGTGAAAACTCGAAACAATCCCCGAACGACCCTTTAGGTGGCACCAACACCTCGCACGGCACCAATGTAACTCGTAGGAACTGACCACGCAACCGCGGTACTCCCAGTTTAAGAATACAACGGTAATTTGCATATTTCTAGACTTAGGCATGAAATCATGGCGTTAGAGGGTGAAAACCCAAAACAGCCCCCGAACGGCCCCGTGGGTGGCACCAACACCTCCCACGGGACTAATGTAACTCGTAGGAACTGACCGCGCTGCCGCGGCACTCCCGATTGGAGAATATGAAGGTAATTTGCATATGTCTAGACTTAGGCATAAAAAGATGGCATTAGAGGGTGAAAACTCGAAACAACACCCGAACGGCCCCGTGGGTGGCACCAACACCTCCCACGGGACCAATGTAACTCGTAGGAACTGACCACGCAGCCGTGGCACTCCCGGTTTGAGAATACGACGGAAATTTTCATATTGCTAGAATTAAGCAAAACATGGCGTTAGAGGCTGAAAACTTGAAACAGTTCCAGAACGGCCTCGTGGGTGGAATCAACACCTCCCACGAGACCAATATAACTCGTGGGAACTGACCCGTCATTCGCGAGTCTCCCGGTTTGAGATTACGATGATAATTTGTATATTTCTAGACTTAGGCTTAAAAACATGGCATTAGAGGGTGAAAACTCGAAACAACCCCCGAATGGCCCCATGGGTGGCACAAACACCACCCACGGGACCAATGTAACTTATAGGAACTGACCACGCAACCGCGGTACTCCCGGTTTCAGAATACGACTGTAATTTGCATATTTATATACTTAGGAATAAAAACATGGCGTTAGAGGGTGAAAAAAAATAGCCCCCGAACGTCTCTGTGGGTGGTACCAACACCTCCCACGGGACCAATATAACTCATAGGAACTGACCGCGCAGCCGCGGCACTCCCGATTAGAGAATACGACGGTAATTTTTATATTTTTAAACTTAGTAATAAAAACATGGCGTTAGAGGGTGAAAACTCGAAACAACACCTGAACGGTCCCATGGGTGGCACCAACACCTCCCAGAGACCAATGTAACTCGTAGGAACTGACCGCGCAGCCGCGACACACCCGGTTTGAGAATACGACGGTAATTTGCATATTTCTAAACTTAAGCAAAACATGGTGTTAGAGGGTGAAAACTCGAAACAACCCCAGAACGGCCCCGTGGGTGGCACCAACACCTCACACGGGACCAATGTATCTCGTAGGAACTGACCACGCAACCGCGGTACTCCCAGTTCGACAATACGACGGTAATTTCCATATTTCTAGACTTAGGCATGAAAACATGGCGTTAGAGGGTGAAAACCCAAAACAGCCCCCGAACGGCCCCGTGGGTGGCACCAATACCTCCCACGGGACCAATATAACTCATAAGAACTGACCACGCAACCGCGGTGCTCCCAGTTTGAGAATACGATGGGAATTTGCATATTTCTAGACTTAGGCATGAAAACATGACGTTAAAGGGAGAAAACCCAAAACAGCCCCCGAACGGCCTCGTGGGTGGCACCAACACCTCCCCCGGGACCAATGTAACTCGTAGGAACTAATCGCGCAGTCGCGGCACTCCCGGTTTGAAAATACAACGGTAATTTTCATATTTCTAAACTTAAGAATAAAAAGATGGCGTTAGAGGGTGAAAACTCGAAACAACACCCGAACGACCTCGTGGTGGCACCAACACCTCCCACAGGACTAATGTAACTCGTAGGAACTGACCGCGTAGCCGTGGCACTCTCGGTTTGAGAATTCGACGGTAATTTGCATATTTCTAGACTTAGGCATAAAAAGATGGCGTTAGAGGGTGAAAACTCGAAACAACACCCGAACGGCCCCATGGGTGGCACCAATACCTCCCATGGGACTAATGTAACTCGTAGGAACTGAACGCGCAGTCATGGCACTCCTGGTTTGAGAATACGACGATAATTTACATATTTCTAGACTTAAGCAAAACATGGGGTTAGAGGGTGAAAACTCGAAACAACTCCCGAACGGCCTCGTGGGTGGCACCAACACCTCCCACGACACCAATATAACTCGTAGGAACTGACCCCGCTGTCGCGGGTCTCCCAATTTGAGAATACGACGATAATTTGCATATTTCTAGACTTAGGATGAAAAATATGGCGTTAGAGGGTGAAAACTCGAAACAACCCCCGAATGGCCCCATGGGTGGCACCAACACCTCCCACGGGACCAATGTAACTGATAGGAACTGACTACGCAACCGCGGTACTCCCGGTTTGAGAATACGAAGATAATTTGCATATGTCCAGACTTAGGCAAAAAAAGATGGCGTTAGAGGGTGAAAACTCGAAACAACACCCGAACGTCCCCGTGGGTGGTACCAACACCTCCCACGGGACCAATGTTGCTCGTAGAAACTGACCGCGCAGCCGTAGCACTCCCGGTTTGAGAATACGACGATAATTTGCATATTTATAGAATTAAGTAAAACATGGTGTTAGAGGGTGAAAACTCGAAATAGCTCCCGAACGGCCTCGTGGGTGGCACCAACACCTCCCACGAGTACAATATAACTCGTAGAAACTGACCTCGCATTCGCAGGTCTACCGGTTTGAGATTACGATGATAATTTGCATATTTCTATACTTACGCTTAAAAACATGGCATTAGAGGGTGAAAACTCGTGACAACCCCCGAATTTCCCCATGGGTGGCACCAACACCACCCACGGGACCAATGTAACTGATAGGAACTGACCACGAAATCGCGGTACTCCCGGTTTGAGAATACGACGGTAACTTGCATATTTTTAGACTTAGGAATAAAAAGATGGCGTTAGAGGGTGAAAAAACAAAACATCCCCCAAACGTCCCAGTGGGTGGCACCAACACCTCCCACGGGACCAATATAACTCGTAAGAACTGACCGCGTAGCCGCGGCACTCCCGGTTTGGGAATACAACGAAAATTTGCATATTTCTAAACTTAGGCATAAAAACATGGCGTTAGAGGGTGAAAACTCGAAACAGCACCTGAACGGTCCCGTGGGTGGCACCAACAACTCCCACGGGACCAATGTAACTCGTAGGAACTGACCGCGCAGCCGCGGCACACCCGATTTGAGAATACGTAGGTAATTCACATATTTTTAAATTTAAAGAAAACATGGTGTAAGAGGGTGAAAACTCGAACCAGCTTCCGAACTGCCCCGTGGGTGGCACCAACACCTCACACGGGACCAATGTAACTCATAGGAACTGACTCCTAGTTTGAGAATACGACGGTAATTTGCATATTTCTAAACTTAGGCATAAAAACATGGCGTTAGAGGGTGAAAACTCGAAATAGCCCCCCGAACGGCCTCGTGGGTGGCACCAACACCTCCTACAGGACCAATCTAACTCGTAGAAACTGACCACACAACTGCGGTACTCCTAGTTTGAGAATACAACGGTAATTTGGATATTTCTAGACTTAGGCATGAAAACATGGCGTTAGAGGGTGAAACCTAAAACAACCCCCGAACAGCTCTATGGGTGGCACCAACACCTCCCACAGGACCAATGTAACTCATAGGAACTGACCGCATAGCAACGACACTCCCGGTTTAAGGATACGATGGCAATTTGCATATTTCTAGACTTAGGCATAAAAATATGGCGTTAGAGGGTGAAATCTCGAAACAACACCCGAACGACCCCGTGGGTAGCACCAACACCTCCCACAGGACTAATGTAACTCATAGGAACTGACCGCACAACCGTGGCACTCCCAGTTTGAGAATACGACGGTAATATGCATAGTTCTAGACTCAAAACACGGCGTTAGAGGGTGAAAACTCGAAACAACTCCCGCACGGCCTCGTGGGTGGCACCAACACCTCCCACAAGACCAATATAACTCCTAGGAACTGATCCCACAATAGCGGGTCTCCCGGTTTGAGAATACGACGATAATTTGCATATTTCTAGACTTAGGCTTAAAAATATGACGCTAGAGGGTGAAAACTCGAAAGAACCCCCAAATGGCCCCATGGGTGACACCAACACCTCCCACGGGACCAATGTAACTCATAGGAAGTGACCACGCAACCGTGGTACTCCCGATTTGAGAATACGACGGTAATTTGCATATTTCTAGAGTTAGGAATAAAAATATGGCGTTAGACAGTGAAAAACCAAAACAGCCCCCGAACGGCCCCGTGGGTGGCACCAACACCTCCCACAGGACCAATATAACTCGTAAGAATTGACCGCGCAGCGGAGACACTCCCGGTTTGAGAATACGGCGATAATTTGTATATTTCTAAACTTAGGTATAAAAATATAGCATTAGAGGGTGAAAACTCGAAACAACACCTGGACGGTCCCGTGGGTGGCACCAAAACCACCCACGGGACCAATGTAACACGTAGGAACTGACCGCGCATCCGTGACACACCCGGTTTGAGAATATGACGGTAATTTGCATATTTTTAAACTTAAGCAAAACATGATGTTAGAGGGTGAAAACTCGAAACAGCCCCCGAATGGCCCCGTGGGTGGCACCAACACCTCACACGGGACCAATGTAACTCGTAGAAACTGAGCCCGTAGTCGTAGGATTCCCGATTTGAGAATACGACGGTAATTTTCATATTTCTAGACTTAGGAATAAAAACATGGCGTTAGAGGGTGAAAACTCGAAATAGCCCCCGAACAGCCCCGTGGGTGGCACAAACACCTCCCACGGGACCAATGTAACTCATAGGAACTGACCGCGCAGTCGCGGTACCCCCGATTTGAGAATACGACAGTAATATGCTTATTTCTAGACTTAGGAATAAAAACATGGCGTTAGAGGGTGACAACTCGAAACAGCCCCCGAACGGCCCCGTGAGTAGCACCAACACCTCACACGGGACCAATGTAACTCGTAGAAAGTGAGCCCGTAGTCGTGGGACTCCCTATTTGAGAATACGACGGTAATTTTCATATTTCTAGACTTAGGCATAAAAACATGGCGTTAGAGGGTGAAAACTCAAAACAACACCCGAACGGCCCCGTGAGTGGCACCAACACCTCCCACGAGACCAATGTAACTCGTAGGAACTGACCACGCAACCGCGGTACTCCCTGTTTGAGAATACGATGTTAATTGGCATATTTCTAGACTTAGGCATGAAAACATTACATTAGAGGGTGGAAACCCAAAACAGCCCCCCGAACGTCCCCGTGGGTGGCACCAACACCTCCCACGGGACCAATGTAACTCGTAGGAACTGACCGAACAGCCGTCGCACTCCCGATTTGAGAATACGATAGTAACTTTCATATTTCTAGACTTAGGCATAAAAAGATGGCGTTAGAGGGTGAAAACTCGAAACAACACCCGAACGGCCCCGTTGGTGGCACCAACACCTCCCACGGGACCAATGTAACTCGTAGGAACTGACCCAACAGCCGTGGCACTCCAGGTATGAGAATACGACGGTAATTTTTATATATCTAGACTTAAGAAAAACATGGCGTTAGCGGGTGAAAACTCGAAACAACTCCCGAACGGCCTCGTGGGTTGCAACAACACCTCCCACGAGACCAATATAACTTGTAGGAACTGACCCCGCAGTCGCTGGTCTCTCGGTTTGAGAATACGATGATAATTTGCATATTTCTAGACTTAGGCTTAAAAACATGGCGTTAGAGGGTGAAAACTCGAAAGAACCCCCGAATATCCCAATGGGTGGCACAAACACCTCCCACGGGACCAATCTAACTCATAGAAACTAACAACGCAACCGCGGTATTGCCGGTTTGAGAATACGATGGTAATTTGCATATTTCTAGACTAAGGCATAAAAACATGGCGTTAGAGGTTAAAAACCCAAAACAGCCCCCAACGTCCCTGTGGGTGGCACCAACACCTCCCACGGGACCAATATAACTCCTAAGAACTGATCGCACAGCCGTGACACTCTCGGTTTGAGAATACGATGGTAATTTGCATATTTCTAAACTTAGCCATAAAAACGTTAGAGGGTGAAAACTCAAAACAACACCCGAATGGCCCCATGGGTGGCACCAACACCTCCCACGGGACCAATGTAACTCGTAGGAACTGACCGCGCAGCCGCGACACACCCAATTTGAGAATACGACGGTAATTCGCATATTTTTAAACTTAAGCAAAACATCATGTTAAAGGGTGAAAACTCGAAACATCTTCCGAACGGCCCCGTGGGTGGCACCAACACCTCACACGGGACCAATGTAACTCGTAGGAACTGACCCCGTAGCTGCGGGACTCCCAATTTGAAAATACGATGGTAATTTGGATATTTCTAGACTTAGGCATGAAAACATGGCGTTAGAGGGTGAAAACTCGAAACAGCCCCCGAACGGCCGCGTGGGTTGCACCAACACCTCCCACGGGACCAATGTAACTCGTAGGAACTGACCGCGCAGCCACGACACTCCCGGTTTGAGAATACGATGGTAATTTGCATATTTCTAGACTTAATCAAATCATGGCATTAGAGGGTGAAAACTCGAAACAACTCCCGAACGGCATCGTGGGTGGCACCAACACATCCCACGAGACTAATATAACTCGTAGGAACTGACCATGCAGTCGCGAGTCTCCCGGTTTGAGAATACGATGATAATTTGCATATTTCTAGACTTAGGCTTAAGAACATGGCGTTAGAGGGTGAGTACTCGAAAGAACCCCCGAATGGCCCCATGGGTGGCACCAACACCTCCCACGAGACCAATGTAACTCATAGGAACTGAACACGCAACCGTGGTACTCCCGGTTTGAGAATACGACAGTAATTTGCATATTTCTAGACTTAGGCATAAAAACATGGCGTTAGAGGGTGAAAACCCAAAACAGCCCCCGAACGACCCCGTGGGTGGCACGAACACCTCCCACGGGAACAATATAACTAATAGGAACTGGCCGCGCAGCCGTGGCACTCCCGGTTTGAGAATACGACGGTAATTTGGATATTTATAAACTTAGGCATAAAAACATAGCGTTAGAGGGTGAAAAATCAAAACAACACCTGAACGGTCCCGTGGGTGGCACCTACTCCTCCCACAGGACGAATGTAGCTCGTAGGAACTGACCGCGCAGCCATGACCCACCCGGTTTGAGAATACGACGGTAATTTGCATGTTTTTAAACTTATGCAAAACATGGTGTTAGAAAGGTGAAAACTTGAAACAGCCCCCGAACGGCCCCATGGGTGGCACCAACACCTCACACGGGACCAATGTGACTCATAGGAACTGACCCCGCCGTCGCGGGACTCCCGGTTTGAGAATATGACGATAATTTCCATATTTCTAGACTTAGGCATAAAAACATGGCGTTAGAGGGTGAAAACTCGAAATAGCCCCCGAACGGCCACGTGGGTGGCACTAGCACCTCCCACGGGACCAATGTAACTCGTAGGAACTGACTGCGTATCCGCGGCACTCCCGGTTTGAGAATACGATGGTAATTTGCATATTTTTATACTTAGGCATAAAAACATGGCATTAGAGGGTGAAAACTCAAAACAACACCCGAACGGCCCCATGGGTGGCACCAACACCTCCCACGAGAATAATGTAACTCGTAGGAAATGACCGCGCAGTCGCGGGTCTCCCAATTTGAGAATACGATGATAATTTGCATATTTCTAGACTTAGGCTTAAAAACACGACGTTAGAGGTTGAAAATAAGAAACAGCCCCGTGGGTGGCACCAACACCTCCCACGGCACCAATGTAACTCGTAGGAACTGACCACTCAACCGCGGTACTCCCGGTTTCAGAATATGACGGTAATTTGTATATTTCTAGACTTAGGCATAAAAAGATGGCATTAGAGGGTGAAATCTTGAAATAAACCCCTGAACGGCCCCCTGAGTGGCACCAACACCTCCCACAGGACTAATGTAACTCGTAGGAACTGACCGCGTAGCGATGGCACTCCCGATTTGAGAATACGACAATAATTTGCATATTTCTAAACTTAAGCAAAACATGGCGTTAGAGGGTGAAAACTCAAAACAACTCCGGAACGACCTCGTGGGTGGCACCAACACCTCCCACGAGACCAATATAACTCGTAGGAACTGACCCCGCAGTCGCGGGTCTCTCGGTTTGAGAATATGAAGATTATTTCCATATTTCTAGACTTAAGCTTAAAAACATGGCGTTAGAGGGTGAAAACTCGAAACAACCCCCGAAGGGCCCCATGGGTGGCACCAACACCTCCCACGGGACCATGTAACTCATGGGAACTGACCACGCCACCGCGGTACTCCCGGTTTGTGAATACGATGATAATTTGCATATTTCTAGACTTAGGCATAAAAATATGGCGTTAGAGGTTGAAAATAAAAAACATCCCCCGAACGGCCCCGTGGGTGGCACCAACACCTCCCACGGGACCAATGTAACTCGTAGGAACTGACCGCGCAACCGTGGCACTCCCGATTTGAGAATACGACGGTAATTTGCATATTTCTTGACTTAGGCATAAAAAGATGACGTTAGAGGGTGAAAACTCGAAACAACACCCGAACGGTCCCGTGGGTGGTACCAACACCTCCCACAGGACTAATGTAAATCTTAGTAACTGACCACACTGTCGTGGCACTCCCGGTTTGAGAATACGACGGTAATTTGCATATTTCTTGACTTAAGCAAAATATGGCGTTAGAGGGTGAGTACTCGAAATAACTCCCGAACGGCCTCGTGGATGGCACCAACACCTCCCACGAGACCAATATAACTCGTTGGAATTGACCCCGCAGTCGCGGGTCTCCCGGTTTGAGAATACGATGATAATTTGCATATTTCTAGACTTAGGCTTCAAAACATGGCGTTAGAGGGTGAAAACTCGAAATAACCCCCGAATGGCCCTATGGGTGGCACCAACACCTCCCACGGGACGAATGTAACTCATTCGAACTGACCACGCAACCGCGGTACTCCCGGTTTGAGAATACGAAGGAAATTTGCATATTTCTAGACTTAGGCATAAAAAGATGTCGTTGGAGGGTGAAAACTCGTAACATCACCCGAATGGCCCCGTGGGTGGCACTAATACCTCCCACGGGACTAATACAACTCGTAGGAACTGACCGCGCAGTCGCGACACTCCCGGTTTAAGAATACAACAATAATTTGCATATTTCTAGACTTAAACAAAACATGGGGTTAGAGGGTGAAAACTCGAAAAAAACACCCGAACGGCCCCGTGGGTGGCACCAACACCTCCGACGGGACCAGTGTAACTCGTAGGAACTGACCGCGCAGCCGCAGCACTCCCGGTTTGAGAATACGACGGTAATTTGTATATTTCTAGACTTAGGCATAAAAAGATGGCGTTAGAGGGTGAAAACTCGAAACAACACTCGAACGGCCCCGTGGATGGCACCAACACCTCCCACGAGACCAATATAAATCGTAGGAACTGACCACGCAGCCGTGGCACTCCCGGTTTTCGAATACAACGGTAATTTGCATATTTCAAGATTTAAACAAAACATGGCGTTAGAGGGTGAAAATTCGAAACAACTCCCGAACGGCCTCGTGGGTGGCACCAACACCTCCCACGAGACCAATATAACTCGTAGGAACTGACCCCGCAGTCGCTGGTCTCTCGGTTTGAGAATACGATGATAATTTTCATATTTCTAGACTTAGGCTTAAAAATATGGCGTTAAACGGTGAAAACTCGAAACAACCCCCGGGTGGCCCCATGGGTGGCACCAACACCTCCCATAGAACCAATATAACTCGTAGGAACTAACCACGGATCCGCGGTACTCCCAGTTTGAGAATATGACGGTAATTTGCATATTTCTAGACTCAGGCATAAAAACATGGCGTTAGAGGGTAAAAACCCAAAACAACCCCCAAACGGCCCTGTGGGTGACACCAACACATCCCACGGGACCAATATAACTCATAGGAACTTACCGCGCAGCCGCGGCACTCTCGGTTCGAGAATACGACGATAATTTTCATATTTCTAAAATTAGGAATAAAAACATGGCGTTAGAGGGTGAAAACTCGAAACAACACCCGAACGGACCCGTGGGTGGTACCAACACCTCCCACGGTACCAATGTAAATAGTAGGAACCGATCGCGCAGCTGCGACACTCTCAGTTTGAGAATACAATGGTAATTTGCATATTTTTAAACTTAAGCAAAACATGGTGTTAGAGGGTGAAAACTCGAAACAGCCCCTGAACGGCCCCGTGGGTGGCACCAACACCTCACACGGGAGCAATGTAACTCATAGGAACTGACCCCGCAGCCGCGGGACTCCCGATTTTAGAATACAACAGTAGTTTGCATATTTCTAGACTTAGGCATAAAAAAATGGCATTAGAGGGTGAAAACTCGAAATAGCCCCCGAACGGCCCCTTGGGTGGCACCAACACCTCCCACGGGACCAATGATACTCGGAGGAACTGACCGTGAAGCCACGGCACTCCCTGTTTGAGAATATGATGATAATTTGCATATTTCAAGACTTAGGCATAAAAACATGGCGTTAGAGGGTGAAAATCAAAAACATCCCCCGAAGGGCCCTATGGGTGACACCAACACCTCCCACGGGACCAATGTAACTCTTAGGAACTGACTGGGCAGCCGCGGTACTTCCGATTTGAGAATTCGACAGTAATTTGCATATTTCTAGACTTAGGCATAAAAACAAGGCGTTAGAGGGTGAAAACTCGAAACAATACCCAAACGGCCCCGTGGGTGGCACCAACACCTCCCATGGCACCAATGTAACTCGTAGGAACTAACTGCGCATCCGTGGCACTCCCGGTTTGAGAATACGACGGTAATTTGTAAATTTTTAAACTTAGGCATAAAATTTTGGCGTTAGAGGGTGAAAACTCGTAACAACACCCGAATGGCCCCGTGGGTGGAACCAACACCTCCCACGGGATCAATGTAACTAGTAGGAACTGACCGTGCAACCACAGCACTCCCAGTTTGAGAATATGACGGTAATTTGCATATTTTTAGACTTAGGCATATAACATGACGTTAGAGGGTGAAAACTCAAAACAGCCCCCAACGACCCCATGGGTGGCACCAATACCTCCCACGGGACCAAAGTAACTCATAGGAACTGACCCCACAGTCACGGATCCACCGGTTTGAGAATACGAAGATAATATCCATATTTCTAGACTTAGGCTTAAAAACATTGCGTTAGAGGGTGAAAACTCGAAACAGCCCCCGAACGGCCCCGTGGGTGGCACCAACACCTCCCACGGTACCAATGTAACTCGTAGGAACTGACCACGCAACCGCGATACTCCCAGTTTCAGAATACGATAGTAATTTGCATATTTCTAGACTTAGGCATGAAAACATGGCGTTAAAGGGTGAAAACCCAAAACAGCCGCCGAACAGACCCGTGGGTGGCACCAACACCTCCCACAGGACCCATGTAACTCGTGGGAACTGACTGCACAACTGCGGCACTCCCGGTTTGAGAAAACGACGATAATTTTCATATTTCTAGACTTAGGCATAAAAAGATGGCGTTAGAGGGTGAAAACTCGAAACAACACCCGAACGGCCCCGTTGGTGGCACCAACACCTCCCACGAGACTAATGTAACTCATAGGAATTGATCGCGCAGCCGTGGCACTCCCGGTTTGAGAATACGATGGTAATTTGCATATTTCTAGACTTAAACAAAACATGGCGTTAGATTGTGAAAACTCGAAACAGCTCCCGAACGGCCTCGTCGGTGGCACCAACACCTCCCACGAGACCAATATAACTCATAGGAACTGACCCCGCAGTCACGGGTCTCCCGATTTGAGAATACGACGATAGTTTGCATATTTCTAGAGTTAGGCTAAAAAACATGGCGTTAAAGGGTGAAAACTCGAAACAACCCCCGAATGGCCCCATGGGTGGCACCAACACCTCCCACGCGACCAATGTGACTCGTAGGAACTGACCACGCAACCGCGGTACTCCCACTTTGAGAATACGACGGTAAATTGCATATTTCTACACTTAGGCATAAAAATATGGCGTTAGAGGGTGAAAACCCAAAACAACCCCCGAACAGCCCCGTGGGTGGCACCAACACCTCCCACGGGCCCAATATAACTCGTAGGAACTGACCGCGCCATCGCGGCAATCCCGATTTGAGAATACGACGGTAATTTACATATTTCTAGACTTAGGCATAAAAACATGGCGTTAGAGGGTGAAAACTGGAAACAGCCCCCGAACGGCACCGTGGGTGGCACCAACACCTCTCACTGGACAAATATAACTCGTAGGAACTGACCGCACAGCTGCGGCACTCCCGGTTTGTGAATACGATGGTAATTTACATATTTCTAGACCTAGGCACAAAAACATATCGTCAGAGGGTGAAAACCCAAAACGGCCCCCGAACGGCCCCGTGGGTGGCACGAGCACCTCCCACGGGACCAATGTAACTCGTAGGAACTAACTGTGCAGCCGCGGCACTACCAATTTGAGAATACGACGGTAATTTACATATTTCTAGACTTAGGCATAAAACATGACCTTAGAGGGTGAAAACTCGAAACAACACCTGAACGGTCTCGTGGGTGGCACCAACACCTCCCACGGGACCAATATAACTCGTCGAAACTGACCACGCAGCCGCGACACACCCGGTTTGGCAATACGGCCCTAATTTGCATATTTTTAAACTTAAGCAAAACATGGTGTTAGAGGGTGAAAACTCGAAACAGCCTCCGAACGGCCCCGTGGGTGGCACCAACACCTCACACAGTACCAATGTAAGTCGTAGGAACTGACCCCGCAGTCGCAGGTCTCCCGATTTGAGAATACGACGATAATTTGCATATTTCTAGACTTAGGGTTTAAAACATGGCATTAGAGGGTGAAAACTCAAAAGAACCCCCCGAATGGCCCCATGGGTGGCACCAACACCTCCCACGGGACCAATGTAACTCATAGGAACTGAACACGCAACCGCGGTGCTCCCGATTTGAGAATATGACGGTTATTTGCATATTTCTAGACTTAGGCATAAAAACATGGCGTTAGAGGGTGAAAACCCTAAACAGCCCCCGAACGGCCCGTGGGTGGCTCCAACACCTCCCACGGGACCAATATAACTCGTAGGAACTGACCGCGCAGACGCGACACTCCCGATTTGAGAATACGACCGTAATTTGTATATTTCTAAACTTAAACAAAACATGGGATTAGAGGGTGAATACTCAAAACAGCCCCCCAACGACCCCGTGGGTGGCACCAATACCTCCAACGGGACCAAAGTAACTCTTAGGAACTGACCCCGCAGTCGCGGGTCTACCGGTTTGAGAATGCGAAGATAATTTGTATATTTCTTGACTTAGACTTAAAAACATGGCATTAGAGGGTGAAAACTCGAAACATCCCTCGAACGGCCCCGTGGGTGGCACCAACACCTCCCACGGCACCAATGTAACTCGTACGAACTGACCACGCAACCGTGGTACTCCCAGTTTCAGAATACAATGATAATTTGCATATTTCTAGACTTGGGCATGAAAACATGGCGTTAGAGGGTGAAAACCCAAAACATCCCCCGAACGGCCCCAGGGGTGGCACCAACACCTCCCACGGAACCAATGTAACTCGTAGGAATTGACCGCACAGCTGCGGCACTCCCGATTTTAGAATACGACGGTAATTTGCATATTTCTAGACTTAGACATAAAAAGATGGCGTTAGAGGGTGAAAACTCGAAACAACACCCGAACGGCCCCGTTGCTGGCACCAACACCTCCCACGAGACCAATATAACTCGTAGGAATTGACCGTGCAGCCGTGGCACTCTCGGTTTGAGAATACAACGGTAATTTGCATATTTCTACACTTAAACAAAACTTGGCGTTAGATTGTGAAAACTCGAAACGGCTCCCGAACGACCTTGTGGGTGGCACCAACACCTCCCACGAGACCAATATAACTCATAGGAACTGTCCCCGCAATCGCAGGGTTGAGAATATGACGATAAGTTGCATATTTCTAGAGTTAGGCTAAAAAACATGGCGTTAAAGTGTGAAAACTCGAAAAAAAAACCCGAATAGCCCCATGGGTGGCACCAACACCTCCCACGGGACCAATGTAACTCGTAGGAACTGACCACGCAACCGCGGTACTCCCAGTTTGAGAATATGATGGTAAATTGCATGTTTCTAGACTTAGGCATAGAAACATAGCGTTAGAGGGTGAAAACCCAAAACAGCCCCTGAACGGCTCTGTGGGTGGCACCAACCCCTCCCACGAGACCAATATAACTCGTAGGAACTGATCGTGCCTCCGCGGCAATCCAAATTTGATAATACGATGGTAATTTACATATTTCTAGACTTAGGCATGAAAACATGGCGTTAGAACGTGAAAACTCGAAACAGCCCCCGAACAGCCACGTGGGTGGCACCAACACCTCTCAATGGACCAATGTAACTCGTAGGAACTGACCGCACAGCCGCGGCACTCCCGGTTTGTGAATACGATGGTAATTTACATATTTCTAGACCTAGGCACAAAAACATGTCGTTAGAGGGTGAAAACACAAAATGGCCCCCGAACGGCCCCGTAGGTGGCACCAGCACCTCCCACGGGACCAATATAACTCGTAGGAACTAACTGCGTAGCCGCGGCACTCCCGATTTGAGAATATGACGGTAATTTGCATATTTTAAGACTTAGGCATAAAAACATGGCGTTAGAGGGTGAAAACTCGAAACAACACCTGAACGGTCCCGTGGGTGGCACCAACACCTCCCACGGGACCAATGTAACTCGTAGGAACAGATCGCGTAGCCGCGACACACCCGGTTTGAGAATACGACGGTAATTTGCATATTTTTAAACTTAAGCAAAACATGGTCTTAGAGGGTGAAAACTCGAAACAACCTCCGAACGGCCCCGTGGGTGGCACCAACACCTCACACGGGACCAATGTAACTCGTAGGAACTGATCCCGCAGCCGCGGGACTCACGGTTTAAGAATACGATGGTAATTTGCATATTTCTAGACTTAGGCATAAAAATATGGCGTTAGAGGGTGAAAACTCGAAATAGCCCCCGAACGGCCCCGTGGGTAGAACCAACAGCTCCCACGGGACCAATGTTACTCGTAGGAACTGACCACGCAACCGCGGTACTCCCAGTTTGAGAATACGACGGTAATTTACATATTTTTAGACTTAGGCATGAAAACATGGCGTTAGAGGGTGAAAACCCAAAACAGCCCCTGAACGGCCCCGTGGGTGGCACCAACACCTCCCACGGGACCAATGTAACTCGTAGAAACTGACCCCACAACCGCGGGACTCCCGGTTTGAGAATACGACGGTAATTCACATATTTCTAGACTTAGGCATGAAAACATGGCGTTAGAGGGTGAAAATTCAAAATAGCCCCCGAACGGCCCCGTGGGTGGCACCAACACCTCCCACGGGACCAATGTTACTCGTAGGCACTGACCGCGCAGCCGCGGCACTCCTGGTTTGAGAATACGATGGTAATTTGCATATTTCTAGACTTAGGGATAAAAAGATGGTGTTAGAGGGTGAAAATTCGAAACAACACCCGAACGGCCCCGTGGGTGGCACCAACACCTCCCACAGGACTAATGTAACTCGTAGGAACTAATTGCGCAACCGTGCCACTCCCAGTTTGAGAATATTACAGTAATTTGTGTATTTCTAGATTTAAGCAAAACTTGGCGTTAGAGGGTGAAAACTCGAAACAACTCCCGAACGACCTCGTGGGTGGCACCAACACCTCCCATGAGACCAATATAACTCATAGGAACTAACCCCGCAGTCGCGGGTCTCCCGGTTTGAGAATACGACGATAATTTGCATATTTCCATACTTAGGCTTAAAACATGATGTCAGAGGGTGAAAACTCGAAAGAGCCCCCGAATGGCCCCATGGATGGCACCAACACCTACCACGGGACCAAAGTAACTCATAGGAACTGAACACGCAACCGCGGTGCTCCCGGTTTGAGAATACGACGGTAATTTGCATATTTCTAGACTTAGGCATAAAAATATGGCGTTAGAGGGTGAAAACTCAAAATAGCCCCCGAACGGCCCCGTGGGTGGCACCAACACCTCCCACGGGACCAATATAACTCTTAGGAACTGACCGGGTAGCCTCGGCACTCCCAGTTTGAGAATACGACGGTGATTTGTATATTTTTAAACTTAGGCATAAAAACATAGCGTTAGAGGGTGAAAATTCGAAACAACACCCGAACGGCCCCGTGGGTGCCACCAACACCTCCCACGGGACAAATGTAACTCGTAGGAACTGATCCCGCAGTCGCGGGTCTCCCGATTTGTGAATATGATGATAATTTACATATGTCTAGACTTAGGTTTAAAAACATGGCGTTAGAGGTTGAAAACACGAAACCGCCCCCGAACAGCCCCGCGGGTGGCACTAACACCTCCCACGGCACCAATGTAACTCGTAGGAACCGACCACGCAACTGCGGTACTCCCGGTTTGAGAATATGATGGTAATTTGTATATTTCTAGACTTAGGCATAAAAATATGGTGGTAGAGGGTGAAAACTAGAAACAAACCCCCGAACGGCCCCGTGGTTGGCACCAACACTTTCCACGGGACTAATGTAACTCGTAGTAACTGACCGCGTAGCCGTGGCACTCTCGGTTTGAGAATCCGACAGTAATTTGCATATTTCTAGACTTATACAAAACATGGCATTAGAGGGTGAAAACTCTAAACAACTCTCGAACGGCCTCGTGGGTGGCACCAACACCTCCCACGAGACCAATATAACTCGTTGGAACTGCCCCGGTAGTCGCGGGTCTCCCAGTTTGAGAATATGATTATAATTTCCATATTTCTATACTTAGTCTAAAAAACATGGTGTTAAAGGGTGAAAACTCGAAACAACCCCCGAATGGCCCCTTGGGTGGCACCAACACCTCCCACGAGACCAATATAACTCATAAGAACTGACCACGGAACCACGGTAATCCCGGTTTGAGAATACAACGGTACTTCGAATATTTCAAGACTTAGGCATAAAAACATGGCGTTAGAGAGTGAAAACCCAAAACAACCCCCGAAGAGACCCGTGGGTGGCACCAACACCTCCCACGGGACCAATGTAACTCGGAGGAACTGACCGTGCGGCAGCGACACTCCCGATTTGTGAATATGATGGTAATTTGCATATTTCTAATCTTAGGCATAAAAACTTGGCGTTAGATGGTGAAAACTCGAAACAACACCCGAACGGCCCCGTGGGTGGCACCAACACCTCCCACGGGACTAATGTAACTCGTAGGAACTGACCACGAAGCCGTGGCACTCCTGGTTTGAGAATACATTGGTAATTTGCATATTTCTAGACTTAAGCAAAACATGGCGTTAGAGGGTGAAAAATTAAAATAACTCTCGAACGGCCTCGATGGTGGCACCATCACATCCCACGAGACCAATATAACTCGTAGGAACTGACCTCGCAGTCGCGGGTCTCCCGATTTGAGAATACGAAGATAATTTGCATATTTCTACACTTAGGCTCATAAACATGACGTTAGAGGGTGAAAACTCGAAACAACCCCCGCATGGCCCCATGGGTGGCACCAACACCTCCCACGGGACCAATGTAACTCATGGGAACTGACCACGCCACCACGGTACTCCCGATTTGAGAATACGACAGTAATTTGCATATTTCTAGACTTAGGCCTAAAAATATGGTGTTAGAGGGTGAAAACCCAAAACAGCCAACGAACGACCCCATGGGTGGCACCAACACCTCCCACGGGACCAATGTAACTCGTAGGAACTTACCGCGCAGCCGCGGCACTCCCGGTTTGAGAATACGACGGTAATTTGCATATTTCTTGACTTAGGCATAAAAAGATGGCGTTAGAGGGTGAAAACTCGAAACAACAGCCGAACGGCCCCGTGGGTGGCACCAATACCTCCCAAAGGACTAATATAAATCGTAGGAACTGGCCAAGCACCGTGGCACTCCCGATTTGTAAATTACCGTGGCGTTAGATTTGTAGAATACGACGATAATTTGTAAATTTTTAGACTTAGGTAGAAAAACGTGGCGTTAGATGGTGAAAACTAAAAACAGCCCCCGAACGGCCCCGTGGGTGACACCAACACCTCCCACGACACCAATGTAACTCGTAGGAACTGACCACGCAATCGCGGCACTCCCGGTTTGAGAATACGACTGTAATTTGCATATTTTTAGACTTAAGCAAAACATGGCGTTATAGGGTGAAAACTCGAAATAACTCCCGAACGGCCTCGTGGGTGGCACCAACACCTCCCACGAGACCAATATAACTCGTAGGAACTGACCCTGAAGTCGCTGGTTTCCCGGTTTGAGAATATGATGATAATTTGCTTATTTCTAGATTTAGGCTTAAAAACATGGCGTTAGAGGGTGAAAACTCGAAATAACCCCCGAATGGCCCCATGGGTGGCACCAACACCTCCCACGCGACCAATGTAACTCGTGGGAATAGACCACGCAACCGCGGTACTCCCGGTTTGAGGATACGATGATAATTTGCATATTTCTAGACTTAGGCATAAAAATATGGCGTTAGAGGATCAAAACCGAAAATAGCCCCCGACGGCCCCTTGGGTAGCACCAACACCTCCCACGGGACCAATATAACTCGTAGGAACGGACCGCGCAGCCGCGGCACTCCGAGTTTGAGAATACGACGGTAATTTGCATATTTCTAAACTTAGGCATAAAAACGTAGCATTAGAGGTTGAAAACTCGAAACAACACCTGAACAGTCCCGTGGGTGGCACCAATACCTCCCACGGGACCAATGTAACTCGTACGAACTGACCACGCAGTCGTGACACACCCCGTTTGAGAATACGACGGTAATTTGCATATTTTTAAACTTAAGCAAAACATGGTGTTAGAGGGTGAAAACTCGAAATAGCCCCCGAACGGCCCCGTGGGTGGCACCAACATCTCACACGTGTCCAATGTAACTCATGGGAACTGACCCCGCAGCCTCGGGACTCTCGGTTTGAAAATACGATGGTAATTTGCATATTTCTAGACTTAGGCATAAAAACATGGCGTTAGAGGGTGAAAACTCAAAATAGCCCCCGAACGGCCCCGTGGGTGGCACCAAGACCTCCCACGGGACCAATGTAACTCATAGGAATTGACGGAGCAGTCGCGGTACTCCGGGTTTGAGAATACAACGGTAATTTGCATATTTCTAGACTTAGGCATAAAAACATCGCTGAAGAGGGTGAAAACCCAAAACAGCCCCCGAACGGCCCCGTGGGTGGCACCAGCACCTCCCACGAGACCAATGTAACTCGTAGGAACTCACTGCGCAGCCGCGGCACTCCCGGTTTGATAATACGACGGTAATTTGTATATTTCTAGACTTAGGCATAAAAACATGGCGTTAGAGGGTGAAAACTCAAAACAACACCCGAACGGCCCCGTGGGTGGCACCAACACCTCCCACGGGACTAATGTGACTCGTAGGAACTGACCCCGCCGTCGCGGGTCTCCCGGTTTGAGAATACGATGATAATTTGAATATTTCTAGACTTAGGCTTTAAAACATGGCGTTAGAGGTTGAAAACTCAAAGCAGCCCCCAAACAGCCCCGTGGGTGGCACCAACACCTCCCACGGCACAAATGTAACTCGTAGGAACTGACCACGCAACTGCGGTACTCCCGGTTTGAGAATATGATGGTAATTTGTATATTTCTTGACTTAGGCATAAAAAGATGACGTTAGCGGGTGAAAACTCATAACAGCCCCCGAACGGCACCGTAGGTGGCACCAACACCTCTCACGGGACCAATGTAACTCGTAGGAACTGACCGAGAAGCCGCGGAACTCCCGGTTAGAGAATACGACGGCAATTTGCATATTTCTAGGCTTAAGCATAAAAACATGGCTTTAGAGGGTGAAAACTCAAAACAGCCCTCGAACGTCCCCATGGGTGGCACCAATACCTCCCACGGGACCAGTGTTACTAGTAGGAACTGACCGTGCAGCCGTAGCACCCCGATTTGAGCATATCACGGTAATTATCAAATTTCTAGACATTGGCATAAAAATATGACGTTGGAGGGTGAAAACTCGAAACAACACCCGAACGGTCCCGTGGGTGGCACTAACACCTCCCACGGGACCAATGTAACTCGTAGGAACAGACCGCGCAGCCGCAGCACTTCCGGTTTGAGAATATGATGGTAATTTGCATATTTCTAGACTTAGGGATAAAAATATGGCGTTAGAGGGTGAAACCCAAAACATCCCCCGAGCAGCCCCATGGGTGGCACCAACACCTCCCATGGCAACAATGTAACTCGTAGGAACTGACCACGCAATCGCGGTACTCCCGATTTGAGAATACGATGGTAATTTGTATATTTCTAGACTTAGCACAAAAACATGGCATTACAGGGTGAAAAAACAAAACAGCCCCCGGACGGCCCCGTGGGTGGCACCAACACCTCCCACGGGACCAATGTTACTCGTAGGAACAGACCGCGAAGCCGCGGCATCCCCGGTTTGAGAATACGACTGTAATTTTCATATTTTTAGACTTAGGCACAAAAACATGGCGTTAGAGGGTGAAAACTCGTAACAACACCCGAATGACCCCGTGGGTGGCACCAACACCTCCCACGGGACCAATGCAACTCGTAGGAACTGACCGAGCAGCCACGACACTCCCGCTTTGAGAATAAGATGATAATTTGAATATTTCTAGACTTAAACAAAATATGTGGTTAGAGGGTGAATACTCGAAACAGCCCCCGAACGGCCCCGTGGGTGGCACCAACACCTCCCACAGGACCAACGTAACTCATAGGAACTGACCCGGCAGTCGCGGGTCTACCGGTTTGAAAATATGAATATAATTTGCATATTTCTAGACTTAGGCTTAAAAACATGGCGTTAGAGGGTGAAAACTCGAAACCGCCCCCGAACGGCCCCTTGGGTGGCACCAACACCTCCCACGGCACTAATGTAACTTGTAGGAATTGACCACGCAACCGCAGTACTCCCAGTTTGAGAATACGACGGTAATTTGCAGATTTCTAGACTTAGGCATGAAAACATGGCGTTAGAGGGTGAAATCCCAAAACAGCCCCCGAACGGCCCCGTGGGTGGCACCAACACCTCTCGCGGGACCAATGTAACTCGTAGGAACTGATCGCGGCGCCGCGACACTCTCGGTTTGAGAATAGGATGGTAATTTACATATTTCAAGATTAAGGCATAAAAAGATGGCGTTAGAGGGTGAAAACTCGAAACAACACTTGAACTGCCCCGTGCGTGGCTCCAACACCTCCCACGAGACAAATGTAACTCATAGGAATTGACCGCGCAGCCGTGGCACTCCCGGTTTGAGAATAGGATGGTAATTTTCATATTTCTAGACTTAAGGAAAATGAGGCGTTAGTGGGTGAAAACTCAAAATAGCTCCCGAACGGCCTCGTGGTTGGCACCAACACCTCCCACGAGACCAATATAACTCGTAGGAACTGACCCCGTAGTCACGGGTCTCCCGGTTTGAGAATACAATAATAATTTTCATATGTCTACACTTAGGCTAAAAAACATGGTGTTAAAGGGTGAAAACTCGAAGCAACTCCCGAATGGCCCCGTGGGTGGCAACAACACCTCCTACGGGACCAATGTAACTCGCTGGAACTGACCATACAACCGCGGTAATCCCGATTTGATAATACGATGGTAATTTGCATATTTCTAGACTTAGGCATAAAAACATGGCGTTGGAGGGTGAAAACCCAAAATAGCCCCCGAACGACCCTGTGGGTGGCACCAACACCTCCCACGGGACCAATATAACTCATAGGAACTGACCGCGCAGTCGCGGTACTCCCGGTTTGAGAATACGATGGTAATTTGCATATTTATAAACTTACGCATAAAAACATGGTGTTAGAGGGTGAAAACTCGAAACAACCCCCGAACGACCCCGTGGGCTGCACCAACACCTCCCACGGGACCAAAGTAACTCATAGGAACTGACCCCGCAGTCGCGGGTCTCACGGTTTGAGAATACGAAGATATTTTGCATATTTCTAGACTTAGGCTTAAAAACATGGCGTTAGAGGGAGAAAACTCGAAAAAGCCCCCGAACGGGCCCGTGGGTGGCACCAACACCTCCCATGGCACCAATGTAACTCGTAGGAACTGACCACGCAACCGCGGTACTCCCGATTTGAGAATACGATGGTAATTTGTAAATTTCTAGACTTAGGCACAAACACATGGCGTTAGAGGATGAAAAAATAAAACAGCCCCCGAACGGCCCCTTGGGTGGCAACAACACCTCCCAAGGGACCAATGTGACTCGTAGGAACTGACCGCGCAGCCACGGCACTCCCGATTTGAGAATACGATGGTAATTTGCATATTTTTAGATTTAGGCATAAAAACATGGCGTTAGAGGGTGAAAACTCGTAACAACACCCGAACGGCCCCGTGGGTGCCACCATCACGTCCCACGGGACCAATGCAACTCGTAGGAACTGATCGAGCAGCCACGACGCTCCCGGTTTGAGAATACGACGATAATTGACATATTTCTAGACTTAAATAAAACATGGGATAAGAGGGTGAATACTCGAAACAACCCCGCAATGACCCCGTGGGTGGCACCAACACCTCTCACGGGACCAAAGTAACTCATAAGAACTGACCCCGCAGCCGCGGGTCTACCGGCTTCAGAATACAAAGATAATTTTCGTATTTCAAGACGTAGACTTAAAAACATGGCATTAGAGGGTGAAAACTCGAAACAACCCCCAAACGGCCCCGTGGGTGGCACCAACACCTCCCACGGCACCAAATGTAACTCGTAGGAACTGACCACGCAACTACGGTACTCCCAATTTCAGAATACGATGATAATTTACATATTTCTAGACTTAAGCATGAAAACATGGCATTAGAGGGTGAAAACCCAAAACAGCCCCCCGAACAGCCCTGTGGGTGGCACCAACACCTCCCACGGGACCAATATAACTTGTAGGAACTAACCGCTCAGCCGCGGCACTCCCAGTTTGAGAATACGACGATAATTTGCTTATTTTTAGACTTAAGCAAAACATGGCGTTAGACTATGAAAACTCGAAACAGCTCCCGAACGGCCTCGTGGGTGGCACCAACACCTCCCACGAGACCAATATGACTCGTAGGAACTGACCCCGCAGTCGCGGGTCTCCCAATTTGAGAATACGACGATAATTTTCATATTTTTAGACTTAGGCTAAAAAACATGGCGTTAAAGGGTGAAAACTCGAAACAACCCCCGAATGGCTCCATGGGTGCCACCAATACCTCCCATGAGACCATTGTAATTCCTAGGAACTGGTCACGCAACCGCGGTACTCCCAGTTTGTGAATACGATGGTAAATTGCATATTTCTAAACCTAGGCATAAAAACATGGCGTTAGAGGGTGAAAACCCAAAACAACCCCCGAACAGCCCCGTGGGTGGCTCCAACACCTCCCACGGGACCAATATAACTCGTAGGAACTGACCGCGCAGCTTCGGCAATCCCGGTTTGAGAATACGACGAAAATTTGCATATTTTAAGACTTAGGCATAAAAATATGGCGTAAGAGGGTGAAAACTCGAAACAGACCCCGAACGGCCCCGTGGGTGGCACCAACACCTCTCACTGGACCAATGTAACTCGTAGGAACTGACCGCACAGCCGCGACACTCCCGGTTTAAGAATATGACGATAATTTGCATATTTTTAGACTTAAGCAAAACATGGTGTTAGAGGGTGAAAACTCGAAACAGCCAGCGAACGGCCCCGTGGGTGGTACCAACACCTCCCATGGCACCAATGTAACTTGTAGGAACTGACCACGCAACCGCGGTACTCCCGGTTTGAGAATACGATGGTAATTTGTCAATTTCTAGACTTAGGCACAAAAATATGGCGTTAGAGGGTGAAAAAATAAAAAAGCCCCCGAACGGCCCCGTGGGTGGCACCAACACCTCCCACGGGACCAATGTAACTCGTAGGAACTGATCACGCAACCGCAGTACTCCCAGTTTGAGAATACGAAGGTAAATTGCATATTTTTAAACTTAGGCATAAAAACACGGCGTTAGAGGGTGAAAACCCAAAAAAAACCCTCGAACGGCCCCGTGGTTGGCACCAACACCTCCCACGGGACCAATTTAACTCGTAGGAACTGACCGTGTAGCCGCGGCAATCCCGGTTTGAGAATATGATGGTAATTTGCATATTCTAAGACTTAGTCATAAAAACATGGTGTTAGAGGGTGAAAACTCGAAATAGCCCCCGAACGGCCCCGTGGGTAGCATCAACACCTCTCACTGGACCAATGTAACTCGTAGGAACTGACCGCACAGCCGCGACACTCCCAGTTTGTGAATACGATGGTAATTTACATATTTCAAGACTTAGGCACAAAAACATGTCGTTAGAGGGTGAAACGCCCAAACAACCCCCGTACGGCCCCGTGGGTGGCACCAACACCTCTCACGGGACCAATGTAACTCGTAGGAACTAACTGCGCAACCGCGGCACTCCCGATTTGAGAATACGACGCTAATTTGCATATGTCTAGACTTAGGCATGAAAATATGATGTTAGAGGATGAAAACTCGAAATAACACCCGAACGGCCCCGTGGGTGGCACCAACACCTCCCACGGGACCAATGTAACTCGTAGGAACTGACCCTGCAGTAGCATGTCTCCCGATTTGAGAATACGATGACAATTTGCATATTTCTAGAGTGAGGCTTAAAAATGTGGCGTTAGAGGGTGAAAACTCGAAACAGCCCCCGAACGGCCCCGTGGGTGGCACCAACACCTCCCACGGAACCAATGTTACTCGTTGGTACTGACCACGTAACCGCGGTACTCTCGATTTGAGAATACGATGGTAATTTACATATTTCTAGACTTAGGCATAAAAACATGGCGTTAGAGAGTGAAAACCCAAAACAGCCCCCGAACGTCCCTATGGGTGGCACCAACACCTCTCGCAGGACCAATGTAACTCGAAGAAACTGACCGCGATCTGCGGCACTCCCAATTTGAGAATACGACGGTAATTTGCTTATTTCTAGACCTAAGCATAAAAACATGGCGTTAGAGGGTGAAAACTCGTAACAACACCCGAACGGCCCAGTGGGTTGCGCCAACACCTCCCACGGGACTAATGTAACTCATAGGAACTGACCACACATCCGCGACACTCTCGATTTGAGAATACGACGTAAATTTGGATATCTCTAGACTTATGCAAAACATGGCGTTAAAGGGTGAAATCTTGAAACAGCCCTCGAACGGCCCCGTGGGTGGCATCAATACCTCCCACGGCACCAATGTTACTCGTAGGAACTGACCGCGCAACAGCGGTACTCCCGGTATGAGAATACGACGGTAATTTGCATGTTTCTAGAATCAGGTATAAAAACGTGGCGTTAGAGGGTGAAAACCATAAACAGCCCCCAAACGGCCCCGTGGGTGGCACCAACACCTCCGATGGGACCAATGTAACTCGTAGGAATAGACCGCGCGGCCGCGACACTCCCGATTTGAGAATACGACATTAATTTGCATAATTTAAGACTTAGGCACAAAAATACGGCGTTAGAGGGTGAAAATCCGAAACAGCCCCCGAACGGCCTCGTGGGTGGCACCAACACCACCCACGAGACCAATATAACTCGTAGGAACTGACCCCGCACTCGCGGGTCTCACGATTTTAGAATACGATGATAATTTGCATATTTCTAGACTTAGGCTAAAAAACATGGCCTTAAAGGGTCAAAACTCGAAACAACCCCCGAATGGCCCCATGCGTGGAACCAACTCCTCCCACGGGACCAATGTAACTCGTAGTAACTAACCACGTAACCGCGGTACTCCCGGTTTGAGAATATGACGGTAATTTGCATATTTCTTAACTGAGGCATAAAAACATGCCATTAGAGGGTGAAAATCCAAAACAGACCCTGAACGGTTCCGTGGGTGGCACTAACACCTCCCACGAGACCAATATAACTCGTAAAAATTGATCTCGCAATCGCGCGTCTCCCGGTTTGAATATACGAAGATAATTTGCATATTTTAGACTTAGGCTAAAAAACATGGCATTAAAGGGTGAAATCTCGAAACAACCCCCGAATGGCCCCATGGGTGGCACTAACTCCTCCCACGGGAACAATGTAACTCGTAGGAACTGACCACGCAACCGCGGTACTCCCAGTTTGAGAATACGACGTTAATTTGCATATTTCTAGACTTAGGCATAAAAACACGGCGTTAGAGGGTGAAAACCATAAACAGCCCCCGAACGGCCCCGTGGGTGGCACCAACACCTCCCACGGGACCACTATAACTCGTAGGAACTGACCACACAGCCACGGCACTCCCGGTTTGGGAATACGATGGTAATTTGCATAATTCTAAACTTAGGCATAAAAACATGGCGTTAGGGGTGAAAACTCGAAACAACACCTGAACGGTCCTGTGGGTGGCACCAACACCTCCCACGGGACCAATGTAACTCGTAGGAACTGACTGCGCAGCGGCGACACTCCCGGTTTGAAAATACAACGGTAATTTGCATATTTTTAGACTTAAGCAAAACATGGAGTTAGAGGGTGAAAACTCGAAACAGCCCCCGAACGACCCACACCTCACACGGGACCAATGTAACTCGTAGGAACTGACCCCGCAGCCGCGGGACTCCCAGATTGAGAATATGACGGTAATTTGCATATTTCTAGACTTAGGCATAAAAGCATGGCGTTAGAGGGTGAAAACCCAAAACAGCCCCCGAACGGCTCTGTGGATGGCACCAGCACCTCCCACAGGACCAATGTAACTCGTAGTCACTGACTGCGCAGCCGCGGCACTACCGATTTGAGAATACGATGGTAATTTGCATATTTCTAGACTTAGACATAAAAACATGGCATTAGACGATGAAAACTCGAAATAGCCCTCAAACGTCCCTGTGGGTGGCACCAACACCTCCCGCGGGACCAATGTAACTCGTAGGAACTGACTGCGCAGCTGTGGCACTCCCGATTTGAGAAAACGCCAGTAATTTGCATATTTCTAGACCTAGCCATAAAAACATGGGATTAGAGGGTGAAAACTCGAAATAGCCCCCGAACGGCCCCGTGGGTGGCACCAACACCTCCCACGGGACCAATGTAACTCGTAGGAACTGACCACGCAATCGCGGTACTCCCAGTTTGAGAATATGACGATAAATTGCATATTTCTAGACTTAGGCACGAAAACATGGCGTTAGTGGGTGAAAACCCAAACCAGCCCCCGAACGGCCCCGTGGGTGGCACCAACACCTCCCACGGGACCAATGTAACTCCTAGGAACTGACCGCGCAGCCGCCTCACTCCCGGTTTAAGAATACAACGGTAATTTGCATATTTCTAGACTTAGGCATAATAAGATGGCGTTAGAGGGTAAAAACTCGAAACAACACCCGAACGGCCCAGTGGGTGGCACCAACACCTCCCACAGGACTAAAGTAACTCGTAGGAACTGATCGCGCCGGCGTGGCACTCCCGATTTGTGAATACGACGGTAATTTTCATATTTCAAGACTTAAGCAAAACATGGCGTTAGAGGGTGAAAATTCGAAACAACTCCCGAACGGCCTCGTGGGTGGCACCAACACCTCCCATGTGACCAATATAACTCGTAGAAACTGATCGCGCAGTCGCGGCACTCCCGATTTGAGAATACGATAATAATTTGCATATTTTTAGACTTAAACAAAACATGGGGTTAGAAGGTGAAAACTCGAAACAACCCCCGAACAACCCGTGGGTGGGACCAACACCTCCCACGGGACCAAAGTAACTCATAGGAACTGACCCCGCAGTCGCGGGTCTCACGGTTTGAGAATACGAAGATATTTTGCATATTTCTAGACTTAGGCTTAAAAACATGGCGTTAGAGGGAGAAAACTCGAAAAAGCCCCCGAACGGGCCCGTGGGTGGCACTAACACCTCCCACCGCACCAATGTAACTCGTTGGAACTGACCACGCAACTACGGTACTCCCAGTTTGAGAATACGACGGTAATTTTCATATTTATAGACTTAGGCATGAAAACATGGCATTGGAGGGTAAAAACCCAAAACACCACATGAACGGCCCCGTTGGTGGCACCAACACCTCCCACGAGACCAATGTAACTCGTAGGAACTGACCACGCAACCGCGGTACTCTCGGTTTGAGAATACGACGTTAATTTGCATAATTCTAGACTTAGGCATAAAAACATGGCGTTAAAGGGTGAAAATCCAAAACAGCCCCCGAATGGCCCCGTGGGTGGCACCAACACCTCCCACGGGACCACTTTAACTCGTAGGAACTGACCGCACAGCCAAGGCACTCCCTATTTGAGAATACGATGGTAATTTGCATATTTTTAAACTTAGCCATAAAAACATGGCGTTAGATGGTGAAAACTTGAAACAACACCCGAACGATCCCGTGGGTGGCACCAACACCTCCCACGAGACCAATGTAACTCGTAAGAACTGACCGCGTAATTGCGACACTCCCGATTTGAGAATACGACGGTAATTTGCATATTTTTTGACTTAAGGAAAACATGGTGTTAGAGGGTGAAAACTCGAAATAGCCCCCGAACGGCCCCGTGGGTGGCACCCACACCTCACACGGGACCAATGTAACTAGAAGGAACTGACCCCGCAGCCGCAGGACTCTTCGTTTGACAATACGATGGTAATTTGCACATTTCTAGACTTAGGCTAAAAAACATGGCGTTAAAGGGTGAAAACTGGAAACAACCCCTGAATGGCCCCATAGGTGGCACCAACTCCTCCCACGGGACCAATGTAACTCGTAGGAACTGACCACGCAACCGCGGTACTCCCGGTTTGAGAATACGACATTAATTTTCATATTTCTAGACTTAGGCATAAAAACATGGCGTTAGAGGGTGAAAACCCAAAACATCCCCCGAATGGCCCCGTGGGTGCCACCAACACCTCCCACGGGACCACTTTAACTCGTAGGAACTGACCGCGCAGCCACGGCACTCCCAATTTGAGAATACGATGGTAATTTGCATATTTTTAAACTTAGGCATAAAAACATGGCGTTAGATGGTGAAAACTCGAAACAACACCCGAACGGCCCCGTGGGTGGCACCCACACCTCACACGGGACCAATGTAACTTGTAGGAACTCACCCCGCAGCCGCGGGACTCTTGGTTTTGACAATACGATGGTAATTTGCATATTTCAAGACTTAGGCATAAAAACAAGGCGTTAGAGGGTGAAAACTTGAAACAGCCCCCGAACGGCCCCGTGGGTGGCACCAACACCTCCCACGGGACAAATATAACTAGTAGGAATTGACCGCACAGCCGCGGCACGCCTGGTTTGAGAATATGACGATAATTTGCATATTCCTAGACTTAGGCATAAAAGCATGGCGTTAGAGGATGAAAACCCAAAACAGCCCCCGAACGGTCCCGTGGATGGCCCCAGCACCTCCCACGGGACCAATGTAACTCGTAGGAACTGGCTTCACAGCCGTGGCACTACCAGTTTGAGAATACGACGGTAATTTGCATTTTTCTGGACTTAGGCATAAAAACATGGCGTTAGAGGATGAAAACTCGAAACAACACCCGAACGGCCCCGTGGGTGGCACCAACCCTCCCACGGGACCAATGTAACTCGTAGGAACTAACCCCGCTGTAGCAGGTCTCTCGGCTTGAGAATACGTTGATAATTTGCCTATTTCTAGACTTAGGCATAAAAACGTGGCATTAGAGGGTGAAAACTCAAAATAGCCCCCGAACGGCCCCGTGGGTGGCACCAACACCTCCCACGGGACGAATGTAACTCGTATGAACTGACCACACAACCGCGGTACTCCCAGTTTGAGAATATGATGTTAATTTTCATATTTCTAGACTTAGGCATGAAAACATGGCGTTAGTGGGTGAAAACCCAAAACAGCCCCCGAACGGCCCCGTAGGTGGCACCAACACCTCGCACGGGACCAATGTAACTCGTAGGAACTGACCGCGCAGCCTCATTACTCCCGGTTTGAGAATACGATGGTAATTTGTATATTTCTAGACTTACGCATAAAAAGATGGCGTTAGAGGGTGAAAACTCGAAACAACACCCGAACGGCCCCGTGGGTGGCACCAACACCTCCCAGAGGACTATTGTAACTCATAGGAACTGACCGAACAGCAGTGACACACCCGGTTTGAGAATACGACGGTAACTTGCACATTTCAAGACTTAAGCAAAACATGGCGTTACAGGGTGAAAACTCGAAACAACTCCCAAACGGTCTCGTGGGTGGCAGCAACACCTCCCACGAGACTAATATAACTCGTAGGAACTGACCCCGCAGTCGTGGGTCTCCCGATTTGAGAATACGACGATAATTTGCATATTTCTAGACTTAGGCTTTAAAACATGGCGTTAGAGGGTGAAAACTCGAAAAAAAAACCAAACGGCACCATGGGTGGCACCAACACCTCCCAAGGGACCAATGTAACTCATAGGAACTGACCACGCAACTGCGGTACTCCCGGTTTGAGAATACGACGGTAATTTGTATATTTCTAGACTTAGTCATAAAAACATGGCGTTAGAGGGTTAAAACCTAAAACAACCCCCGAACGGCCCTGTGGGTGGCACCAACACCTCCCACGGGACAAATATAACTTGTAGGAACTGACCGCGTAGTCGCGACACTCCCGGTTTGAGAATACAATGGTAATTTTTATATTTCTAAACTTAGGCATAAAAATATGGCGTTAGAGGGTGAAAACTCGAAACAACACCTGAACGGTCCCGTAGGTGGCACCAACACCTCCCACGGGACTAATGTAACTCGTAGGAACTAACTGCGCATTCGTGACACACCCGGTTTAAGAATACGACGATAATTTGCGTATTTTTAAACTTAAAAAAGACATGGTGTTAGAGGGTGAAAACTCGAAACCGCCCCCGAACGGCCCCGTGGGTGGCACCAACACCTCACACGGGACCAATGTGACTCGTAGAAACTAACCCCGCAGCCACGGGACTCCCGGTTTGAGAATACAATAGTAATTTGCATACTTCTAAACTTAAGCATAAAAACGTGGCGTTAGAGGGTGACAACTCGAAACAGCCCCCGAGCGGCCCCGTGGATGGCACCAACACCTCCCAAGGCACCAATGTAACTCGTAGGAACTGACCCCGCAACCGCGGTACTCCCGGTTTGAGAATACGATGGTAATTTTTATATTTCTAGACTTTGGCATAAAAACATAGTATTAGAGGGTGAAAACCCATAATTTTCACCGAACGTCCCAGTGTGTGGTACCAACACCTCCGGCGGGACCAATGAAACTCGTAAGAACTGACCGCGCAGCTCTGGCACTACCGATTTGAGAATATGACGGTAATTTGCATATTTCTAGACTTAGGGATAAAAATATGGGTTAGAGTGTGAAAACCAAAAATAGCCCCCGAACAGCCCCGTGGGTGGCAGCAACACCTCCCATTGTACCAATGTAACTCGTAGAAACTGACCCCGCAATCGCGGTACTCTCGGTTTGAGAATACGATGGTAATTTGTATATTTTTAGACTTAGGCACAAAAATATGGAGTTAGATGGTGAAAACCCAAAACAGCCCTCGAACGGCGCCGTGGGTGGCACCAACACCTCCCACAGAACCAAAGTAACACGTAGAAATTGACCGCGCAGTCGCGGCACTCTCGGTTTGAGAATACGGGGATAATTTGCATATTTTTAGACTTGGGCATAAAAACATGGCGTTAGAGGGTGAAAACCCAAAACAGCCCCCGAACGTCCCCATGGGTGGCCCCAGCACCTCCCACGGAACCAATGTAACTCGAAGGAAATGACTACGCAGCCGCGGCACCCCCGGTTTGAGAAGACGACAGTAATTTGCATTTTTCTAGACTTAGGCATAAAAACATGGCGTTAGAGAGTGAAAACTCAAAACAACACCCGAACGGCCCCGTGGGTGGCACCAACACCTCCCACGGGACCAATGTAACTCGTAGGAACTAACCCCGCAGTAGCAGGTCTCCCGATTTGAGAATACGACGATAATTTGCATATTTCTATACTTAGGCTTAAAAAAGTGGCGTTAGAGGATGAAAACTCGAAACAGCCCCCGAACGGTCCCGTGGGTGACACCAACACCTCCCACGGCACCAATGTAACTCGTAGGAACTGACCACGCAACCGCGGCACTCCCGGTCTGAGAATACGATGGTAATTTGCATATTTCTAGACTTAGGCATAAAAACATGGCGTTAGAGGGTGAAAACCCAAAATTGCCCCCAAACGTCCCTATGGGTGGCACCAACACCTCCCGCGGGACCAATGTAACTCGTAGGAACTGACCTCGCAGTTGTGGCACACCTGGTTTGAGAATACGACGGTAATTGACATATTTCTAGACCTAGGCATAAAAACATGGCGTTAGAGGGTGAAAACTCGAAACAACCCCCGAATGGCCCTATGGGTGGCACCAACACCTCCTAAGGGACCAATGTAGCTCATAGGAACTGACCACGCAACCGCGGTACTCCCGGTTTCAGAATACGACTGTAATTTTCATATTTCTCGACTTAGGCATAAAAACATGGCGTTAGAGGGTGAAAATCCAAAATTGCTCTCGAACGTCCCTATGGGTGGCACAAACACCTCCCGCGGGACCAATGTAACTCGTAGGAACTGACCGCGCAGCTATGGCACTCCCGATTTGAGAATACGACGATAATTGGTATATTTCTAGACCTAGGCATAAAAATATGCCTTTAGAGGATGAAAACTCGAAATAGCCCCCGAACGGCCCCGTGGGTGGCACCAACACCTCCCACGGGACCAATGTTACTCGTAGGAACTGACCACGCAACCACGGTACTCTCGGTTTGAGAAAATGATCGTAATTTGTAGATTTCTAGACTTTGGCACAAAAATATGGAGTTAGAGGCTGAAAACCCAAAATAGCCCCCGAACGGCCCCGTTGGTGGCACCAAACCTCCCATGGGACCAATGTAACTCGTAAGAACTGATCGCGCAGTCGCGGCACCCCCTGTTTGTGAATACAATGCTAATTTACATATTTCTAGACTTAGGCATAAAAACATGGCGTTAGAGGGTGAAAACTCGAAACAGCCCTCGAACGACCCCATGGGTGGCACCAACACCTCCCACGGGACCAATATAACTTGTAGGAACTGACCGCGCAGTCGCGGGACTCCCGATTTGAGAATACGACGGTAATTTGCATATTTCTTGAGTTAAGCAAAAAAAATGGCGTTAGAGGGTGAAAACCCAAAACAGCCCCCGAACGGCCCCGTGGATGGCAGCAACACCTCCCATGGGACCAATGTAACTCGTAAGAACTGACCGCGCAGCCGCGGCACTACCCGTTTGAGAATACGATGGTAATTTGCATATTTCTAAACTAAGGCATAAAAACGTGGGGTTAGAGGGTGAAAACTCAAAACAGCCCCCGAACGGCCCCGTGGGTGGCACCAACACCTCCCACGGGACCACTGTAACTAGTAGGAACTGACCGTGCAGCCACGGCACTCTCTATTTGAGAATATAACTGTAATTTGCAAATTTCTAGACTTAGCCATAAAAACATGACGTTGGAGGGTGAAAACTCGAAAAAACACCGGAACGGCCCCTGGGTGGCACCAACACCTCCCACGGGACCAATGTAACTCGTAGGAACTGACGTGCAGCCGCGGCACTCCCGATTTGAGAATACGACGATAATATGCATATTTCTACACTTAGGCATAAAAACAGGGTGTTAGAGGGTGAAAACTCGAAACAGCCCCCGAACGGCCCCGTGGGTGGCACCAACAACTCCCACGGCACCAATGTAACTCGTAGAAACTGTCCACACAACCGCGGTACTCCCGGTTTGAGAGTACGATGATAATTTGCATATTTATAGAATTATGCATAAAAACATGGCGTTAGAGGGTGAAAATCCAAAACAGCCCCCGAACGGTCCCGTGGGTGGCACCAACACCTCCCACGGGATCAATGTAACTCGTAGGAACTGACCATGCAGCCGCGACACTCCCGATTTGAGAATATGATGGTAATTTGCATATTTCTTGACTTGGGAATAAAAACATGGTGTAAGATGGTGAAAACTCGAAATAACACCCGAACGGCCCCGTGGGTGGCACCTACACCTCCCACGGAACCAATGAAACTCGTAGAAACTGACCGCGCAGCTGTGGCACTCCCAATTTGAGAATACGATGGTAATTTGCATATTTCTAGACTTAGGGATAAAAATATGGGTTAGAGGGTGAAAACCCAAAATAACCCTCGAACAGCCTCGTGGGTGGCACCAACACCTCCCATGGCACCAATGTAACTCGTAGGAACTGACCACGCAACCACGGTACTCTCGGTTTGAGAATACGTTGGTAATTTGTATATTTCTAGACTTAGGTACAAAAATATGGTGTTAGAGGGTGAAATGCCAAAACAGCCCCCGAACGGCCCCATGGGTGTCACCAACACCTCCCACGGGACCAATATAACTCGTAGGAACTGATCGCGCAGCCGCGGCACTCCCGGTTTGAGAATTTGATGGTAATTTTCATATTTCTAGACTTAGGCTTAAAAAGATGGCCTTAGAGGGTGAAAACTCGAAACAACACCCGAACGGCCCCGTGGGTGGCACCAACACCTCCCACAGGACTAATGTAACTCGTAGGAATGACCGCGCAGCCGTGGCACTCTCGGTTTGAGAATACGATGGTAATATGTATATTTCTAGACTTATGCAAAACATGACGTTAGAGGGTGAAAACTCGAAACAACTCCCGAACGGCCTCGTGGGTGGCACCAAAACCTCCCACGAGACTAATATAACTCGTAGGAACTGACCCCGCAGTCGCGGGTCTCTCGGATTGAGAATAAGACGATAATTTGCATATTTCTAGACTTAGGCTTAAAAATAGGGCGTTAGAGGGTGAAAACTCGAAACAACCCCCGAATGGCCCCATGGGTGG
Source organism: Sambucus nigra (assembly GCA_949130495.1). Taxonomy (NCBI): domain Eukaryota; kingdom Viridiplantae; phylum Streptophyta; class Magnoliopsida; order Dipsacales; family Adoxaceae; genus Sambucus; species Sambucus nigra. The sequence continues at coordinate 510,025,203 of OX422214.1, forward strand.
CACCAACACCTCCCAAGGGACCAATGTAACTCATAGGAACTGACCACGCAACCGCGGTACTCCAGGTTTAAGAATACGACGGTAATTTGCATATTTTTAGACTTAGGCAAAAAAACATGGCGTTAGAAGATGAAAACCAAAGACAGCCCCCGAACGGCCCCGTGGGTGGCACCAACACCTCCCACGGGACCAATATAACTCGTACGAACTGACTGCGCAGCCATGACACACCCGGTTTAAGAATACGACGGTAATTTGCATATTTTTAATCTTAAGCAAAACATGGTGTTAGAGGGTGAAAACTCAAAACAGCCACCAAACGGCCCCGTGGGTGGCACCAACACCTCACACGCGATCAATATAACTTGTAGGAACAGACCCCGCAGCCACGGGACTCCCGCTTTGAGAATACGACGCTAATTTGTATATTTCTAGACTTAGGCATAAAAACAGGGAGTTAGAGGGTGAAAACTCCAAATAGCCCCCGAACGTCCCCGTGGGTGGCACCAACACCTCCCACGAGACCAATGTAACTCGTAGGAACTCACCACGCAGTCGCGGCACTCCCAGTTTGAGAATACGACGGTAATTTGCATATTTCTAGACTTAGGCATAAAAATATGGCGTTAGAGGGTGAAAACCCAAAACAGCCCCCGAACGTCCCCGTGGGTGGCACCAGCACATCCCACGGGACCAATGTAACTCGTAGGAACTGACTACGTAACCGCGGCACTCCCGGTTTGAGAATACGATGGTAATTTGCATATTTATATGCTTAGGTATAAAAACATGGCGTTAGAGGGTGAAAACTCGAAACAACACCCGAACGGCCCCATGGGTGGCACCAACACCTCCCACGGAACCAAAGTAACTCGTAGGAACTGACCCCGCAGTAGTAGGTCACCCGATTTAGAATACGACGATAATTTGTATATTTCTAGACTTAGGCAGAAAAACGTGGCGTTAGATGGTGAAAACTCAAAACAGATCCCGAACGGCCCCGTGGGTGGCACCAACACCTCACACGCGATCAATATAACTCGTAGGAATAGACCCCGCAGCCACGGGACTCCCGTTTTGAGAATACGACGCTAATTTATATATTTCTAGACTTTAGCATAAAAACAGGGCGTTAGAGGGTGAAAACTCGAAATAGCTCCTGAACGGCCCCGTGGGTGGCACCAACACCTCCCACGGGACCAATGTAACTCGTAGGAACTCACCGCACAGTCGCGGCACTCCCAGTTTGATAATACGACAGTAATTTGCATATTTCTAGACTTAGGGATAAAAACATGGCGTTAGAGGGTGAAAACCCAAAACAGCCCCCGAACGTCCCCATGGGTGGCACCAGCACATCCCACGGGACCAATGTAACTCGTAGGAACAGACTGCGCAGCCGTGGCACTCCCGGTTTGAGAATATGACGATAATTTGCATATTTCTAGACTTAGGCATAAAAACATGGCGTTAGAGGGTGAAAACTCGAAAGAACACCCGAACGGCCCCATGGGTGGCACCAACACCTCCCACGGAACTAATGTAACTCGTAGGAACTGACCCCGCAGTAGTAGGTCTCCCTGTTTTAGAATACGATGATAATTTATATATTTCTAGACTTAGGCAGAAAAACGTGGCGTTAGATGGTGAAAACTCAAAACAGCCCCCGAACGGCCCCGTGTGTGGCAACACCTCCCACGGCACCAATGTAACTCGTAGGAACTGACCACGCAACCGCGGCACTCCCGATTTGAGAATACGATGGTATTTTGCATATTTCTAGACTTAGGCATAAAAACATGGCGTTAGAGGGTGAAAACCTAAACTTGCCCCCGAACGTCCCTATGGGTGGAACCAACACCTCCCGCTGGACCAATGTAACTCGTATAAACTGACCGCGCAGCTGTGGCACCCCCAGTTTGAGAATACGATGGTAATTTGCATATTTCTAGACCTAGGCATAAAAACATGGCGTTAGAGGGTGAAAACTCAAAATAGCCCCCGAACGGCCCCGTGGGTAGCACCAACCCCTCCCACGGGACCAATGTAACTCGTAGGAACTAACCACGCAACCGCGGTACTCCCAGTTTGTGAATACGACGATAATATCCATATTTCTAGACTTAGGCATGAAAACGTGACGTTAGTGGGTGAAAACTCAAAAAAAATCCAAACGGCCCCATAGGTGGCACCAACACCTCCCAGGGGACCAATGTAACTCGTAGGAACTGACCACGCCACCGTGGTACTCTCAGTTTAAGAATACGACGGTAATTTGCATATTTCTAGACTTAGGCTATAAAACATGGAGTTAAAGGGTGAAAACTCGAAACAGCCCTCGAACGTCCCTGTGGGTGGCACAAACACCTCCCACGGGACCAATGTAACTCGTAGGAACTGATCGCGCAGCTGTGGCACCCCGAGTTTGAGAATACGATGGTAATTTGCATATTTCTAGACCTAGGCATAAAAACATGGCGTTAAAGGGTGAAAACTTGAAACAGCCCCCGAATGGCCCCTTGGGTGGAACCAACACCTCCCACGGGACCAATATAACTCGTAGGAACTGAGCGCGCAGCCACGGCACTCCCGGCTTGAGAATATGATGGTAATTTGCATATTTCTAGACTTAGGCTTAGAAAGATGGCGTTAGAGGGTGAAAACTCGAAATAACACCCGAACGGCCCCGTGGGTGGCACCAACACCTCCCACGGAACCAATGTAACTCGTAGGAACTGACCCCTCAGTAGTAGGTCTCCCGGTTTTAGAATACGATGATAATTTGTATATTTTTAGATTTAGGCATAAAAATGTGGCATTAGAGGGTGAAAACTCGAAACAGCCCCCAAACGGCCCCGTGGGTGGCACCAAAACCTCCCACGGGACCAATATAACTCGTAGGAACTGACCACGCAGCTGCGGCACTCCCGGTTTGAGAATATGACAGTATTTTACATATTTCTAAACTTAGCCTTAAAAACATGGCGTTAGAGGGTGAAGACTCGAAACAACACCGGAACGATCCCGTGGGTGGCACCAACACCTCCCACGGGACCAATGTAACTCGTAGGAACTGACTGCCCAGCCCTGACACACCCGGTTTGAGAATACGACGGTAATTTTCATATTTTTAAACTTAAGCAAAACATGGTGTTAGAGGGTGAAAACTCGAAACAGCCCCCAAATGGCCCCGTGGATGGCACCAACACCTCACACGCGATCAATATAACTTGTAGGAACAGACCCCGCAGCCACGGGACTCCCATTTTGAGAATATGACGCTAATTTGTATATTTCTAGACTTAGGCATAAAAATAGGGGGTTAGAGGGTGAAAACTCGAAATAGCCCCCGAACGGCCCCGTGGGTCACACAAACACCTCCCACGGGACCAATGTAACTCGTAGGAACTCACCGCGCAGTCGCGGCACTCCCAGTTTGAGAATACGATGGTAATTTGCATATTTCTAGAGTTAGGCATAAAAACATGGCGTTAGAGGGTGAAAACCCAAAACTGCCCCCGAACGTCCCCGTGGGTGGCACCAACACATCCCACGGGACCAATGTAACTCGTAGGAACTGACCCCGTAATAGTAGGTCTCCCAGTTTTAGAATACGACGATAATTTGTATATTTCTAGACTTTGGCATAAAAACATGGCGTTAGAGGGTGAAAACCCAAAACAGCCCCCGAACGTCCCTGTGGGTGGAACCAGCACATTCCACGGGACCAATGTAACTCGTAGGAACTGACTGCGCAGCCGCGGCACTCCCGGTTTGATAATACGACGATAATTTGCATATTTCTAGACTTTGGCATAAAAACGTGGCGTTAGAGGGTGAAAACCCAAAATTGCCCCCGAACGTCCCCGTGGGTGGCTCCAGCACATCCCACGAGACCAATGTAACTCGAAGGAATTGACTGCGCAGCCGCGGCACTCCCGGTTTTAGAATACAACGGTAATTTTCATATTTTTAGACTTAGGCATAAAAACATGGCGTTAGAGGGTGAAAACTCGAAACAACACCCGAATGGCCCCATGGGTGATACCAACACCTCCCATGGAACCAATGTAACTCGTAGGAACTGGCCCCGCAGTAGTAGGTCTCCCAGTTTTAGAATACAACGATAATTTGTATATTTCTAGACTTAGGCAGAAAAATGTGGCGTTAGATGGTGGAAACTCAAAACAGCCCCCGAACGGCCCCGTGGGTGGCACCAACACCTCCCACGGCACCAATGTAACTCGTAGGAACTGACCACGCAACCGCGGCACTCCCGGTTTGAGAATACGATGGTAATTTGCATTTTTCTAGACATAGGCATAAAACCGTGGTGTTAGATGGTGAAAACTAAAAACAGCCCCCGAACGTCCCCGTGGGTGGCACCAACACCTCCCACGGCACCAATGTAACTCGTAGGAACTGACCACGCAACCGCGGCACTCCCGGTTTGAGAATACGATGGTAATTAGCATATTTCTAGACTTAGGCATAAAAACAGGGCATTAGAGGGTGAAAACTCGAAATAGCCCCCGAACGGCCCCGTGGGTGGCACCAACACCTCCCACGGGACCAATGTAACTCGTAGGAACTCACCGTGCAGTCGCGGCACTCCCAGTTTGAGAATACGACGGTAATTTTCATATTTCTAGATTTAGGCATAAAAACGTGGCGTTAGAGGGTGAAAACCCAAAATTGCCCCCGAACGGCCCCGTGGGTGGCTCCAGCACATCCCACGGGACCAATGTAACTCGTAGGAACTCACTGCGCAGCCGCGGCACTCCCGGTTTGAGAATACGATGGTAATTTTCATATTTCTAGACTTAGGCATAAAAATATGGCGTTAGAGGGTGAAAACTCGAAACAACACCTGATGCCCCATGGGTGGCACCAACACCTCCCATGGAACCAATGTAACTCGTAGGAACTGACCCCGCAGTAGTAGGTCTCCCAGTTTTAGAATATGACGATAATTTGTATATTTCTAGACTTAGGCAGAAAAACGTGGCGTTAGATGGTGAAAACTCAAAACAGCCCCCGAACGGCCCCATGGGTGGCACCAACACCTCCCACGGCACCAATGTAACTCGTAGGAACTGACCACGCAACCGCGGCACTCCCGGTTTTAGAATACGATGGTAATTTGCATTTTTCCAGACTTAGGCATAAAAATGTGGCGTTAGATGGTGCAAACTCAAAACAGCCCCCGAACGGCCGTGTGGGTGGAACCAACACCTCCCACGGCACCAATGTAACTCGTAGAAACTGACCACGCAACCGCGGCACTCCCGGTTTGAGAATACGATGGTAATTTGCATATTTCTAGACTTACGCATAAAAACAGGGCGTTAGAGGGTGAAAACTCGAAATAGCCCCCGAACGGCCCCGTGGGTGGCACCAACACCTCCCACGGGACCAATGTAACTCGTAGGAACTCATCGCGCAGTCGAGGCACTCCCAGTTTGAGAATACGACGATAATTTGCATATTTCTAGATTTAGGGATAAAAATATGGCGTTAGAGGGTGAAAACCCAAAACAGCCCCTGAACGTCCCCGTGGGTGGCACCAGCACATCCCACGGGACCAATGTAACTCGTAGGAACCGACTGCGAAGCCGCGGCACTCCCGGTTTGAGAATACGATGGTAATTTGCATATTTCTAGACTTAGGCATAAAAACATGGCGTTAGAGGGTGAAAATCGAAACAGCACCCGAACGGCCCCATGGGTGGCACCAACACCTCCCACGGAATCAATGTAACTCGTAGGAACTGACCCCGCAGTAGTAGGTCTCCCAGTTTTAGAATACGACGATAATTTGTAAATTTCTAGACTTAGGCAGAACAACGTGGCGTTAGATGGTGAAAACTAAAAACAGCCCCCGAACGGCCCCGTGGGTGATACCAACACCTCCCACGACACCAATGTAACTCGTAGGAATTGACCACGCAATCGCGGCACTCCCGATTTGAGAATACGATGGTAATTTTCATATTTCAAGACTTAGGCATAAAAACAGGGCGTTAGAGGGTGAAAACTCATAATAGCTCCCGAACAGCCCCGTGGGTGGCACCAACACCTCCCACGGGACCACTGTAACTCGTAGGAACTCATCGCGCAGTCGCGGCACTCCCAGTTTGAGAATACGATGGTAATTTCCATATTTCTAGACTTAGGCATAAAAATATGGCGTTAGAGACCCAAAACGGCCCCCGAACGTCCCCGTGGGTGGCACCAGCACATCCCACGGGACCAATGTAACTCGTAGGAAATGACTGCGCAGCCGCGGAACTTCCGGTTTTAGAATACGATGATAATTTGCATATTTCTAGACTTAAGCATAAAAACATGGCGTTAGATGGTGAAAACTCGAAAGAACACCTGAACGGCCCCATGGGTGGCACCAACACCTCCCACGGAACCAATGTAACTCGTAGGAACTAACCCCGCAGTAGTAGGTCTCCCGGTTTTAGAATACGACGATAATTTATATATTTCTAGACTTAGGGAGAAAAACGTGGCGTTAGATGGTGAAAACTCAAAACAGCCCCCGAACGGCTCCGTGGGTGGCACCAACACCTCCCACGGCACCAATGTAACTCGTAGGAGCTGACCACGCAACCGCGGGACTCCCGATCTGAGAATACGATAGTAATTTGCATATTTCTAGACTTAGGCATAAAAACATGGCGTTAGAGGGTGAAAACCCAAAATTGCCCCCGAACGTCCCTATGGGTGGAACCAACACCTCCCGCGGGACCAATGTAACTCGTAGGAACTGACTGTGCAGCTGTGGCACAACCAGTTGGAGAATACGTTGGTAATTTGCATATTTCTAGACCTAGGCATAAAAACATGGCGTTAGAGGGTGAAAACTCAAAATAGCCCCCGAACGGCCCTGTGGGTGGCACCAACACCTCCCACGGGACCAATGTAACTCGTAGGAACTGACCACGCAAACGCGGTACTCCCAGTTTGTGAATACGACGGTAATTTACATATTTCTAGACTTAGGCATGAAAATGTGACGTTAGTGGGTGAAAACTCAAAAAAACACCCAAACGGCCTCGTGGGTGGCACCAACACCTCCCACGGGACCAATGTAACTCGTAGGAACTGACCACGCAACCGCGGTACTCTCGGTTTAAGAATACGACGGTAATTTGCATATTTCTAGACTTAGGCTAAAAAACATGGCGTTAAATGGTGAAAACTCGAAACAGCCCCCGAATGGCCCCATGGGTGGCACCAACACCTCCCACGGGACCAATATAACTCGTAGGAACTGACCGCGCAGCCGCGGCACTCCCGGTTTGAGAATATTATGGTAATTTGCATATTTCTAGACTTAGGCTTAAAAAGATGGCGTTAGAGGGTGAAAACTAGAAACAACACCCGAACCGCCCCGTGGGTGGCACCAACACCTCCCACGGAACCAATGTAACTCGTAGGAACTGACCCCTCAGTAATAGGTCTCCCGATTTTAGAATACGACGATAATTTATATATTTCTAGATTTAAGCATAAAAATGTGGCATTAGAGGGTGAAAACTCGAAACACCCCCGAACGGCCCAGTGGGTGGCACCAACACGTCCCAGTGGACCCATGTAACTCGTAGGAACTGACCGCACAGCCGGGGCACTCACGGTTTGAGAATACGACAGTATTTTGCATATTTCTAAACTTAGGCATAAAAACATGGCGTTAGAGGGTGAAGACTCGAAACAACACCTGAACGGTCCCATGGGTGGCACCAACACCTCCCACGGGACCAATGTAACTCGTAGGAACTGACTGCCCAGCCGTGACACACCTGGTTTGAGAATACGACCACTACTAGAAAAATACCCTTTTATGACAGTTTTAAAATTCAATTTTATGACCATTTTAATTAAACTGTCATAATAAATACGATTATTTCACAATTATGACCTTTTTTTCATTTAAACAAATAATTATGACCCATGTATATTTATTGGGTCATATTAATATGTTATGTTATGACAGTATTATTTTAACTGTCATATAATATATTAAAATTTTATGACAGTTTTATATACATGGTAATATTAAATATAATTTTATAAAATAGAGAATTAAGGTAAATGTCATGTTCCTTCCTATATTTGGATTTTTAGGACAATACTTTTCAAGTTTATAAATTTAGTCCCTGTGGTACAATAGCATTTATAAATCTAGTCCCTGTGGTACAATACCTTTATTTTTTTGGTCCGCGCCAGCGGCACTATTTTTCATCATTTTTCTTGGTATTTTTAGTACAGGGACTAAATTTATAAAACTATATGGAGTGTCCTATTTTTATACACTTTGAGCACTACGAGGACCTTTTCCCAAAACCCCCTTTATAAAATTAATATTTTTTTAATAAATTTATTTGATTATTTACGACCTATTTTAAGAAAATATACCAATTGGCGTGAAGCATTTTGGAGGGAAAGAGGCGTGCGTAACACTACCTCAAAGATTTTGGGAGATACCCACTTACGATTATCATGGAGTCTTCCCTTATCCCACAACCGCACCCCGCATCCCACATCCCACAACCATCGCATCCCACCCTCTTCTTCAAGCCGCATCTCACAACTCTTCTTCTACCCGCATCCCACCCTCTTCTTCAACTTGCACATCCTCTTCTTAAATCGTATGCCATTCTGTACAGCTATCATCACCCAAGTCAGCTTGAAGAATTTGTTCTACCTTTTTCTATCTGGAGAATCAATTAAATACAGAGGTAGGTAGGTGTTATTGTTGTTACATTTAAGTTTTTCTTGAAATTTAATAACTTGGTTTCATTACAATTCCTAACCTAATTTATCAGACTATGTGGTTGAATTATTAGTTGTTTCTACTCACGGGAGTGCTCGTTGTCGCAACTTGATTGAGGACTCACAATTGTCAGCTTTTTATTATTTCTGAAGTCTATTGAGGTAATTTTGAATTCTCACCTGTTACTCATATTTATTTTTAGGTAACAATATACACATCTATTTTCTACTCGTCAATAGCGCCGCGTGATGCCTGTCGACTTATAGTTTTGTTCTACAATGCGACACAGTTAACTTTATAATATACAAGTGTTCGGTTTTTTGCAAAAATAATATACTTCTACTGGATGACATTATATAAGTTAATGATATACATGTAGAATATTTTGACCCTTTAAAAGTAGTAAAATTTTCGTGTACTTTGTATTTAGATTTTTTTACAATGTCATTCTATAATTTTCAATTTTTTACACCGAAATTATAATTACAAAAAGTCTTGACAAAAAAAGAATCAACATTAAATTTATATACAAATAATTCATCAATGTACGAATAGCGAGGCAATTAGAAAATACCAAATTAATATCTAGACACAAATTAATTTTAGGGAGGAATAGAGTATGACATTAATCATGAAAAATTTCAATGCATACAATTCAATAATTGCACTTGAATGACGATGAGTATTGTTTCCAAATATATAATGATAGAATCTCAAAAGTAATAATATAAGAGTAGACATACCCCAAACATCTCGAACATCATTATTTTTTTCTTTGTCTGTATGGGGCGTGCGGCGGATTCTTTGTTTTATGTTAATTTTTCATCATCTAATCCACAACTTAACTTGCAACTTATGAAGGAGATAAAAAACTTTATAGATTTTATGTTAATAGATTACTTTTTAAGGGTAAATTCGCAAATATTGAAACCTATAAGCTATTATCTCGATCGAGTTAAAGTTCTTCAATTATCTATTATGTTTGGGATACTTATTTGTTGTCAAAGTAATAGTTAAGGGTTTGTTTGAAAATTTACAATTTACCCTCTACTTATAACTTCAACCGTAGACAGAGATATGCAAAAGAGGAGCTTGCATTTCACTTTGGGTTCTCCCCCCTCCTTTGTGTGTAGTTATATGATTGTGTAGTGTTACTAGTTCTTAAAGTTATTTTAGCCGTGTTTGGATGTTCAAAAGTACTAAAAGAGGCCTTAGAAGGGAAAAATTATTTCTTATGAGAATATACAGAGATATCACACTTTTTTTCGTTTTTTTTATTTTTTTCGTTGTATTTTTTGGGATCCCGACATTGGTGTAGGCCTCTTGGGGAAGATATGATGGTCACAAGAGTGCAATGTGTGATGGTTTGTCATTTGTTTATATAATGGCTGCTACTATTAGGAAATTCAATTTCAGGACATGGATACATGGGTTATTCATGTTATTCTGAACTTTGTATGTCATACTCGTTCTCTAGAACTTTGGATGTCTGAAATAATTTTGGTGCAGTATCTGTATTTCACGCTTTATTAAATGAACTTGATTGTCTTGTTAATACGAACTTCGCTAACATGTTTTTAAAATAATTTGGCCACATAATCAATTCCATAAAATCTTATTCGGTATATAAATGTTTAAAATATAAACACAAACATAATCAAGTACTTAGTTTCACTACTAATTGTTGTATCTCTTCATCACCGTCTCTCTCCTTTGGGTCTAATGGTCCAGCAACATGCAACAACCAAGCACAATGAAGAATTAGCGTATAAATATGCAAAGATATTGTTCAATGTTGTTTTCTAAACTGAAAAGTACAGTTCAATTATATGCTGAAAAAACATGTAAAGTTTATCGATACTAGTTGATGACAAGTTTAGTTATGATGGACTAAGTTATTTATATATTTTAGTTAAATATCAATATTTCCTTATAAGAGAAATTATTCACTGCATCATCATGACTTTCTTTATTTTCTGACTAAACGTACACCTAGAATTTTTAGTTAATATTTCCCTTTATTCATGAGAACTTGCATTTTATTGATCTGCCAAGCTGGCATAGTTTCTATTGTTTTTAATGGGTTGCCTTTTAATACTTAATTAATGTATCACAACATAACTATATGTTATCTCTCTTGAATGTGAGTAGGTGCGCATTGAGATCACAGTCTATTTGCGATGGATAGATCTTGGATTTCCATGAGTAGATTATCAAATGAATATGAAGAAGGGATTAAGGATTTTTTTAGAGTTGCTGAAGCACATGCAAAGGGGAGTAACTCCATCCCATGCCCATGCTCTAAATGTGGGAATGGATGTAAGTTGAGTCTAAAAGTGGTTAAAAATCATTTATATGCGAATGGTTTTGATAAAACTTATCGTACATGGATATGGCATGGAGAAGTCGCTAAAAGTGCTGCCCCACCTAATGACGACACGTGTGATCCAAACCTTCAAGATTATGTGATGGAGACTCCAGAGGATCTCGAAAATACAGTGGAGATGGTTCAAGCTACAGAGGAGGATTTTATGGGAGATCCTGAAAGCTTTGCAAAGTTGCTTGACGATGCTCAGAAGCCTTTATATAGGGATTGCAAAAAGTTTACTAAATTATCAGCATTGGTAAATCTTTTCAACTTGAAAGCAAGGAGTGGGTGGACTGATACAAGCTTTTCGAAGTTATTGGAATTGTTAGGAAAAATGCTTCCAGAAGATAATGAATTGCCTATAACTACGAAAAAAGCTATTAAAACATTATCGATTTTTGGAATGGGATATGAAAAAATACATGCGTGTCCCAATGATTGCATACTTTACAGGAAAGAGTACGCGGATGCTACTATATGCCCTACATGCGGAACTTCGAGGTATAAGTTAAGAAAGAACACAACGGAGCCAAAGGTGGGTGTGCCTGCAAAAGTGTTGTGGTATTTTTCGCCTATTCCACGGTTTAAACGGTGGTACCAATCTGTTCAAACATCAAAAGATTTGACATGGCATGCAGATGAAAGAGAAATTGATTATAAATTGCGTCACCCGGCAGATTCTCCAGCATGGAAGTTAGTGGACAAGAAATGGCCAGAGTTTGGGAAGGAAGCAAGAAACCTTCGGTTAGCACTTTCAGCTGATGGGATCAACCCACATAGTTCTCTTAGCAGTAGGTATTGTTGTTGGCCAGTTATGTTAAGGATCTACAATTTTCATCCTTCGTTGAGCGCAAAGAGAAAATTTTTGATGCTGACAATGTTGATATCTGGTCCACGACAACCAGGCAATGATATTGATGTTTACTTGGCACCATTAATTGAAGATTTACAAACTTTATGGTGTGAAGGTGTTCAGGCTTATGATGCTTACCGACAAGAATCTTTTACGTTAAAGGCTATACTTTTGTGGACTATTAATGATTTTCCTGCATATGGGAATTTGTGCGGTTGTACTGTAAAGGGATATTATGCATGTCCAATTTGTGGGGAAGAAATCGATTCTATTAGATTAAAAAATTCTAATAAGAATATATATATGTCGCATAGAAGATTTCTTCCACATGACCATCCATTTCGAAAGCAAAAAAAGGCTTTCAATGGTCAGCAGGAGTTTCGAGTACAACCTGAACCGTTGAGTGGTGAACAAGTATTAAAGAAATTGGTAGGGATTAGGGCATCTTGGGGAAAGAATGTGGGTTTGAAAAAGAAGGTGGGTTTGAAAAAGAAGGTGGGTTTGAAAAAGAAGGTCAGTTTGAAAAAGACTGTAAAATCAAAGAGAAAGCGCAGTGAAGACCACGTTGAAGGTAGTGCTTCTTCCAAAGATGATAATGCTGGTTTCGTATGTTGGAAGAAAAAATCCATATTCTTTGAGCTTGAGTATTGGCAGCATTTGCTTATTCGACACAACTTGGACGTCATGCACATCGAGAAGAATGTTTGCGACAGCATCATAGGGACCCTACTTAATATTCCTGGAAAAACAAAAGATGGAGTTAAGAGTCGTCTTGATCTTGTAGAGATGGGAATCCGGAATGAATTGGCACCACAATATAATGGTAAGCGCACTTATTTGCCACCAGCTTGTTATACATTATTGAGGGAAGAGAAAGTACGAGTTTGTGAAACTTTGCGACGACTTAAGGTCCCTGATGGGTACTCTTCGAATTTTGCGAATCTTGTTTCCATGGAAGAATTGAAATTGTTTGGTCTTAAGTCCCATGATTGTCACATACTAATGCAACAAATACTTCCTGTTGCAATACGATCTGTATTACCAAAGCATGTGAGATATGCGATTATTAGAATTTGCTTCTTCTTTAATGCTATTTGTGAAAAAGTAGTGGACGTGCCAAAATTAAAAGAAATTCAGAACGATATTGTGATAACTTTGTGTTTGCTGGAAAAATACTTCCCTCCCACATTCTTTGACATCATGGTGCATTTAATGGTACATCTTGTTAGAGAGGTTGAACTTTGTGGTCCAGTTTTTTCACGATGGATGTACCCTTTTGAAAGGTAAGTTCGTGCTTATAATTATGAAATTAATCAATAACAACTCAATTAGTTAATACTATTTAAATTTTTTAACATTGATGTAGGAACATGAAAGTGATAAAGGGTCAAGTGCACAATAAAAATCGTCCAGAAGGTTGTATTGCGGAACGTTATATTGCAGAAGAGGCGGTTGAATTTTGTTCCGAGTTCTTACACGGACTCAATGCAGTTGGAGTTCCAATTGGTAGAAATGTGAGGACTAGTGATGATGATGATGCAATACAAGATGGCAAACCAATAGGTGGTGGTAATGTCATTGAAGTGGATGAGTCATTATGGGAACAGGCACATCGACATGTGTTGGAAAATACAAATGATGTCCAACCTTATATCGAGTAAATATTATATATTTCATTTTAATAAATATTACTTTCTTGTCTAAGCATAAGATCTTGATGGCTTACTGTATATTTTATTTTTAATAACTAGGGAGCACATGGAAAGCTTGAGGCAAAAATATTCTCAAAAGCGCAAAAACCAAAAATGGTTACAAGATGAGCACAACAAGACTTTTATTCGTTGGTTACATAAAAGGGTATGATCAATTTATCAAAAGTAAGACTCTAAATAACTCTAATTATTTTAACTAACGCTCTCAAAATTCAGGTTGACGAAATTCAACAAACGGGCAACAACGTTTCAGATACCTTAAAATGGGTAGCTCGAGGACCACGTCGAGACGTAATAAAATTTCCCGGTTATGTTATTAATGGATGTCGTTATAATACAAGGGAACGTGATGTTGATCGAGTCAACCAAAATAGTGGAGTGAGCATTGTTGCCACAACGATGCAGGTTTCTAGTGCTAAAGATAAGAATCCAGTGGTTTCAAATCTATGCTATTACCGCGTCATTACTGAAATTTGGATGCTTGATTATATAACATTTAAGATTCCGGTTTTCAAGTGCGATTGGTGTGACAGCAACAACGGCGTCAAGATTGATGAACTTGGTTTCACATTGGTTGAACTTGGTAGGGTTGGCCCTCAGAATGAGCAATTTATATTAGCTTCTCATGCCAAACAAGTTTTTTATGTACCCGACCAACTCGATCCTAAATGGTCAATTGCTTTAGCAACTCCTCAAAGAGTATATAATATTGATGATAGCGATGAAGACTGCATTGCTGGTTGCATTGGAGATCATGAATCGAGTAGATCATTGCCAAATGTTGAGGAAATTGAAAACTCGTCATCCACGTATGCGAGAACAGATTGCGAGGGGACTTGGGTAGACAATTATATCAAAATGTAGTTATTTGGGGATGTGTTTGATTAGTTGATTGACTTTATTTTCAAGGAATGCACTTTATGTTTTGACTTTTGGCTAAAAAGATCGTTTAGGACCTGAAATATGGAAATTTCTAGGCTTTATAAGTTGTGTTTCTCGATTAATTATGCTCATAGTTTCATAGTCTATACATGATAGAAGATATAAGGAAACATGTTTGATTAAGAGAAACCAATATAATATAAAATATTTTTCTTAGAGTGCCATATGATTCAACTAGTTTAGGAGTTCTTCTCATATCTGATGGGATTTGATTTTGACAGAAATAACATGTCTGCCATGATCCAGAGCAGACTTGTCCAATTTTCCATTATATTGCTTCAAATTCCCTGAACATGGTTTCTAGCATTTACTTGACTGTTTCATCATATCATTTACTATAAAAGTAACTGAATAATCTAAATTTATTCTTCTTGGGTTTCTAATGAGAAGATATGGAAACCTATTGTTGATGGCATGTTCTCTTTTCAGTCAGCATATGATCTGATTAGAAATTCAAAATTATCTTCTATAGCTTTTAATTCCATTTGGGTATTAATCAGTGTCCCTCATCTCTTCATGGTTCTGTTATCAAATGGTGTTTGCAGTCAAATAACTTTGAGTTCTCTAAATGGTTCTTCAGAATTATTCCTCTTTCTATATTCTCGGAAATTTGGTTAAGTAGAAGTAAGGCAACATTTGAATCTAAGCCAATGAAACATTTCAATGTAATTGAGAATGTTATTTTCAGAGTATGAGATATTGGTTAGAGAATGAATTTGAAACGAGGCATCAGAGATTTCAATCAGCAAACTTTAAATATGTTAAAGTTAAATATTGGCCAGTTTGGTGCCGGAGCTATAATAAGAGATGGATTAAGAAGGTTTTTATGGGCTAAATCTTATTATAATGACCAAGGTGAAAGCATAGATCTTCAATAATTACTAACTGTTATCTCTCTGTTCAATAATTATGCTGAGATATTTTGTTGCAATGTTCTAAATGTATTCTACATTATGCAAATTCTGGTTTTAGGCTCTCTGTCATTAGAGGAACATGGACGAAATGGAGGATCACGACATAGATAACTTGGAGCCTTCAGAAGACAATTCTAATAACATAAGAAAAGGTAGAGGTATTGTTGTTTGTCAACGGATAACCAAAATTGAAGATGGCAAAAGAATTCAACTCGATTACAACATATCTGGGCAGCCCTCTGGTAAAACAAGACTTGATTTTGCGAGTTATAGAGGAGTCATAGTTAAGACGATGAGTCCAATACGTTATGGATCTTGGAAGAAAGTGCCAATTCATTTGAAAGAAAATTTATGGACATCTTTACAAGTAAGTATTTGATTTCTTCCATGTGTCTAGAACCTTTGTTATTCGTATATGACATGGATTGTGTCAATGTCAATTCAGGGACTTAATTTCTTACAACGTAAATCCATTCATTACATATCAGTGCAGATGATGTAGCAGTTGTTGATATTTGTTCGTAATTCTCTTAAGACCTGCTTCTTTTTTAGCCAAAGACCTGCTCACTTTATTAAGCCAAGATTTGGTTGTAAAAAAATAAAGACATGCCTTCATTATGCAACCATATACAGTTATATAAAAACAATCACCAAACAAATTACTCTGTTATCTGTTAACTGACTTTAACTGATTACTCAGTTATAAGAAAGCATCAAAACAAAACAATGTAGAAATTATAATCTAATTATTCTGTTTGCTTCAATTTAGGCCTGATATTGAAAGTAGTATAGCTCCTATTTGGATTTCCTTTCCAAAGCTACCTGTGCATTTTTTCTTTAAATCAACTCTATTTTCAATTGCCCAATTAATTTATGGTGCTCTAAGGTGTTATAACAGGCTAATTTATCACTGGTGACCACATTATGAAGTTTAGACTCCATTTGGCATGAATGCGTTAATAGACCATCTATTTGTTGTGTCCCGTTCTACTTCTTTTGTTGGCCTTCTATATCTAGAGAAGGCTCAGTGGTAGAAAGTTGAAAAGCAATCTTGCATTAGGGGAAAAAATTTAGTCTTGTACTTGAATCATCATTAAGATTAGTAATATGCTCCATCTGGTCTCTTCACTTTTTGTTGTATTTAAATGCTGCCTCTGCTAGAATCATGTAGTGATGATCTCTCTATAATTTCTTATAAGAAAAATATAAGGACTTAATTAACGAGATTTTATTAATCCACTCTAGGCTTTTGTTAATAAAAAATATTGTAGCATAAAATTTTGAATATGACTTGATATGTAGTAATCCATTCCTTTCTTGCAAGCATCCTAATGCGTAAGAGTCAAGTGAGACACTTGTTACATGTCAAATAAGTTTGGTTTGGAGAACATCCTTTCACCTCTTTCTTAATATGAGAGGAATCTCTCTTATTACTTGCACGACACTTGTGTGCGCACACACTATGAAGCATAGACTGACTCTAACACCAACGCAATACAATGTGGATACATCAACATGAATCATAAAATATTAGGCAGCAATCATGCATGATATGATATGTTAATAAACAAATATATATTCTATGCCTAAGTAAAGTATATATAATGACCAAACTCCAAAAGATATCAGCTCCCAGCTCTCTAATATTGATGACATTCCTCATCTGTTTATTGGAGACTATAATGTGGTAGCTGCTCACGATGCAAAGATTGGAGGTAATCTGATTGACCATCAAGCTGTGGAGGATTTCAATGAAGCTATTCAGCAATGTGATCTGGTGGATTTGGGTTTTAGTGTATCGAGATTTACTTGGTCAAATTACAGAACTGAGGAAGGTTCCATAAACTCTAGACTAGACAGGGCCCTATGCAACTTTTCTTGGAAAACTGTCTATCCAAATTCTAATATTACTCACCTGACCAAGACCTGTAGTGATCTATTAACATATAAACGAGCTCGAACTGAGTCAAACGTGAGCTATTCACGAACAACTCGGTTCGTTTGCAGCCCTATCTATGGGTCAAAATAGGAGATGTCGTACTAATTGTTAGCTGCAAAGTTGGCACCTGACATTGAATTTATGGTGCTCTAATGTGTTATAACAGGCTAATTTATCTTTGGTGACTACATTATGAAGTTTAGACTCCATTTGGCATGAATGCGTTAATATACCATCTAGTTGTTGTGTCCCATTCTACCAAGAGATAATTGTCTTCATTTCTCTGATACTGACTTTCTGTATTTGGATAGGATGATAGTTTTGATATTTATAGTTTATTTTCAATGTGTCGATGCACTAGAGGATAAGAATAAAGATGTGGGCTGATTTGTTTGGGTTATTTTAAGACTTAAGATACCAATGAGGAATGTCTAAATTAGACTTGCAGCTGTACTGTTGGTTACAGTTTGACTTTCTTTTTGGGTGTTTTTGTTCACACCTTGGTTTTCTGTTTGCATCCCCCGTTATTATACATCCCCACTATTATCTCTGGTGACTACATTATGAAGTTTAGACTCCATTTGGCATGAATGCGTTAATATACCATCTTGCATTAGGGGAAAAAATTTAGTCTTGTACTTGAATTATCATTAAGATTAGTAATATGCTCCATCTGGTCTCTTCACTTTTTGTTGTATTTAAATGCTGCCTCTGCTAGAATCATGTAGTGATGATCTCTCTGCAATTTCTTATAAGCAAAATATAAGGACTTAATTAACGAGATTTTATTAATCCACTCTAGGCTTTTTTTAATAAAAAATATTGTAGCATAAAATTTTGAATATGACTTGATATGTAGTAATCCATTCCTTTCTTGCAAGCATCCTAATGCGTAAGAGTCAAGTGAGACACTTGTTACATGTCAAATAAGTTTGGTTTGGAGAACATCCTTTCACCTCTTTCTTAATATGAGAGGAATCTCTCTTATTACTTGCACAACACTTGTGTGCGCACATTTATCTTATATTCCTTAATTTATTTTCATTTTTAATTCACAGTCTAAATTTGATATGGATCCGAAGACAAAGAAACAAGTGCTATCTAATATGTCGGCTCAGTGGAAAAATTTTAAAGGAGAATTGACTAGGCTTTACGTCAGACCATTCAGAGATGAACCTGATCAACTCAAGCATCGGCCTGAGATGTATAAAAAATATATTGAACAGGTGGATTGGGAGGAATTCGTAAAAGTGAGAATCTCAAAGGGGTTTGAGGTATATAGCAAATGGTTAAAATCATATATTTTTCAAAGTTATTTGTATAAGTTTCTCATGCTTATGTATTTATAAGGTGCTAAGCGCGGTACAAGCTGAAAGACGGGGGAAGAATATATATAACCATCGGATGAGTAAGAAAGGCTATTCTGGACTTATCGAAGACCTTGTATGTACTTGTTTTTCTTAGTTGACAAACATTGATATTTATGAATTAAACTACACATTCTAAGTTCACCCAATTTTTTATATGTTAACAGAAAGAGGCAGGTGATAAGTTTGATGATGACGATAGGGCTTATCTGTGGAAAAAAGGTCGCCAAGATAAAAATGGGCGATTTGGTGATGAGGCTACTAGGGAAATAGCGGATAAAATTGTGAGTTTCTATTTATGAGTTTGTTTACATAAATATTCAACATCAAATACATCTAATTGAATTATTGTTAATGTTATATATCTTAACTTGATTGATTTTTTTTGCAGGATGTGCTAAACTGTCAGATTAAAGCTGGGAGCTTGGTCACCGAAGGAACCTCAGACGTCCTAACTTTGGCATTAGGGACACCCGAGCATCCGGGTCGTGTTAGGGGTAAAGGGCATGGAGTCACCCCCACAACCTTTTTTAACCTCACTAAGCGAGGATCAAAGAAGCATATTAGTGAGTTGGAGTCTAAGCTGCATGCGGAAAGAGAAATAGGCAAAGAAAAAGATGTGCGGATGCAAGAATTGCTGGAAAAGGTGTCGGAGTACGAGAGGGCAATGACGAAAGTCGGACTGAACACCCCAAAAAGTGGCAATGGATTGCACAAAATAATTTCATCAAATGTAAGTGCATCATGTGATTCACGTGCCAAGAAGACAAATAAGAAGAAAAATAGCAATGTAAGAAATAAATATTATATATTATTGGTGTTGACTTTTTATTTTTTATATTATATAAATGTTATTGATTTGAGTTTTTATTTTTATTTTTTACGTATAAATAGTTGAAAGATGATGGAAAGAGATCCGCTCACATGACATCTCCGAATCCCACACTTCATAATGGCATGGGCAAACCATGTAAACTGGCATTAAATTCACGTACCAATATTGTCGCTAAGGGTTGTGTTTTTGAGAGGGTTGGGCCAGACGACAAAGTGCACCATAAACATTTAGGAGACAATTACGTGCGAGTGTCTGTGGATACTGTTTACACTCCGGATGCCCCCCTTCCCGTACCTTATGGTGATGAGTTAGTAACAGTTATGAATGCACATAATTCACATGTTGCATGGCCTAAAGAATTTGTTATAGCAGACGCAGACGTAAAGTTGTGAGCAGTTTTCTTTTATATTAAAGATACCATTGTTAATATTTTTAACTATTTTATAACCAATGCAAACCAGGAAGAAGATAGAGAAAATGGTGTTGAGAGAGGGGCACTTATGGTATTTGCAAGCATGCTAGATTCAATCATGAAAGTGATACCGTAAAAATTCCAGTTGAATTTTTGGAGACGAACTTCAATCAACCTACATTCCTAAACATGAGTTGGTGCGTTTTTGTAAAATGGAGGAGCTTGATGCTAGTTGTTTAATCGGATACATGAGGTGTGAGAATAAGTTGTTTTCATCTTAATTTTATTTGGCTACTCCTTTCTAATATATTTTTATTTTGTTTTTTAGATTCTTGTACGAGAAGTTTCAAAATAATCGGGATTTTACTGTATTTGTTAATCCCGGGGCTGCTCAACAAGCTTATTTGAAGAAAAAAATGCATATTTTTATTAGGAATGCAATGAAAGATGCTAAAGAGAACCAAACATATTTTATGCCAATTAACATAGGGTAAGTTTATTTATTGTCTTAAGTTGTTATAATTATATCAAAACATGCTTGTATCATTGATGTTAACAACTCATTACATTGTAGGTTTCATTGGTCTTTAGTAGTTATTGATTTCTCTTCGAGGAATATATTCTATTTAGATTCTTTACATAAGGCGCCAGATCGAGACTTGAAACTCTTTACAAGCACGTGAGTAATGACTTATATATATATACCTTTAGTCACATTGTCTTTGTACACATGTTTTTCATTTTAATCTTTGTCTTAAAGTGAATTTAAAGCGTTGGTGGTATCGAAAGGAGGAAGAGTTTCAGGTTCAAACTGGGAGAATGTTAAGGTACGATGATGTTAATGAATATACATTACTGACTTATATCTTAAATCTTAATATAACTATTATCTTCAACATATCATTCTATAGGGCCCTCTACAACCGGGAAATGTTGAATGTGGGTTTTACATATTGAAGTTCATGAGAGATTTAATGGAGAAACCGTCTCAATCTACTAAACTAAAGGTAATAAATATTTATTTTATAACATTTTGTTTCATTGCTAATTGCTTTTATAAGGAAAGATTGAATACAACTTATGTTATTTGATTTGTTAGATGAAAGAGTTGGCTGAAAAAGTAACCTATAAAAATCATGAGATAGAAGAAGTTCAACATGAGTTCATCGATTTCATTCAGGACTATTTTTAGTGAGCTGCAGTTGTGGACAATTTTGGCCTATCTTTTCGGGTACCTTTTTTTTTCTTCTTCAATCTAATTAATTACTTTGTTGATGATGTTGAATGCCCGGGGTGGGATTTATATTGTTGATGGTGAATTCCCATGGTGGACTTTATATTGTTGATAGTGAATGCCCGGGTTGGGCTTTATATTGTTGTTGTTGGTTAAATATGTCAAGTTTAATTTTGGATTATTAAAAAAATAAAGGAAACTCTGCCGAAATTTTTATAAAACCTTCCTCATTTATCTCTCAAGTAAATTTTTATAATGTTGTTCTTGTTGTTGATGATGATACTGAATTCCCGAGGTGGGCTTTATATTGTTGTGGTTGTTAAACAT
The DNA here is from genome assembly GCA_949130495.1 of Sambucus nigra. Taxonomy (NCBI): domain Eukaryota; kingdom Viridiplantae; phylum Streptophyta; class Magnoliopsida; order Dipsacales; family Adoxaceae; genus Sambucus; species Sambucus nigra. The sequence continues at coordinate 510,046,894 of OX422214.1, forward strand.
GTCATGCTTAATTTTGGATTATTAAAAAAACAAAGAAAATTTTGCCGAAATTTCCATAAAACCTTCCCCATTTATCTCTTCCATGCCTTAATAAAGAATGAAAGTAAAATTAACTTTAATATTATGCAAATGTTTATTTTTTGATGCACAATATTATATTAGAATATCATTATTGTTCGAGTTATATTCTTTATATGGTGAATCTATTTTAGTTGTTAACGACTATTTGTTTCCTCCTTTTATTCAGGTATCGATCCGGATGTTGCATATTGCGTATTCGGTGTAGCTGTTGCTAAATTGGGTTTCCACGCTACACGAATAGAACTAATGTTGCAGTTTAATTTTCTAGTTTTTATGTCTATAGTATAGGTCATTTTAGATATCTTTTTATTTTTGAGTTGTCCAGAAGTCTATTGGGAACTGCTGTTGTTTTTTATTTTCTTTAATTTCAAATATTAATGACATTTTTTTATACTTATGGTTCAGTTATATTGGTACTTGGAATTTGCTACTGAGTACGAAAATTTGTGCTTTGAATTGGAAATTCGTAGTTTTATGCATACCATGTTTGGGATATTGTAATAGTATAATAGAATTCATCGCAAAAAAATGAAAGAAAAGAAATAACTTTTATGACCGTATGTTTTATGACAGTTTTATGTAAGCTGTCATTATAATTATTAAAGTAATCGTACTTTTTATGACCGTTTTATTAATATCCGTCACTTTTCATAGGTTTATAATGACGGTTCAATAAACATGATATTATTGTTAATGACGGTTTGTACGAAACACTGCCGTAAAAGGATGGTTTATCATGACGGTTTTGTCAACACCAATTTTATTAAGACACACAACATTATTGTTAATGACGGTTTGCACCAAAAACTGTCGTAATAGGATGGTTTGTTATGACGGTTTTGTCAACACTAATTTATTATGACACCCAACATTACGACGGTTTTTAAAGCTTCGAAAACTGTCATAAATAACCTTTTATGACCCTTTTTACCCGTCATAACAATGACTATTTCTAGTAGAGGACGGTAATTTGCATATTTTTAAACTTAAGCAAAACATGGTGTTAGAGGGTGAAAACTCGAAACAGCCCCCGAAAGGCCCCGTGGGTGCCACTAACACCTCACACGGGATCAATATAACTTGTAGGAATAGACCCCGCAGCCGCGGGACTCCCGTTTTGAGAATATGATGGTAATTTATATATTTCTAGACTTAGGCATAAAAACATGGCGTTAGAGGGTGAAAACTCGAAATTGCCCCCGAACGGCCCCGTGGGTGGCACCAACACCTCCCACGGGACCAATGTAACTCGTAGGAACTCACCGCGCAGTCGCGGCACTCCCGGTTTGAGAATACGATGGTAATTTGCATATTTTTAGATTTAGGCATAAAAACATGGCGTTAGAGAGTGACAACCCAAAAAAGCCCCCAAACGTCCCCGAGGGGACCAACACCTCCCCCGGGACCAATAAAACTCATTGGAACTGACTGCGCAGCCACGGCACTCTCGGTTTGAGAATATGACGGTAATTTGCATATTTCTAGACTTACGCATAAAAACATGGCGTTAGAGGGTGAAAACTCGAAACGACACCCAACGGCCCCGTGGGTGGCACCAACACCTCCCACAGAACCAATATAACTCGTAGGAACTGACCCCGCAGTAGTAGGTCTCCCTATTTTTGAATACGACGATAATTTGTATATTTCTAGACTTAGGTTTAAAAATGTGGCGTTAGAGGGTGAAAACTCGAAACAGCCCTCGAACGGCCCCGTGGGTGGCACCAACACCTCCCACGGCACCAATGTAACTCGTTGAAACTGACCACGCAACCGCGGTACTCCCGGTTTGAGAATACGATGGTAATTTGCATATTTCTAGACTTAGTCATAAAAACATGGCGTTAGAGGGTGAAAACCGAAAATTGCCCCCGAACGTCCCTATGGGTGGAACCAACACCTCCCGCGGGACCAATGTAACTCGTAGGAACTGACCGCACAGCTGTGGCACTCCCAGTTTGAGAATATGATGGTAATTTGCATATTTCTAGACCTAGGCATAAAAACATGCCGTTAGACGGTGAAAACTCAAAATAGCCCCCAAACGGCCCCGTGGGTGGCACCAACACCTCCCACGGGACCAATGTAACTCGTAGGAAGTGACCACGCAACCGCGGTACTCCCAGTTTGTGAGTACGACGCTAATTTGCATATTTCTAGACTTAGGCATGAAAACATGGCGTTAGTGGGTGAAAACCCAAAACATCCCCCGAACGGCCCCGTGGGTGGCACCAATACCTCCCACGGAACCAATGTAACTCGTAGGAACTGACCGCGCAGTCATGGCACTCTCGGTTTCAGAATACGATGGTAATTTGCAATTTTCCAGACTTAAGCATAAAAAGATGGCATTAGAGGGTGAAAACTCGAAACAAAACCCGAATGGCCCCATGGGTGGCACCAACACCTCTCATAGGACTAATGTAACTCGTAGGAACTGATCGCGCAGCCATGGTACTCCCAGTTTGAGAATACGATGGTAATTTGCATATCTCTAGACTTAAGCAAAACATGGCGTTAGAGGGTGAAAACTCAAAACAACTCTCGATCGGCCTCGTGGGTGGTACCAACAGCTCCCACGAGACCAATATAACTCGTAGGAACTGACCCCGCAGTCGCGGGTCTCCCGATTTGAGAATACGACGATAATTTGTATATTTCAAGACTTAGGCTTAAAAACATGGCGTTAGAGGGTGAAAACTCGAAACAACCCCCGAATGGGCCCATGGGTGGCACCAACACCTCCCAAGGGACCAATGTAACTCATTGGAACTGACCACGCAACCGCGGTACTCCCGGTTTGAGAATAAGACGGTAATTTGCATATTTCTAGACTTTGGCATAAAAACATGGCGTTAGAGGGTGAAAACCCAAAACAGCCCCCGAACAGCCTCTTGGGTGGCACCAACACCTCCCACAGGACCAATATAACTCGTAGGAATTGACCGCGCATCCGCGGCACTCCCGGTATGAGAATATGATGGTATTTTGCATATTTCTAAACTTGGGCATAAAAACATGGCGTTAGAGGGTGAAAACTCGAAACAACACCTGAATGGTCCCGTGGGTGGCACCAACACCTCCCACGGGATCAACGTAACTCGTAGGAACTAACCGCGCAGCCATGACACACCCAGTTTGAGAATACGACGGAAATTTGTATATTTCTAGACTTTGGCATAAAAACATGGCGTTGGAGGGTGAAAACTCGAAACAGCCCCCAAACGACCCGTGGGTGGCACCAACACCTCCCACGGTACCAATGTAACTCGTAGGAATTTACCGCGCAGCCGCGGCACACCCAGTTTGAGAATATGATGTTAATTTGCATATTTTTAGACTTAGGCATACAAGCATGGCGTTAGAGGGTGAAAACCCAAAACAGCCCCCGAACGGCCCCGTGGATGGCACCAGCACGTCCCACGGGACCAATGTAACTCGTAGGAACAGACTTCGCAGCCGCGGTACTACCGGTTTGAGAATACGACGATAATTTGTATATTTCTAGACTTACGCATAAAAACATGGCGTTAGAGGTTGAAAACTCAAAACAGCCGCCGAACAGCCCCGTGGGTGGCACCAACACCTCCCACGAGACCAATATAACTCGTAGAAGCTAATCCCGCAGTCGCAGGTCTCCCGGTTTAAGAATACGATGATAATTGGCAAATTTTTGGACTTAGGCTAAAAAACATGGCGTTAGAGGGTGGAAACTCGAAACAGGCCCCGAACGGCCCCATGGGTGGCACCAACACCTCCCACGGGACCAATATAACTCGTAGGAACTGACCGTGCAGCCGCGGCACTCCCGGTTTGAGAATATGATGGTAATTTGCATATTTGTAGACTTAGGCATAAAAAGATGGCGTTAGAGGGTGAAAACTTCAAAACAACACCTGAACGTCCCCGTGGGTGGCAGCAACACCTCCCACAGGACTAATGTAACTCGTAGGAATGACCGCGCAGCCGTGGTACTCCCGGTTTGAGAATTCGACGGTAATTTGCATATTTCTAGACTTAAACAAAACATGGTGTTAGAGGGTGAAAACTCGAAACAACTCCCGAACGGCCTCGTGGATGGCACCAACACCTCTCACGAGACCAATATAACTCATAAGAATTGACCACGCAGCCGCGGAACCCCCGGTTTGAGAATATGACGTTAATTTGCTTATTTCTAGACTTAGGCATAAAAGCATGGCGTTAGAGGGTGAAAACCCAAAACAGCCCCCGAACGGCCCCGTGGATGGCACTATCACCTCCCATGGAACCAATGTAACTCATAAGAAATGACTTCGTAGCCGCGGCACTACCGGTTTGAGAATACAACGGTAATTCGCATATTTCTAGACATAGGCATAAAAACATGGCGTTAGAGGATGAAAACTCGAAACAACACCCGAACGGCCCCGTAGGTGGCACCAACACCTCCCACGGGACCAATGTAACTCGTAGGAACTGACCCCGCAGTAGCAGGTCTTCCGGTTTGACAATACGATGATAATTAGCATATTTCTAGACTTAGGCATAAAAATGTGGCGTTAGAGGGTGAAAACTCGAAACAGCCCCCGAACGGCCCCGTGGGTGGCACCAACACCTCCCGCGGGACGAATGTAACTCGTAGGAACTGACCACGCAACCGCGGTACTCCCGGATTCAGAATACGACGGTAATTTGCATATTTCTAGACTTTGGCATAAAAACATTGCGTTAGAGGGTGAAAACCCAAAACAGCCCCCGAACGGCCTCGTGGGTGGCACCAACACCTCCCACGAGATCAACGTAACTCGTAGGAGCTAACCGTGCAGCCGTGACACACCCGATTTGAGAATACGACAGTATTTTGCATATTTCTAGACTTTGGCATAAAAAACATGGCGTTACAGGGTGAAAACTCGAAACAGCCCCCGAACGGCCCCGTGGGTGGCACCAACACCTCCCACGGGACCAATGTAACTTATAGGAATTTACCGCGCAGCCGCGGCATGCCCGATTTGAGAATATAACGATAATTTGTATATTTCTAGACTTAGGCATAAAAGCATGGCGTTAGAGGGTGAAAACCCAAAACAGCCCTCGAACGGCCCCGTGGATGGCACCAGCACCTCCCACATGACCAACGTAACTCGTAGGAACCGAGTTCGCAGCCGCGGCACTACCGGTTTGAGAATACGACGGTAATTTGCATATTTCTAGACTTAGGCATAAAAACATGGCGTTAGAGGTTGAAAACTCAAAATAGCCCCCGAACAGCCCCGCGGGTGGCACCAACACCTCCCACGAGACCAATATAACTCGTAGAAACTGATCCCGCAGTCGCAGGTCTCCCGGTTTAAGAATATGATGATAATTTGGATATTTCTAGACTTAGGCTAAAAAACATGGCGTTAAAGGGTGAAAATTCCAAACAACCCTCGAACGGCCCCGTGGGTGGCACCAACACCTCACACGGGACCAGTGTAGCTCGTAGAAACTGACCCCGCAGCCGCGGGAGAACCGATTTGAGAATATGTTAGTAATTTGCATATTCCTAAACTTAAGCATAAAAACATGGCGTTAGAGGGTGAAAACTCGAAATAGTCCCCGAACGGCCCCGTGGGTGAAACCAACACCTCCCACGGGACCAATATAACTCGTAGGATTTGACCGCGTAGCCGCGACACTCCCGGTTTGATAATACGATGGTATTTTGCATATTTCTACACTTAGGCATAAAAACATGACGTTAGAGGGTGAAAACCCAAAACAGCCCCCGAACGTCCCCGTGGGTGGCACCAGCACCTCCCACGAGACCAATGTAACTCGTAGGAACTGACCGCGCAGCCGCGGCACTCCCTATTTGAGAATACGACGGTAATTTGCATATTTCTAGACTGAGGTATAAAAACATGGCGTTAGAGGGTGAAAAATTGAAATAACACCTGAACGGCCCCGTGGCTGGCACCAACACCTCCCACGGGACCAATGTAACTCGTAGGAACTGACCCCGCAGTAGCAGGTCTCTCGGTTTGAGAATACGACAATAATTTGTATATATATAGACTTAGGCTTAAAAACGTGGCGTTAGAGGGTGAAAACTCGAAACAGCCCCCGAACGGCCCCGTGGGTGGCACCAACACCTCCAAGGCACCAATGTAACTCGTAGGAACTGACCACGCAACCGCGGTACTCTCGATTTGAGAATACGATGGTAATTTGCATATTTCTAGACTTAGGTATAAAAACATGGCGTTAGTGGATGAAATCAAAAAATTTCCCCCGAACGTCCCGATGGGTGGCACCAACACCTTTCGCGGGACCAATTAACTCGTAGGAACTGACCGCGCAGCTGTGGCACTCCCGATTTGAGAATACGACGGTAATTTGCATATTTCTAGACCTTGGCGTAAAAACATGGCATTAGAGGCTGAAAACTCGAAATAGCCCCCGAACGGCCCCGTGGGTGGCACCAACGCATCCCACGGGACCATTGTAACTCGTAAGAACTGACCACGCAATCGCGGTACTCCCAGTTTGAGAATACGACGGTAATTTGCATATTTCTAGACTTAGGCATGAAAACATGGCGTTAGTGGGCGAAAACCCAAAACAGCCCCCGAATGGCCCCGTGGGTGGCACCAACACCTCCCACGGGACCAATGTAACCCGTAGGAACTGATCGCGCAGCCGTGGCACTCCCGGTTGTAGAATACGATGATAATTTGCTTATTTCTAGTCTTAGGCATAAAAAGATGGCGTTAGAGGTTGAAAACTCGAAACAACACCTGAACGGCCCGTGGGTGGCACAAACACCTCCCACATGACTAATGTAACTCGTAGGAACTGACCGTGCAGCCTTGGCACTCCCGGTTTGAGAATACGACGGTAATTTGCATATTTCTAGACTTAAGAAAAACATGGCGTTAGAGGGTGAAAACTCGAAACAACTCTCGAACGGCCTCGTGGGTGGCACCAACACCACCTACGAGACCAATATAACTCGTAGGAACTGACCCCGCAGTCGCGGGTCTCCCGGTTTGAGAATACGACGATAATTTGTATATTTCTAGACTTAGGCTTAAAAACATGGCGTTAGAGGGTGAAAACTCGAAACAACCCCCGAATGGCCCCATGGGTGGCACCAACACCTCCCACGGCACCAATGTAACTCGTATGAACTGACCACGCAACCGCGGTACTCCCGGTTTGAGAATATGACGGTAATTTGCACATTTCTAGACTTAGGAATAAAAACATGGCATTAGAGGGTGAAAATCCAAAACAGCCCCCGAACGGCCCCATGGGTGGAACCAACACCTCCCACGGGACCAATATAACTCGTAGAATTTGACCGCGCAACCGCGACACTCCCGGTTTGATAATACGATGGTATTTTGCGTATTTCTAAACTTTGGCATAAAAACATGGCGTTAGTGGGTGAAAACTTGAAACAACACCTGAACGGTCCCGTGGGCGGCACCAGCACCTCCCACGGGATCAATGTAACTCGTAGGAACTGACCGCGCAGCCGTGACACACCCGGTTTGAGAATACGACGGTAATTTGCATATTTTTAAACTTAAGCAAAACATGTTATTAGAGGGTGAAAACTCGAAACAGCCCCCGAACGACCCCGTGGGTGGCACCAACACCTCATACGGGACCAATGTAACCCGTAGGAACTGACCCCGCAGCCGCGGGACTCCCGGTTTGAGAATACGACGGTAATTTATTTATTTCTAGACTTATGCATAAAAACATGGCGTTAGAGGGTGAAAACTCCAAATAGTCCCCGAATGGCCCCGTGGGTGGCACAAACACCTCCCACGGGACCAATGCAACTCATAGGAACTGACCGCACAGTCGCGGCACTCCCGGTTTGAGAACACGACGGTAAATTGCTTATTTCTAGACTTAAGCATAAAAACATGGCGTTAGAGGGTGAAAACCCAAAACAGCCCCCGAACGTCCCCGAGGGTGGCACCAGCACCTCCCACGGGACCAATGTAACTCGTAGGAACTAACTGCGCAGTCGCGGCACTCCCGGTTTGAGAATACGATGTTTATTTGCATATTTCTAGACTTAGGCATTAAAACATGTCGTTAGAGGGTGAAAATTCGAAACAACACGCGAACGGCCCGGTGGGTGGCACTAACACCTCCCACGGGACCAATGTAACTCGTAGGAACTGACCCCACAGTCGCGGGTCTCCCGGTTTGAGAATACGATGATAATTTGCATATTTCTAGACTTAGGCTTAAAAACATGGCGTTAGACGTTTAAAACTCGCAACAGCCCCCGAACAGCCCCGTGGGTGGCACCAACACCTCCCACGGAACCGATGTAACTCGTAGGAACTGACCACGCAACCGCGGTACTCCTGGTTTGAGAATATGACTGTAATTTGTATATTTCTCGACTTAGGCACAAAAACATGGTGTTAGAGGGTGAAAACCCAAAACAGCCCCCGAACGGTCCCGTGGGTGGCTCCAACACCTCCCACGGGACCAATGTAACTCATAGGAACTGATCGCGCAGCCGCGGCACTCCCGTTTCAGAATACGACAGTAATTTACATATTTCTACACTTAGGGATAGAAACATGGCGTTCGAGGGTGAAAACTCGTAACAACACCCGAACGGCCCCGTGGGTGGCACCAATACCTCCCACAGGACCAATGCAACTCGTAGGAACGGACCGCGCAGCCGCAACACTCTCGGTTTTACAATATGACGATAATTTTCATATTTCTAGACTTAAACAAAATATGGGGTTAGAGGGTGAAAACACGAAACAGCCCCCGAAGGGCCCCGTGGGTGGCACCAACACCTCCCACGGGACCAATGTAACTCGTAGGAATTGATCGCGCAGCCGAGGCACCCCCGATTTGAGAATACGACGATAATTTGAATATTTCTAGACTTAGGCATAAAAAGATGGCGTTAGAGGGTGAAAACTCGAAACAACACTCGAACGGCCCCGTGGGTGGCACCAACACCTCCCACGAGACCAATATAACTCGTAGGAACTCACCCCGCAGTCGCATGTCTCCCGATTTGAGAATATGACGATAATTTGCATATTTGTGGACATAGGCTTAAAAACATGGCGTTAGAGGGTGAAAACTCGAAACAACCCCCGAATGGCCCCATGGGTGGCACCAACACCTCCCACGGGAATAATGTAACTCATAGGAACTGACCTCGCAGTCGCGGCACTCCCGGTTTGAGAATACGACGGTAATTTTATTATTTCTAGACTTAGGCCTAAAAACATGGCGTTAGAGGGTGAAAATTCAAATCAGCCCACGAACGTCCCCGTGGGTGGCACCCGCACCTCCCACGGGACCAATTTAACTCGTTGGAACTGACTGTGCACCCGTGGGAGGTGTTGGTGCACCCGATTTGAGAATACGACATTAATTTTCATATTTCTAGACTTAGGCATAAAAACATGGTGTTAGAGGATGAAACCTCGAAACAACACCCGAACGGCCCCGTGGGTGGCACCAACACCTCTCACAGGACCAATGTAACTCGTAGGAACTGACCCCGCAGTCGCGGGTCTCCCAGTTTTAGAATACGATGATAATTTGCATATTTCTAGACTTAGGCTTAAAAACATGGAGTTAGAGGTTAAAAACTCGAAACAGCCCCCGAATAGCACCGTGGGTGGCACCAACACCTCCCACGGCACCAATGTAACTCGTAGGAACTGACCACGCAACAGCGGTACTCCTGGTTTGAGAATATGACTGTAATTTGTATATTTCTAGACTTAGGCACAAAAACAAGGTGTTAGAGGGTGAAAACCCAAAACATACCCCGAACGGCCCCGTGGGTGGCACCAACACCTCCCATGGGACAAATGTAACTCATAAGAACTGACCGCGTAGCCGCGGCACTCTCGGTTTCCGAACACGATGGTTATTTGCATATTTCTAGACTTTGGGATAGAAACATGGCGTTCGAGGGCGAAAACTCGTCACAACACCCGAACGGCCCCGTGGGTGGCACCAATACCTCCCACAGGACCAAAGCAACTCGTAAGAACTGACCGCGCAGCCGTGACACTCTCGATTTGAGAATACGACGATAATTTGCATATTTAAATACTTAAACAAAATATGGGGTTAGAGGGTGAAAACTCGAAACAGACCCCGAACGGCCCTGTGGGTGGCACCAACACCTCCCACGGGACCAATGTAACTCGTAGGAACTGACCCCGTAGTAGCAGGCCTCCCGGTTTGAGAATACGATAATAATTTGCATATTTCTTGATTTAGGCTTTAAAACGTGGCGTTAGAGGGTGAAAACTCGAAACAGCCCCTGAATGGCCCCGTGGGTGGCACCAGCACCTCCCAAGGGACCAATGTAACTCATAGGAACTGACCACGTAACCGCGGTACTCCCGGTTTGAGAATACGACAGTAATTTGCATATTTCTAGACATAGGCATAAAAACATGGCGTTAGAGGGTGAAAACCCAAAACAGCTCCCGAACGGCCCCGTGGGTGGTAACAACACCTCCCACGGGACCAATGTAACTCGTAGGAACTGACCGCGCAGTCGCAACACTCCCGGTTTGCGAATACGACGGTAATTTGTATATTTCTAGACTAAGGCATAAAAATATGGCCTTAGAGGGTGAAAACCCAAAACAGCCCCCAAACATCCCCGTGGGTGGCCCCAACACCACCCACGGCTCCAATGTAACTCATAGGAAATGCCCACCCAATCGCGGTACTCCCGGTTTGAGAATACGATGGTAATTTATATATTTCTAGACTTAGGCACAAAAAACATCGCGTTAGAGGGAGAAAATCCAAGACAGCCCCCGAACGGCCCCGTGGGTGGCACCAACACCTCCCACATGATCAATGTAACTCGTAGGAACTGACCGCGCAGCCGTGACACACCCAGTTTGAGAATACGACGGTAATTTGCATATTTTTAAACTTAAGCATAAAAAAAATGGCGTTAGAGGGTGAAAACTTGAAACAGCACCCGAACAGCCTCGTGGGTGGCACCAACACCTCACACGGGACCAATGTAACTCGTAGGAACTGACCCCGCAGTCGTGGGACTCCCGGTTTGATAATACAACGGTAATTTGCATATTTCTAGACTTAGGTATAAAACATGGTGTTAGAGGGTGAAAACTCGAAACAGCCCCCGAACGGCCCCGTGGGCGGCAACAACACCTCCCACGGGACCAATGTAACCCGTAGGAACTGGCCCCGCAGTACCAGATCTCCCAAGTTTGAGTATACGACGATAATTTGCATATTTCTAGACTTAGGCTTAAAAACGTGGCACTCCCGGTTTGAGACTACGACGATAATTTGCGTATTTCTATACCTAGGCATAAACACATGGCGTTAGAGGGTGAAAACTCGTAACAACACCTGAACGGCCCCGTGGGTGGCACCAACACCTCCCACGGGACTAATGTAACTTGTAGGAACTGACCGCGCATTCGCGACACTCCCGGTCTGAGAATATGACGGTAATTTGCATATTTCTAGACTTAGGCATAAAAACATGGCGTTAGAGGGTGAAAACCCACAACAGCCCCCGAACGGCCCCGTGGGTGGCTCCAACACCTCCCACGGGACCAATATAACTCGTAAGAACTCATCGCACAGCCACGGCACTCGCGGTTTGAGAATACGATGGTAATTTTAATATTTCTAAACTTAGGCATAAAATTATGGCGTTAGAGGGTGAAAACTCAAAATAACACCCGAACGGTCCCGTGGATGGCACCAACACCTCCCACGAGACCAATGTAACTCGTAGGAACTGCCCGCACAGCCGTGACACTCCCGGTTTGAGAATACGACGGTAATTTGCATATTTTTAGACTTGAGCAAAACATGATGTTAAAGGGTGAAAACTCGAAATAGCCCCCGAACGGCCTCGTGGGTGGCACAAACACATCACACGGGACCAATGTAACTCAAAGGAACTGACCCAGCAGCCGTCGGACTCCCGGTTTGAGAATACAATTGTAATTTGCATATTCCTAGACTTAGCCATAAAAACATGGCGTTAGAGGGTGCTACTCGAAACAACACCCGAACGGCCCCGTGGGTGGTACCAACACCTCCCACGGGACCAATGTAACTCGTAGGAACTGATCGCGCAATCGCGGCACTCCCGGTTTGTGAATACGATGGTAATTTGCATATTTCTAGACTTAGGCATAAAAACATGGTGTTAGAAGGTGAAAACTCATAACAACACCCGAATGGCCCTGTGGGTGGCACCAACACCGCCTATAGGACCAATGTAACTCGTAGGAACGGACCCTGTAGTAGCAGGTCTCTCGATTTGAGAATACGACGATAATTTGCATATTTCTAGACTTCGGCAAAAAAATATGGCGTTAGATAGTGAAAAACCCACAACAGCCCCTGAACGGCCCGGTGGGTGGCACCAACACCTCCCACAGTACCAATGTAACTCGTAGAAACTGACCACGCTTCCGCGGCACTCCCGGTTTGAGAATACGACGGTAATTATCATATTTCTTGACTTAGGCATAAAAACATGGCATTAGAGGGTGAAAACCCAAAACAACCCTCGAACGTCCTCGTGGGCGGCACCAACACCTCCCGCGGGATCAATGTAACTCGTAGGAACTGATTGCGCAGCTGCGGCACTCCCGGTTTGAGAATACGATGCTAATTTGTATATTTCTAGACCTAGGCATAAAAGCATGGCGTTAGAGGGTGAAAACCTGTAACAACACCCGAACGGCCCCGTGGGTGGCACCAACACCTCCCACGGAACTAATGTAACTCGTAGGAACCGACCGCGAAGACGCGACACTCCCGGTTTGAGAATACGACGTAATTTACATATCTCTAGACTTAAGAAAAACATAGCGTTAGATGGTGAAAACTTGAAACAGCCCCCAAACGGCCCTGTGGGTGGCACCAACTCCTCCCACGGGACCAATGTAACATGTAGGAACTAACCCCGCAGTCAAGGGACTCCCGGTTTGAGAATACGACGGTAATTTGCTTATTTCTAGACTTAGGCATAAAAACATGGCGTTTGAAGGTAAAACCCAAAACAGCCCCCGAACGGCCCCGTGGGTGGCACCAACACCTCCCACGGGACCAATGTAACTCATAGGAACTGACTGCGCAGCCACCGCACTCCCGATTTGAGAATATGACGGTAATTTGCAAATTTCTAAACTTAGGCATAAAAATATGGCATTAGAGGCTGAAATTTCAAAACAGCCCCCGAACGGCCCCGTGGGGGGAACCAACACCTCCCACGGGACCAGTGTAACTAGTAAGAAATGATCGTGCAGCCGCAGCACTCTCGATTTCAGAATATAACGGTAATTTGCATATTTCCAGACTTAGGCATAAAAATATGACGTTAGAGGGTGTAAACTCGAAACAACACCCGAACGGTCCCGTGGGTGGCACCAACACCTCCCACGGGGCCATTGTAACTCGTAGGAACTAACCGCGCAGCCATGGCACTCCCGGTTTGAGAATACGATGGTAATTTGCATATTTCTGGACTTAGGCATAAAAACATGGCGTTAGAGCATGAAGACTCGAAATAGCCCCCAAACGGCCCCGTGGGTGGCACCAACACCTCCCACGGTACCAATGTAACTCGTAGGAACTGGCCACGCAACCGCGGTATTCCGGTTTGAAAATACGAAGGTAATTTGTATATTTCTAGAATTAGGTATAAAAATATGGCGTTAGAGAGTGAAAACCCAAAACATCCTCCAAACGACCCCGTGGCTGGTACCAACACCTCTCACGGGACTAATGTAACTCGTAGGAACGGATCGTGTAGCCACGACACTCCCGATTTGAGAATACGATAGTAATTTGTATATTTCTAGACTTAGGCATAAAAACATGGCGTTAGATGGTGAAAATTCGAAACAACACCCGAACGGCACCATGGGTGGTACCAACACCTCCCACGAGACCAATGTAACTCGTAGGAATTGACCGCGCAGCCGCGGCACTCCCGGTTTGAGAATACGATGATAATTTGCATATTTCTAGACTTAGGCATAAAAAGATGGCGTTAGAGGGTGAAAACTCGAAACAACACTCGAGCGGCCCTGTGGGTGGCACCAACACCTCCCACGGCACTAATGTAACACGCGGGTCTCCTGATTTGAGAATATGACGATAATTTGCATATTTCTGGACATAGGCTTAAAAACATGGCGTTAGAGGGTGACAACTCGAAACAACCCCCGAATGGCCCCATGGGTGGCACCAACACCTCCCACGGGTCCAATGTAACTAAAAGGTACTGACCGCGCAGTCGCGGCACTCTCGGTTTGAGAATATGATGGTAATTTTCTTATTTCTAGACTTAGGCATAAAAATAAGGCGTTAGAGGGTGAAAACCCAAAACAGCCCCCGAACGTCCCCGTGGGTGGCACCAGCACCTCCCACGGGACCAATGTAACTCGTAGGAACTGACTGCGCAGCCACGGCACTCCCGGTTTGAGAATACGATGTTAATTTGCATATTTCTAGACTTAGGCATAAAAACATGGCGTTAGAGGGTGAAAACTCAAAAAAACACCCGAACGGTCCCCTGGTTGGCACCAACACTTCCTGCGGGACAAAAGTAACTCGTAGGAACTGAACGTGCAACCGCGACACTCTCGATTTGAGAATACGACGGTAATTTGCATATTTTTAAACTTAAGCGAAACATGGCGTTAGAGGGTGAAAACTCGAAACAGCACCTGAACGGCCCCGTGGGTGGCACCAACACCTCCCACGGCACCAATGTAACTCCTAGGAACTTACCACGCAACCACGGTACTCCCAGTTTGAGAATACGATGGTAATTTGCATATTTCTAAACTTAGGCATAAATATATGGCATTAGAGGGTGAAAACTCAAAACAACCCCCGAACGACCCCATGGGTGGCACCAACACCTCCCACGGGACCAGTGTAACTAGTAAGAAATGATCATGCAGCCGCAGCACTCCCGATTTTAGAATATAACGGTAATTTGAATATTTCAAGACTTAGGCATAAAAACATGACGTTAGAGGGTGAAAACTCGAAACAACACCCGAACGGCCCCGTGGGTGGCACCAACACCTCCCACGGGACCATTGTAACTCGTAGGAACTGACCACGCAGCCGCGGCACTCCCGCTTTGAGAATACGATGGTAATTTGTATATTTCTGGACTTAGGCCTAAAAACATGGCGTTAGAGGGTGAAGATTCGAAACAGCCCCCGAACGGCACCGTGGGTGGCACCAACACCTCCCACGAGACCAATGTAACTCATAGAACCTGACCGCACAGCCGCGATAATCCCGATTTGAGAATACGATGATAATTTGCATATTTCTAGACATAAGCAAAACATGGCGTTAGAGGGTAAAAACACGAAACATCCCTCAAACGGCCCAGTGGGTGGCACCAACACCTCCCACAAGACTAATGTAACTCGTAGGAACTGACCGCCCAACCGCGACACTCCCTATTTGAGAATACGATGGTAATTTGCATATTTCTAGACTTAAGCATAAAAACATGGCGTTAGATGGGGAAAATTCGAAACAACACCCGAACGGCACCGTGGGTGGCACCAACACCTCCCACGAGACCAATGTAACTCGTAGAACCTGACCGCACACCCGCGACAATCCCGATTTGAGAATACGATGATAATTTGCATATTTCTAGACATAAGCAAAACATGGCGTTAGAGGGTGAAAACACGAAACAGCCCTCAAACGGCCCAGTGGGTGTCACCAACACCTCCCACGAGACCAATGTAACTCGTTGGAACTGACCCCGCAGCCGCGGGACTCCCGGTTTGAGAATACGATGGTAATTTGCATATTTCTAGACTTAAGCAAAAAAATATGGCGTTAGATGGTGAAAACCCACAACAGCCCCCGAATGGCCCCGTGGGTGGCACCAACACCTCCTACAGGACTAATGTAACTCGTAGGAACTGACCGCGCTTCCGCGGCACTCCCGGTTTGAGAATACGATGGTAATTCTCAAATTTCTTGACTTAGGCATAAAAACATGGCGTAAGAGGGTGAAAACCCAAAACAACCCTCGAACGTCCTCGTGGGCGGCACCAACACCTCCCACAGGACCAATGTAACTCGTAGGAACTGATCGCGCAGCCGCGACACATCCGATTTGAGAATACGACGGTAATTTGCATATTTTTAAACTTAAGCAAAACATCATGTTAGAGGGTGAAAACTCGAAACAGCTTCTGAACGGCCCCGTGGGTGGCACCAACACGTCACACGGGACCAATGTAACTCGAAGGAACTTACCCCGCAGCCGCAGGACTCCCGGTTTGTGAATACCATGGTAATTTGAATATTTCTAGACTTAGGCATAAAAACATGGCGTTAGAGGGTGAAAACTCAAAACAGCCCCCGAACGGCCCCGTGGGTGGTACCAACACCTCCCACGGGACCAATGTAACTCGTAGGAACTGACCGCGCAGCCGTGGCACTCCCGGTTTGAGAATACGACGATAATTTACATATTTCTTGACTTAGGCATAAAAAGATGGCGTTAGAGGGTGAAAACACAAAACAACACCCGAACGGCCCCGTGGGTGGCACCAACACCTCCCGCGGGACCAATGTAACTCGTAGGAACTGACCGCGCAGCTGTGGCACTCCCGGTTTGAGAATACGAAGGTAATTTTTATATTTCTAGACCTAGGCATAAAAACATGGCGTTAGAGGGTGAAAACTTGTAACAACACCTGAACGGCCCCGTGGGTGGCACCAACACCTCCCACGGGACCAATGTAACTTGTAGGAACTAACCGTGCAGCAATGGCACTCCCAGTTTGAGAATACGACGATAATTTGCATATATCTAGACCTAGGCACAAACACATGGCGTTAGAGGGTGAAAACTCGTAACAACACCTGAACGGCCCCGTGGGTGGCACCAACACCTCCCACGGGACTAATTTAACTTGTAGGAACTGACCGCGCATTCACGACACTCCCGATCTGAGAATATGACGGTAATTTGCATATTTCTAGACATAGGCATAAAAACATGGTGTTAAAGGGTGAAAACTCGAAACAGCCACCGAACGTCCCCGTGGGTGGAACCAACACTTCCCACGGGACCAATGTAACTCGTACGAACTGACCGCACAGTCGCGGCACTCCCGATTTGCGAATACGACTGTAATTACATATTTCTAGACTTAGGCATAAAAATATGGTGTTAGAGGGTGAAAACTCATAACAACAGCCGAACGGCCCCGTGGGTGGCACCAACACCTCCCACAGGTCCAATGTAACTCGTAGGAACGAACCCCGTAGTAGCAGGTCTCCCGATTTGAGAATACGATGATAATTTGCATATTTCTAGACTTAGGCTTAAAAACGTGGCGTTAGAGGGTGAAAACTCAAAAGAGCCCCCGAACGGCCCTGTGGTTGTCACCAACACCTCCCACGGGACCAATGTAACATGTAGGAACTGACCCCGCAGTCGCAGGACTCCCGATTGGAGAATACGACGGTAATTTGCACATTTCTAGACTTAGGAATAAAAACATGGCGTTAGAGGCTAAAAACCCAAAACAGCCCCCGAACGGCCCCGTGGGTGGCACCAACACCTCCCATGGGCCCAATTTAACTCGTAGGAACTGACCGCGCAGCCACGGCACTCCCGATTTAAGAATATGATGGTAATTTGCATATTTCTAAAAAAAGGCATAAAAATATGGCATTAGAGGGTGAAAACTCGAAACAACTCTCGAACGACCCCGTGGGTGGTACCAACACCTCTTGCGGGACCAATGTTACTCGTCGGAACTGACAGCGCAGCTGTGGCACTCCGATTTGAGAATACGATGGTAATTTGTATATTTCTAGACTTAGGCATAAAAACATGACGTTAGAGGGTGAAAACCCGAAACAACACCCGAACGGCCCCGTGGGTGGCACCAACACCTCCCACGGACCATTGTAACTCGTAGGAACTGACCGTGCAGCCGCGGCACTCCCGGTTTGAGAATACGACGGTAATTTGCATATTTCTGGACTTAGGCATAAAAACATGGCGTTAGAGGGTGAAGACTCGAAATAGCCCCCGAACGGCCCCGTGGGTGGCACCAACACCTCCCACTGTACTAATGTAGCTCGTAGGAACTGACCACGCAACCGCGGTAGTCCCGGCTTGAAAATACGAAGATAATTTGTATATTTCTAGAATGAGGTATAAAAATATTGCGTTATAGGGTGAAAACCCAAAACAACACCCGAACGGCCCTGTGGGTGGCACCAACACCTCCCACGGGACTAATGTAACTCGTAGGAACTGACCGCACAGCCGCGACACTCCCGGTTTGAGAATACGTCGGTAATTTGCATATTTCTAGACTTAAGCATAAAAACATGGCGTTAGATGGTGAAAATTCGAAACAACGCCCGAACGGCACCGTGGGTGGCACCAACACCTCCCACGAGACCAATGTAACTCATAGAAGCTGACTGCACAGCCGCGACAATCCCGATTTTAGAATACGATGATAATTTGCATATTTCCAGACATAAGCAAAACTTGGCGATAGAGGGTGAAAACACGAAACAGCCCTCAAACGGCCCAGTGGGTGGCACCAACACCTCCCACGAGACCAATGTAACTCGTTGGAACTGACCCCGCAGCCACGGGACTCCCGGTTTGAGAATACGACGATAATTTGCATATTTCTAGACTTAGGCAAAAAAATATGGCGTTAGATAGTGAAAAACCCACAACAGCCCCTGAACGGCCCGGTGGGTGGCACCAACACCTCCCACAGTACCAATGTAACTCGTAGAAACTGACCACGCTTCCGCGGCACTCCCGGTTTGAGAATACGACGGTAATTTTCATATTTCTTGACTTAGGCATAAAAACATGGCGTAAGAGGGTGAAAACCCAAAACAACCCTCGAACGTCCTCTTGGGCGGCACCAACACCTCCCGCGGGACCAATGTAACTCGTAGGAACTGATTGCGCAATTGCGGCACTCCCGGTTTGAGAATACGATGCTAATTTGTATATTTCTAGACCTAGGCATAAAAGCATGGCGTTAGAGGGTGAAAACCTGTAACAACACCCGAACGGCCCCGTGGGTGGCACCAACACCTCCCACGAAACTAATGTAACTCGTAGGAACCGACCGCGAAGACGCGACACTCCCGGTTTGAGAATACGACGGTAATTTGCATATCTCTAGACTTAAGAAAAACATGGCGTTAGATGGTGAAAACTCGAAACAGCCCCCGAACGGTCCTGTGGGTGGCACCAACACCTCCCACGGGACTAATGTAACTCGTTGGAACTGACCCCGCAGTCGCGAAACTCCCAGTTTAAGAATACGACGGTAATTTTCAAATTTCTGGATTAGAAATAAAAACATGGCGTTAGAGGGTGAAAACCCAGAACAACCCCTGAATAGCCCCGTGGGTGGCACCAGCACCTCCCACGGGACCAATGTAAAACGTAGGAATTGACCGTGCAGCCGTATACGACGGTAATTTACATATTTCTAGACTTAAGCAAAACATGGCGTTAGAGGGTGAAAACTCGAAACAGTCCCCGAACGGCCTCGTGGGTGAACACTAACAGCTCCCACGAGACCAATATAACTTATAGGAACTAACTCCGCAGTCGCGGGTCTCCCGATTTGAGAATACGACGATAATTTGTATATTTTTAGACTTAGGATTAAAAACATGACGTTAGAGGGTGAAAACTCAAAATAACCCCCGAACGGCCCCATGGGTGGCACCAACACCTCCCATGGGATCAATGTAACTCGTAAGAACTGACCATGCAACCGCGGTACTCCCGGTTTGAGAATACGACGATAACTTGCATATTTTTAGACTTAGGCATAAAAACATGGCGTTAGAGGGTGAAAACCCAAAAAAGCCCCCGAACGGCCCCGTGGATGGCACCAGCACCTCCCACGAGACCAATGTAACTCGTAGGAACTGACTGCACAGCCGCGGCGATCCCGATTTGAAAATACGACTGTAATTTGCATATTTCTAGACTTAGGCATAAAAATATGGCGTTAGAGGGTGAAAACTCGAAACAACACCCGAACGGCCCCGTAGTTGGCACCAACACCTCCCACGGGATCAATGTAACTCGTAGGAACTGACCAGGTAGTAGCGGGTCTCTCGGTTTGAGAATACGATGATAATTTGCAAATTTCTGGACTTAAACTTAAAAACGTGGTGTTAGAGAGGGAAAATTCGAAACAGCCCCCGAACACCCCCGTGGGTGGCACCGACACCTCCCACGGTACCAATGTAACTCGTAGGAACTGGCCACACAACCGTGGTACTCCCGATTTGAGAATACGATGGTAATTTTCATATTTCTAGACTTAGGCAAAAAAACATGGCGTTTGAGGGTGAAAACCAAAAACTGCCCCCGAACGTCCCGGTGGGTGGCACGAACACCTCCCGCGGGACCAATGTGACTCGTAGGAACCTACCGCGCAGCTGTGGCACTCCCTGTTTGAGAATATGATGGTAATTTACATATTTCTAAAATTAGGCATAAAAACATGGCGTTATAGGGTGAAAACTCGAAACAACACCCGAACGGTCCCGTGGGTGGCACCAACACCTCCCACGGGACCAATGTAACCCGTAGGAACTGACCACGCTGCCGCGGCACTCCCGGTTTGAGAATACGATGATAATTTGCATATTTCTAGACTTAGGAATAAAAAAGTAGCGTTAGAGGGTGAAAACCGATAACAGCCCCCGAACGGCCCTGTGGGTGGCACCAACACCTCCCACGAGACCAATGTAACTCGTAGGAACTGACCGCGTAGCCGTGGCACTCCCGGTTTGAGAATACGACAGTAATTTGCATATTTCTAGACTTATGCTTAAAAATATGGCGTTTGAGGGTCAAAACCCAAAACAGCCCCCGAACGGCCCCGTGGGTGGCACCAACACCTCCCACGGGACCAATGTAACTAGTAGGAACTGACCGCGTTCCCGCGGCACTCCCAGTTTGAGAATATGGTGGTAATATGCATATTTCTAGAGTTAGGCATAAAAACGTGGCGTTAGAGGGTGAAAACCCAAAACAACCCTCGAGCGTCCCCGTGGATGGCACCAACACCTCCCGTGGGACAAATATAACTCGTAGGAACTGACCGCGCAGTCGCGGCACTGCCGGTTTGAGAATCAGATGGTAATTTATATATTTCTAGACTTTGGCATAAAAATATGGCGTAAGAGAGTGAAAACCCAAAACAACCCTCGAACGTCCCCATGGGTGCCACCAACACCTCCCTCCCGCGGGACCAATTTAACTCGTAGGAACTGACCGCGCAGTTGTGCCATTCTCAATTTGATAATACGACGGTAATGTGCATATTTCTAGACCTAGGCTTAAAAACAAGGCGTTAGAGGGTGAAAACTCTTAACAACACCCGAACGGCCCTGTGGGTGGCACCAACACAACCCACGGGACTAATGTAACTCGTAGGAACTGACCGCGCAGTCGTGACACTCCCGGTTTGAGAATATGACGGTAATTTGCATATCTCTAGACTTAAGCAAAACATGGCGTTAGAGGGTAAAAACTCGAAACAGCCCCCGAACGGCCCTGTGGGTGGCACCAACACCTCCCACGGGACTAATGTAACTCGTAGGAACTGACCCCGCAGTCGCGGAACTTCCGTTTGAGAATACGACGGTAATTTGCATATTTCTAGACCTAGGCATAAAAACATGGCGTGAGAGGGTGAAAACTTGTAACATCACCCGAACGGCCCTATGGGTGGCACCAATAACTCCCTCGGGACTAATGTAACTCGTAGGAACTGACCACGCAGTCGCGACACTCCCGGTTTGAGAATACGACGGTAATTTGCATATTTCTAGACTTAGGCATAAAAATATGGCGTTATAGGGTGAAAACCCAAAACAGCTCCCGAACGGCCCCGTGGGTGGCACCAACACCTCCCACGGGACTAATGTAACTCGTAGGAACTAACCGCGCTGCCGCGGCACTCCCGGTTTGAGAATACGATGGTAATTTTCATATTTCTAGACTTAGGCATAAAAACGTGGCGTTAGAGGGTGAAAACCCAAAACAACCCTCGAACGTCCCTGTGGATGGCAACAACACATCCCGCGGGACCAATGTAACTCGTAGGAACTGGTCGCACAGTTGCGGCACTCCCGGATTGAGAATACGACGGTAATTTGTAAATTTCTAGACCTAGGCATAAAAACATGGCGTTAGAGGGTGAAAACTCGTAACAACACCGGAACGGCCCGGTGGATGGCACCAACACCCCCCACGGGACTAATGTAACTCGTAGGAACTCACTCTGCAAACACGGGACTCCTGGTTTGAGAATACAATGGTAATTTGCATATTTCTAGACTTAGGCATAAAAACATGGCGTTAGAGGGTGAAAACCCAAAATAACCCCCGAATAGCCTCGTGGGTGGCACCAGCACCTCCCACGGGGCCAATGTATCACTTAGGAACAGACCGCACAGCCATATACGATGGTAATTTGCATATTTTTCTACTTAAGCAAAACATCAAAACTCGAAACAGTCCCCGAACGGCCTCGTGGGTGGCACCAACACCTCCTACGAGACCAATATAACTCGTAGGAGCTGAACCCGCAGTCGCGGGTATCCCAATTTGAGAATACGATGATAATTTGCATATTTCTAGATTAGGATAAAAAACATGGCATTAGAGCGTTAAAACTCGAAATAACCCCCGAACGGCCCCATGGGTGGAACCAAAACCTCCTACGGGACCAATGTAACTCGTAGCAACTGACCATGCAACCGCGGTACTCCGGGTTTGAGAATACGACGGTAATTTGCATATTTCTAGAATTAGGCATAACAACATGGCGTTAGAGGGTGAAAAACCAAAGCATCCCCCGAACGGCCCCGTGAGTGGCACAAACACCTCCCACGGGACCAATAAAACTGACCACGCAGCCGCGGCACTCCCGATTTGAGAATACGATGGTAATTTGCATGTTTCTAAACATAGGCATAAAAACATGGTGTTATAGGGTGAAAACTCGAAACAACACCCGAATGGTCCCGTGGGTGGCACCAACACCTCCCACGGGACCAATGTAACTCGTAGGAATTGACCGCAAAGCCACGACACTCCCGGTTTGAGAATACGATGGTAATTTGCATATTTTTTGAGTTAGGCATAAAAATATGGCATTAGAGGATGAAAACCCAAAACAGCCCCCGAACGGCCCAGTGGGTGGCACCAACACCTCCCACGGGACCAATGCAACTCATAGGAAATGACCACGCAGTCGCGCCACTCCCGGTTTGAGAATACGACGATAATTTGCATATTTCTAGACTTAGGTATAAAAACGTGGCGTTAGAGGCTGAAAACCCAAAACAGCACCCGAACGGCCCCGTGGGTGGTACCAACACCTCCCACGGGACCAATGTAACTCGTAAGAACTGACCGCATAGCCGTGGCACTCCCAGTTTGAGAATATCACGGTAATTTGCATATTTCTAGACTTAGGCATAAAATATGGCGTTAAAGGGTGAAAACTCAAAACAGCCCTCGAATGGCCCCGTGGGTGGTACCAACACCTCCCACGGGACCAATGTAAGTCGTAGGAACTGACCGAGCTGCCATGGCTCTCCCGATTTAAGAATATGATGGTAATTTGCATATTTCTAGACTTAGGCATAAAAACGTGCCGTTAGAGGGTGAAAACCCAAAACAACCCTCGAACGTCCCCGTGGATGGCATCAACACCTCCCGCGGGACCAATGTAACTCGTAGGAACTGACCGTGCAATTGTGGCACTCCCGATTTTAGAATACGACGGAAATTTGTATATTTCTAAACTTAGGCATAAAAACATGCCGTTATAGGGTGAAAACTCGAAACAACACCCGAAAGGTCCCGTGGGTGGCACCAACACCTCCCACGGGACCAATGTAACTCGTAGCAATTGATCGCAAAGTCGTGACACTCCCGGTTTGAGAATACGATGGTAATTTTCATATTTTTAGACTTAGGCATAAAAATATGGCGTTAGAGGGTGAAAACCCAAAACAGCCCTCGAACGGCCCTGTGGGTGGCACCAACACTTCCCACGGGACCAGTACAACTCGTAGGAAATGACCACACTGTCGCAGCACTCCCGGTTTGAGAATACGACTGTAATTTTCATATTTATAGACTTAGGCATAAAAACGTGGCGTTAGAGGGTGAAAACCCAAAACAGCCCCTGAACGGCCCCGTGGGTGGCACCAACACCTCCCACGGGACCAATGTAACTAGTAGGAACTGACCGCATTGCCGTGGAACTCCCGTATTTAGAATACGATGGTAATTTGCATATTTATAGACTTAGGCATAAAAACATGACGCTAGAGGGTGAAAACTCGAAACAACACCTGAACGGCCCCGTGGGTGGCACCAACAGATCCCACGGGACCAATGTAACTCTTAGGAACTGGCCTCACAGTAGCGGGTCTCCCGATTTGAGAATACGACGATAATTTGCATATTTCTAGACTTAGGCTAAAAAACATGGGTTAGAGGGTGAA
This sequence comes from Sambucus nigra, assembly GCA_949130495.1. Taxonomy (NCBI): domain Eukaryota; kingdom Viridiplantae; phylum Streptophyta; class Magnoliopsida; order Dipsacales; family Adoxaceae; genus Sambucus; species Sambucus nigra. Next base: position 510,071,581 of record OX422214.1, read on the forward strand.
AACTCGAAACAGCCCCCGAACGGCTCCGTCGGTGGCATCAACACCTCCCACGGCACCAATGTAACTCGTAGGAACTGACCACGCAACCGCGGTACTCCCGGTTTGAGAATACGATGGTAATTTGCAAATTTCTATACTTAGGCATAAAAACATGGCGTTAGAGGGTGAAAACCCAAAATTGCCCCCGAACATCCCTGTGGTTGGGACCAACACCTCCCGCGGGACCAATGTAACTCGTTGGAACTGACCGCGCAGCTGTGGCACTCTCGGTTTGAGAATACGACTGTAATTTGAATATTTCTAGTCCTAGGCATAAAAATATGGCGTTAGAGGGTGAAAACTCGTAACAACACCCGAACGGCCCCGTGGGTGGCACCACCACCTCCCACGGGACTAATGTAACTTGTAGGAACTGACCACGCATCCGCGACACTCCTGGTTTGAGAATACGACGAAAATTTGCATATCTCTTGACTTAAGCAAAACATGGCGTTAGGTGGTGAAAACTCGAAACAGCCCCCGAACGGCCCCGTGGGTGGCACCAACAGCTCCAACGGGACCAATGTAACTAATTGGAACTCACCCCGCAGTCACGGGATTCTCGGTTTGAGAATACGTTGGTAATTTCATATTTCTAGACTTAGACATAAAAACATGGCGTTAGAGGGTAAAAACCCATAACAGCCCCCCAAACGGCCCCGTGTGTGGCAATAACACCTCCCACGGACCAATGTAGGTCGTCAGAATTGACCGCGCAGCCGCGGCACTCCTGGTTTGAGAATACGACGGTAATTTGCATATTTCTAGAATTAGGCATAAAAATATGGCGTTAGAGGGTGAAAACTCGAAAGAGCCCCCGAACGGATCCGTGGGTGGCACCAACACTTCCCATGGGACCAGTGTAACTAGTAAGAACTCACCGTGCAGCCGCAGCACTCTCGATTTGAAAATATAACGGTAATTTGTATATTTCTAGACTTAGGCATAAAAACATGACGTTAGAGGGTTAAAACTCAAAAAACCACCCGAACGGCCCCGTGGGTTGCACCAACACCTCCCACAGGACCAATGTAACTCGTTGGAACTGACCGCGCAGCCGCGGCCCTCCTGGTTTGAGAATTCGATGGTAATTTGTATATTGCTGGACTTAAGCATAAAAACATGGCGTTAGAGGGTGAAGACTCGAAATAGCCTCCAAACGGCCCCGTGGGTGGCACCAACACCTCCCACGGCACAAATGTAACACGTAGAAACTAACCACGCAATCGCGGTGCTCCCGGTTTGAGAATACGACGGCAAATTGTATATTTCTAGAATTAGGTATAAAAACATGGCGTTAGAGGGTGAAAACCTAAAATAGCCCCCAAACGGCCCCGTGGGTGGCACCAACACCTCCCACGGTACCAATGTAACTCATAGGAACTGACCGCACAATCGCGACACTCCCGATTTGAGAATACGACGGTAATTTGCATATTTCTAGACTTAGGCATAAAAACATGGCGTTAGATGGTGAAAACTCGAAACAACACCCGAACGACACCGTGGGTGGCACCAACACCTCCCACGAGACCAATGTAACTCGTAGGAACTGAACGCACAGCCGCGACAATCCCGATTTGAGAATATGACGATGATTTGCATATTTCTAGACTTAAGGAAAACATGGCATTAGAGGGTGAAAACTCGAAATAGTCTCAAACGGCCCCGTGGGTGGCACCAACACCTCCCACGAGACCAATGTAACTCGTAGGAATTGACTCCACAGCCGCGGAACTCCCGATTTGAGAATACGATGGTAATCTGCATATTTCTATACTTATGCATAAAAATATGGCGTTAGAGGGTGAAAACCCACAACAGCCCCCGAACGGCCTTGTGGGTGGTATCAACACCTCCCACGGGACCAATGTAACTCGTAGGAACTGACCGCGCTGCCGTGGCACACCCGGTTTGAGAATACGACCGTAATTTGTACATTTCTAGACTTAGACATAAAAATATGGCGTAAGGGGGTGAAAACCCAAAACAACCCTCGAACGTCCCCGTGGGTGGCACCAACACTTCCCGCGGGACCAATTTAACTCGTAGGAAGTGACCGCGCAGCTGCGGCACTCCAGGTTTGAGAATAAGACGGTAATTTATTTTTTCTATTCCTAGGCATAAAAACATGGCATTAGAGGGTGAAAACTCGTAACAACACCCGAACGGTCCCGTGGGTGGCACCAACACCTCCCACGGGACCAACATAACTTGTAGGAACTGACCGCGCAGCCGCGACACTCCCGGTTTGAGAATGCGAGGGTAATTTGCATATCTCTAGGCTTAAGAAAAACATAGCGTTAGACGGTGAAAACTAGAGACAGCCCCCGAACGGCCCCGTGGGTTGCACCAACAACTCCCACGGGACCAATGTAACTCGTAGGAACTCACCCCACAGTTGCGGGACTCCCGGTTTGAGAATACAATGGTAATTTGCATGTTTCTAGACTTAGGCATAAAAACATGCCGTTAGAGGGTAAAAACCCAAAACAACCCCCGAACAGTCCCGTGGGTGGCACCAACACCTCCCACGGCACCAATATAACTCATAGGAACTAACCACGCAATCGCGGTACTCCCGGTGTGAGAATACGATGGTAATTTGTATATTTCTAGACTTAGGCACAAAAACATGGCGTTAGAGGGTGAAAACCCAAAACAGCCCCCGAACGACCCCGTGGATGTCACCAACACCTCCTACGGGACTAATGTAACTCGTAGGAACTGACCGCGCAGCCGCGGCACTCTCGGTTTGAGAATACGACGATAATTTGCATATTTCTAGACTTAGGCATAAAAACCTGGCGTTAGAGGGTGAAAACTCGTAACAACACCCGAACGTCCCCGTGGGTGGCACCAACACCTCCCACAGGACCAATGCAACTCGTAATAAGTGACCGCGCAGACGTGACACTCCCGGTTTGAGAATACGACGATAATTTGCATATTGCTAGACTTAAACAAAACATAGCGTTAGAGGGTGAAAACTCGAAACAACACCCGCACGGCCCCGTGGGTGGCACCAACACCTCCCACGGAACCAAAGTAACTCATAGGAACTAACCCCATAGGCGCGGGTCTCCCGGTTGGAGAATACGAAGATATTTTTCATATTTCTAAATTTAGGCTTAAAAACATGACGTTAGAGGGTGAAAACTCGAAACAGCCCCCGAACGGCCTCGTGGGTGGCACCAACACCTCCCACGGCACTAATGTAACTCATAGGAACTGACCATGCAACCGCGGTACTCCCAGTTTAAGAATACGATTGTATTTTTATATATTTCTAGACTTAGGCATGAAAACATGGCGTTAGAGGGTGAAAACCCAAAACAGCACCCGAACGGCCCCGTGGGTGGCACCAACACCTCCCACGGGACCAATGTAACTCATAGTAATTGACCGCGCAGCTGTGGCACTCCCGGTTTGAGAATACAACGGTAATTTGCATATTTCTAGACTTAGGCATAAAACGATGGCGTTAGAGGGTGAGAACTCGAAAGGTGGCACCAACACCTTCCACGAGATCAATATAACTCGTAGGAACAGATCCAGCAGTCGCGGGTCTTCCGGTTTGAGAATACGATGATAATTTGCATATTTCTAGACTTAGGCTAAAAAACATGGTGTTAAAGGGTGAAAACTCGAAACAACCCCCGAATGGCCCCATGGGTGGCACTAACACCTCCCACGGGACCAATGTAACCCGTAGGAATGGACCACGCAACCGCGGTACTCCCGGTTTGATAATACGACGGTAATTTTCATATTTCTAGATTTAGGCATAAAAGCATGGCATGAGAGGGTGAAAACCCAAATAAAACCCCTGAACGGCCCCGTGCGTGGCACCAACACCTCCCACGGGACCAATATAACTCGTAGGAACTGACAGCGTAGCCACGGCACTCCCGGTTTGAGAATATGTTGGTAATTTTCATATTTCTAGACTTAGGCATAAAAACATGGCGTTAGAGGGTGAAAACTCGAAACAACACCCGAACGGCCCCGTGGGTGGCACCAAGATCTCCCACGAGACCAATGTAACTCGTAGGAACTGATCGCATAGCCGTGGCACTCCCGGTTTGAGAATACGATGGTAATTTGCATATTTCTATACTGAAGAAAAACATGGCGTTAGGGGGTGAAAACTCGAAATAGCTCCCGAACGGCCTCGTGGGTGGCACCAACACCTCCCACGAGACCAATATAACCCGTAGGAACTGACCCCGCAGTCGCGGGTCTCTTGGTTTGAAAATACGATAATAATTTTCATATTTCTAGGTTTAGGCTAAAGAACATGGAGTTAAAGGGTGAAAACTCGAAACAACCCCCGAATGGCCCCATGGGTGGCACCAACACCTCCCACTAGACCAATGTAACTCGTAGGAACTGACCACGCAACCGCGGTACTCCCGGTTTGATAATACGATGAAAATTTGTATATGTCTAGACTTAGGCACAAAAACATGGCATTAGAGGGTGAAAATCCAAACAGCCCCCGAACGGCCCCGTGGGTGGCACCAACACCTCCCACGAGACCAATATAACTCGTAGGAACTGACCGCGCAGCCGTGACACTCCCGGTTTGTGAATACGACGGTAATTTGCATATTTTTAGACTTAAGCTAAACATGGTGTTAGAGGGTGAAAACTCGAAACCGCCCTCGAACAGCTCAGTGGGTGGCACCAACACCTCACACGGGACCAATGTAACTCTTAGGAACTCACTCTGCAGCCGCGGGACTCCCGGTTTGAGGATACGATGGTAATTTGAATATTTCTAGACTTAGGCAAAGAAACATGGCGTTAGAGGGTGAAAACTCAGAACAGCCCCCGAACGGCCCCATGGGTGGCACCAACACCTCCCACGTGACCAATGTAACTCGTACGAACTGACCGCGTAGTCGTGGCAGTCCCGGTTTGAGCATACGATGATTATTTGCATATTTCTAGACTTAGGCTTAAAAACATGGCGTTAGAGGGTGAAAACCCAAAACACCCCCGAACGGCCCCGTGGGTGGCTCTAGCACCTCCCACGGGACAAATATAACTCGTTGAACTGACTGCGCAGCCGCGGCACTACCGGTTTGAGAATACGACGGTAATCTGCTTATTTCTAGACTTAGGAATAAAAACATGGCTTTAGAGGGTGAAAACTCAAAACAACACCCGAATGGCCCGTGGGTGGAACCAACACCTCCCACGCGACCAATGTAACTCGTAGGAACTGACCCCGCAGTAGCTGGTCTCCCAGTTTGAGAATTCGGCGATAATTTGTATATTTCTAGAGTTAGTCTTAAAAACGTGGCGTTAGAGGGTGAAAACTCAAAACAGCCCCCGAACGGCCCCGTGGGTGGCACCAACACCTCCCACGGTAACATTGTAACTCGTAGAAACTAACCACACAACCGAGGTACTCCCGGTTTGAGAATACGATGGTAATTTGCATATTTCTAGACTTAGGCATAAAAACATGGCGTTAGAGGGTCAAAACCCAAAATAGCCCCCGAATGTCCCTGTGGGTGGCACCAACACCTGCCGCTAGACCGGTGTAACTCGTAGGAACCTATCGCGCAGCTGTGGCACTCCCAGACTGAGAATACGATGTTAATTTGCATATTTCTAGAGCTAGGCATAAAAATATGGCGTTAGAGGGTGAAAACTCGTAACAACCCTCGAACGGCCCCATGGGTGGCACCAATACCTCCCACGGGACTAATGTAACTCGTAGGAACTGATCGCGCATCCGCGACACTCCTGGTTTGAGAATATGGCAAAAATTTGCATATCTCTACACTTTAGCAAAACATGGCGTTATAGGGTGAAAACTCATTACAGCCCCCGAACGGCCCCGTGGGTAGGACCAACACCTCCCACGGGACCAATGTAACTTTTTAGGAACTGACTCCGCAATGGCGGGACTCCCGGTTTGAGAATACGACGGTAATTTGCATATTTCTAGACTTAGGCATTAAAACATGGCGTTAAAGGGTGAAAACCGATAACAGCCCCCGAACGGCCTCGTGGTTGGCACCAACACCTCCCACGGGACCAATGTAACTCGTAGGAACTAACCGCGCAACTGCGGCACTCCCGATTTGAGAATACGACGGTAATTTCCATATTTCTAGACTTAGGCATAAAAATATGGCGTTAAAGGGTGAAAACTCATAACAGCCCACGAACGTCCCCGTGGGTGGCACCAACACCTCCCACGGGACCAGTGTAACTAGTAGGAACTGACCGCGCAGCCGTGGCACTCACGGTTTGTGAATACGATAGTAATTTGCATATTTTTAGACTTAGACATAAAAACATGGTGTTAGAGGGTGAAAACCCAAAATAGCCCTCGAACGTCCCTGTGGGTGGCACCAACACCTCCCGCGGGACCAATGTAACTCGTAGGAACTGACCGCGCAGCTGCGGCACTCTCGGTTTCAGAATACGACGGTAATTTGCATATTTCTAGACCTAGGCATAAAAACATGGCGTTAGAGGGTGAAAACTCGTAACAACACCCGAATGCCCCCGTGGGTGGCACCAACACCTCCCACGGGACTAATGTAACTCGTAGGAACTGACTGCGCGTCCGCGACACTCACGATTTGAGGATAAGCCTGAAATTTGCATATCTCTAGACTTGAGCAAAACATGGCGTTAGAGAGAAAAAATTCGAAATAGCCCCCGAACGGACCCGTGGGTGGTACCAACACCACCCACGGGACTAATGTAACTTGTAGGAACTGACCCCGCAGTCGCGGGACTCCCGGTTTGAGAATACGACAGTAATTTATATATTTCTAGACTTAGGCATAAAAACATGGCGTTAGAGGGTGAAAATCCAAAACAGCCCCCGAACGGCCCCGTGGGTGGCATCAACACCTCCCACGGGACCAATGTAACTCATAGGAACTGACCGAGCTGCCGCGACACTTACGGTTTGAGAATACGACTGTAATTCGTATATTTCTAGACTTAGGCATAAAAACATGGTGTTAGACGGTGAAAACTCAAAACATCCCCCGAACGGCCCCATGGGTGGTACCAACACCTCCCACGGGACCAGTGTAACTAGTAGGAACTGACCGCGTAGCCGCGACACTCCCGATTTGAGAATACGACGGTAATTTGCATATTTTTAGACTTAGACATAAAAATATGGCGTTAGAGGGTGAAAATTCCAAACAACACCCGAACGGCCCCGTGGGTGGCACCAATGTAACTCGTCGGAACTGACCACGCAATCGCGGTACTCGCGGTTTGAGAATACGATGGTAATTTGCATATTTCTAGAATTAGGTATAAAAATATGACGTTAAATGGTGAAAACCCGAAACAGCCCCCGAACGGCACCGTGGGTGGCACCAACACCTCCCACGGGACCAATATGACTCGTAGGAACTGACCGTGCAGACGCGACACTCCCAGATTGAGAATACGACGGTAATTCTCATATTTCTAAACTTAGGCATAAAAACATGGCGTTAGATGATGAAAACTCGAAACAACACCCAAACGGCCCTGTGGGTGGCACCAACACCTCCCACGGGACCAATGTAACTCCTAGGAACTGATCGCAATGCCGCGACACTCCCGATTTAAGAATACGACGATAATTTCCATATTTCTAGACTTAAGCAGAACATGGCGTTAGAGGGTGAAAACTCGAAACAGCCCTGGAACGGCCCCGTGGGTGGAACCAACACCTCCCACGGGACCAATGTAACACGTAGGCACCGAGCGCGCTGCCGTGGCACTCCCAGTTTGAGACTACGACGATAATTTGAATATTTCTAGACTTAGGCATAAAAACATGGCGTTAGAGGGTGAACACCCAAAACAACCCTCGAACGTCCCCGTGGGTGGCACCAACACCTCCTATGGGACCAATGTAACTCGTAGGAACTGACTGCGCAGCTGCGGCACTCTCGATTTGAGAATACAACAGTAATTTGCATATTTCTAGACCTAGGCATAAAAACATGGCGTTAGAGGGTGAAAGCTCGTAACAACACCCGAACGGTCCCGTGGTTGGCACCAACACCTTCCACGGGACTAATGTAACTCGTAGGAACTGACCGCGCAGTCGCGACACTCCCGGTTTGAGAATACGACGGTAATTTTCATATTTCTAGACATAAGCAAAACATGGCGTTAGAGGGTGAAAACTCGAAACAGCCCCCGAACGGCCCCGTGGGTGGCACCAACACCTCCCACGACACCAAAGTAACTCGTAGGAACTGACCACGCAACCGCGGTACTCCCGGTTTGATAATATGATGGTAATTTGCATATTTCTAGATTTAGGCATAAAAACATGGCGTTAGGGGGTGAAAACCAAAAATAGCCCCCGAACGTCCCCGTGGGTGGCACCAACACCTCCCACGGGACCAATATAACTCATAGGAACTGAAAAGACCGCCACGGCACTCCCGGTTTGAGAATACGACCGTAATTTGCATAATTGTAGACTTATCCCTAAAAACATGGCGTTAGAGGGTGAAAACTCATAACAACGCCCGAACGGCCCCGTGGGCGGCACCAACACCTCCCACGGGACCAATGCAACTCCTAGGAACTGACCACGCAGCCGCGACACTCCCAGTTTGAGAATACGATGATAATTAACATTTTTTTAGACTTAAACAAAACATGAGGTTAGAGGGTGAAAACTCAAAAAAAAATGAACAACACCGTGGGTGGCACCAACACTTCCCACGGGACCAAAGTAACTCATAAGAACTGACCCCGCAGTCGCGGGTCTCCCGGTTTGAGAATACGAAGATATTTTTAATATTTCTAGACTTAGGCTTAAAAACATGGCGTTAGAGGGTGAAAACTCGAAACGGCCCCCAACCGGCCTCGTGGGTGGCACCAACACCTTCCAAGGCTACAATGTAACTCGTAGGAACTGACCACGCAACCGCGGTACTCCTAGATTGAGAATACGACGGTAATTTGCATATTTCTAGACTTAGGCATGAAAACATGGCGTTAGAGGTTGAAAACCCAAAACACCCCCGAACGGACCCGTGGGTGGCACCAGCACCTCCCACAGCACCAATGTAACTCTTAGGAACTGACTGCGCAGCCGCGGCACTCCCGGTTTGAGAATACAACGATAATTTGCCTATTTTTAGATTTAGACATAAAAATATGGCGTTAGAGGGTGAAAACTCGAAACAACTCCCGAAGGCCCCTGTGGGTGGAACTAACACCACCCACGGGACTAATGTAACTCGAAGGAACTGACCCCGCGGGAGCAGGTCTCCCGATTTGAGAATACGACGATAATTTGTATATTTCTAGACTTAAACTTAAAAACGTGGCGTTAGAGGGTGAAAACCCAAAACAGCCCCCGAACGGCCCCGTGGGTGGCACCAACACCTCCCACGGGACCAATGTAACTCGTAGGAACTAACCGTGCAGCTGCGGCACTCCCGATTTGAGAATACGACGGTAATTTCCATATTTCTAGACTTAGGCATAAAAATATGGCGTTAAAGGGTGAAAACTCAAAACAGCCCTCGGATGGCCCCGTGGGTGGCTCCAACACCTCCCACAGGACCAATGTAACTCGCAGGAACTGACCGCGCAGCCCCGGCACTCCCGGTTTGAGAATATGATGGTAATTTGCATATTTTTAGACTTGGGCATAAAAACATGGCGTTAGAGGGTGAAAACCCAAAACACCCCCGAACGGCCCCGTGGGTGGTACCAGCACCTCCCACGGGACCAATGTAACGCGTAGGAACTGACCGCGCAGCCGCGGCACTCCCGGTTTGAGAATACGATGGTAATTTGCATATTTCTAGACTTAGATATAAAAACATGGCGTTAGAGGGCGAAAACTCGAAACAACACCCGAACGGCCCCGTGGGTGGAACCAACACCTCCCACGGGACTAATGTAACTCGTAGGAACTGACCCCGCAGTAGCAGGTCTCCCGATTATAGAATAAGATGATAATTTGCATATTTCTGGACTTAAACTTAAAAACATGGCGTTAGGGAGGGAAAACTCGAAACAGCCCCCGAACGGCCCCGTAGGTGGCACCAACACCTCCCACGGCACCAATGTAACTCGTAGGAACTGACCACACAATTGCGACACTCCCGGTTTGAGAATATGACGGAAATTTTCATATCTCTAGACTTAAGCAAAACATGGCATCAGAGGGTGAAAACTCAAAACAGCCCCCGAACGGCCCCGTGGGTGGTACCAACACCTCCCATGGGACTAACGTAACTTGTAGGAAAACTGATCCCGCAGTCGCGGGACTCTCAGTTTGAGAATACGACGGTAATTTGCATATTTCTAGACTTAGGCATAAAAACATGGCGTTAGAGGGTGAAAATATAAAACAGCCCCGAACGGCCCCGTGGGTGGCACCAACACCTCCCACGGGACCAATGTAACTCATAGGAACTGACCGCGCAGCCGCAGCACTCCCGATTTGAGAATACTATAGTAATTTGCATATTTCTAGACTTAGGCATAAAAACATGGCGTTAAGGCGTGAAAACTCAAAACAACCCCCAAACGTCCCCGTGGGTGGCACCAACACCTCCCACGGGACCAATGTAACTCGTAGGATTTGACCGCGCAGCCGCAGGACTCCCGGTTTGAGAATACGACTGTAATTTGCATATTTCTACACTTAGGCATAAAAACATGACGTTAGAGGGTGAAAACCCAAAACATCCCTCGAACGTCCCTGTGGGTGGCACCAACACCTCCCGCGGGACCAATGTAACTCGTAGGAACTGATCGCGCAGCTGTGGCACTCTCGATTTGAGAATACGACGGTAATTTGCATATTTTTAGACCTAGGTATAAAAACATGGCGTTAGAGGGTGAAAACTCATAACAACACCTGAACGGCCCGGTGGGTGGCACCAACACCTCCCACGGGACTAATGTAACTCGTAGGAACTGATCGCGCATTCGCGACACTCCCGGTTTGAGAATACGACGGTAATTTGCATATCTCTATACTTAAGCAAAATATGGCGTTAGAGGGTGAAAACTCGAAACAGCCCCTGAACGGCCCTGTGGGTGGTACCAACACCTCCCACGGGACCCATGTAACTTGTAGGAACTGATCCCGTAATTCCGGGAGTCCCGATTTGAGAATACGACGGTAATTTGCATATTTCTAGACTTAGGCATAAAAACATAGCGTTAGAGGGTGAAAACTCGAAATAACCCCTGAACGGCCCCATGGGTGGCACCAACACCTCCCACGAGACCAATGTAACTCGTAGGAACTGACCACGCAACCGCGGTACTCCAGGTTTGAGAATACGACGCTAATTTGCATAATTCTAGACTTAGGCATAAAAACATGGCGTTAGAGGGTGAAAATCCAAAACAGTCCTCGAACGGCCCCGTGGGTGGCACCAACACCTCCCACGGGGCCAATATAACTCATAGGAACTGACCCTGCAGCCGCAGCTCTCCCGATTTGATAATATGACGATAATTTTCATATATCTAAACTTGGGCATAAAAACATGGTGTTAGAGGATGAAAACTCGAAACAACACCCGAACGGTCCCATGGGTGGCACCAACACGTCCCACGGGACCAATGTAACTCGTAGGAATTGACCGCACAGCCGCGACACTCCCGATTTGAGAATACGATGGTAATTTGCATATTTTTAGACTTAAGAAAACAAGGTGTTAGAGGGTGAAAACTCAAACAGCCCCGAACGGCCCCGTGGGTGGTACCAACACCTCACACGGGACCAATGTAACTCGTAGGACTTGACCCTGCAGCCGCGGGACTCCCGGTTTGAGAATACGACGCTAATTTGAATATTTCTAGACTTAGGTATAAAAATATGGCGTTAGAGGGTGAAAACTCTAAACAGCCCCCGAACGCCACGACGATAATTTCCATATTTCTAGACTTAGGCTTAAAATGGTGGCGTTAGAGGGTGAAAACTCGAAACAGCCCCCGAACGGCCCCGTGGGTGGCACCGACACCTCCCACGGTACCAATGTAACTCCTAGGAACTGACCACACAACCGTGGTACTCCCGATTGGAGAATACGATGGTAATTTGCATATTTCTAGACTTAGGCATAAAAACATGGCGTTAGAGGGTGAAAACCCAAAACAGCCCCCTAACGTCCCTCTGGGTGGCACCAACACCTCCCGCGGGACCAATGTAACTCGTAGGAACCTAGCGCGCACCTTTGGCACTCCCGGTTTGAAAATACGACGGTAATTTGCATATTTCTAGACCTAGGCATTAAAACATGACGTTAGAGGGTGAAAACTCGAAACAGCCCTCGAACGGCCCCGTGGGTGGAACCAACACCTCCCACGGGACTAATGTAACTCGTAGGAACTGACCGCGCATCCGCGACACTCCTGGTTTTAGAATATGATAGAAATTTTCATATCTCTAGACTTAAGCAAAACATAGCTTTAGAGGGTGAAAACTCGAGACAACCCTCGAACGGCACCGTGGGTGGCACCAACACATCCCACGGGACCAATTTAACTCGTAGGAACTGACCCCGCAGTCGCGGAACTCTCGGTTTGAGAATACGACGGTAATTTGTTTATTTCTAGACTTAGGCATAAAAACATGGCGTTAGAGGGTAAAAACCCAAAACCGCCCTCGAATATCCCCGTGGGTGGCACGAGCACCTCCCGCGGTACCAATGTAACACCTAGGAACTGATCGCGCAATCGTGGCACTCCCAGTTTGAGAATACGATGGTAATTTGCATATTTCTTGACTTAGACATAAAAATATGACGTTAGCGGGTGAAAACACAAAACAGCCCCGAACGGCCTCGTGGGTGGCACCAACACCTCCCACGGGACAACGTAACTCGTAGGAACTGACCGCGTTGTCGCGACACTCTCGGTTTGAGAATACGACGGTAATTTGGATATTTCTTAGGCATAAAAACAATGCGTTAGAGGGTGAAAACCCAAAACAACCCTCGAACGTCCCCGTGGGTGACACTAACACCTCCCGCGCGACTAATGTAACTCGTAGGAACTGGCCCGCAGCCGCGACACTCCCAGTTTGAGAATACAATGGTAATTTGAATATTTCTAGACTTAGGCAAAACATGGCGTTAGAGGGTAAAAACTCGAAATAGCCCCCGAACGGCCCCGTGAGTGGCATCAACACCTCCCACGGGACCAATGTTACTCGTAGTAACTGACCCCGCAGTTGCGGGACTCCCGATTTGATAATACGACGGTAATTTGCATATTTCTAGACTTCGGCATAAAAAATGGCGTTACAGTTTGAAAACCCAAAATAGTCCCTGAATAGGCTCGTGGGTGGCACCAACACCTCCCGTGGGACCAATATAACACAAGGGAACTGACCGCGCAGCTACGGCACTCCCGGTTTAAGAATACGACGGTAATTTTCATATTTGTAGACCCAGACATAAAAACATGGCGTTAGAGGGTGAAAACTCGTAGAACACCCGAACGGTCCCGTGGGTGGCACCAACACCTCCCAAGGGACAAATGTAACTCGTAGAACTGATCGTGGTGTCGCGACACTCCCGGTTTGAGAATACGACAATAATTTGCATATTTTTAGACTTAGCCATAAAAACATGGCGTTAGAGTGTGAAAACCCCAAACAACCCCCGAATAGCCCCGTGGGTGGCACCAGCACCTCCCACGGGATCAATGTAACACGTAGGAACTGACCGCGCATCCGTGGCTCTCCCTGTTTGAGAATACGACGGTAATTTGCATATTTCTAGACTTAAGAAAAAAATGGCGTTAGTGGGTGAAAACTCGAAATAGCACCCGAACGGCCCCGTGGGTGGTACCAACACCTCCCAGGGACCAATGTAACTTTTAGGCACTGACTCCACAGTCGCGGGACTCCCGGTTTGTGAATACAACGGTAATTTGCATATTTCTAGACTTAGGCATAAAAACATGACGTCAGAGGGTGAAAACCTAAAATAGCCCCCGAACGGCCCCGTGGGTGGCCCCAACACGTCCCACGGGACCAATGTAACTCGTAGGAACTGATCGCTCAGTCGCGGCACTCCCGGTTTGAGAATACAACTGTAATTTGCATATTTTTAGACTTAGGCATAAAAACATGGCGTTAGAGGGTGAAAACTTAAAACAGCCCCCGAACGGCCCCATGGGTGGCACCAACACATCCCACGGTACCAATGTAACTTGTAGGAACTGACCACGCAACCGCGGTACTCCCGGTTTGAGAATACGATGATAATTTGCATATTTCTAGAGTTAGGTAAAAAAATAAGGCGTTAGAGTGTGAAAACCCAAAACAGCCCACGAATAGCCCCGTGGGTGGCACCAACACCTCCCACGTGACCAGTATAACTCATAGGAACAGACCGCACAGCCGCGACACTCCTAACTTGAGAATACGACGATAATTTCCATATTTCTAGACTTAGGCTTAAAATGGTGGCGTTAGAGGGTGAAAACTCGAAACCGCCCCCGAACGGCCCCGTGGGTGGCACCGACACCTCCCACGGTACCAATGTAACTCCTAGGAACTGACCACACAACTGTGGTACTCCCGGTTTGAGAATACAATGGTAATTTGCATATTTCTAGACTTAGGCATAAAAACATGGCGTTAGAGGGTGAAAACCCAAAACATCCCCCGAACGTCCCTGTGGATGGCACCAACACCTCCCGCGGGACCAATGTAACTCGTAGGAACCTACCGCGCAGCTGTGGCACTCCCGGTTTGAGAATACGATGGTAATTTGCATATTTCTAGACCTAGGCATAAAAACATGACGTTAGAGGGTGAAAACTCGAAACAGCCCTCGAACGGCCCCGTGGGTGGAACCAACACCTCCCACGGGACTAATGTAACTCGTAGGAACTGACCGCGCATCCGCGACACTCCTGGTTTTAGAATATGACTGAAATTTTCATATCTCTAGACTAAAGCAAAACATGGCGTTAGAGGGTGAAAACTCGAGACAACCCTCGAACGGCACCGTTGGTGGCACCAACACATCCCACGGGACCAATTTAACTCGTAGGAACTGACCCCGCAGTCGCGGGACTCCCGGTTTGAGAATACGACGGTAATTTGTTTATTTCTAGACTTAGGCATAAAAATATGGCGTTAGAGGGTAAAAACCCAAAACAACCCCCGAATATCCCCGTGGGTGGCACGAGCACCTCCCGCGGGACCAATGTAACACCTAGGAACTAACCGCGCAATCGTGGCACTCCCAGTTTGAGAATACGATGGTAATTTGCATATTTCTTGTCTTAAAAATAAAAATATGACGTTAGAGGGTGAAAACACAAAACAGCCCCGAACGGCCCCGTGGGTGGCACCAACACCTCCCACGGGACCAACGTAACTCGTAGGAACTGACCGCATTGCCGCGACACTCTCGGTTTGAGAATAAAACGATAATTTGGATATTTCTTAGGCATAAAAACAATGCGTTAGAGGGTGAAAACCCAAAAAAACCCTCGAACGTCCCCATGGGTGACACTAACACCTCCCGCGCGACTAATGTAACTCGTAGGAACTGACCCGCAGCCGCGACACTCCCGGTTTGAGAATACGATGGTAATTTGAATATTTCTAGACTTGGGCAAAACATGACGTTAGAGGGTAAAAACTCGAAATAGCCCCCGAACGGCCCCGTGGGTGGCATCGACACCTCCCACGGGACCAATGTTACTCGTAGGAACTGACCCCGCAGTTGCGGGACTCCCGGTTTGATAATACGACGGTAATTTGTATATTTCTATTCTTCGGCATAAAAAATGGCATTACAGTTTGAAAACCCAAAATAGCCCCTGAATAGCCCCGTGGGTGGCACCAACACCTCCCGTGGGACCAATATAACACAAGGGAACTGACCGCGCAGTTGCGGCACTCCCGGTTTGAGAATACGACGGTAATTTTCATATTTGTAGACCTAGACATAAAAACATGGCGTTAGAGGGTGAAAACTCGTAGAACACCCGAACGGTCCCGTGGGTGGAACCAACACCTCCCACGGGACAAATGTAGCTCGTAGGAACTGACCGCGGAGTCGCGACACTCCCGGTTTGAGAATATGATAATAATTTACATATTTCTAGACTTAGGCATAAAAACATGGCGTTAGAGTGTGAAAACCCAAAACAACCCCCCGAATAGCCCCGTGGGTGGCACCAGCACCTCCCACGGGACCAATGTAACACGTAGGAACTGACCGCGCATCCGTGGCTCTCCCTGTTTGAGAATACGACGGTAATTTGCATATTTCTAGACTTAAGCAAAGAATGGCGTTAGAGGGTGAAAACTCGAAACGGCCCCCAAACGGCCTCGTGGGTGGCCCCAACACCTCCCACGAGAACAATATAACTCGTAGGAACAGACCCCACAGTCGCGGGTCTCCCGATTTTAGAATACAACGATAATTTGCATATTTCTAGACTTAGGCTTAAAAACACGGCGTTAGAGGGTGAAAACTCGAAATAACCCCCGAACGGCCCCATGGGTGGCACCAACACCTCCCACGGGACCAATGTAACTCGTAGGAACTGACCACGCAACCGCGGTACTCCAGGTTTGAGAATACGACGCTAATTTGCATAATTCTAGACTTAGGCATAAAAACATGGCGTTAGAGGGTGAAAATCCAAAACAGTCCTCGAACGGCCCCGTGGGTGGCCCCAACACCTCCCACGGGGCCAATATAACTCGTAGGAACTGACCGTGCAGTCGCGGCTCTCCCGATTTGATAATATGACGATAATTTACATATATCTAAACTTGGGCATAAAAACATGGCGTTAGAGGATGAAAACTCGAAACATCACTCGAACGGTCCCGTTGGTGGCACCAACACGTCCCACGGGACCAATGTAACTCGTAGGAATTACCCGCACAGCCGCGACACTCCCGATTTGAGAATACGATGGTAATTTGCATATTTTAAGACTTAAGAAAACAAGGTGTTAGAGGGTGAAAACTCAAATAGCCCCCGAACGGCCCCGTGGGTGGCACCAACACCTCACACGGGACCAATGTAACTCGTAGGACTTGACCCCGCAGCCGCAGGACTCCCGGTTTGAGAATACGATGCTAATTTGAATATTTCTAGACTTAGGTATAAAAATATGGCGTTAGAGGGTGAAAACTCTAAACAGCCCCCGAACGCCACGACGATAATTTCCATATTTCTAGACTTAGGCTTAAAATGGTGGCGTTAGAGGGTGAAAACTCGAAACAGCCCCCGAAGGGCCCCGTGGGTGGCACCGACACCTCCCACGGTACCAATGTAACTCCTAGGAACTGACCAAACAACTGTGGTACTCCCGGTTGGAGAATACGATGGTAATTTTCATATTTCTAGACTTAGGCATAAAAACATGGCGTTAGAGGGTGAAAACCCAAAACAGCCCCCGAACGTCCCTCTGGGTGGCACCAACACCTCCCGCGGGACCAATGTAACTCGTAGGAACCTACCGCGCAGCTTTGGCACTCCCGGTTTGAGAATACGATGGTAATTTGCATATTTCTAGACCTAGGCATTAAAACATGACGTTAGAGGGTGAAAACTCGAAACAGCCCTCGAACGGCCCCGTGGGTGGAACCAACACCTCCCACGGGACTAATGTAACTCGTAGGAACTGACCGCGCATCCGCGACACTCCTGGTTTTAGAATATGATGGAAATTTTCATATCTCTAGACTTAAGCAAAACATGGCGTTAGAGGGTGAAAACTCGAGACAACCCTCGAACGGCACCGTGGGTGGCACCAACACATCCCACGGGACCAATTTAACTCGTAGGAACTGACCCCGCAGTCGCAGGACTCTCGGTTTGAGAATACGATGGTAATTTATCTATTTCTAGACTTAGGCATAAAAACATGGCGTTAGAGGGTAAAAACCCAAAACCGCCCTCGAATATCCCCGTGGGTGGCACGAGCACCTCCGGCGGGACCAATGTAACACCTAGGAACTGACCGCGCAATCGTGGCACTCCCAGTTTGAGAATACAATGGTAATTTGCATATTTCTTGACTTAGACATAAAAATATGACGTTAGAGGGTGAAAACACAAAACACCCCCGAACGGCCCCGTGGGTGGCACCAACACCTCCCACGGGACCAACGTAACTCGTAGGAACTGACCGCGCTGCCGCGATACTCTCGGTTTGAGAATACGACGGTAATTTGGATATTTCTTAGGCATCAAAACAATGCGTTAGAGGGTGAAAACCCAAAACAATCCTCGAACGTCCCCGTGGGTGACACTAACACCTCCCGCGCGACTAAT
Organism: Sambucus nigra; assembly: GCA_949130495.1. Lineage (NCBI taxonomy): Eukaryota > Viridiplantae > Streptophyta > Magnoliopsida > Dipsacales > Adoxaceae > Sambucus > Sambucus nigra. The sequence continues at coordinate 510,089,916 of OX422214.1, forward strand.
GTAACTCGTAGGAACTGACCCGCAGCCGCGACACTCCCGGTTTGAGAATACGATGGTAATTTGAATATTTCTAGACTTAGGCAAAACATGGCGTTAGAGGGTAAAAACTCGAAATAGCCCCCGAACGGCCCCGTGAGTGGCATCAACACCTCCCACGGGACCAATGTTACTCGTAGTAACTGACCCCGCAGTTGCGGGACTCCCGATTTGATAATACGACGGTAATTTGCATATTTCTTGACTTCGGCATAAAAAATGGCGTTACAGTTTGAAAACCCAAAATAGTCCCTGAATAGCCCCGTGGGTGGCACCAACACCTCCCGTGGGACCAATATAATACAAGGGAACTGACCGCGCAGCTGCGGCACTCCCGATTTCAGAATACGATGGTAATTTGCATATTTGTAGACCCAGGCATAAAAACATGGCGTTAGAGGGTGAAAACTCGTAGAACACCCGAACGGTCCCGTGGGTGGCACCAACACCTCCCACGGGACAAATGTAACTCGTAGAACTGACCGCGGAGTCGCGACACTCCCGGTTTGAGAATAAGATAATAATTTGCATATTTTTAGACTTAGCCATAAAAACATGGCGTTAGAGTGTGAAAACCCAAAACAACCCCCGAATAGCCCCGTGGGTGGCACCAGCACCTCCCACGGGGCCAATGTGACACGTAGGAACCGACCGCGCATCCGTGGCTCTCCCTGTTTGAGAATACGACGGTAATTTGCATATTTCTAAACTTAAGCAAAAAATGGCGTTAGAGGGTGAAAACTCGAAACAGTACCCGAACGACCCCGTGGGTGGTACCAACACCTCCCAGGGACCAATGTAACTTTTAGGAACTGACTCCACAGTCGCGGGACTCCCGGTTTGAGAATACAACGATAATTTACATATTTCTAGACTTAGGCATAAAAACATGACGTAAGAGGGTGAAAACCTATAATAGCCCCTGAACGGCCCTGTGGGTAGCCCCAACACGTCCCACGGGACCAATTTAACTCGTAGGAACTGATCGCTTAGTCGCGGCACTCCCGGTTTGAGAATACAATGGTAATTTGCATATTTTTTGACTTAGGCATAAAAACATGGCGTTAGAGGGTGAAAACTTGAAACAGCCCCCGAACGGCCCCATGGGTGGCACCAACACCTCCCACGGCACCAATGTAACTTGTAGGAACTGACCACGCAACTGCGGTACTCCCGGTTTGAGAATACGATGATAATTTGCATATTTCTAGAATTAGGTATAAAAATAATGCGTTAGAGTGTGAAAACCCAAAACAGCCCACGAATAACCCCGTGGGTGGCACCAACACCTCCCACGTGACCAATATAACTCATAGGAACAGACCGCACAGCCGCGACACTCCTAACTTGAGAATACGATGATAATTTCCATATTTCTAGACTTAGGCTTAAAATGGTGGCGTTAGAGGGTGAAAACTCGAAACAGCCCCCGAACGGCCCCGTGGGTGGCACCGACACCTCCCACGGTACCAATGTAACTCCTAGGAACAGACCACACAACCGTGGTGCTCCCAGTTTGAGAATATGATGATAATTTGCATATTTCTAGACTTAGGCATAAAAATATGGCGTTAGAGGGTGAAAACCCAAAACAGCCCCCGAACGTCCCTGTGGGTGGCACCAACACCTCCCGCGGGACCAATGTAACTCGTAGGAACCTACGGCGCAGCTTTGGCACTCCCAGTTTGAGAATACAACGGGAATTTGCATATTTTTATACCTAGGCATTAAAACATGACGTTAGAGGGTGAAAACTTGAAACAGCCCTCGAACGGCCCCGTGGGTGGAACCAACACCTCCCACGGGACTAATGTAACTCGTAGGAACTGACCGCGCATCCGCGACACTCCTGGTTTTAGAATATGATGGAAATTTTCATATCTCTAGACTAAAGCAAAACATGGCTTTAGAGGGTGAAAACCCACATTAGCCCCCGAAAAGCCCCGTGGGTGGCACCAACACCTCCCACGGGACCAACTTAACTTGAGGAACTGACCTCGCTGCTTCGGCACTCCCGGTTTGAGAATACGATGGTAATTTGCATAGTTCTTGACTTAGGCATAAAAACAATGCGTTAGAGGGTGAAAACCCAAAACTACCCTCGAACGTCCCCGTGGGTGGCACAACACCTCCCGCGGGACCAATGTAACTCATAGGAACTGACCGCGCAGCTGCGGCACACCCGGTTTGAGAATACGACGGTAATTTGCATATTTTTAGAGCTAGGCATAAAAACATGGCATTAGAGGGTGAAAACTCGTAATAACACTCGAACGGCCCCGTGGGTGGCACCAACACCTCCCACGGGACTAATGTAACTCGTAGGAACTGTCCCGCAGCCGCGACACTCCTGGTTTGAGAATACGATGGTAATTTGCATATTTCTAGACTTAGGCAAAACATGGCGTTAGAGGGTGAAAACTCGAAATAGCCCCCGAACGGCCCTGTGGGTGGCATCAACACCTCCCACGGGACCAATGTTACTCGTAGGAACTGATCCCGCAGTCGCGGGACTCCCGGTTTGAGAATACGATGACAATTTGCATATTTCCAGACTTCGGCATAAAAACATGGCGTTTTAATTTGAAAACCCAAAACAGCCCCTGAATAGCCCCGTGGGTGGCACCAACACCTCCTGTGGGACCAATCTAACACAATGGAACTGACCGCGCAGCTGCGGCACTCCCGGTTTGAGAATACGACGGTAATTTGTATATTTGTAGACCTCGGCATAAAAACAGGGCGTTAGAGGATGAAAACTCGTAACAACACCCGAACGGTCCTGTGGGTGGCACTAACACCTCCCACGGGACAAATGTAACTCGTAGGAATTGACCGCGAAGTCGCGACACTCCCGGTTAGATAATACTACAGTAATTTGCATATTTCTAGACTTAAGCATAAAAACATGGCGTTAGAGTGTGAAAACCCAAAACAGCCCCTGAATAACCCCATGGGTGGCACCAGCACCTTCCACGGGACCAATGTAATACGTAGGAACTAACCGCGTAGCCGTGGCACTCCCAGTTTGAGAATACGACTGTAATTTTCATATTTCTAAACTTAAGCAAAAAAATGGCGTTAGAGGATGAAAACTCGAAACGGCCCCCAAACGGCCTCGTGAGTGGCCCCAACACCTCCCACGAGAACAATATAACTCGTAGGAACAGACTCCACAGTCGCGGGTCTTTCGATTTTAGAATACGACGATAATTTGCATATTTCTAGACTTAGGCTAAAAAACACGGCGTTAGAGGGTGAAAACTCGAAATAACCCCCGAACGTCCCCATGGGTGGAACCAACACCTCCCACGGGACCAATGTAACTCGTAGGAACTGATCACGCAATTACGGTACTCCCGGTTTGAGAATACGACGCTAATTTGCATATTTCTAGACTTAGGCATAAAAACATGGCGTTAGAGGGTGAAAAGCCAAAACAGTCCTCGAACAGCCCCGTGGGTGGAACCAACACCTCCCACGGGGCCAATATAACTCGTAGGAACTGACCGTGCAGCCGCGGCTCTCCCGATTTGAGAATACGACGGTAATTAGCATATATCTAAACTTAGGCATAAAAACATGGCGTTAGAGGATGAAAACTCGAAACAACACCCGAACGGTCCCGTGGGTGGCACCAACACGTCCCACGGGACCAATGTAACTCGTAGGAATTGATCGCACAGCCGCGACACTCATGATTTGAGAATACGACGGTAATTTGCATATTTTTAGACTTAAGAAAAATATGGTGCTAGAGGGTGAAACTCAAACAGCCCCCAAACGGCCCCGTGGGTGGTATCAACACCTCACACGGGACCAATGTAACTCCTAGGAACTTACCCCACAATCGCGGGACTCTCAGTTTGAGAATACGACGCTAATTTGTATATTTTTAGACTTAGGCATAAAGACATGGCGTTAAAGGGTGAAAACTCGAAACAGTCCCCAAACGGCCCCGTGAGTGGCACCAACACCTCCCACGGGACCAATGTAACTCGTAGGAACTGACCGCGCAGTCGCGGAACTCCCGGTTTGAGAATATGACTGTAATTTGCATACTTATAGACTTAGGCATAAAAACATGGCGTTAGAGGGTGAAAACCCAAAACAGCCCCTGAACGGCCCCGTGGGTGGCACCAGCACCTCCCACGGGACCAATGTAACTTGTAGGAACTGACTGCACAGCCGCGGCGCTCCCGATTTGAAAATACGACTGTAATTTGCATATTTCTAGACTTTGGCATAAAAACATGGCGTTAGAGTGTGAAAACCCAAAACAGCCCCCGAATAGCCCCGTGGGTGGCACCAGCACCTCCCACGGGACCAATGTAACACGTAGGAACAGACCATGCAGCCGTGGCACTCCCAGTTTGAGAATACGACGGTAATTTGCATATTTCTAGACGCGGGCATAAAAAGAAGGCGTTAGAGTGTGAAAACCCAAAACGTCCCCCGAATAGCCCCGTAGTTGGCACCAACACCTCCCATGGGACCAATGTAACTCGTAGGAACTGACCCCGCAGTAGCGGGTCTCCCAATTTGAGAATACGACGATAATTTGCATATCTTTAGACTTAGGCATAAAAACACGGCGTTAGAGGGTGAAAACCCAAAACAGCCCCCGAACGGCCCCGTGGGTGGCACCAACACCTCCCACGGCACCAATGTAACTCGTAGGAACTGACCACGCAACCGCGGTACTCTCGGTTTGAGAATACGATGGTAATTTGCCTATTTCAACACTTAGGCATAAACACATGGCGTTAGAGGGTGAAAATCCAAGACATCCCCCAAACGTCCCCGTGGGTGGCACCAACACCTCCCGCGGGACCAATGTAACTCGTACGAACCTACCGCGCTGCTGTGGCACTCCTGGTTTGAGAATACGACGGTAATTTGCATATTTTTAGACCTAGGCATAAAAACATGGCGTTAGAGGGTGAAAACTCGTAACAACCCTCGAACGGCCCCGTGGGTGGTACAAATACCTCCCACGGGACTAATGTAAGTCGTGGAACTGATCGCGCATCCGCGACACTCCTGGTTTGAGAATACGAAGAAAATTTGCATATCTCTAGACTTAAGTAAAACATGGCTTTAGAGGGTGAAAACTCGAAACAGCACCCGAACGGCCCCGTAGGTGGTACCAACACCTCCCACGGGACCAATGTAACTTTTAAGAACTGACTCCGCAGTCGCGGGACTCCCGGTTTGAGAATACAACGGTAATTTGCATATTTCTAGACTTATGCATAAAAACATGGCGTTAGAGGGTGAAAACTCAAAATAGCCCCCGAACGGCCCCGTGGGTGGCACTAACAGCTCCCACGGCACCAATCTAACTCGTAGGAACTGACCACGCAACCGCAATACTCCCGGTTTGAGAATACGATGGTAATTTGCATATTTCTTGACTTAGGCATAAAAACATGGCGTTAGAGGGTGAAAACCCAAAATAGCCCCCAAACGTCCCCGTGGGTGGCACCACCTCCCGCGGGACCAATGTAACCCGTAGGAACTAACCGCGCAGCTGCGGCACTCCCGGTTGGAAAATACGACGGTAATTTGCATATTTCTAGACCTAGGCATAAAAACATGGCGTTAGAGGGTGAAAACTCGTAACAACACCCGAACGGTCCCATGGGTGGCACCAACACCTCCCACTAGACTAATGTAACTTGTAGAAACTGACCCTGCAGTCGTAGGACTCCCGGTTTGAGAATACGACGCAAGTTTGTATATTTCTAGACTTAGGCATAAAAGTATGGCGTTAGAGGGTGAAAACTCGAAACAGTCCCCAAACGGCCCCGTGAGTGGCACCAACACCTCCCACGGGACCAATGTAACTCGGAGGAACTGACCGCGCAGCCGCGGCACTCCCGGTTTGAGAATATGACTGTAATTTGCATACTTATAGACTTAGGCATAAAAACATGGCGTTAGAGGGTGAAAACCCAAAACAGCCCCAGAACGGCCCCGTGGCTGGCACCAGCACCTCCCACGAGACCAATGTAACTCGTAGGAACTGACTGCACAGCCGCGGCGATCCCGATTTGAAAATTCAACTGTAATTTGCATATTTCTAGACTTAGGCATAAAAATATGGCGTTAGAGGGTGAAAACTCGAAACAACACCCGAACGGACCCGTAGTTGGCACCAACACCTCCCACGGGATCAATGTAACTCGTAGGAACTGACCAGGTAGTAGCGGGTCTCTCGGTTTGAGAATACGATGATAATTTGCAAATTTCTGGACTTAAACTTAAAAACGTGGTGTTAGAGAGGGAAAACTCGAAACAGCCCCCGAACGCCCCCGTGGGTGGCACCGACACCTCCCACGGTACCAATGTAACTCGTAGGAACTGACCACACAACCGTGGTACTCCCGGTTTGAGAATACGATGGTAATTTGCATATTTCTAGACTTAGGCAAAAAAACATGGCGTTTGAGGATGAAAACAAAAAACTGCCCCCGAACGTCCCGGTGGGTGGTACGAACACCTCCCGCGGGACCAATGTGACTCGTAGGAACCTACCGCGCAGCTGTGGCACTCCCTGTTTGAGAATATGATGGTAATTTGCATATTTCTAAACCTAGGCATAAAAACATGGCGTTAGAGGGTGAAAACACGTAACAACCCTCGAACGGCCCCGTGGGTGGCACCAACACCTCCCACGGGACTAATGTAACTCGTAGGAAATGACCGCGCATCCATGACACTCATGGTTTGAGAATACGACGGAAATTTTGATATCTCTAGACTTAAGCAAAACATGGCGCTACAGGGTGAAAACTCAAAACATCACCCGAACGTCCCCGTGGGTGGTACCAACACCTCCCACGGGACCAATGTAACTTTTAGAAACTGACTCCGCAGTCACGGGACTCCCGGTTTGAGAATATGACGGTAATTTGCATATTTCTAGACTTAGGCATAAAAACACGGCGTTAGAGGGTGAAAACCGAAAACAGCCCCCCGAACGGCCCCGTGGGTGGCACCAACACCTCCCACGGCACCAATGTAACTCGTAGGAACTGACCACGCAACCGCAGTACTCCCGGTTTGAGAATACGATGGTAATTTGCATATTTGTAGACTTAGGATTAAAAACATGGCGTTAGAGGGTGAAAATCCAAAACATCCCCCAAACGTCCTCGTGGTTGGCACCAACACCTCCCGCGGGACCAATGTAACTCGAAGGAACTGACCGCGCAGCTGCGGCACTCCCGGTTGGAGAATACGATGGTAATTTGCATATTTCTAGACCTAGGCGTAAAAATATTGCGTTAGAGGGTGAAAACTCGTAACAACAACCGAACGGTCCCATGGGTGGCACCAACACCTCCCACGGGACTAATGTAACTTGTTGGAACTGACCGCGCGACAGCGACACTCCCTGTTTAATAATACGACAAAAATTTGCATATCTCTAGACTTAAGCCAAAAATGGCGTTAGAGGTTGAAAACTCGAAACAGCCCCGAACGGCCCCGTGGGCGGCACCAACACCTCCCACGGGACCAATGTAACTCGTAAGAACTGACCCCGCAGTCGCGGGACTCCCGGTTTGAGAATACGACGATAATTTTCATATAACTAGACTTAGGCATAAAAATATGGCGTTAGATGATGAAAACCCAAAACATCCCTCGAACGACCCCGTGGGTGTCACCAACACCTCTCGCGGAACCAATGTAATGCGTCAGAACTGACCGCGCAGCGACGGCACCCCCGATTTGAGAATACGACGGTAATTTGCATATTTCTATAATTAAGCAAAGCATGGCGTTAGAGGGTAAAAACTCGAAACAGCCCCCGAACGTCCCCGTGGGTGGTATCAACACCCCCCAGGGGACCAATGTAACTTATAGGAACTGATCCCGCAATCGCAGGACTCCCGGTTTGAGAATACGACGGTAATTTCCATATCTCTAGACTTAAGAAAAACATGGCGAAAGAGGGTGAAAACTCGAAACAACACCCGAACGATCCCGTGGGCGGCACCAACACATCCCACGGGACCAATGTAACTCGTAGGAACAGACCCCGCAGTTGCGGGACACCCGATTTGTGAATACAACGGTAATTTGTATATTTCTAGACTTAGGCATAAAAACATGGCGTTAGAGGATAAAAACCCAAAACAGCCCCCCGAACGGCCCCATGGGTGGCACCAACACCTCCCACGGCACCAATGTAACTCGTAGGAACTGACCACGCAACCGCAGTACTCCCGGTTTGAGAGTACAATGGTAATTTGCATATTTCTAGACTTAGGCTTAAAAGCATGGCGTTAGAGGGTGAAAACTCATAACAACACCCGAACGGCCGCGTGGGTGGCACCAACACCTCCCACGGGACTAATGTAACTCGTAGAAACTGACCGCGCAGTCGCGACACTCGCGGTTTGAGAATACGACGGTAATTTGCATATTTCTCGACGTAGGCAAAACATGGCGTTAGAGGGTGAAAACTCGAAATAGCCCCTGAACGGCCCCGTGGGTGGCACCAACACCTCCCACGGGACCAATGTTACTCGTAGGAACTAACCCCGGAATCGTGGAACTCCCGATTTGAGAATACGACGGTAATTTGCATATTTCTAGACTTAGGCATAAAAACATGGCGTTAGAGTTTGAAAACCCAAAACAGGCCCCGAATAGTCCCGTGGCTGGTACCAACACCTCCCGTGGGACCAATGTAACATAAGGGAACTGACCGCGCAGCTGCGGCACTCCCTATTTGAGAATACGACGGTAATTTGCATATTTTTAGACCTAGGCATAAAAACATGGCGTTAGAGGGTGAAAACTCGTAACAACACCCGAACGGTCCCGTGGGTGGCACCAACATCTCCCACGGGACTAATGTAACTCGTAGGAACTGACCGCAGAGTCGCAACACTCCCGGTTTGAGAATATGACAGTAATTTGCCTATTTTTAGACTTCGACATAAAAACATGGCGTTAGAGTGCGAAAATCCAAAACAGCCCCCGAATAGCCCCGTAGGCGGCACCAGCACCTCCTACGGGACCAATGTAACACGTAGGAACTGACCGCGCAGTTGTGGCACTCTCGGTTTGAGAATATGACGGTAATTTGCATATTTCTAGACTTAAGCAAAAAATGGCGTTAGAGTGTGAAAACTCGAAACGGCCCCCAAACGGCCTCGTGGGTGGCACCAACACCTCCCACGAGAATAATATAACTCGTAGGAACATACCCCACAGTCGCGGGTCTCCCGATTTTAGAATACGATGATAATTTGCATATTTCTAAACTTAGGCATAAAAACATGGTGTTAGAGGATGAAAACTCGAAACAACACCCGAACGGTCCCGTGGGTGGCACCAACACGTCCCACGGGACCAATGTAACTCGTAGGAATTATTCGCACAGCCGCGACACTCCCGATTTGAGAATATGACGGTAATTTGTATATTTTTAAACTTAAGCAAAACAAGGTGCTAGAGGGTGAAAACCCAAACATCCCCCGAACGGCCCCGTGGGTGGCACCAACACCTCACACGGGACCAATGTAACTTGTAGGAACTGACCCCGCAGTCGCGAGACTCTCGGTTTGAGAATACGATGGTAATTTGCATATTTCTAGACTTAGGCATAAAAACATGGCGTTAGAGGGTGAAAACCCAAAACAGCCCCTGAACGGTCCCGTGGGTCGCACAGCACCTCCCACGGGACCAACGTAACTCGTAGGAACTGACTGCACAGCCGCGGCGCTCCCGATTTGAGAATACGACTATAATTTGCATATTTATAGACTTAGGCATAAAATCATGGTGTTAGAGGGTGAAAACTCGAAACAACACTCGAACGGCCCCGTAGTTGGCATCAACACCTCCCACGAAACCAATGTAACACGTAGGAACTGACCCCGCAGTAGCGGGTCTCCCGGTGTGAGAATACGACGATAATTTGCATATTTCTAGACTTAGGCTTAAAAACGTGGCGTTAGAGGGTGAAAACTCGAAACAGCCCCCGAAACGATCCCGTGGATGGCACCGACACCTCCCACGGTACCATTGTAACTCGTAGGAACTGACCACACAACCGTGGTACTCACGGTTTGAGAATACGATGGTAATTTTTATATTTCTAGACTTGGGCATAAAAACATGGCGTTAGAGGGTGAAAACCCAAAACAGCTCCCGAACGTCCCTATGGGTGGCACCAACACCTCCCGCGGGACCAATGTAACTCGTAGGAACCTACTGCGAAATTGTGGCACTCCCGGTTTGAGAATACGACGGTAATTTGCATATTTCTAGACCTAGGCATAAAAACATGGCGTTAGAGGGTGAAAACTCGTAACAACCCTCGAGTGGCCCCGTCGGTGGCACCAACACCTCCCACGGGACTAATATAACTCGTAGGAACTGATCGCGCATCCACGACACTCCTGGTTTGAGAATACGAAGGAAATTTGCATATCTCTAGACTTAATCAAAATATGGTGTTAGAGGGTGAAAACTCAAAACAGCACCCGAACGGCCCCGTGGGTTATACCAACACCTCCCACGGGACCAATGTAACTTTTAGGAACTGACTCGGCAGTTGCGGGACTCCCGGTTTGAGAATACAACGGTAATTAGCATATTTTTGGACTCAGGCATAAAACCATGGCGTTAGAGGGTGAAAACCCAAAACAGCCCCCGAACGGCCCCGTGGGTGGCACCAACACCTCCCACGGCACCAATGTAACTCGTAGGAACTGACCACGCAACCGCGGTACTCCCGGTTTGAGAATACGATGGTATTTTGCATATTTCTAGACTTAGGGATAAAAACACAGTGTCAGAGGGTGAAAATCCAAAACAGCCCGTAAACGTCCCCGTGGGTGGCACCAATACCTCCCGCGGGACCAATGTGACTCGTAGGAACTGACCGCACAGCTGCGGCACTCCCGGTTGGAGAATACGACTGTAATTTTCATATTTCTAGACCTAGGCATAAAAACATGGCGTTAGACGGTGAAAACACGTAAGAACAAAAACGGCCCCATGGGTGGCACCAACACCTCCCACGGGACTAATGTAACTCGTAGGAACTGACCGCGCGGCAGTGACACTCCCGGTTTGAGAATATGACGACAATTTTCATATCTCTAGACTTAAGAAAAATATGGCGTTAGACTGTGAAAACTCGAAACAGCCCCCGAACGGCCCCGTGGGTGGCACCAACACCTCCCACGGGACCAATATAACCCGTAGGAACTGACCCCGCAGTCGCGGGACTCCCGGTTTCAGAATACGACGAAAATTTGCATATTTCTAGACTTAGGCATAAAAACATGGCGTTAGAGGGTGTAAACCCAAAACAGCCCCCGAACGGCCCAGTGGGTGGCGCCAACACCTCCCACGGGACCAATGTAACTCGTAAGAATGACTGTACAGTCGCGGCACTCCCGTTTTGAGAATGCGATGGTAATTTGCATATTTCTAGACTTAGGCATAAAAACATGGCGTTAGAGGGTGAAAACTCAAAACAGCCCCCGAACGGCCCCGTGGATGACACCAACACCTCCCTCGGGACCAATGTAACTAGTAGGAACTGACTGTGCAACCACGGCACTCCCGGTTTGAGAATACGACGGTAATTTGCATATTTTTAGACTTAGGCATTTAACATGACGTTAGAGGGTGAAAACTCGAAACAACACCCGAACGGCACCGTGGGTGGCACCAACACCTCCCACAGGACCAATGTAACTCATAGGAACTGACCGCGCAGCCGCGGCACTCCCGGTTTAAGAAATCAAGGGTAATTTTCATATTTCTAGACTTAGGCATAAAAACATAGCGTTAGAGGGTGAAAACCCAAAATAACCCCTGAACGGCTCCGCGGGTCGCACCAGCACCTCCCACGGGACAAAAGTAACTCGTAGGAACTGACTGCATATTTGAGAATACGACTATAATTTGCATATTTCTAGACTTAGGCATAAAAATATGGCGTTAGAGGGTGAAAACTCGAAACAACACCCGAACGGCCCCGTAGTTGGCACCAACACCTCCCACGAAACCAATGTAACTCGTAGGAACTGACCCCGCAGTAGCGGGTCTCCCGGTGTGAGAATACGACGATAATTTGCATATTTCTAGACTTAGGCTTAAAAACGTGGCATTAGAGGGTGAAAACTCGAAACAGCCCCCGAAACGGCCCCGTGGATGGCACCGACACCTCCCATGGTACCATTGTAACTCGTAGGAACTGACCACACAATCGTGGTAATCCCGGTTTGAGAATACGATGGTAATTTTTATATTTCTAGACTTAGGCATAAAAACATGGCGTTAGAGGGTGAAAACCCAAAACCGCCCCCGAACGTAACTGTGGGTGGCACCAACACCTCCCGCGGGACCAATGTAACTCGTAGGAACGTACCGCGCAACTGTGGCACTCCCCGTTTGAGAATACGACGGTAATTTACATATTTCTAGACTAGGCATAAAAACATGGCGGTAGAGGGTGAAAACTCGTAACAACCCTCGAATGTCCCCGTCGGTGGCACCAACACCTCCCACGGGACTAATGTAACTCGTAGGAACTGACCACGCAATCGCGGTACTCCCGGTTTGAGAGTACGATGGTTATTTGCATATTTCTAGACTTGGGTATAAAAACATGGCGTTAGAATGTGAAAACTCGAAACATCACCCGAACGGCCCCGTGGGTGGGACCAACACCTTCCATAGGACCAATGTAACTCGTAGGAACTGACCGCGCAGCCGTGGCACTCCCAGTTTGAGAATACGACGGTAATTTGCATATTTCTAGACTTAGGCATAAAAATATATCGTTAGAAGGTGAAAACCCAAAACAACCACCGAACGGCCCCGTGGGTGGCACCAACACCTCCCACGGGACCAATGTAACTCGTAGGAACTGACCGCGCTGCGGCGGCACTCCTGGTTTGAGAATACGACGGTAATTTGCATATTTCTAGACTTAGGCATAAAAACGTGGCGTAAGAGGGTGAAAACCCAAAATAATCCTCGAACGTCCCCGTGAATGGCACCAACAACTCCCGCGGGACCGATGTAACTCGTCGGAACTGATTGCGCCACTGCGGCACTCCCGGTTTCAGAATACGATGATAATTTGCATATCTCTAGACCTAAGCATACAAACATGGCGTTAGGGGATGAAAACTCGTAACAACACCCGAACGGCCCCGTGGGGGGGCACCAACACCTCCCACGGGACTAATGTAACTCATAGGAACTAACCGTGCAGCCTCGACACTCCCGATTTGAGAATACAACGATTATTTGTGTATCTATAGACTTAAGCAAAATATGACGTTAGAGGGTAAAAACTCGAAACTACCCCCGAACGGCCCCGTGGGTGGCATCGACACCTCCCACGGGACCAATGTAACTCGTAGGAACTGACCCCGCAGTCGCAGGTCTTCAGGTTTGAGAATACGACGGTAATTTGCATATTTCTAGACTTAGGCATAAAAACATAGTGTTAGAGGGTGAAAACACAAAATAGCCCCCGGACAGCCCCGTCGGTGGCACCAGCACCTCCCGCGGGACCAATGTAATTCGTAGGAACTGACCGCGCATCCGCGGCACTCCCGATTTGGGAATACAACGGTAATTTGCATATTTATAGACTTAGGCATAAAAACATGGCGTTAGAGGGTGAAAACTCGAAACAACACCCGAACGGCCCCGTGGGTGGCACCAACACCTCCCACAGGACCAATGTAACTCTTAGGAACTGACCACGCAGTAGCCGGTCTCCCGATTTGAGAATACAACGATAATTTGCATATTTCTAGACTTAGGCTTAAAAACATGGCGATAGAGGGTGAAAACTTGAAACAGCCCCCAAACGGCCCGTGGGTGGCACGAATACCTCCCACGGCACCAATGTAACTCGTAGGAATTGGCCACGCTACTGCGGTCCTCCCGGTTTGATAATACGATGGTAATTTGTATATTTCTGGACTTAGGCATAAAAACATGATGTTAGAGGATGAAAATCCAAAACACTCCCCGAACGTCCCCGTGGGTGGCACCAACACGTCCCGCAGGACCAATGTGACTCGTTGGAACTGACCGCGCAGCTGCGGCACTCCCGGTTTGAGAATACGACGGTAATTTTGATATTTCCAGACCTAGGCATAAAAACATGGCGTTAGTGGGTGAAAACTCGTAACAACACCCGAACGGCCCCATGGGTGGCACCCACTCCTCTCACGAGACTAATGTAACTCGTAGGAACTGACCGCACAGTCGCGACACTCCCGGTTTGAGAATACGACGGTAATTTACAACTCTCTAGACTTAAGCAAAACATGGCGTTGGAGGGTGAAAACTCGAGACAGCCACCGAACGGCCCCGTGAGTGGCACCAACACCTCCCACGGGACCAATGTAACTCGTAGGAACTGACCCCGTAGTTGCGGGACTCCCGATTTGAGAATACGACGGTAATTTATATATTTCTAGACTTAGACATAAAAATATGGCGTTAGAAGGTGAAAACCCAAAACAGTCCCCGAATGTCCCCGTTGGTGGCACCAACACGTCCCGCAGGACCAATGTAACTCGTAAGAACTGACCGCGCAACTGCGGCACTCCTGATTTGAGAATACGACGGTAATTTACATATTTTCAGACCTAGGCATAAAAACATGGCGTTAGTGGGGGAAAACTCGAGACAGCCCCCGAACGGCCCCGTGGGTGGCACCAACACCTTCCACGGGATCAATGTAACTCGTAAGAACTGACCCCACAATTGCGGGCTCCAGATTTGAGAATACAACGATAATTTGCATATTCTTAGACTTAGGCATAAAAACATGGCGTTAGAGGGTAAAAGCACAAAACAACACCCGAACGGCCCCGTGGGTGGCACCAACACCTCGCAGGGGACAAATGTAATTCAAAGGAACTGACCGCGCAGTCGCGGCACTCCTGATTTGAGAATACGACAGTAATTTTCATATTTCTAGACTTAGGCATAAAAACATGGCGTTAGAGGGTGAAAACACGAAACAGCCCCCGAACGGCCCCGTCGGTGGCACCAACGCCTCCCACGGCACCAATGTAACTCGTAGGAACTGACCACGCAATCGCGGTACTCCCGGTTTGAGAGTACGATGGTTATTTGCATATTTCTAGACTTAGGTATAAAAATATGGCGTTAGAATGTGAAAACTCGAAACAACACCCGAACGGCCCCGTGGGTGGGACCAACACCTTCCACGGGACCAATGTAATTCGTAGGAACTGACCGCGCAGCCGCGCCACTCCCGGTTTGAGAATACAATGGTAATTTGTATATTTCTAGACTTAGGCACAAGAACCTGGCGTTAGAGGGTGAAAACACGAAACAGCTCCCGAACGGCCCTGTTGGTGGCACCAACACCTCCCACACCCACGGCACCAATGTAACTCATAGGAACTGACCACGCAACTGCGGTACTCCCGATTTGAGAATACGACGGTAGTTTGCATATTTCTAGACTTAGGAATAAAAACATGGCATTATAGGGTGAAAACCTAAAACGGCCCCCGAAAAGCCCCGTGGGTGGCACGAGCACCTCCCACGGGACCAATGTAACTCGTAGTAACTGACCGCGCAGCCGCGGCACTCCCGGTTTAAGAATACGACGGTAATTTGCATATTTCTAGACTTAGGCATAAAAACATGGCGTTAGAGGGTGAAAACTCGAAACAACACCTGAACGGCTCCGTGGGTTGCACCAACACATCCCACGGGACCAATGTAACTCGTAGGAACTGACCTCGCTGTAGCGGGTCTCCCGGTTTGAGAATAGGATGATAATTTGCATGTTTCTTGACTTAGGCTTAAAAACATGGCGTTAGAGGGTGAAAACTCAAAACAGCCGTCAACGGCCCTGTGGGTGGCACCAACACCTCCCACAGCACCAATGTAACTCGTAGGAACTGACCATGCAACCGCGGTACTCCCGGTTTGAGAATACGATGGTAATTTGCATATTTCTAGACTTAGGCATAAAAACATTGCGTTAGAGGGTGAAAACCCAAAACAGCGCCTGAACGTCCCCGTGGGTGGCACCAACACCTCCCGCGGGACCAATGTAACTCGTAGGAACTGACCACGCAGCTGCGGCACTCCCGGTTTAAGAATACGACGGTAATTTGCATATTTCTAGACCTAGGAATAAAACCATGGCGTTAGTGGGTGAAAACTCGTAACAATACCCGAACGACCATATGGGTGGCACAAACACCTCACACGGGACTAATGTAACTCGTAGGAACTGACCGCGCAACCGCGATACTCCCGAATTGAGAATACGATGGTAATTTGTATATTTCTAGACTTAGGCATAAAAACATGGCGTTAGAGGGTGAAAACTCGAAAAAACACCCTAACGGCCCCATGGGTGGCTCCACCACCTCCCACGGGACCAGTGTAACTCGTAGGAACTGATCTCGCAGTAGCGGGACTCCCGATTTGAGAATACGACGATAATTTGAATATTTCTTGACTTAGGCTTAAAAACATGGCGTTAGAGTGTGAAAATTCGAAACAGCCCCCGAATGGCCCCGTGGTGCCACCAACACCTCCCACGGGACCAATGTAACTAGTAAGAACTGATCGTGCAGCCGTGGCACCCCCGGTTTGAGAATACGATGGCAATTTGCATATTTCTAGACTTAGGCAAAAAAACATGACGTTAGAGGGTGAAAACTCAAAACAATAATCGAACGGCCCCGTGGGTGGCACCAACACCTCCCACGGGACCAATGTAACTCGTAGGAACTGACCGCGCAGCCGCGGCACTCACGGTTTGAGAATACGACGATAAGTTGCATATTTTTAGACTTAGGCATAAAAACATGGCGTTAGAGGGTGAAAACTCGAAACAACCCCCGAACAGCCCCGTCGGTGATACCAACACCTCCCACGGCACCAATGTAACTCGTAGAAACTGGCCACGCAATCGCGGTACTCCCGGTTTGAGAATACGATGGTAATTTGCATATTTCTAGACTTAGGTATAAAAACATGGCGTTAGAAGGTGAAATCCAAAAATAGCCCCCGAACGGCCCCGTGGGTGGCACCAACACCTCCCACGGGACCAATGTAACTCGTTGGAACTGACGGCGTAGCTGCGGCACTCCCGGTTTGATAATATTACGGTAATTTGCATATTTCTAGACTTAGGAATAAAAAGATGGCTCTAGAGGATGAAAACTCGAAACAACAGTCGAACGGCCTCGTGGCGGGCACCAACACCTCCCACGGGACCAATGCAACTCGTAGGAACTAACTGCGCAGCCGCGACACTCCCGGTTTGAGAATACGATGGTAATTTGCATATTTTTAGACTTAATCAAAACATGGCGTTAGAGGGTGAAAACTCGAAACAGCCCCCGAACGGCCCCATTGGTGGCACCAACACCTCCCCGGAGACCAATGTAACTCGTAAGAACTGACCCCGCATCCGCGGGACTCCTGGTTGGAGAATATGACGGTAATTTGCATATTTATGCAGATCAAAATTCTAAATCTAAATGAAATTAGTATTTAAATCGAAATTCGCCATTTAAATGAATATAATAAGCCGAATTAGAAATCACTTTTGATACCCAGTGATCAACGATTTACTTTGGGAATAAGCCTAACGCCTCCCCGGCTAAATGGCAACCCGGTTACGCGACAAGTTACCAGTATATCACAACCAGATTTCTATTTCTCCTGATTATTATTATTTAAATTAGGTTTTCAATATGAATAGTAATCATTTAAATTAGGATTTTAATGTGAATAGTGATTTTCAAAATTAGTATTCTGATGTGAATAGTAAATTACTATTCACGCCGGTGAATAGTAATCTTACTCATGCCAGAGCAGAGTAACATTACTATTACGACGACATATCTCAGATCATCTGTATTACTACCTATATACTAGCACACAATTTAGCCAATCATGGCTCTGATACCAACAAAGAAAGGATCAATATGCGGAATTAAACTGGAAATATATTACAAACTTATTATTACAGACTATAATTAAAACAAACTAAAACTTACAGGGAAGGGAAGAGTCCACCGGAGTATGACCGGAATGTTCAAACTTATTACAATATAGAGAGAGGAAGAGGGAGAGAGGTAAATGTAAGCGTACATAATGAAGAGGGGAAGCCCTCTATTTATACAAAAAAAAAAGGAATTAATAATTCCTGAAAGGGGGCCCTCCAAGTTGAAAGGCTGACAAACTCTTTTGTCTTCTAACGTCGGCTGATGGGCCAAGTGGGGCCACAGAAGTCACGGGCAGCTGCAAGTGGTTCTGTGAGACACCAGGGGGTCCTACCACTACCACCGAAAGTAGTGAGCCTTGTCCATATGCGTCGGCGAGCATCTTCTCTGGGACCGACTGGGGCCAGGTGGGCCAGTCATCTCAAATCATCTAGGCCATCCGCGTCAGGGCTAGGATTAGGGTTATCCAACCGTCGTGTTGGGAATGCTGAACTCAGTGAGTTGAAGAAAGCCTCCATCGTTGGCTCAGTGGGAATATTGGTGTCAAACATGTCACCAATGTAGGGATCATCTTCTGGATTCTGGGATTCTCGGGCCAGGCAAAAGAAAGGATTATCTTTTGAAACAGAAGTCATGGATGTATCATCATCATCTGAGGGAAGAGGAATAGGGTTCCTGTTGAGGGTATCGGAGCTAAAACTGGGTTTAGCTGGAACACTGGGAGAGATTCTTTCTCCAAAGGCAGATTTGAATTGGTTATGGGTATAATCCATAACTTTCTGCAGCAGCTCTTGCTCCGTAGCTTCTGGAAAATGCTTCTTCATGGCATCTCTAAGGCTGACAATGGGTTTGACTGCAGGAAACATTTTTTCTGCAGGTGGGGGAGAGTCATCAACCAAATTCATGTAGTTACTCAGACTACTCCTAATCTGACCAATGGTAGAACCCAAATCAACTCCACTCCACCATCGATAAAAGAAGATGCGTTCAAGTAGAGGAACATTCAGATTATTAACTCTACAACGCAGATCCCATCTGAAGATCCAAGGAATATCCATCTCGGAGAAGTAGAGGAACACTCACGGTTTGAAAATACGACGGTAATTTGCATATTTCTAGACTTAGGCATAAAAATATGGCGTTAGAGGGTAAAAACCCGAAACAGCCCCCGAACGGCCCCGTGGGTGGCACCAACACCTCCCACGGGACCAATGTAACTCGTAGGAACTGACTGCGTAGCCGTGGCACTCTCGGTTTGAGAATACGACGGTAATTTGCATATTTCTAGACTTAGGCATAAAAATATGGCCTTAGAGGGTGAAAACTCGAAACAACACCCGAACGGCCCCATGGGTGGCACCAACACCTCCCACGGGAGCAATGTAACTCGTAGGAACTGATCGCTCAGCCGTGACACTCCCGGTTTGAGAATACGATGGTAATTTTCATATTTTTAGACTTAAGCAAAACATGGCGTTAGAGGGTGAAAACTCGAAACAGCCCCCGAACGACCCCGTGGGTGGCACCAACACCTCCCATGGGGCCGATGTAACTCGTAGGAACTGACCCTGCAGCCGCGGGACTTTCGATTTTACGGTAATTTGCATATTTCTAGACTTATGCATAAAAGCATGGCGTTAGAGGGTGAAAACCCAAAACAGCCACCGAACGGCCCCGTGGGTGGCACCAACACCTCCCACGGGACTAATGTAACTCGTAGGAACTTACCGCGCAGCCGCGACACTCCCGGTTTGAGAATACGACGGTAATTTGCATATCTTTAGACTTAAGAAAAACATGGCGTTAGAGGGTGAAAACTCGAAACAACCCCCGAACGGCCCCGCAGTCGCGGGACTCCCGATTTGAGAATACGACGGTAATTTGTGTATTTCTAGACTTAGGCATAAAAACATGGCGTTAGAGGGTAAAAACCCAAAATCGCCTCCGAATAGCCCCGTGGGTGGCACCAGCACCTCCCACGGGACCAATGTAACACGTAGGAAGTGACCGCGCAGCCATGGCACTCCCGGTTTGAGAATACGACGGTAATTTACATATTTCTAGACTTAGGCATAAAAACATGGCGTTAGAGGGTGAAAACTCGTAACAACACCTGAACGGCCCCGTGGGTTGCACCAACACCTCCCAAGGGACCAATGTAACTGTTAGGAACTGGCCCCGCAGTAGCGGGTCTCCCGGTTTGCGAATACGACGGTAATTTGCATATTTCTAGACTTAGGCATAAAAACATGGCGTTAGAGGGTAAAAACCCAAAACAGCCCCCAAACGGCCCCATGGGTGGCACCAACACCTCCTACGGGACCAATATAACTCGTAAGAACTGACCACGCAGACGCGGCACTTCCGATTTGAGAATACGACGGTAATTTGCATATTCCTAGACTTAGGCATAAAAACATGGCATTAGATGGTGAAAACTCGAAACAACACCCGAACGGCCCCGTGGGTGGCACCAAAACCTCCCACGGGACCAATATAACTCGTAGGAACTGACCGCACAGCCCCGGCACTCCCGGTTTGAAAATACGACGGTAATTTGCATATTTCTAGACTTAAGCAAAACATGGCATTAAAGGGTGAAAACTCGAAACAACCCCCGAACGGCCCCGTGGGTGGTACCAACACCTCCCACAAGACCAATGTAACTTATAGGAACTGACCCCGCAGTCGCGGGACTCCCGGTTTGAGAATACGACGGTAATTTGTATATTTCTATACTTATGCATAAAAATATTGATTTGTTGATAATTTTAACTCATATATGCAATTTTTCAGCTTGATTATTTTTTTTGTAAATCTACTTGGTTACTGATATTTTTTTTTATGTATCCTATAATTTGTAGGATTTTTGCACACGGAACAAATGGAGGCAATGGTTTACAACATGAAGATTGTTTATATGTTGTGAACATTCAGGATTTTATTTTTTATGTGTTACAGCCTTGCGGGCTTTTATTGTTTAGTTGTATGGCCGTACGGGCTTTTATAATTTGATTGTTGAATTTTATGGCCGTGCAGGCTTTATAATAAGCAGGCTTTAAATTTACAGGTTTTGGAATGTCAAGAAAATAGAGGAAACTCTGCCCAATTTTGTTTTTGGTCTCTGAATTATTAAGACGTGTAATATTTTAAGTTTGTATATGTATTTGTTTATTAACAACGTTCTCCATTCGTAATTTGTGGTTTTTTTTATTATTTTGCCAATAATAAATATTTGTAACACCTCGTATGCACCCAACGTTACACGTAGCAACTGACGGTGCACTCACAGGACCCCCAATTTTAGGATTGGACAAAAAAAATACTTTTTTTAAATTATAGTTAAATATGGTCATGGACTTTGTCCATGACCATTTTTATTTTTTTTCGTCACTGTTGTGGGTGACGGACTTGGGCCGCGAATATTTTTTTTAATTATTTTGTCACGGTCATGAGTCGCGGATTTTGGGCGCGACCAATTTGTCACGGTTGTGGGTCACGGGTGAGGAATTTTTTCTATATTTTTTTGTCACGGTTGTGGGTCGCGGACTTTGGCCGCAACCAATTTGTCACGATTGTGGGTCACGAATTAGGGCCGCGACCAATTCTTTTTATTTTATTTTTTTGTCACGGTTATGGGTGGAGGACTTTGGCCACGACCAATTTGTCACGGTTGTGGGTCACGGATGAGGGCCGCGAGAGGGGTCACGACATGGGTCACGGCCTAAGTCCGCGACCATCTGTCGTGACCCCTCTCGGCCGTGACCATTTTTTGGTCACGGTCTTGGGCCGCAACCCACGAAAATGGTCACGCCCGAAATGGTCACGGACCAAGTTCGCGACCCACAGCTTTGGTCAGGGATTTTGGCCGTGACCAATTGCCAGTTTTGGTGTAGTGACTATCCCAACTCTTGTGCCATTTCATTTGATGAGCCGCTAATAAAAATCTTCCAAGGCTTCTCAGTCCTCATTCACCTCCAACGATTCCAAGATGGGGCGAGATTGTTCATTCTTTTCTCCTGGTGATGTTGAAAATTCTACCAAGAAGTCTGCCAAGACTTGGCTATTAATCGTTGTTTTGGGCTGATAATTGAAGTCAAATTAGATCAATTCAACGAACCGCTTGGTCATCCTATTGGAGGAGTTAGCCTTTTTTAGAGAATCTTTCAAGGGTAAATTGTCAAGATGAATATTATGTGAGCATCGAAGTAGCGCCTTAACTTCCTTGAGGTGATAACCAGTGCCAAAACCATTTTCTCAAGGGCATGTTGTGACACCCCGCCTAATTAAATACCGCGTGATCACTCCATTATTAAATTAAAATAAAAGTGTCCTGTTGGTTCATTCTTAGCATCACTGTCAAAAAATAATTTTCATTATTAATCACCTAATAATTAATTAAGCTAAGTGCCAAAACATTTTCCAAATTAATTATACCCAATTAATCCATTAATAAATCCCATGCTTTAAGATATAAGCCCTTTCCATTCCACAAGAATAAATACTGAACATGAATCAAATACTGAAATAAATGAGACTGAATAAAACATCCAGTTCGAAGTCTAAAACTAATAGAACATAATACTCAATCCAACAAGAAAAGAAAAGCTAAAAGAAAATACAATCTCTAAAATAACTAAGCTGAAAACGGGCGACACATGCCCTAACTGAAATGTCTGAACTAAGAACAGAATGAAAAGAGAGAAGCGTCTGATATCAATAACCTACAGCTTCCACAAGAGCTGTAGCTCGTCGAAGGATCCACGCATCTAAGTCTGGTGGTGACCCTTTGGCTGGACACCTGGTATAATATATATGTATATAGCAAAAGAGAAGAGAAATAGCAAGAAACAGGTCATAGCCCGACTTGTAAAAATATGTGTTTTAGCAAGTATTTAAAACTGCATTAATGCAATTATTATGTGCATATTAGTTTCGAACTCTTGACTGAGATCCTCACCCCACTACTAATGTGCACACCTAGCGTATGTCTACCCCAACTTAGTCATCTATAATATTCTCAACTAGGTTATTGACATGAACTTCTAAATATATCACAAGGGAGTAACCCGTATCGCGCATACAATACGCTAATAATATTCTTATATGCCAATTACCCATTTTATATTCACTATTTTAATAGGAAGTCTTTTATCCACTGGAATTACTTTACTTATCCATACTTATACATTTTCTAATTTCACACATTAGAATCATCCATTCTCAAATATATATATATATATATATATATATATATATATATATATATATATATATATATATATATATAACAGTTGCGCCCCTTGGTTAGGACCACTTGGCGCAATGCATACTCTGATATCGTGTCCCGGTGTATCGCTCGTTGGATAAAGGACAATTGGTTTGGCGTCTCTCACGAACCGTAAATCTCATAACACAAATATTGGAGGCGAGCATACTCACCAATTAAATGGGTCACGCACATACCTACGCTCTCATTCAACCGTCGAAACTATCCTACGTAACAGATAGCACGTATCCAAGTTCATATGCTCTGGGTACAAGTCAAATTCCCCCCCATCGGGTCACCCAAGATAAGACTGTCCATTGAGCTAAACCTCCGCCCGATAGCAAGCAGCGTAGGTATGCTATACAGACAATAATGATAAACATATAATAATAGGCATTCTCGAAGCCTTACAACAATTTAGGTATTTACCTGACCCATATTTATATTTCTACACTTAGTATATTTCTCCTTACTACATACGCAATTTACTTGATTATTCACTCTATCGAATTTCCCAAGGTTAATTCACATATTCAATACTTAAGGTTTCATTCTAGTATTAATTCCCAAATAATTCTGCACTAAGTTAATATGAGTAAACGACGGTATCCCTAACATAATTAACTGGGTAGTATGATCTAGGGAAAAATGGAATTTCTGGGCTTTCTAGGACCTGTCGTTCGAATGAGTCAGCAGGTCGTTTGAACAACTCTGACTTCTCGCTTGAACGAGACTCCATCTCGTCTTAATGAGATGGGGTATTTTCCTGCTTTGGCCAAACCTGTTATATTTTACTGTTCATACTTCGTCTTCCTCAAAATTTCAGTCCTAAAACCTCTAAATTTCTCAACCCCAACACCAAAACATCAATTCTAATTAATTTTCTAACATGTATAAATGATTTCCCTTAACTTTGAACCATTAATTTATCATAAAACAGTTATAAAATCCAAAATCCCCAATTTAACAATTTAAAACCCTAGTTCATCAAATTTCCATACAAGAACATCAATTTCAATTTGGTCCATCAACAATACTCATCAATTTGGGATTTTTAAACTATCTACATGAGGTATTTATCCTAGTTCATTTTTCAGATTTCAATTCATGTTCTTAAATCTCCAATTTCATCAAAACTCATAAATCAAAAGTGACTATAATCTACCTACACCAATATGAACATATTTATTGCTATGAATCGCAAGTAATAAACACTTGAATTTTTTTCGACAGTCTGATCCGCTGTTGATATGGGTATGAGTGTGTTCTTTGTCTCGCGATATACACTTTGGTATAATTTTTGGTGTGTGTTATTGAGTTAGGCACCAAGAACACCAATAACTTCTTCTTCCTTCCTCTGTGCCTTTCTCTTTTCTCTCACGTAGGTTTAGAGCTGATAACTCCCCACTAACACGTGTACATCTATCTTTTATTTCCCAATTTTCGTCCATATTATTACTCCAAAATTTCAAAGGACAAATATACCCCTTCGGGGTGTCGGTTAGGCCTAAAATTACCCCGGAGTCCAAATAAGATGCCCGGGTAGAGTTTTTTTACTATCTCGGCCCTTACAGACTCAATGGCACACTCGAAATTACCATGCGAGTTATACAAAAATAATTTATCTTTTTATTCCATGAAATTAGTCCTGACACGACTCACACGCGTGCCCTGACTTAAAATATTAAACTATCGTATTTCGCACTCTGACAATTTATACAAATTATATAATTCCATATTACATATGCCCACAGTAATAATCAATGATTTCCATCAATAAGTATTAACCCTTGGCACGCTAGTTAATACTTATTTTAAATTCGGATTTCGCACTCCGACAATTTATAAAAATTATATAATTACATATTACATATACCCACAGTAATAATCAATGATTTTCATCAATAAGTATTAACCCTTGGCACACTAGTTACTAATTATTTTAAATTCAGATTAATTAACAATTAAATTTCCCGACCTTTTTAATTTAATCAATCCAATAATAATAATTAATCCCGTAATTATTTAATATCATAAAAATACGGGGTATTACATACTCCCCCGTCTTACAACGAAATTTCACCTCAAAATTCGGAAAAAGTATACCAGATACAAACAACGTTGTATATATATTGCGCATCACATCGTAACGCTCCCAAGTAAACTTCTTCGTACCACCCATATAGCACGCTATTGAATACCTTTAATAATGGACACTTCACATATGTTCATTTTAAACTCCAGGTTACCCAGTCATGTAGGTTCTTGCCCAAGTCTTATCGTTTAAGTTCAATTGGTAAATAAATCATTCTTTAGATACATTCGATCTCGTCTCGCGATGATAGTACACAAGTAGGTTATTTGTGCCATATATATCTCGCACACATTATATACAATAAGAATTAACTCATCTCTGATCTCAGCAATAATACCTGGTCCCCTACCTTTAACTAACACGCAGGAGAACAACAAGGCTTACTGTGCCATAATTTACTTGCACCATGCCCAAAAGTGAACTTTTATGAGTGATTGTACACAAACTCCTCTAGTTGAAGGGACTGCTCTCATCCTCCCCTGAGATTTAAGGGTATACATAAAATTTATTCTCCAACATCTGAATAGTCCGCTTGTTCTGCCCATTCGTCTGTGGATGATAGGTCGTACTCAACCACAACTCGATATCCAAAGCCTCGTAAGCACTTTTCCAAAATCAAAATGCATAGATCTTATCCCAATCGAACTCAGTATCAAGTGGTACCCCATATAACCTCACTATCTCGCTTATAAAGATCTGGGCAAGCCGTCTCATAGTATGACCAGTCTTAACTGGCATAACGTGGTCTAATTCGATCAATCGATCCATTATCACCCATATAGGATCGTAACCCCCTTCGCGATAAATTCCTTGGTAATACTCTCCCATTACTACTTTAAAATCCCTAACGGTTGAAGAAACCTCTACTGGTTTCGTGTGGTCCACCCTTTTTCTAACGGACAGGTGACCCATTGCGAAAATGAATTTAGTAATATTTTTCTTCATTAAATCCCATCACCACTGTTGTTTACAACATGGTACATCTTATATTTTCTCAATTGTACCTCTAACCGTGATCCATGTGACCTTGCCTCACCGCGTGTCACAGGCCCTTCCCCCGTTCTATAATCAGTTTCTCATGAAACGTAAGCCTCTAACAATTCTTATGGAATAAACTTCAACTCCCTGGGCTAAATGTTGTCGAATTCCCACGATAATCATGATTTACTGCCTAATACAATACCATTCTCGTGAGCGTACAATCAAGTCCTGATGTATCCACTCCTATCTTTATTTACCTTATCCCATACGTTCCGAGCGAAAACAAAATTAATATTTAATTACCTATGGCGCCTATACACCCTATGCCTTGCGCATTTTTGCACATATGAAATATATTCTCACATCATAGTAGAATTATCCACTCTTAATTATACTCCCACAAATGTGCAATTACTAAGGTACGAATCCCATGTACTATCATCCAAATTTCTCTCCAACTCCCGACTTTTGTTAGTTTCATGAGTGGGATGTCTCGCAAAGCGAAATCCAAACAAGGAATCCTCCCGATACACTATTACCTAACATTATCGGTCATCGATATCCGTAAGGCCCCTAATCCATAACATGTACCTTCCCATAATCTTTGTATGTTGACATAAGAGTCCACTTATGTTAGTAAAAATATCATGAAACATGGCACTATCGCTATCCCAAGTTTCGGTGCTATATATAACAAGCTATATCTCGTTGCTTAATAAAGAACATAAGACACCCTGAGTCAGATCAGTAATTAAATACCTATGCACCGGGGTCACATATAACGAGACAACATACGTACAGACGTCTACGATCACATGAAATTTTCATATGTATATATATATATATATATATATATATATATATATATATATATATATATATATATATGTATATATATATATATACACGTATATATAGGCCCAACTCTATTTCGGGGGCGTCTTACCAAATTAATATTACTCTCCCCGGAGTACCCAGCGCGATACTCTATCACTCAATCTATTATCATGCAAACATTCAGTAATTCTCATTACATATTACCATAGTAAGCTTTACTTCCCTAACCCATTGCAGTAGTAAAATAAGATAATCTTTTAGTGCCAACTCGGCTTACTCACGGGGGACATATCAAAAGTATTGTTACTTATGATCGATACATTTAAAACCAAATTGTCCAAAACTAACGTACCCACCAAACTTGACTCGCATGCGGGTTTTAGTGTTAATCGTTCATATATATAAGTTGTGACACACTCTTGTCATGTAATTACATCCGTTACTCACAATAATGAAACAACCTCATTATTCTCTCCTAATCATGTGTTCCTTACATGAACTTCTCACTGTCTAACACCCATGATTACTTGTACTAGTTATACATCTAGTATTTCATCCAATAGTTTCCCCTCCTCGTGTGGTCAAATTATTCTGTCCTGCGACTTACACACCCATCCATGAAATGTTGGTCTAGCATCTCCAGGCCTCGCTTATGGCTTTACTCGCCACCCTATTTATTCTTGGACCCCAAATAACCCTAAGGATTAATATGCTATTGTTACTGAGGACTTCATTGGCCCTACCAAAATCCACTACTCTCGAGTTATACTTCTCAAATACATTCAACACTGGTGGTCCCATTCCCTACATATATAGGAACTTTCGGAGTCGTTTCCCGTCACTATTCTCACTGACCATTTTGGAATGTCCTTCCCTCGGACTGGCTGTCTTAGCTCCCATTTGTTCTCCTATCGTCCCCTTGGTTATACGGGCCTTTTGAAACTATTGTTGGCCTCAACAGCCCTGTTTGATTTCATCATTACTTTATAGAGAGTTAATTAATCAAAATTTTCTAAATGAGTTCTCCATTGGGTATACTCCCATGTGGTATTTCTCTAACACTGTTAAGTTCAGTTTTGCTCTTCGGTCAGATTCTCTAACCTTCCTGGCTCACTTCTTTTATACCACATCGGATAATTTGTGAATTATGGTAATCATTGTCTCCTTAAAGGGCTCATCCCCTATATAATATAAAAGGGTGGGTGGTACTTCCTCCGAACGAGGTATCGCCACCTGAAACATCTCCCGACTCAGTATAGAAGAATACTACACCTACTAAAACTATCTATCATGGCCCTATACACAACAAGCCAATCAAAATCAATAATCGCCTCGCACTCTGACATATATAATACATGCATGTCGGCAAGTAAAATAAGTTTCCCATTCTCTATCCCTATTCCCCGGCATAAAAGAAAGTGAATGACCCATTACCCCGCGATGAGTCTACACATGTAATCATCTTGTTGGCCATGTCAAAAAGAAAAATAGCCCTTGTCCCGTGCAATTCTAGAGACTATGAACGAATATGAGGCCCCCATATTAAACAAAATATATATCCCATAACCTCAGAAATAGAGAACATACCCTCAATAGCGGGTGGTGGATGCTGAACGGTTACCTGCTGGACGTTGTACACACGCCCACACGATATTTGCCCCTGCTTTCGGGGTATTTTGCCCTTATCTGGGCAATCCTACCTCCTATGACCCATCCTTACACAGTTTAAGCATTCACCAGTAAACTGTGCCACATTACGACTCTGTTGATTTCGGCCCTATTGCTCAGTTCCACTTCTTTCTTGGCCCTGTTGATCCTACTGAGCATCTTGATGAAAAGAAATATCAGGTTGAGGATAGTCCTTCCACTTGTGACCCTGTTGTACACATATATAGTAGAGTCCTGAAAGTCCTTGCTTCCTTTGGCCTTACTGTCGCTGTTGGTCGGGTCGGGGGTTTTCTCCAGCCTGATCTAGACAAGTTTGATGTTTATGGCCATCTCTTCTGCATTTGAAACATCTATTTGTGACATCACTCCATCCTTGACTATGTTGGCCCTGACGCTTTAGGCTCTTCACGCAGGGTCTATTACCTTCGTGGTCTTTACGACCCTAAAGGACTTGTTGTTGTGGTATTGGAGTCTTCCCATAATTGTTAACCCTACTCATGTCAGGTTGACTATCTTCTCTTGTTCTTTTACCTCCTTTAAGTTGCATATTGCAATCATGATATTGTAAGACTGCAGTGGTAACTGCCTGGGCCACAATACCTGCGATTTCGACGATTGATCCTCTCTTCGGGAATACTTAAGGTATCGACTGACCTTGCTCATTGACTCCCCCAATAGTGTTAGATTGCTCTTCTTATCATGCCATCTAAAAATTGGAATGGACCGTATGAGTTCAACATTCATATAATTAAATCGCAGAAGTACGAATTTCCAACGCGTAAGGATGAATACAACATTCCTAATATTAGGGCTCTAAATCAAAGAACGCTAAGCAGAAATCATAATAAGCCGTACAGATCCTAAGGACACTAGAACTTGATGCTCTGATACCACCTGTGACACCCCGCCTAATTAAATATCGGGTGATCAATACTTTATTAAATTAAAATTAAAGTGTCCGGTTGGTTCATTCTTAACATCATTGTCGAAAAATAATTTTCATTATTAATCCCCTAATAATTAATTAAGTTAAGTGCCAAAATATTTTCCGAATTAATTATACCAAATTAATCCGTTAATAAATTCCATGCTTTAAGATATAAGCCATTTCCATTACACAAGAATAAATATTGAACATGAATCAAATACTGAAATAAATGAGACGGGATAAAACATTCCAGTTCAAAGTCTAAAACTAATAGAATCATAATACTCAATCCAACATGAAAATAAAAGCTAAAAGAAAATACAACCTCTGAAATAACTAAGCTGGAAACGGGCGACACATGCCCTAACTGAAATATCCGAACTAAGAACTGAATGAAAAGAGAGAAGCGTCTAATATCAATAACTAACAGCTTCCACAATAGCTGCAGTCGTCGAAGGATCCACGTATCTAAGTCTGGTGGTGACCATGTGGCTGTACACCTGGTATAATATATATATATATATATCAAAAGAGAAGAGAAATAGCAAGAAACGGGTCAGAGCCCGATTTATAAAAATATTTGTTTTAGCAAGTATTAAAAACTACATTAATGCAACTATTATGTGCATATTAGTTCTGAACTCTCGCCTGAGATCCTCACCTCTCTACTAATGTGCACACCTAGCGTATTGTGACATCCTGCTTAAAATAATAACGGGTGGCCAGCCTTATACTAAATTTAATCAGGAATCTCAGATGGATCATTCTCAGCATCGACTGACAATACTAAAATAAATACATCTAACTACCCGAAACTATAAAAAACGGATGCTAAAAATTTAAAACATAACATAAACATCCATGCAATAACAAAATGACTATTAACATGAATAAAATGATACATGCTCAAAATGATGAAAGGACAATACTCAATTAATACATCATAAGTACATACAAGAAAACATATTCGAATATACTGTCGGGTCACAGACAATACAACAACCAAAAGGAAGGAGTCTAAAGTGATATAAGTAACTCCTGGGTATAAACCCGATATACAAAATGAATCCTATAAAGATTTAAAATGAATTAGGAAACGGCTACAATGCAAATCCCGCAACAGTCCGCATCTGTCACGGCTCCGAGAACACAGGATAGAAAAACATCGTCGGTATCCATGCGGTAGGACACCTGTAGTATATAATATATATATATATATAGCCAAAGAGAAATATAAACGTGTCAGAGCCCGAGGTGTAAAAGCATTTGTAGCAAGTGTATCAATAGTGCATAATAATTATAAATGTAATATCTCATAATTATAGTGGAGTCGCATTCTCGTGGAATCCCGAACTCACCCCTCAACTAAAGCGCGCTCCGAAGCGTATACCCCTAAACCTTAATTATTCAACCCAACTCATTATAGGGACAATCTACCCAATTTCCCCCATATCCTAAACCCGCATGACCACCACCCTACCATAAATCCGAAATCCATTCCATTCTAAATAAATTATAAATATAAACACATCTATATATATTACTAGGCTTTATCGGCTATAATTAATAGCCTAATCCTGTTATTAGTCTTAGCACGTCATACATTGTCTTTAGTTTTCATCTAAAGAATTTATTCTCCAAACAACATACCTCCGAGTGCTAAGGACAAAACTTCTCTCCACTCCCAACATTGCACTACGTTTCGTGCGTGGGGCGTCTCACAAAGCGAAATCCAAACAAGGAACCCGCCGATACACTACTCCTTGACAATGTTGATCGTTGAGATCTATTGTGCCCTCAACCCACAACCTATAACTCCCGCTATTTACCAGGAATAACTATCTCCAAGTATATAAGTAATATATCACCTAGAATCCTTAGGGTCTATATAACATTATCATAGTTATATACGCACGATTATTCAACCCTATCAAGCATGTACACCTAACACATAAAATGTACATCTTAAAACGATCGTATCACATTCTCCCGTAAGGCAAATATATATCATTACCCTAGTTACATAACACAATTATACAATCATATAACCACGCACATATACCACACAAGATACACATTTTGAAACACTCACACCAATATACGATCATAGGATACCAATCTACTGCACGATGCTATCATCTTCTAGGAATTACTCTCTTTATCCCGGGTTACCATCCACCTGACTATTATCACACCGCCATGGTTATAAAAACAAAACACATAGTATGGGAAGCGGTCATAGTTCATAACCGAAAGTGAGAACGAATCATACCCAAGACTTCTTCCCCCAAAATGAAATTACACAATAAATAGAGGACGACTATGACCTGGGGACTATATGCACCCTGCTCCTCAAGCCAGGGGCCTCACCCACATCGTGTAACCTCCCATGATAGCATGTGATGGGTATGCCACACCATAAGTGTATATATATATATATATATATATCATTCACAGCAGATATACATACTTATGGTCACATCATACATACTAACCATCACATACAATATATGCATTCACACCATATACACGCACATATAAATACATCTATATATATACGTACCAACAAATCCCAATACGTATGTATAATGGTACTAAAATCGGGTATGTATAGACAATTCTCACTATACTAACTAATGCCATAACGCGTACCTACTCATTTCATTTCCTTACAATCCTTCACTTGCAACTCACCCATCCATCATACTTATTTTGTGAATAATCTCCCAATACATCCAACATTAAGTATACTATCTCAAAATTAAACGCACATCTCAATCATAATACACATACCATCAATATCCGGATGCATACCAGCATCCCTTAATCATTCCGGATATAAGTATAAACACAACTTAATAGTCGGTATCCTACGAGCTCCATCCTTATTCAATTAGAACCCCATAATACCTCGGAATATCTGTCTTTAATTGCACATAAATGTATAATAACTATCTCGGCTATAAGTACATACACCCAACTATTCTAATCGATAATGTACTAGAACATATACCGTGATACCATTTGACTTCAAAAGAACATAAGTGAAAAGGGACTATCTCTACGAGTTACAACTAACTCATGATAACCCACCACAATTATATTTATATAATCCGCCTATCTTTCAGTCCCACAATCGTTTCCTTACTAAAAGAGGCATCATACCCTCATAATCCATTTCTAACATAGGTCTGAATGCCCCTATTCATCCTAAGGCACAAATCCCTTAATATTATATCATAACCCTCCATAATAATTCCATTAAGAAGGCCCTAAAGAATAAAACCCAAAATAAAAGGGGGTAAAAGAAAATCCCATTATTGGGCTCAAAATAGAGGACCGGTCGACCGGCCCCAGACCCTCGGTCGACCGCGGTTCTAAAATTTGCCCTACGAAGAATGCAATAGGATTTTCCCCTGAGGCGCGGTCGACCGACCGCCTGGCCGCGATTGACCGACCATACCAGATATTCGGCCATTTCCCTTTTACGGACGAACCCTAATTCTTCAAATACCCAAATTTATCAACTTTTAACTATTATTCTTCCACCAAATTAGGTTCTTAACATCAGAACTCATATAAAAATCAACCCCACTGATTATACAACCTCAAATTCATTTACAAATATCAATTTCTAAGATTTAACCTATAAAATCTAGGTTTTGATATATATACCCAAAATCCTATTCTTTTGTCCACAAATTATGAAATAAAATACACAAATGAATTATTTAGCAAGATTAAACTTTGTCTCGAAATTGTAGAGGTTGAATCATCCTCGAGATCGCATATTGGCCGAAAATCTCCAAGCTCCAAGCTTGCTCTTCTCTCTTCTTTCTTTCCTCTTCTCCCTCTCTCTCTAGGGCTTTTTCTCCCTCTCTTAATCTCAAAATGAGATTTTTAATCTCCCAAAGGCTTTATAAGCCTAATATCCAAGATACCCACTTTAAATGGTAATACACACTTTAAATGACTCATTTAGTCCAATTCAAGTCAAACTAACCTTAAAATATTCCGAAACCGAAATAAAACCCAAAGACAGTCAATTTGACAATCTCAACCCATCCAGAATCAACTGCACACTCAGAATCGTCATCCAAACTACTTTATAACATCCTCTGGTTTTGACTTCAATTGCCAAACTTTAAAATTCTTCAATTTAAATAAACTTATTTCTCCCAAATAAATTAAATTTTCAGTCCCAAAAATCGTGGGGTGTTACAGACTTCCCCCCTTACAAAAATTTCGTCCTCAAAATTTAGATCAGCCTAGGACTCTGAACCTCAACTGGTTCCTATGTCTACCCTCCAGATCACTATACTTATCTCCCCCACTCCTCACCCCGTACCCGAGCTTAACTCGTAAAAATATACCCTGGCTCCACTAGCCTCAAATCATAATATAACCCTCAATAGATTAATCTATAATAGTGTACAAAGTATATAAAATTTTAAAATTTCCACTGGTTGAAATCTTCTCAATTCCTGACATTCGCTAATTTCATGCGGGGGAGGTCTCGTAAGCGAAATCCAAACAAGGAACCCTCCCAATACACTACTATGTAGCTATGTCGGGGATTGAGATCAGATGAACCAGGGTTAAGGTTTTATAAACGATTTTTGAATCATAGATATGGCCCGGAGGCCTATATAATAATATAATATAAAAATCATTCCATCTCTTTCGACACGAAACAAACACCTTATATTCAAGACACAAGGCCTCAACGAATATAATACTCCTACCAACAGCTAGTCCTCAAAACTTGTACAACCATGAGCTAAATTCCCCGCTCAATAATGATCTGTTAAACTCTGAACCTCCTCAGTGGTACAAATCCTTTATATCACATCAAATCCTTTACTACCAATACATGCACCTAGCCTAACAAAAAAAAGAAAAGAAAAACGATAACCTTATCGTTACTACTTAACAAATCTTAACAGTTCACACTTTCGAAAATGAAAAGGCACAACTCTCGACTAGCCCATCACAAAACAATCTATTGTCCCAAAAGATCCCATCCAAATGCCACACATACTCACTCCTTCCTCCAAGGGAATTTTATACACAGTTATAGTTATAGAGGCTAACCTCTCATTCAACCTTTACATGCAACGCTCCTAATACTACGTAAAGCATGACCTAAGGCCAAAGGAAGGTATTCTACATCATACCTCCATATTTCAATCGCTTCACTTCATTCATAGGTCCCTGTTCTAAGCCCTCTACTTCTTCCAGTACAATCCTTCTTCCTAGGGTCCATTTTTCCTCAAAATAAACATATTTCCGATAGTTCTTCCTCTCCATCCTGTAGGACAAAGCGCTATTATAACCCTCGATAATCCCGCCTAATACCCCGTCGTGGTGATAATCTCACTCTACTGGTATCAACTCCTTTAATCCTACTTGATGAACCCAAGTCTCTAAATTTCCTACTCTCTTTCGAAAAGAAGACGACACTTCTATTAATGTGACAAGGCCACACACCCCACATCGGTGAAAGTCAGCAACACCGGGTTCCCCAACAGATGCTAACGAATTTCTCAATCTAAACCTCCCAAGTACTTCACTATTCACTTCTTCTCCATATATACCTCGTCGGGCGTAAATCTCGCCAATCGAGTAGATTCTTCTCCGTACTTAATCACTATTAAAATCACCTTGACTCACATCCAGTAAACCTCTTCCTCATCAATTGACTGTGGCATCACTACCTCAAAAGGCACATGAGCAAAAAGAAAAGTACTACTACAATTGGCATCAATCGTTTTCTCCTCCTCATTTCCGTCAGAATCACGAAAAGAAAATACTTCCAGTCAAAGCATATCCAAAATATGTTATGGGCATTTCATCTCTCTGCACTCAACCCTCCAAAGGTGCCTTTGTACATCCTGCTTCCACTGACTTACCATTATTGCATCAGCTCCCTCCGAAGAGCCTAAAGGATGTCCTTTACTAAAGGTTTCTAGTACTTTTTTCCCACACAAATGGTCCTGGGTGGTCTTGAACCATCGAAACTGTAGCGTGCCACCGCAGAAATGGCAGCACCTACTATCCATGCCATAAAATTGGCACCTTCTGCTGCAGTCACAGTCCCTATGGGAATTTGGGGTCCCACACTCTCAGCCCCTTTATTTGCCCTACCTGGACAACTTCTTCTTGGTGACGTCTGAGACGAAAGCAACTGTATCAGAACGTCGTTCAAGCAATTTCATATCACAGAATAAAATAAACGTAGTGAATACAATAATCCTAATAGTAGGGCTCTACATCAAGGACGCTAACGAAAGAATGCAGAAAATCGGTACAGATCCTAAGGACACTAGAACCTGATGCACTCATACCATTTGTGACACCCCGCTTAAAATAATAACAGGTGGTCAGCCCTATACTAAAATTAATCAGGAATCTCAGATGGATCATTCTCAGCATCGACTAATAATACTAAAATAAATACAGCTCACTACTCGAAACTATAAAAAGCGAATGCCAAAAAATTTAAAACATAACATAAACATCCATCCAATAACAAAATGACTATTAACATGAGAAAATGATGCATGCTCAATATGATGAAAGGACAATACTCAATTAATACATCAAAAGTACATATAAGAAAACATACCCGAATATGCTGTCGGGTCACAGACAATACAACAACTAAAAGGAAGGAGTCTAAAGTGCTATAAGTAACTCCTGGGTATAAACCCGATATACAAAATGAATCTTATCAAGATTTATAATGAAGTAGGAAACGACTACAATGCAAATCCCGCAACAGTCCGCATCTGTCGCGGCTCCGAGAACACAAGATAGAACAATGTCGTCGGTATTCATGCGGTAGGACACCTGTAGTATACAATATATATATATAGCAAGAGAGAAATATAAACGGGTCAGAGCCCGAGGTGTAAAAGCATTTGTAGCAAGTGTATTAATAGTGCATAATAATTATAAATGTAATATCTTATAATTATAGTGGAGTCGCACTCTCGTGGAACCCCGAACTCACCCCTCAACTAAAGCGCGCTCCTCAGCGTATACCCCTAAACCTTAATTATTCAACCCAACTCATTATAGGGACAATCTACCCAATTTCCCCCATATCCTAAACCCGCATGACCACCACCCTACCATAACTCCGAAATCCTTTCCATTCTAAATAAATCATAAATATAAAGACATCTATATATATTACTAGGCTTTATCGGCTATAATTAATAGCCTAATCCAGTTATTAGTCTTAGCACGTCATACATTATCTTTAGTTTTCATCTAAAGAATTTATTCTCCAAACAACATACCTCCGAGTGCTAAGGACAAAAATTCTCTCCACTCCCAACATTGCACTACGTTTCGTGCGTGGGGCGTCTCGCAAAGCAAAATTCAAATAAGGAACTCGCCGATACACTACTCCTTGACAATGTTGATCGTTGAGATCCATTGTGCCCTCGACCCACAACCTATAACTCCCACTATTTACTAGGAATAACTATCTCCAAGTATATAAGTAATATATCACCTAGAATCCTTAGGGTCTATATAACATTATCATAGTTATATAAGCACAATTATTCAACCCTATGAAGCATTTACACCTAACACATAAAATGTACATCTTAAAACGCTCATATCACATTCTCCGTTAAGGCAAATATATATCATTACCCTAGTTACATAACACAATTATACAATACTATAACCATGCACACATACCACACAAGATGCACATTTTGAAACACTCATACCAATATATGATCATAGGATGCCAATCTATTGCACGATGCTATCATCTTCTAGGAATTACTCTCTTTATCCCGGGTTACCATCCACCGGACTATTATCACACCGCCATGGTCATAAAAACAAAACACATCATCTGGGAAGCGGTCATAGTTCCTAACCGGAAGTGAGAACGAATCATAACCAAGACTTCTCACCCCAAAATGAAATCACACAATAAATAGAGGACGACTATGACATGGGGACTATACGCACCCTGCTCCTCAAGCCACAGTCCTCACCCACATCGCGTAACCTCCCATGATAGCATGTGTTGGGTATGCCACACCATAAGTATATATATATATATATATATATATATATATATATATATATATATATATATATATATATATATATATATATATATATATATATATATATACCAACAAATCCCAATACGTATGTATAATGGTACTAAAATCAGGTATGTATAGACAATTCTCACTATACTAACTAACGCCATAACGCGTACCTACTCAATTCATTTCCTTACAATCCTTCACTTGCAACTCACCCATCTATTATACTTATTTTGTGAATAATCTCCCAATATATCCAACATTAAGGATACTATCTCAAAACTGAATGCACATCTCAATCATAATACACATACCATCAATATCCGGATGCATACCAGCATCCCTTAATCATTCCAGATATAAGTATAAACACAACCTAATAGTCGATAACCTACGAGCTCCATCCTTATTCAATTAGAACCCCATAATACCTCATAACATCTGTCTTTAATTGCACATAAATGTATAATAACTATCTAGGCTACAAGTACATACACCCAACTATTCTAATCGGTAATGTACTAGAACATATACCGTGATAACACTTGACTTCAAAAGAACATAAGTGAAAAGGGACTATCTCTACAACTTACAACTAACTCATGATAGCCCACCACAATTATATTTATATAATTTGCCTATCTTTCAGTCCCACAATCGTTTTCTTACTAAAAGAGGCATCATACCCTCATAATCCATTTCTAACATAGGTCCGAATGCCCCTATTCATCCTAAGGCACAAATCCCTTAATATTATATCATAACCCTCCATAATAAGTCCATTAAGAAGTCCCCTAAGAATAAAACCCAAAAGAAAAGGGGGTAAAAGAAAATCCCATTATTGGGCTAAAAACATAGGATTGGTCGACCGGCCCCAGACCCCCGGTCGACCGCGGTTCTAAAATTTTCCCTACGAAGAATGCAGTAGGCTTTTCCCCTGAGGGCCGCGATCGACCGACCATACTAGATATTCGACCATTTCCCTTTTACGGATTAACCCTAATTCTCCAAACACCCAAATTTATCCACTTTCAACTATTAATCTTCCACCCAATTAGGTTCCCAACATCAGAACTCATATAAAAATCAACCCCACTCATTATACAACCTCAAATTTATTTACAAACATCAATTTCTACGATTTAATCTATAAAATCTAGGTTTTTGATATATATACCCAAAATCCTATTCTTTTGTCCACAAATTATGAAATAAAATACACATACGAATTATTTAGCAAGATTAAACACTTGCCTCAAAATTGTAGAGGTTGAATCATCCTCGAGATCGCGTAATGGCCGAAAATCACCAAGCTCCAAGCTTTCTCTTCTCTCTTCTTTCTTTCCTCTTCTCCCTCTCTCTCTATGGCTTTCTCTCCCTCTCTTTTAATCTCAAAATGAGATTTTCAATCTCCCAAAGGATTTATAAGCCTAATATCCAAGATACCCACTTTAAATGGTAATACACACTTTAAATGACTCGTTTACTCCAGTTCGAGTCAAACTAACCTTAAAATATTCCGAAATCGAAATAAAACTCAAGGACAATCATTTTGACTATCTCAACCCATCCGGAATCAACTGCGCACTCAGAATCGTCATCTTAACTACTTTATAACATCCTCTAGTTTTGACTTCAATTGCCAAGCTTTAGAATTCTTCAATTTAAATAAACTTATTTCTTCCAAATAAATTAAATTCTCAGTCCCAAAAATCGTGGGATTTACACGTATGTCTACCCCAACCTAGTCATCAATAATATTACCAACTAGGTTAATGACATGAACTTCTAAATATATCACAAGGGAGTAACCCGTATCACCCATACAATACGCTAATAATATTCTTATATGCCAATTACCCATTTTATATTCACTATTTTGATAGGAAGTCTTCTATCCACTGGAATTACTTTACTTATCCATACTTATACATTTTCTAATTTCACACATTAGAATCATCCATTATCAAATATATATATATAACATATGCACCCCTTGGTTAAGACCACTTGGCGCAATGCATACTCTGTTATCGTGTCCCGGTGCATCACTCGTTGCATAAAGGACGATTGGTTCGACGTCTCTCACGAACCGTAAATGTCATAACATAAATATTGGATGCGAGCATACTCACCAGTTAAATGGGTCACGCACATACCTACGCTCACATTCAACCATCGAAACTATCCTATGTAACAGATAGCATGTATCCAAGTTCATATGCTTTGGGTACAAGTCAAATATCCCCCCATCGGGTCACCCAGAATATGACTGTCCACTGCGCTAAATCTCCGCCCGATAGCAAGCAGCGTAGGTATGCTATACACACAATAATGATAAACATATAATAATAATAATAATAATAATAATAATAATAATAATAATAATAATAATAATAATAATAATAATAATAATAATAATAATAATAATAATAATAATAATAATAATAATAATAATAATAATAATAATAATAATAATAATAATAGGCATTCCCGAAGCCTTATAACAACTTAGGTATTCACCCGACCCATATTTATATTTCTTCACATAGTATATTTCTCCTTACTACTTATGCAATTTACTCGATTATTCACTATCTCGAATTTCCCAAGGTTAATTCACCTATTCAATACTTAAGGTTTCATTCTAGGATTAATTCCCAAATAATTCTGCACTAAGTTAATATGAGTAAATGGAGGTATCCCTAACATAATTAACTAGGTAGCATGATGTGGGGAAAAATGGAATTTCTGGGCTTTCTGGGACATGTCGTCCGAACGAGTCAGCAGTTCGTTTGAACGACTTTGACTTCTCGTTCGAACGAGACTCCATCTCGCCCGAACGAGACTCCATCTCGTCCGAACGAGATGGGGTCTTTTCCTGCTTTGGCCAGACCTATTACGTTTTACTGTTCATACTCCGTCTTCCTCAAAATTTCAGTCCTAAAACCTCTAAATTTCTCAACCCCAACACCAAAACATCAATTCTAATTAATGTTCTAACATGTATAAATGATTTCCCTTAACTTTGAACCATTAATTTATCATAAAACAGTTATAAAATCCAAAATCCCCAATTTAACAATTCAAAACCCTAGTTCATCAAATTTCCATACAAGAGCATCAATTTCAATTTCGTCCATCATTAATACTCATTAATTTGGAATTTATAAACTATCTACATGAGGTATTTATCCTAGTTCGTTTTTCAGATTTCAATTCATGTTCTTAAATCTCCAATTTCATCAAAACTCATAAATCAAAAGTGACCGACACCAATATGAACATATTTATTGCTATGAATCGCAAGTAATAAACACTTGACTTTTTTTTCGACGGTCTGATCCGCTGTTGATATGGGTATTAGTGAGTTCCTTGTCTCGCAATTGTAATACCCCGTATTTTCATGCTATATTAATTTGGGGATTTATTAAATTTAATGTGAATTAATTATTTAATAAAAATCCGGAAATTAATTATGTTATAATTATTAACGTGATGAGAGTTAGTAATTATGGGAAATTTTTTTAATATTACTGATGAGAAAAGTAATATATAATAGTGGTCATATTAAATATCACGAGTGAATAAAATGACAATTTTGGAAATTTGAGCCGGGACGCGCCCGTGTTGCGTCGGGACTAAATATTGATAAATAAAAGTGAATATTTTATAAGTTGTTCGTATGGTTGTTTTGAGTGCGCCAACGGGTCCGGAAGGGTTGAGATAGTCAGAAAAGTATACCCGGGGGTTTGATTTGGGTCTCGGGGCGTTTTTAGGCCTAATTAGTACCCCGGGAGGGTATTTTAGTCATTTTGTATTTTTGGGTAATTAAACCCACGAAAATTAAAGGAGTTATATCATATGTTTAGGTTATCTCCTAGGGTTAGAAAACTCAAAACACAAGAACGGCCATTGGAGAGGAGATAGCTCTCAAGGCATTCCAAGGCTCAAAACTCACCCGTTTGCACCGCCGCCACCGCGTAGATCGCGAGATGGGGAACGCAACCACGCCAAATTCAACACCAAACCAGACTTTGGAAAATCCCAGGCAAGTGTTTATCTTGCTTATTTCGTTGATGCATCTTTCATATTGGTTTAGGAACGATTAGGATGATTTATATGGAAGAAAAACCCGATTTGAGTTAGGAAATTTCATGTAGTTATGGTTTAAATGAAAATTCTGGAAACCCTTTGTCATGTAAAGGAATAGATCACGAATTTATGATGTTGTAGATGAATAAAATTCTGGAAAAGATGGATTAAGACTATGTTAATGAAATTCTAGGGTTCTTGAGGTTTTATATGAATTTGGGGCTTGTTAATCCATGCTTATTAATGGAAATTTGCATGCTTCGCGTAAAAGATGTATGGAATGAATTTATATAATTAGTAGTATGATTTTCTGGACGTTTGGGTATGGAAAGTTAGGATTTGGATGAAGTTTTGTGAGAAAACCCGTAACTGCAAAACTGCAGAATTCGCCATACCTGCTTGATCGATTGATCGAGCCAAGAGCTTCGATCGATCGATCGAGCCCCTAATCTCGATCGATCGACCCCTCCTGGCAGACTTGAGTTCCTTTTTAAAATGGTTGAATTGATTCGAAATAAAGAAAACTCCTTAGACATCCTTGATAAAATAATTTGGGAGATAATGATGACCAGTAGGATTCATTAATGAATAAGAGACCTTTAATGTAACGCGAAACCTATATTTTTGGGATATTTTACCTAAGGGATAATGTAAGTATATATTAAAGGGGAGAGAAACGTAAGAGAGTTACGTTCGAACATAAATGAATACCTACTGAATTGTACATTTGGAAGAATAGAGTCCATGAGGGTTACGTAGTAAGTTGGAAAAACCCTTCGAATTAAAGTTAGAAACGAACCATTATTACGTGATAAATAATAATGGGAAAATAAGGATAAATGTTGTGAACATGGGTTATGGGATAAACCTAAATTGATATAATAAAAGTGGTATATTTATATGATTGTGAATGCATATATTATATACTTGTGAAAATCATACCCACGCTACTTGCTATCCATGAGGTTGCCGCGCTGGGAC
The DNA here is from genome assembly GCA_949130495.1 of Sambucus nigra. Taxonomy (NCBI): domain Eukaryota; kingdom Viridiplantae; phylum Streptophyta; class Magnoliopsida; order Dipsacales; family Adoxaceae; genus Sambucus; species Sambucus nigra. The sequence goes on from OX422214.1 coordinate 510,132,910, forward strand.
GATCTTATCCTGTGTTGCCTTATGGGGGATATTGACTCGTACCCTAGGAGATAGATATCCTTGGTACAGGCTATCGATTTGATAGTTCAGACGGTCCTAAGAGACGTGGGTATGTGCCATCCTCTTAGAGACTTGGTATCTATGCTTCGCCTCAATATTGTTGTGTATGTGTTAATACAATTCATGAGTGATTCCGAAATTGTATTCCCCTTAATACGAGTGATACGGGGTTTGGATAGTAGAGTATGCCCGCACCATAGTTTTTATGTGGGGTGCTGTTATGATATATATATTTTACGAGTAGTTAATATATATATGAAATTCTGAAATCTGGAACTGCCTACTGTGATTTGATATGTAGGACATGGTCGATGACTCAAATTGTAATACTTGTTTTGAGAAAGTATAATATGACACTGGAAAACTTTATAAATTAATAAAGTTAAAACGAGAATTTTGGATACTAATTGAAATCTTCTTTTCAAACAATTGTATTGTTCAGTTTTAAATCCTGCGAATAACCTAAGATAAGTTAAATCATTGGGGAAAGATAGTGTAATATATGACGAGATAGACCACTGGGAAGGTTAGTGCAATAGGTGTGCACATTAGAAGAGAGGTGAGAATTTCTCAAGAGAGTGTCGCACTAATATGTTGTTGCATTGGCCTGTATCAATTTAAATACTTGTTAAACGAATTTTTTAAATCATATACACTATCGGGCTCTGACCCGTTTCTATTTCTCTTTCTCTCTCGTATATATATGTATATATTACAGGTGCCTAGCCACAGGGGCGTCTTGCTTAGGATCCCTTGGGAGAAACGTGATGCAGCTTAGGTGGGAGTTGCAGGCCACTTGCTTAGACGATTTCATTTACTTGATTCCACTTCTATCATTCTCAGTTATTGGGCATGTGTCGCCCTTTCCACTATTTATCTGTTTTATTGGGATATTTGTATTTCAGTTATTTCTAGTACTGTTACTTTGGGATTTATTCAGCATGAATGTTTTACTCTAAGTTTTAAATGTTGGGATTTTGAATGTTGAATGTTTAAATTAATTGGATTATGTTCCAGGATAATTGTAGTATGATTCTTACTTATTGAAAATGTTGTTAATAAATAAATAAATAATTTTATTTTCTTTAAAAATAAAATTTGGAAAGAAATGTTTAAAATTGGTTTTGACACTTAGCTTAATTAAATAGGGTGTTAAATTTGGAAAAGTTACTTTTACGACAGTGATGCTAAGAATGAACCAACTGTTCACCTTGATTTTAATTTAATAAAGGAGTGATCGCCCGGTATCTAATTAGGCGGGGTGTCACAGGTGGTATCAGAGCATCAGGTTCTAGTGTCCATAGGATCTGTATGGCTTATTTTCGCTTTCAGCTTAACGTTTTTGCTATAGAGCCCTATTTTTAGGATTGTTGTATTTTCGCTTTTACGTTATGTCTTCAGCCATTTGGGATTTGATAATGACTGTAGACTAATAAACTTCTTCATGTTTCAGATGCCTCCGAGACGTGCACCGAAGGATAGGCGTGCCCAGGCCGAGCAGCCAACAGCTCTGGCACAAGGCACTATGAATGCTAATAAAGTAGTCGCCATTGTTGCTCAGGCGGTGAATGCCGCGCTAGCGGTGGTTCAGCAGGCTCCACCCCAGATTCAGGCAGTGGCGCCAGTACCAGCACAGCTTGCATCTGCATGGGAGAGGGTTAGGGATGCTTTTCAGAAGGCACATCCCCCTGAGTTCTCTGGTAGCTCAGATATCGTCACAGTCAGCCAATGGAAGAAAGTCATCCAGTGGCATCTTCGTATGTATGAGTGCACCGACGTGCAAAGGCAGTTATTGGCTTCCTTTAAGCTGGTGGGGGCCGCTTTGCAATGGTGGGAGTCCACTACCACCTTGGAGGAGAGGGACACGATCTCTATTCAGTCGTTCTGGGAGCGATTTGACCGCAAGTACTTTCCACCCGCCGTGCAGACTGAGATGAGGCGGAAATTACTGAATTTGAAACAGGAGAACTCTACCGTAGCTGAGTATGAGGAGGAGTTCACGAGACTTCTCACCATCGTGCCAGATGAGGCACCTACTGAGGGTAAGAAGATAATGCTATTTGTGGACGGGTTAGCTTGGAGGATCCGCCAGCACCTTATAGGGAATTTATCTCTGAGTACTTTCACTGATGTACTCAATGCTGCGTTACTACATTGCCAGGATCACCGCTTCCATCTGCAGGGAAGCAGGAGAGTCCAGCCAGCAGGGCAGGACCGGGGGTAATAGTGCTAGTGGGGCACCATCTCATGGACAAACTCGTCAGCACGAGCAGAGTTCCCATCAGGGGGACCCTGCTAAGCGATTCCGTTCAAGTGATTCCAGGCAGGGATTTGGGGGTTATAGGCAGGGCCAGCAAGGCCAACACCGACAGCAGGGCCAGCAGCAGGGCCAACATCGTGTTCATTAGGGCCAACAGGGCCAGTGGCATAGTGGTAACGGCCAACAGGGCCGTGGTCAGCAGGGTCAGAGGGGAGGCAACTTCAAAGGCTGATGTTTTGGGTATGGTAAGCACGGCCATAGGCGCCAGGATTGTTCGGAGGGAGATAGGGCCCCACAGCAGCAGGGTGCCCGTAATGAGCCACAGAGACCACTTTTTCCGACTGCCCTCCCAGCTCCGGCCTAGGTGCCAGCCCTACCAGCCATTCCAGCAGCTCCAGTGCAGCAGGGGTAGTTACAGTACAAACGTGTCTATAACGTCCACCAGGCAGCAGCTCCACAGGCACCACCCGCGATTGAGGGTATGTTTCCTATCCATGGTACTATAGGTTGGGTTTTGTATGATACTGGGGCGACGCATTATTTTATAGCTACGCATTTTGCGAAGGCCTTAGGGTTGTTAGCCACAACAGAGAGCACAGTGACGTGTGTAGACTCACCACTGGGGAGTGGGTCGCTTATCTTCTTTATATGCCGGGGAGTGGGGGTAGAGATTGGTAGTTTGGTATTACCTGTGGACATGTTAGTCTTAGATATGCATGAGCATGATGTTATTATCGGTATGGATTGGCTCGCAGCTTATAGAGCCATGATTGATTGCTTCGGTGGGAGCATTATTTTTGCCATTCTGGGGCAAGAGATGTTTATAGTGGCAATGCCTCGCCCAGAGGGAGGTTCGACCGCCCATTTGTATTATATAGAGGAGGATACCTCTAAGGAGGTTGTGATTCCGTTAGACTCGATTCCAGTTGTTCGTGAGTATTTCGATGTATTCCAGGAGATACCAGGCCTACCCCCCAGTCAAGAGATAGACTTTGTCATAGATTTATTGCCAGATACGAGACCTATATCACGCGCTCCATACCGTATGGCTCCGGCAGAGATGCGAGAGTTACGAGATCAGATAGAGCAGCTGTTAGGTCAGGGCTTCATTCGCAGGAGTACCTCACCTTGGGGTGCTCCAGTTCTGTTTGTGAAAAAGAGAGATGGTTCACTGAGGTTGTGTGTGGACTACCGGGAATTGAACAAGGTCACGATACGGAATAAGTATATGTTGCCTCGAATCGATGATCTGTTCGACCAGCTGAGGGGAGCAACTTTCTTTTCGAAGATAGATCTGAGGTCGGGGTACCATCAGCTACGTATTAGAGAGCAGGATGTTTCAAAGACTGCCTTCTTGACGAGATATGGGTCTTACGAGTTCAGAGTGATGCCATTTGGTCTCACAAATGCTTCAGCCGTATTCATGGACTTAATGAACCGAGTATTCAGAAAGTTCTTGGATCAGTTTGTCATCGTCTTTATAGATGACATTTTGATATATTCACACTCCGAGGAGGAGCATGCCGAGCACTTGAGGCAGGTTCTTCAGACTCTACGAGAGCATCAGTTGTATGCTAAGTACGAGAAGTGCGGATTCTGGTTGCGAGAAGTACAGTTCTTGGGGCATGTTGTTTCTGAGCAGGGGATAGCAGTTGACCCGAGTAAAATGTCAGCGGTGAGGTAGTGGGGACAGCCCACGACACCGACGGAAGTGCGTAGTTTCTTGGGGTTAGCCGGATACTACAGGAGATTCATTCGGGGATTCTCCAAAATAGAGGGTCCATTGACGAACCTGACTCGCAAAGGGGTACCATATGTTTGGGATGATACTTGTCAATTGGCTTTCGACGAGCTGAAAGACAAGCTTACTTCAGCACCAGTCCTTGCTTTACCAAAGCCAGGTGTGGAGTACCTGGTTTACACCGATGCCTCTTTACGGGGACTTGGGGGAGTACTTCAGCAGGAAGAGAAGGCTATAGCTTTTGCCTCCCGCAAGCTTAAGCCGCATGAGAAGAATTACCCCACCCACGACCTGGAGTTAGCAGCGGTCGTTTTTGCATTGAGGATATGGAGGCACTATTTATTGGGTGAGAAATTCCGTTTGTTCACATATCACAAATCACTGCAGTACCTGTTCACTCAGCGAGAGCTGAATATGCGTCAACGCAGATGGTTAGAGTTTGTGAAGGACTATCAGTTCGACATACAGTATCATCCGGGGAAGGCCAACGTGGTTGCTGATACGTTGAGCCGTAGACCGATAAATGAGGTAGCGGACGTCTGGAAAGCGAAGTGGAAGGAATTGGGTCACCAAGACGCAGTAGCCCGTTCCTTCATATCTGTTATGACAGTCACACCCGAGATTGTTATGAGGGTGATACAAGCACAGACCACAGACCCGTTTTGCCAGGAGCAGATTGTATGACTTTTAGCCGAGGGTGCTGAGTCTTATTTTGTTAGTTCTGATGGGGGTTTGAGGTTTAATGGGAGATTGGTGGTTCCAGAAGGGGCATAATTGCGTCATGCAGTGATGACCCAATCTCACGGGTCCCGATTTGCAGTGCATCCTGGAGGAGATAAGATGTACCAGGATATGAGGAGGCAATTCTGGTGGAGTGGGATGAAGAAGGACATTGCTGAGTTCGTGTCCAAGTGTTCTACCTGCCAGCTGGTGAAGGTGGACCATCAGAAACCGTCAGGGTTGCTTCAGCCATTGGAAGTACCTGCGTGGAAGTGGGAGAGTATTTCCATGGATTTTATTACAGGGTTACCTACATCACAGCGGGGCCACGACTCCATTTGGGTGATTGTAGACCGTTTGACCAAGGTAGCTCATTTTCTGCCGGTGCAGACAGATTATACCACGGGTCAGTATGCTCAGTTGTTCATTTCTGAGATTGTCAGATTACATGGGGTGCCCCTGAATATTGTGTCAGATAGAGACAAGATTTTCGTGTCACGTTTCTGGGAAAGCTTTCAGGAGGCTATGGGTACTGAGTTGAGGTTGAGTTCAGCTTATCACCCACAGACAGATGGACAGACAGAGCGTACTAATCAGATGTTAGAGGATATGCTACACATGTGTGTTCTTGATTTTGGAGGAGGTTGGGAGCCACATCTTCCACTGGTAGAGTTTGCTTATAATAACTTTTATCAGTTTACGATTGGCATGGCTCCATTTGAGGCTTTGTATGGCAGGCCTTGTCGTTCTCCAACTTGTTGGCTCGAGGTGGGGGATAACAAGTTGCTAGGACCTGAGGTGATTCAGGGAACCTCCACGAGGATTGAGATGATTAGGAGTCGCATTCGAGTAGCCCAGGACAGGCAGAAGAGCTACGCCGATGCGAAACGGTTCTTTCGAGAATTTAATGTCGGGGACCAAGTGTTACTGAGTGTGTCTCCTATGAAGGGAGTGATGAGGTTCGGGAAGAAGGGGAAATTGGCTCCGAGGTACGTAGGACCATTTCCTATCATCGAGAGGATTGGGCCAGTTGCATACAGATTAGGACTGTCATAGCATTTACATCGCATTCACGATGTATTCCACATCTCGTTGTTGAGACGGTACCTTCGGGATGATATGGCCCATACTCACATCGCGATAGATGAGATAGACTTACAGCCTGATAGCTCTTACGAGGAGAGACCGGTGGCTATCCTAGACTATAGTGAGAGGAGATTGAGGTCGAAGATAGTTCCACTTGTACGGGTCCAGTGGGAGCACCATAATGTGGAGGAATCCACTTGGGAGCGCGAGACCGATATGCGCGAGAGATATCCAGATTTGTTCTTACCAGGTATGCCTCATTTTTTCGAATTTCGGGATGAAATTCCGTTATTAGGGGGGAAGTATGTAATACCCCGTATTTTCATGCTATATTAATTTGGGGATTTATTAAATTTAATGTGAATTAATTATTTAATAAAAATCCGGAAATTAATTATGTTATAATTATTAACGTGATGAGAGTTAGTAATTATGGGAAAATTGTTGAATATTAATGATGAGCAAAGTAATATATAATAGTGGTCATATTAAATGTCACGAGTGAATAAAATGATAATTTTGGAAATTTGAGTCGGGACGCGCCCGTGTCGCGTCGGGACTAAATATTGATAAATAAAAGTGAATATTTTATAAGTTATTCGTATGGTCGTTTTGAGTGCGCCAACGCGTTCGGAAGGGTTGAGATAGTCAGAAAAGTATACTCGGGGGTTTGATTTGGGTCTCGGGGCATTTTTAGGCCTAATTAGTACCCCGGGAGGGCATTTTAGTCATTTTGTATTTTTGAGTAATTAAACCCACGAAAATTAAAGGAGTTATATCAGATGTTTAGGTTATCTCCTAGGGTTAGAAAACTCAAAACACAAGAACGACCATTGGAGAGGAGAGGAGAGAGCTCTCAAGGCATTCCAAGGCTCAAAACTCACCCGTTTGCACCGCCGCCAACGCCAACGCGTAGATCGCGAGACGGGGAACGCAACCACACCAAATTCAACACCAAACCAGACTTCGGAAAATCCCAGGCAAGTGTTTATATTGCTTATTTCGTTGATGCATCTTTCATATTAGTTTAGGAACGATTAGGATGATTTATATGGAAGAAAAACCCGATTTGAGTTAGGAAATTTCATGTAGTTATGGTTTAAATGAAAATTCTGGAAACCCTTTGTCATGTAGAGGAATAGATCACGAATTTATGATGTTGTAGATGAATAAAATTCAGGAAAAGATGGATTAAGACTATGTTAATGAAATTCTAGGGTTCTTGAGGTTTTATATGAATTTGGGGCTTGTTAATCCATGCTTATTAATGGAAATTTGCATGCTTCACGTAAAAGATGTATGGAATGAATTTATATAATTAGTAGTATGATTTTCTGGACGTTTGGGTATGGAAAGTTAGGATTTGGATGAAGTTTTGTGAGAAAACCCGTAACTGCAAAACTGCAGAATTCGCCATACCTACTTGATCGATCGATCGAGCCAAGAGCTTCGATCGATTGATCGAGCCCCTAACCTCGATCGATCGACCCCTCCTGGCAGACTTGAGTTCCTTTTTAAAATGGTTGAATTGATTCGAAATAAAGAAAACTCCTTAGACATCCTTGATAAAATAATTTGGGAGATAATGATGACCAGTAGGATTCATTAATGAATGAGAGACCTTTAATGTAAGGCGAAACCTATATTTTTGGGATATTTTACCTAAGGGATAATGTACGTATATATTAAAAGGGAGAGACACGTAAGAAAGTTACGTTGGAACATAAATGAATACCTACTGAATTGTACATTTGGAAGAATAGAGTCCATGAGGGTTACGTAGTAAGTTGGAAAAACGCTTCGAATTAAAGTTAGAAACGAACCATTATTACGTGATAAATAATAATGGGAAAATAAGGATAAATGTTGTGAACATGGGTTATGGGATAAACCTAAATTGATATAATAAAAGTGGTATATTTATATGATTGTGTATGCATATATTATATACTTGTGAAAATCATACCCACGCTACTTGCTATCCCTGAGGTTGTCGCGCTGGGACGATCTTATCCTGTGTTGCCTTATGGGGGATATTGACTCGTACCCTAGGAGATAGATATCCTTGGTACAGGCTATCGATTTGATAGTTCAGACGGTCCTAAGAGACGCGGGTATGTGCCATCCTCTTAGAGACTTGGAATCTATGCTTCGCCTCAATATTGTTGTGTATGTGTTAATACAATTCGTGAGTGATTTTGAAATTGTATTCCCCTTAATACGAGTGATACGGGGTTTGGATAGTAGAGTATGCCCGCACCATAGTTTTTATGTGGGGTGCTGTTATGATATATATATTTTACAAGTAGTTAATATATATATGAAATTCTGAAATCTGGAACTGCCTACTGTGATTTGATATGTAGGACATGGTCGATGACTCAAATTGTAATACTTGTTTTGAGAAAGTATAATATGACACTGGAAAACTTTAAAAATTAATAAAGTTAAAACGAGAATTTTGGATACTAATTGAAATCTTCTTTTCAAACAATTGTATTGTTCAGTTTTAAATCCTGCGAATAACCTAAGATAAGTTAAATCATTGGGGAAAGATAGTGTAATATATGACGAGATAGACCATTGGGAAGGTTAGTGCGATAGGTGTGCACATTAGAAGAGAGGTGAAAATTTCTCAAGAGAGTGTCGCACTAATATGTTGTTGCATTGGCCTGTATCAATTTAAATACTTGCTAAACGGATTTTTTAAATCATATACACTATCGGGCTCTGACCCGTTTCTATTTGTCTCTTGTATATATATGTATATATTACAGGTGCCCAGCCACAGGGGCGTCTTGCTTAGGATCCCTTGGGAGGAACGTACTGCAGCTTAGGTGGGAGTTGCAGGCCACTTGCTTAGACGATTTCATTTGCTTGATTCCACTTCTATCATTCTCAGTTATTGGGCACGTGTCGCCCTTTCCACTATTTATCTGTTTTATTGGGATATTTGTATTTCAGTTATTTCTAGTACTGTTACTTTGGGATTTATTCAGCATGAATGTTTTACTCTAAGTTTTAAATGTTGGGATTTTGAATGTTGAATGTTTAAATTAATTGGATTATGTTCCAGGATTATTGTGGTATGATTCTTACTTATTGAAAATGTTGTTAATAAATAAATAAATAATTTTATTTTCTTTAAAAATAAAATTTGGAAAGAAATGTTTAAAATTGGTTTTGACACTTAGCTTAATTAAATAGGGTGTTAAATTTGGAAAAGTTATTTTTACGACAGTGATGCTAAGAATGAACCAACTGTTCACCTTGATTTTCATTTAATAAAGGAGTGATCACCCGGTATCTAATTAGGCGGGGTGTCACAGCGATCTACACTTTGGTATAGTTTTTGGTGTGCGTTATTGAGTTAGGCACCAAGAACACCAATAACTTCTTCTTCCTTTCTCTGTGACTTTCTCTTTTCTCTCACGTAGGTATAGAGTTGATAACTCCCAACTAACCCATGTACATCTATCTTTTATTTCCCAATTTTCTTCCATATTATTACTCCAAAATTTCAAAGGACAAATATACCCCTTTGGGGTGCCGGTTAGACCTAAAATTACCCCGGAGTCCAAATAAGATGCCCGGGTAGAGTTTTTTTACTATCTCGACCCTTACGGACTCAATGACGCACTCGAAATTACCATGCGAGTTATAAAAAAATAATTTATCATTTTATTCCATGCAATTAGTCCCGATACGACTCACACGCGCGTCCTATCTTAAAATACCAAACTATCGTATTTCGCACTTTGATAATTTATAAAAATTATATAATTCCGTATTATATATACCCACGGTAATAATCAATAATTTCCATCAATAAGTATTAACCCCTGGCACGCTAGTTAATAATTATTTGAAATTCGGATTAATTAATAATTAAATTTTCCGATCTTTTTAATTTAATTATTCCAACAATAATAATTAATCCCATAATTATTTAATATCATAAAAATACGTGGTATTACACATGTACCTGGTTTCTGCTTCAAGAAGGGCATGGATAACGTTGTAGGTCGGTCCCTGCTCTCTGTCATGTAGACGAATCAACACCGCACTGGTTGTGTGCCTTAAAACAACCAAATATATATACAAGTCTTCTCCTTATAAAGAGTTCTATTGATAAGGGTCGTTCGGTTAGCTTATCTTAGCTGATGTGATCTTTGAGATTTGATATTATCTTTTAAAATTCGGGGTATCTGGGTCGATCGTTAATCGCGTGTTTCTCACATGATGTACCACATGTTCGGTCACGTGGCAACAATTCAATCTTGTTCCCTTCAACTGTATTTTGAAAAATAAATAATAACTTTCTTTTATTCTTCAATAAAATTGTATATATTTTTATTGTAATTTGAGTAAGGTGCAAAGTACAAAAGTTTAGTTTATTATTTCTATTTTTAAATAATTGTTTTCATTGTGATAAATAAAGAGTATGCGTTTGTGTGTGTGTGTGTATATATATATAGGGAGAGGTTCAGAAGTGAACATAAAAGATTAACATTTTAATGAACCTTAACAAAAAATACCTAACACCTAATAAATTCATATGTTGTAATTGGTCCGTGCCAGCAGCAACGAACATGCGTGTAACGCGCTTGCGGAAACGGGCACGCGTGTATTAAAAAAGACGAGTGTCACACGCGTGTCCGTTGCCGCTGGCGCGGACCAATTACAACATATGAATTAAAATTAAATGGGTGTTAGGTATTTTTTGTTAAGGTTCATTAAAAGTTCATCTTTTACGTTCGCTTTTGAACTTTTCCCATATATATATATATATATATATATATGGTGTCTCCTCATGCTATTGTGCCATATATCCACACTAAATACAAATAGTTATGTTAAAAACGGTGTCTCTTCGTATAAATTTATATGAACCATCCTTTCTCTCAATTAATAAATATTAATATTTATAAAATAAATAATTTTTTATATATAACTCATTTTTTTAATTAAAAAATGTACAGTTTTCCAAAACAGTTTATAAATTCCGAACGTTAACATTGCTTTATAAAAATATTTTTTTCTTAAAAAATTTGTATTTATATTTATAGAACAACCTTTTAAAAGACAATTTATATAAATAAATGAAGTTAAAAGTTTCAGTTTTTAGAAAACTACTTTATAAAAATACAATTTTTATTTATAATAAAATATTTTATACTTATCTTTATAAAATTAGGTTTTATTAAAAAAATTATAAAAAAAGTGTTGACACTATAATTTTATAAAAAATGACGATTTATTTATATTTTTATAAAACTAGTATTGTTTAAAAAAATAATATATATATATATATAAATAAAATAGAATGAAGGCCACACGATGCGTGGCCGAATATATATATTTTTAATTATAAAAAATGCACAAATTCATTGTTAGGAAAACAATTAAGAGTTGTAGTTTCAAATAACACAACTATTCCTAGTTGTTTGATTAATCCCTGAATGCTATTAAATTTTTTTTTGTTAACGTCGTATTCTACTTATTTTTTCTTAATTTGTTGGTAATTGATTGTTGATCTAAAAATAGTGCCCCCTTGTCATGACATTGATCAGTCCTAGAAACTGATCAGTTGTAGCTAATATTCTGCCAAAATAGAAATAAAAATTAAATTAAAACCAAGAAATTTTGTAATGTAAAAAATTACTACTGAAACTCAAAAAAATTTACATAACTGATCCATACCTTCAAACACCTCAAAATTTGCATAACTGATCCATACATTCGAAACAAATTTATAATAGTCCAATAAGAAAAGTATTTTTCTTCCATGGCACATGCCTCAAAATTTGCATAACTAATTCATACCTTCAAATGCTTTATGATATCAACTTAGAAATGAAGAGTACTTTTTGCACTGTGGACATGAAAGGCTTGTTACTCGTGGAAGCAATTGGTCTTTCTTAGATGGATGAAACAACAGCATGGCACAGAAACGAAAACACAAGATGACTAAATACATATAGTTCTTCTTATTTCCTTCAATGGGTGCAATTGTATGTATTGGTAGGAAGCCGATAGTAAACCACAAAGAAGTTATTTAAACAAAATATTATATGAAATTCTCAGCTTAAATAATTTTGTAAATACTTATATTTAGTCTTAAAATTTAATAAATATTTAGAACTACTAATGGCTGTAAGCTTAAAGAAATCTCTTAACCATACATAAAAAATTTGATCATAGAATTGAAAATACCCAAAAGAACTTCCTAAAATAAAATTTCTCTAAGGTACGCAAAAACTTATTAGAAATAATTACAATTTTCCTCAACCTCACATATTTAATAAACTCTACATATTTGTAGTAAAAAATAAAATTACCTTTCTCCTAAACTCTATCCATTGGTTAAGAACTAAGGAGAAATTTTGTACTTCTTTGTGCTTGGTACATTCGTTCCTATCCAACTTTAAACAATTTCACAGCTTGTGTAGGGATTTTTTTTATGGGCAAAATATTAGAGAGAGCGAGGAGATTGAGAATTAGGATCGGTGAGTCGTGGAGTAGATTTAAGAAGAGAGGGAAGTTCAAGGGTCATATTAATGATAAGTGGAGAAAATAAGTATAAAATATAAACACTACCGTCATGTATAGGCTTAAAGGCAAGAGAATAGTAAATTATAATAGGAAGAGCATGTGCCAGATTCTCCTAATGTTGAACTTCTATTTTATATATATACATAGATGTGTGTGTGTATTTTATTCTTTTTTATTTTTTTAATTCTCTTCATTTTATTATTATATATTTTAATTTTATATGTCAATATTTTATTAATAAAATATATATTGTTATAAATATTGTATTTATCCTATTTAAGTGGATGTCCACTCCTATTAGGACTCTACTAACTTGTACTATAAATAAGGGGTGATCCCCCCCCCCCCCCCCCATTTGTTAGACACCAATTAATGAGAACTCTTTCTCTCTCTAAAATTCTCTCTATGCCCTATTTTTCTTAACACGTTATCAGCACGACGCTTTACCTAACTGACAACGGCGACGGACTGAGGTGTAAAAAGGAAAGAAAAAGGTACATTTTTTTTTATCATGTCTTCTCACATGAATATTACTTATACTGTACGAGATCTTTTAAGGTCTATAGGAAGTGTGTCAGATTTTGTTTTGGTAGAACTGATCTCTCTTTGAACTCTCTGCCAAGAATTGACTTGCTAGAAGCCTATGTTAATAATCATAGTTTAACCACATGTTGTATACTTTCCAATGGACCTAAAACTTAGTTTTTTTTAACCTACTGCATAAGTCATGATTATTATGCCTTAATTTTTTTTTCTCTCATGCGCCAACAATTGGTAAGAGTGCCGCCCATGAATTTTTTTTTTTTTTTTTTTTTGTAGAAACTCTTTAGACATTGATTTATATTATAATGTCGTTATAATAATTTTTTTTTTATCACTTAGTCATATGATTTGATCGGATCTAAAGTAAATGATATATTTTATTTCCATATAATAATAATTCCCTCATTTTTTTGACATAATTACAATTTGGATTATTCAAATTCGATAGTCATTATTATTTAGATTTGAAGTTACTTATTCAATTTTTGGGACCAGAAGATTCCAAATTAATTAAAATTTGAGACCCGAAGTTCTCCAATAATTATTTATATTTTGGACCCGAAGTTCCAACAATTTTTTCTTTAATCAAACCTGAAGTTTTGATTTTTTGGGGCCTGAAGTTCCCAGTAATTGGGCCTGAAGTTCTCAATTACCTTTAAATTTGGGATTCAAATCGTTATCTATAATTTGGACCTGAAGTTCCATATAATATATACCCTCAATCAAAACCCGAAATTTTGATTGTTTGTATCATAGAGTTAGGGACATTAAATGTCCCCAAATAATTTATAATTTGGACCTGAAGTTCCAAATATATATATTTTTTTAAATTTGATCAAACTTGAAGTTTTGACACAATAGGGTAAATGAAGTCCTTATACTCAATAAAATTGACCCGAAGTCCATTATTTTTTGCATTAATCTGAAGTTTCAGTAAATAAATAGTACGGACCTGAAGTTCTAATTATTAAATCAAGGGCTTAAAGTCCTAATCACACACATGATATTCCAATCAATATTGAATTATTAATTTTTCTTTATTATGCATTACATATTTCTGATTATAATTTATTTATTGAACAGTTTAAAAATGTCAAATATTTCTAAACTCGAATTTGAAGCACTTGAAATTTCTGGGGTAAATTATCTGAATTGGTCTCAAGACGCTGAACTCCACCTCCAAGCTCGAAATCTTGGTGATGCAATAACACTTGAAAATACCATGTCCCAGCAGGACAAAGCTAGGGCCCTGATATTCCTTAGGCATCACATACACAATGATTAGAAAAGTGAGTACCTGACAGTGAAAGATCCTCTTGATTTATGGAACTCCCTGAAGGAGTGTTATGACCACCAAAAATCGATCATACTTTCAGGTGCACGCCATGAATGGCTCAACTTGAGATTTTAAGATTTCAAGACTGTGTCTGAATATAATTCTGCTATGTTCAATATTACCTCCAAACTAAAGCTATGTGGAGAAAAGGTAGAGGATGCAGATATGTTAGAGAAAACATTCTCAACTTTTCACGCCTCGAATATGCTCCTGCAGCAGCAATATCGAGAGCGAGGGTTTAAAAGGTACTCAGAACTAATCTCATGTCTCTTAGTTGCTGAACAGAACAATGACTTACTGATGAAAAATCATACATCTAGACCCACTGGATCTGTAGCACTCCCTGAAGTGAATGCTAACTCTGTTAAGAATAATAAAAGAGGCCAAGGAAATATGCGGCGGGGCCGTGGCAACTCCAGAAGAGGTGGATACAATAATCATGGCCCTAGACAAAATACGAAATTTAAGAACCACCAGAAGTGGAATAATCACGGCAATAAAGGGAATCAGAAGTCAAATCCACAAAATCCAAATGATATTTGCCATAGATGTGGCCGCAGTGGGCATTGGACACGTACCTGCCGTTCGTCAAAGAAATTGGTTGAAAATATCAGGCCTCGAAAAAGAAAGTGGAGATAAACATTGTGGAAGGTCCTGAAGACCGTTGGAAACTTGACGATACTGATCTCAATTTCAATAATTTTTTCGAAGATGAGGATGGAGATGCTATTGATGATGAGACATTTGATAACATGCTTGGAGAACCACCTCAGGCGGCCCTGAAGACCTAAATGATTATGATTTATTTATTTATTTATTTATCTGCTTCATCTTTTCTATTGAGACATTAGTAGTTTATCCTTAGAGCTTAGAGAAATTAATATCTTTATTTCGAGATTTTAGTAGTTAATGAAATGGTTTTGATCATTTTTTTTATGCTTATATGATTGGTGGATTGAATTTCAATTTATGTTTAATTATGTTAAAGGTATGGATCCGAAAGTAAGCGCAAGCGATGATACTTGTCTGGTAGACAATGGGACAAGCCACACCATTTTGAAAAACCAGAAGTTTTTCTCAAACTTGGTATACAATACAGCGAATGTTTCCACTATAGCTGGTCCTGCTAAGATCATTGAAGGCTCCGGAAGAGCCCACGTGGTGTTACCTAATGGTACCCACTTATTCATAAATAATGCTATATACTCAAGAAATTCCAGAAGAAATTTATTGAGCTTTAAGGACATAAGAGTGAACGGGTATCATATTGAAACATGTAATGAAGATAATAAAGAGTTCCTTTGCATTACATCTAGTGTTGGAAGCCAGAAGCTCACACTTGAGAAATTGCCTGCATTATCCATGGGGTTATACCATACAACAATTAATGTTGTAGAATCACATACTATCGTGAGCCGGAAGCTCAATGATCCTTATAATTTAATATTATGGCATGACCGATTGGGTCACCCTGGATCAAACATGTTGCGTCGAATCATAAACTACTCATACGGGCACTCGTTAACAAACAAACAACTTACCTTACCCGATGATCATTTTTGCACCCCTTGTTCTCAAGGTAAACTAATCACTAAACCATCTTTTCTCAAAATTGCCTCTGAGTCACCATCCTTTTTACAAAGAATTCAAGGGGATATTTGTGGACCCATTCACCCTTTTAGTGGACCTTTTAAATATTTTATGGTTTTTATTGATGCGTCCACTCGTTGGTCACATGTTTGTTTGTTATCTACTCGTAATTTGGCCTTTGCCAAATTTCTTGCTCAAATCATAAAACTTATAACACATTTTCCTGATCAACACATTAAATCAATCCGTTTAGATAATGTGGGAGAATTTACTTCTCAAGTTTTTGATGACTATTGTTTATCACAAGGTATTGATGTTGAGCACCCAGTCCCGCATGTCCACACTCAAAATGGTTTAGCTGAGTCTTTGATTAAACGTTTGCAACTTATTGCACGAACTTTGCTTATGCAGTCTAAACTCCCAGTCTCTGCCTGGGGACATGCCATCCTACACGCTGCTAAGTTAATTAAGCTTAGACCCACGGCTTATCACCCTTTTCACCTTTTCAACTTGTGTCTGGATGTCAACCAAATATATCTCACTTGCGTAAATTTGGTTGTGCAGTGCATGTACCCATCCCTCCACCCCAGCGTACCAAAATGGGTCCCCAACGTCGTTTGGGAATATATGTTGGTTATGATTCGCCATCAATTATTCGTTATATTGAGCCACTGACAGGTGATACATTTACCGCTAGATTTGCGGATTGTCATTTTGATGAGACACTATTCCCGCCGTTAGGGGGAGGAAAGAACGTACCAGAAGTACGGTCCGTTCCTGAAGAACGACGAGAATTAACATGGAACACTTCCACTTTGTCTCATCTAGACCCTCGTACTACTCAATGTGAGCATGAAGTGAAAAGGATATTGCATCCTCAGGAAATTGCAAATAAATTACCCGATGCATTCAATGATGCTGCAAAAGTAACCAAGTCTCATGTACCCGCTGCAAATGTGCCTGCAAGAATTGATGTACCAGTGGGACAAACATTGACATCAGCAGCAAATCCAAAGACTCTGCTCCCCGGAAGCGGAGATCAAATGAAAAATCATGCCCTAATCACCCTCCCGAAGAGGTTATGAATAAAAGATCCACTTTCTCTGAAACCCTTGAAGAGGTTATTGTTTCTGAAAACACACAAGTCACTGAAGTGACTATACAAGCCCCTGAAGAGGCAAAGGTACCTTATAATAATAACGAGATCTCTATGTTTTATACATATTCGGGAGAAATGTGGGATCGAAAAGAAACTGTCATTGATGACATTTTTTCATATGCAGTAGCTACACAAATTTCAAAGGGCAGTGAGAATGATACTGAATCACGTACCCTAAATGAATGTCGACAAAGAGTAGATTGGCCAAAATGGGAAATTGCCATCAAGGCAGAACTCGAGTCTCTAAATAAACGTGTTGTATTTGGACCTATAGTACAAACCCCAAAAGGTTTTAACCCGGTAGGTTATCGATGGGTTTTTATAAGAAAAAGAAACGAGAAGAATGAAATCACTCGATATAAGGCACGACTTGTGGCACAAGGTTTCTCACAGAAACCTGGGATTGATTTTGAGGAAACATACTCCCCTGTTATGGATAGTATAACTTTCAGATATCTGATTAGCTTAGCGGTCTCTGAAAATCTTGATTTGAGACTCATGGATGTTGTGACCGCTTATTTATACGGGGACTTAGACACAGAAATATACATGAAAATCCCTGAAGGATTTCCTTTGCCTGAAGCAAAGCCGAGGAGTA
Source organism: Sambucus nigra (assembly GCA_949130495.1). NCBI lineage: Eukaryota > Viridiplantae > Streptophyta > Magnoliopsida > Dipsacales > Adoxaceae > Sambucus > Sambucus nigra. The sequence continues at coordinate 510,150,558 of OX422214.1, forward strand.
CGTACTCGATACAACTGAGAGGTTCATTGTACGGTTTAAAGCAATCCGGAAGAATGTGGTACAATCGTCTTAGTGAATACTTGTCTAAGGAAGGGTATGAAAATAATCAAATTTGCCCTTGTGTATTTATAAAGAAATCCTCAAAAGGATATGCAATAGTAGCAGTCTATGTGGATGACATAAATTTAATCGGAACTCCAGAAGAGCTCGAAACAACTGCTAACTATTTGAAAAAAGAATTTGAGATGAAAGACCTTGGGAAAACTAAATTTTGTCTCGGCCTGCAGATCGAGAAAAATTCTAGTGGGATTTTAGTCCATCAGTTTAATTATACTGAAAATGTATTAAAACGTTTTAATATGGATAAGGCGCATCCCCTAAGTACCCCCATGGTTGTTCGGTCTTTGGACATAAAGAAAGATCCATACCGTCCTAAAGAAAAAGATGAGGAAATATTGGGTCCAGAAGTACCCTATTTAAGTGCAATCGGTGCATTATTGTACTTGGCGCAATGCACTAGGCCGGATATTTCATTCTCTGTGAATCTGCTTGCTAGATATAGTTCTGAACCAACCAAAAGGCATTGGGCTGGTATCAAGCATATCCTAAGATATCTACGTGGAGCCACTGACATGGGTTTATTTTATTCATATAACTCTAATAGTTCCAAATTAGTTGGTTATGCAGATTCTGGATATCTCTCTGATCCTCATAAGGGTCGATCTCAGACAGGTTATGTATTTCTTTGTGGTAATGCTGCTATTTCCTGGCGTTCTACTAAACAAACTTTAGTAGCTACTTCTTCTAATCACTCTGAAATTTTGGCTATTCATGAAGCTAGCCGTGAATGTGTATGGCTGAGATCTTTAATTCAGCATATCCGTAGTTCTTGTCAATTGTCTTCTATTACAGATATTCCAAGTACTATCTATGAAGATAATGCAGCATGTATATCACAAATTAAAGAAGGATTCACCAAAGGAGACAGAACCAAGCACAATTCACCAAAGTTTTTCTTCACTCATGAGCTTCAGAAGAAAAATGAGATTGAAGTCATGCAAGTTCGTTCAAGTGATAACCTCGCTGATCTCTTCACAAAGTCACTGCCAAAGGCAACATTTCAGAAGTTTGTGTACGAGATTGGAATGCGTCGGCGCCACCAACGGTGAAATTGGACATATCAATCAGGGGGAGCATCTTATCAGGGGGAGGATACAAGAACATGTAATTTGAGACATTTGTGCGCTGTACTCTTTTTCCTTTAACTAGGTTTTATCCCACTGAGTTTTCCTAGTAAATGTTTTAACGAGGCAGCATTAAGCACGTCCAACAACGACTCAATGGTCACAATAAATTGTACTCTTTTTCCTTCACTACGGTTTTTTCCCAATGGGTTTTTCCTTAGTAAGGTTTTAATAAGGCAATAATCATTGAATGGTGGATATGGTGTACATCCAAGGGGGAGTGTTATAAATATTGTATTTATCCTATTTAGGTGGATGTCCACTCCTATTAGGACTCTACTAACTTGTACTATAAATAAGGGGTGACCCCCCCATTTGTTAGACACCAATTAATGATAACTCTTTCTCTCTCTAAAATTCTCTCTGTGCCCTATTTTTCTTAACTTATATATATTTATTATTATTTTATAAATTTTTATATTAAGAGAATGTATTAGACAAATATCAAACGGACTATTGCATTGTACGGCCTAAAAACTATTGTGTGACATTTTAGCACCCTTTGAGTTAATGACGAGCTAACTGCATTTGATTAAAAGTGGAATACGAATGGTGTCTGCAAATTAGGGCTGTTTTGTTTTTTGGGTTCCCATTCATGTCGACGGAAAAAGCCATATCCGCAGCTCTGAGGCTGATCGACAGCAAAAAAGAAAACCTCCGCAAAGCCTTCGAAGAGCTCCAACAACACTCTTCCTCTCTGTCCTCCTCCTTCACCCTCACATGGCCCCAACTGGATTCCCACTTCACCTCCTTTCAATCCTCTCTCCAACACAAATTCAATCTCCTCCAATCCCTCAAACAAACTCAATCTTCTCCACTCGTCCCAGCCCGCCCCGACTTAAAAAGCCTGTGCCAAAACATGGACGGTTTGGGTTTGAGACGTTACATAATGGACCGCCCACAAGAACGCGAAACAATCAGGGCAGAAATGGGCGACGCTTTTCAACACGCCCCGGACGCGGCCACACTGGTTTTGGACGCCTTGGATACGGACGTGGATGTTAGTATATTAAGGAGGTGTTGTGTGCTTTTGTTGGAGGAGTTGAAGGTAGCGGAGGATGAGATTGGCGAGGAAGTCAGAGATAGGGCTATGAAGTTGACGATGAACTGGAAAGCTGAGATTAGTGCTAATTCTGATTCTGGTGGACATTGGGATGTGTTGGCGTTTTTGCTAATCGTGGCCAAGTTTGGGTTAGGACATGCGTTTCAGATGGATGAGCTTATTGATTTGTTTCTCATTGTTTCCACTAAAAGAAACGCCATGGAATTGTGTCGCCTGCTCAATTTTGGGGATAGGATGTCTGGTCAGCCTCTAATTATCTTTTATCAATCTCCTTTAACTTACCTAATGTTTTTTATTCTCTAATTATCTACATGAAAAATACTATCCAACTCAACCTCAAACCAATTATCTATATACACAATAATTCAGAATTTCTATCTGTTTTCAATTATTACTCACTTAATATAAGAATTGAGGCATGTACCAAATAGTTCCGCTAACATTTTTTAATAAATGTTTTGTACAAGCCTTTTTATTTTGTTCCAAAAAGTCTCTAACTTTTTGGAACAAAATAAAATGGTTTGTACGAAACGTGTATTGAAAAATATTTGAGGGACTTTTAGGTAATTCATCCATGAGAATGAGGCTGGTCGTGGGAAGGGTGAAATGGCCATGAGGAAGAGAGGAAATGGGTTTATTGTGAAAATATAGCGTTTGGTTTTGGTTTGGGGAAGAAGATGCTATTTTTGTCCAAAAAAATATAGGGGATAAGTCAAAATACAAATTATTGAGGGTTTTTAACGGAAAAGTAACGGTGTTAGATTTTAGGGGTTTTTGTCTAACTTTAAGGGGGTTAAATCAAAATATGGCATTATCTGGGATGGGAGGTTAAGTAAAAAAAAGCCCTAATAATTATTATGACTACATAACAAATAACATGCATCGGTGAATTGATATGCAAATTCATATTAAAGTAATATAAGTATACGTATAAATAAACATAAACAAAGTATACGCATATATAAACAAAACACAAATCATATATTAGCAACTACACTTGTAAATTATCAATGTATATGCATAATAAGTCGCATAAAACACCAAAATAAACATAAATTTGTGCATAAGTTAATACTAAACACAAAAATTGCATGTACTTTCATAAAAAATGCTCTTATTTTCATTAACATGTGTGTTTCTTAATTATAAACATACAACTTATAAACATTGCACTACAAGTAGTCTGAGTTGTTTTCCATTATAAAAACAAAAGAAAATACAAATTTACTATACCTTTTTCTTTGTAAAAGAAGTTGGGATCCACTTTTCTCACACCGATTCTTTGCACAAATCCTCTAAAAAGGTCACATTATTACATATACTTTAAATTACATTTCCAAAGTTAACGAACAAAATTACCATAAAAAAACACTAAAAACTAAAAATACAAAGCGTGGGGTGATAACGAAAATTTTAAAAACGTCAAAGTTACTAATGCTTCATGGTCTCTTGATAGATATCGTCGTCGTGAGCTCTCCGGGAAAATAAACGTGTAAATTCGAACCGTAGCTCGATAATATTATATTTTAAATGTAAAATACAAAACATTAAGTGTAAATTCAAACTTCAAAATTACTAATAGAGTGCCCCGAGTATATAAATTTCGTGTTAATCAGAGACATTCAATTTTAAAGTCTCAGTCAAAAAAAAAAAAAGAGGACCTTCGCATTTGAACTGAAGAACCCTAGTTTTTAAAGAATATGGTTCGTATCTAAGCGTCCAAAAGTATTTTGTTTGGTTTAAGCGTAAAAAATAATTTTTAGAAGATATATTTCATTAGAAAGGCACTTAGGCCAGATCAGTGTACAATAGCTCAAGTGTATTGGGTTGTAAGGCAGCTAAAGCATGAAAACATTATTCTAGCAAAACTAACAAAGGACACAAACAATAGACCCAAAAGACAGTCTAATGGTCCCCAGTGGTGGAGGTAGAATTTTTTTTTGGGCTGGGGCATTCAATGAATTTGCTGGTGTGGGGGTGGTCCCCAGGCATATTTTTTTAGGGTTAGTTTTTTCACAAATATTTTATTTTTTTAATTAAACGAAGTCATATTGTCAAATTTACACAACTATACAGTCAAATTTCAATTAAACAAAAATGTGATATCTTATACAGCAATAGATACAACCACAATAACATCAGCAATACAATTACCTTAAATTGGCAATGTTCCACCACAATTTGCAAAACACTAAACAACAACTACATCAAACTGTAAACAATAACCAAATCAAATCAAACCCTAAAAAAAGGAAAATCAACCCTAATAACAAAATCAATTTAACCAAACCCTAATCACGAAATGGGTTTGGGACTTTGGGATGTGTTTTTGACACTAAAATTTTAGAGGAAATGGGTTATAATGAAACTTGTTACGTCAGTCCACCCAGAAATATTTATGACACTACATATTTATCCTCAAACTTATAAAAATCGGTTATATTATGACACTTCCCCACTTGAGGTTGTGGCATTATGCTTCGCTCTCTCACTAAGAAAATGATAATTGTATCGCTCGCTTAACGACTTGTCCCATAAAACTATATTACCCGAGAATTTTCCCTATTTAACTACTGACCCATTTCTGACACAATTTTGTTGATGTTTCATTTAGTTTTAGTGAAAATTAATCATGTGTTGAGCATATGGTATGATTTGAAAATGACAACTTATTAAATTTTACAGTATTAATCATCAAATGTGATACAAAGTTGATTTTACAATAAAATGTTAATATTAAAAATTATAACTTATAATATACTAACTATTAGAGATCTCTATCAAATCTCTAGAGGATTTTGCAGGAAAAGAGATAGATCAAAGTTTGAATAAAATACTTCCTCCCTATCAAATTATTAGTTGTCATTTTGAAGTCGAACATTCAAAAAATTATTTTTCCGAATTTATCCTCATAAATTTTATGAATAAATTTAAATTCAAGGCTTGCACTTGAATTATTGTTCTCTCATGGATTTTAATTGGATGAGTAATTTTATAATCTCATCTCATCTAATATTATATATTATTTTTAAAGACCCGATTATTAATTTAGGACGGACCAAAACGAAAACCACGACTATAGGTCATTGCCATGGGATTAATAGGCGGAGAGACTTAGTCTCCCCCTTTTTATAAAAAATAGAGGACAATTTGATGCAAACACCACTAATTAAATCCAAAGAAGAGACAAAACACAAGCACAAATTTTAAAATTGTATTAACAAAGCAAAAAATAATAAGATCTCTATTACATCATTTATTTATTTATAGCAGTAGTAATCCTACTCTAACTAGGAAAACATTAAATCTAAGATACCCTTCACTTACTCTAATATTTTCTAAAGAGGTTACATTTAATATTAACAATTAAAAACGATAAAACCTATCTCCATCATTATCTACATTATTTTTCCCTCATTTGAAAAAGAACGTCCTCGTACATTTATTGTCAAAATTTGGGCAAGAATGTGCCGTACAAACAGGCGGAAAATTCTCGTGCAGCGTGATCTCAAGCAATAAATTATGTGGCCCAAATAAAAAGAACTTGAGTGGCCGACACAGTTACGACTTCGGTCAAGTTCTCCTAATATCGACCGTGACGAAGCGACCATCCACTTGGATAAAAACCATTATTGGACTTTGAAACCCTAGCATTCGAGCTTTCCAAAGCAATATAGACAATCCGCCAGAGACAAAATTTCGTCAGGTAGGTCGACAAATGCCCTTTCTTGTTCTTGTTCTTGTTCTTGTTGTTCTTCTTCTTCTTCTTCTTCTTCTTCTTCGATGCTTTAGGTTCAAAGCGGGGCTGCGATTTGAAGGGCTTTACTCCTCTCTTCTTGTTCTTCTTTTTGTTCGATTGAGCCCTAAGGTTGAATTGAGTTTTGAATCACGGGGTTTTCTCATCTCCCTTTTTTTCACTTCTTTATGAGGGGTTTTGTTGGTTTGGGCAGTGGAAGGTTCGGTTTGTGGGTTGGATCTTATTAGAGCATATCTTGAACATTAGAATTAGGGTTCAGGATTGGGGCTAGGGTTCTTTTGTTAGCAGCCATTCGATCTTCAGATATGGAGTTCTGATTTATCTTTCTGGGATCCATTAATGGAGATGCAATGGGAGACACACCCACACCCACACACAAGGAGCTCACCTCGCTTGGATACCAATTTGATGTAAACACTACCAATTGAATCCAAAGAAGTGACAAATCACAAGCACAAATCTTAAAATTATATTAACAAGTCAAAGAATAATAAGACCTCTATTATATCATTACTTATTTATAGTAGAGATAATCCTACTCTAATTAGGAAATTATGAAAATACTAAGATATTCTTCACTTACTCAATCCTAAAGAGGACTAAACCCCGTTTATTACATTTAATATTAACTATTAACAAAGCTAAATAATAAAGCTTTCTACATCATTATTTACATCAATCTTCCATAATTTCTTCCACGCATTTGACTATGGGATGCCTAGAATGGTACGATCTTCATTATGGGGAAACAACCTTTTCACCTTTGTGTCATCCCATAGTCGTGATGGAGATACGAGATCTTGATCCAATCTATTATTTGGGAGAGTTCTAGGCGATGTGGGCTTGAAAGAGTTAAAAGAGTTTTGCACTAGGATTTATGCATGGATAGAGTAGATGTGTAGTTTCCCTATGCCCTATTCTCCACCTAAGCTCTCAATTTTGCGGACCAAAAGGAGGACTATTTATTTTATCTACCCCTTAACAGTCTAGATTATAAAGAGTTTGAATTTTGAATAATTCCCCTTGCTTGTTTTACTAAACTTTTAAACCTCCAGTAGTAGATTTTGAGAGACACCATCTATCGAATGAATGAGGACTAATGCATTTTTCAACCTACTTTTGAGATTCAAAACTACAAATGTAACAAAACCCTAGCATTTTCTAACCTTTTCTCAATTTCTTCTCTCTGGCGATCCACTTGAAAGGTCTCCCACCTTTTGTTCACTTTTGGATATTAATTATTTGAGTACTGACTTCATAGTGTTTGAACATTTTTATATACTCTTTAATACTCTCGTAAATAGTTTTAAGTTATTGGGTTGGTTGCTAATTGACTATTTGACAATATATTTGCATTTGTATGTAAAGTGAGAGATGAATACTCATCAAATGTTTGTTTCCGTTTATCTTAATAAACGCAAAAAGGGTGATTACTAATATTGACTCGATTGTATTGGTAATGCTTTGTATGAACTTTATGTTGCCAAGAATTTTTTCCACTCTGGTTTATTTCGAGATGTAAAGGATTGAGCAATGGATAGCCCTGCCAACTTTCTTTAAATCGTACATTCAAATTTTGTTTGGAAGAAGGAGACATTGCAGAGAGTTGGTTTGGGCATTCATTACTTGAACCTATATATCTTGATATAACCAAAGAGGAAAAAATTCTTGACAACATAATGTTCATACAAAACATCACCAATACAAGCACAAAAATAGTCGTAAATATCTTTTTCACGGTTATTGAAGTAAAGTAGCCGGAACCAAACATTTGGTGAATTCCCCGCTTTTCTCACACAAATGCAAATAAATTTCCTAATAGTTAAATAATAACCAACTCAATAACTAAAATTATGAAAGAAAATATTGAGGAGTGCATTAAAATATTCAAGAGTGTGAAAGTCAGATACTGAATACTCCACATGGCCACACGTCATTTTTTCCCTTTTAAACATGATAAACAAGTCACGACCCTTAGGCATATGACCAAAAAAGCGCGACCTTCTCTTCCCTGTGAAAGCAGCTTAATGGGATTCTAAAAAATGAACAAAAGGTGGGGGAGCTCTCGCCCAAGGGGTAGCTTTTAAAGTGGTGGATCACAAGAGAATGAATTGAGAAAAGATTAGAAAAATACTAAGGGTTATTTTGTTTTTATGGTTTTCCTGTCATCGAACGACCAAGACAAGAATCGTAAAATTTAAAAACTAAAAAGAGTTGAATTAGAGGTTTTTGTTAGCGTGTTTGAAAAAACCAAACTTGGAAATTGCCTCTGTATTGTTGTGTGTATCATATCGCAGTACATAACGACACTTGGGATATAAAAGTACGACTCATGTAGTTGAAACTGTGTGTATAACGCGTATCATGAATTTATCTTAAACCTTCATACTGCTTTGTGATATTAATTCCTTCTATTGGATTTGTATTCAAATGTGTTCTTTTAAATCTCCCGTATATATATTATATATATATATATATATATATATATATAGGGAGAAGATCACAAGTGGACCTAAAAAACGGACTTTTTAATGAACCTTAACAAAAAACAGCGAACAACCCATTAATTTTAATTCCTATGTTGTAATTGGTCCGCGCTAGCGGCAACGGACACGCATGTTGATCAAATAATTTTTTTACAACCCCCCTCCCCCACACCCCACCCCACCATTGAAAAGTCCGCTTTTTAGGTCCACTTGGGATCCTCCCCCTATATATATATATATATATAATTATCACCCTGTCCCGGCCATGTTGTATCCTGATATTTTTAAATATGCCATGTTGGGCTGTACTGTCGTGTTGCTTCTAAGGGGATAAAGGAGCCCTTCTCTTAAAGGCTACCCCTTGTAGATTTATGAACCCCTATATCTCTTTGTTAAATGCACATTATGATCCAACATATCCATTTATAAGCAAACCCTATTTTTTTTAATCATTTTCTTAAAGAACACCCATTCCACACACATCCAATTTTAGGGGCATATATGCATTACCCCCAGTTTTCTCCCTTTTCAAGGTTTAAATAGACTCAAACGCAATCGAGACATTTTCAATAATTTGCATCTTGGGCACAAATGCACTTCAAGATAGCTTGAAGGAGAATTTGTTTAAGTCTATTGGCCAATGCACCTCTATAATGTTTTGCCCTAAAATCAACAATATATTTCTGAGATTTATTTTTTGGAATAAGAGTGATGAATGTGCATGGTTAATAGCATTTAGGGGAGTTTGAGAGTCGAAAAATTGAGGCAAACAGAAGTAATAGAAGACTAAATATGCCAATATATTTGAAAAAAGCACCGACACACCATCTGGGCCTGGACATTTTGAGGGGTGCATTTGGAACAACGAACACTTAATTTCATCTGGATTAAAACGGAGTGTCCTTTTTGGGGACCTTAACACACAATCAATTGCTTCAGTGCTAGGAGAGTCGGAAGTATAGATGGGAGCAAAAGACTTGATATTTGACAGTTGTTTCATCTTCATACCAACGTCATCCTCTCCATAAAGATCCGTATTGAAATTCTTATGTTCCCTCCGATGAAAATACTTTGTATTCTTGTCACCGCTCTTTAACTAGCTTGTCCCCTTTGCTTCCAATTGATCCTCCTGCTCTATAAGGTCAATAAGTTCAGATTTCAAGGCTTGTTCAGCAGCCTCCTGTCTCTCGTCTGTCCATCTCCTTCTCAACCGTGCTTGCTTCAGATTCAGATTCATGAAGGGGTTGATAGTTAACTACTGGTGCCGCTCTTTCATCTTTACCTTTTGTTACAACTTCTGTTAATATAAAATCTATCTATTTTTTGCCTTTTCCTTTTATTTTATATATTTTCTTTCGAGTTTTTCTTTAGAAATATATTCTTAGAGTTCACATGCGATTCCTGATCATTGCCAAGAAAAAAATTGGTTGGCCTGGTCTGGATCCATCCTGTCCGCGTCATCAACCCGAATTTGACCTGCCCAATTTCGGCCCAGCACATGGGCAACCCACCCAAAGTCCCCACGCTAGTGGAGTACTTAATTGAAGTTACTGAACAGAACCAACTTATATTGAGTTGAAGTTAATTCTTAATCCAAGATATTATATTTTAAATGGAGTAGGTCAAAATTTCCAAATTTAATATTCTCAACTAGACAAAACGTAGATTTCTCATTATCCCTGTAAATAAATTTTTATCATATCACTTTTGATGAATTGTTATTCAATTCCTTTGTACCTTTTAGTAAGCCTAGAATTGTGTCTCCCTTTTGTTGTTATTATCAACATCTTCTTTGAAACTGTCTGATGTAAAGTGCAATGTGTTCTGGTTTGTCTCAGATCTTATTCAAAAACTCATTTCCAAGGGCAAAGCAGTTCTGGCTGTTCATTTTATTTTTGAATTTGGGATGAGTGACAAGTTCCCACCAATACCCATCTTAAAAGCATATGTTAAGGAGTCGCAGCAAGTTGATGAGCTTCTTGAAAGTGGGAAGCCCTCTCAGTTAAAGGTACTTGCATCTCTTTTTAATTATCAGGATATATTTTTTAAACTCTAAAATCATTTTCTTATTGGAAATGAAATGTTATTAACAAAAAGATGAGATACATAAATAGTTGAAGGGACAAATAGTCAATCAAGAAAAGAAAAACGAAAGCAAGGAATTAAAGAAACCTCCTTTAAGTTCATCTACCAACAACCAACAAAACAAAAAACGATTCACAATAGAACTAGCACGAGAATTCACCCAAAGGGTTCCATCCTCCAAACTCTCTTAACCCTAAGCAAGGAATTAGGGGCAGCCAAGGAGTGTTGGGGCCCTAGTTGTATGTAGCAATAGTTACTAACCATGTCGAAATACCTTCGATCCAACAATAAATATCTCTGCCAATTTAAAAAAAACAATTAAAACAATTCATCGCAAAACATATGAATATATATATTTCATATTTTTATTGTATTGTAATAAAAACTAAATTTCATATTCATATATATATATATATGTATGCATCAATTATATATATTAAATATTTTATATTATAATGAACATGTAAATTTGTATTTTTTTAAAAGTGAAATAAGCATTGAAAAAATACTAAAAGTGTAAACAAAACAAATTAAGGGAGTTTAGCAAAAAGCCCAAGATTCATTTTTTAATTAATTTTTGGTTCAATATATTTTCAAAATAGTGATAGTGACATTAATTAAAATTTGGTCAATGTCAGTCTCACTATTGTCAGCGTGGCCATGTGGAAATGTGACCATTACTATTTTTGAAATATGTTGCACTAAAATTAAATGAAACATTTATTTAGCTATTAAACATTAATTAAGCAAAAAAATAATCACAATGCAGATACAAAAACTAGTCACTAAAAAAATAAATCATAACGGGGCGGGTCGGGGCTCCTACGGGTCAGGATAATTCAAAGAATTGTCATATATAATTGAAGTTGCAAATCTTACCTGTCTTATTGTTTAAAATCACATCTAAAATAATATTTCAAGATATAGGATGAAAGTGCGGCGATAATAACGGGGCGGGTTTTCAAAAATCCTAACCCGCCCCATTTAATAAACGGGGCGGGGCGGATTTTATTTATATTAACTCCTAACCTGCCCCATTTAATAAACGGGGCGGGTCGGGGCTCCTACGGGTCAGGATAATTTTAAAAATAGTAAATTAAAAATATTACATTATAGTCTTAGAGGTCTACAATGGTTCGTATTCCAATATGTGAGACAGTCTCCCAATTATCAATCCATGTTTTCCACATAAATCTATTACAAAATTAACATACATATTGTAAGAGGGTACTTTAGATTATAGATGGAGGCGTAACCCCTGTTCGAGTATGGTAATGATAAGCTAATTGGCCAAAGCTTTGGATTAATGATAGGACATACAAATACAAACCCAATGAAGATGAACTCAGTTTAAACTCACAAAAGCTCTCGTGTATAACTCAGAAAGTGGTAGTGGGACTTAGAAGTAACTTAGCTAGAGGGAGAGAGAAGTAAGCACCCTAGATACACCTTGGTAGGCACAACACACCAAAACACCCTCAAGAATCTCTGTCAAGTATTAAAAGCTTCGTAATAAATAACAATGGTGAGTGAGTAAACCCTCTGGTTTGTAATAACTCTCTCTGATCTATATTCTCTCTAGCAATAACTCCTGAATTCTCAAAAGATCGATCTCTCCTCAGGGATGGTTGGGGTCTTTAAATAGCCCCCCACGCTACTCCCGAGGCAACTCAGTCATTAAAGAATGTGAAAGACATCCCTCATACTTTATGTCACAACATTAAATGCCTGATGCACTAGTTGTCTCCACGTCATAAACATTAAATGCCAAGACATGCCTTTTGCCCAACCACCCTATGTCAGGGGGCTGTTGGCGCAGAGGTGGCTCACCAACTGCCTGACAACCCCAAATACCACGGTGGTTTACTTAAGTGCAGGTCTGACATTGTTTAGCTGGCTAGTGACATCACCTACAGTAGATGTGACATTAAGTAGAGGGCTGTTTGGTTCTCAACTCAACGCCCGATGGAACTCCAAGCTACTCCGCCCGAGGTTCCACGGTCAGGGTCCTTCGGTGTTTTTACCAGGTGTATCTAAGATGGTCAGGACAAGCCTCAACGGTGCCTCACTTCTCAATCCTCCAAACCAAGTCCCTCTAAAGTTCCCACGGCAAGGTCATTCGATAGAGCATGAAAACTCTCCCAAGCCCTGCCAAGCCTGGTCTCTCGCGAGTACCGTTTGACCTCACACTAAAACTCATTATTATTCTCGTTACATCATTACAACCGTTATAGCTTACAGTCAACATAAACAGAAATACAATATGACTAATACAACAAGCTAAAGTATGAGTTGCCACGCCAAGCTGCCTCGCTGAGTTGCCACGCTTGAGCTGCCTCGGTTGCTTAATCTCAAACACTATTGCCAATTAGGGAATTATCCCTAATCTCAGGATTACCTTTACGCCCCCTCTACACATATAAAGGGTTTTTTAGTGTGTGTGTGTATATATATATGGTTTGATTGTAATTAACATACATATAAAAGGTATTTATGTAGGGATAAGTTAAACGGGGCGGGGTGGGGCGGTTTTATTTAAGCAAACTCCTAACTCGTCCCATTTAATAAACGGATTTTTTTTAAAAACCCATACCCGCTCCTAATTCATTAATCGAGTTTTAAAACCCGTCCCATTAGTGGCGGGGCGGGGCGGGGCTCCTACGGGTCAGGTTAAATTGCCATCCGCCCCATGGTTCAAAGTCTCGGCCGAGTCAACTCGGTATCGTAGGGTGCCGTGAAGATTTCGAGACACGAGATGATATTTTTAGAAAATCATATTGTATCAATGTGTCTTGCCGATATATCGGCCATTCCGAGTTGTCTCGTCGAGAAATCGGCCGATATGTTCGATATAAACATGTATTAGCAGGAAAAACAGAAAAAAGAATGTAAAGATGAAAAAAAAGAGAGGAATATGAGTTTGCTGCTAGGGTTTCGACAAGAGAGGTAGATGATTTTGCCCTAAACCCATTAACCAAGAGAAAAAAAAAGAGTTTACTGCTACTGTTTTGGCAGGAGAGAAGAAGATGAGTTTCGGCTAGTGTTTAGATGGTTTGATTGAGTTAAGAAAGAGAAAAAGATGAGTTTCGGCAAGTTGATGCTAGGGTTTAATGAGGACTTTTGGTTGCTAGGGTTGGGTCATTTGTTAGTGTGGTCGTGGGTTTTTAAGAAGTGAGTAAATGTTTTCATTGAGTGAAGATGTTTAGTTTAAATGGTTTAGTTAAAATATATTATCTACTTTCTAAACTTCTGTTTAAAAGCTCCTTTTGTTTTTTAGAAATAAAAAACTGTTTACAAATCATTTATGTTAAGAAGTTTTTTTTGTACAAAATAAAAAATGTTAAAAGATCGTTTTTTTTTTACGGAATAAAAAATGGTCACAGTCACTTATGTTTAAAAGCTCTTTTTTTGTACAAAATAATTTTTTTTACCGTTGACTTGTGTTTAAAACTTCATTCTTCTTTACTAAATAAAAAATGTTTGTAACGCACTTATGTTTAAAATTTCATTTTTTGTACAAAATAAATATAAACTATTTTGTTGAAAAAAAAGGATTAAAGGTTAACCGTTTTTACATTTGTTGTGCATTTTAATATGAATAAAAAATTATTTCTTCAAAATTATTACTATAACTATTTCTTAAAAATTTAGTAGTATTCCATAGAGACTTACTAATATTTTTTTAATTATTCTGTGCAAAATAATTAAACAACATCTGTTTCTACATTATTTGTAATTTCTTTATGAAGTTTTGTGTGTCAATAGATTGTTTTGCTAACTTATTTATTATAGACTATTAAAGCGGATAAGTTTGACGTGCGTCTATATAATCAATTATATCATGATATACATATTAAATGACGGGTTTGGTCCACATTATTAATCTACTATTTTTAAAATTTCGTATATTTTTTTTGAATTTCTTGTGATCTCTAAATGGCGTATCTTTGAGTATCTCCCGATACGACTGCTACAACGACCAAGTTGAAAATCGGCCGTCCAATATGGGAGCTGAGATCGAGACTTTGAACCATGATGTGCCCCATACCCGACTTTCAAATTAGCATTAGAAGAAAGACCCAAAGTGTGGTATTTTAAGGATTATGGAAAGAACCTCTCTTCCCCACATTCAGGGACGGAGCCAAGGTCAAGTGGGGGCCTTAAGGCCTTGCGGTTTTCTTAAAAAAGGGGAAAAACACACCGTAAACCCTGGAGTTTGGGGTAATTTGCAATTCTTAACCCAACGTTTCAATTTTGCACGGTAAACCATGAAGTACATTTAGTAATGCAATTAGAACCTCTAAGGGTAACTCTATTAGTTGAAGTTAACGGAATGTTGACGTGGCGTTGACTTGACAAATGGCATGTAACAAGCTTTTAACATAACCAATTAAATTACACCACATGGAAAATAGCATAAAAAGAACAAAAAAAATAAAGAAAAAACTTAAAAACACTAAAAAATCAGCAACTTATTTAAAAATCAGAAATAATGGGTGGTGGGGGTTGGGGGAATGGGTTGCGATCTATATTTTTTTTCCTCCCTTTTTCCTTTTTCAGTTTTAAAGACTTTCCTGTTTTTCATTTTTCCTCCCTTACTCAGAGCAACTAACCTCGCCTGTCTCACAGCCGAGGTGACCAGAAGCCTATGACAACCATCAGTAATATCGTCTCTCATAAGGTCGACCCTAGCCGACGTTGCAGCAACATCATTACACCAACCTCGGCCGGTCAACAACCGAGGTCAACAAGGTCTCATGGGCTTATCTACTAACATCATCATCGGCCCCAGCCGACGTTACATCTCATACCTAACCTCGGCTATCCTACCTGACCCGGGGTCATCATGGATATTAATCTCGGTCAAAGCAACAGTCGGACTTCACCAACCTCGTAGTTTGCCAGGCCGAGATTGCACCAGTCAAAGACACAAGGCCGAGCATTTATTAGCGCATGCAAGGCTGGGAACGTGTGGAAAAAATCAGTTGTAAACAAAATATTTCATCATCATTCTCTACATGTGACAGTGACAGATGGCTTCACTAGATTGGCTAGATCATCATACACATGCTCATTGCATGCTTGGGGGGTACATTACCCCCCCCAAACACTATATATACTAGTCTTCTCCTACCTTGTGGGGGATCCAAAAATATAAAGCCCTAGCCAAACTCTGTTGCATTTACAGTAGAGAGAGAAAATGGAGTGATTGTCTTACTAAGGCCATTAGAGCCCTCTTCTGATAGTGATATTTACACTCACCTGCACAGTGGATGTAGGCATTTGCCGAACCACTTATATTGCTGTGTTCATCCCCTTCTCCTCATCTCCTACTATATATATACTCTTGTGCTGCTATTGTTATCACTTGCTTGAACTTGTCAACACCTTATCTGGTGGTGCTATTCACGACATTATCATTTTGGCGCCGTCTGTGGGAACGAGAAGATTCTATCTCTTCCTTTTTGCAGCTTAACCTCACCGGAGACTCTGGTGGTGGACCAGGCCTCACCCTTCGTGTGAAGCTGTTTCACCATTAAAAGAGGTCCTTTAAGGTATTTAAGCTCTCTAATATTTTATTGGAAGCTCTTTAGTCCGAACTTATGCCGCCGGAGTTACCACCACCTCCTCCATCATCTGGTGTTGGAGGACCCAGTTCCAGCCAAGCACCACTCCAGTCCAAGATGGCTGAGGTGGCAGCAGCCTTGAGGTCCTTGGCTGCAACGCAGCAAGCAATGAAGGAGCAGTTTGCCCAGCTAAGCCAAAATATGATGAGGCCACCTGGGGTCTCACCGGAAATGATTACTCCGGCGGCTGTTCAACCACATCCTGAGGCTACGGGACCACCCCAGGCACCGTGAAAGGACCAACCTACACCTCAGCTGAGGAGGGACGTTGCTGACCCTAGACGTTTACGTCTGGGGAGGCAAGGAAACCCTTGCCCTGAGGATAGGTATGATGACATTGAAGCAGAAGATGCTCCAGCAGACTGCTGGGAGCCATATGATGTTTCAGACAACACAGTACGTCCTATACAGCAGAGCCGAGGTTGTGGAGCAAAAAGGGCCGAGGTTGGTGATTCCCAGCAAAGACCAGCCTTTGATCGCTTAAGTAGAGGGTCGGACTTTGAAAGGCTCGGCCTATTAATGATCTGAGGTAGAGGTTATCCAGGTCGAGAAGTGCAGCTGACTCACAGAGGGAAGATGATGGGCATCGGCCTCGCCATGGCCGACCCCTACATGGCCGAGACTATGGCCAAGAGGTTAACAACCGACGTTGTGCAGCAACTGGGGAACCCTCAGTTCACCCCTTGGAGGTGGCTGGGGACAACCTCGGCCACGCCGACGTTGCTAAACCATGGAATGACTCCATTCAACGACTGGAAGAGAAGATAGGGAACCTCATAAAAAGCCGAGACCCAATTCAAAGGGAGTTCTCAGAGGGCTCCCCATTTGTGGTAAGAATTGTGAACTTCCCAACCCCTGCCAAATTCAAACCACCAATGGTGTCACCCAAGTATGATGGAAGTACCAACCCGGTACATCATATTGAGATGTATCAGTCTGCAGCAGACATTTGTTCAATCCCTGGTGAGATGAGGTGCCGAGCTTTTTCAAGCACTTTAACGGGAGTTGCGCATATTTGGTTAACTTCCCTTCTTAAAAATTCTGTGGAGAACTTTAAGGGTTTGACTGAGCGGTTCATACACAACTTCTGTTTTGGGGTAAGACCTCAGAAGAAGACAACCCATCTACTCTACGTAAAACAAGGCAAGAATGAGAGTCTCAGAGACTACATTGCAAGATTCAACAAGGAAAAATTGGAGGTTGAAGATTACGAAAAGAATATAGCTATGACAGCCCTTATAGAAGAACTTCAGAAGGGGAAGTTGCTTTGGAAGCTTGCTGAAGACCCTTTAAAATCCATGGCCGAGCTGTTAGCAACAGCTGGTAGGGTCATGAACGCTGAAGAAGCAATGGCCGCAAAGTATGAGGATGAGAATGGAAGTAGCAGTGGAAAATTCCAAAGGAAGAAGGATGGAAAGAAGAGGGCTGTAGACGACAAGTTTGCACACTACACTCCTCTAACTGTGAGCTGCGAACACATCCTCAAAGAAATAAAGAATGGCAGGTCCCTTAGATGGCCGGAGCAGCTGAAGGCTCCGCTGCATAAGAGGAACAAAAATCTGTGGTGCGAGTTCCACCAAGACCACGACCATCTGACTGACAAGTATTTTGCCCTGAAGGATGAGATTGAAAAGATGTTGAAGTCTGGAAAGCTCAGGAAGTATGCGGATGGAAGAGCTTCTAAGGGAGGAAGAGACGACCCTAAAAAGAAGAGAAACGACAGGTGTCGGGAAGATGCCCCTACCAGAAGAGCCGAGGACTCAGATGATGATGATGACCCTGACCTTCCACCAAAAGACGACAATGTCCCAGTGAAGAGGGTCGGCATGATCTCTTTTGCTGTGAACACCATCTGTGGAGGACTAGCAGGGGGTGGCTCAGAGGTAGCCGACCGCAAAGCTCACGTGGCAGAGGCCAAGTTAGTGACCAAATTAGAGGTTGTGAATTTGGCATCTTCAGAGGTAAAACATGAGAAGAGAAAGAAGGTAGATATGAATACTCTCATAGTTGGCTTCTCACGACTTGATTTCAAAGGTATCTTAGCTCCGCATGATTACCAGAGGGTATGTGGATACCATCTGGTAATCACCACAAGGGTGCATGGATGTGAGGTGCAGAGAATCCTCGTTGATGGGGGAAGTTCAGTAGATGTAATGTTCTGGCCCTGTTTTAAGAGCCTGGGCCTCAGCAGAGCTAGGCTTGTCCCTTACCATCACCCCTTGATCGGTTTCAGTGGAGAAAAGGTTCATCCATTGGGCATGTATGAGATGGATGTAAGAATGGGAGATGAGTGGCCTAAGAGGTTGACAAGAAAAATCAATTCTTTGTGATGGATGAGAACGTCTTCTCAGCTTACAACCTCATCATAGGAAGAGTAGCCCTCAAGGAATTTGAGGCCGTGCCTTCAACGGTCCACCAAATGCTAAAATTCTCGACTCCCTATGGAGTAGGGGAAGTGCAAGGTGACTAAACATCGGCACGTGAATGCTACTTCAACTCTGCAGAAGAGAGAGAGGCTCATAAGAAGGCAACAACCACTTACAACATCGACACACTTGATCCTAGAGATGAGACAAAGCTCAAGAAAGGAGAGACCGCGGAAGAGGTAGAATCCATCGTCCTCAATGAGGACGAGCCGAAAAAACCCGTCCAAATCGGCAAAGCCCTAAGACCTGATATCAAGGAAGAGCTGGTGAAGTTTTTGAGGAAGAGACAGAGCGTTTTTGCCTGGAGCCATGCAGACATGCCAGGTATTGATCCTAAGGTCATGTGCCACAAACTCAATGTTATGGAAGACACTAAGCCCATCAAGCAAAGGAGGAGAGTATACTCAAGAGAGAAATATGACGTCATCAGAGAAAAGGTCAGAAAGCTTGAAGAAACCAAGTTCATCAGGGAGGTCATATATCCCGAGTGGTTGTCCAACGCAGTCATAGTGCCAAAGGCAAATGGGAAATGGAGGATGTGCGTAGACTTCACTGATTTGAACAAGCCTTGTCCGAAAGACAGTTTCCCCCTGCCTCGTATTGATCAGATGGTGGATGCCACAACTGGACATGAGCTCATGAGCTTCATGGATGCCTATTCCGGGTATAATCAGATCTTCATGAACCCGAAAGACTAAGAGAAGACCCGAAAGACTCAGAGAAGACAACGTTCATCACAGACAAGGGTGCCTATTGCTACAAGGTCATGCCCTTCAGGCTGAAGAATGCAGGGACTACTTACCAACGTCTTGTAAATAAGATGTTTGAGGATCAAATAGGCAAGTCCATGGAAGTGTATGTGGACGACATGCTGATGAAGAGCCTGAAGGCCGACACTCACGTGGCCGACCTTGAAAAAACTTTCGACACCATGGACAGATACATGATGAAGCTCAACCCAGCCAAATGCGTCTTCGGGGTAGGAGCAGGAAAGTTTCTGGGATTCACCGTCAATCAGAGGGGAATAGAGGCTAACCCTGAGAAGATCAAGGCCCTGCTGGAAATGAAGACACCCAGAACCATCAAAGACGTTCTGAGGTTAACCGGAAGAGTTGCTGCGCTGAACAGGTTCGTCTCAAGAGCTACAGACAAGTGTCTCCCTTTTTTCAAAGTGCTTAGAAAGGCCTTCGAATGGGATGATGAATGCGACAAGGCTTTTAAGGAGCTCAAGTCCTACCTCGGATTCCCTCCTCTACTCCTGTCTCGGACCATTCTGGGTATCTAGCTGTTTCAGAATCAACCATTAGTGCAACCATAGTAAGAGAAGATGATGGAGTGCAGAGGCCAGTATACTTCAACAGTAAAGCTCTTCAAGGGTCTGAGCAGAAGTACCCTCGAATGGAAAAATTAGCTTATGCTCTGATACACGCTTCTAGGAAGATGAAGCCATATTTCCAATCCCACTCTATGGTTGTCCTCACTGATTCCCCACTCAGATAGGTCCTCCATAAGCCTGAGAAGTCAGGCAGGTTGATGACCTGGGCCATCGAGTTGGGGGACTACGACATTGTTTATCAACCCAGGGTTGCCATCAAGGGGAGACACTTGCAGACTTTGTAGCAGAGTTTACCTGGGAAGAGGTTGAGATTGAAATTAGTCAGAGGACTGCTGATGAACCAAATAGAAACGTCTTCCAAGATTCGGACGAGGTTGGGTCAAGCAGGCCCGGAAAAACTGTAGCTGAGAATGAGGAAGACAGGTACCTCTTCAACGAGGGACCTTGTCAGAGGGGAACTTCTCTTCAAATGAAGATGTTTGGAATCTCTTCGTTGATGGGTCATTTTGTGAAAGCGGAAGCAGAGTGGGGCTGATAGTGTCAGCACCAGATGGTACCGACATTGAATATGCGCTGAGGTTCAACTTCAAAGCTTCGAACAATGAGTCAGAGTATGAGGCATTGATAGCAGGTCTCTCTTTGGCAAAAGCCCGTAGTGTTGGCAGACTCCTAGTCCACAGTGACTCAAGGTTAGTTGTCAACCAATTCCTGGGAGTGTAGGAGGCCAAAGATGAAAGGATGGCCAAGTATCTGAAGAGGGTGAGAATGACGCTAGAAAGCTTCAAAGAAGTGAAGATGAAGAGGATACCTCGGCAAGACAACAGCCGAGCCGATGCACTAGCAAGGTTGGCCTCAGCAACAAGGACGGACATAAGAAGAACAGTACGAATTGAGATTCTACTCAAGCCAACCATTGAAGAAGAAGAGGTTGCCAGAACTTGCCTCAATTTGAATATGAGGGCCTCATGGATGGACCCACTTATCAGATACATTAGACAGGGAGAGTTGCCAAAATCAAAGTTGAAAAGGAGAAAGCTGAGGTGCAGGGCTGCCAAGTTCTCAATTATAGGAGATGTCTTGTATAAGAAGGGGTTCCTACTCCCTCTCCTCAGATGTGTCAACCCTTCAGAAGTTCCCCATGCCTTGCAAGATGTACGTGAGGGCTCTTGTTCAAGTCACATAGGAGGAAAGCCACTGGCTAAGAGGATAATTACTCAGGGGTACTGGTGGCCGACCTTGGCCAAAGATGCAGCTGCTTATGTGAAGAAATGCGACAAGTGCCAGAGATTCTCCACCATCCCTCATCAACCTCACCAACCTATGACGTCAATCAGCTCACCTTGGCCATTTGCAGTATGGGGTATTGACTTGGTAGGACCCTTGCCAAGAGCTGCGAACAACTATCGATTCTTAGTGGTGGCAATTGATTACTTATCCAAATGGGTAGAGGCTGAGCCAATGATCACAATTACAGAACAGAAGACCTTCCAGTTCATCTGGAAGAACATCATATGCAGATATGGTCTTCCAAACACCCTCATCTCAGATAATGGAACCCAGTTCAAGAATGCTTCCTTAGAAAAATACTGTGAGAGAGTAGGGATCAGGCAGTTCTTCTCTTCTCCCGACTGACCCAGGCAAATGGTCAGACCGAGGCGACGAACCGAACAATTCTTGATGGGATAAAGAAGAGGTTGGAAGAGGCCAAAGGGAGATGGACATAGGAGGTATATGCCGTATTATGGGCCTACAGGACGACAACAAGGACACCGACGAGGGAGACCCCATTTATGTTAGCCCATGGTTCAGAAGCTGTCATCCCTACAGAGGTAGGACTTCCCACTCAGAGTTCAGACCTATGACCCTCAGAGGAATGGAGAGGAGAGAAGACTTGATCTGGATCTAATTAATTGAAGAAAGAAGAGAAGATGCGGAGATTAGACAGGCAGCCTACTAGCAGAGAACTGCGAGGTTCTATAACTAAAGGGTGAAATCAAGGCCTATAGTTGTGGGTGACCTAGTCCTAAAGAAGACGTTGCAGAAGGCAAATAAGCTCCACCCAAACTGGCATGGTCCTTACAGAGTAGTTGATGAGGTTGTGCCTGGTACCTACCCGCTAGAAAATCTCGAAGGGGAACCTTTCTCCAATCCTTGGAATGCGGACCACTTGAAGAAATATTACATATGATGTTACAATTGTTTCTTTGTAATACATGTATCATTTCTTGAAGAGGATTTTAACGAGAAGAGCAATGTTGTGCTGATACTTTTGTTATATGACATCATTAGTTTGGTGAAATTTATGAGGTGAAACATCATTATATGGTGACCTTAGACCTTAAACATCATTAATTTGGTGAAAATCATGAGGGTGAACACCATTATATGGTGACCTCAGACCTTAAACATCATTAAATTGGTGAAAATATGAAGTGCAACATTATTATATGGTAACCTTAGACCTTAAACATCATTAATTTGGTGAAAATTATGAGGGTAAACATCATTATATGGTGACCTCAGACCTTAAACATCATTAATTTGGTGAAAATTATGAGGGTAAAACATCCTTATATGGTCATCTCAGACCTTAAACATCATCAATTTGGTGAAAATTATGAGGGCAAACATCATTATATGATGACCTCAGACCTTAAACATCATTAATTTGGTGAAAATCATGAGGGTGAACATCATTATATGGTGACCCCAGACCTTTTAAACGAAGAAGAGGTAAGACATTCAAGCATAGCATTGAAAAAAGCAATATAACTGAAGAAGATGAGATTAATGATATATCAATGAACAACATTCAAGAGTTGCAAATCAGATGTGCCAGGAGGCCATCAGAGTTCACAAGAGCTAAGGGGTACAGAAAGGAAATCAAAATTACAACTTTTAAAGCTTCACAAGAAAAAGACTTAAGCCTCTGTCATCATGGCCGATGTTGGTCACCTCGGCTGTATCATCCCGAGGATTAACATCTTCAGTCTCAGTGACTTCCAAGGGAGCAGTCTCAGCAGGAGTAGCATCGGCCTCCTGAACCTCTTGCAAGGATTGAACAAACCGGGGGTCACCAAAGCCTAGACCTTCAAGGTTTGAGGCAGTCAAACTCCCCGACTCTTTTTCCTTAGAGGCTGCCCATTTGCTAGTTGCTTTGATACCTCTTTCAAGGTATTCAAAACCAAAACTCACAAATTCATCTGAGACCTTATTTACTTCGATGATCTTCTCTGCAGCATCTTCTAAAGCAGCCTTAACTGCAGCATCCACCTTAGCTTGAAGGGCATCATCTTTAGCCTTCAGGGCTGCATCATGATCCTTCTGAAGCTTGGATATGTCGTGGTCTCTTAGCTTTACTACTTCCTTCAGCTTGTCAACCTCCTTCAGCTCTTCCTTCAGACGTTCAACCTCTGCATTCAAAGAGGCTTGAACCTTCTGAGCCTCTTGATCCTTCTCTATAAGGGGCAGCTTCTTCAGGGTCCAGTCAACAAAACGGTGCATGGTCAGATGTATAAGCACATGAGCTATAATATGTAAAATAGTCGAGGTTACAGTTTGAGAAACTAATATCTGAATTGATTTATGAAGAGAAAACTCGGCCAGCAAAGGGACGTCCAAGGAGCGTAAGAAACGCTTATCCTCTTCAGTCATCACAGTTCTGATAGCATCAGCGGCCTTCAGACTATGGCCAATGAGACTGTCGCTGATCTTCAGCTGAGCAAGACGAGCTGCTAGGGCATCGTCTATAGAAATGGGGATGACACGATCCCCTTTCTGAGTCTTTCCCGACCTCTGATGCGCCGGGTCGGCAGTGGTCTTCCTTTTCTTGGTAACATCGGCCTGGGATGTGTCGACGTTCTTCTGGGTGGTAGCAGGGGGCACATTTTTGCCACCTCTCTTCTGCATCAGCTTTGCCAGACTTGGAGCAAACATTTCTTAAAGGTCGTCTGAAATGCCTTTAGGGCCAGCAAAAAGAAGTATCTGAGTTAGTAAGTCAGAAATATGAAAAGTAAGAGGTAGAACTCATGAAAAATGAGACTGACGAAGCTCTGTCAAAGGACCACCCCCCAGGCCTGTCTGAGAGAGGTAGTAGGGGGTTATCAGATGTTCATACTTTACTAGAAGACCCTGCTACCCCTGATCGCGAAGATCCTCGACTTTTTGAAGATTATCCTAGCCAAGCCCAGGGTCGGCTTTAGCAGCAAGTGAGACCTTCCCCCATCTCAGAGGGGTCCTTGGAACCGACGTTCCAGCAGCCTCATGTGGATCAAATTCCCATGCCCCGGAGGCAAAGAAATACCGAGGTTTCCAGTTATGGTTTGAGGTCTGGGTAACTAACATCATTTTCTTCTCCGACTTCCTAGCTAAGAAGTGGTAATAGCTAGGGTTGTTTTTGGTAGAGGAAGGGACGTAACATCTTGTGAAAACCCTAACTGGAAGGTCTGAGTGGTGGACAACCCTCCAAAGGACGATGGCCCCAATCATAACCCTCTCGGCGTTATGGGATAATTGTCAAGGGGCTAGATTTATGTGGGATAATATGGCTCTGATAGATGGATGGATAGGAAGACGGAATCCCAACTTGAACATCTGCTCATAGACGCAGATCTCTCCATCTCGGCCGTCAAATGCCCTCTCATTCCTCAGAGGTTCCTAAGGGTGATGGAAGAGTTTATCGAATAGAGGTGCCTAAAAGCTAGAAGGTCATACTCGCTGACGGAGCTCTCAATCTTGGCCGCCTCAGATGTATCAATATCACTCTCCTGACCATCATCATCATCATCCCGAGCAACATCGGCCTGAGCAGGTGCTGGGACACCGCCAGAAAACCTCTGAGCAAATTCAGCAGAGGTGGTGACCGGCAGAGGAATTACGTCAATTGGTGGTGGAATGGACACACTTGGCCCAATGATTTCAACATCTGAAGATTGGCGAGAGGTACTAGCACCGTGGTGAGACGAGGCACGGGTCGATACCTCGGCTTCTTCAGGGACCTCACCCGGTGCAGGAGAGCAATCCATAGCCTCTTGGAAAGAGTCTACAGACATTGGGTCTGAGGAGGACGACTCAGACTTAGACATTGGTGTTGGGTCCACAACAACCTCTTCAGGCACAGCAGGCTCGGCTGACTCAGGCAGGGTAAATAACCTTCAGAGGTGGAGGAAATATGGGTCTAATAGGAAATGGCTCTTCCCTACGAGCTACCTCTTGGGCTAATTATATCTGTCTGATTTTCTCAAAGGTCTTCTAACGAAGAGATGGGAACTCTTCTATGAGTTGGTACAAGGGTCTGAGCATAAAGGAGATGATACAACACTTGGGACTCAAAACCACAAACAGGCAAACAACTTAATTCAATCTAAACTAAGGATCAAATTAGGAATGTGAAAGGTTTTCAAATGAAGAACAACAAGAACACTCGAGAACCAGGTCGCCGGAGGTTCACCGGAGACCTCAAGAAAGGATTTTTTGGCCGAAGTAACCTCTGAGCTACCTACAAATGCCCTCAAATCACTCAAATCACTAATGTCCTAGCCCTACAACCACCAACGCCGGGGGAAACCACTTGCCGGAAAACACAAGACCTCACCGGAAAATTCAGAAATGAGTAATAAGGGCTAAAAATGGAAAAGGAAGGTGGAAATGATACCTGACTAGTGGTGAAATGGAGGAGAAGTGGATTATAAGCAAGGGAGACCTTCAAATACCAGCCAACAATGGATAAGTGAATATGCAGTTGCAGAGAGAGCTCAAGCGGGAAAAAAGAATTGAAGAAAGAGAAGATGGAAAGAGAAAAGAAGTTTTAAACCTATCTAATGATGGAGGCGCGAACTTCGAGGGCACATCATTGCCCTAGGGAACCTAAAGGATAAAGCAGAACCATCATGCCTTGATAAGCACGCTACCCACTTCAGAATGTGCATGTGGCAAGGAAGTATTGGCACACAGAGAAATACGGCCTCGGCCTAAGCTACATACCCCTCAGTCGTCTAATTACATAGAAGACTAAGGGCTAAGGGGTGATTGGTATGCCCAAAGTGCACCCTCTTGCTCAGAGCAACTAACCTCGGCCTGTCTCACAGCTGAGGTGACCAGAAGCCTATGACAACCATCAGTAATATCGTCTCTCATAAGGTCGGCCCTAGCCGACATTGCAGCAACATCATTACACCAACCTCGGTTGGTCGACAACCGATGTTAGCAAGGTCTCATGGGCTCATCTACTAACATCATCATCGTCCCCAACCGACGTTACATCTCATACCTAACCTCGGCTATCCTACCTGACCCGGGGTCATCATGGATATTAACCTCGGTCAAAGCAACAGTCGAACTTCACCAACCTCGTAGTCTGCCAGGCCGAGGTTGCACTAGTCAAAGACGTAAGGCCGAGCATTTATAAGCGCATGCAAGGTTGGGAACACGTGGACAAAATCAGTTGTAACCAAATCAATCCCCTCACGTGAGGGAATATTTCATCATCATTCTCTACATGTGACAGTGATAGATGGCTTCACTAGATTGGCTAAATCATCATACACATGCTTGGGGGTACATTACACCCCCCAAACACTATATATATTTGTCTTCTCCTACCTTGTGGTTGTGGGGGATCCAAAAATATAAAACTGTAGCCAAACTCTGTTGCATTTACAGTAGAGAGAGAAAGTGGAGTGAAGTGATTGTATTACTAAGGCCATTAGAGCCCTCTTCTGATAGTGATATTTACACTCATCTGCACAGTGGATGTAGGCATTTGCCGAACCACTTATATTGCTGTGTTCATCCCCTTCTCCTCATCTCCTACTATATATATACTCTTGTGCTGCCATTGTTATCACTTGCTTGAGCTTGTCAAGACCTTATCTGGTGGTGCTATTCATAGCATCATCACCCCCCCACCACCAGCAAAAAAAAAAAAAAAAAAAAACTAATTTTAGTGTACTATTTTTTTTTTCTCCAGTTTTTTTGGGTATATATTGTTTTTCAATTTTTAAATATATTTTCTTCTATTCTAAATTATATTATTAGTTTTTTAAGTACTTTTTTATTTTTAGTTGTTATAATCATTTTTCTTGTATTCTAATTTTTTTTAGTATTTTTAGTAATTTAGTTTATTTTGAGCTTTTTAGTGTGTTTTCCCCCTTTTTTTCTTTTTATTTTTTCTAATTGTTAAATATAAATACTATAGTTTTTAGATTTTTTATATAGTTTTCCTGTTTTTGTTTTTCCCCCTTTGTTGTTTTTAAAAATATTTTTGTTTAGTTTTTTTTTTTA
This sequence comes from Sambucus nigra, assembly GCA_949130495.1. Lineage (NCBI taxonomy): Eukaryota > Viridiplantae > Streptophyta > Magnoliopsida > Dipsacales > Adoxaceae > Sambucus > Sambucus nigra. Next base: position 510,177,863 of record OX422214.1, read on the forward strand.
AATTTTTTTCTAGGTTTTTTAGTTTTAAATAAATTTTTATAATTTTTTTTTTTGTATTTATACATTTTTCTTTGTTTTATTGTAAAATTTTCATTTATTATTTTTATTTTTTCATGTTATTTTCCACACGACATCATTTTATTGGATGCATTGTCAACTTGTTTCACGCCATTCGCCCACATAGGATTGAGGTTAAGTTAAACTAACGGTGTTAGACCCGAGTGTCCAATTGCTAACTTAGCGTACTTCAAGATTTGTTGTGCCAAATTGAAACATTGGGATAAGAATTGCAAATTACTCAAAACTGTAGGGTTACGGTATCTTTTTTCCTCCCCAAAGTTACCTATATATGTCGAGAAATTTTGACGGGTAAAAAGATTAAAATTTGAAACATTAGGGTAAATTTTTGGCTTTTGATTCAATTAAGAATTTCTTAGTGTTAATTTTAGGATTAATTTTGGGGCTAAAGTTTCGGTTAATTTTATATTGATATGTTATAATTTGATGCAATGTAAATATACAAATTGAAATGTTACAATGTAAGAGATTGATGAAAATATCTTGGTTGTTCAAAGTTAGTTTTTTTTTTCCTTTAATACATTACTGATTTGCTATTTTAAACTTTAATATAACTTGTTCAATTTATTATACTTTAGTACATTTTTCGTTGCTAAAAGTGAATTTTACCACTAAAAAGTGATCTTTGGTACAATTTAGCAACGAAAAATGTCATTTAGCGACGAAAAATGTACTAAAGTCTAAGAAATTTATTAAGTTACATTAAACTCTAAAATTGCAAATCATTTATGTATTAAAGTGAAAAGACTCCCAACAGTTAAATAATTTTAGGATTAAAGTTGGTGAAATTTTAGGTGGTATGATTTTGTGAATCTTTGACATTACGAACTATTTAACTATTTTAGGATTTACTTGATTGTTATTAATTGATTGAATATTTATTTGATTGTTAAATATTTAAGTAATTATTTGGTACATACTTAAAAGAATAGCCTACAAAAAAATCAGCTCAGGGGATTCCGGCCCCGAATCCCCGGAAATTCATCATTAAGTTAGTCCCCACTGAAAATATCCAGGCTCCGTCCCTGCCCACATTTGCATCCCAACCATTAAGCTTGTCAGCCATACTTGATTTTATTAATCTGGTACCAAAGAGAATCTTGCTCCGAATTAACACTCCCCCCTATGACTAATCCCCCCACTATCCTTTTCAACAGAATCCATATAATAAATCATATCACTCCTTCCATTGATCTTCCAACTGGTGGCTAGGAATAAATGTTGTCGATCTAACTATTCTAATTGCTTCAACAAGTTCATGGCATTTTGGCAATTATGATCCAAAAATCGGGTAATACTCTAAAATATAAATGTGCAATTGCCATTGAGTTATGGAAATAACCAATGGATATGGGGTCTTAAATTGCGACTCAGCCACCTAAAGTGTCTGGAGTCAGCCTAAGATATGGGGTATGTCAACCCAATGTGATTTTACCAGAAGAGAGCTTCTCTCATACACGCAAGAAGGCTTTTTCATCAAGAGAGTATGCTTCGTCTGTATATGTGCGTGGTGTGTATGTGTATGTACGCTCCTTCTGTAATGTATGTTTTTTGGGAACGTTCGTTAGACTGAAAATAGTAGATTGTGTGGTGCAGACATATTTTTCTGTTTCTCATTCTCTTTCTCCACACAATACGTGCATGAAAACCCATTTATATCTCTCTACATATAATATAACTTTCCACGCTGTCTACTTGGTTTATTTCTATGCGTGTGCTAGAGAGGATTTAATTATCATTAACAGTATGTAGAGAGAGAAATAGGGTTTTGAGAGAGAAGCAATCGGGTTTGGGTTTTAAGGGTCTGTGAAAGAAACACGACCACCATGGTGGTGGTTGCTGAAGGCTCATGGTGGTGTGTCTGCAAACAAAATACTGTGCGCGTTAAAGGTAGAGAGAGAACTAGGTTGGTTGAGAAAGTATGTTGGGTTGTGTTTGGATACATGGGGATCATAGTTGTTAAAAGCGCGCTTAGGCGCTAGGCGCAGGTAGGGCGCCTGGAGTGGTGGTAGGCGAGGCGTGTTGAGTTAGGCGCGCGCCTGTGGCCCTCAGGCGCGGGGCGCTAGCCTAGGCGCGCTTCTGCCAATGTTAAGTTATGTGTCTTTTTTTTTACATAGAAAACAAACCGGGGCCTTTATTCTACAAAACCCCAAAAGAGAAAACTTAATGTTATATCGCAAAAACACAAAAACCCTATTCTACACAAAAAAGAAAGAGCTCCGGCTCTTTCTTTCTCCACTCAGGCAACCTTCTCTCCACTTCGGCTCTGTTTTTTCTCCACTCCGGCTGTTCTCTTCTTCTCTCCAAACTCCGGCGACTCAGGTATTTATCTTTTTCTGCTTTTTTTTTTCTTTCTTTTTTCTTTTTTTTTTTCTGTCCGACTTATATTTTCTCTATAAGTAACCCTATTTCTCAACTCCGGCTTATATTTTCTTTCTTTTTCTTTCTTTTTTTCTGTCCATTTCTTCTCCGAATGTATTTTTTCTGCCTTTTTTATTTTTTTCTTTTTCCGGCCATTTATAAATACCTGCTAGAGTATAACAGGTACCTGTTATACCTTTCTTTCCTGTTATACCTGTAAAACAGAAAAAATATCAGTTGAAATATAATAAAAAGAATGAAAAAAGAATTACTGTTTCAATTTAATGACTGTTTTGCAATTTGAATACAACACCATTTAAAAACAGTTTTGCAATTTAATTACTGTTTCAATATAATTACTGTTTTGCATATTTAATTACTATTTTTATATTTTTACTGTTTCATTTGCATATTTAATTACTGTTTTTATATTTTTACTGTTTCAATTTAATTATTGTTTTGCAATATAAATACTGTTTGGCAATTTCAATTTAATTCTTAACTCTTTGTTAGTTTGATATTTATTTTTAAACTTAAAACATGTTGGCAATGGTTGTCTTTTATATATTTTAAGACTTGCGTTTATTGGTTAAATTTTAGCTTTACATGACAATATATGTTATATTTTGGAATCTTAATTATGCCATTAAGTTTATCATTGATGTCATGATATTATTATAACATCAATATATTGCTTTTATTTATTTATTTATTTTATTTTCTAAAAAGTGCGCCTAGCTTCAGTCAGGCGCGCGCCTCGCCTTGCCCCTAGGCTCTAGAGACACCTTTGCGTCTGGGTGCGCCTTAAACAACAATGATGGGGATTTAGAGAGAGAGAGAGAGAGAGAGAGAGAGAGATGTGCTCTTGGAAAGAGAATTGTTATCTCAACTAGCCAAGGGATGTGTATAAAAAGGCCATATACTGAAACCACCACTACGTGTTCTCTGTAAAACCACCTCTCGTTGGGTCTAGTTTAAATATTTCACTTGTTTTTTTTGGTTTTGTTTTGTTGGAAACCACTTCTCATTTCGATTTTTTTTCCGTGTATATTTCTACTTCTGTTGTAATCTTTTGTTTTCAAATACTACTTACCTCAGGAAGAGGGCATCATCACTACTATGTTTTGATTCCCTTTAAGTTCTATTTGTTCTTGTGGAGATGTTGAATTTCAAATAAATATTTCTTTTATTCACGTAAAACAAAAAATTTAAAACTGAAGCCAAAATATGGTGGTGGATTCTTGTAGTTGGCAAATTTATAAAAACTATGTCCAATGTTAAGGGGATTTTGGTTTGAGGGGATGAATGTTATGTCTAAATATGGTCTCAGTGATGTGCGCGCGAGCCACTATATTGTACACATATCGATGTGTAGGTAGCGAGGTTTGAGTTTTCACACATGTTTTGTGATTTAAAGACTCGTACAAATGTGTACTAAAAGTCATTTCCCAGATTTAGTGGTGGATCCAGAATTTCAATTTATAGGGAGCAGAAATATAAGCGTGAAATTTTTTATATGACTAAAAAAAATTGATGTGATCTAGAATGCGTAAGCGTAAAAGAAAGAAGTTATCTACACAACAACAACAACAACAACAACAACAACAACAATGGAAAATGTAGGAGGATTTCTTATTTTCTCTCTAGTCTCTTAATCTCAAAATGGCAAAACTGTTACAAACTCCCATGTCCCTATGTTCTTGCATCACAAGCGTGACACGATTAGTGGGCTAGAGTTGACTTGTACCCCAAATGGGCCCGAATATGGCATAACGCAAAATCCGTACAGATTCACTTGAATTGAGATCTCTCGACAAAATTGAGGTTTGAAAAACAAAAATTTGAACCAAAATTTAAGTTTTAAGTATGGTATTCAATAAAGTTAACCTAAATTCCTGCGAAGTTAAAAGTTATACATTAACCGAAATTTTAAGCATTTTCCTAAACAATTAATATTTTCTTATTTTTTCAATATTAGATAACCTCACAATCACAACAAAATCTAAGCAACATATAAAAAATTAACAAATAACATTTAATAATTTTACATTCAGTTGAAATCATGATGGTGTAAATTGATATATTAATTTATGATTATATGAACATATATATGTTGATGATAAATATTAGAAACTCATAGAAATAAATAAATGAAAAACACTTGTTAAAATCCTCATTTTGAATCTAACGCGAGTCGAACCACATCTAGTAACTAGCTAACAGTGTAAATAACAACATTGTATAAAAGGGAAGGAGATACCACCGACCGGAAGGAAGGCGATACCACCAGTGTCTGCCAATGAAGTTATTAGGGAATTGAGAGAAGAGAGAATGAGTAATACTATGTATACCCTTTTTCTAGTGATTCTTTTTTGTTTTGACACATCAGCGGGGTAACAAAAAAGGGTATACCTAATATAACTCAAAGAGAATAGTTGAAGTGTGCTGATGCTCAGGAAATAGAGGGAGTATTTGGATTGGGTTGGGAAGATTTAGGGAAATCTTAAAATTTTAGATGTTTTGAAAACACCGCCTCATTTTTCATTAGAAACTTTCAGCCTCTTTTTGTTATCTTTGTTAACAAATTAGAATAATTTACCCTATATTTTCTTTTTATCACATATTACGCTTGTAAGTTCCAGAATATGCATACTTTAGTTTAATATTACAAAAGTTCAATGGGGAAGGGGTTCCCCCCCTCAGCCCTGTTTCCATCCGCCTATGCCCAGACTGACTTGGCAGAAGAAAAGTATGTAAAAAACATCCACTAGCAATAGGGATATCGTACGACTAGTTTATACCTAAAACATGGACCTTGCACGTGTTCATGTATTTTAAATTTGAACCATGTGTCATATTTTTTAAAGTTACTTTCTTATATTCTGTAATCAATGGTAAAAATGCATCCAAATAAAAGTTACTTTCTCACTTTGAAGTGTGGATTCTTCAAAGTGGTCAATGCGTCCAAATAAAGGATACTAAAAATGATCATCATTTATGTAATAAAGATTACTGGATGAAATATCTAGTTTTTAATAATAAATCTGTTTGAAGATTTATTTTTGTTATAAAACTAATAGTAACTTAATTATAAATAAGGCTACCGGGGACATAGTTTACTTAATTACTTGTGGTCAACAATGACCGGCCATAGGACTATGTTGGCCCAATAAAACTAATGATTGCGTTGTAGGCAACGCATACGTGTGACTCGCAGGCACAAATACATCTGAGTTTAATTACGACTATATTATAGGAAAGACAAACTCGCGTGACAAACACAAATACATATGAGCAAAATTACACTATAACCTCCAATATACATTTGAAAATGTTTTGGGCATGCCATAGGCATGGGTATATCTAGTATCTCTATAAATCAGTTCCACCATTGAACTTTCAGACATAATGTGTAAAATCTTGTCACTTACATTTGTTAACTATTTTTAATGCAGAATGATATTATCGCGAAAGAAATCAGTGATTTGAATTTAGTTATCAAATGCATTGATAAACACAATCTTGAATCTGAGTATCCAAAGAATAACCTCGTGAAGCACGTTGAAAAGCTAGAGAAGTTGAGGGAAAACAGGAAACGACCCGCACCAGCCAGTACCACCAACCATCATCATTGGTCAAAGTTACCGAATCCCAGCTTTCCAGGTCGACCCTATGCCTGGGCAGACTCCAATCTCGAATATGGATCCCAATACTCGGGATCCAATCTATATCCTTCAGAATCTTACATGCAATCTGCTTATTATGATAGGCAAGTTGCGTATGGTGAATATAATTTGCCACCTCAATACCATCCATCTTACTATCCTCAGTAGTCTGTTGCTGTCACTTTTGGTAATCATGGGTAGATATCTTTAGCTTTTACCTTACGCTCAAGAGCCAGTTGTCACAATACATCATTTCCGGTTGATTGGTTTTACAATGAAAAGTAGGAAGCTTATTGTGCCTTTTCAGTGTTTAGAATTGGTGTTTGAGTTTCTTTTAAGTGTGTTATGAATGTGTCTACTGCATTAACCAAATTTTAGACAACAGGGTCGGTAAAGGTACCTCTACTCTATGTTTAAGCACCATGTTCCAAGTAAAAATTAACTTAGTTTCTTTTGGTCCTTTTTCTCTCTATTCTCCCGTCCATTTGTTTGTATTGTTATTTGTAACCGTGATTATGAGAACGATTAGAACAATACCCATGAGAAAATAATGATTTTCAAGTGCACGTTTTTAATTCAAAAGTATTACTCATTTTTGAGAATAAATTTTAAAAGTAATTGTTTTTTTTACTCAATTCATACTTTCAAAAGGGATTAACTTTACCACCATAACTGAAGTGGGTCATGAGTATACTATTAGTAGTTTATTTAGGGGGTTTCTAAGGGCACCACACTTGTTACTTTAAATTAGCACAAGAAAAAAAAAGTTTTTTTTTCTAAGAGCCACCCCATGGTATATATATATTTTTCACAATTATTTCAACACAAAACACTACACATTATCTCTCTCTACTCACTACATTCCAAATCTTACTTCTATCTTCCTCACAAAACTGAGGACAACTTTGTTTCTATTAATTCAACAAATCTTCTTAACCAATCATCTTCAACATTATTAAAGTTTTCTTCCATTGGTTCTAATAATATTATTAAATTTCTTATCCCTCAAAACACCAACCGTTGTCAACTACATATTAAACTAGGGTTTTTATTGGTACATACATAAATACTAATGGATATTGTCCCCAAAGACAATGACAACACCTTCAAAGCAAATGAGAACTTCCAAAATTATATTTATGAGGTAAATTGTGTCCCATTATATAAATATATGTTTATTCTAAGGGATTGAAGAAGTAAAAAATTCCAGAAATCTTGCAAATATATGACAGTGATTCGGGATTGGGGCCCCAAATTGAAGTCCAAAGTTGCGGTAACCATCCGGAACAAAACTTATATTTTTTTTACGAACTAGATCCATTCGTTATAATCATCCCGATTTACCTTATATAATTCGGCATAAACATGCTGAAATGTTGAAGTTAATTCGTGATAGTTACCCCAAATTAACTTCCTTTGACTTGGGATAGTTACCCTGAAACACTGTAATAATTTTGGCAGATTCATGTCGAATTGAATTGAAATGCATTTAAGTAATTCAATCCAAACATACAAGCATACAAATTCATAGATATTCAAATATTGTTATTGTGATTCAAGCATATAAATTTATACATACAAACATCTTCTCAACCCTTATTTTGATTCAAATATTGTTATTGTTATCAAAGTTCATTCATTGAGTACTACTATATTTCTACTTATGCAGGATGCCTTTATGGATTTCAACTCCGTATTATTTAAGACGTGTTAGCAAATATGGAGATACCCCACTACGGTGATGATGCTTCCTTAGGAGTTGATGTCAGTATGACATTCTTTACGGCAAAGGTATTTCCTACTCGGCAAGAGTTGGTTGCTTGGGCTCAAGAGTAAGCTCAATCCGTTAAAACAGTAATAGTCATCACTAAGTCCGGCGCGCCTTCTGCAACGCATAAGGGACATCTATACATGGGTTGTGAGAGGGGAGGTGAGTACCGTGATTATCACGGGAAAAATGTTGGGAATGAAGGTATTAACCAAGAGCAAAAAGGTAGGAAGGACACGGTCACTCGGAAGTGCAATTGTCCGTTTATGTTGAAGGGCATTCCACTTGACAACGGGCAGTGGATGATGTCAGTTATTTGCGGTGTTCACAATCACCAATTGCCGAAAGTATTAGTTAGACATGCATACGCTGGTCGACTCACTTCGGAGGAGAAAAGCATTATGGAAGAGATGTTCTTGAGTGGGGTAAAGCCGACTGCCATTCTAACGACGATACAAAGTCGTAATGTTACTAATATTTCACCCATGAAAACAATTTACAATGCTAAGGGGAAGTTAAGGATTTCCGAACGAGAGGGTCGAACGACGATGCAATAATTAATGAAGTTGCTTGAGGATAAACCATACGTTTATTGGTATAGAATGAATGAGTCTACCATGGACGTTTATTGATTTAGAATAAATCCACCGCCTTGCGTACCTGGTTCGCCTATCGAAAAGATAATAACATGAAATTAGTAACGAAATTAGAAAAAATAAAGTAGTTAAAACATTCGAAATTAGTAAAAACATAGAACTTACCATAGATGTTTGCTTTCGTTTGACCTTGCCGAAGGCGGGTTTTGGACTCTAGGATGGGATTTGGATAAGAAGCAGTTCGTATAATCACTGCCACAGTCCCACGGGCTTGATACGGGCACCGACCGAGACTTCTCAAATAGAAGGTGGTCTTGCCAGTTTTGTTGGTACCATGTTTGCATATCGAATTTGACCTTGTATCGAGCCACCTTGTTTCCCCTATCGTCCTTCAAGGGTGTCATGGGCTCGCGTGGTATGATTTGCAGCCGATCGAATTGTCTCAAGCATCTTTCTGGGTAATAGGGCTCCCCCACATCAAAACAAATCATAATCCCGCTATAAAATGATGCGTCGTGAAATGGATAAGCAGCCCGAGCGTCTCGGTAGGGATCCCAAATGACCTACATAAAAGCAATAGATAATTGAATGTCAGAAAATATCAAATTGAAAAGAAAACATTACAAACAATCCCAAAACTTTACTTACATTACCATCAATCATTTCATCCAACTGCTCGAGATAATTGATTAAGTTTTGAAATGCATTTATTCGAGAGGTGAATTGCAATGACCAACGTGCAATCCTTGACATGGTTTCATTGAACTCCATGTCGATGCATCCACTTACCCCTATGAAGTGCTCATAGATCCATGATTGCAAAGCACACATTATGGATTTATTTAAAGAAAGGGGGGGGAATTGAAAAATATACATAACCGACATATGGATTTGGATTATTAGTTACTTGTATAAGAGAGAGGCAACCACTCATTTGCCTTAGACCTAAATGAGAAGCAAAGCCCAACTGCCGATACACGTGTGCCAGGATACCCATTCCCCATGCTAGTTTTCCCACCTTCACGATACTAAGAACATGGAGGTAAAGCACGGAAATCTTGTTCTTGGACTTTTCGGAGAAAACTGTGCACCCGATAATGTATAGTAAATAAGCCCTGGCGTAATGATCTTTTGACTGCACTGGAGGCATTTGCGTCCTTCGCCTGTTCCTTGAAATTCGTTCAATCGGACGACAACATGCTCGCCACATTCTTCCGGGGTAACGTCCCTGCTCACACCCAATGTCTCCACCAAAAGGTCCACAACCGACGAGGCCACTACATCCTCTTCCTCCTCAACTACGGGCTGCAGGTTATAAAGAGGTAATCCGACTAGAGGAATGCCCAAGATCGCTGATATGTCGTCGAGGGTGATAGTCATCTCCTCAAATGGCATATGGAATGTGTTGGTCTCCAGATGCCACCTCTTGACAAACGTAGATACAAGGGCGTAGTCTACATAATGGTGGCTACATGCTATAAGCCCGCCCAACTTAGCACTTTGGACCATCTTTTGTACACTTGGACTAAGATCACTGAATTCCCAGTCCCTGATCTTCGTCCAGTGATTGATGCACAATAAAGGGACCCGCTCCATCTACAATATAAGAAAAATATTTTTCAAGATTTATCAAAGTAATGAATTATATAAAACATTAATGATTCAACTTTGTAGGGAAATATAATCACCACCGAACCGGTCCAAATACCGTAGGCCACATGATGCATGAAATGTTTTAATCGACTGAGATCGTCAAGGCCCCCATAAGCCGCGGTAATGTTGCCTTCTTCAGGCATATTTTTCTTCTTGTTGTATGCTGCCGCGGTGCTCTTGTGTAAAACGCTAAACGGGGTATCAGGCTGATGGGGGTAATACACCCCCCTCAGATGGAGTAACATCCTCCTACTCGGCATCATGACCCTCATCCTCAACCTCCGCCTCCTCCTTAACCGCAACATCCTCCTCCTCCTCATCATGAACTACAACCTCCTCTGTCATCTCCACCACTAGGGCGTCCACCTCCATCACATCCGGGACAATGCCCTCTAAGGGAGTTGCAGTCGCAGTAGACATAGCATGGATCTCTTCTCGACGCTTCCTCTCTGAGGCAGTCAACGGCTTCCAGTTTTTGCGAGAGTAGGATAGTAGGTTATCCATGGTAGACCTACATTAAAAAAAATAACACACTGATGAGTACAACGAAATATAACATTTCACATAGAATTTTTAAACACAAGTCAAGTATTGTTTAAAACTTACGTCATAAACATAACTAGCGTATTGTAGTAAACATAATTCGTAAAGATTGTGAAGTCATAAGTCATTTATCGTTGAAATCATAAGTCATAAACATTGTGAAGTCATAAGTCATGTAGTCATACTAATAACATATCATACTATATGGATCATAGGTCATATCAATGTCATAACAGTGAGTACTTCACAAATAAAACATATGATACTAATAAAATGTCATCACGGTGAATGTCTAACAAATAAAACATAAGCCATATCAATGTGCATTCGGCATATACATAGCGAGTGGGTAGTAAGGATTCACTATGTTTACAATGATTGTGGAGTGATGATTCAGTATGTTCACGCCAAGATAATTGAATCCGTTCGACATAAACATAGCGAATCGATGCAAATAATTCGGTATAAACATGATGAATGGAACTCATTCAAATTGCATCGATTCGTTATAAACATGACGAATCAATGCAATTAATTCGTGTTGTTTATAGCGATTGAAACCTTAGTTTGACTGACACAACATTTCAAACATGTCGTTCAATTAAAAAGAATCATACGGTTCGGGGATCGTTTTGATTTCAGAAAAAAATCTTATAGTCCGTTTTGCTTTCAATAATCAATCGATTGATCCATTTCGACATTTTGAATCTTGTGATGTTTGGAAGCTCTAAATCGAACAATGAAATAACCTTGTGTCATTCAACAATTCGTTCGAGGTGAAGGTTTGAAGCTCTCAATAATATAGCTCGTTCATCCGTGGTAAAAATAAATTGTAAGGCTGTAAAAATATATATAGGATGTGAAAATCATTTAGTTCATTTGAAGATGAAAAGTTATTTTGTACAATGTACCAACCTGATTAGCTTAATCTTTACTTGAAGATGAAATGTTTGGAAGTTGAAGATGAAGGCTTGAAGGTTTGAATATGTAGAGAGATGGAGGAAAAGTGTGTAAATGATTTTTGCTACTTTAAATATGTGGTAGCCATTTTGTGGTATTTGGATGTAACTATTAATTAAGTGGTATTTTGAAGTAAAAAAAGCAGTTGTGGTATTTTGGAGTATTATTTGGGGTGACCTTAGAAACTCCCTTTATTTATCATCTTTCTTGACAATTTCATATGGAAGTAGGAATGCTTACAGGCAAAGAGTAAGACATAATGAAAAGGTAATTTCTGTTCCCCCTAATGGGATTACTGTATTTAATTGTTTGCGAGAGCCTTTTTTTTTCTTTCCACTTTCTACTTTTTATTTTAATTTTTTAGTATATTAAACATTATGTTGGGTTGATGACATTTATGCCTATATAAAATATACATCCATTTGGGATTTTTTTTTTTAATTTTAAAAATGCACTTTCAATATATATTTACGAAAATAATGCATTTTCCAACATATTTACAAAAGTATTGCACTTCTTAAAATCGCGGTTCACAATTGAGTTTTTAAGATGAAATCGTTGTTCGAAACAACGAATTGAAGATGGATTAAATGAGTCGTTAATTAGTTATTAATAATTGGTCTTGTTAAGAAATCGCAGATGGGAACCGCGATTTCATTTGATCCGCGGTTACAAAATGCTATTACAACTTAACCTTTAAAAATTGATTGAAGTTGAAATCGCGGTTACGAAGCGCGATTTCATTGAAATCGGTGTTAGCAATTGCGATTTCAACTTCAGTCAAATTTTATTAATTGAACTAAAATTTGTGAAATTAATCTACGACAAAGTTGGAAGATATACTATTTTAATGTTAATTGTTTATTTGACCAAACTTTCAGTAGTGGTCAACTTTACTGGCTAGGGGTGTACTATGCAGCAAAATCCAATTGCAACAATCTCTCATTGATTGAAGTGGATTTTGATGTGGTTGTATTAGATAAATTTTTTCTATTACTAAATAATGATATTGTCAATCCAACTAAAATGAGAGAGTTGTCGGTGTGAAGTGTCACTTCCCTTATCAAGTTAAGCCTTATTAGTCTCCCCTGAGAATACCATTGTGTATTATCAGACATGTAGTTGGCATGAAAATACTAACTTGACTTCGAAATCATTTTTTTGCACTTACTCTCAGTACTTTCTCTTTTTAAAGACATTGAAATATATCTTATCTAATTTTATGTTGATATATTTTTTTTAAAAAATCTAAACGCCTATAAACATGATGGATGACCTGCAACCTATGAAAGTACAATCTGGGTCATCTCTTCAGCATATTTGCATACAAATATTCCCTCCATTTTCACTATATTAGATTATGAAATGTATAATGAAGAAGGTTCAAATCGAAAAGGAAAGCAGCCGGAGAAAGCACCACTCCCGAACGATACCTTCCAACGTTATAATGAGCAGTTGTCCAGAAGGAGAAATGAACCATTTGACTGTATTATTCCCGGTCTGGCAGGAAAGGTGCAAAAGGCATTGAGCGAGGCCGGAAAGATAGTAGATTCTCCTTCCCCCACGCAGGAGTTCCTCCGCCAACGCCTCAAAAAGCCCGACTATGACGATGATATCAGCAAACCACCCTGGGCGGCAACGACCATGAACTACGGGTATTTTGAGTCGAAAATATGTGTGCCCATATCGCCATTGGAGATACAAAATCTCCCATTTGGTAGCCGGAAGGTCGAACATGTAAGTATTTTAATGTATTATCATTATATTTATTTGGGATCAGTATACATTATAACATAAATATATTAGAAATAGGTCGTAGCCATATTCGTGTCAGCGCGCCCAACTGGATTGGGTGACTTAATAATAGAACTGGAGAGTCCACCCGGTCCCTTCGGCGACTCCATTCATTGCAATGTTTTTCTTCCCGATTGCAAGTGGGCGAGTAAAACTGCTATTGGAAATGCATTGATTGTAATTTTTTATATTCATGCCAAGCAGGACTGCCGATACATCAACATCACCAAACCCAACATCCGCAACATTCTCAGAGAGAAGGTGAGAGTTGTCCAGGGATAAAATGTCTAAGCTTATTGTGTATTTTGTGTTGTTACTTTTGGAGTGTAATTTTTGTATTAGTTTAAAGTCCTATTTCAACTTGAGGCCACCCTATTTGGATGGGATGGTTTCGAAATTTACAGAAACCAAATTAAAAAATTTATTCTCTTAAATTAATTTTTTATTAAGCTTAAGGTCATGTTCCATCCTATATTTGGATTTATGGGACACTGATTGTTAGGTTTATTAATCTAATTCCTTTGGTACAATAACATTTATTTGTGTGGCCCTTTTAGAGTTAAGAGTACACAAAAGAGGTAATTTTATTTGTTTTAGTTAAAGAGGTATTTATATTTATAACCGTATTCATATTCATTTAAAATTCATTCTAAAAATAAACACATAACCCCACCTCTACCCCACCCCACCCCACCCGCTGGAGTCCTCATCAGAACGCTGGAATCCTCGGTGAGGACTGCCAGAATTCTCGCTCGATTATTTCTCTCTCCTCATTTCTCCCCCTCTGTCTTCGTCTATTTCTTTCACTTTTTTGGTCAGCGCCAATCGCACCATTGCCAGTGCTGAAGAAGAAGGTTGTTTGCCGTAAAAATTGGAGTGTTGTCCGGGAAAAAATGGCGTGTTCACCCTAAAAAAGGAAGTTTTCGCCAGAAAAAGGGAGGTTTTAGTGAAATAGTAAATTTATCGGTTTCGATTTTTTGTCAAAAAATATCGAATATTGGTGTTGTTGGATAGATCTCGACGAGTAGATTTCAAATATATAATTTTTGTGAATTTTGGATTTGTAGATCTGAAGTTAGGCACTTTTAAAATTTTCATGAGTTTTTTTTGTATGAGTTGTCCAATTGTATATTGGTAATTTTTCATGATCTTTTTAGTATGGGGGCTAAATTTATAAAATTGTGTGGTGTATCCTATTTTTATACACTTTTGGGTTGAGTTGGATCTTTTTCCAAAAGCCCCTTAATTTTTACTTGAACAAAATTAACTCAGAATTAAATTAAAATAAACAAAATTACCCGAGTTAATTAAGCACCAAATAAAGCAATTTTATGATTAAACCAATTTTATCTTTTTAACCTAAGTATGCATCTAGGTGAATTGCAAGATAAATTAAATAACCACTGCGCTCGATGTATGAGGAATATCCAAATGGAAAAAACCTTGGACGGCCAACCACAAAGTCCATTAAGTACAGAATTATAAAAAGGACACGATAGAAGACGTACACAACGACTCGATGCCCTTGCAAGCCTTGACGCTCTTTGTTCCTTCAACCTACTCTTAGTGACACACCTCAGAGTTCATCAATAGGGATCAACAACCGTCACGCATACAGAGTCCACCGTATGTAAGCCAATTAGCATAGAATCCTCCACAAGAAATAATTCTCAATAATGTAGAGAATGAACATAGTGCCAAAAACTCGATCTCAAAACACACTCTCTCACACACACACACACACACACACACACACATACACACACACACACACACACACACATATATATATATATAATCTTGGATCTAAACTAATTGGGTGTAAACATGGATTTTTATTTTGAAAGTTTAATCATGAATCATTAAGAAAAACTTTCTTAGACTTTTTGGAAAGGTATATCTTTCAAAGGATGGAGAAAGTCTTGTTTAAAACTTCTATCCCGCACTACTTAAATATGGATGGAAAAGAAAGTAGTTTGGGGGGGGGGGGGGGGTAAGGAAAAACTGCCAGAAAATTGAATTTTTTGAAATTCGCGCCGGTCATTCGAACGAGGTATCATTCTCATTCAAACGACTTATTCTTTTCCATTAGAACAAGGATATAACGAGAATTCAAGCAAGATTTTGGAGAGGTCGAGTTTTTCAAAAAAATTTCTCGTTAAAAGGTTGTTCGAATGAGGGTACCAATCTTGTTTGAACGATCTTCGAACGAGTTATCTAACGAGATTCCAGAAAGACAGAAAAAATGGTTCATTGGAATCTCGTTGGAATGAGGTACCCATTCTGGTTAGAACAACCTATCTAATGAGAAAACCACAAAGGCTAATTTTGACTTGTTTGAAGTTCCGTTTGATCCGGGGTCTACCGACACCTAAATTGACATATAAAAAATATCTAAAAATAGTTTATCATTAGACTAAAAATATCTTAACACCCAATAGTTAAATATCCAAGGCTCAACATAAAATATGCATTCATACTTGAGAAATCCTTGGAATGTTGATGATAAAACATGACACGAAACTCGGCATGGAGATGCATTCTCTTTGACTTGGCCGCTACGTCTTCAACAAACATGTCATAGGCTTGAAAGTTCACAAACACAACTTCTACCCTATAACTTGAAGTGTTATGTTCGAAATTAAGACAATACATACAAATTGACTCAATTGGAAATTTGTCCTTACAAATCTCCCCCTTTGGCTATTCTGGGCCAAAATCAAAAATAAAAACACCTATGGGCTGTCAAGATCATCTAAAAAACTCAATCCTAGCCCAAAAGAAAAAAAGTACAGACGCTTGACCGACACATACGTTGAGTAGCTTTGCTTGCTTTTAAAAAAGTTATCACATGGTTGCGAACTTGCACATATACACACACCATAAAATACATAGAGAATATAACAATATAAATTGTGTAAGGAAATCCTCCCCTTTCGTCTAACAATATCTACATATGAAAGGACGTCTCCCCCTAAGTAATAGATCTCCCCCAAATGAAAAGAGTTCGATACCAGTTATCCCCTGTTTTTGCAGGAATAAACAAAGATTAAGGTACATAAAATAATTAATTTCTCCCGAGTTAAACCAATTCTCCCCCTAAATGAAACAAGGGATAAGCATAAAGGAAAAACAAGTATATTATGCAATGGTGTATAGAGATACAAGAAACAACAAAGCAACTTGGTAACACACGAACAACTAATCCACACAAAGAATAATCGATTCCAACTATGATGCGATAGAAAAATGATACCAACTAGAATGTACTAAGATAAGCATGGGATACCAATGAAAATTCGCAAGTAGATAGATACCTATATGAACAAGTAGCATGCCAAAATGAAATAGTTTTAAACTTATGGCATATAAGGACTAGATATAAAAGAAAAGACTCAAAACAAACGATACCATGTGTATAAATATACAAAAGATATAAATGAAGCATAAGCACATATATATATATGTGTAAACACCACACAAGACACTAAAAACGATAAGATTTCCACGCTCATATGGCATAAATGTGTTTAAATAAACATGTGGTAAATGGAGTGAAGAGGTGTGAACTAGACACAAAAGAATTATTACCGAATCACTTAAACATGTTTAAGGAGTTCTGTTTGATCAAAAAACTTTATCAAACTTAGATTTAGCCTCACGTGATAAGATAAAGTTAACTCAATATACAAACAAGCAAAATGTATGCAAACCTAGAATTTTGATGATTTTACAAATCAATAATGTCATGACATTTAAGTATAACTAGGATTTATTATCCAAACCCATTGATTTTCAATTAAAACACCCTCAAAACTAAACATATATAATTTTTTCTATCTCAAATCTTTTGAAGACATCAATTTTTATGATCAATATTAAAATATGGCCTTGATAATTTATTCTTTTCTTTTGCCTCTCAATTTTTTCGGCTCTTGCCAATAGTGGCTTCCCCGCAAAGGATATTTTCTCCCTCCGAAGCCCTTTTTCGTGCACACTCAATTTTTTTAATAAACAATGAACTTATGGGCAATGGTTCTTACACGCACAAATTCCTCATAGTCTAAAGATATGTACATGACAAGATTTATGGGAGAACATATCATTTAGCTTAAATATAACATGTGAAGTTAAAGTTCAAAAGAGCTCATGCACGTGTGTGAGGAGGCATATACAAAGAGAATCCATTAAGTAAATCAAAGTCAAACTACTCCATGCAAGCATGAAAAGAACAATTTAAGCATTGAGATTAATAACTAGAAGTTCTAGCCACTTGGATACGTGGATATGACACACAAAATGTGTAAAACTAAAGTACATATAAACAAAAGAAATATTTTTGAGTTTTTAAAATTTTAAAAATAATTTTAGAACAAAGACAACTCAAAAGACAAACAAAATCTTGTTGTATTTTTCAATAAGACTCAATAAATGGAATAAAATAAATAAGATAAAACAAGACTAAAACCATATACAACTAGCAAACACATATATCATGAAGTATAAAAGCTAGTGTATGTACACATGAAAACACACTCAACCATAAGATTTAGCATGAAATGTATTGTGTGAAGGCATTCGAGAATCAAGATGTCTATCATGTAAAGCCTTCTAAATTGGATTTCCTAACCCACATAGTTGAAACGTGATGTTCTCGCCTTTGGGAACCTTGGCGACTCTTGTTTTAGACTTTCTAGGAGTATTTTCGAGATCAAAGTAAAAACGCCTAAAATGACCCTTCATATTACAATGTGTGCATGAAAAGACACGTGCAATGTTACCTAAGGGTTGACCTCTTTTAACATTCCTAGAAACAGTTGATTCTCTCAAAATCATGATTTTAACTTTATTAGCGGAAGCATTTTGAGTATCGAAACCAATACCACACTTGCCATTTTTAATTTGGACGGTGACTAACATCTTATCCAATTTTTTGAACCTAGACTCAAAATCAAACTTGACACGACTCGAGTCTCTCAATTTATCTTCAAGTTCCACTATCCTAGACTCAAGTAAACTCCCAGTCTCTTTAAAATCAAGAAGCTCTTTCTTCATAGCCTCCATTAAACCTCGAAGACTATCTCTCTCTCCTTCAACATACTATAGCTTATCTCGAAGAGTCCTCTCACATGACCTAAGATCTTTAATTAAAACACTCTCATCATTTCCTACGTAACGTTCTTTCATCCTGGCTTACAACTTCAAGTTTTTCCTTTTCAATTTCAACGATTCCGTATATAATTCACATAAGGAAACTTGGATCTCACTCACTTCCTCCTCCCCTTCTTCATTCTCACTCTCTTCTCCATTATTTCTCTCATCAAACACTTGGGATTCACAAATAATGGACTTGGAAGTGTCATGCAAAGAACTATCTTCAAGGGAAGATTTCTCATTGAAACTAACATGACTACCCATGAATGCAGTGAAGTTACGCTCAATGGGGGAATCGGTCCCCTCTTCCGATTTACTATCACTCCTTCCTTAGTTTAATAGGACACTCAGTTGCCCTATGACCAAAATCTTCGCACCCAGAACACGTTCTCGACTCATCCCATTAAGATTATCATTACGATTCTTAGGGAGTTTATCGGCCTTGTTATACTTTGACTTCTTAAATTTCTAATAATCATTTTAAAATTTTTCTTTAATAAACTTAAGAATTTTCTTGAACTTCTTAGCAAACATAGACATATCATTGGATTCGATGTCTGACTCATCATCCAAGACTTGTGTTTCCTCCTTCTGGGTTTTCAAAGCAACACCCTTATCTTTTGTAGGATTTTTGGAGGTAAACATGTCGAGTTCATAGGTTTGAAGATCACCTATAAGTTCCCCGAGTTTAGTAGAGTCTAAGGTGCCTAAAGAGTTTAATACTGTTACTTTAGGACAAAATCTGTCAGGTAAGAACCTTAAGATTTTCTTAATAGCACGATTTTTGGGTATTTTCTCTCCCAAGTTAAAAGACACGTTGACAATATCAGACAATCTAGAATATAACTCATAAAAGGATTCACTCTCATCCATTTGAATGGTTTCAAACTGAGTAGTGAGGTTTTGGAATTTGGAAGCCTTAACAGCACTTATACCTTCATGGGTGAGTTTGAATGTGTCCGAAGCCTATTTAGACGTTTCTTATGTCATAATACGACGGAACTCCTTGATACACCGCAAATATTGCGTATTTCACCCGTTAACCTACGCGTTATTAGCCCCCTCGGATATCTTAATACCTATATTTATGCTCGTTAACCAGACAACCTCGGATTTCTATGTTAACATGTTTTGCAGGGGTTAATTGAGCTTTTGTAGGTATTTGGATGCTTAGTATGAAGTTCGGATGCATTCCGCTCAAGTTCCGTACGCTATCGCACGTTCGGGGACATTTTAGTCTTTTCACAGCTTGGGTACCTAGCCCGACATTTCACGGAAGTTGTATCCCTCCTCTCTAGCTTCGCGTGGCCATGAACGGTGCGCGATTCCGATGCATAACGAAGAAGTTACGGCGATTTCAACGGAGGAAAACCAAGGAAGCAAAAGAGGAGAAGGAGAAGGAAGAAAAGAAGCAGAGGCTGCTGCTGCTGCAATCTGCCCTGCTTGATCGATTGATCGACCATAAGGGTCGATCGATCGACCTTTCAGGATTGTCGATATTTTCCCTTGATCGATCGATCGACCAAAGGGGTCGATCGATCGATCCCCTGTTTTTCTGCAGATATTTTCTTTTCTTTTCTTTCTTCTTTATTTTTATTCTAACTTACTATATAAGCCAAATTTTGGTTTTGTAATAAGAAACCAGCCCATATACGATTTTAGCTTAGGTTTAGTTAGGGTTGGAGGGGTTTTGATTGGTTCTTCTTCTTCCTCTCTTGGATTGACACACTAATTGGTTGTAAGATTGACTATTCATCTTCCCTTTCCCTTAATATAGTTGTTTTCCATTATTTCCTTGTTTTCTAGATAGATTTACATGCTTTCATAATTAGTTTATTGTGTTTATTCTTGCTTTCTAGTTTAATTAGTTGTAATTTAGTTTAATTCATTATGCATCCCTAGTTAAATAGGGTCGGGATTTCATTTCCACCATTTTCGGGCTTGGACCTCGAAAGTTAGGGTTTCGTGTAAAATTGCATTTAATTGAAGCCTCGCGTATTAAAGTCGGATTATTATGCGTTTAACTTTCTTTGTCATGCAACGTTAGTGTTTATAGCGATTATCCGAATTTAATCCGCGTGTGACCATTTTTCAGTTAAATGTTTTATCTCGCAACTTTGGGTTAAATTCCTTCTTGCGTGATGTTTATGCTTAATTGAAAATGATCGATTAAATGTTTTCGAACCGTAATTCTAATTAGTAGTTGTTTCGATCCGTTTGGTAGAATGCGATCCCGATCCTCGCTTTCCTTTAATTTAGCGTAACTTCTCTTTTTATTTAGTCACCATAACCACCCTATCACCTTTTCATTTATTTATTTAACACCACTTTTATTCCTGAAGTAATTAAAACAATTAACATCTAAAATTCAATCACTCCCTGTGGATTTACGATACCCGACTTACCGCTGTGCTTGCTTGTCAAGTGTAGTCGTAGCTTAGGTTTTCTTTGTATCGCGGCGGCGAAACACACGACGATTGTGCACTTTACACGCGCACACTTTTTCCGCCCGGTCACCGAGATGGCTTACCAAGAAGGTCAGTTTCTTCGTGATGGATGAGCATGTGTTTTCGGCCTACAACATCATACTGGGACGTGTGGCCCTCAAAGGGTTTGAAGCTGTGCCATCTACGGTCCATCAGATGATTAAGTTTCCTACCCCTTATGGGGTGGGGGAAGTTCAGGGAGACCAGACGACAGCGCGAGAATGTTACTACAACTCCGCTGAAGAAAGGGAGGCACACAAGAGGGCTACGACCACTTACAATATTGATACCCTACACCCCAGGGACGAGACGAAGCTCAAGAAAGGAGAGGCCGCGGAAGAGGTAGAATCCATCATCCTCGATGAGGATGACCCGAAAAAAACCGTCCAAGTCGGCAAGTCTCTGAAGCCCAATATAAAGGAAGACCTCATTAAACTGTTGAGGAGAAGACGAAGCGTCTTCGCATGGAGTCATGTAGATATTTCGGGGATTGACCCTGAAATCATGTGCCACAAGCTCAATGTGGTAGAGGGAGTGAAGCCGGTAAAGCAGAAGAGGAGAATTTACTCTATAGAAAAGTATGAGGTCATTAGGGATGAGGTCAAAAAATTAGAAGACGCTGAGTTTATCAGAGAGGTCATCTACCCCGAATGGCTGTCCAATACAGTCATTGTTCCAAAGGCCAACGGGAAGGGGAGAATGTGTGTGGACTTCACAGACCTCAACAAGCACTATTCCAAAGACAGCTTCCCTCTCCCCCGCATTGACCAGATGGTAGACTCTACCGTAGGCCATGAGCTCATGAGCTTCATGGATGCCTATTCAGGGTATAACCAGATCTTCATGAACCCTAAAGACTCAGAGAAGACAACCTTCATCACTGACAAGGGGACATACTGCTATAGGGTCATGCCCTTTGGCCTAAAAATGCGGGGGCAACGTACCAGCGCCTCGTAAATAAAATGTTCGAAGACCAAATTGGGAAGTCTATGGAGGTCTATGTAGATGACATGCTGACTAAGAGTTTGAAGGCAGAGGATCATGTGGCAGACCTGGAAAGTACCTTTAATATGATGGACAAATACCAGATGAAACTCAACCCGGCCAAGTGTGTCTTCGGGGTCGGTGTAGGGAAGTTCTTGGGGTTCATTGTCAACCAAAGAGGCATCGAGGCCAATCCTGAAAAGATAAAGGCCCTTGTTGAGATGAAGACCCCCAAGTCCATTAAAGACATTCAGAGACTCACAGGGAGAGTTTCTGCCTTGAACAGGTTCGTGTCTCGGGCCACAAACAAGTGTTTGCCATTCTTTAAGATCCTTAGGAAGGCCTTCGAATGGAGTGAAGAGTGTGATGAGGCTTTCAGGGACCTAAAGTCATACTTAGGGTCTCCCTTGCTGCTGTCACGACCCGTGCAGGGTGAACGACTTAATGTATACCTCGCCATCTCAGAGTCGGCCATCAGTGCAGCCATTGTGAGAGACGAAGATGGAGTACAGAAGCCTGTATATTTTAACAGCAAGGCACTTCAGGGGGCAGAGCAAAGATACCTGAGGATGGAGAAGTTAGCCTACGCCTTAATCCATGCCTCAAGGAAGATGAAGCCGTACTTCCAGTCCCATACAATGGTCATCCTCACCGACTCTCCTCTCAGGCAGGTTTTACACAAGCCTGAAAAATCAGGGAGGTTAATGGCCTGGGATATAGAACTGGGGGAGTTTGACATAGTGTATCAGCCTAGGACGGCCATTAAGGGGCAAGCATTGGTAGACTTCGTGGCTGAGTTTACTTGGGAAGATGATGAAGCCGAGGATGAGGGCCTCGGGAAGATAGATACCCGACAGGGTGAGCTCACCGACACGCCTACAGATAAGGCTGAGACGAGCACCGCTAGAAGGAAAGTTGTTGAAAACGAAGAGGGAAGATATCTCTTTAGACAGGGGTCACTCACCGAGGGAGCTTTCTCAGAAGAACACACCGTGTGGAGTCTCTTCGTCGACGGGTCCTCTTGCGAAAGCGGGAGCAGAGCTGGGTTAATAGTATCAGCACCCAATGGCACAGACATTGAGTACGCCCTGAGGTTCAACTTTAAGGCCTCCAACAACGAGGCCGAGTATGAGGCCTTGATAGCAGGCCTCTCCTTGGCCAGATCACTTAGTATCGGCCATATTTTGGTTCACAGTGATTCGAGGCTAGTAGTGAATCAGATACTAGGAGCCTACGAGGCCAAGGACGAGAGGATGGCTAGGTACCTTGAGAAGGTGAGGTCATTACTGAAAGGCTTCAGAGAAGTGAAATTAAAGAGGATACCTAGGCTCGACAATGGCCGTGCTGACGCCCTTGCGAGGTTGGCCTCGACAACTAGGACAGACATCAGGAGGACGGTCCCAGTAGAAATTTTGCTTCGGCCAACTGTTGAAGACGCTGAGGGAACACTTAACAATTGCCTAAATGTTTCTCAGGAAGCTTCGTGGATGGACCCTCTGATCAGGTACATTAAAGAGGGGGAGATGCTAAAAGCAAGGCAAGAAAGGAAGAAGTTGAGATACAGGGCTGCAAAGTTCACTGTCATTGGGGACACCTTGTACAAAAAGGGATTTTTACTCCCCTTACTTAGGTGTGTGCACCCATCTGAGGTATCATCCCTTTTGCAAGATGTGCACGAAGGATCGTGCTCAAGCCACATCGGGGGCAGATCCTTAGCGAAGAGGGTGATCACCCAGGGGTACTGGTGGCCGACCTTGGGGAAATACGCAGCGTCATATGTAAAAAAGTGCAATAAATGCCAGAGATTTGTCACCATCCCTCGCCAACCCCACCAGCCTCTTACCTCCATTACATCCCCATGGCCATTTGCAGTGTGAGGGATCGACCTCGTAGGACCCTTACCAAGAGCAGTCAATAACTATCGGTTCCTCATCATAGCTATTGACTATTTCTCAAAATGGGTGGAGGCCGAACCGATGGTCACGATAACAGAGCAGAAGACCTTCCAGTTCATTTGGAAAAATGTTATATGCAGATATGGTCTCCCCAACACCCTCATCTCGGATAAAGGGACTCAGTTCAAGAATACCTCTCTACAGAGGTACTGTGAAAGGGTGAGCATCAAACAATTTTTCTCCACCCCAGGCCGACCTTAGGCCAATGGGAAAACATAAGTTACAAACAGGACAATCCTAGATGGAATCAAGAAGAGGATTGAGGAGGCAAAAGGAAGATGGGTCGATGAGTTATATGCCGTGCTGTGGGCATACAGGACGACAATGAGGACCTCTACCGGAGAGACCCCATTCATGCTAGCTTATGGCTCAGAAGCCGTCATCCCTACCGAGATTGAGTTTCCTACTCATAGGGTCCAAATGTATGACCCCCAGAGAAATACAGAAGAGAGGAGACTCGACTTAGACCTTATTGAGGAAAGGAGGGAGGACGCTGAGATAAGGCAGGCCGCCTACCAGCAGAGGATCGCAAGGTTTTACAATCGGAGGGTGAAACAGAGGCCAATCGCAGTGGGGGACTTGGTCCTCAAGAAGACTTGGCAAAAGCCCAACAAGCTCCATCCTAATTGGCATGGCCCATATAGGGTCATCGATGAAGTCGTCCCTGGGACCTATAGACTAGAAAACCTAGAAGAGGAATCGTTTTCCAACCCGTGGAATGCAGATCAATTGAAAAAATACTATCAGTAGTGTTGTAAGGTCTTGATAGACCATAATTACAATAATAGTTGCTCCAACAGAACACTTGGAAAATTAATGAGAAATATCAGTGTTTCCCCTCATCCTGTGGTTATCAGTTCTAGTACGCGTGAAAACATCTACTAGAGAACTACCCTCTGCTATAATGAGGGCCAGTGGAGGGGACGACCCCACCACTGTCCTCAAGAAAGATGAGGGAAGACTTAATTAAAAACCATTAATCTGGTAATTGGAACCCTCGGCTATGATGAGGGCCAGTGGAGGGGACGACCCCACCACTGTCCTCAAGAAAGACGAGGGAATATGTTGTTTAAAACCATTAATTTGGTGATTAACCCTCGGCTATAATGAGGGACAGTGGAGGGGACGACCCCACCACTGTCCTCAAGAAAGACGAGGGAATACTTTGTTTAAGACCATTAATTTGGTGATTAACCCTCGTCTATAATGAGGGCCAGTGGAGGGGACGACCCCACCACTGTCCTCAAGAAAGACGAGGGAATACTTTGTTTAAAACCATTAATTTGGTGATTAACTCTCAGCTATAATGAGGGCCAGTGGAGGGGACGACTCCACCACTGTCCTCAAGAAAGACGAGGGAATACTTTGTTTAAAACCATTCATTTGGTGATTAACCCTCGGCTATGATGAGGTCTAGTGGAGGGGGCGACCCCACCACTGTCCTCAAGAAAGACGAGGGAATACTTTGTTTAAAACCATTAATTTGGTGATTAACCCTCGGCTATGATGAGGGCCAGTGGGGTGGACGACTCCATCACTGTCCTCAAGAAAGATGAGGGAATAGTTTGTTTAAAACCATTAATTTGGTGATTAACCCTGGGCTATGATGAGGGCCAGTGGGGGGGGGGGGGGGGGGGGACGACCCCACCACTGTCTTCAAGAAAGACGAGGGAATACTGTGTTTAAAACCATTAATTTGGTGATTAACCCTCGGCTATGATGAGGGCCAGTGGAGGGGACGACCCCACCACTGTCCTCAAGAAACACTAGGGAATACTTTGTTTAAAACCATTAATTTGGTGATTAACCCTCGGCTATGATGAGGACCAGTCGGGGGGACGACCCCACCACTGTCCTCAAGAAAGACGAGGGAATACTTTGTTTAAAACCATTGATTTGGTGATTAACCCTCGGCTATGATGAGGGCCAGTGGGGGGGACGACCCCACCACTGTCCTCAAGAAAGATGAGGGAATAATGTGTTTAAAACCATTAATTTGGTGATTAACCCTCGGCTATGATGAGGGCCAGTGGGGGGGACGACCTCACCACTGTCCTCAAGAAAGATGAGGGAATACTGTGTTTAAAACCATTAATCTGGTAATTGGAACCCTCGGCTATGATGAGGGCCAGTGGAGGGGACGACCCCACCACTGTCCTCAAGAAAGACAAGGGAATACGTTGTTTAAAACCATTAATTTGGTGATTAACCCTCGGCTATAATGAGGGCCAGTGGAGGGGACGACCCCACCACCGTCCTCAAGAAAGACGAGGGAATACTTTGTTTAAAACCATTAATTTGGTGATTAACCCTCGGCTATAATGAGGGCCAGTGGAGGGGACGACCCCACCACTGTCCTCAAGAAAGACGAGGGAATACTTTGTTTAAAACCACCCCACCACAGTCCTCAAGAAAGACGAGGGAATCATGTGTTTAAAACTATTAATTTGGTGATTAACCCTCGGCTATGATGAGGGCCAGTGGGGGGGACGACCTCACCACTGTCCTCAAGAAAGACGAGGGAATACTGTGTTTAAAACCATTAATTTGGTGATTAACCCTCGGCTATAATGAGGGCCAGTGGAGGGGACGACCCCACCACTCTCCTCAAGAAAGACGAGGGAATACTTTGTTTAAAACCATTAATTTGGTGATTAACCCTCGGCTATGATGAGGGCCAGTGGAGGGGACGACCCCACCACTGTCATCAAGAAAGACAAGGGAATACTTTGTTTAAAACCATTAATTTGGTGATTAACCCTCGGCTATGATGAGGGCCAGTGGGGGGGGGGGGGACGACTCCACCACTGTCCTTAAGAAAGACGAGGGAATACTTTGTTTAAAACCATTAATTTTGTGATTAACCCTCGGCTATGATGAGGGCCAGTGGGGGGGGGGGGGGGGGGACGACCCCACCACTGTCCTCAAGAAAGACGAGGGAATACTGTGTTTAAAACCATTAATTTGGTGATTAACCCTCGGTTATAGTGAGGGCCAGTGGAGGGGACGACCCCACCACTCTCCTCAAGAAAGACGAGGGAATACTTTGTTTAAAACCATTAATTTGGTGATTAACCCTCGGCTATGATGAGGGCCACTGGAGGGGACGACCCCACCACTGTCCTCAAGAAAGACGAGGGAATACTTTGTTTAAAACCATTAATTTGGTGATTAACCCTCGGCTATTATGAGGGCCAGGGGGGGGGGGGGGGGGACAACCCCACCACTGTCCTCAAGAAAGACGAGGGAATACTGTGTTTAAAACCATTAATTTGGTGATTAACCCTCGGCTATGATGAGGGCCAGTTGGGGGGGGGGGGGGGGGACGAGCCCACCACTGTCCTCAAGAAAGACGAGGGAATACTGTATTTAAAACCATTAATTTAGTGATTAATCCTCGGCTATAATGAGGGCCAACCCAGGGGACGACCCCTCGATTCACCCTCAAGAGAGACGAGGGAGAGGTTTGTAGCATTAACAAAGATTCACAACACAAATAATGCAAAAGGCAAAATATGGAAGACAGCAAAGGAGATGATAGTATAAATGAAATATCAAGTGTTATATAAGATTGAGTACAAAAATGTTAATTACATCAGAAGGGTGTGGGCTACAGACAGCCACCCTATGGGACAATATCAGAAGGAAGGGACTCCACATCCACAAGAGCGGTTTCCTCAATGACCACAACTGGATGATCTTCAGACCTGCCGGCCCCCTAAACTTGCACTTGGGATTCCACCTAGGTTAGAGCCTCGGCAATCAGGGGGTCGTCCAGTTGAACGGCCTCCGGAGAGGGACGGACGGAAGAGACGACGTCGCCGAACTTGAGGACGACCCACCAACAAGCCGTCCTTATCCCTCTCTCCAAGTACTCAAGGACGAAGCCTTGGAACTCATCGGAGAGTTTATAGGCTTCAACAGCATCTGCCTCGTATTTCTTCACAGCCTCAGATAGCTCAATCTTAAACTGGGCCTCCCTATGGGTCATGGCTTCATCTTTCTCCTTCAGAAGCAAGTCTTTGGCCTTCAGGTCCTCATCATGCTGTCTCGTCAGCTCGTCCATAATTCGTGCATGTTCAGTTCTGGCACTCTCTAGCTCAGCCTTTGCAGTATCTAAGTCAGCCTGCAGGTCGGCCTCATGCTGGATGGCCCTCTCGGCCTCATGGAATTTCTCCTGATTCTCAACCATCCATTTAGTTGCCGAGGTAAAGGCGCATACATACTGCAGAGAAAAATAAACAGATGTCAAGAGGCCGAGGAAACAGTTGGTGAAAGAATGCAATTAAAGAAATGAATCAAGACCAAAACCTGGGCTAGAACGTGCAGACCATAGTCATACACTTTGGCTGGAGGCATCTTTGACAAAAATTCGTAATCAGCAGCCGAGGGAGCAGAAAACATTGATGCCTTAGCTGCCCTCAAATTTGCGATGAGCGATGATGGCTCGGCCCTCAGATGTGCTAAGTTCTGGGGCCAGAAGGCCCCCATGCTAGATGAGGAATCAGTCCCTTCAGATGCTTCGACCCTTGCCCTCGTTCGAGAATCTGACCAAGGGTCAACAGGAATCTCAGGCTCTTTTCTTTTGTGTCTATCAGCTGTCGGCTCAACAACCGTCGGCCCCACAGCCTTCGTCTTCCTCGGAGCTTGCTGAGGCTCCTTGCCTTTCTTCCTGGCCAAGCCTGACAATAAACTAGGAGCAGTCATTTCCCAGAGAGAATCTGATATACCAGGAGGACTATCTGAAAAGAAGACGACACGTCAGAAAAGTACAGAGATGAAGAGGAAACACTTGAAAAAAGTAAAGAAAAGTACAACTCACATAGTTCTGTAAGGGGGCCGACCTTCAGACCAGATTCTTTGAGGAGCCGAGGAGTCATCAGATCTTCAAACTTTGGAAGTTCACCCCCTCTCCCTCGTCCTCTCAGATATTCAACTATATCTTTCTCTTCCAGGCTAAGTTCGGGGTCTGACCTGGCCTTCATTGACGGGTTAGACCATCTTCTGGGGACCCTCGGACCATCGGCTACAAGTCGTGCCTTGACGGAGAACTCCCACTCCCCTGAGACGAAGAAGAATCTCTTCTTCCAATCGTGGTTGGAGGTTTGAGCCACGTGGAGAAGTTTTTTCTCATACCTCCTCGCCCCTAGATGATAGTACCCAGGCTGTTTGGACGACGAGGTGATATTATAGCAGGCCAAGAATACGCCAACCGAGGGCTCATCAGTGAAAGCATTCTTCCACAGGGAGATGTAGCCCAGGATCGTCCTCCAAGAGTTGGGAGGAATTTGAGAGGGGGTAACGCCGAGGGCCGAACAAATGTCTTCGACGGCCGGATGTAAAGGGAGTCTGACACCTACCTTGAACATTTGTTCATATACTGCAACCTCACCCTCTTCACCCTAAAAAACCCTCTCATCCTCAGAGGGAACCCTCATAGTTATGATGTGGGGAACTCCATAGGCATGCCTCCACAATAAGAGGTCGCGATCCCTAACTGAGGAGATATAGGACGAGGCATGGGAGGTATCAACCTGGTCATCTGAATCATCTCCCTCGTCCTCAGTCCCCTCTCCCTCGGCCTGAGCATCTGCCAGAGGCCCCTGGGGAAAGGCCATCTGAAAAGCATGTGGAGATAGCATCATCATAGGGACAACCTCGGAAGCAACTATACCCTCGGCCTGTCGGCCTGGGCTTAGATCAGACGTCTCTTTTCTCCCAAAAGGTCCAGCGCCAGTTGGCGACGACGCTCTCTCATCCATCTCACTTGAGTAAATCTCGGCTGGACGAGAGGACGACCCACAAGACTCGGACGGTTCAAATGGTTTTATTGTGGCTAGAGGAATGGTAAAGATGGGTCGTACCCAGTTAGGGTTGGCCCCTTGTCTCCTCTCTTCCTCTTCCTCTATTCGTCTGATCTCTGCAAAGAGCTTCTCTCTCAAGGATGGGAATTCAGATGCTAAACTATAAAGCCTCCTAAGCATTAAAGGGAAGACCCCACACTTAGAGATTTTAACTAAGCTAGCTACAAACAAGTTTACAGTTGACCAGGTTGGACTTTTGGATCGAAACAAAAGAAATCAAGGGTTTTACTCAAGAAAGCTCAAGAACACTCAAAAACCAGTCGCCGGAGAAGATGCCGAAAATAATATAAAACAGCCTAAGTCCAACCATACAAGCCTAAAGAAAAGAAAGAAATGAAAGTAAAAGAGGACACTGGGGTAGAGGGATTACCTGAGGAAGGAGAAAGAGGGTGCCAAACTCGAAATGTCGAAATGTGCAGGTCTGTCTGTTAGAAATCTAGAGAGAGAGAGCTTGGGCGCGAAGAAGAAGAAGAGAAGGAAAGGTTTCAAAAATCTCTTAAATACCTTAGTAATGAGTGGGCCCATTAACCAAGGCAGAGCAAAACCCACGAGGAGGGCATCATTAGGGCACAAAGTCCTAGGTCGTGTGCAACCGCCACACCTTGGAAACTGGAACAACAACGAGTATCTGCCCAGGTGTCACTCATCCAACAGATAGTACACTTGTCTCAAAAGCAACATTATCTCTCAGCCATCTCATTATCATCTATGGCCGAGGGCTGGGGGTGATTGATATACCCATATATACCCTCCAACCAGACGACCCTTCAGAGGGCCGACCCTTCATCAGGCTCCGGACGACCCATCAGGGGGCCGACTCCTTCATCAGGCTCCGGATGACCCCTCAGGGGGCCGACCCTTCATCAGGTTCCAGAGGACCCCTCAGGGGGTCGACCCTTCATCAGGCTCCGGACGACCCCTCAGGGGGCCGACCCTTCATCAGGCTCCGGACGACCTCTCAGGGGGCCGACCCTTCATCAGGCTCTGGACGACCCCTCAGGGGGTCGACCCTTCATCAGGCTCCGGACGACCCTTCGAGTGTACGACAGTACGAGGCCCAAATTAGGCCAGACTCATTACCGGAAGGAACTTTGCCCTCGTCCTCATATCAAAGGCCGAGGGTGACATCATCACAGCGCGTGGTTTGGGAGACGCGTGGAACAGTGCGCGTGAGGCTCACATGGCACATGAGAGACCGCTATAACAAAATCACACCCTTACGTGAGGGAATATTATGTCATCATTTGGCATCTACAGGTGTCAATAGGGGATTGGCTAGATCACCATTCACATGCACCATGCATACTTGGGGGGTACACTACACCCCCCAAGACCTATATATACTTGTCACCTACAACCCTACAAGGGGATCGATCAATTTATTGTAACCCTAGCTAAAACTCTGCTTGTACACACAGTAGAGAGAGAAAGTGAGCTTATGTGCATTGTATCCAAGGCCATTAGTGCCCATACTTAGTGGATCACACACTCACAGTGGATGTAGGCCAAATTGGCTGAACCACTATACATCATTGTCTTATTTCCTCCTATACTCATCCCCTTCTACATACTTATACACTTATACATCTCTATGGCTGCCATGGTTACTACTGTTTGAGCTCATTATCACTTATCCGGTGGTGCTAAATCTTAGCATCATCAATGCCTTTTTTTAATTAGAACATAGATCTAACGGGAATTCAAACGAGATCCCATAGTGGTCAAATTTTTTGAAAATGTTTCTCGTTAGAAGGTAGTTTGAACGAGGGTACCAACCTTATTTAAACGACCTTCGAACAAGTTATCTAACAAGATTCTAGAAAGATAGAAAATGGTTCTTCGGAATCTTATTTGAATGAGGTACCCATTCTAGTTATAGCAACCTATGAAAAAGTGATAAAAGGCTAATTTTGACTCGTTTAAAGTTCCATTTGATCCGGGGTCTACCGACACCCAAAATGACTTATAAAAAATGACCAAAAATAGTTTATCATTAGATTAAAAATATATTAACACCCAATAATTAAATATCCAATGCTCAACATAAAACATGCATTCATACCTGAGAGATCCTTGAAATGTTGATGACGAAACATGTCACGAAGCTCGACATGGAGATGCATTCTTTTTGTCTTGGCCGTTTCGTCTTCAATAAACGTGTTATAGGCTTGAAAGGTCACAAACACAACTTCTACCCTATGACTCAAAGTATTTTATCCTGAATTAAGCCTAATTGAAAATTTGTTTTTAAACAATTCAAGGAGTTCTAAGCAGTTTCTTATTCAAATTTTATAAGTTATTTGTAGTTGAAACAACTCCTAAAAATGAACTTATCCGGAACATAAAGTGAAAATGCAAGTTAAAAGAACATCAAATTGAAATTTTATTAAAAAGTACGTAGACTGGTTGATATTAAATACATCATTAGGAGGACCAAAACTATCCTAAAGAGCTACCCGACTTGTAGTCAGTTTCTTGCAAGCCAAGAACATCGGTCGCTGAAGGAACGTAGTATTTGGAAGGGTCTACTGATACACCTGGATGCTGCCATCTATCTATGTTCATCACATATTCATTCCTACTACTCTCATACGTGTCAAAGCATTCGACTATTACACCAGGAAACCCATTGACATATAGTTTTCAGTCTTCCCTGCTATTGTAAATCCTATTTTTCCTTCCCCTAAAAATCAAAAGTATTTGGTTTTTGGCATGATTGAAACAAGATAGACGCGGAGGAATTGTGTATAGAAAATAGTGGTTTGCGAAGTGTTATTACAATGGGGTATTTAATACTTCTAAAATACGCATGAGGGTCATCAGACTAGCAGGCATGCTGCCAAACACTTTTCTTCACAAGAGAACAATGTCACCCCATGTGTTCTAATCCTAATAAATGCAAGGCTGAAAATGCTAGTACCCATATCATTTTATTTTGTGTTCAGTTGAATGGGTGAAATTATTCTTAATAGAAAAGAAAAAGGATCACAAGTATTTTTTTAACCGTTGCCAATGACCCATATGGTGCCTATGAGTAGGCATGTGTGTGTGGGTTATTCATATTCAGACTAAACATCAAACTAGTAGCCATGTTGCCAAACATGGAATCCTATAAATTGAGCTATTTGGTAGTTGGTATACCGACAATTATCTCGACCAATTATTTAGTATTTATCCCTATATTGAAAATTAAAAATGCATCATCCATAATGGTCAACCGCCGAGGATTACGATTTCCTCATGGAATTGACAGACATATTTTATGACAAGGATACACGTATGGCTACTTGTAATGGAATACGTGCCATACATGGTTGTTGGAGAATCAATACGGGTTTTGGTCTCTGTTATTGTTATCTTGCAGACTTCGAACATCGATGGAATGTGTTAAAGGCTAAAATGGACCTTTATCGAACATCAGTGACAATTAGCGGATATGGGTGGAATCAGTCGAATTTCATTCTAGTTGTGCGTGACGACGAGGCCTGGGGAAGGTTGTGTCAACAACTCCCAATTTGTATAGATATTTTTGGGGAGCCATCTTATTTGTTCATTGAATTTAGGCGAGCTTTGTACCCCTCTCACATTGATTAACACTTGAGTCATGTTTAGGTTGTTAGATTTTGGGTTTTCAATTGTATTTCATGTATGCATTAATGTTATCGAGTTACCATTTTCAATATTATAAAGTATTTGTGTGTTTATTTTTGCGTTTAGTGGTGAAAGTACATTAGTATTTATTTTCTACTTATTCTGACAGTCACATGTGTATAGTCTTGAACTCTATAATTAAGGGACATGGTAAATACAATTCATCGTTTATTGTGATTGTGATCGTGACATTCACAGTTGTAATTTATTTTTTACACCCGATGGTGAAAATGCCACTTAAGATGTTTAATACAGGATTAAACTATTAAAATGGCTCCGAACTGTTTGTTGATGAAACTCTTTTAATCAAAACAAAAGTTAACACAAGATGTGTTTTAAAAAACTTATCAAAATAGTTTGAACGAGTTATTTCAGATCTCGAATGAACCAGTTTTGAAAAACAAAACTTAAACTATTAAATCAGCACAACTAGGAACAAGGTGATGAGAAAATGAGGAAGAGCACAAGTAATTTTTAACATGGTAAAATCCCACCTAATTGGGGAAATATCCATGATGACCCCTACATCACAAAACAAAAATTCACTAAAATCAAGATAACAAATTACAAGCTATTTAACAATCAAACCACACAAACGCACCTAAACTAAGTTCAAAATCGTTACCAACTCCTTTGGATTAGATCTGACTTCTCTGAAGGTTGTTGTTGTTGTTGTTGATGTTCTCTCGAGCTTCGTAACTTTACTTGATTGCAGTCTTTACGTTGACTCAAACAAGTTCAAGATCATACAGCCAACACTTTAAGTGTGGTAGAGTGAAAGTGTAGTGGTGAAGTGCTTTATAACATATACATGCAATGCACTCACACTTAATACATACAAAATGATTTAATAAATTACAAAATCACTAGATATGTAAGAAATTCTAAAATCAGTTTAGTCAAACCTAAAACAGACTTTTAAACCTTTCAAAATATCTGTAGATCAAGAGGGAATCTTGTTGAGAAATATCTAAGATCCTAACACTTTCAGGTTTTGAAAATATTATATAGAAAGTGCAATCCCCAATCAATATCTCAAAACTAGATCTTAGTCTGATAGTTTGAATAAAATGAAATCAGAATGAATATTATTGGTTTAGGTTTTGAAAACATAAAATCAGTTTAAAAATAACCAATAAACAAGATTTCTCGAAATAAGAAATCAAGATAGTGAACTATCTATGTGATTTGTATCACAGAGACGAGATCTCAAGTTTCTATGTAGAGAAACTGAAAACTCTATCAACGTGATTAAGTTGGAAGGACGATCAAGGACAAGAGAGGATAACTTCTCAAAACACGATCTAAACACTTAGGCTTAAGATCTCAGAAAAGTATTTCTGAAGTAGGGTTTGACAAAGTTAGGGTTAGGGTTTCCTTTCTCTCTCTTATCTTCTCTCTCTCTTTTCTTTATTTTTTCTCTCAAACGAGGAAAATCTCAAAAGTCTCTAATTGCCTCACCCAAGCATCTATTTGTACCGGAGTTCGAAGGATCTGGAACGATGCCATAAACCAAGGGTTGAGATTAATGGAATTTAAATAGATGCAAATCTAAGGGTTCACAGAAAGCGATGCAAATCCCAACTCTGATTGGTTAAAACCATCGCACTTGGATTAGTTCCAAACACATGCAGAACATAGATTAAGATGATCCAAGGATCCAGAATAAGTCATATTTATGTGAGTGAATAAAAACACAAATCAAACCATTGTGTGTGCAACACGTGTAGGCTCATGATCAATTCTCAAACGCGTGTTTTTGAGTTCCAAAAAATTCTAGTTTTACCCACATATGTTTCTGCCGCTTTTGGATTCTACCCAAGATATATTTGAAGCATAAAAAATATTTAGAAATCAACCCAAGAACTTTATTAAGTTCTAATTTTAATTTCCAAAAATTATTTAAAATTCTTAGAAAATAATAATTAAATTCCAAATATTATTTAAAAACCATATTAGGGGATTTAACTCACACAAGGTCATAATATAAATGTAACACTATATGTATGCAGTTTTAGTGTGTGGTGTATGTGAAATACCATCAAGAACTTATAAAGGAATATAAATGTAGCTATGAAAGTTCTGAGGCTTTTTGGTTCAATTAGGGATAAATACAATTTTGTCACTATTTCCAAACTAGATGAGCTCCTATATAATGTAAACTCAAATGGGTCAAATATATAGGATGCTTCAATCTCCCCTTTGGAAATATGAGACAAAATCTCCTTTGAGTCAATAAGGACTCGTAGGGATACCAAAAAGAAATAAGGAAATCCTATTCCTATAAAAAATCTATCTACCCAATCTCCTAGAAATGGAAAAATTATATAACTCAACTATTTACAAACCATTACCCTATCAAAATCTGATGCAATAAGGAGGTACTGAAATCTGCAATAAGATACCTAAGATCAAGTCCAGTAGATGAGAATGTACACAAATGTCCAAGTGGACTCAAAATTTCTCCCCCATTTTGTCTTAAATGGACAAAGGGAAGCAAGAACCAAATAAGGAGAGTTATAAACAGGTAGATAAGTAATAACTTGAATAGACGATGAGAATTCACACGAATCTCCTACATAAAGCATATATAAGAGGTGTTCGTTGTCATTATACTAACATCCATGCCTTACATCCTCAGAGATTGATTATAAGCAAGTGAAAATCTGGCAGATTATACAAATTAAGCAAAAGAATTATTCAGCCAAAACCATGCCAATTGATTTTCATAATGATTCAAAACGCTTAAAATCCAAAGGTTTTGTAAACAAATCATCCAATTGTAGATCAGTAGGTAAATAATTGATCTCTAGTTCTTTTGATTCAACTAATTCTCGTATGAAGTGATATCGAATTTTAATATGTTTAGTGCGAGAATGTTGAACTGGGTTTTTAAAGATGTTGATCGCACTCTGGTTATCGCAATAGAGTTGGAGTTTTTCTTCTTCTATACCGTAATCTCTCAGCATTAGTTGCAACCATATAACCGGGTACAACAACTTCCAGCTGCGATATATTCAGATTCTGCAGTGGATAAGGAGGTGCAGTTCTATTTTTGTTCTTCCAACTAACCAAGTTGTTACCGATGTAGTAATATGCGCCTGATGTACTTTTACTATCGTCGAAACACCTAGCCCAGTCAGCGCCGGTGTATCCAACTATAGTGCTCGATGTGTCATAGTGTACCAAAAAATTGTGAGTGCCTTTTTTGTATTTAATTATTCTTTTTATACATAATAAATGGCTCTCTTTCGGATTATTTTAATAACGGGCGCACACACACACATCGTACATGATATCAGGGCATGAGGCAGTTAGGTAGAGCAAAATTCCTATCATACTATGGTATAAGGTAGAGTAAATAGATTTACCATTTTCATCTTTGGAGAGTTTGACCGAGGTACTCATAGGCGTTCTAGATTCTTTAGCAGTATCTAAGCCAAACTTTTTTACAATATCTAATGCATATTTAGATTCCGAAACAAATAAACCTTCTAAGTTTTGTTTAACTTGAAGACCTAAGAAAAATTACAACTCCCCCATAAGCGACATTTTGAATTCTTTGTGCATAATGTCTGAGAAAGACTTGGCTTCTGAAGGGGAGGTGGATCCAAAACTTATATCGTCAAAATACACTTGAGGAATAATAATGTTATTGTCAAAATTTTTAACAAACAAGGTTTGGTCATTTCCTCCTCTCATAAATCCGTTATCTAACAGAAAGGTGGATAGATGCTCATACCAAGCTCTAGGAGCTTGTTTTAACCCATAAAGATCTTTCTTAAGATGATAAACATGATTAGGATGATGAGGGTCAATAAACCCTTTGGGTTGTTCTACATAGGTCTCCTCAGTTAAAATTTCGTTAAGGAAGGTAGATTTTACATCTATTTGGTAAAGTCTGAAATGTAAATGACATGTTATAGAAAAATTAAACGAACATATTTGAGTCGAGTAACAGGAGAAAATGTTTCCTCGAAATCTATTCCTTCAATCTGAGAGTAGCCGTGGGAAACTAATCTAGCTTTGTTTCTAATGATCATCCTAGACTCATCAGTCTTGTTTTTAAAAATCCAACGTGTGCCAATAACCCTTTTATTTTTAGGTTTGGGTACAAGATACCAAACATCATGAATGACAAATTGAAGAAGTCCCTCTTGCATTGCAGTAATCCACAAGGGGTCATTCAAGGCTTCATTTACATTTTTGGGCTCAATAAGAGACACAAAACATGCAAAATGAGCAATGTTGCAAAGTTGGGATCTTGTACGAACATGTTCTATAGGGTTACCAACAACGTTATCTATGGGATGGTCTTTAGAAACCCAGTTAGGCACTTCAGGGGTCTCTGTTGGTAAAGACTCAATTATTTCAGGAGAGTCATAATTTAAAAGGCTTTCAGGCTCATCCATAGTAGATGGTCTAGTAATTTTTCTTTCTACAGAAGTGTCATTTATAATCACATTAATGGATTCCATCAAGGTCTTAGTACGCAAGTTGCAAATTCGGTAGGCTTTACCGCCATGTGAATATCCTAAAAATATAGCTTTATCTCTTCTTGTTTCAAACTTAGATAAATATTCTTTGTCTTTACAGACATAACATGTACTACCAAATGTCCTAAGATATTTAAGATTTGGCTTCTTTGCCATACCAAAGTTCATAGGGGGTCTGTTTAGACTTATTACTAAGGTAGACTCTATTGATAATGTGACATGCAGTACGAACTGATTCAACCCAAAAGTATTTAGGTAAATCTTTGGCATTCATTAAAACTCTTGCCATTTCTTGAATTGTTTTATTTTTGCGCTCGACTATCCCATTTTGTTGGGGTGTTTTGGGAGCACTGAACTCGTGTTTGTAACCATTATAGTTACAATATTCAATGACACTAGAATCTATGAATTCACCGCCTCTATCACTTCGAATTCTATCTACTTGGGAGTCTTTTTCATTTTCTATACAAAGTAAGATTTTCAAAAACGCTCTAAAGGTTTTAGACTTCTTCTTTAGAAAAGTAACCCAAGTAAATCTCGTGTAATCATCAACTATAACTAAAATGTAACTATTGCCATAAAGAATAATAGTACGAGAAGGACCCATTAGGTCCATATGGATCAGTTCTAATGGTTAAGAGGATAGAATGTCTTTAACCCTTTTATGAGATGTCTTAACTATTTTGCCTTCTTGACAGGGACCACATACTATGTTAGAAATAGGTTTTATTTTAGGAATACCTCTAATAATTTATTGAGAGGACAATTTACTAAGGCTGTCATAATTTATGTAACCCATTCTGTTATGCCATAATTCATTGTCATCCATTCTAGAAATGTTATAGACCTCTGTACTTGTATTAACTGTGTAACAGTTATCTGGAGTACGGAGTCCTGTAATTATGCACTCACCATTTTCATTTAAAATTTTGTAATTGTTCTTCGAAAAGGTGACAATATGATTGGAGTCAGAAAATTGTGAAATACTTAGTAGATTAGCGTTAAGATATTTTACTAATAAAACATCTTTAAGAACAAGTAATCCTTCTTCTTGGAGTGTTACTTTGCCAACGACCTGGGCTGAAACACCATCTCCAAATAAGACTTTGCCTCCGAAGAAGTTAGTTTTGTTTGAGAGTTTGGATTCATCTCGGTCATATGCTTAGAACATCCAGAGTTTAAGTACCATCCAGACATGGTGTGTTCAACTTTTAAAGCACTGATCACTATATTACATTTCATCTAGGGTACTAGATCATACTTTCTTACCCAAATTGCTCTGGTTTTCAATTTGCACTTATTAGCTCGTATTTAATAAAACTTGCGAGCTTCAGATTTTTGTCTATACAAATTTTGCACAATTTTATTATTGTTATAAACATTTTGAGCATTTGGTCGAGGAAAGACTCTAGGATTATTTCGTGAGGATTGTCTTTTAACATTAGATTTTGTCTTTCTCTTTCGATAGTTAGAGTTTCTATCCAGTGGTTTAGGAAGGACATAATTGTTACGGCTTCTCCTAGAATAGTTAAAGTTCTGATATGTAATAGAGGGATTGGTAGTTTGATACAGCCGTTTGGAATAGTAACCATCTAACGAGTGACCATACACATCACAGTATGAGCAATAAATATTGCTCGTAGCAGTTAAGTCTTTAGGAAAGTTGTTGAACACATGTTTCCCTAAATTATGACTTTTGACATTATTTCTAGAGGGAACAGTTTGAAATGAGGTCTCACTCTTTCTAGTGGGAGGACAAACATACTTGGCTTTAATTTGAACATTATGCTTATAGGTACTTATCTCATCAAGGTTTAACTGCTGCTGATTTTTATCAAAATCATTTTTCAAAGATTGAAAGTCTGGAAAAATTTCCACAGGTCTTTTCCCACCAGATACAAACTTTATAGTTTCAAAAGGTTGAGTTTTCTTGATATTTTTGGTGCAAAAGTCTATTCCAAATCTTTCGTCAGAATTGGTCTTACTATCAGCAACACAGTCCTCAAAACAATTAGAATTGCTTTCAAATTTTGAGATTTTTGTGAAGACTGTTGAATCCTTTTCTTTTGTTTGTTCCAATTCTAATAATGATACTTTATACTTATTTTCCAAAACTTTATTGGATTCAGTCAAGTCTTTCAATTTTTGTTCAAAAACCTTCATTTCCTCATCATGAGTTAAACTTTGAGACGTATACTCTTCAGCATTTTGTTTAACTATTTGGTTTAGGGACTTTAATTTCTTAGAAAGATCTTTGACAAGCTTCTATAGTCTGGCGCTTTTCTTGAGTGTTTTAGTGTAAAGTGTGTAGATGTCAGGAAGGTCCTCATTATCGGAGTCACTAAGTGAGCTGTGTGTTGTGTCCCCTATCGATTTAATTTTTGACTCACACACCCATTGACATCAACAATAAGACTATCACTTTGACTCTCACACACACGATTTTCAGTAATACAATCATTCTCAAGTATTAAGGTAGATATATCAGTAGAAACAACATCATTTATCATATGATCAGTTTCCTCATCATCACTGTAGATTATCTTAGCAAAGAATGACATGCAAGGGTCATAAGAGTTAGACGACTCAGGTTCATCATTTTCAGAATCACTTGAGTCATTCTAAGTCTAGCATAGCTAATCCCTATTATGTTTGGGTTTTTCGTCTAAGTTAACCCTACAGTCACTAGCCATGTGTCCTAATTTGCCAACATCTATGACATTTAATATTTTAAGGTATTTCTGAGGTCTATTGTGATCATTAGTCTTTTATTTATCATGTCTTCTCTCATGAGGACTATTATTAGAAGTGTTGGAGTAATTAGGTTTCCA
Organism: Sambucus nigra; assembly: GCA_949130495.1. NCBI lineage: Eukaryota > Viridiplantae > Streptophyta > Magnoliopsida > Dipsacales > Adoxaceae > Sambucus > Sambucus nigra. Next base: position 510,218,702 of record OX422214.1, read on the forward strand.
TTGTCTAAAAGAAACTTTGTTTCTAAAGTTTACAATTTTTTTGAATTTCTTAGACATAAGAGCAATCTGATTATCCAAGTTATCCAAGTCACAGTCCTCGTCAGAGTCAAGGTCAAGGTCAAGGTCAGGTTTGATCAATTTAGATGAAAAAATAAGATTAGAATTACCCTATTTTTTTATTGGTCTGGATCAATTGTTTCTTGAATTTTAGTTCCATTTTCACAGTTCTTAGTTTACTACTGAGGAGTTTAGAGGTAGGATTTTAATCATCCATTTCCTCAATAGCGTGTCTTTTGTTATCAAACTTCTGTGGAAGTGATCTTAGAATTTTTGAAACAATCTCTTTCCTATCATAGGTTATACCATTTGCATGCAACTTAGTTACAATGTCAGTTAACCTAATATAGAAATCATCAAAGGATTTAGTCTTAGACATGACAAGAGAGTTATACTATTGGATAAGCATTTGAGTTTTAGCAGCTTTAACTCTCGTATCACCCTCATGTGTAGTTACAAGAGTATCCCACGCTTCCTTAGAAGTTGTGCAAGATGGTATCCTCTTGAACTCATGTTCATTAATAGACATAAATAAGGCATTCTTGTCTTTATTTTTACATAGTGAAACCTTTAACCCGTCCTAATTATTTTTATCACACCTAACTAGGTCATAGCCATAAACCTCATAAACCCTCACCCAAAGTAACAACCCCAATTAATACATTCTTGCATTTCCATTATTAATCCATCGAGCTCAAATACCTCATTAATTATTTAAGTTTCCATATTCTTAAATAATATTATATGTCGTAATTTTTTTCATTTATAAAGAAACACAGTATAACAATCACAAGTTTACATATGTATATCACTATCATAACATATATACTAATACAACACTCCAAAAGGCTAAACCTATGGTGCGTACATACTTTGCTATCAAATTCCGGTACATCACGTACATAAGGATTACGAGTTCCAAATCACTCTGGAACCGTATTAATACAAATCACACATATTGGAGGCAAACACAGTTACAAGCCTATATGTTACGTACATACCTACGTACCCATATAACCGTTATCACTATCATTCTCACAGATTGCCCATACCTATGTTCTATGTTCTAAGGCACCAATCTAAATCCCCCCGAAGGTTCCTCAAGATAATACTGTCCTCACTTTAAGACCCCCCGTGATAGCAAGTATGGTAGGTATGTCATACACAAAATAAATAGTATTATAGGTATCCACACAACCCATCAAGGTTATTAGGTATACACAAAACCCAAATTCATACGTAGTATTACTCTCATTATTAATCACGATATATTTATTAAATTACAAATTCTCTCTCTCTCTCGTAATCCTTAAGGGTAATTTTCCGTTCCAAATACCTTAAATTTTTATACCCAATTAAACTCTAAAAATTCTGCACTATACTGAAATCCATCGTATATTATTTAATCTCACTCTGATTAACTATGCTGCACAAATTCGAACCAAAAAGAAATTTCCAAAATCTTGACACGTCGTTTGAACCAGGGCTGATCTCGTTTGAACGAGATAGCAGGTCGTTTGAATGACCTTTTCACTCGACAAGCCATCTCGTTCGAATGAGATCCAATCTCGTTTGAACGAGATGGCGCTGTATCGTCCCCAACCTCTAGCTGTAGCGTTTTCCCACCATTTTAACCTAAAAACCTCTACTGCTTACTCACATACTCCCAACAATCAATTCCGATCATTGTTCCAACATATAGGGATGATTTCTAACAACCGAGGATAATTTAATCATGCATAATCATGAAAAATTCTGAAAATCCCCAAATTAACAAAATAAACCCTAGTTCTTCAAATTTATGTTCAAGAAATAATAATTCCAAATTCGTTCATCACAATAAATCATCAATTTGTGATTTCTAACCTACATACATGACGGATTCAATCTAATGCATTTTTAGATTTCAATTGATTATCTTAACTCTCCAATTTAATCAAAATTATGAATAATACATGGTATTATACACCTATACTAACATGAACATGATTATTACTATAGTTTTGCAAGAATTAAACACTTGCCTCTGAGAAGAAGGTCTGATCCGTTGATGTAGTTGGTATGGTTGCGATCCTCACTCTCCAATCTACGCAGTGGTGGTCTTGTTGGTGAAATTGGTGCACTAGTGGTGGTTCTAGCCCTAGAAACCTCTCCTCATCCTTCCTCCTTTGGCCCCTCTGGGTATAACAACTGACTACCCTAATTCTTCTCATGTACAAGTTATATTATTCCTTTAATTTTCGTAGGTAATTAATGCCCAAAAATAAAAATTACCAAAACGCCCTCCCGGGATGCCGGTTCGGCCTAAAAGTGCTCCGGGACCCAAACTAAACCCCAGTTAGACTTTTCTGACTATCTCGATCCTTTCGGACTCATTAGAGCACTCAAAACGACCATTTGGATTACTTATAAATAATTTACTTTTTATTCCATTATTTTAGTTTCGACATGGTTGACATGCACGTTCCGACTTAATTACCGTAATTGTCATATTTCTTCCTCGCTACAATTTCATTAATTTACAATCACATTCACAATCATATAACAATTTATTCGCTCAGTAATATTCAATGTAATTTTCGTCAATAAATACTAACCCTTATCTCGCTAGTTAATATTTATTTTAATTCAGATTAATTATCAAATAATTCCACATATTTAATTAAATTAATCTTATATATAAAAATCATTAAAAATACCGGGTGTTACAAAATATATTTAGGTGGTACTATCTTGAGATAGTTTGATATCTCGGTTTAATTACTTAGGCACAATGGATCAAAGTAAAGTGATATGTTCATCTTTGTAGAGACAATATATCAAAGGGAATATTATCGAGTCTAAAGATCATGAGAAGGACTCGGTATTGCACCGCTATACCCAGATGGCTTGGGATCAAAGTCTACGTAGTTCAGGTGTTTATATTCATTTGAGAATTTGTATGTGGGTGATCAAGAGATTGTGACTTTGAGATAATTTGATATCTTATTCGCAGCATATATGAAAGATTGTGTGAGAGAGAGGTGGGAGGTGGTTGCATCTATTCGGAGAGGACAATATATCATGAGACATATTGTTGAGGCTCGATCTCATGAGAATAACTCAATATTGTGCCTACATATTCATGTATCCATGAGGTCAAAGACTATATAGTTCGGGTGTGTACGTGTTTCGACATGACATGTGTAAGAGTGTAGGAGTTGGCTTAAGAGGGGGAGGGGTTGTGTATTGGGGAAAATGGGAGTTGACCCTAAAAAATAACGACAAAGAAATTAACGTTCGTTCAACCTCTGAGCTAGTTTAGATATTGAGAGGGGATATCCATTTAGTGTAGGAGTAAACTGGAAGCCACCAAAAAATATCTAATTAGCCCATGTCAGCATGACTAAGGTACCAAGGGTGTTATAATCCTTGAGTTGGTTTCTCCATTATTTATATTAGGGACGGGTGCATACTTATTAGATAATACACCAAGAGATGTATTATGAGTCTTGGTCCTAACGAGTGTATCTCGGTATAGTGCCTACATACCCAAAATGACTCGGGATCAAAGCCTACGCAGTTCCAATAAATCGGGCATATTTAAGAGCTTAATAAATGGGATACCAGGTATAACATATACAATATAAAGGTATTTATGGAGCCTAAACCTTAATATCGCATTTCAATTGTCTTATATTGATATATTTATATGTTAAACGTATTTCTAATAAGAGGCCAACGTTTGACGAGTATTTGATACAATAACACATAATTGGGTTGTCACCTCGGGAATGGGTTTTGTTCATTTGGAGAAGCGCTGGAGTAGTCAAATTTTAGACTTTGGTTTTGTAGAAGTTTTATACTGACTTAGATGAATGTTTTTAAAAAGTTAGTTTTCATGTTTTTTAATGGTCTTTGTGGCCTTTGATTATCATTGTTTAAACATACCAGCATGTAAAGTCAATTAATAGAGGTTTTGGGTTACAAGATAGGCTTTAAAATATAAACATTATAGATTGGATACCCGGTTCCCTAAATGGGGTTCGACTGAAAGAGATAAACAAACTTGGACAGTCTATCACATATGGGTTTTTGACCCAAGGTTCAGGCAGAGTTTCAGTACCCTTATAGAATGAATTGAATTTTTCTTAGAGGAATGACCCCGCTTGAGATTCTTGTGGTGGGCAGAGCTCCATTTAAGTCAGGTAGAGCTTCATTTCTAAATGATGATGTTCACATAATGTGTGGTGAGGTTTGCCTCGATTTTTCTTTCAGAAGAGACTTTTCAAAAGTACGAACCTCTTTTGGGACCTAAGAGACTTTTCAAAAGTATGAACTTTGTCTAGGGAAAATGACTTGTCCAAAGTAATGACTTCTTCGATACTTTTTAGAATGAGCTCTAGTATTTTGAATGCTTAGAGGAGAATATAGTAAAAAAATCGAATTTTGTTTCCCTTTAAATTATTTGTGGGACCTCATTTTATAGGGCTCTTATTTAGACTATCTACTTATCGACACAATGAGGAGATCCATTAGTTTTAAAAGAATTTCCATGTGGATGGTTGGGGGATTAGTCCTCCTACCGATTGATGGATGAACCTAGGGCCTTTTACCATCGACAAAAGATCGCAGGTATAGTTTTTAGGTGTCTTAGAAATTATGTTTCTTTTTAATTTTGACCCTAACAACTTTTGTTTGGTAGGTTTTTTATCTCTTTGGGTTTAATATTGAGAATTTTTACCTCCGAGTCTTGGGTGGGGGTTGGTTTAATATTATTCATCTGGTGGGATAGAACAAGCCTTACCCCAATTGCAAACTAGGGTGTCAATAGAGGTGGTTGACTTGGTGTGTGCGCCTGTGAACACTCTTTATTGAAATTAAAAGGCCTAAAATGGTTTTGACCATTTTTAGGGGAAGTACGGGACCCTAAGATGGCAAGTAGGAAGTCCTAGGGCTGAATATGAGATTTTATAAAAAAGGTGGAGGCTTTAGTCGTACGGTGGAAGGTTTAATTGGACCAGTCTGGGGATTTAACCTGACAGCAAAAGGTCTGGATTTAACCTGAGAACAAAATTTAGCTAGTCTTCCATGTCAGGGTTTTAGGAGATATGATGAAATTTTGAGGAATAGGATTTCTAGTGATGTCGGTGATGTAAACCTAGAGGCTCCTAGGTTATATGGGATGTCCTATATCCTGTAAAAATCCTTGTTAGTATCAGTCTGTGATTTAGTATGTGGCTTATGGCAACAACTGTTTGGAGAGGAGATAATATTATTATCTATATGTCAGGGACCATTTTAGTGGCCTAAGTAATGGCTACATGCGAGGTAATTCCTATGTGAGTATAGTTTAAGGGAGTCTTGGAGTGTCCGTAGGACTTATTGTGTGTGTCGTCATTGGGAACAAAAATCTACTTCTTGTGACGTCTTAAGGTATTCAATGGTTGAGGTGCGTCATATGTAGAAGCTTGTGGACTAGTGTCTTTGCGAGCACCTAATAGTCGTGATGTTGATATTGAGAAATTTATAGAGCGCCCCTGCGATGAGAGAGTCACGGGTGATAAAATCTTATCGATTTTGAGGGACTTTTACGTGGAGTATGTTGGGTGTCCTTAGGGAACCAATTAAGTTTGGTATTATGAAGTTCTAGCGTTCTAGTGATGATTGTATTGAGAGTCAGGTGATGATCTCGGGATATTGGTCAAAATCAAAGGAGTTTAATCGTGTATTCCTTGTTGAGGTCGTCCAATTTAAGGTAAGTAAGTGAGGTAACCTTCTAAGGATAATTGAAGATTAGTACCATAGTTTGAAATTATGCCTTTGTCATGAGATGGATAATATAGGAAGCGTAGTGCTTGATTCTGATGGGTACTAGGAAATGCAATTAGGACTGAGATTGATGATGTCGTAATAAAGGCTTAAAAATGGCACCTCGAAGGGGATATTGAAGCATGATTAGAATGTTAGCGTGTGTCGACAACATAAGTTAGGATAGCCCTAGCAAGGTAGGGACTAGTTATTGGAACGTCTTGCCAAGACAGTATGAATTAGAAGAAGTAGCCGTGTGTAGTACCTACTACCCTTAAAATACCAATGGCAACCAATATGGACATCACGTAAGTTCAGTTTGGGTAGAACCTACAGATAATCTCGGTGACAACCTCGTGTAGGTAAAGGTTAATAAAAGGTGAATATTTTGCTTAATGGGGTTCTTCCTGAGGAGACGTAGGGATACGATCATGGTATGATAATATCGACAACGACCTAGGTGTATTAGGTTGGTCACGATTTCGCTAGAAAGATGGACAAAGTTGACATGGGAAACCACTACACCAAAATTGGCGAATGGTCATGGACAAAATCCCTGACCAAGACTGTTGGTCGCGGACTTGGGCTGTGACCATTTCGGGCACGACTAATTTCGTGGCTCGCGACCCAAGTCCGTGACTAATCAGGGGGTCACAACCCTGAGGGGTCAGGGCAGATGGTCGCGAACTTGGGCCGTGACCCACACCGCGACGGGAAAAAAATGGCCGCGGACAAAGTCCCTGATCCACATCGCGGCGAAAAAAAAATGGAAAAAAATGGTCGCGGCCAAAGTCCGTGACTCACACCGCGACGAAAAAAATGGTAGTGACCAAAGTCCGTGACCCATATAGCGACCATTTTCCCCATTTCTTTTATCACGGTGTGGGTCACGGACTTTGGCCACGACCATTTTTCGTCATGGTTGGGGGTCATGGACTTTGGCAGAGACCATTTTTATGCGCGACGAAAAAATAAAAATGGTCATGCACAAAGTCCATGAGCATATTTAACTATAATTTAAAAAATATTTTTTTGGTCCAATCCTAAAATTGGGGGTCTTGTGAATGCGTGACTGGTTGCTACGTGTAACGTTTGACGCATACGAGGTGTTACAAATATTTATTATGGGTAAAACAATAAAAAAATCACAAATTATGAATCTGGAACGTTGTTAATAAACTAATATACATGCAAAATTAAAAATATTATAAGTCTTAATAATTCACAGACCACAAAAAAATGGGCAGAGTTTCCTCTGTTTTCTGGACATTTTGTTAATATAAAACCTGATTATTATAAAGCCCGCACGATCATAAAATTAAACAATCAAATTATAAAAGCCTGCACGGCTGTAGCACATAAAAAACATAATCCTGAATGTCAACAACATTATATAAACAATCTTCATGTTGTAAGCCATTGCCTCACTCATTTGTTCCACGTGCAAAAAAATAAACGATATAATGTTATAGTACAAAAAATGAGATACAAAAAAATGATATCAGTAACCAAGTAGTTTTACAAAAATATTATTCAACCTAAAAATTGCATCTACGAGTTATAATTATCATCATATAAATTCTACGAGTTATATTGGGGGTTGTTTCGGGATTTCCCCCTCTAGCGCCATATTTTTAAGTCTAAGACTATATATTTTGAAATTATCATCATATTATCAAACCAGAAGTCCCGTGGCCATGCGATCAGTTCCTACGACTTACATTGGTCCCGTATGAGGTGTCGGTGCCTCTCACAGGGCTGTTTGGGGGCTATTTCGGGGTTTAACCCTCTTGTGCCATTTTTAAGCCTAAGTTAAGAATTTTTTAAATTGTCACCGTAATCTCAAATCGGGAGCCCCGTGAGCTTGCGGTCTGCTCCTACGAGTTACATTGGTACTGTGCGAGGTGTCTCTGCCTCTCACGGGGCCGTTTGTGGACTGTTTTGAGGTTCCCCCCTCTAGTGTCATGTTTTGAATCCTAAGTCTAGATATTTTAAAATTATCGTTGTATTATCAAACTGGGAGTCCCGTGACCACGAGGTTAGTTCCTCCAAGTTACATTGGTCCCGTACGAGGTGTTGGTGCCTCTTGTGGCCATCCCCGCCGATCCCCGTTGCGGAGGGAGGAGGAATCCTTCGGGTCCCGCGCGTCCCCTCTTGGGAGAGCGCTTCGGCCGGCGTCGATTTTGTGAGCTGTGAAAAATCTAGAGATATTCAGAGTCGCCAGTCTATTTTACTCAAAATAGACAAAAGAAAAAGAGGAAGCCACCCCAAAGGATGGCATCCAAAGACATACTGGTGCGTGCGAAACAAAAATGATTCGAAAAGGGTTCGGAGGCTTAGTTACGAAATGGGAAGGTGTTAGGCACCCATTCCGCTCTTTCGGTCTCTCATGGATATTTGATATTTTCCTTTATGTTTCCCCCCGTGAGATGTGGGCATGTGTATATATATAGAATGGAGGTAGGAATCCTCGGCTTGTATCATGGAAAAGATAAAGCGAGTCATCCATAAGAAGATATAAGAGTAATATTAGAAAAATAAGATTTACGCGATTACCCCTACGTTGATCGTTATAAGGGAACGATAACGCATATGAGGTAATGCGTCACTAAGAACAAATATATGTAAAATATAAGAAAAATGGATTTAGAGAAGATAGAAATGAGAGAAAAAGTGAGAGAAAGGACTCGAGTCTCGGGTTTTACCCCGAGACGCCTACGTAGCCTATAAAGGCATCAAAGTTCACGTAGTTCGCATACAAAGCAAAGGGGTGGGGTTTATCCCATAAATCCAAATGTGGGATCTCTTATTTTTAAGTGTGTGTGTATGTGTAGAAAAGGTGTTTTAGTCGTGAGAAAAATGTGGAAAAAGTGTGAGAATCCCTATTTGGAATTTATGAGCAAACCCTCTTTTTCTTGTTTTAGGTTTTTCATTTATATGAAAATAAGAGATGTGAAATAATACTAAATAAAAAGTATATTAGGATGTGTGAGATGAGATTATAAAAGTGCTAAGTAAGAAAACAAGTTATTGGGAATTCAAGAGAATTTAAGAGAGAGAGTTTGAGAAAGTTGGACCTTCTTGAAGATCTTGAGCTTGATCTTGAATGTTGGAGAGCAGCCCTTGAGCTTGGATGATGATGGAGAGTGGTTGATTCACCAATTTTGATGAAAAGGATGATAAAAAGTGAAGGTAAAAGAGGGATTTGGAAGTTGAAATCACGGTGCCTTCGAGAGAGGTTTCTGGGATTCGTTCAGAGAGATTTCTATCAGATTTGAGCTCCCTTGCAAATGAGGCCAAGGCCTCCTTTTATAACCCCAGGGGACTGCCGATCGGCCCTATCATGGCACTGCTTATCGGCAGGTGCCGATAAGCAGGATCTGGGACCTGCCATTTGGCAGTGCGCCTCAGGCTTTTCAAAAAATTGGCCACCGAGGGCAAATCATTGGTCAAAATTGCGCATGGGGCATACCATTGGAAAGGTATTTCAGAGACCTTCAAAAGTCCTTTGGACCGCTCCTGAGTTCGGGAGTTGACTTTGGGTCAAATGTGGCTCGAAAGTGTTTGTCGGTCCATTGGACAGGGAATCGCGCGGACGCAAACGGCGCGTTCGTCCGCATGGTAAGTCCGAATCGCGCACGGGGCATACTGTTGGAAAGGTTAGGAGATGTACTTAAACATTACAAAGGGTTTGACCCGGTTTGGAGAGTTGACTTTGGTCAACCGGGCCCGGGAAATGCTCGATGGCTTCCCGGAGTCAAACAGATCGTTCGTCCGCATGGAAAGTCGGAATTGTCCACGGGATGGACCGTTGGAAAGGGTATTCAGTGCCCTTCAAAGATTCATTTAGCCTCGGTCGAGCTGAAGAGTTGACATAGGTCAAATAGAGCCCGGGAGCGCTCAGTGGCCTCTAGGTCAAGTTTCAAACGCAAATGGCGCGTTCGTTCGCATGGTAAGTCAGAATCGCGCACGGGGCAGAACGTTGGAAATGGTATTCAGTGCCCTTCGAAGATTCATTGAGTCTCGGTCGAGGCGAGGAGTTTGACTTTTGGGTCAAACTGAGCCGGGGAGGTGCCCGATGGCTTTCTGGTCAGCACTCGGGACGTGACCTGGCTTGATAGTGATGAAGGGAGGTACTAGGGACCTAAGGATAGTTAAGGGGTAACAGAATGGGGTGTCTACAGAGCCCCTCAACGGGTGAGTTTGGAACAAATGATTACCGTCGATTAGACATCGCATGATGCTTTTGAGGGAGTATGACCGATTCAGGGGGTCGAGGTCGATTCTTAGGACCTAAGAAGTATGCTGGGGATGATCAATTCAGAGGATCGAGGTCAATTCTGAGGACCTAAGGAGATGAGGATGACCAATTCATAGGGTCGAGGTCAGTTTTGACCTAAGAGTGGTGACGACCGAGGACCGAGGTCAATTCTGACCTAATTCAGGTGACAATCCAAGACCGGGGTCAATTATGACCCAAGAGTGGTGACGACCGAGGACTGAGGTTAATTCTGACCTAACTAAGGTGACGATCCAAGACCGGGGTCAATTCTGACCCAAGAGTGGTGACGACCGAGGATCGAGGTCAATTCTGACCTAACTAAGGTGATGGTCCAAGACCGGGGCCAACGCTGACCCAAGAGGGGTGACGACCGAGGACCGAGGTCAATTTTGACCTAACTAAGGTGATGATCCAAGACCGGGGAAAATTCTGACCCAAGAGTGGTGACGAGCGAGGATCGAGGTTAATTCTGACCTAACTAAGGTGACGATCTAAGACCGGGGCCAATTCTGACCCAAGAGTGCTGACGACCGAGGACCGAGGTCAATTATAACCTGACTAAGGTGACGATCCAAGACCGGGGCCAATTGTGACCCAAGAGTGGTGACGACCGAGGACCGAGGTCAATTCTGACCTAACTAAGGTGACGATCCAAGAACGGGGCCAATTCTGACCCAAGAGTGGTGACGACTGAGAACCGAGGTTAATTCTGACCTAACTAAGGTGACGATCCAAGACCGGGGCCAATTCTGACCCAAGAGTGGTGACGACCAAGGACCGAGGTCAATTCTGACCTAACTAAGGTGACGATCCAAGACCGGGGCTAATGCTGACCCAAGAGTAGATAAAGATTGTATTTTGATTCTGCTGGAGAAAGAGCTTTGTGATTCCGATTTGAGCTGGGGAGCTGCTAGCTAGGGGAAGCTTTTTAGGAGACCTCACAGGGGAGAACAACTTATTTTGGGTGCTGTAAGGGAATTCCGCTGGGGAAGTGATCAGGTGATCCTTAGGGATTTTCTGGAGCTTTGCCGGGAGGAGTTTTCACTTAGTTTTTGAGGATTCCGCTGGGAATAAGAATTTGGATCTGAGATTCCGTTGGGGAATGATGAATGGGCCGGGGAAAATTTGGATTGTCCTTTGGGAGATATTGCTTGGGGCGAGTGGTTCTTCTGATTTCTGCTGGGAAAGATACCATGTGATATTGTACCGCACCGGATAGCCGATGGTTGTAAAGTCTGATGAGGAGGTGATTCGGTGGTCCAGGCGCCTTGCCCGAGAGGTCAATCGCTTGGATTTTGAGGGCTCCGTTGGGGAAAATGGTGTATCTCCGGAAGGAGTGCGAAATTTCCTTGATGAAAATATTCTAAATCCTTCCTGGGATTTTTAGGAATTTTTCGAGGACTTTTTGAGGCTTTCTGGTATTTTCTGGGAATTTTTGCACGAAATTTTTAGGGGGTGCCGGTCGTCATACACTGAGAGGTGCCATTCGGCAGTGGCACGGACTTTTGGGCTGCCTCGGGAAGGTTAGGAGACAGTGCCGATTGGTATGGTGAGGTGGGTTGCCGATCGGCATGGCGTTTGGGCTCCTATATAAAGGGGGCGAATTCCCCTCATTTTCCACAGCTTCCTACATTCTCTCTTTCTGCGATTCCTCTCTGCGAATCGTTCTAGCATTCCGATTCTTAAAGAAATGGCCCCTTTTGTGAGCACCGCTGTCCACCGGGAGTGGTTGACCATTGATGACTGGGCGAATGTGGATTGGAGGGACAGGGTGCCCCTTTCTTTGGGGAATGAGAATGCCTTTGATGCATTCGAGACGGTTGCGGATGAGCGGACCTTGCTGCGGGAGCCGTCACATCATCGCTCTTCGAGAGTGATTCCCGGTGGTTATGTAAGTAACCTGACCTTTGGCATTCTTTCCTTTTTTGGTGATTTTTCCTTTTCTTGACCGTTGACTGAATTTTTCCTTTCGCCAGTCGGATATTTCTTTGAAGAACATGCGTGCCCGCGAGACGACGGGGCTTAGGGATGTTTGGGAACATCTTCCACCCATGGTGGGCTGAATGGTATCATCAACGGGTTTTGGAAGGTTGGCGGCTGCGCTGGATGAGATGCCTCGTTCGACAGCAGTTTTGTGTGCCTTGGGGGAGAGGTGGTGGGACACTACCCACACTTTTCATTTTGGCTTCGGGGAGATGACGGTGACTCCCATAGATGTGTAGCAATTGATGGGACTGGATTATGATGGGGAGAAGATAGAGGTGTACCGCTCTTTGCGGGTGAGGCCGGAGGCGGTGTATGCGGCACTCGGTGATGTGAGGAGGATAGTCTCTGGAGATTCTATCCGGCTGTCCTTGCTGAAGGATGTTTTGCTGAGCAGGGTGGTTGATGTGGAGGACGGGCTGCAAGTGAGGCAGATGGCCCGGTTGTTCATTTTTTTGGTACTGGGAGGTTTCATGGTGGCTTCGAGCGGCGACGTCGTCCATTTGTGGTTTCTGCCATACTTGAGGATGTTTTCGAACATCCCTTTCTATGATTGGGGGAGTCTGACCTTGGCGACCCTTTACTCTTCTCTGGATGCGTTAAGCCAGTGCTGCCGGTAGATTTTTACTGGAGCCACGTATCTCCTTGAGGTATTCTTTACTTTGCGCATTTCCATTTCATGCATTCGCATTTTCCTTTCATGCATTCACATTTTCCTTATGCGTCTCTTTTTGCTCGTGAATGAAGACGTGGTTTTTATGAGGTGATTGGGTGCAACACCCCACTGATTGATCTGAACGATGACATCGTCGGGGACTTCTATCGCTTGTATCGATGGCGTAAGGCCAACTGGCAGTCGAAGGGATCTCTCTCCCTGGAGGCGGTGCGTCAGGTCTTGAATGACCTGACCAGTGGTAGGGTAAGACTCTTTCCATTTCAGCCTTAGTTTTTTTTTTTGCCTCTTCTGATTTTGTATTGACTTATGCCTGCTTGGGGATTTTCAGGTGACCTTTTATCCTTGGGGGACTGCCATTCATAATACGGGGGTGACTGGGGTGAACGCGCAGATGAGGCATTTGTTGGCGCATTATTTCGGCCATTCCTGGTACCTCGGGGAGAGGGTGATCCATCAGATTGCTGAGGAGGAGGTGGTGGTGCCTCCCGCGCAGCCTCCTACTTCTATAAGGTGGGAGCGATAATTGTTGGAGGATGAAAGGATCACGGCGATGATTGGCGAGTCTTATGCGTTGTATACTGATACGGCCGCGCCGTATGATTATATGGACTTTGTGATGAGCTGGTTGATGGCGTCCAGCATACATGATGCCTTGCCCTTCCCTCCTGCTGGTTCGAGTCGGGCGGTGGGGTCTTCTCACAGTGGTGGTGGTCCGTCGGCACCTACGGCGGCGGCAACCTCGGAGGTCCGTTTTGTTCGGCTGCACACTCCTTCGTACAACATCCGGCGGGCTGATGGAGGGACAGTGCCGATGCTGCATCGTCCTCTTGCGATGGATCCGGAGGAGCTAGGCTTGACAGAGGACGTCCTTCGTCCTGCGATAAACCTTCCGGTTCCTTTCCTCTCTCTTTTTATTTCTTTTGCTTGATACTGATTCTGCCTTTCCTTTGCAGCAAATCCGGGTGTCGACCACTTGGCTTAGGGACATCAGGGATTGGATATCATCGGTGACTGCCCACATTCAGGAGGCTGTCCCTGTTCCTTCTTGCTTGGTGCCGTCAGCCTCGTCCGGGGGAGACTCTGGATCAATAAGTGAGGGCGTGTCGTCTCGCCGTAGGGGAAAGAGAGCGCGTCGCCGGGATGGAAATTCTTGAGAGAGAGAGAGAGAGGGAGTGAAATGTGGGTTCGGGCTGAGTCCCGTTGTTTTTGGCTTTTCTTTATTTCCTACAAAAATGATGTAACACAGAAAACATATATATGTAATGCAATGCGGTTTTTTGACTATCTTTTATTTTAATGATGAAAGGAATGCATGCGCTTTTTAATTTGCTGCTGAGACCGTAAAAAAAGGAATATTTTTAGAAATCTTTCAAAGGAAAGTTATTTTATTCAAAACGGGGAATCCCATAAGGAGGGAACAGGATTCTTGAAATTCTTTTGAGAATATCAATTTATTTTTATGGAGTTTTCTGATTTGACAAAGAAGGAATGGAGGAAATTTAAAAAAGGGAATTATATAAGGAGGAAAAGGGATTTTGAAATTCTGTTGAGAATATCAATTTTTATTTTTCTGATTTTGACAAAAGAGGAAAAAGGTAGATTTCCAAAAATGGGGGGTTGCCGATCGACAAGCACCCTGGCCTGCCTATCGGCAATTCAGTCCAGTCCCATCAATTGAAAGCTTTGATTGGTACACTCTTCAGCCTTTAGTACCTTATGGGGTAGGGTTCCTTTCAATTTCTGAAGGGATTATGTCCCTTGTGAGGATTTTTAAGTATAAAAAGGGAGAAGGGTGGAGTGTTTTCCTCACACCTTTTGTATCCTTACATACCCATCCATCATCTTTTAGTCTTGCAAGATGGCTCTCCCTGGTAGCATTGATTTTTTCAACTACCTCGAAGCCTTGGAAGCCCTGTGCTCTTATAATGTCGACTATGATGCTTTCAACATGCGTCGAGTCTCCTTGTGGCATAATCGACCTTTTGAGTGGAATATGCTGATGGCGGCAGTACAATTTTGGTACCCCGAAGACCATGTATTCCTCTTTGGGTTGGAAGAAGTTTGTCCTACCTACGAGGAGTTTTCTGCCATACTGGGCGTGAATCCTTGTGTTGCCGTGGCTTTACTCGAATTTTCCCGTTCTCTTAGGGATTTGTTGGCCGGGCTTCTCCATATTTCTCCTTTGGCGGCCAGGTCATTGGTGGCCGGAGGAATGATCTCCCTCCCGGCGTGTTGCAGTCCGTGCGTTCGCGGGAAGTAAGTGATACCGGCTATGCTGGAGCCGTCGTTCTGGGCCTGGTTTCAAAATTGCTGTTGGTGATCGGGGAATTGCAGGTGGACCCACAACTTGCAGCCATTACCTCATAGATGTCATACCGTCGCAATCCTGCGACGGTGATATTGGCGGAGACTTTGAATGACCTTGATGCCTGGAGAGAAAGTCGTTCCGACTTTTTAAGGGGTATCCCTGTGATGTTGTTCATGTGGTTGTCTGAAAGATTCCGCTTGTCGACTCCTCCAGAATATCCTTTGTCGGCTGTACCCAACTTCTTTTCGCGTTACTTCATCCGCATGGGCCTGTATGTTGAGAACTGGGAGAATTGGTTTGTGGAGTACGGGGTACATGGACTGTATTGGTCCGTGCCTTGGTGGGGACAGTTGCAGCCTGTTCTGGAGCTAGGAGAATATTCATATGTGCGACTGGTTGGTCTCAGGCAGACCTCTTTTTATTTCCCTTGGCGGATTTTGAGCCAATTTGGCTGGGCGCAGGTCGTTCCCCCTCGGACCTCAAATTTCTTTCCAGTAAAAGATTTGACTGAGCGCTTGCGTCTGTTACTAGGATCTTTGTGGGAAAATCGGCGTCCGTCGACCCGTCCCTCTCAGTCTGTTGGGAAGGTTTGCCATGTCCCCAAAGAATATATGAAGTGGTTGTGGAGGAAAGTAGTCAGCAAGATGTTGGCAGTAGAGACCGATCGGAGGTGGTTTGTTTTATCTGACTCCATGGAAGGGGGTGTTGTGGTCTTTTCGAAGATGGTTAAGGCTCATCGGTCTATGGAGTGTTTGCAGTACTCCATTCAGGCAGGAGAAACTTGGGGTCCTCAGGACATGGATGATGAGGGTGCAGGATCTTCGGGTAGCTGTGGGTAGGACTCCTGGGTAGTTTATTTATGTAACAGATGTGGGGGATTTTGTCTGGTTTTTATGGTAGTAGGGGGAAGGGAGTTATCCGTTCCTTTTTCTTATGTAATCCGTACTGTAGTTTATTATTTAATGAAATAAACAAGTTTCTGATCATCCAGTTGTGCCTTTCGATGAATTTTGTATTTTGAATTATCTATACCAATCGCTAAGGCATACATAATCCTTTTGTTCAAGTAGATGTTTAGAATGAACTGTCATTCTCGGGAGTAAGAAAATAATGGTATTTTGTGAAAAAGAAGGGACCGTGATCATGTGAGGAGTATGAGCTGCCTACGTACCTCTAGGGTTTTTGAAAAAGTTCTTATCTGTTTGAAAATAGTTTTTGTAGAGGATCAGGCCCACGTAGTTCTGGGTAGAGGGAAATGGAGAGATTTTTTTTTTTTAAAGAATAGAAGGGGGAGGAGAAGAGTCATAGCGCGCCGAGATTTTGGACTAGGGGTAGAACTTCTAGAGACGATCCAGATTGACTGGACGAGCCATCTCTTCCTCATCTAGGTCAGTGAGCATGGCGGCACCGCCGGATAAGATTTTCTTCACAATGTACGGGACGCTCCAATTGGGTTTGAACTTTCCTCTGGGGTTCTAGATGGGTTCGATTATCTCTTTGAGGGATAAATCCCCCTCTCGGACACCGCGGTCCTTGACTCTCTTATTGAATGATCGCGCTATTCGGCGATGGTATCCTTGTATGTGGTAAAGAGCTTTTAATCTCCGTTCATCTAGGAGGGTCAGCTCATCAAGACGGCCTTGGCACCAGTCTTCTTCACTAACCTTGCTTTCGAGCATGACACGTAACGAGGGTATTTCCAGCTCCACAGGTAGGACTGCCTCCATGCCGTAAACCAGGGAGTAAGGGGTAGCCCCAGTAGAGGTTCGATAGCCCCAGAGGGCGTAGGGGATCCGGTCGGCCCAATCCCTACAACTTTCGGTCATCTTGCTGATGATGGCTTTGAGGTTTTTGTTTGCGGCCTCAACTGCACCATTGGTCTGAGGTCGGTAGGGAGAAGATTTGTGTCTCTGAATCCCGTATTCGCTGACTATTTCTGTGACTTCTGCCTCAAAGTGCAAACCATTATCCGACACTAACTCGTGCGGGACTCCATCGGCAGATGATATTCTTCTTGATGAATTTGGCCACCTTCTTGGCATTTAATACTACGTATGACTCAGCTTCGACCCATTTGGTGAAGTAATCGATGGCAACCAGGATGAACTCAGGCCCGTTTGACGCTTTTGGTGTAACTTTCCCTATGAAGTCGATACCCCAGGTGGAGAACGTCCAGGGAGAAGTCATGTTGTATAATTCCCGCGGAGGTAGATGTTAGAGATTGGAGAACTGTTGGCATTTAGGGTACCTCTGAACATAGGCGGTGCAATCCTGGGCCATGGTGGTCCAGTAGTATCCTTGTCGGATGATCTTTTTGGCAAGCATGTGACCATTCATGTGAGGTTCGCATTCCCCACTATGAATTTTCTGCATTATCTTTTCAATGTCAGCCCCTGCGATACAGTGCAAATGAGTTCCATCGAAATTCCTCTTGAGTAGTGCTTTATGGCAGATGATGTACTGAGCGGCCAGCCTTCGGACGGTAGCTTAGTCGTTCTTGTTGGAACCCTCGGGATACCTACCGTGTTTGAGGAGGCACCAAATATCATAGTACCAGCAATCGGCTAGTTCGGGATCTTGAGTGGAGACAAGCTCAATATGGTAGTAATGGGTCGGTCTGTCTTGTTTTTGGACTAGGAAGGGGGTCATTGTTATTCCCTAGGGCATGTCGACCATGGAAGCCAAAGTAGCGAGAGCATCGGCTAGGTTGTTCCTTGCTCGGGGTAGGTAATGGAAGGTGATAACTCAAAATTGGGAGGCTAACTCTTCTAATTGGGCATGAAAGGGTTGAAGCTTTTTGTCCTTGACCTTCCACTTTCTGAGCACTTGACCGATGATAAGGGCAGAATCCCCGTATACATCAAGGTATTGAATACCTTTCTCGAGAGCGACCTGGAGGCCCACTTTGCATGCCTCGTATTCTGTCATGTTATTGGTGCAAGGGAAATCCAATTTAATGGCTATGGGAGTGTGGGAGTCATCTGGGGAGATCATAAGTATCCCAATGCCATATCCCTTTTTGTTAGCAGCGCCGTCGAAGAACATTTTCCATCGGAGGCGGTCTTGAGTGGTGCAGAGGATGTTTTCATCTGGGAATTCAGAGATCCAAACATCTTCTTCTTCTATAGGGTAGTCAGCGAGGTAGTCAGAGATGGCTCTTCCTTTAACGACTTTCTGTGTGACGTACACGATATCAAACTCGGTTAGGAGCATCAACCATCGGGCCATTTGCTTGGACAAGGCGGGTTTTTCGAGCAGGTATTTGATGGGATCCATTCGGGATACTAGTTTAATGGGGAAGGCGAGCATGTAATGTCGCAACTTTTGGGTGACCCAGACAAGTGCGACACATGCTTTTTCCAAAGCAATGTAGTTGACCTCGTATCCGGCCAACTTGCGACTGGCGTAATAGATGTCTCTTTCTTTGTGGGAGTTCGCGAGGTACTGGGCTAGTAAAGCCTCGGCTGTAGTGTCTGTTATGGTTAGGTATAAGAGAAAAGGGAGACCAGGCTGTGGTGGCATGAGAACTGGAGGTTGGGTTAGGTATTGTTTGATTCGATCAAAAGCTTCTTGGCAGGCCTCGTTCCAAACCTTGGTTGAATCCTTTCGGAGGAGCTTAAAGATTGGTTCACAGATGGAGGTTAGCTTGCTAATGAACCGGCTGATCTATTGTAATTTCCCCAGGAAGCCTCGGACTTCCTTCTCTGTTCGGGGAGGTGGCATCTCAAGTATGGCCTTTATCTTGGCGGGATCTGCTTCTATCCCCTTCTCACTGATCATGAATCCTAAGAGTTTCCCCTTCGTAATGCCGAAGACGCACTTCTGTGGATTAAGTCTCATCTGATGCTGCCGCAGTCGTTCGAAGAACTTTCGGAGAGCGAGAACATGACCTTCTCTAGTTTTGGACTTGATAATCATATCATCCACGTAAACCTCGACCTCTTTGTGGATCAGATTGTGCAGGATGGTTGTGGCAGCCCTTTGGTAGGTAGCCCCAGCATTCTTGAGACCGAATGGCATAACGGTGTAGCAAAAAGTTCCCCATGGGGTGATGAATGCGGTTCTTTCTTGGTGGTCGGGATGCATCTTAATTTGATTGTATTCGGCAAATCCGCGGACAAATAACTTGAGAGCATGACTGGCTGTGTTGTCCACGATCATGTCGATGTTGGGTAGCGGATAATCATCCTTTGGAGAAGCTTTGTTTAAATCTCGGTAATCCACACACATTCGAACCTTTCCTCCTGATTTTGGTATAGGTACAATGTTGGCCAGCCACGTGGGATATTCGATTACTCGAATGAAACCCACGTTCAATTATTTGATCACCTCTTCTTTGACCTTAAGCGACCATTCGGTGCGGAGCTTTCTCAATCTGGGAGAATGGGGATCTCGTGCTGAGTTATTTTGGGATCAATACCGGGCATGTCGTCGTAGGACCATGTGAAGACATCCTTTAACTCCCTTAGCAATTCTTCGAGTTGTGCGCGCTCATGCTCGTCAAGGGTGGCCCCTATCCTAATCTCGCGCAGTTGGCTACTAGAACCGAGATTAATAATAACAGTCTCTTCTTCATTAACTTGAACGCGATTATGTTGTTTATTATTAACCTTATTTAGATCAGTTAAGAATTGTTCATTTGCAAAATCATCATCATCAAAAGTTTGATTAAAATCCACATAATTAATGTAAGGCACATCAAGATACTCAAAATCTTCGTTTATTTCATTGATAGGAAAAACAACATTGAGAACCTCATCAAAAGAGGTCTCGATTACATTTGAGCAAGGATAGACAACAGTAGATAAAACAGGGTAAACATTGGGGTTGAGGGAGATTTCAAGAGGTAGAACTGGCGCAACATACCAGTTGAGGAGAGGTGTATCAGCAGCTTTAATCAGATGGGATGGGTCCCTTGATGTAGTGCCTGAATGAACCATACAGAGTGTCGGCCCCAGTGTCTGCAGGTTAAAGGAATCTTCGGAGTCACTTTCCTCAGTTTCTTCAGTATCTTTGATAAGCGGTGGCACCTGGTATTGGTAACTTTCGGCCCGTGGGTAGCTATCTTCGAAGAAGATCTCCCTTCCAGGCTTCATCTTCTTATCTGTATGGTCATACCACGGTTCTGGAAAACCGCAAAAGGGGAAATCATCGCCCTCCTTGATGAATCGTCCATTTAAAGAATCTCTCGAGATAGTTCGAACGGAATCTAACCCTCTCTTTGATCAAGTCTGGCGGATCATTCTGAGTTCTGATCTGATGGTTGATATCCCAAGCCACAAGGAGGGAAAGTTTTCTTCAGTTCGATGGGCTCAAGTATCCCCTGCTGCCTTTGTCCCAGCCCCAGTCCGGGCATAAAGTGCATGTTTCTTAACATCTGAATCACATTGACATTGCCATGAGGGTCATATTCTAGACAAACCCTTTCTTTGAAATCGTCCCCTGCCGGGAGTAGGGATGGTTCAACTCTAAAACTTGATAGGAGCATATCATTTGACCCGTTCTGTATATCAAGAATTGGACTGCTGGTGCTTGCACCCTCAGCATTATCGTCGTCACCCAAGATGGTGATGACTCGCCCATCGGCGAAGAACTTCAGTTTATGATGGAATGAGGAAGATACACCCTTTATACTGTGGAGCCAAGGTCGTTCGAGCAACAGGTTAAAATAGGCCGGGATATCGATGACTTGGAATTCGACGACAGAGTTTATAGGTCCAACCCCTATTACAAGTTTTATGGATCCCATCACCTCACGGCGGGTATTATCGTAGGCACGCACGACAGCGGATGTTGGAGCGAGGTCACTTTCTTTCATACCTAAACATTTGAAGGTTCTCAGTGGACAGACATTCAAAGAGGATCCGTTGTCAATGAGAGAGAGTGGTACAACCTTCCCCATAACTTCGACGGAGATGTTGAGTGTATGATTATGATTTAGCCTAATTTTGGGGATTTCTTCTTCAGAAAAGGACAGCATTTGTGTAGAGGTCAAGGATCCGACCAAGTTCACCGCTTCTTCTGGTGTGGTAGAGGGAGGAACTATGGGTCCTGTGAGCAATTTGATCAAAGCATTTCTGTGTAGCTGGGAAGACATGAAAAGCCCCCATAGAGTGATGTTAGCTTGAGTTTTCTTCAATTGATCGAGGATCTTGCTCTCATCGAGGGTCATTTCTGGCATAGGAAGGTTTTCAACGCCCTTCCCCTTATCATTGGTTGGTAGCGAGATTGGAATTTGGTAATGTCTCCCTGATTTGGTCATGTGATTTACTGAAGAAGGGAAAAACTTAAATCCAGTTTCCTCATCAATCTCAGGTTATTCTGCCACCTTATCTATTTCTCCGAGGAGTTCCTCAAATGATATCTTCCTACATAAGTCAGCTATTAGGCCATTTCCTCCTGAAGCTTGTTCTTCATTTAAAACTTCGAATTCTTCCCCCCATCCGGTGGCAACAATTCTATTTTCCCTTGTGAAGTCAATGCATTCCATAACTTCAACGGCTTCTTCATATAGGTCTTCCCATTCTGTGGGGATGTGTAAGGGTTAAGGGACCAGGTGCCCTTACAGCTTCAAAGCGTCAAGTAACTTGGTGATACTGCAAATGTTATTGGTTTGCCTGAATGCTTCCGTCATGATCCGGACAACATCATCTAAGCAGATTTCATCAGTTGGTACCATCCACCTATCTGATTCTCGGGCCCATTTCCGTGCTTCCAAAAACAACGTACTGAACCTCTGGCAGTTGATAATCATCTGTGAGGGCAATTTCAGCCCGAACTCTAGGAGTTGGTTTAACACCTCTGACAATTCCATACCTCCACTTTCAGAACAGGCCCGGACAGTGATGCACGCTCTGATAAGGAGTGATAGCGCCTGATCAGCGGGGCTAGCAGGGTGTAAGAGGAAATATGGTCAAAGTTGAAGGGGTTTAGAAGGGTATAAGAGTGTGATTTGAGTTGATGGATCAAAATCTGGGTTTCAAGAAGATGGCATTACTGTGATTTGGGAGTGGGTTATGAGTAGTGTTTGGTTTTGGATTAGCTGGTTGGGCGATGGTACTCCGGTCAATGAGATCTTGGATTATGTTTCGAAGGTGGAAGCATTGGTCGGTGGTATGGCCAACTGTTTGGTGAAAGGTGCAATGAGCATCGGTCTTGAAATTTCTGGGAAGTGGATTGGGTAATGGACGTGGATTTAGGGGTTTTATAAGGTTTCGGCTTAACATGGCTTGATAAACTTTGAAGAGGGTAGCATGGAGCTCAGTGTATTCTCTTCGGATGGGAGCAGGGCGGCTTTCCGGTGCCCATGATGTGGTTGGTTGAGAGATGTTGTTGATGGTTGAGACTGCGGCACTGACAGGGTTGTCATATTTTCTGGGGGTGAACTGTCCGGACACCTTCTTTGGTTCAACTTTTGTTTTGGCAAGACCCTCTTCGATTTCTACTCCTGCTTCTCTGAGAGCTCAAAAATGGGGGTCGTACTGTCCTCCCATGGTTGCTCGGACATGGGGCAAGAAATTCTTCTTCACTATGCTGACTTGTTCTTCTTCAGACGGCCGATTGGTCATGGTAGCATCTTTTTTCCTCCATCGGGCTACAAAGTTACTGAATGATTCTCCGGAGTTCTATTTGAGCAACTCTAAATCACGATGGGTGACCTCAAGCTCTTCGTTGTATTTGTACTACGACATGAATTCTCGGGCTACATCCTCCCAGCTACGGATTCTGGATTCCTCAAGAGATAAAAACCATCGGAGAGCACTGTCATTCAAAGTTTGCTGAAACAATTGGGCCATCACTTCTTTCGAATCCCCTAGTAGAGTCATGGAACGATGATAACTGCGAAGATGAACAATCGGGGGACCACTCCCTCCAAATTTCTCGATATGTGGCATTTTGAACTTCTCGGGTAACCTTGCTTTAGGATAAGGAGACATATGGGTATAGTCCATGTAATTCCCAGAGATCCTGACTTGGTCAAACTTCTTGGTGAGCATCTTGAGATCCTCTTTGACTTTGTTCAACTCCTCCTCCTTTGGATCAGCAACCAGAGGTAAGTTAGCCATAGGCTGGGCAATATTTGGCATTGGAAGCTGGGCAGGCGGCGGCCCATTAGTAGGAGGGGCACACGTAGCGTGCTGATATTCTTTCGGGACCCAGATGGGCTCGGGTGGACCCATAGCACGAGGGAACAGGGCCTCGGGCTCTTGAGGAATAGGACCTTGGTTTAGTTGCATTTCTCGGACCTCAGCTTGGAGGTTGTCAATCTTGGCCACGAGTTGAGCTAGGACTGTCGGCAGATCTGGTTGTATGAGTGGTGCTTGATCTGCATTATCCATGGAAGATGGATGGGTTCCGGACTCGAAAGAAGTAGTAGAGGAACGGACGAAACTCCGGGGTGATTTGACTGAAGACCTAAGCCAATAGGGAGCCAGGCCAAGGGCGTGCGGTCGACCTGAGAGGGCGTAGGATGAGATTTATTTCTGATAAAAGGGAAGGAACTATTTTTGGATTTTTGATAAAAAGGGAGAAATGTTTTTGGATTTTTGATAAGAAAGGGAGAAATGTTTTTTGGATTTTTGATAAGGAAGGGAGAAATGTTTTTGGAGACGGAACTCATCATGATTATTATGATTATTATGTTCTCACTTGTATTTAATTCTCCTAAATGCAATGCCGGACGAGACCTGAGCCTGAAAAAGTGGGGTTTTAATATATGCAAAGCTACGGTTTGGGACTTGTAACCAGGCTCGCGGACAGAGTCCCGTTTTAAAAATGCGCAAAAATTTGGCGGAAGATCAACCCGGAATTTCAGCAGAGTTTCAGGTCGACACCGACAATCTAAAGTGCGTGTCCTAGGTTTGACACCTATATGCGGGTATGCAGTTGGTTGGGTGAATCAGCATGGGTTCCCCCCTTTGGCGTGACTTCCACGATATACGTCTTGCTCTTCCGGGCAATCGGTACGTGTGGACAAGCCATTTGATATACCTGAGTGTACATGAATTGCCTCACCATATAACTCGTGAGGATGGTACGTGTGAGAGAAAATTCTATATACTCGGCATACGTGAACGAATTCCCTGCGATATACCTCCCGTCATGACTTCGGTCAAGCGGTACGATGCGGGGGAACCGTTCGATATACGTCAAAGGTACTTGGCCAATGGAAGGTGAGAGTCATATCGTTTAGGCTAACTGCGACCTGCCGGACCAGCGCCCATCACGAAGTGACCCTCCAGTTACTGGGTAAAATTTGGTCAATATCAATGCTCTTTGGTGATGTCGTGTGAATCATGCATGATTCTCTTATTAGTAGCTTATGATGAGAATGCCTTTCTTTGATTATGCCAAACCGGGAACAAAGCACAAGTACCCTAAAAGGTACGCCAAGTATGGATAGGTGATGCGTGCAACATGGGGATATACCTGATCCTAGGTGTACGTGGTGTGAGGTGTACATGGAGGATTTTCTACAAGTGTGTGAACATAAGCATAAGAATGGGATATACATGTGAGAAAGGGGAACATGCAGATATGGGGGGGGGGGGGGGGGAAGCATAAACAAATATAGCATCCATGTAAATAGAGTCAAGCCCTCAAAATAAATAAAAGTCCCCAGCGGAGTCGCCACTGTGGCCATCCCCGCCGAAGAGGGAGGAGGAATCCTTCGGGTCCCGCGCGTCCCCTCTCGGAGAGCGCTTCGGCCGACGTCGATTTTGTAAGGTGTGAAAAATGTAGAGAGATTCAGAGTCGCCAGTCTATTTTACTCAAAATAGACAAAAGAAAAAGAGGAAGCCACCCCAAAGGATGGCATCCAAAGACATACTGGTGCGTGCGAAACCAAAATGATTCGAAAAGGGTTCGGAGGATTAGTTACAAAATGGGAAGGTGTTAGGCACCCATTCCTCCCTTTCAGTCTCTCATGGATATTTGATATTTTCCTTTATGTTTCCCCCCGTGAGATGTGTGCATGTGTATATATATAGAATGGAGGTAGGAATCCTCGGCTTGTATCATGGAAAAGATAAAGCGAGTCATCCATAGGAAGATATAAGAGTAATATTAGAAAAATAAGATTTACGCGATTACCCCTACGTTGATCGTTATAAGGGAACGGTAACGCATATGAGATAATGCGTCACTAAGAACAAATATATGTATAATATAAGAAAAATGGATTTAGAGAAGATAAAAATGAGAGAAAAAGTGAGAGAAAGGACTCGAGTCTCGGGTTTTACCCCGAGACGCCTACGTAGCCTATAAAGGCATCAAAGTCCACGTAGTTCGCATACAAAGCAAAGGGGTGGGGTTTATCCCATAAATACAAATGTGGGATCTCTTATTTGTAAGTGTGTGTGTGTGTGTGTGTGTGTGTAGAAAAGGTGTTTTGGTCGTGAGAAAATTGTGGAAAAAGTGTGAGAATCCCTATTTGGAATTTATAAGCAAACCCTCTTTTTCTTATTTTGGGGTTTTTATTTATATGAAAATAAGAGATGTGAAATAATACTAAATAAAAAGTATATTAGGATGTGTGAGATGAGATTATAAAAGTGCTAAGTAAGAAAACAAGTTATTGGGAATTCAAGAGAATTTAAGAGAGAGAGTTTGAGAAAGTTGGACCTTCTTGAAGATCTTGAGCTTGATCTTGAATGTTGGAGAGAAGCCCTTGAGCTTGGATGATGATGGAGAGTGGCTAATTCACCAAGTTTGATGAAAAGGATGATGAAAAGTGAAGGTAAAAGAGGGATTTGGAAGTTGAAATCATGCTGCCTTTGAGAGAGGTTTCTGGGATTCGTTCAGAGAGATTTCTATCAGATCTGGGCTCCCTTGAAAATGAGTCCAAGGCCTACTTTTATAACCTCAGGGGACTGCCAATCGGCCCTATCATGGCACTGCCTATTGGCAGGTGTCGATAGGAAGGATCTGGGACCTGCCATTTGGCAGTGCGCCTCAGGCTTTTTCGGAAAATTGGCCACCGAGGGAAAACCATTGGTCAGAATTGTGCACGGGGTATACCGTTGGAAAGGTATTTTAGAGACCTTCGAAAGTCCTTTGGACTGCTCTCGAGTTCGGGAGTTGACTTTGGGTCAAATGTGGCTCGGAAGCGTTTGTCGGTCCATTGGACGGGGAATCGCGCGGACGCAAACGGCGCGTTCGTCCGCATGGTAAGTCCGAATCGTGCACGGGGCATACCATTGGAAAGGTTAAGAGATGTACTTCGACATTCCAAAGAGTTTGACCCGGTTTGGAGAGTTGACTTTGGTCAACCGGGCCCGAGAAACGCTCGGTGGCTTCCCGGAGTCAAACGGATCGTTCGTTCGCATGGGAAGTCGGAATTGCACACGAGATGGACCATTGGAAAGGGTATTCAGTGCCCTTCGAAGATTCATTCAGCCTCGGTCGAGCTGAAGAGTTGACATAGGTCAAATAGAGCTCAGGAGCTCCCGGTGACCTCTGGGTCAGGTTTCGAACGCAAATGGCGCGTTCGTCCGCATGGTAAGTCAGAATCGCGCATGGGGTGGACCGTTGGAAAGGGTATTCAGTACCCTTCGAAGATTTATTGAGTCTCGGTCGAGATGAGGAGTTTGAATTTTGGGTCAAACTGAGCCGGGGGGTGCCCGATGGCTTCCAGGTCAGTACTCGGGACGTGACCTGGGTTTATAGTGATGGAGGGAGGTACTAGGGACCCAAGGATAGTTAAGGGGTAACATAATGGGGTGTCTACACCTTTCACGGGGCTATTTCGGGATTTCTCCTCTAGCACCATGTTTTTAAGCCTAAGTCTAGATATTTTTAAATTATCATCGTATTATCAAATCGAGAGTCCCGTGGGAATGCGGCCTATTCCTACGAGTTACATTGGTCTCGTGCGGGGTGTGAGTGCCTTTTATGGGGTCGTTTGGGGACTATTTTGGGGTTCATCCCCTAGCGCCATTTTTTAAGCCTAAGTCTAGATATTTTCAAATTATCACTGTATTTCCAAACCGAGAGCCCCAAAACCACACGATTAGTTCTTGTGAGTTACATTGGTCCTATGCAAGGTGTCGGCACATCTCACGGGGCCATTTGGGGATTGTTTCGGGGTTCCCCCCTCTAGCGCCATGTTTTTAAGCCTAAGTCTAGATATTTTCAAATAATCTTTGTATTCTCAAATCGGGAGCCCCATGACCACGCGATGAGTTCCTACGAGTTATATTGGTCCTGTACGAGGTGTCGGCCCCTTTCACGGGGCCATTTGGGGGGTGTTTCGAGGTTCCCCCCTCTTGCGCCATTTTAAGTCTAAGTCTAGATATTTTCAAATCATCATCGTATTCTCGTACCGGGAGTCCCATGACCAGATCCTACGAGTTACATTGTTCTCGTGTGAGGTGTTAGCGCCTCTCAAGGGCCATTTGGGGGCTGTTTCGAGGTAAACCCCTCTAGCGCCATGTTTTTAAGCCTAAGTATAGATATTTTCAAATTATTGATGTATTATTTAATCGGGAGTCCTGTGACCATGAGGTCAGTTCCTACGAGTTACATTGGTCCTGTGCGAGGTGTCAACGCGTCTCACGGTGCCGTTTGGGGGCTGTTTCGGGGTTCCCCCTCTAGCGCCATCTTTTAAGCCTAAGTCTAGATATTTTCAATTTATTATTTTATCCTCAAATCGATAGTCCTGTGACCATGAGGCCAGCTCCTACGACTTACATTGGTCCCATGCGAGGTGTCGGTGCCTCTCACGGAGCCATTTGGGGGCTGTTTCACGATTTCCCCCTTTAGTGCTATGTGTTTAAGCGTGAGTCTAGATATTTTCAAATTATCATCGTATTATCAAACCAGGAGTCACGTGGATACACGGTCAGTTCCTACGAGTTACATTGGTCATGTACGAGGTGTGGGTGCCTCTCATGAGGCCGTTTGGGGGTTGTTTCAAGGTTCACCGCTCTAGCGCCATTTTTAAGCCCAAGTCTAGAAATTTTCAAATTATAGTCGTATTCTCAAATCGAGAGCCCCATGACCACGCAGTCAGTTCCTACGCGTTACATTGGTTTCGTGCGAGGAGTCAGTGCCTCTTACGGGACCGTTTGTGGGCTATTCGGGATTTCCCCTCTAGCGCCATGTTTTTAAGCCTCATCTCTCAAACCACCGAATAAAATATATAAATTTTTCCATCACGCATTTCGAGATCATGCAAATAGAGTCTAAATGAGAGAATTAGTAAATTCAACTCAGATATGTGTAGGTGAAATTGATATATCCAACTTATCTAAGTACATGCAACTAAGTGAATCTATATATATTTCTTTGTGTGACTACCTATCAAGTAGGAAAATTTCATTGCAGTCATTTGAAGGTGATTTTGGTTTTCCATCTCTCGAAATCCATCTCTTTTCTTTATACCTAATATATTAAAATTAATTAGTACAAACAATACAGTGCTCTTCAGCTTAATACCAAGGAAGATATTGAAGGATAAATAATGTCATTACAAAAGGCATTTCAATCAACAAACTTATACTTTGGTCAAATGAAATTCTCAATCACAACTCTGTCATAGTTATGAGGTAACTCAACTTCCTAGTAGCTATTTGATTTCTCATTTCCCATGGCTGGAAGAAAACATCAATCAAACAGAATTTTAACCCACAAGTTCTTTGCGCATAAAACGATGTCTAACATGAATTTCTTAAAGTAAGAAACTAAAGTGTGATGCTCACATGGAATAAATGCAACCTGATCAGGAAGTTAAGTATCCAGCGTAGCAGATCTAACCTGCATCAATAATCATAGAGAATGTTTTTCTCCTTGATCCAAGGCAACACATTTTCAATGTACAACTGTGCTGGAGCACACTTAGGGGAATATTTTTTTACTGTCCGTCTAATATGCATAACACATGTTTTTTTAGAAATATAAATTGGAGTTGCAGCGCACTAATAGTAAAATGAGTCCCAACAAAATATGCAATTAGAACTTCCAATATAAGAATTATTCGTAAATCCGGATAGGTTTATATCAACTGTCAACAATGAAAGAAAACTTGACAAGTTTTAAAGTTTCATGAGAGACTTTCAGACTATGGATGCACGGACACACAATGCGACTCGACAAATTCACACAAGTTTAAACTTTAGCACGATACATATGGAATACAACGAACTCCTAATTTTAAGTCAAGACACAATAAGCAAGCATCAAATAAATAAAGCCACAACCTTCAGTCACAAATAAACATATCGAAATATCAAAGTTCACAAGACAAAATGACCATAACAACAAAAATTGGTAATCAATGATAGACAAAGAAGTTGCATAACAGTTATATAAACTGTTATATAAGAGTTCTGATACTTATTAACAACTAAAAATCCATCACCTCTTTCTTTTTATTAGAAAGCATATTGAGCAACTAATTTTTCAGAGAAATCCCTAGGTCTTGGGTTGTGGTGGAATTAACAGTGCAATCCATTTCTGATTCTGATACACTTAGAGATGCCCAATCATTTTTTTTAACATCTTCAGAAGAAAATGATATTTTTTTAGGGGACAAATCAAGAATTTTGACACAATCTAATTTTGCCCATTGATTTTTAGGAGGAAAGGAAGTCATAAGTATAAGAGTCGGAAAAAACAAAATCCAAATATTTGCTTGGCTATACAGAGTCAGTAGCCCGAACAACTTGCTGATATGAGATATTTGAGATAGAAATACAATGAAATATAATGCTTGGATATCACATGATATACCCATATATACCCTCCGAACCGGACGACTCCTAAGGGGGCCGACCCTTCATCATGTTCCAGACGACCCCACAGGGGGCCGACCCTTCATCAGGTTCTAGACGACCCCTCAGGGGGGCTGACCCTTCATCAGGTTCCAGACGACCCCTCAGGGGGGCGACCCTTCATCAAGTTCCAGACGACCCCTCAGGGGGCCGACCCTTCATCATGTTCCGGACGACCCTTCATCAGGCTCCGGATGACCCTTCGAGGGTACGACAGTACGAGGCCTAAATTAGGCCAGACTCACTACCGGAAGGAACTTTGCCCTCGGCCTCGGATCATAGGCCGAGGGTGACATCATCGCAGCGCGTGGTTTGGGAGACGCGTGTAACAGTGCGCGTGAGGCTCACTTGGCACATGGGAGACCGTTATAACAAAATCACACCCTCACGTGAGGAAATATTATGTCATCATTTGGCATCTACAGGTGTCAACAGGGGATTGGCTAGATCACCATTCACATGCACCATGCATACTTGGGGGGTACACTACACCCCCCAAGACCTATATATACTTGTCACCTACAACCCTACTGGGGATCGATCAATTGATTGCAACCCTAGCTAAAACTCTGCTTGCACACACAGTAGAGAGAGAAAGTGAGCTTATGTGCATTGTATCCAAGGCCATTAGTGCCCATACTTAGTGGATCACACACTCACAGTGGATGTAGGCCAAATTGACTGAACCACTATACATCATTGTCTTATTTCCTCTTATACTCATCCCCTTCTACATACTTATACACTTATACATCTCTATGGCTGCCATGGTTACTACTGTTTGAGCTCCTTATCACTTACCCGGTGGTGCTAAATCTCAGCATCATCAGTTTGGCGCCGTCTGTGGGAACGAGAAGACATCTCTTCCTTTGTACAGCTTGACCTCACTAGGCACTCTGGTGGTGAGCCAGCACTCCCCCTGAGAGGAGGTGTTTCACCATTGAAAGAGACCCACTAAGGTTCCCAAGCTCACCAGTCTTTTCTTCAGTTCAGCTTTTCATAGCTCAAACACATGGCACCTGAAATGCCACCGCCACCGCTTCCCCCACCGGATGATGGGGGAAGACCCAATTCCAGTCAGCCGCCGCCTCAGTCTGAGATGGATGATGTGGCGGCAGCCTTAAAGTCTTTGGCAGCAAGCCAACGGATGATGCAGGAGCAGTTCACAGCTCTAAGCCAGAACATACTAAGACTACCAGGGGTTTCACCTGAGATGATTACTCCGGCAGCAGCTCAGGGACAGCATGAGGCCAGGGGACCACCCCAGGCACCACGCAAAGACCTGCCACCCCCTCAACGGCGTAGGGATGTTGATGACCCCCGACGTCTACGCCTGGGGAGGCAAGGAAACCCTTGCCCTGAGGACAGGTATGACGATCTGGAGGGAGAGGAGGCCCCAATAGAATGCTAGGAACCGTATGAGGTCTCCAAAAATACTGTACGACCTCTCCAGGATAGTAGAGGAAAGTGCGGGAGACCAAATCCTGATGATCGCCCGAGAGGCTCTGCTTTTGATCGCTTGAGCAGGGGGTCAGCCTTTGAGAGGCTGGGCCCAGTAAATGACCTGCGGGAAAAATTGTCCAGGTCAAGAAGTGCTGCGAGGTCCAGGAGGGAGGCAGCAGATGGCCGACCCCAAGGACGGGATGCCGGCCAAAGGGAAGTAAACAGCCGACAGAGGCCTGCCGCAGCAGAACCCTCCGTCCACCTTAAAGAGGCGGCATGGGATAACCTCGGCCAAGCCGAGCCTGTGAGGCCCTGGAATGACTCAATCCAGCAACTAGAGGATAAGATCGGTGATATAATGAAGAGCCGGGACCCTCTTCAAAAGGGATACACCATAGGCTCACCCTTTGTGGCAAAGATAGTCAACTTCCCTACGCCATCAAGGTTCAAGCCACCTGAGGTCACCCCAAGATACGACGGGAGCACCAACCCTGTCCACCATGTTGAGATGTATCAATCAGAATCAGACATATACTCTATCTCAGATCAGATGAGGTGTCGTGCCTTTTCTGGTACCCTGACAGGGGCTGCACATGTCTGGTACACGTCTCTTCCAAAAAATTCCATTGAAAGCTTCAAGCAGTTGGCAGACCTGTTCATCCATAACTTTTGCTTTGGGGTGAGGCCACAGAAGAAGACCACCCACCTGCTTTATGTTAAGCAGGGGAAGAGTGAGAGCCTGAGGGACTATATAGCCAGATTCAATAAGGAGAAGCTGGAGGTGGAAGACTATGAGGAGAGCATAGCTATGACAACCCTGATTGGAGGACTCCAAAAGGGGAAGCTGTTATGGAAGCTTGCTGAAGACCCTCCGAAGATGATGGTTGAATTGCTATCGACAGCAGGAAAGGTGATGAAGGCCGAAGAGGCGATGGCAGCAAGATATGAAGACGAAAAAGGAGGCGCTAGTGGGGGTAAATACCCTAAGAAGAACAAAGAGGGGAATAAGAGGTCTACGGATGACAAGTTCGCTGGTTACACCCCTCTAACGGTTAGCTGTGAACAGATTCTCAATGAGATAAAGAGTGACCGGTCCCTGAAGTGGCCTGAGAAGCTGAGGGCAGCCCCCAACAAGAGGAATAAGAACCTGTGGTGTGAATTTTACCAAGACCACGGCCACGTAACAGACAAATTCTTTGCTCTGAAAGATGATATTTAGAAGATGATGAAAGAAGGGAAGCCCAGAAAGAGGCGAGGCGACGCATGTAGAGAGGGACCTCAAAAAAGAGGGGACGACCCTTCTGATGATGAGGACGACCCTGATCTCGCGCCGAGAGATGAACAAGGCCCTATCATGAGGCTTAATATAATCTCGCTCGGAGTGGGAATGATCTCCGGGGGTCTAGCAGGAGGAGGGTCTGAGGTCGCTGACAGGAAGGCCCATGTGGCTGAGGCCAAGGCAGGGACGAAGACGGTACACTCAACCTCACTGGAGGCCAAGTCATAAAAGAGGAAGAAGGTTGATATGGACACCCTGATAGTGGGGTTCTCGAGAATGGACTTTAAAGGCCTCTTAGCCCCACATGATGACCCTCTCGTCATCACTACCAGGGTGCACGGGTACGAGGTGCCGAGGATCCTAGTAGATGGGGGCTCATCTACAGAATGTTTTGGCCGTACTTCAAAGCCTTAGGTCTCAGTCGGGCTAGACTCATCCCGTACCATCATCCATTGATTGGGTTCAGTGGGGAAAAAGGTTCATCCCCTTGGAGTGTATGAGGCTGATGTCAGGATGGGGGACGAATGGCCGAGATGGCTCACCAAGAAGGTCAGTTTCTTTGTGATGGATGAGCATGTGTTTTTAGCCTACAAAATCATACTGGGGCGTGTGGTCCTCAAGGGGTTTGAAGATGTGCCGTCTACGGTCCATCAGATGATCAAATTTCCTACCCCTTACGGGGTGGGGGAAGTTCAGGGAGACTAGATGACAGCGAGAGAATGTTACTACAACTCCGCTGAAGAAAAGGAGGCACACAAGAGGGCTACGACCACTTACAATATTGATACCCTAGACCCCAGGGATGAGACGAAGCTTAAGAAAGGAGAGGCCACGGAAGAGGTAGAATCCATAATCCTCGATGAGTATGACCCGGAAAAAACCGTCCAAATCAGCAAGTCTCTAAAGCCCAATATCAAGGAAGACCTCATTAAACTGTTGAGGAGAAGACGAAGCTTCTTCGCATGGAGTCATGTAGATATGCCGGGGATTGACCCTAAAATCATGTGCCACAAGCTCAATATGGTAGAGGGAGTGAAGCCGGTAAAGCATAAGAGGAGAATTTACTCTATAGAAAAGTATGAGGTCATCAGGGATGAGGTCAAAAAATTAGAAGACGCTGAATTTATCAGAGAGGTCATCTACCCTGAATGGCTGTCCAATGCAGTCATTGTCCCAAAGCCCAACGGGAAGTGTAAAATGTGTGTGGACTTCACAGACCTCAACAAGCACTGTCCCAAAGACAGCTTCCCTCTCCCCCGCATTGACCAGATGGTAGACGCTATCGCAGGCCATGAGCTCATGAGCTCTTTGGATGCCTATTCAGGATATAACCAGATCTTCATGAACCCTGAAGACTCGGAGAGGACAACCTTCATCACTGACAAGGGGACATACTGTTACAAGGTCATGCCCTTTGGCCTAAAAAATACGGGGGCAACGTACCAGCGCCTCGTAAACAAAATGTTTGAAGACCAAATTGGAAGTCTATGGAGGTCTATGTAGATGACATGTTGACTAAGAGTCTGAAGGCAGAGGATCATGTGGCAGACCTGGAGAGGACCTTTAATACGATGGACAATACCAGATGAAGCTTAATTCGGCCAAGTGTGTCTTCGGGGTCGGAGGAGGGAAGTTCCTGGGGTTCATTGTCAACCAAAGAGGCATCGAGGCCAATCCCGAAAAGATAAAGGCCCTTATTGAGATGAAGACCCCCAAGTCCATTAAAGACGTTCAGAGACTCACAGGGAGAGTTGCTTCCTTGAACAGGTTCGTGTCTAGGGCCACAGACAAGTGTTTGCCATTCTTTAAGATCCTTAGGAAGGCCTTCGAATGGAGTGAAGAGTGTGATGAGGCTTTCAGGGATATAAAGTCATACTTAGGGTCTCCTTTGCTACTGTCGCGACCCGTGCATGGTGAACGACTTTATGTGTACCTCGCCGTCTCAGAGTCGGCCATCAGTGCAGCCATTGTGAGAGACGAAGATGGAATACAGAAGCCTGTGTATTTTAACAACAAGGCACTTCAGGGGGCAGAGCAAAGATACTAGAGGATGGAAAAGTTGGCCTACGCCTTGATCCATGCCTCAAGGAAGATAAAGCCGTACTTCCAGTCCAACACAATGGTCATCCTCACCGACTCTCCTCTTAGGCAGGTCCTACACAAGCCAGAAAAATCAGGCAGGCTAATGGCCTGGGCAATAGAGCTGGAGGAGTTTGACATTGTGTATCAGCCTAGGACGGCCATTAAGGGGCAAGCATTGGCAGACTTCGTGGCTGAGTTTACTTAGGAAGATGATGAAGCCGAGGATGAGGGCCCCGGGAGGACAGATACCCGACAGGGTGAGCTCGCCGACACGCCTACAGATAAGGCTGAGACAAGCACCGCTAGAAGGAAAACGACTGAAAACGAAGAGGGAAGATACATCTTTAGACAGGGATCCCTCTCCGAGGGTAATTTTTCAGAGAGAGAGACTCTGTGGAGCCTCTTCGTTGACGGGTCCTCCTGTGACAACGGAAGTGGAGCTGGACTGATACTATCAGCACCCGATGGCACAGACGTTGAATACGCCCTGAGGTTCAACTTCAAAGCCTCCAACAACGAGGCTGAATATGAGGCCTTGGTAGCGGTCCTCTCCTTGGCCAAGTCTCTTAGTGTCGGCCAGATTTTGGTCCATAGTGATTCAAGACTAGTAGTGAATCAGATACTAGGAGCCTACGAGGCCAAGGACGAGAGGATGGCTAGGTACCTTGAAAAGGTGTGGTCATTACTGAAGGGCTTCAGATAAGTGAAATTAAAGAGGATACCTAGGCTCGATAATTTTCGTGCTGATGCCCTTGCTAGGTTGGCCTCGGCAACGAGGACAGACATCAGGAGGGCAGTCCCAGTAGAAATTTTGCTTCGGCCAACTATTGAAGACGCTGAGGGAACACTTAGCAATTGCCTAAATATTTCTCAAGAAGCTTCATGGATGGACCCTCTGATCAGATACATTAAAGAGGGGAAGATGCCAGAAGTAAGGCAAGAAAAGAAGAAGCTGAGGTACAGGGCTGCAAAATTCATTGTCATCGGGGACACCTTGTACAAAAAGGGGTTTTTGCTCCCCTTACTTAGGTGTGTGCATCCCTCAGAAGTCCCTTCCATTTTGCAAGATGTGCACGAAGGATCGTGCTCAAGCC
Organism: Sambucus nigra; assembly: GCA_949130495.1. Taxonomy (NCBI): domain Eukaryota; kingdom Viridiplantae; phylum Streptophyta; class Magnoliopsida; order Dipsacales; family Adoxaceae; genus Sambucus; species Sambucus nigra. Next base: position 510,254,467 of record OX422214.1, read on the forward strand.
ACATCGGGGGCAAATCCTTAGCGAAGAGGGTGATCACCCAAGGGTACTGGTGGCCGACCTTGGGGAAAGATGCAGCGGCATATGTAAAAAAGTGTGACAAATGTCAAAGATTTGCCACCATCCATCACCAGCCCCATCAGCCTCTTACTTCCATTATATCCCCATGGCCATTTGCAGTGTGGGGGATCGACCTCGTAGGACCCTTACCAAGAGCAGTCAATAACTATCGGTTCCTCATCGTAGCTATTGACTATTTCTCAAAATGGGTGGAGGCCGAACCGATGGTCATGATAACAGAGTAGAAGACCTTCCAGTTCATTTGGAAAAATGTTATATGCAGATATGGTCTCCCCAACACCCTCATCTCGAATAACGGGACTCAGTTCAAGAATACCTCTCTACAGAAGTACTGTGAAAGGGTGAGTATCAAACAATTTTTCTCCACCCCAGGCCGACCTCAGGCCAATGGGCAAACATAAGTTACAAACAGGACAATCCTAGATGGAATCAAGAAGAGGCTTGAGGAGGCAAAAGGAAGATGGGTCGAGGAATTATATGTCGTGCTATGGGCATACAGGACGACAGTGAGGACCTCTACCGGAGAGGCCCCATTCATGCTAGCTTATGGCTCAAAAGCCGTCATCCCCACCGAAATTGAGTTTCCTACTCATAGGGTCCAAATGTATGACCCCCAGAACAACACTGAAGAGAGGAGACTCGAGTTAGACCTGATTGAGGAAAGGAGGGAGGACGTTGGCAGGCCGCCTATCAGCAGAGGACCGCAAGGTTTTACAATCAGAGGGTGAAACAGAGGCCTATCGCAGTGGGGGACTTGGTCCTCAAGAAGACTTGGCAAAATCCCAACAAGCTCCATCCTAATTGGCATGGCCCATATAGGGTCATCGATGAAGTCGTCCCTGGGACCTATAGACTAGAAAACCTAGAACGGGAACCTTTTTCCAACCCCTGGAATGCAGATCATTTGAATAAATACTATCAGTAGTGTTGTAAGGTATTGATAGACCATAAATGTAATAAGAGTTGCTCCAACAGAACACTTGGAAAATTAATGAGAAATATCAGTGCTTCCCCTCATCCTGTGGTTATCAGTTCTAGTACGCATGGAAACATCTACAGAGAACCACCCTCGGCTATAATGAGGGCCAGTGGAGGGGACGACCCCACCACTGTCCTCAAGAAAGACGATGGAAAACTTTGTTAAAAACCATTAATTTGGTGAGTTGAACCCTAGGCTATAATGAGGTCCAGTGGAGGGGACGACCCCACCACTGTCCTCAAGAAAGACGAGGGAAAACTTTGTTAAAAACCATTAATTTGGTAAGTTGAACCCTCGGCTATAATGAGGGCCAGTGGAGGGGACGACCCCACCACTGTCCTCAAGAAAGACGAGGGAAAACTTTGTTAAAAACCATTAATTTGGTAAGTTGAACCCTCGGCTATAATGAGGGCCAGTGGAGGGGACGACCCCACCACTGTCCTCAAGAAATACGAGGGAAAACTTTGTTAAAAACCATTAATTTGATAAGTTGAACCCTCGGCTATAATGGGGCCAGTGGAGGGGACGACCCCAACACTGTCCTCAAGAAAGACGAGGTAAAACTTTGTTAAAAACCATTAATTTGGTAAGTTGAACCCTCGGCTATAATGAGGGCCAGTGGAGGGGACGACCCCACCACTGTCCTAAAAAAAGACGAGGGAAAACTTTGTTAAAAACCATTAATTTGGTAAGTTGAACCCTCGGCTATAATGAGGGCCAGTGGAGGGGACGACCCCACCACTGTCCTCAAGAAAGACGAGGAAAAACTTTTTTAAAAACCATTAATTTGGTAAGTTGAACCCTCGGCTATAATAAGGGTCAGTGGAGGGGACGACCCCACCACTGTCCTCAAGAAAGACGAGGGAAAACTTTGTTAAAAACCATTAATTTGGTAAGTTGAACCCTCGGCTATAATGAGGGCCAGTGGAGGGGACGACCCCACCACTGTCCTCAAGAAAGACGAGGGAAAACTTTGTTAAAAACTATTAATTTGGTGAGTTGAACCCTCGGCTATAATGAGGGCCAGTGGAGGGGACGACCCCACCACTGTCCTCAAGAAAGACGAGGGAAAACTTTGTTAAAAATCATTAATTTGATAAGTTGAACCCTCGACTATAATGAGGGCCAGTGGAGGGGACGACCCCACCACTGTCCTAAAAAAAGACGAGGGAAAACTTTGTTAAAAACCATTAATTTGGTAAGTTGAACCCTCGGCTATAATGAGGGTCAGTGGAGGGGACGACCCCACCACTGTCCTCAAGAAAGATGAGGGAATACTTGTTTAAAACCATTAGTTTGGTAATTTGATTCCTCGGCTATAATGAGGGCCAGTGGAGGGGACGACCCCACCACTGTCCTCAAGAAAGACGAGGAAAAAACTTCATTAAAAACCATTAGTTTGGTAATTTGATCCCTCGGCTATAATGAGGGCCAGTGGAGGGGACGACCCCACCACTGCCCTCAAGAAAGACGAGAGAGAGGTTAGTGGCATTAACAAAGACAACACAAATAGTAATAGAAGCAAATATGGAAGACAACAAAGGAGACGATAGTATTAATGAAATATCAAGTGTTCTACAAGTAGAGTACAAAAATTCTAATTACATCAAGAGGGTATGGGCTACAGACAGCCACGCTATGGAACAACATCAGAGGGCAGGGCCTCAACATATATAAGAGAGGTTTCCTCTGTGACTATGACAGGCTGAGCCTCAGACGTGCCTGTGCCTTCTGCATGTTGGGATTCCACCTGGGTCAGAGCCTCGGTGATCAGAGGGTCGTCCAGTTGGACTGCTTCAAGGGACGGGCGGACTGAAGAGACAACGTCGCCGAACTTGAGTACGACCCACCGACAGGCCATCCTTATCCCTCTCTTCAAGTACTCAAGGCCGAAACCTTGGAACTCATTTGAGAGTTTATAGGCTTCAACAGGGTCGGCCTCGGCTTTCTTCACAGCCTCAGACAGCTCAATCTTAAACTGGGCCTCCCAATGGGTCATGGCTTCATCCTTCTCCTTCAAAAGCAAGTCTCTAGCCTTTAGATCCTCATCATTCTGCCTCATCAGCTCATCCATAATTCATGCATGCTCAGTTTTGGCACTCTCTAACTCAGCCTTTACAGTATCTAAGTCAGCCTGCAGGTCGGCCTCATGCTGGATGGCCCTCTCGGTGTCATGGAATTTCTCCTGATTTTCAGCCATCCATTTTGTTGCCGAGGTAAAGGCGCACACAGACTGCACAAGAAAAATAAATAGATGTCAAGAGGCCGAGGAAACAGTTGGTGAAAGAATGAAATTAAAGAAGTGGGTCAAGACCAATACCTGTGCAAGGGCATGCAGACCATAGTCGTACACTTTGGCAGGAGGCATCTTTGACAGGAACTCGTAATCAGCGGTCGAGGGAGCAGAAAACATTGAGGCCTTGGCTGCCCTCAAGTTTGCAATGAGTGATGAGGGCTCGACCCTCAAATGGGCCGAGTTCTGAGACCAGAAGGCCCCCATGCTAGAAGAGGAGGCGGTTCCCTCAGACCCCTCAACCCTTGCCCTCATCCGTGATCTTGGCCGAGGGTCTACGAGGGTCTCGGGCTCTTTCCTTTTCTGCGTACCGACGGTCGGCTCAGCAGGTGTCGGCCCTGCGTCTTGTGTCTTCCTCGGAGCCTGCTGAGGCTCCTTTCCTTTCTTCCTGGCCAAACCTGATAATAAGTTGGGAGCAGTCATTTCCCAAAGATAGTCTGATATACCTGCAGGACGACCTGGAAAGAGGACGACACGTCAGAAAAATGCAGAGATAAAGAGGAAACACTTCAAAAATAAGTAAAGAATGGAAAACGTTCAGTATAACTCACATAGTTCTGTCAGAGGGCCGACCCTCAGACCAACTTCTTTGAGGAACCGGGGGGTTATCAAATCTTCAAATTTTGCAAGCTCACCACCTCTCCCTCGTCCCCTCAGATACTCAACGACGTCCTTGTCCTCCAGACTAAGTCCGGGGTCTGACTTGGCCTTCATTGAATGGTTAGACCATCTTCTGGGGACCCTCGAACCATCGGCTACAAGTTGAGCCTCGGCAGTGAACTCCCACTCCCCAGAGATAAAGAAGAATCTCTTCTTCCAATCGTGGTTGGAGGTTTGTGCCACATGGAGAAGTTTTTTCTCAGACCTCCTCGCCCCTAGATGATAGTACCCAGGCTGTTTGGACGAGGAGGTGATATTGTAGCAGGCCAAGAATACGTCAGCCGAGGGCTCATCAGTGAAAGCATTCTTCCACAGGGAGATGTAGCCCAGGATCGTCCTCCAAGAGTTGGGAGGAATCTGAGAGGGGGCAACACCAAGGGTTGAAAAGATATCTACGAGGGCAGGATGTAGAGGGAATCTGACACCAACCTTGAACATTTGTTCGTATACTGCAACCTCTCCCTCTTCACCCTCGAAGACCCTCTCAGACTCAGAGTGAACCCTTAGTTATATTGGGGGACACTCCATAGGCATGCCTCCATATCAAGAGGTCGCGATCCCTAACAGAGGAGATATAGGACGAGGCATGGGAGGTATCATCCTGGTCATCTGTATCATCACCCTCGTCCTCGGTCCCCTCTCCCTCGGCCTCGTCATCTGCCAGAGGGCCGTGGGGAAAGGCCATCTGGAAGGCATGTGGAGATAGGGTTGTCACAGGGACAGCCTCGGAGGGGACCATACCCTCGGTATCTCAGCTTGGGCTTAGGTCCGATGTCTCTCTCCTACCAGAAGGTCCAGCGCCAGTTGGCGAAGATGCTCTCTCATCCATATCACTTGAATGACACTCGACTGGACGATGGGATGACCCACAAGACTCAGACGGTTCAAATGGATTTATTGTGGCTAGAGGAATGGGAAAGATGGGTCGTACCCAATTAGGTTCGGCCCCTCGTCTCCTCTTCCTCTATTCATCTGATCTCTGCAAAGATCTTCTCTCGTAAGGATGGGAATTCAGATGCTAAACTATAAAGACTCCTAAGCATTAAAGGGAGGACCCCACACTTAGAGAATTTAACTAAACTTAGCTACAAACAAGTTGGCAGTTGACCAGATTGGACTTTTGGATTGAAATAAAGGAATTCAAGGGTTTTGATCAAGAACACTCAAGAACCAGTTGCTGGAGAAGACACCGGAAAAAGTATGAGATAACCCAAGGAAAATGCAGCCCTACGAGCCTAAAAAGCAAACAGAAATGAAGATAAAAGAGAGCGCCGGGGCAAAGGGATTACCTGATAAAGAGAGAGTAAGACTGCCAAAGTTGCTAAGCTTGGAGGATCGAAGACTGCAGAAATGGCAATGAAGACTGATGAAAGGCTAGAGAGAGAGAGAGCTTGGGCGCGAAGAAGAAGAAGAAGAGAGAGAGTTCAAAAATCTCTTAAATACCTTAGTAATGAGTGGGCCCATTAACCAAGGCAGGGCACAGCCCACGAGGAAGGCATCATTAGGGCACAAAGCCCCAGGCAAAGTATACAGCCGCCATGCCTTGGAAACTGGAACAACAATGAGTATCTGCCCAGGTGTCACTCACCTAACTGATCATACACACATCTTAATTACAACACTATCCCTCAGCCATCTCAACAGCACCTATGGCTAAGGGCTGGGGGTGATTGATATACCCATATATACCCTCCAAACCGGATGACTCCTAAGGGGGCCGACCCTTCATCATGTTTAAGACGACCCCTCAGGGGGCCGACCCTTCATCATGTTCCAGATGACCCCACAGCGGGCCGACCCTTCATCAGGTTCCAGACGACCCCTCAGGGGGGCCGACCCTTCATCATGTTCTAGACGACCCCTTAGGGGGCCGAACCTTCATCAGGTTCCAGATGACCCCTTAGGGGGCCGACCCTTCATCATGTTCCGGACGACCCTCCGAGGGGCCGACCCTTCATCAGGCTCCGGACGACCCTCTGAGGGTACGACAGTACGAGGCCTAAATTAGGCCAGACTCACTACCGAAAGGAACTTTGCCCTCGGCCTCGGCTCATAGGCTGAAGGTGACATCATCGCAGCGCGTGGTTTGGGAGACGCGTGTAACAGTGCGCGTGAGGTTCACATGGCACATGGGAGACCGTTATAACAAAATCACACCCTCACGTGAGGGAATATTATGTCATCATTTGGCATCTACAGGTGTCAACAGGGGATTGGCTAGATCATCATTCACATGCACCATGCATACTTGGGGGGTACACTACACCCCCCAAGACCTATATATACTTGTCACCTACAACCCTACAGGGGATCGATCAATTGATTGTAACCCTAGCTAAAACTCTGCTTGCACACACAGTAGAGAGAGAAAGTGAGCTTATGTGCATTGTATCCAAGGCCATTAGTGCCCATAGTTAGTGGATCACACACTCACAGTGGATGTAGGCCAAATTGGCTGAACCACTATACATCATTGTCTTATTTCCTCTTATACTCATCCCCTTCTACATACTTATACACTTATACATCTCTATGGCTGCCATGGTTACTGCTGTTTGAGCTCCTTATCACTTACCCGGTGGTGCTAAATCTCAGCATCATCATCACATATTTGAGATAGAAATATAATGCAATGTTTCGTACATAGTTGAGTTGTAATCTTAATCTGACTATATCAAGTAAACATAAAGTAGAAGTTTATAACCAGTTTCATTATTACAAGCCTATGCACAAGGTCAAAGGGAAATGCATCTGAGTCTCACTATATCAAGTAAACACAAAGTCACAAAGTAAAAACCAGTTTATTTATTACAATCTTATTCAGAGACTCCCCCACACTAGTACCACATCTACTCACATAAAAGTCTAGACATAAAATTTCATATGTTGAGATTACATAATAGATTAGAAGTATTGTAATTTTTTTTTGATAACCCTGAACCTCCACACGAACGAGCACTTTGGACTCCCTCGTGCAAGCTAAACAGGGGGGTACTAGTGCCAGAGCCACCCTAAAACACACCCCAATTAAAGTCTGGTATTCTTTGGGGAAATCAAACTCGAGACCGTGCGCCTAACCCACACAATATGAATTCTCCCTTACCGCTGGAGAAACCAGGGTGGATAGAAGTATTGTAAAATGTAAAAGAAGCATTGTTCAATGGATTTTGTTATAAAATAAGTGTGATATCATAAAAATAAGGTGAGGTGTTAGTGCCTCTCACGAGGCCGTTCGGGGCTGTTTCAGTTTTTCGACCTCTAACGCCATGTTTTAAAGCCTAAGTCTAGAAATTTTCAAATTATCATCGTATTCTCAAATTGAGAGTCCCGTTATCATGCAGTCCATTCCTACGAGTTACATTGGTCCCATGCGAGGTGTTTCTACCTCTCACGGGGCCGATCAGGGGATGTTTCGGGTTTTCGCCCCCTAACGCCATGTTTTTAAGACTAAGTCTTGATATTTTCAAATTATCATCATATTCTCAAATCAGAAGTCCCGTGACCACGCGATCAGTTCCAACGAGTTACATTGGTCCTGTGCGAGGTGTTGGTGCCTCACATTGGGCGATTCGGGTGCTATTTAGGGTTTCGCCTTTTAAGGCCATGTTTTTAAGCCTAAGTCTTGATATTTTAAAATTATCATGGTATTCCCAAATCGAGAGCCATGTGACCACGCGGGCCATTCCTACGAGTTGTATTGGTCTCGTGCGAGGTGTCGGTGCATCTCATGGACCGTTTGGGGGATGTTTCGGAGTTCACCCCTATAGCGCCATTTTGTAAGCCTAAGTATAGGAAATTTTAAATTATCGGCTTATTCTTAAATCAAGAGTCGTGTGAACACGCGGTCAGTTCCTACAAGTTACATTGGTCCCGTATGAGGTGTCGGTGCCTCTCATGGGGCCGTTTGGGGACTGTTTCGGGATTTTCCCCTCTAGCGCCATGTTTATAAGCCTAAGTCTAGAAATTTTCCAATTATCGTCGTATTCTCAAACCGAGAGTCCCGTGACCACTAGGTCAGTTCCTACGAGTTGCATTGGTCCTGTGCGAGGTGTCGGTACATCTCAGGAGGCTGTTTGGGGGCTATTTCGGGATTCCTCCCTCTAGTGCCATTTTTAATCCTAAGTATAGATTTTTCAAAATTATCGTTGTATTCTCAAATCGGGAGTCCCACGACCACAAGGTCAGTTCCTATAAGTTACATTGGTCTAGTGTGAGGTGTCGGTTGTAACACCCCACGACCTTGGAGACTGAGAAATCTAAATTTTTGGGAAGATAAAATTTAATTAAATTGGAGAATTTTAAAATTTGGGAATTTAAGTCCAAAAATAGAGGACGTTTTAAAGTATTCCGGATGATGATTTTGAGTGTGCCATCGATCCCGGAAGGGTCGAGATAGTCAAAATGACTGTCATTGGGTTTTATTTCGGCTCCGAAATATTTTTAAGTCAGTTTGACTCGAATTAGAGTAAACGAGTCATTTAAATTGTGTATTAACATTTAAAATTGGGATTTTGTTTTAAAGGTTTATGAGGCTTACGGATGAAGCCATTTCTCATTTGAGAGAAAGAGAGAAAACGCCCTAGAGGGAGAAAGAGAAGGGAAGAAGAAGAAAGGGAGAGAAAGAGGAAGAAAAGCTTGGGGATTCCCGGCCCAACCGCGACATCGAGGATGATCCAACCTCTACAAATCTGAGGCAAGTGTTTAATCTTGCTAAATAGCTATTTGTGTATTTCATTTCATAATTTGTGGGTTAAAGAAATGGATTTTTGGGTATTAATACCAAAACCTAGATTTTTAGGTTTAATCTTGAAATCAATGTTTAAATAGGGATTTAATGGATTAGAAGTGGTTGGGATCAACTTTGGGTTGATTAATGGGCTTAAAATCATAAATTGATGAAGGTTTAATTGTTTGAAATGAAAATTTAGGGTTTAGAATTCGTGGGTTTTGATGAAGAAGAAGAACCCTTCAAAAATTGCAGGTCCGAATCGATTCGCCCCCTCAAGCGAATCGATTCGGTTTGGTGAGATTGGCAGGTCTGCATTGACCGAATCGATTCGGCCTATTGCAGAAGCCCAGGTCTTTGGGCCCGAATCGATTCGCCTTGGAGGCCGAATCGATTCGCTAGACCGAATCGATTCGGAATAGGACCGAATCGATTCGGAAACAGGGCATTTTGAGGTATTTTCTCCATAGTGAATTCAAACCCTTTTTGGTTGGGTTTATTGATTTGGGGCCTTCTCTTATGATGAAAGAGATATGTTCTTGGAGACACATAAGGGGTTTCTCACACTTTAGAATTTTGGGGACTCCTTAGGGTAATTTGGGAGAAATGTATCCATGTATGTATTTGGAGTTATGTATAGAGATTTTGGGGAAACCCGTTGGGATTGAGAATCCTAATTGTAGATTAAAAGTAGGTGTAGATGTGATGTGAGGCTAAGAACTCTTAGAGAGGTCTCAGATGAGGGTATTCACAAAAGTGATTGAACCATAGTCGAAATCGAGGGAAATGAGATTATTTGATGATTGAAAGAATGAGCTTGAGGCTTATAGACTATTAGTCATATGTATACCGATAGTCAAAACGATTACTAGATTCTTTAATGTACTCTCAGATATAGATGAAATGCGTAGTGATGGATTCCTACGCAAACTCTTGGGTGATAGCCCTAATGTTGAATATATAGGTATAAATATATACATACGGTTTTGGGAGACTATTCATCATAGGAAAATGATTGAATATGTTTCAAGTATGGGATTATATTCACATATCGAGGTAAATTAAAGGAATTGTGGGGACGGCTTGTATAATGAGGATTAAGTATACTTATAGCCGGGTATATATATATATCTTATTCTTATGAACGAGAATTATATATATATATATATATATATATATATATATATATATATATATATATATATATATATATATATATATATATATATATATATATATATATATATATATATATATATATATATATATATAGATATATGGATTATGTGAATATATATGTATATTTATGTATCTATATAGATATGACTATATGGATATATTTATGTTGTGGTCATACATGATATGGATATTTAAACCGTATATGATGGTTTATTATTTGATCATATGATTGGGTCATATGGATTATATATATTATGCATGTAAATGATATATATACTTAATTGGTTAAGCATACCCCGCTCATGCTATCATTGGGAAGTTGCGCGCGTAGAGGGTGAGCATCCTGGCTAGAAAAGCAGGGTGTGGATATTCCCCAGGTCATAGTCGTCCCGTGTGTTATTATATGATATATATATTTATTTTTGGGATGAGACGTAGTGGGTATGTTTCGTCTCATTGCCGGTTTGGAGCTATGACCGCTTCCCGGGACGTCGTGTGCGTGAGTTTACCACGAGATGGGTGTCGTTTAGTCCCACCATGGTGGCCCCAGTATTGCTACGTGAGCCGGGCACTGGGAAGATGATAGCATTGATGCAGTTTATCGGCGATATATATAGCCGGGTATATTATGTGCATGGCCTTGTACATCATATGTAGTAAGTAGCTATTGGATTGATGATGATATATATATACGGTTAGAAATAAATACCTATATATATATATATATATTTATATATATATATCCTATAGACGAAAGGATATGGACTTTATGAAGTACATCTTAGATGATTATGGTGTACTAGATTGATGGGGGTTGATGTATCGCACATAAGGTATTATTTGGTTATATCATCCTAGGGATATTATTGGAGGTTCTTTTATTTTATTTTATTTATTTTCTTTTTCTTTTCTTTCTTTCTTTCTTAGTAGTTATAGAAGTTTAGTAGTAATGGTAGTATTAAATTGTATGCTAAGGATTATGGATCTCTAGGATCGACATTGTCCAGGAGTAGTGTAACGAGGTGGTTCCTTGTTTGGATTTCACTTTGCCAGACACCTCACGCACGAAACGCAATGCCATGTCGAGATTTGAGAGAATTAATTCCCTTTGTGGCATCTCGGATCTCTGGTCTTGACCTTGTCAGGAGTAGTGTAACGGGCGGTTCCTTGTTTGGATTTCGCTTTGCGAGACTCCCCACGCACGAAACGTAGTACAATTTTGAGGCTAGAGAGAAGTTTTTGCCAATATTCCATGTACATGATATTAGGGATATCAATTCTTATTCTTTAGCCTATATATGTATATATATATATATATTTATATATATATGTATATAGGGGTAAGGTTTTAAGAATTATGATATTTTTAATTCGTGATATTATAAATAGGAATTCATTAAGCCTATTATGGCATAATTGTTGTAATCATAATCTAGTGGGTTTAGAAATGGGTGGATCCTTAGATTATGACGGGAAGGTAGCTCTCGTGGATATAGGCTAGGCCTGATAAGTTATGTTGTCCTAAAATCAATGGGGGTAATTTTAACCAAAAATTTGAGGACGTGAATAGGTGCGCGCCTTTAGATGAGAGGTGAGTTGGGGTTCCACGAGAGTGCGGTCTCACTTTATTTATGAAATTAAGTACACCGGTATTTATTATGCACGGTTAACACACTTGCTAAATATTTTACACATTCGGGGCTCTGACCCGTTTACTTTTCCCTCCTTCTTGTATATACATATATATTTCCACAGGTATCCAACCGCATGGATGCCGGATGACCTTCTATCCAGAGTCTTGGGAGCCGTTACAGGTGCGGACTGTTGCGGGATGTTTCATGTAGCCGCTTCCTACTTCTTTAAATTTCTAGGTAGGATTCATGTTGTATATCGGGTTTATTGCCAAGGGATATTTATATATATGTTTATATTCTTTCCATTTCAGTTATTGTATTTGCTGTGACCCGACAGCTTATTCGGGTTTATTTATTTATGGCATATTCATGTATAGTGATTCCTTTTATTTCTTATAGTTCTTTCTTGCATCTCTCTTATTTATTAGAAATTTTGTGGTGTTGGGTTGTGTTATGTTGCATGTTTTAATTTATTTAACATCTCGCTTATATGATATCGGGTAGTTAGTCCTATATTATATAGTACCGACAGTTGATGTTGAGACTGGACCATCTGAAATTCCTGATTTAATATAGTATAGGGATGGCCACCCGTTATTATTTTAAGCAGGGTGTTACAGATGGTATCAGAGCATCAGGTTCTAGAGTCCTTAGGATCTGTGCGAGTTTCTGCATTCTTCCGTTAACGTTCTTGACATAAAGCCCTATAAATAGGACTGTTGTGTTCACTGCGTTGTTTTCTTCTGTGAAGTATATTCACTTGATTGGCGTTCTGACAACAGTTGCTCTTGTTTCGTTTCAGACGTCGCCTAGATTTCGTCGTCTAGGAAAGAATAGGTTTAGAAGTACGGAACCCATAGTATATTTCGGGTACACTTTAATCGGGGGGTATTTGTTTTTTCCCCGATTCAGGAGGAAATATTGAGGATATTTCTAGCAGTGGTTCGAGGTGATTTATCGACGGTTGAGTAAGAAAGGAAAAATTTACTCGAATAGTGAACCTTGGACTTAGTAAAGTAAGTCTGAGGAGAGGTTAGTGTAGTCCTTGGGAGGTTCAGGTTGAGAAACCCGTTAACCTTCGTTAGAAAACCTGGTGTTGGTGACTTTTCTCGACGTGAGGTGTGTGGAGTTATCCCAATATTGGGAGTATTGCCTTCTGGGAAGTGGGAGCAAGAAATTTGGAGACTCAGTTTCGTTGTGTAGGACTGAGGGAGTTTTTGGTTGTCGCCATCGTGTTTATCCTTCAAAATGGTTAGGAAGGATTTTGAGGAAGATGTTTCTCTTGTGAAGAAATAGGCTTAGGGATAATGATTTTCCTGGAAGGAGTTGAGGACCCTGAGTTGAGATTCTAGGGTGAGGGGAAACCATTAGGTTATGGAATTGTAAGGTAGAATACCTTTCTTTGGGTTTAAGTTACGCTTTGTGCGATATTGGGAACGTCGCGTGTAAGGCGTGATGGGTAGTTATCCGCTACACCGCTAGGGTGTATGAAATTTTCCTAGAGAAGGAAGTGAGCAAGTGTGGCCTTGGTATGGCGTCTTGGGAGATGATACACCTTTTCGTAACGAAATAGTAGGGAAGTTTTAGAATCCCAATGAGGGAAGGATTTATTTTTATATAAAGGTGTTAATATGATGTATAGGAATTTCATAACTGAGAGGTTCAGAGTTTGGTAGATTTGCGAGGAGCGGATAATTTAGCTCATAGTTGTGCTAGTTTTGAGAACAAGATATTGGCTATAGAATTGTATTTGTTGAGGCCTTGTGTTTTAAACATAAGGTGTTTGTTTGGCGTGTCGAAAGACGCGGAATATATTTATATTGTATTATTGTATAGGCCCTCGGGCAATATCTAAAATATGAAAAATCTTTTTATAAAACTTAACCCTGGTTCAACTAATCTCAATCCCCGACCTAGCTACACAGTAGTGTATTGGGAGGGTTCCTTGTTTGGATTTCTCTTGCGAGACCTCCCCCGCACGAAGGTGGCTAGCGTCAGGAATTGAGGAGAGTTAAACCAGTGGAAATTTTCAAACTTTTATATATTTAGTATATTGTTATAGATTATGTTACCGAGGGTTATCTTACAAATTTTGAGGCTAATGGAGCCTGATTAAAATTCTACGAGTGGAGACTCAGGTACGGGGTATATGGGCGCTCTGAGTAGTTAGTTTGTTTTAAAGGCTATATGGTTCGACATGAGAACTAGGGAGGATCGGTATAGTGATCCTAAGACTTGATGTTAGGACTAGATGATATTTAGGTCCTAGGCATATCTTAAATTTCGCAGACGAAATTCTTGTAAGGGGGGAAGATTGTAACACCCCACGACCTTGGAGACTGAGAAATCTAAATTTTTGGGAAGATAAAATTTAATTAAATTGGAGAATTTTAAAATTTGGGAATTTAAGTCCAAAAATAGAGGACGTTTTAAAGTATTCCGGATGATGATTTTGAGTGTGCCATCGATCCCGGAAGGGTCGAGATAGTCAAAATGACTGTCATTGGGTTTTATTTCGGCTCCGAAATATTTTTAAGTCAGTTTGACTCGAATTAGAGTAAACGAGTCATTTAAATTGTGTATTAACATTTAAAATTGGGATTTTGTTTTAAAGGTTTATGAGGCTTACGGATGAAGCCATTTCTCATTTGAGAGAAAGAGAGAAAACGCCCTAGAGGGAGAAAGAGAAGGGAAGAAGAAGAAAGGGAGAGAAAGAGGAAGAAAAGCTTGGGGATTCCCGGCCCAACCGCGACATCGAGGATGATCCAACCTCTACAAATCTGAGGCAAGTGTTTAATCTTGCTAAATAGCTATTTGTGTATTTCATTTCATAATTTGTGGGTTAAAGAAATGGATTTTTGGGTATTAATACCAAAACCTAGATTTTTAGGTTTAATCTTGAAATCAATGTTTAAATAGGGATTTAATGGATTAGAAGTGGTTGGGATCAACTTTGGGTTGATTAATGGGCTTAAAATCATAAATTGATGAAGGTTTAATTGTTTGAAATGAAAATTTAGGGTTTAGAATTCGTGGGTTTTGATGAAGAAGAAGAACCCTTCAAAAATTGCAGGTCCGAATCGATTCGCCCCCTCAAGCGAATCGATTCAGTTTGGTGAGATTGGCAGGTCTGCATTGACCGAATCGATTCGGCCTATTGCAGAAGCCCAGGTCTTTGGGCCCGAATCGATTCGCCTTGGAGGCCGAATCGATTCGCTAGACCGAATCGATTCGGAATAGGACCGAATCGATTCGGAAACAGGGCATTTTGAGGTATTTTCTCCATAGTGAATTCAAACCCTTTTTGGTTGGGTTTATTGATTTGGGGCCTTCTCTTATGATGAAAGAGATATGTTCTTGGAGACACATAAGGGGTTTCTCACACTTTAGAATTTTGGGGACTCCTTAGGGTAATTTGGGAGAAATGTATCCATGTATGTATTTGGAGTTATGTATAGAGATTTTGGGGAAACCCGTTGGGATTGAGAATCCTAATTGTAGATTAAAAGTAGGTGTAGATGTGATGTGAGGCTAAGAACTCTTAGAGAGGTCTCAGATGAGGGTATTCACAAAAGTGATTGAACCATAGTCGAAATCGAGGGAAATGAGATTATTTGATGATTGAAAGAATGAGCTTGAGGCTTATAGACTATTAGTCATATGTATACCGATAGTCAAAACGATTACTAGATTCTTTAATGTACTCTCAGATATAGATGAAATGCGTAGTGATGGATTCCTACGCAAACTCTTGGGTGATAGCCCTAATGTTGAATATATAGGTATAAATATATACATACGGTTTTGGGAGACTATTCATCATAGGAAAATGATTGAATATGTTTCAAGTATGGGATTATATTCACATATCGAGGTAAATTAAAGGAATTGTGGGGACGACTTGTATAATGAGGATTAAGTATACTTATAGCCGGGTATATATATATCTTATTCTTATGAACGAGAATTATATATATATATATATATATATATATATATATATATATATATATATATATATATATATATATATATATATATATATAGATATATGGATTATGTGAATATATATGTATATTTATGTATCTATATAGATATGACTATATGGATATATTTATGTTGTGGTCATACATGATATGGATATTTAAACCGTATATGATGGTTTATTATTTGATCATATGATTGGATCATATGGATTATATATATTATGCATGTAAATGATATATATACTTAATTGGTTAAGCATACGCCGCTCATGCTATCGTTGGGAAGTTGCGCGCGTAGAGGGTGAGCATCCTGGCTAGAAAAGCAGGGTGTGGATATTCCCCAGGTCATAGTCGTCCCGTGTGTTATTATATGATATATATATTTATTTTTGGGATGAGACGTAGTGAGTATGTTTTGTCTCATTGCCGGTTTGGAGCTATGACCGCTTCCCGGGACGTCGTGTGCGTGAGTTTACCACGAGATGGGTGTCGTTTAGTCCCACCATGGTGGCCCCAGTATTGCTACGTGAGCCGGGCACTGAGAAGATGATAGCATTGATGCAGTTTATCGGCGATATATATAGCCGGGTATATTATGTGCATGGCCTTGTACATCATATGTAGTATGTACACTTGGCTATTGGATTGATGATGATATATATATACGGTTAGAAATAAATACCTATATATATATATTTATATATATATATCCTATAGACGAAAGGATATGGACTTTATGAAGTACATCTTAGATGATTATGGTGTACTAGATTGATGGGGGTTGATGTATCGCACATAAGGTATTATTTGGTTATATCATCCCAAGGATATTATTGGAGGTTCTTTTATTTTATTTTATTTGTTTTCTTTTTCTTTTCTTTCTTTCTTTCTTAGTAGTTATAGAAGTTTAGTAGTAATGGTAGTATTAAATTGTATGCTAAGGATTATGGATCTCTAGGATCGACATTGTCCAGGAGTAGTGTAACGAGGTGGTTCCTTGTTTGGATTTCGCTTTGCGAGACACCTCACGCACGAAACGCAATGCCATGTCGAGATTTGAGAGAAGTAATTCCCTTTGTGGCATCTCGGATCTCTGGTCTTGACCTTGTCAGGAGTAGTGTAACGGGGCGGTTCCTTGTTTGGATTTCGCTTTGCGAGACTCCCCACGCACGAAACGTAGTACAATTTTGAGGCTAGAGAGAAGTTTTGCCAATATTCCATGTACATGATATTAGGGATATCAATTCTTATTCTTTAGCCTATATATGTATATATATATATATATATATATATATGTATATATATATGTATATAGGGGTAAGGTTTTAAGAATTATGATATTTTTAATTCGTGATATTATAAATAGGAATTCATTAAGCCTATTATGGCATAATTGTTGTAATCATAATCTAGTGGGTTTAGAAATGGATGGATCCTTAGATTATGACGGGAAGGTAGCTCTCGTGGATATAGGCTAGGCCTGATAAGTTAGGTTGTCCTAAAATCAATGGGGGTAATTTTAACCAAAAATTTGAGGACGCTAATAGGTGCGCGCCTTTAGATGAGAGGTGAGTTGGGGTTCCACGAGAGTGCGGTCTCACTTTATTTATGAAATTAAGTATACCGGTATTTATTATGCACGGTTAACACACTTGCTAAATATTTTACACATTCGGGGCTCTGACCCGTTTACTTTTCCCTCCTTCTTGTATATACATATATATTTCCACAGGTATCCTACCGCATGGATGCCGGATGACCTTCTATCCAGAGTCTTGGGAGCCGTTACAGGTGCGGACTGTTGAGGGATGTTTCATGTAGCCGCTTCCTACTTCTTTAAATTTATAGGTAGGATTCATGTTGTATATCGGGTTTATACCCTAGGGATATTTATATATATGTTTATATTCTTTCCATTTCAGTTATTGTATTTGCTGTGACCCGACAGCTTATTCGGGTTTATTTATTTATGGCATATTCATGTATAGTGATTCCTTTCATTTCTTATAGTTCTTTCTTGCATCTCTCTTATTTATTAGAAATTTTGTAGTGTTGGGTTGTGTTATGTTGCATGTTTTAATTTATTTAACATCTCGCTTATATGATATCGGGTAGTTAGTCCTATATTATATAGTACCGACAGTTGATGTTGAGACTGGACCATCTGAAATTCCTGATTTAATATAGTATAGGGCTGGCCACCCGTTATTATTTTAAGCGGGGTGTTACAGATGGTATCAGAGCATCAGGTTCTAGAGTCCTTAGGATCTGTGCGAGTTTCTGCATTCTTCCGTTAACGTTCTTGACATAAAGCCCTATAAATAGGACTGTTGTGTTCGCTGCGTTGTTTTCTTCTGTGAAGTATATTCACTTGATTGGCGTTCTGACAACAGTTGCTCTTGTTTCGTTTCAGACGTCGCCTAGATTTCGTCGTCTAGGAAAGAATAGGTTTAGAAGTACGGAACCCATAGTATATTTCGGGTACACTTTAATCGGGGGGTATTTGTTTTTTCCCCGATTCAGGAGGAAATATTGAGGATATTTCTAGCTGTGGTTCGAGGTGATTTATCGACGGTTGAGTAAGAAAGGAAAAATTTACTCGAATAGTGAACCTTGGACTTAGTAAAGTAAGTCTGAGGAGAGGTTAGTGTAGTCCTTGGGAGGTTCAGGTTGAGAAACCCGTTAACCTTCGTTAGAAAACCTGGTGTTGGTGACTTTTCTCGACGTGAGGTGTGTGGAGTTATCCCAATATTGGGAGTATTGCCTTTTGGGAAGTGGGAGCAAGAAATTTGGAGACTCAGTTTCGTTGTGTAGGACTGAGGGAGTTTTTGGTTGTCGCCATCGTGTTTATCCTTCAAAATGGTTAGGAAGGATTTTGAGGAAGATGTTTCTCTTGTGAAGAAATAGGCTTAGGGATAATAATTTTCCTGGAAGGAGTTGAGGACCCTGAGTTGAGATTCTAGGGTGAGGGGAAACCATTAGGTTATGGAATTGTAAGGTAGAATACCTTTCTTTGGGTTTAAGTTACGCTTTGTGCAATATTGGGAACGTCGCGTGTAAGGCGTGATGGGTAGTTATCCGCTACACCACTAGGGTGTATGAAATTTTCCTAGAGAAGGAAGTGAGCAAGTGTGGCCTTGGTATGGCATCTTGGGAGATGATACACCTTTTCGTAACGAAATAGTAGGGAAGTTTTAGAATCCCAATGAGGGAAGGATTTATTTTTATATAAAGGTGTTAATATGATGTATAGGAATTTCATAACTGAGAGGTTCAGAGTTTGGTAGATTTGCGAGGAGCGGATAATTTATCTCATAGTTGTGCTAGTTTTGCGAACAAGATATTGGCTAGAGTATTGTATTTGTTGAGGCCTTGTGTTTTAAACATAAGGTGTTTGTTTGGCGTGTCGAAAGACGCGGAATATATTTATATTGTATTATTGTATAGGCCCTCGGGCAATATCTAAAATATGAAAAATCTTTTTATAAAACTTAACCCTGGTTCAACTAATCTCAATCCCCGACCTAGATACACAGTAGTGTATTGGGAGGGTTCCTTGTTTGGATTTCGCTTGCGAGACCTCCCCCGCACGAAGGTGGCTAGCGTCAGGAATTGAGGAGAGTTAAACCAGTGGAAATTTTCAAACTTTTATATATTTAGTATATTGTTATAGATTATGTTACCGAGGGTTATCTTACAAATTTTGAGGCTAATGGAGCCTGATTAAAATTCTACGAGTGGAGACTCAGGTACGGGGTATATGGGCGCTCTGAGTAGTTAGTTTGTTTTAAAGGCTATATGGTTCGACATGAGAACTAGGGAGGATCGGTATAGTGATCCTAAGACTTGATGTTAGGACTAGATGATATTGAGGTCCTAGGCATATCTTAAATTTCGCAGACGAAATTCTTGTAAGGGGGGAAGATTGTAACACCCCACGACCTTGGAGACTGAGAAATCTAAATTTTTGGGAAGATAAAATTTAATTAAATTGGAGAATTTTAAAATTTGGGAATTTAAGTCCAAAAATAGAGGACGTTTTAAAGTATTCCGGATGATGATTTTGAGTGTGCCATCGATCCCGGAAGGGTCGAGATAGTCAAAATGACTGTCATTGGGTTTTATTTCGGCTCCGAAATATTTTTAAGTCAGTTTGACTCGAATTAGAGTAAACGAGTCATTTAAATTGTGTATTAACATTTAAAATTGGGATTTTGTTTTAAAGGTTTATGAGGCTTACGGATGAAGCCATTTCTCATTTGAGAGAAAGAGAGAAAAAGCCCTAGAGGGAGAAAGAGAAGGGAAGAAGAAGAAAGGGAGAGAAAGAGGAAGAAAAGCTTAGGGATTCCCTGCCCAACCGCGACATCGAGGATGATCCAACCTCTACAAATCTGAGGCAAGTGTTTAATCTTGCTAAATAGCTATTTGTGTATTTCATTTCATAATTTGTGGGTTAAAGAAATGGATTTTTGGGTATTAATACCAAAACCTAGATTTTTAGGTTTAATCTTGAAATCAATGTTTAAATAGGGATTTAATGGATTAGAAGTGGTTGGGATCAACTTTGGGTTGATTAATGGGCTTAAAATCATAAATTGATGAAGGTTTAATTGTTTGAAATGAAAATTTAGGGTTTAGAATTCGTGGGTTTTGATGAAGAAGAAGAACCCTTCAAAAATTGCAGGTCCGAATCGATTCGCCCCCTCAAGCGAATCGATTCGGTTTGGTGAGATTGGCAGGTCTGCATTGACCGAATCGATTCGGACCCAATCCGAATCTATTCGGCCTATTGCAGAAGCCCAGGTCTTTGGGCCCGAATCGATTCGCCTTGGAGGCCGAATCGATTCGCTAGACCGAATCGATTCGGAATAGGACCGAATCGATTCGGAAACAGGGTATTTTGAGGTATTTTCTCCATAGTGAATTCAAACCCTTTTAGTTGGGTTTATTGATTTGGGGCCTTCTCTTATGATGAAAGAGATATGTTCTTGGAGACACATAAGGGGTTTCTCACACTTTAGAATTTTGGGGACTCCTTAGGGTAATTTGGGAGAAATGTATCCATGTATGTATTTGGAGTTATGTATAGAGATTTTGGGGAAACCCGTTGGGATTGAGAATCCTAATTGTAGATTAAAAGTAGGTGTAGATGTGATGTGAGGCTAATAACTCTTAGAGAGGTCTCAGATGAGGGTATTCACAAAAGTGATTGAACCATAGTCGAAATCGAGGGAAATGAGATTATTTGATGATTGAAAGAATGAGCTTGAGGCTTATAGACTATTAGTCATATGTATACCGATAGTCAAAACGATTACTAGATTCTTTAATGTACTCTTAGATATAGATGAAATGTGTAGTGATGGATTCCTACGCAAACTCTTGGGTGATAGCCCTAATGTTGAATATATAGGTATAAATATATACATACGGTTTTGGGAGACTATTCATCATAGGAAAATGATTGAATATGTTTCAAGTATGGGATTATATTCACATATCGAGGTAAATTAAAGGAATTGTGGGGACGGCTTGTATAATGAGGATTAAGTATACTTATAGCCGGGTATATATATATCTTATTCTTATGAACGAGAATTATATATATATATATATATATGGATTATGTGAATATATATGTATATTTATGTATCTATATAAATATGACTATATGGATATATTTATGTTGTGGTCATACATGATATGGATATTTCAACCGTATATGATGGTTTATTATTCGATCACATGATTGGATCATATGGATTATATATATTATGCATGTAAATGATATATATACTTAATTGGTTAAGCATACCCCGCTCATGCTATCATTGGGAAGTTGCGCGCGTAGAGGGTGAGCATCCTGGCTAGAAAAGCAGGGTGTGGATATTCCCCAGGTCATAGTCATCCCGTGTGTTATTATATGATATATATATTTATTTTTGGGATGAGACGTAGTGGGTATGTTTCGTCTCATTGCCGGTTTGGAGCTATGACCGCTTCCCGGGACGTCGTGTGCGTGAGTTTACCACGAGATGGGTGTCGTTTAGTCCCACCATGGTGGCCCCAGTATTGCTACGTGAGCCGGGCACTGGGAAGATGATAGCATTGATGCAGTTTATCGGCGATATATATAGCCGGGTATATTATGTGCATGGCCTTGTACATCATATGTAGTATGTACACTTGGCTATTGGATTGATGATGATATATATATACGGTTAGAAATAAATACCTATATATATATATATTTATATATATATATTCTATAGACGAAAGGATATGGACTTTATGAAGTACATCTTAGATGATTATGGTGTACTAGATTGATGGGGGTTGATGTATCGCACATAAGGTATTATTCGGTTATATCATCCCAAGGATATTATTGGAGGTTCTTTTATTTTATTTTATTTGTTTTCTTTTTCTTTTCTTTCTTTCTTTCTTTCTTAGTAGTTATAGAAGTTTAGTAGTAATGGTAGTATTAAATTGTATGCTAAGGATTATGGATCTCTAGGATCGACATTATCCAGGAGTAGTGTAACGAGGTGGTTCCTTGTTTGGATTTCGCTTTGCGAGACACCTCACGCACGAAACGCAATGCCATGTCGAGATTTGAGAGAAGTAATTCCCTTTGTGTCATCTCGGATCTCTGGTCTTGACCTTGTCAGGAGTAGTGTAACGGGGCGGTTCCTTGTTTGGATTTCGCTTTGCGAGACTCCCCACGCACGAAACGTAGTACAATTTTGAGGCTAGAGAGAAGTTTTGCCAATATTCCATGTACATGATATTAGGGATATCAATTCTTATTCTTTAGCCTATATATGTATATATATATATATATATATATATATATATATATATATATATATATATATATATGTATATAGGGGTAAGGTTTTAAGAATTATGATATTTTTAATTCGTGATATTATAAATAGGAATTCATTAAGCCTATTATGGCATAATTGTTGTAATCATAATCTAGTGGGTTTAGAAATGGGTGGATCCTTAGATTATGACGGGAAGGTAGCTCTCGTGGATATAGGCTAGGCCTGATAAGTTAGGTTGTCCTAAAATCAATGGGGGTAATTTTAACCAAAAATTTGAGGACGCGAATAGGTGCGCGCCTTTAGATGAGAGGTGAGTTGGGGTTCCACGAGAGTGCGATCTCACTTTATTTATGAAATTAAGTATACCGGTATTTATTATGCACGGTTAACACACTTGCTAAATATTTTACACATTCGGGGCTCTGACCCGTTTACTTTTCCCTCCTTCTTGTATATACATATATATTTCCACAGGTATCCTACCGCATGGATGCCGGATGACCTTCTATCCAGAGTCTTGGGAGCCGTTACAAGTGCGGACTGTTGCGGGATGTTTCATGTAGCCGCTTCCTACTTCTTTAAATTTCTAGGTAGGATTCATGTTGTATATCGGGTTTATACCCAAGGGATATTTATATATATGTTTATATTCTTTCCATTTCAGTTATTGTATTTGCTGTGACCCGACAGCTTATTCGGGTTTATTTATTTATGGCATATTCATATATAGTGATTCCTTTCATTTCTTATAGTTCTTTCTTGCATCTCTCTTATTTATTAGAAATTTTGTAGTGTTGGGTTGTGTTATGTTGCATGTTTTAATTTATTTAACATCTCGCTTATATGATATCGGGTAGTTAGTCCTATATTATATAGTACCGACAGTTGATGTTGAGACTGGACCATCTGAAATTCCTGATTTAATATAATATAGGGCTGGCCACCCGTTATTATTTTAAGCGGGGTGTTACATCGGTGCCTCTCACGGGGCCGTTTGGGGGCTATTTCTAGATTTCCTCCTCTGGCGCCATATTTTTAAGCCTAAGTCGATATTTTCAAACTATCATCATATTATCAAACTGGGAGTCCCTCGGCCACGCGGTCAGTTCTTAAGAGTTACATTAGTTTCGCATGAGGTGTCGGTGCCTCTTACGAGGTCGTTTGGGAGTTATTTTGGGGTTCACGCCTCTAGGGTCATTTTTAAGCCTAAGTCTAGAAATTTTCAAATTATCTCCGTATTCTCAAATTGGGAGCCCCATGGCCACGTGATCAGTTCCTACGAGTTACATTGGTCCAGTGCAAGGTGTTGGTGCCTTTTACAGGGCCGTTTGGAGGCTGTTTCGGGGTTTCCCCTCTGGCGCCATGTTTTTAAGCTTAAGTCTAGATATTTTCATGTTATCATCATATTCTTAAACTGGGAGTCCTGTGACCACAAGGTCAGTTCTTGCGAGTTATATTGGTCCCATGCAAGGTGTTGGTATACGTCATGGGGCCGTACTCCTTATATCATATAAAATATTTAATAGATAATGCATATCAACTATATAACTACTTTAGTTAAAGTAAAGAGTACCTGGAAGGATATAAATAAGAATTACAAAGATAAACATTCGTAAAAGTAACTAAACATTCATACATTAAAGTAAAGTGCTAATACAATGTCAATATCATAATATGATATAAATAAGATTGACGAGGATAAAATAATATTTTGATACTCAATCTTACTCTAAATCAACTAAAAGATCCCTCAAATTAGGGTTGTCATCAAGAGCTGAATGGAACTCTTTTGGAGCCTTTAATGCGTCTACTTGAGTAGTCATACCCTTTGGTTCATGCACAAAAATAGACCAATTGCCATCATTTCCACACTTCGAGTAGAATACCTTCTTTACGTTTTGAAAGGCACAAATAAAAGGCTTGTCGACCATGCGATCTTCAGTCTTCAGCTTTGACAAATCTACCATAATAAGTTTGGAGTCAGGCTTAACTTTGTAAGAATTCATTGTATCCTCCACCTTTACCCAATCATAATATAATACGGTTTCTGTGAAATCTAAGTAATCAAGTTCTAAGATTTGTTGAATTATCCCATAATAGGTTATCACCGTATTCTTTGGATTTTTATCACTTTTTTTCTAGCGATATAGGTGGTCAAGGAAGAAATTAATATTCCACTGTTTTGAGTCAAAAGATTTTCCCCATATAGATATGAAATGAAATCAAAACCGTTGCTGCGTAATTTCTTAAACTCTTTCGCACAAAAACTAGGACCTTTTGCTAGGCATGCAAGTCTGGAAGAGACATCACCTCTTTTTAGAAGATGCATTTATTAATGAATTTGTATTAGGGCATGTTTTTACCACACATGAATAAATAACCGCACACATAAGATGTGGAAATTACCTCTTTTGACACCTATGCCCTAAAATCATTTGTCGTGCAATTTCTCCTTTGATTTTGGGCAATTTTATTCTCATACTTCCTACCGGAAAATTGTAGAGTTTAGATCATAAAATATAAAATAGATATAATCAAAGAAGAATAATTCGGTAGATACTCACTATCCCCAGTCTTCGAGTTCATCTTGCGATTCAAAGACATAACGAGCTGATTGCTCGTATTGTAGATTTATGAGTTTCATCTTTTTAGGGTTCCCAAATGACAATTCGTCCTCAAACTCCTTAGGTTCCTATATCACTCATTCTCCACGAGGATTAAACCTCCTCACCTATTTTTCTGGCATATGTTCCCTAGCGTATAGCGATGATTCCACCGTTACGTATTCTTTAGCAATTGACCCTCCAATATATCATGTATTCTTTACATAATCTTTGAAGGCTTTCATCAAGTGCTCAAGAGGATACATCCAACGATACCTAACGGGACCACATAATAAAGCTTCATCGCATAAATGGACAAGCAGGTGGATGCTGATATCGAAGAATGACGGAGGAAAATATTTCTGTAATACATAAACTACCCCGACTAAAGTTGATTTCGCAGCTTTAATGTGCCTCCTGTTTACCACTTTTGCACAAAGTAGGGTAAAACACAAACTGAGTTGCGTAATTACCCGATGGAGATCTTTGTGTTCAGAGAAACAATGCCGAAATAATAAAGGGATTAATTGGATGATTACGTTCCAGTCGTGAGGCTTGCACTGTTTTAAGTCATTTTCTTGGTAGCTCACTACCCTACGTAAATTACCAGAATAATCGGTTGGAGTCTTCAAGTTGAACAATGTGTCTAAGAGGATCTTCCTCTCACTAGTAGTCAAAGTGAAAGCAGTCATGGGGTAGAAATTCTTCCTATTGTAGGATCATTTTTTAACCACAGTTTCTTCTTTATTTTCATATCTTGTAGATCTCGGTGGGACCGCTCTCCATCTGTGGAATGAGATCCACCCAGATATGTTCCTATCAGATGTTCTGCAACATTCTTCTCTGTGTGCATCACATCAATTATATGTCTTACACGATGATTTTTCCAATACGGAAAATAAAAAAATATTGATCGCCTGGACCATGGATTCACTTTACTAGGGTAATTCGATGATCCATATAACTCATCTTACCACTATGTTTTAACCAACAGGCTTCAGTTTCCTCCCCATATACGGGACATCCATAATAACCATGAACATTACAACCGCACAAGGCCCCATAAGCAGGAAGCTTGTGGATCGCCCGCATCACCATTACTTTATGTGTGAACTCTTTGCCCTTATGAGAGTCTTATGCCGTCACGCCTTTATCCCACAACTATTTAAGTTCTTCGATTAATGGTGCCAAGAATATATCAATGTCATCACTGGGAGCCTTCGGCTTGGGTATCAACAAAGATAACAATGTGAACTCCTTTCTCATGCATAGTGTTGAAGGGAGACTTAAAGGCACCATGAGAACTGTCCAATAAGTCCAATAAGTCCAACAAGTACTTAAATTATCGAAAGGGTTAAACCCATTGGTTGAGATTAAAAGACGAATGTTGCACAATTTTTTTGAAAATTCATGGTGTTGTGCATGTGAAATTTTGCAGATGGGTGAATCAACCCAATGACGCATCAAATTCCCACCCACCTCGCATTGAGTGTGCCATGGACTTTGCTATCCACGGTACAGTAAAAAAACGTTTTAACCATGGCCCAAGTGGAAAATACTTCAAAACTTTTGTGGGATTTGCGAGCACTTGCGACGTTTTGCAGGTTTGTCCTTTCCATTCTCACAAACCACATATCTAGGCTCACTGCATACAGGACATTCGTCCTTCTCTTCAAGCTCGTTCCGGTACAATATGAAATCATACTTGCAAGCACGAATATATTTGTATTTCAAACCTAAACCCTTCAAACTCTTCTTCATGGTAGGATAATTGTCTGGTAAGGTGTTCTCTTTTGGGAGAATTTCTTTAACCCACTTAAGAATTTCGGTTATGCTTTTCCCAGACAAACCAAATTAACTCTTCAAATTGACTCTTCTTAATCGCAATATTTATACAATGATCTAGCCTCATCAACTTTCAACCATATGTATTCCCAATCTCCTAGGTTGGTGGTTTTGATGGCTGTGAAGTCCATAAGCATCATCAATTAATTCGGTCAATGAACGATGTGTTGGTGAATCATGTACCACTTCCACTCGTTGGAGTTCCGTTACGTGGTCGGGTATCGGTAATTATTTCGAAACATAATGTATAACTTTTTCACCATGGTATGTCCATATTTTATAGTCTTGACAAATTCTACACTTTATTAAATGCAACTCAACATCTTATAATGACTTATAATGTTCGTTAATACAAAAGTGCACGGACACGGAATCTTATCACTTTTAAGATTTTTGGAAGCGTATGAAATAAATTCATAAACGCCCTTTACATGATTATTTGATATCCGATTAGTCTCTCCCATCCACTCTTTATATTGTGAGAAATCCATGTAATAATCTTCGAATTCCAGTTCTGTGGTAATAGGTTAAAAAATATTATTACAACGGAAACAAAAAGAATATTCCTACAACTGAAGCAAAAAAATATCATCACAACTGAAATAAAACCAATATTCTTACAACTGAAACAAAATAAAATATCATTGCAACTGAAGCAAAATCAATATTCTTACAACTAAAATAAAAAAATTTATTACAACTGAAACAAAAGAAAATATTATTACATCTTGGCCAATAGATAAACTGGCCAACCAATAAAAGATTGTACATAATTCCTCAATTCCATACCTTCCCCACTATTAGTGTGCACAGGTACATCTCCACAACCGTTGTATATTACTTCGGCCTTTTTTTGAGCCTCACCCTCTCTAAAGGTAGGCCATGTACTAGAGTTTCGGGAACTATGGAGGTGAGTGTGCACATGCCAACAAACCTCGTATTCCTCAGGTCCCTGATATAGTACTCTAGTCCATAGTCACCATGAGTTATTGACAATGATCCAAGTCCCGTGACTGGCGGAGGCACAAGGGAAGGAAATGTTGGAGGATGACGCATTTGGGAGGGGAATGCTGGCGGATAAGGCATTTGGGAGGGGAATGTTGGAGGGGAAGGATATGTGAAACCTTGAATAGGAGTAGGGTAAGGGTAACCTTGAATAGGAGTAGGGTAAGGGTAACCTTGAATAGGAGTAGGGTAAGGGTAACCTTGAGGTGGCATTGGGGGACTATAACTTTCAAAAAAGTTCACAAGTTTCCTAATTTGATACGTTAATAATCCCAGGGTACTATTAATCTCATGGACATCCCCATCGGTCTTGAACTGGTGTTACTTTTAGTACGAGATACAATTCTTGACCGAAGAAAGCTCGTCCACAAGAGGTGAAGAGTGTTAAAGTTTTGTTTTTGGCATATGTGAGCCAACACCTCTCATCCTACCCCTTTTGTCCCTTTCAAAGGTCTGGGTTAGGGCATCATTTTCAAGGTCAAATTTATCATTAGGGATCGAATCGGATTGACTGCTGGTGGTCGCTATTGATTCCAGCATCTTAGCCAAGGACGATGGGAATTTCTTATCTTTATCCCGTCAAGCATGAACGCATAAGTTGGATCGATTTGGGTTTTTACCGGCATCTAGACCATCCTTTGACCTACTCTCCCATTAATTCTTCAAATCCTCATATGATTTGGATTCCAGCCTATGGATATCAGTTTTTGTGACCTATTTTTTTTTATTCTGCTCCCTCTGGACTAATTTTTTCTCCTTCACCTCATTCTCCCATAAATTATTCCACTGCTCCACCGGCATTTCAACATTAGGAGGCACTCTCTCTTTGAAAGCCAAAAATATCTGAGCTCGAGACCTCCTTCGGGAAATGTTTCTTCCGAAGGTTTCTCCTGTATGTCCTCAATCCTTCAGCAACCCGAGATAAAATCGTATTCTTGAAACGATCAGAAAATGAGAAATGCTTACAGAGTTGATCATGTATGTCATCTTTGACTGTTTGATCAACAAGGTTCCAGTTGTCTTCTCTACCAACTCCCACGTTCATTTTTCCCAGTGAAAAACACCGAGCTTTAACATTCAACACGTCATTCCTATCATCCGTTGGCTTATTCCCGAGAAGGGAGAACCCAATAGGCTTCTTTTCATTTGAGCGGAAGGCATCGGGAGTGCTAAATGGGGGCATATGAGCACTTGGAGTTGGACTTGGTGAGGAGTAAACCATTGGTGGAGTTGTGAATTGCTCAACCATTGGGGTTGAGAATTCAGGTTGTGCACAAGATGGTGAACGTCGTTGTGGTGTCTCCTCGACACTTAGTACCATTGGTTTACTTCCTCTCAACATTATCTACAAAAATGAAAAACTATAAGTGACTAAATAATTATAATAATATGAAATTATAACTAATTAATCAAGCTTATGACTAGATAGAGAGATAGATAGTGATGATACGAGAAATCATCCCCTTGTCGTTCTCGTACCAACAAATCAAGTATAAAGTGCATAATAAGAAAATAGAGCAAGTAAAGAGAGATAAAAGACAATATATATAGTGGTTTGGCTATAATAATCAGTTTACGTCCACTTTAGTGCCACACTCTTATTATATACGTTTGTAGTACTTGTTTACAATGCCATAATAGGCGTACAATGTAGATGAGAGAAGAAAATACATGATTATGATGATTCCAGTGTGCCGAAATGATGGCTGTGATGCCGGTGGTTTGGAGAGCGTCGTAGAGAGAATAATCAGCTCTAAGCTAAGTGTTGGTGTAAGAAAATGACTCGGCGACCCCCAATCTTGAGGTGTGGACCTCTATATATAGGAGGTGTATGCACTGTACTGTTGCTGTGATGAGAAGATGCTGCGGATAGCAGAATGTATAGGCTCGATCTGTAGCATGCAGATTATATGGGGCCGTAGCCTATATACATAGGACCGCGGCAAGGCTGTAAGGTAGTCATGTATTACCTCTATAGGAAATAGGGCCGCGACTGTTAGATGATAATACACTGCAGTATTGCCTTCCACGGCACGGGGTAAAATACATGTGCTATCAATTAGCCCCAAGGCGTGCCAAGGAATTGGCACTGTGTCTTGATACTATTAATGTGGCGGCATGTTGATTTTGCAGTAACTATTTCCAAAATGATGCTTCATCTTCCCGCGCCCTCTTCTATAAATGGAACCATCCATGGCCTTTATTACGTCTCCCAAATATCTGAGAGTATATCGAGAGCAAAACTCTGTTAATTCCTTGTCTTGACTTTTTCGGCAATCTTCTAAGGCAGCGTGTGGTGGTTTTGTGGCGGCGCTAGGTGGTTTGAAGCTGAGGAACCTCACTTCTCGATTCCCAGGTAATCTTCCAACTAGTTTTCTCATTTTCTATCGTATTTATGCAAATCATGCTTTCAATTCATGCCTGCTACTATAGATGATTCCCGTTTTTCTAATTTGAGTAGAAACTTATGGTTTATGCCTGATACTTTGTGTAATACATGCAATTATCTAAGAGATTCCTTAATTAATCGATAATACCACCCTCTGTTGATCTGAACTTGCTGTTTCTGGGTATTTTAGGGATGTGCATAGGAATAGAGGATCTTGTAATTGTAAATGATTGACACTTGAACCCATGTCTGTTAATTCCATAATGCACTGAACCCATTTGAATTCTTTTGATTGTTGGGATCGTAGTAGTTTACTTCTCTTGCATCTGAATCAATCTCCACTTGCTAAAATAAGCTGCTAACACCCTAAATACTTGTTAAAATAACCCAATGAATGATAATTTTGCTGGCTTGGATTGGACTCTTAGGGATTTACTCCGTTCTTGGTGTTCTTGAGAAAATATTTCACATTATAGGCTTCTATCTTTAAATTAGGCAACCATAAATACTCACCTGTTAAAGAATTTAGCCGCGGCATGTGGCATGTCTGGCTACGGCCTCATAAAAATGCCTTGACTTTGGGTTAGTGCCCGCAGTGCTTTGGTAATAATAAATGGCTGAGGCATGTAAGAATACACATCTCAGTTCCCGAAATTATATGCCACGGCAGAAGTTGATTTCTAGGATTCAAGAGCCTAACACGGTGTAATTAGCCAAATTTGTTAACATTTCTACTTTAGCCTTGAAACTTGATATATCTTTGTTCATGCCGCGACCTCTAAGAGTCCTATATGACCATATTAGATGCGGCTCCTAACTACGGACCCTTTATGCTTTTCTTGTAACAGCCATATGAGTTTTGATCCTAATGAATTTCTTAATAACTTTTGGAATAAACACTTTAGAGTTTATCCTCCCGAGCTTACTTTAGTGTGTCCTTTGAGGAAAATAGTTTCGTGCCAGTTGCGAAGTTTCCCAAACTGTTTAGTGCTATATTCAGGCTCAGACTCCGCGGTCATGGAGGAAGAGGATAATTCAAGCAAGCAACTAATGGATAAAAATGCTGCGGCAGTGGGTACATCTGAGGTTAGGGACGCACTTGTTGGCACATCTGGGAGGGCTGAGAGACCTCTTGCTGCACTTAGTGTCCGTAGCACTATGACCCAAGAGTGGGTTGATCAGATGGCTGAGGCCTTTGAATTTCCTGACAATGTGGTTTGCACGGCACCATCCGCAGAACAAAGGACGTGCTCTGTGATTAATGAGGAGGGGATTTGCTTCCCCCTTCACGCTTTTGTGTATGGGCTGCGGCTACCTGTGCCATTTACAGTTAGAAGAATTTTCCAAATGATGAAGTTAGCCCCAACCCAATTAGATCCAAATGGCTGGAGGGCCATTCTTGTAGCTATTGTACTGCGAAAGAGGAAATTCAGGAGAGACATTACTCCCGTGGAGTTTTTCTACTTCTACCGCCCAAAGGAAAACTCCGTAAAATTTGCAGGGTATTATTACTTTTCTGTCAGTGACAAAGGCGAAATCCTTTATTCTTGGAGGCCCACGAGTGTAAAGAACTGGAAGGGCAAAAAAAATTTTATTTTTGAAAAAGGGGTGGGAGATCCACCCCCAAGAGACTGAGAGAGAGAACCTTTAGGATGCCGCAACAGTGGGGATGTTCCTTTAAGCTTCGTAAATGACCTTTTGAATTATCATCGCGTCCCCGTTTTATAGTTGCATATTATTCTCCCTGTTTTGCTTTTGTATTAACCTTTGCATTTTTCTGCAGTTCTTGACAATTTGCAGCTGAGTGAGCGGCAAGAGAAGAGAGTTGGGGAGGCTACGGCAGTTCCTGCGGACAAGAAGAAGTTCGGCACGCTTGTAACTTTAGCTTCCATATATAATAGAGGCTTCTTCCCCAACAAGTCCGTTCCTAAAATTATGGGCGCAGAAGGTAACACTTTCCTTTGCCTTTAAATGTCACGTCAGATATTTCTAACTATGATTTTAATCTTGGTTTGTTTCCTTCTCAGGTAAAGCGTTTGATAGAGCTATGTTAGAGGCTCAATTGATTGAAATGGATGGGGACGCAACTATCCTTAATAACACAACCAGGTAAAGAAAAAGGAAGAGGGCAAAGTCCAAAACTCCTGCCGTAGTCCCTTATGGTGACCAAGTTGGTCCTATTGCTCCCCGAAATCAGGATGCAGATCAAACCAATGCTGTCGTGCCCTCACTCCAAGTTAAGGAGATCGCCCCTCACGAGAGGCCTGAGGGTAATTTTGACGATGATATTGGAGCTAATTTGTCCGCGATAAGGTTAATGTCAACTTTTGAACAACTCGAAGGTCACAACACCTCTCCAGTCCTTGCTTCAAATTCACCACCTCAAATAATAGTGGTTGTCAATGTAAACCTGGCACCTCCTCAATGTCGTGCCAGTACTGGTCTTAATGGCCGCCTGCTGCCTTAGCTTAGGCAGCCCAACCCTGAATCTTCTTCTTGGGACAGAACTGTGAGGGCTATTAGCAGAATAAAGAGGGTTACAGATGCTGTGTACCTTGATCGTCTTGTAGATGAAGACCACGATGACTTGGAGGATTATGCACTCCACAGTCTGTTAAGGGTAAGTGCAAGTTTACCTTTTCACCATCATTTTTATACTTCATATTTTGCTTCTAACATTAAATCCCTTTGCAGGCCGCGGACGTTGTGATGTCCCAGAAGTGAAAGTATGTAGCCCTCTATAAGCTGAAGGAGGCTGAGAAGAGAGCGCACTCTACTGACCTGGAGAATGCCAGGGCTACTTCCTTTCAGGCTGGGAAGCAGTCCTCTGTCGCGGCACTTGAGGTGTATAAGGTGGATGCGGATAAGAAGGTTAAGGCCGCGGAAGAAGATAAGAAGGAGGCTGAGGATAGCTTCAAAGAAGCTGCAGACTCTTTAAAAATTTCTCAAGCTCAAGCCGTTGAAGTTGCCCAAGATGTGGCCTCATCAAATAAAAAACTTGAACTCCTCAAGAAGAAGTTTGATGAACTGAAGAGCAAAACTGCAAATAATGTTGAGGCCCATACCGCGTCCATTAAGAAATTGGAAGAAGACCACGTCGTGGTCATCAAGAAAAAGGATAAAGACCATGCTGAGGCACTTCAATTGGAAATATACGATGTCGTGGATTCATTCACAATATCGTGGATTCATTCAAGGATTTCTTTATTATCAACAACAAAGCCTACCTCCACGGTTACCAAGATCTGAGGCACAGAGTTATAAAAAAACTTCCCTGAATATAAAGACACAGTTCTTGCCTGGGGCCTTGGTGATGCTGAGAATTTGCAGTGTGTGGCTGAGATGAAGGCTACAGCTAAGGAGAGAGCCAGGATAAAATCTGAGGCAGAGGCTGCGGCACCTAAGGAGGAGGTCGTGACCGTCGCGAAAGGAGAGGAGGGAGATGAAGAAGATGATGCAGCCAACTAGCCTTCTTTTAATTCTGAACATTAGGCTGCGTCCCATTTTTAAACATTGATTTTTTGTTGATATGTACAAGGCTGAGGCCTTTTGGAACTTCTAATCAAGGCTGTGGCCTATTTTTTGTATAACTTTAATACTTCAATTTCTTGCCAAGGCTTTAGCCTTTAATCTTTCTATTTGTCTTAACCTCTCCTTTACTTCCTCTTTAATTGTTTGCTTTGATACTTGAATGAGCTTGCAAAACTTCATCAGGAACTGCAATGGACATAAGGCTGTGGCAGTCTTATATAAATTGTTTATCAAACAGGCTGCAACCTGTTATTCTTTGCCCTGGACTTTTCACTCGTATTATGCCTTGAAGACTTTAAATTTTTCCACAGTCTATGGCTATCATCCCCTGAGCTGCGGTGCCAAAGAAATATGTCTTTGGAGTTGTGGCTCAACTTCTCTAATTTTTTCAACACTTTCCAAGCCTTCATTGTAATTCAGAGGCTGAGATGCAACGACACTTTATCATTTTAGCACTTATAATGTCCATTTTGCTCTGCTTCATCTTTTAAGGGAATGAATGAGCTTCTTGATGTCTGTAGCCATATTAATGGGCTGCATCCATTTTGAATGTTTGAATGCCCTCTGCTGTAGCTTGAATTGGATGAAAATCCAAGTCACCACCATAGCAACACTTAGTCGCTTTAATCTGGTTTCTTGAATACGGCTGCGACAAGATATTATTTTTCAGAGGCTGTGGTAGGTTGCCATCCTGCTGCGGCATGTTAAACATTCTGTCCGTCTTTCTCTACCGCATCTTCTGAATGAATGAACTTAGTGGCTACAGCCATACTGATAAGGCTGTGGCACCTTTCTAGCCCTTGACTTCTGAATAGGTTTTTATAGGCATACGAGATACCATCAAGCCTTCCCGGGTTGGGTTATGTTATTAAGCCACCTACAACTAATATGAGATCACCAAGTTAATAGTGGCTTGACTCTATCCACCAAGTTAATAATGTTATGGGGTTGAGATCACCAAATGAATGATGTTTTGTCTCATAATTCACTAAATTAATGATGTTTTGGGGCTGAGATCACCAAATGAATGGTGTTTAGTCTCATAATTCAATAAATTAATGATGTTTTGGGGTTGAGATCACCAAATGAATGATGTTTAGTCTCATAATTCATCAAATTAATGATGTTTTGGGGCTGATATCACCAAATGAATGATGCTTAATCTCTATATACCAAGTTAATAATGTTTGCCGGGGGAGTAACCTCCCTGGGCTAATGACGCATCCCCAAGGTTAAGAACGAGCATCGGAAGCCCTTGCTGCTAATGATGCATCCCGAAAGCTAGTGACGCATCCCGAAAGCTAAGAACGAGCATTGTAAGCCCTTGCAGCTAATGACACATCCCAATAGATGCTTTCAAGAATGTAATCATCATATGCTGAGATATAGTCTCCATGTGTGGCGTTATAAGCCAATTTTTTCTGTCGCTCTTAATAGTTGCGGCCTTTGGCATAGAGAGGGAGGTTGCAGAATCCAGCATGAGGGCCCTCTTTGCACCAGGAAACTGATTTGGTCTTGTAGTGAGGCTTGGTAGTCATAGAGATGGTTGATGTAGTCATACAACTGAGTTACCTCTCCATTCTGTTATGCACTTGAGGCGAAGTTTCCTTCCATTTTTTCTTTGTTTGTCTCTAAAAATATATATAATATGACACAAAACTAACAGAAGTGAGTAATCACAAAAATATTGGATTAACCAAATATAAAATTGGGATGCGACGTTTGCACTGGTGCATGATGATATTGATGAAGCCGCGGCCAGCAAGGCATATAAGTGTACTGCCGTGCTCTTTGAACAATGGGATTCACCAAGGCTGAGCTCAAATCCATTTCCTTGATGTTTTGAAGTTGTTGTGATCCATCTGCACTAATAGAGGCCCAGACCAGAAGAGCAGTAGACCTACCAGGTCGCATCCCTTTCTAGGCAGTGAATGGAACATACCTCATGGAATTGAAATCCAGAAACTGAGTTTTTCTCCCGAAACACGTGAAAAGCATACCTACTAGGGTCTATCCATGAGAGAATACCCTCAGGGTGCACAAAATAGAGATAAATCCTAGATCATAGGCAAAGAACAACAAAATGGAGTAAATATAATTCTTCCCTAATCACTCACCTTTACGGGGCTAAAGCCCATCATGCTTTTTAGCATTATCTAGATGAAATGATATGACAGGGGTATGTATAATCTATCTAAGGTCATAAAAAAAGGAGACCCAAGAGCAGATCTGACTATATGCCAGACCTTCTTAAGGATGAAAAATACAACATAGAGCTTAATAACCAAAAATTCACTCATGAGATGATGATCCAAAGGATACCCATGAATAAAATAAGGCGTTTAAGAAATCAAAATATAGAGAAACAAGATTGAAATATCTCATTCCCAATGACGACGCGAGATTAATGATACAAGAAATCGTCCACTTGTCATTCTCCTACCAACAAATCAAGTATAAAGTGCATAATAAGCAAATAGAGCAAGTAAAGAGAGATAAAAGACAAGATATAGAGTGGTTTGTCTATAATAATCAGCCTACGTCCATTTTAGTTCTACACTCTCATTATATACGTTTGTAGTACTTGTTTACAATGCCATAATAGGCGTAGAATGTAGATGAGAGAAGAAAATACATGATTATGATGATTCCAGTGTGCCGAAATGATGGATGTGATGCCGGTGGTTTGGAGAGCGTCGTAGAGAGAATAATCAGCTCTGAGCTAAGTGTTGGTGTAAGAAAATGACTCGGCGACCCCCAATCTTGAGGTGTGGACCTCTATATATAGGAGGTGTATGCACTGTACTGTTGCTGTGATGAGAAGATGCTGCGGATAGCAGTATGTATAGGCTCGATTCGTGGCACGTAGATTATAAGGGGCCATAGCCTATATACATAGGACCGCGACAAGGCTGTAAGGTAGTCATGTATTACCTCTATAGGAAATAGGGCCGCGACTGTTAGATGAAAATACACTTTAGTATTGCTTTTCACGGTAGGGGGTACAATATATGTGCTACCAGATAGATAGATAGATAAAAATATAAATACATTTTCATATTAAGACTTTAGAATATGTTTAATGTGTCTGATCTCCATCCATTCGGTATTAGTTTTTAAGAACCTATGAATTTTTGCACGTGGCCAACTAGGAGGAAGGGTATCTATGATTGATGCATAGATATCTGCCACATGACCTCGAAATCCCATATTTCTAAACTTGTTGGCAAGATTCAATTTTACGTGCATGTGGCACGAGACATCACAGTCTATGTCATTGTATCCATAACGGGTGGATTTTTTGTCCGCCTTATCCAACAACGTAACCAAGGTCAGGGCTACGTCGGGATTATGTGTGTGAAATATATTTTTATAACGTCATCCCAGGTTTCTGGTAGAGAAAATAGAATATGATTGAACAGGTAATCTTGCTGGAGATCAACTCCACGATTCACAAAGTAGTTAAATTGTTCGATCTTTTTATTTCCATACCTATAAATAGGAGTACCCTCTATATGGCACGCACTAATAAAAGAGTTATGTGTGTGGTCTAATTATAACCTCTCCCACTCCTGTTGACAGTGATTATCACCGTGCCTCATTTTTCCTGAGAAAAGTATACGAGGGCGTGAATACGAGTCCTACACTTAAGGGCTATAATTTATTAATAACTATTAATTCAAACATATAGAATATAATGGTATATTAGTTTGATTAAGTTTTTGATTCATCACTACCCTTCTCTTAACCCCTTACATTTTGGATCTCATCGATGTGAAATCCCAACAACAACGAGCTGTAATTATTTGTAACACGTTTTGTTATGGTTTATTATGAAAGAGTTTCAGTACACACACGTACAAACTCTATTACACAAAATTTTGTGCCCCGCACACTCTTTGACACAAACCAACGATATATCACTATATTAATGTGCCATGTGTTTGCAACTCATATTTAAAGTAGCTAAGTAAGGAATTACTAAAATATCACAACATGGCAGGAATTATTGTTAAAAATAACGACGCGCATATAATCCCCAATACAATGTAAAAAAATCATTTAATTATATTTTGTCAGAAAAACATCATGACATGCATATAACCCCCAATAGAATATGATGGCACGCATATAACCCACAACAAGGTCTAGGATTTTGAATAATATTTTGTCAAAAAAATATATTGTCTATGGTTTTGAATAACATTTTGTCAAAAAAAATACAAACACATACAATCAAGGGTTTATTGACATAATCTATACATACACACACACACACAATCTAGGGTTCACTAA
The DNA here is from genome assembly GCA_949130495.1 of Sambucus nigra. NCBI lineage: Eukaryota > Viridiplantae > Streptophyta > Magnoliopsida > Dipsacales > Adoxaceae > Sambucus > Sambucus nigra. The sequence goes on from OX422214.1 coordinate 510,292,504, forward strand.
ACCCTAATTTTTTTTTGGCATAAATATATACATACACACATACAATCTAGGGTTTATTGACATAAAAAACAATTATTTGTTCATAGTTACACACATAAACACACACATACACATAAATCTATGCATACACACGTATATACATAAATATATACATACACATACATACACGCACGTATACACACACATACACATAAAGAAATTAGGGCTTTGGACATAAATCCTAACCTTTAAACACAAATCCTTACCTTTAAACACAAATTAGAATGAAATTAGTGCTTTAAACATAAATCCTTACCTTTAAACACAAATCAGAATGAAAGAAAGTGAAATCATCAAGAAATCACACAAGCCTTGATAGTGAAATTGTTCGCAGAAATGAAAGAAAGCAACGGGTATTTTTTTTAAGGTCTGAACCTGGTCACGGCCTAGAGCCGTGACCCACCATGCGCGACCAATAAATGAAGGTGAAAGTAGTTGCTGGATTGAACCTGGTAATGGCTTAGAGCTATGAGCCACCATGCATGACCATTTTCCCATGGCAACCACTGCTCGAATGAGGTATGGTCACGACCCACACCAAGAAATGTTCACGACCCCCAGCTGTGACCCAATATATGCGTGTTTTATGCTTTGTTATGCCTATGGTCACGGCCCAGGCTCGTGACCCATACGCGACCAAGCTTGGAGGGTATTTTGGCATGGATTTGGCGCCAAGATGGTCACGACTTGGTCATAGCCCAAGTTCGTGACCCATGGTGATCAGGGATTTTAGGTCGTGACAACTTTCAGAGCATCCATGACTCAGTGTGGTAATGAATATGGTCACTCCAAAAAATAAAATGGTCACGGACCAAGTTCACAACCAGTTGGTTACGGACTTGGGCCATAACCCACTGGGCATGACCATTCGCACGATTTGGTGTAGTGAAAAGAGTTGGCATTCGTCGGCCGGAGTGGCTCACGTTCTCCAAGGATGTAAGGAGGGAACCTTATCCTTAAGGAAGAAAATCGAATGTTTGACTTTCCTAAGGACAATAGGTTTGTTTCTTTCTTTCGTCTGGTATGGACAAATGGTGGTGATCTGATTCGTCACGATTGGCGATTCGAGCCAGGACATGGCTAGGTTAGTTCTTAGGTTCACTTTTCGTACTTAGGTCGAAGTGTACTTAGGTTCACTTTTCATAAACAATAGTTCGACGCCTACGGATGGGATTTTCTCGTGGTGGTTATTTATTCCTTCTGATTCTTATGTGTCCCTTTCAGTTTTGATAATCGAGGATTAGTATTCCCACCACCGTGGTAGCCCAAATTTGTACCAAGTTATGGTACGATGTAATTGAGACCATTAGAATGCAGTTGAACCTAGCTTGGTCAATGCAACTAGATAACTGGGTGTGACCTTATCTAAGGAATCCTTGGTATTTCACAAACTTCTGTGTATGGGTGGCTGTGCTTTCGACCACATAGTTTGCTCATAGTATCAATTTGCCTTAGAATTAGCGACCTTTTTATTGGCCGACATGGTAGTCAGTGGATCTAGTTATAAAGAGCATGATGATGGGCTGAAGGCATCATATAGGGATAGAACTCAAGAAAACTTGGCACATAGTGTTATTTTGCCATAGTGAGTGGATTGGCGTTATACTCAGGTGCGTCATATAGTTAGATGCCTAAAAGGATCCTAGGTTCATGGGAGGATCTTACGAAAAGTGTAGTCATGCACACGAATTATGACCTGGTTGGTGTGTCCCTCCATGGAGTGATTGACTTACGAAATGAGGTTATGTGGTCTTAATGACCCAAGAATTTGAGGAAACTCGAAATTTGTAGTCTTTAGATTCGAGATGGTTCTTGATAATGAATATGATGATGGTTGTATTATGGTTAATACTTGGGTGAATGTTAATCACTAGAGAGCGTTACCCGATAGGGACACCGGTATGCTTTGGGTATTAGCAAGGTAGTCTTAAGACTTGATTGAGCGTGATCATCAAGTGAATGGAGACTTAAGGATGGCATGCGACATTGATGGTTATCATGGCGATGAGAGTTAGAACACGATGTATGTTGAACCTTTTATAACAACCATTGTGAAAGAGCGTATGATGTCATCTTGGCTATTGCAAAATTTGATGATTTAGTCTAGAAGTATTCCTATGACTTAAAATGAGGATTGATAAACTCTAGTAACTTGAGTAATTGACAGATCGATAATTTTGGGGATGAAATTTCCTAAGGAGGGAAAAATGTAATACCCGCCCCCGGGAGTTTACTGTTCACCCATGTTATTTATAATTATGAGAAATTATTTGGGTTTGGATTTTTAGCATAAGGGTTTTCATCTCTATATTTGATTTACTCTTATGGCCTTGATGGTAATTGTTGGAAGTTTATGGGTGAAATTAGATATTTAAGGAATATGGATAGAACGAATAATTAGAAGTCGTTCGAATGAGATTCTCATTTCGTTCGAACGAGGTTACTGGTGGATCGAATGAAAAGACCAGTTTGTTTGAAGAGGACATATAATGATGATCTAATGACCCTCATCTGCATAATGTTCCAACCCCTTTAGAAGGTCATTCGATGGGATATTGAACGAGATCTTAATCTTGTTTGGACGAGGTCCCATTCTCGTTCAAATGACCTGCCCAGAAATCTTTTATATCAAATTGTCCTCGTGTTCTATCAGCTTTTGGAACGTTACATTGATGACGAGTTGACTTTTGGTGAGTTTAGATGACCTGAAATCGGGAATTTAGAGTTGGGGTAAGTTTTTATAAGTTCTTCTTAGGGGTTGTTTGGGGTTCAAATAAGAGATATTAGGGGTGGGTCTCCCCACCATTTACAGTAATTCCTCTCCCTAGTTCTTGGAGAGCTTTTCCCACTCTCCCACCATCACAAACCACCATATGTCACCATGTCTCCACCTTATACCACCACATTTTAGAAGTATTCCACCATATTTAAGACCAACACAACCATATTCTCCATGGTTGAACAAAGCTACGAAATTTGGAGTGATTATTGGGGTTTTTAAAGAAGAAGAAGTGGAAATTTATGGAGTTTTGAAGGGGGTTTTGCTTGGAGATTTAATGGAGCATGATTTTAAAGCTAGGCATACTTCTTGAGGCTACCTTATAGGGTGGGGGTTGCCGTCACCTTCTTCTTCATCCAACTATTTTTAGAGCTCCATTTGAGGTGGTAAAAACTCTACTCTTAAGTTTAAGACTCTATGTTATTATTAGTATTTGATCTGGCATATAAAGTTTAAGAGTAGGATGCATGTGTGATTTAAGAATGATATTTCAAGAAAACTTGGTGTTTAATCATTTCTGCGGAATAAAAATATTAGAAGAATGTCTATTTTGTTAGAAATATTTTATGAATAAATGTTTCAAATTTTTCTTATGAAAAATTGGGATTTTATATAAGTGGCCATTTTATTCAAGTTTTGAAGAAACAAAAATATATTTTGCCTTGAAAAGTATGCTTGTGCAAACATTATAAAATTTCTAGAATAAATCACATGTTAGACGCATTTGATGAGATTTTTGGACTTAAAATCCATATTCTCGTGCATATAAACTTGTAGTATTTTGAGGATGAACATATAAACAAGTTTAATGAAGATTTTATTGGGTTAAAACGTGAAATAAAGAAATTAGAAATTTCATCCATTAAAGTGTGTGAAAAGGTGTTGAAAAAGTGATAAGTGTATGGTCTTAAGACTATATGTGTTAATGAAGGAAAATTGTGTTTTTCTTTTAAAGTTGAGAAAGAAAGTATTGAAATAAAGATGTTTCAAACTTGAGAAGAATGTTACTCCAAAGTTTTAAATAAGTGTTGTTGAGTTGAAAACACTCACAGGTTTGTGTGGGTAACCTGTAATATTTTGAGAAATAACACTTGTGAAAATGGAGGAAAGGACAAGTTTGGAAACAAATAGGTAAAATGGTAATTTTAAGTAAAGCGAAATATTTTTGTGAAATAAAAATGTTGTAAAGGTTGCTACACAAAATGGTCCTAAATGAACACGATTTTGGGGATAAAATCAATGCTAGAGTAAAAAGGACAAGAAATTATGATTTGAAAGTGTAACACATGTTGGGGTGAAACCCCGAATTTTGGCTTCGGTCGGTAAAGGAAAATTGAAATAATGTTGACATTTGTAAAGTATTAAAACACATTAATATAGAGTCGGATGACACCGGGATAATTAAGGAGGGCCCAGACCCTAGGGTGAAAGAATCAAGATCACTGGCCAGAGCATATGGTAGCATAACTGGCAGTGTGGAGCCCATTAAAGTATGCGTATATTGGAAGATTTCGAGAAAAAAGATAATTAAAAGTGGAACATGTCAAGAAATGGGCTGTGTGGTGAATAAGCGAAAAGACAACCTAACTTGAATGAATTAATAAATGTTTCGATAAAGGATAAAGTAGAAAAGAAATGTAAAAAATTGATTAATGTACATAACATTAAGGAATGGTAAAATGAAGTGATTAAATGGGTAGTTAAGCAACCTAAATAGGTTGAACCCATAATCAACACAAGAGTGTGTTCATGAACAGTTTTCAAAGAAAAAATAAATATTTTCTAACATGGTGCTTGCGTGTGTGGAAATGTGATTTTCAATGAAAATATTATCATGAATTGGTATGAATAATGGGATCATTTTGGAGACATAAACGTTTCTCCTTAAACAAAGTATATTTGTTTTAAGTATTTAACCGGGTGTGTTAAATCAAGGAATAAATGTCAAATTACGTGAAAGGAAAATTCTTTTACAAGATTAAGGTGAATTAATAGGGGTAATTATTATTTTTGGAATAAAAATGATTTCATGCATTTAAGTTTCTCTCTCTCTCTCTCTCTCTCTCTCTCTCAATATATATATATATATATATATATATCCAGTAGTTTCATGTGCATGTAGATATAACGTGTTAGTGTCTTCTTTCTGCCGTTTGATTCTATACTTCATTATTGCATTTTTCCATTGGGCATTCGACTCATTCCCTCGTCCTTGTTATGACAGATTGGGTGCGATTTTGTATTTTGATAGCATTGTATAAGTAATTATTCCTTTATTTTATGTTAGTAACTTTGTATGCTTTGATTCCGGGGACGCTTACCATGGGTCCCTCATGTAGCTTGATTTGAAATGGAAATCGCATGCTAAATAAGTGAAATGTTAATTAAATAAAAGTGGACTAACAACATTATGTAAGTTATTTCATTGCACTTCACACCAAATGCTCAGGTTGGACCAGGTTGATCATGGGTAACCCATAAATCGTGATCGGGGCGTTACACTGATACTAGCTCGTGGGGTACACTAAAGGTGGAAATGATGTTTCAATGTATGAATTTGTCCACTTTCGTGAAATAGTCGATGGCGACCATGATGATTCATGCCCATTGGAGGCCTTAGGATTTATCGTCCTAATGATGTCTATCCCCCAAGTAGAGAAAGGCCAGGGTGAGGTCATGCAATAGAATCCTATGAGTGGTAGATGATGTCATGGGGAGTATAACTGGCATTTGAGGCACCTTCTAATATATCCCATGAATTCTTTTTACATGGTTGTCTAGTAGTATGCGTGGAACACATTTGCCACTAAGGATTTTGTCTGTGATTTCCAAGGTTTCTTCTTCAGTGATGCACCGTTAGTGTATCTTGTTGAACCCTCTTTTATAGAGTCCCCCCCTCACACAGATAATTAATTGGGATTCCAATCTTCTTAGGGTCCACTGTTCATTTGGGGAAACTTCTGGGAGAGGTAATGGTTCTTGTTGAAAAATTTACAGATGTCATAGTACCAAATCTTGGGTACCATAGTAATTTCTTCGATGTCATTGACCTCAAAGTAATAGTGAAGGTGCTCCAGATGGTCACGGTAGACATGATTTTCATAGTTATTTTAGGAATGTCTATTATGGAGACTAGGCTGGCAAGTGCATTTGCAAAATTATTTTTATCCCTTGGGAATAAGACTAATTTGAGATGTTCAAATCGCGAAACTACCCCCTCTAGGTAGGCATGTTATGGCTGCAGCTTGTTGTCCCAAAGTTTCTATTTACCTAGTATTTGACTAATAACTGGACTGGAATCTCCATAGGCTTTTAGGCCCATGATATCCATTTCCAAGTATATTTTAAGACTCGTGATACAAGGTTCATACTCGACCAGTGTACCAGTGCATCCGTACGTTAGTTTGATAGCAGTGGGGAGCCTTCATGTGAGGAGAGATTAAGACCATTCCGGTGTCAAATGCCTTTTTATTGGACGCAATTGAAGTAGATTTTCTAGGTTTCTCTATTGTACGAATAATTTCTCTAAGATCGTTCATAGAATAGGTCTTAGTTTATTTTAGGCTAGTTTGGTGTTTCCCGTTACAAACCGTCACATAACGTCATAGAAAACCGACATAAAACACTCGAGACTTCCCGTCATCCCATAAAGGTATGAAGATATTTAGAGTTGAAATTAATTTACGTACTTTATTTTTGTGGTGTTTATTTTTGAGAAAAACGAATAGGAAAATTTCTGACTTAAAACGAGGTTGGATTTTTTATTTAAAAAATTATTTTGCTGCTGATGTTGTTCTAGAGATATACATATCTCGTTCAAACGAGACATCATCCTCGTTCATAATCTCGTTCAAATTCCTTTGTCAAACGAACTTCGAACAACGCATCATTGTTTGGGATTATTATAAAAGACTTGAATGTCATTTGAACGAAGTTCACTTTTTGTTCAAACGACAATGCGCTGCCTCAATTTTTGTGTTCGCCTGTAAAAACTTGTCTCGCCTCCTTACTTCGTAAGACTTTTGGAAGAATGTTTTATGAATAACTGTTACAAAAGTTCTTATTTGTTTAGTTTTCCAAAATACTTTTTGATTAACCACAACATCCTGAAAAATTTAGTTTGTGAATCGGTTTAAACCCTATAAAGTTTGTATCCTTGCACACCCTTTGTGGAGAAGGAATCTCCATTGTTGACTTATGATTTCCCGAGGGGATCACTATCGAATACCAAAGGCTGATGCTAGAGGAGGACTGCGGTCTTGTGGTTCCAACGAAAATCGTAGTTATTTTCTTTAGAAGTTGTACGAAGGCACTGCACATTATACTTGTGGCTGGGATCAAGTAGTTTATAAGTCGATAGTCTTGTAAACACTCTATTGTGATTAAAGGATTTACCAGAAATGTTTTTTTTTAAACTTAGCATTTATTGGATGGTTAGTTAATTTTATCTATTTTATCATCTAGGTGCATGTTTAGGATAAAATGATAAAATCAGTTTATAGTTGGTTTTGTATGCTTGGGAATTTGTTAGATAAAAATATAAAATTTGGAATTTTCATTTGTGTGTGGAACCACCCTCGGATTATTGCGTTTACAAATTGGTATCAGATCTTGTTGCACTAATTTACTGTGTAGATCATGTTTAGTGATTTTTAGGGTGGTTTTATTGTTTCTCTCTTGTGTTTGGTTTCTCGACCGATTCTCGTAGTTTTGACGACATAAATCGTTTGAATTTTAAATTTACCGAAAGAATTGATTTTTTGGAAAAAGAAAATTCTTGTTTTAAATCCTCTATGGATCTTTTGCAAACAGTTCAAAATCAAATAGATTTTGATTGTGAGAAACTTATGGACATGAATTGTGATTTTAAAATTTTAGAATTGTCCAAGAAAGAGAGTGAAGATAGAGTCCTAGTTTTAGAAAAATAATTAGCGGACTTTAAAAATTCTATGGTTTGTGTACATGCCGTTGAGAATAATGATAAAATAATTAATGATTTTAAGGCATGGGAGAAGACTTTTAGCGATAAGTTTGCTTACTTTGAGGGGGAGATAGATAATCTTCTAAGAATGATTGAATATATGAAGAAGGAATCCCTAAAATTGGAAGAGTATAATTCCTTACTATATTTTTGAAGTTGAAAAAAGATTTAAAAGACTTGAGTAGTGTTTGTAGGAATGGTATTGTCTCATCTTGTTCTAATGCATCCATTGCCAAAGCCATGGCCATCGTTTATTTTATAGAGTCAACCATTTCCAAGGACGTTGGAAAAGGTCACACCTTAGGTAACATTCCTCATGTTTACACATGTTCACCTTGTGGTAGGGAAGGTCACCTTACGTCGTTTTGTTTTGATTTTGGAAGAGGTCCTGGGACGTTTAAGTCTAGTGTTCCTTTGGTTCCTGAATCCCGTCACGTTAGGTATTCATCTATTTGGGTTAGGAAATAACTTTTAGAGACGCTAAATGTTAGACTTATTGATTCTCGTATGCTTGCACATGAATCATCAAATCCTATATCTTATGAGTGATTGATTGCATATTTTTATTTGTCATACTCTAGTTATTCTTCATGATATATATTTACTAGTTTTATGACATGTCTTTTTGTATTTCTATTTTTTATGTCATATTGAAAAATGAAAAAAGATTTTATTTTGATAAAATTTTAGAAAATACAATTTATTTATTTATTTTTGTATATTTTAGTTTTACACATTTTGTGTGTCATATTGGTGTGTTTAAATCGAATTAATTCCATACTCTCCATGTGACTAAAACATTTGGTTATGATTGTAGATGCTTAGATTGTTCTTAGTCGTGTTTACATGATGTTGTTCCGAACTTGATTTGCTTTATGGATTCGACTTTGCATATGCCTCCACACACACATGCACGAGCTTTTTGGATTTTAACTTCACATGTATATTTGAGCTTTGTGATATGTTCTCCAATTAATTTTTCATCTACATGTTTTGTGAGTATGGGGGATTTGTGCATGTAAGAATCGTAGCTCGTTAGCATTTAATTGATTAGTTTTTTATATATACGAGAGTGTGCGGGAAAGGGCTACGAAAGGAGAAAATCTCCCTTGTGGGAAAGCCACCATTGGAAAGAGCCCAATAAAAATATTAAAGACAATAAAAATAAAAATAAAATGCCCAAAAAGGGCCAACTTAGTTTTTTTTGTTTGATCGTTCAAAAATGGTATCACTTCAAAAGAATTGAGAAAATAAATTATGTTATATGTGTATCTTTTGAGGGTGTTTAGTTGAAGATCAACGGGTTTGCACAATGAATCGTAGTTATGCTTATTTTATCATGATGCTATTGATTTGTAGAATCATTAATATTCTAGCTTTGTGTGCATTGTGCTTGTTTGTTTATTAAGTTCACTTTATCTTGTCACTTGAGGCTAAATCTTAGTTTGATAAAGTTTTGAGGTTAATTAGAACTTCTTGAACATATTTCAGTGTTTGTGTTATAATTCTTTTATTTGTAGTTCACGTCCATTCATTCCACTCCACATGTTTAGACATATCGATACTATGCTAGTGTGTAAAGCTTGTGTGTTTTGTGTTATCTTTTTTGTGGTCGTTTATACCTATATACGTGTGCCGAATTTTGTTTGGTATATTTTTCATATATTATATACGGCATTTTGGGTTTATTACACTTAGTCCACGTTTGAAAAATGATTAATTCATTTGGATTATTTGTGCTTATTTGGCCATTGTGTTTGTTGTACAATTTATTTTCTGCATTTTAAACTTGTTTTGGAAAAATTAAAAAGTATAAAAATTGTTTGTTTTGGATGGCCTTTCAAATTATCATTACATGTGCTTGATTTATATCTACTTGTGATGATATCTTGTCTTCTAGGTGATGCTTTACACTTCATGATTTTGCTTATAATCCTTTGTCTATTACGGACAAAAAGGGGGAGAAACAATTATGGGGGAGTTTTTATATTTGTTTAGAAACTTAATACATCACGAGGTATTTGTTTTTTGTCTCATGTGTGAAGGCACTTTAAGTGGATTTCAAGACATACCGATGAAGACAGACTTTGCCAAAAGGAAAAAGAAAAAGTTTGAAGAAAAAGAGACTTATGTCATTCCGTTATAGGGTTAGGAAGGGTGTTAGCTATCTTTTGTCATTTATAAAGTTTAGTTGATCTAATTTGAAGTTTGTTTGCTTTTGTACCAGACTACCCAAATGGGGAGATTTGTAAGAACAATTTCTCTGAGATTGTTCCTAGCATAGGCCTTAGTTTATTTTAGGCTAGTTTGGCGTATCCCGTTACAAATTGTCACGTACCATCACGACAAATCGACATAAAAAACTCGAGACTTTCTGCCATCCCATAAAGGTACAAAGTGATTTAATGTTTAAATTTATTTATGGACTTTATTTCTGGGATGCTTAATTTTTAGAAAAATGAACAATAATTTTTCTGATTTAAAATGAGGTTGGTTTTTTTTAAAAATTATTTTTTCGTTGATATCGTTCTAACGAGATACAGATCTCGTTCGAACGAGATATTATCCTCATTCGTAGCTTCGTACAAAGGCCTTTATCAAATGAACTTCGAACGACACAACACTGTTTGGGTTCAGTAGAAAAATATCTATCTATCTCTCTCTCTCCATAAAAACCCTAACTAGGGTTTGCATAGCATCCCTACCTACCTCCAACACCGGGGTAGGCATATCCTCTTCACCATCAGCCATCCTAGACAATAATGAAGCCTCTAAACACAACCCTATTCATGCAACCAGAGACTGACTGAAGAACCATCCTCGATCATTTTCTCAAGTTCTTGGCTCAAAAGAGATATGAGCTATGCTCTACAGGAAATCACCTCTTATAAAGGGGAACCAATAATCATATATGAATATGGTAAGCTTCAAGAAATGGAAGCTACATTTAAACATACTATAGTAGGGAAATTCTAGCATGAAAGACCAATAATTGATTAATGATATTTGTAAATTCTTCTCTTACCTCCTTTTAAAAGCCTCCTCTCATATTGGTCTAAGATCAAAAGATTGACTGATTAGATTAAATCATGAAGAAGATTACCATAGACTATGGTTAAAATATATATGGTACATCCACAGTTATCCCATGAGAACCTTCAAATGGGATATTGAGTTTCACCCCAAAAAAGAACCATCGATAGTTCCATCTTGGATTCTTTTACCCCTTCTGCCTATCCACCTATACAACAAAAAATGCCATGTTTTCTATATCCCAAGTTGTAGGCTCTCCTATTAAAATAAATAATTCAACATATTCATTAACAAGATCGAGTCAAGCAAGGGTGTGCGTAGAAGTTAATTTAAAGAAGATTTTACCATCATGGGTTTGGATTAGTAATAAAGACAAAATAACAGGTTTTTGGCAACCAAATATGTATGAAGATCTCCCCCCATTTTGTTTTCCCTATGAAAAGAAAGGCCATTTGCAAGACAAGTGTTATATGAAGAATACAAATGAAATAACTCTCAAGCAACAAACTACAAGGGTGCAACATACAAAAGAGCTAACAAAAGAATGGGTTCAAAAGACTTTTCAAAATTAAAAGGCGGATCAGAAATCTCCATATGAAGAAGGTGAAATAATTAATGAGAAGCATAATAAAGTGGCAAGGAAAATGTTAATAAAATCATTCATAGTACAATTAGAGAATCAAGGAATTGTAGCAAAGGAAAAACAAGTGGAGGAGAACATATCCAAGATAACACAAGTTAAAAAAAAGCAGGCTCAAGAGCAGCAACTGGAGAATAGTATGGACCCTCAACCATAAATGGATATACTATCAATGATTGAATATTCAACAGTCAATCGGGAGATAAATGATGTCAGGATTTATACGGATCAAGCTGTAACTAGTCCATATTTGAGAGGCCAACAAGTGGCTTCAATACAGGAGATTAAAAATGGCAACAACAATGAGGATGAGCTAAACCACATCAGCTAGAGCCCAGGAATAATAGTTCTAATTAATTCTAAGGATGATGAGCCTGATGATGGCTTCACAGTTGTCTTAAGAAAGACAAAAGTTGCTAGAGGAGGAAGAAGCAAAGACCTTTCTTATGGATTTATCAGAATCCTAAGGTCCCACTCTAACTCATCATCTATTAACAAGTCTAAATGATTAGTGTATTGATTTTGAACATTAGAGGTATCTCAAAGAAATGTGCAATAAGGAGAATAAAACAGCTAAAGAAAATTCATAACCCCTAAATGATAGTAGTGCTTGAACCTAAACAAGAGACTAGTAAAATTAAGTCTTATTACTTAAAATTTGGTTTTGGATACTATGTATCAAACCTTAATAGCAAGATATGGTGTTTATTTAAGGAGGAGAATAACTGGGAACTTGTTTCTAGCATGAATTAATGTATCAGGGTTTTAAGGATTTTTAAGAGAAAATCGGTTCTTGAATTAAATTCGTGATGATTTAATGTTAGATTTACGTTAAAAATCATTCCTATACATTTATATGATGTTAAGAAATGTTGGTTTGCATTTTTTTTAAGTTTCATGAAGAATTGAGAAAGTTGGAATGGTGGAAAAATCACAAAAACGTAAGGAAGAAGATAACTGACACTTTTCGAATCGATTCGGCCTTTGAGCAAATCGATTTGGCCTTTGGGAGAATGTAATACCCCGTATTTTTGTCTATATTTATTTTTGGGATTAATTAATTAAATGCGTATTAATTGGAAATTAATCCGGGTTATAAATACTAATGAGATGCGAATTGGTATTTGATTATGTGCATATATGATTATATATGTATTTGGTATTATAAAATTTGTCGTGAGATTTATATATGGCATTTTAGAAATTTTGTTGAGACGCGTGGGACCGCCGCGTCACGGTATAATATTTTGTTAATAAAAGTGAATTTAAAATCTATAATCCATATGGTCGTTTGGAGTGCGCCAACGCGTACGGAAGGGTCGAGATAGTCAGAAAACACTAGCCGGGGGTATAGTTTGGGTCCCGGGGTATTTTTAGGCCATACCGGTAACTTAAAGGGTATTTTGGTAATTTTACATTTTTAGGAATTAAAAGTGACGAAAATTAGAGATGTAAATCTGATGTGGATTAAACCCATTAAGCCCATTAACCAACCCATATTAACCTAGAAGGCTACGTCGGTTGTCATTTAGGTTTTCTAAGTTTCCCCAAATCAAAACCCTAGCCACCTTAAGCCACCATTGGAGAAGAGCTTGGAGAGAGAGGAATTTCTGCAGGAAACTTCATCTAATCTACACCAAACTCAGAGACAACCAAGGCAAGTGACTTTATTCCATTTAATTTCTGAGAATGTCTTTTCCATGTTAGAAAATTCGGATTTATGGTTTGTTCTTGATAAAATATGAAAACCCATGTAGTCTAGATCATAAAACTTGAGGAATTTGAGAAGGATTGCATGTAGAATAGTTTGGAGACAATTAATCTGAGGTTAATACATGTTTGGGTGAAAGAAAAACGAATTAAATTCTGGAATTTGATGTTGATATATATCTAGGGTTCATGTTCTTGATGATATTGGGGAAAAATATAAAATCTTGGGATTTAATGATGTTTAGGATGCCTTATTGCCTTAAAAGACGTTAGTTTATGACCTAAGTATGTTTTAGTATGATTAGAGGACTTAAATCATTGTTAGAACGAACTTTGGAGAAGGATTGAAGTGATAAAAATGGTGAAAAACGAGATGGGAAAAATCTGGGCCGAAACTGGTAGCTCGTTAGAAGCAGCCTCCAGGTCGTTCGAACGAACTCGTTCGAATGAGCTTCTAACGAGTTGACCAGTCGTTACTAACGAGAAGGGATCTCGTTCGATATCTCGTTCGAACGAGATATCGTTAGAAGGAACAGTTTGTTCGAACGAACTGGGATCTCGTTCGAACAGCCTCGTTCGAACGAGACTTCTAACGAGTTGACAGAAGGATCTCGTTCGAACATCCTCGTTCGAATGAAACTTCTAACGAGTTGACAGTTTGGTCCTTTTAGAACTGTTTTGACTTTTGGAGTCCCGGAAACTGGTTCAAGGGTAGAGTTAGCATTCCTTTGATGATATAGTGATAGAATTGGGACCTTTGGGCAATTATGAGAAGTAGATTATATACGAGAGTTGTATTACATGGACGGTTTGGGATGAGACGTGAGTGTCTATTACGACGTGAGAAATTATAGCGCGTATAATCACAAATCGGATTAGTATAAATTTTTATAATTATAGTTAGTACGAGAATGCGATACGTACTACGATTAAAATACGGTATTACTAAGATGTGTGTATACTTAGTATTAGTATATGGATTGTGTGTATGACATACCTACCATACTTGCTATCACGGGAGGTTGCGTTCGCTTAGGACCCTCTAATCCTTGTGTGCCTACGGGGGGATATAGACTGGTACCTCGATGAACATAGGTCATAGAAAGACTTATTGTGATATTAATAAGTCCGCTGATCATGGGAGCGTAGGTATGTGCGTGACCCATGTGATGGTGACTGTGTTCGCCTCCACTATTTGTGATTTGTGTTATCTGAACTATTCCTGAGAGATTCGGAATGTGTGATCCTTATGTACGTGATGTACCGGGATGGATAGCAGAGTATGTGTGCACCACAGCTTAGTTCGCGGGGTGCTTGTACTGTATATTTATGATATGAATAATATACATTATATTAATGGGAATCCTCATGTTAATGTTGTGAAAATATTACGGTATTGTTTCGAGATATATAATGAGTTAACTGATAGTTATATCAATGACATATTTAGTAACTGAGTTTACGTTAAACCTCTATTTAATTACGAGCGTTGTTATGTTAAATGGAACCGAGTAATATGGGTAGAACCTTTGGCAGCCTAGCTAGTTATGTTGTCAGTTAGATAGTAGTATGGGTCGATATAGATGGGTACTTACGTTAGGAGTGCACAGTTAGACGAGAGGTGAGAATATCATGCGAGTGTACGTCCTAACATGTACTTTGCATTTAATGTTTTAAATGTTTTTAAAGCCCTTCCAGGTTTTTAAAATATAACTCCACATTCGGGCTCTGACCCGTTTGCTTTTCAAATCTCTTTTTCTTTGTAAAACCATTTTAGGTGCCCAGCCACAAGGACACCAAGCATAGGATACTCATTCAGGTGACGAGCTGTAGCTGCTTGTGGAAGCTACAGGGATTTGCATGTAGACGCTTCTATCTTTTGGATTCCAGAGTCACCATCTATCAGTTGTAGGGCATGTTGCCCATTTCTTTAGAGACATCTTTTATATTTCAGTTTTCAGACTTTAGCATGTTTTATTTCAGTTTCGGTTATTTATTTCAGTTATGGGATTGTAGTGAGGAGTTTTCCTCCAGACTTTATTTACTCTATTGTGATGATTATTCGTTTTACTTCAGAATGGTGAATGGTGTTATTTATTTCTTCATTACACTTGTTGCATGTTAATCAGACTTAAATTAAATTTGGCAACTTGCTTTTTAAATACTAGGTGGTTAGAAATAATAAAATGTTTTCGACAGTGATGCTATTAACTGAGCCAACTTGGCATTTTGAATTAATTTTATAAAGGAGTAGCTACCCGGTATTTAATTAGTCGGGGTGTCACAGGTGGTATCAGAGCATCAGGTTCTAGTGTCCTTTAGGATCTGTACGGCTATTATGTTTCAGCTACGTTTTCTTTGATATAGAGCCCTATATTTTAGGACTGTTGTACTCTTATTGTGTATGCTTCGTTCTTCAGCTATTTTAAGTTTATAAACCGTGAACTTATAAACTTTGTTCTTATTTCAGATGCCTCCACGACGTGCACGACGAGTTCCCAGGAATGCAATGCCCGAACCCCAGCCCGCTCCAGTTCAGGGCATGTTGAACGCCGCTGAGGTTGCAGCTATAGTAGCTCAAGCGGTAAATGCCGCGATTGCCGTGATTCAGCAGGCACCGCCTCAGGCGCCGGTTGTCGCGCCAGCACAGGTTAATGCATTCTCGTCTGCTTGGGAGCGTGTACGAGACGCTTTTCAGAAAGCGCATCCACCAGAGTTTGCAGGTAGTTCAGACGTGGTAGTCTCGAGCCAATGGAGGAAGGACATACAGAGGCATTTGAGGATGCATGAGTGCACTGATGTTCAGAAACAGGTGCTAGCTACTTTCAAGCTAGTGGGATCTGCACTACAATGGTGGGAGTCTATTACCACCGCGGAAGAGAGGGATACCCTCACGATTCAGGAGTTCTGGGTGCGGTTCGACCGCAAGTACTTTCCGTCCGCAGTTCATACAGAGATGAGGAGGAAGCTGATGAGTTTGAAGCAAGAGGGCAAGACAGTGGCCGAGTATGAGGCCGAGTTCACTAACCTGTTGAATATCGTTCCAGACGAGATTCCAACAGAGAAGAAGAAGATTGAGAAGTTCACCGATGGGTTGAATTGGAGGATCCGTCAGCATCTGCTAGGGAACCTATCGTTGGCCACGTATTCTGATGTGGTTAACGCTGCATTATTGCACTGCCAGGACCACCGTTTTCATATGGCCGAGGGCAAGCGGTCGGGAGAGTCTAGCCATCAGGGCAGGACTGGAGGACATGGTGCCAGCGGGGCACAAACCGGTCAGGGGCTGAGACAGAATGAGCAGGGTACCCAGCAGGGGGATAATAAGAGGTTCCGATCAGGGAACTACAGGCAGGGTCAGGGAGGTTTCCGTCAGGGCCATCAGGGTCCAAACGGCCATCAGGGCCAGCAGGGACAGAATGGGAAGCAGTTTCATCAGGGCCAACAGGGCCAAGGGAGGAACGGTAACGGCCACCAGGGCCGGGGACAGCAGGGGCAGAGGGGAGGGAACTTCCCAGGGAAGTGCTTTACTTGTGGCAAGACTGGCCATAAGAAGCAGGATTGTCCTGATAGGGGCAGGGCCCCACAGCAGCAGCAGCAGCAGGGTGCTCGCCAGGAGCCACAGAGACCTATGTTTCCCGCCGCTCTTCCCGCACCGCCACAGATGGAAGCATTGCCACCCATTCCAGCAGTCCCAGCTCAGCAGGGGCAGCTACAGTATGGACGTGTCTACAACATTCACCAGGCTGCAGTTCCACAGGCACCGCCCGCGATCGAGGGTACGTTTCCTATCCATGGCACTATGGGTCGGGTATTATTTGATACGGGTGCTACACACTGCTTTATAGCTACACACTTCGCGAAAGCTTTAGGATTGTTAGCTACGGCAGAGAGCACAGTGACGTGTGTCGACTCACCATTAGGGAGTGGGTCACTTATTTTCTTTATATGCCGGGGAGTGGGGGTAGAGGTTGGTGGTTTGGTATTACCTGCGGACATGTTAGTGTTAGACATGCATGTTCACGATGTGATCATCGGTATGGATTGGTTCATAGCATATATGGCCATGATTGATTGCTTCAGCGGGAGCATTGTTTTTGCCATTCCGGGGCAGGAGATGTTTATAGTGGCGATGCCTCGCCCAGAGGGAGGATCGACCGCTCATCTGTATTACATAGAGGAGGATACCTCTAAGGAGGTTGTTATTCCTTTAGATTCGATCCCGGTTGTCAGGGAGTATTCGGATGTGTTTCAGGAGATACCAGGATTACCACCCAGTCGAGAGATAGACTTCGTTATAGATTTGCTACCGGGTACGAGACCTATAGCACGTGCACCATACCGTATGGCTCCAGCTGAGATGCGAGAGTTACGGGATCAGATAGAGCAGCTGTTAGGGCAGGGCTTTATTCGCAGGAGTACCTCACCTTGGGGCGCTCCAGTTTTGTTTGTGAAGAAGAGGGATGGTTCACTGAGATTGTGCGTGGACTACCGAGAGTTGAATAAGGTCACGATACGGAATAAGTATCCGTTGCCTCGAATCGATGACTTATTCGACCAGTTGAGAGGAGCTTCTTTCTTCTCGAAGATTGACTTGAGGTCAGGATACCATCAGTTGCGTATCAGGGAGGAGGATGTCTCGAAGACCGCATTCTTGTCGAGATATGGTTCTTACGAGTTTCGGGTTATGCCTTTCGGCTTGACCAACGCTCCAGCAGTGTTTATGGACTTGATGAACAGAGTGTTCAGGGATTTCCTAGACCAGTTTGTCATTGTCTTCATTGATGATATTCTGGTTTACTCTCAGACAGAGGAGTAGCACGCCGAGCATTTGAGGCAGGTTTTGCAGACACTTCGTCAGAACGAGTTGTATGCAAAATATGAGAAGTGCGGGTTTTGGCTGAAGGAAGTCCAGTTCTTGGTCACATTATTTCCGACCAGGGAATATCAGTTGATCCGGGAAAGGTGTCAGCGGTGAGGGAGTGGGGACAGCCCACGACACCAACGGAGATTCGTAGTTTCTTGGGTTTAGCAGGATACTACAGGAGGTTTATTCGGGGATTCTCAGAGATAGCAGGTCCTTTGACACATCTTACTCGTAAGGGTGTGCCATATATCTGGAGTGATGCCTGTCAGTTGGCATTCGATGAGTTGAAGGACAAATTGACCTCAGCACCTGTGTTAGCATTGCCGAGACCGGGAGTTGAGTATTTGGTTTACACCGATGCGTCTTTGCAAGGACTGGGAGGTGTTTTGCAGCAGGAGAGACAGGCCATAGCTTATGCTTCCCGTAAGCTTAAGCCTCATGAGAAGAATTACCCCACGCATGATTTGGAGTTGGCAGCAGTGGTATTTGCCTTACGGATTTGGAGGCACTATCTGTTAGGGGAGAAGTTTCAGCTGTTCACGGACCACAAGTCACTACAGTACCTGTTCACGCAGAAGGAATTGAATATGCGGCAGCGTAGGTGGCTTGAATTTGTGAAGGACTACCAGTTCGACATCCAGTACCACCCGGGTAAGGCTAACGTGGTAGCAGACGCGTTGAGCCGCAGGCCAGCAGATGAGGTGGCAGAGGTGTGGAAGGCTAAGTGGAAGGAATTGGGACACCAAGATGCAGTGGCCCGATCTTTCATGTCTGTGATGACCGTTACACCGCAGATTGTCACAAAGGTAGTACGGGCACAGGCTAATGACTCGTTCTGTCGGGAGCAGATAGTTCGATTGCTAGCAGAGGGAGCCGAGTCCTATACCGTTAGCTCAGACGGGGGATTGCGCTTCAATGGGAGGTTGGTAGTTCCGGAAGGGGAAGAATTATGGCACGATGTTATGGCAGAGTCGCACGACTCACGGTTCACGGTACATCCCGGAGGGGATAAAATGTACCAAGACATGAGACGACAGTATTGGTGGAGCGGTATGAAGAGAGATATCGTTGAGTTTGTCTCGAAATGCGCCACTTGTCAGCTTGTAAAAGTGGATCATCAGAGACCAGCAGGATTGCTACAGCTGTTGGAGGTTCCGGTGTGGATGTGGGAGAGCATATCCATGGATTTTATCACGGGGTTGCCTACGTCGCAGAGGGGTCACGACTCCGTTTGGGTAATTGTGGACAGGTTGTCCAAGGTCGCTCACTTCTTACCCGTAAGGACTGACTACACTACGGGACAGTATGCCCAGCTTTTCATTTCAGAGATTGTGAGACTTCACGGTGTGCCCCTGAATATTGTGTCTGACAGAGACAAGATATTTGTTTCGAGGTTTTGGGAGAGTTTCCAGGAGGGCCATGGGCACGGAATTGCGGTTGAGTACGGCTTATCATCCGCAGACCGATGGGCAGACAGAGCGCACCAACCAGATGTTGGAGGACATGCTACGCATGTGCATTATTGACTTCGGGGGTGGATGGGAGCAGTACCTTCCACTGGTGGAGTTTGCTTACAACAACTCCTATCAGTTCACTATTGGCATGGCTCCGTTTGAGGCATTGTACGGTAGGCCTTGTCGTTCCCCAGCATGTTGGTTGGAGGTGGGGGACAACAAACTACTTGGGCCGGAAGCGATTCAGGATACTTCGGCAAGGATTGAGTTGATTCGGAGTCGCATTCGGGTAGCTCAAGACAGGCAGAAGAGTTATGCTGATGCGAAGAGGTTTTTCAGGGAGTTCCAAGTGGGGGACCAGGTTTTGCTCGGGGTTTCTCCGATGAAGGGGATTATGCGATTCGGGAAGAAGGGGAAGTTGGCACCAAGGTATGTGGGGCTGTTTCCTATTATTGAGCGGATCGGACCCGTTGCGTATAGACTTGGATTACCGGAGCATTTGCATCGGATTCACGATGTGTTCCATATTTCCTCGCTGAGGAAATACCTTAGAGATAATTTGGCTCATTCTCACATTGCTGTGGAGGACATCGATCTCCAGCCGAATAGCTCCTACGAGGAGGGGCCAATTGCTATTTTGGACCGAAGCGAGAGGAAACTGCGGTCAAAGATAGTTCCGTTAGTGCGTGTTCAGTGGCGACATCACAATGTCGAGGAGTCCACATGGGAGCGCGAGGATGAGATGCGCGAGCGTTATCCAGAGCTGTTTTTAGCAGGTACTTTCTAGTTTCGAATTTCGGGACGAAATTCAGTTATTAGGGGGGAAGTATGTAATACCCCGTATTTTTGTCTATATTTATTTTTGGGATTAATTAATTAAATGCGTATTAATTGGAAATTAATCCGGGTTATAAATACTAATGAGATGCGAATTGGTATTTGATTATGTGCATATATGATTATATATGTATTTGGTATTATAAAATTTGTCGTGAGATTTATATACGGCATTTTAGAAATTTTATTGAGACGCGTGGGACCGCCGCGTCACGGTATAATATTTTGTTAATAAAAGTGAATTTAAAATCTATAATCCGTATGGTCGTTTTGAGTGCGCCAACGCGTCCGGAAGGGTCGAGATAGTCAGAAAACACTAGCCGGGGGTATAGTTTGGGTCCCGGGGTATTTTTAGGCCATATCGGTAACTTAAAGGGTATTTTGGTAATTTTACATTTTTAGGAATTAAAAGTGACGAAAATTAGAGATGTAAATATGATGTGGATTAAACCCATTAAGCCCATTAACCAACCCATATTAACCTAGAAGGCTACGTAGGTTGTCATTTAGGTTTTCTAAGTTTCCCCAAATCAAAACCCTAGCCACCTTAAGCCACCATTGGAGAAGAGCTTGGAGAGAGAGGAATTTCTGCAGAAAACTTCATCTAATCTACACCAAACTCAGAGACAACCAAGGCAAGTGACTTTATTCCATTTAATTTCTGAGAATGTCTTTTCCATGTTAGAAAATTCGGATTTATGGTTTGTTCTTGATAAAATATGAAAACCCATGTAGTCTAGATCATAAAACTTGAGGAATTTGAGAAGGATTGCATGTAGAATAGTTTGGAGACAATTAATCTGAGGTTAATACATGTTTGGGTGAAAGAAAAACGAATTAAATTCTGGAATTTGATGTTGATATATATCTAGGGTTCATGTTCTTGATGATATTGGGGAAAAATATAAAATCTTGGGATTTAATGATGTTTAGGATGCCTTATTGCCTTAAAAGACGTTAGTTTATGACCTAAGTATGTTTTAGTATGATTAGAGGACTTAAATCATTGTTAGAACGAACTTTGGAGAAGGATTGAAGTGATAAAAATGGTGAAAAACGAGATGGGAAAAATCTGGGCCGAAACTGGTAGCTCGTTAGAAGCAGCCCCCAGGTCGTTCGAACGAACTCGTTCGAACGAGCTTCTAACGAGTTGACCAGTCGTTACTAACGAGAAGGGATCTCGTTCGATATCTCGTTCGAACGAGATATCGTTAGAAGGAACAGTTCGTTCGAACGAACTGGGATCTCGTTCGAACAACCTCGTTCGAACGAGACTTCTAACGAGTTGACAGAAGGATCTCGTTCGAACATCCTCGTTCGAACGAAACTTCTAACGAGTTGACAGTTTGGTCCTTTTAGAACTGTTTTGACTTTTGGAGTCCCGGAAACTGGTTCAAGGGTAGAGTTAGCATTCCTTTGATGATATAGTGATAGAATTGGGACCTTTGGGCAATTATGAGAAGTAGATTATATACGAGAGTTGTATTACATGGACGGTTTGGGATGAGACGTGAGTGTCTATTACGACGTGAGAAATTATAGTGCGTATAATCACAAATCGAATTAGTATAAATTTTTATAATTATAGTTAGTACGAGAATGCGATACGTACTACGATTAAAATACGGTATTACTAAGATGTGTGTATACTTAGTATTAGTATATGGATTGTGTGTATGACATACCTACCATACTTGCTATCACGGGATGTTGCGTTCGCTTAGGACCCTCTAATCCTTGTGTGCCTACGGGGGGGATATAGACTGGTACCTCGATGAACATAGGTCATAGAAAGACTTATTGTGATATTAATAAGTCCGCTGATCATGGGAGCGTAGGTATGTGCGTGACCCATGTGATGGTGACTGTGTTCGCCTCCACTATTTGTGATTTGTGTTATCTGAACTATTCCTGAGAGATTCGGAATGTGTGATCCTTATGTACGTGATGTACCGGGATGGATAGCAGAGTATGTGTGCACCACAGCTTAGTTCGCGGGGTGCTTGTACTGTATATTTATGATATGAATAATATACATTATATTAATGGGAATCCTCATGTTATTGTTGTGAAAATATTACGGTATTGTTTCGAGATATATAATGAGTTAACTGATAGTTATATCAATGACATATTTAGTAACTGAGTTTACGTTAAACCTCTATTTAATTACGAGCGTTGTTATGTTAAATGGAACCGAGTAATATGGGTAGAGCCTTTGGCAGCCTAGCTAGTTATGTTGTCAGTTAGATAGTAGTATGGGTCGATATAGATGGGTACTTACATTAGGAGTGCACAGTTAGACGAGAGGTGAGAATATCATGCGAGTGTACGTCCTAACATGTACTTTGCATTTAATGTTTTAAATGTTTTTAAAGCACTTGCAGGTTTTTAAAATATAACTCCACATTCGGGCTCTGACCCGTTTGCTTTTCAAATCTCTTTTTCTTTGTAAAACCATTTTAGGTGCCCAGCCACAAGGATACCAAGCATAGGATACTCATTCAGGTGACGAGCTGTAGCTGCTTGTGGAAGCTACAGGGATTTTCATGTAGACGCTTCTATCTTTTGGATTCCAGAGTCACCATCTATCAGTTGTAGGGCATGTTGCCCATTTCTTTAGAGACATCTTTTATATTTCAGTTTTCAGACTTTAGCATGTTTTATTTCAGTTTCGGTTATTTATTTCAGTTATGGGATTGTAGTGAGGAGTTTTCCTCCAGACTTTATTTACTCTATTGTGATGATTATTCGTTTTACTTCAGAATGGTGAATGGTGTTATTTATTTCTTCATTACACTTGTTGCATGTTAATCAGACTTAAATTAAAATTTGGCAACTTGCTTTTTAAATACTAGGTGGTTAGAAATAATAAAATGTTTTCGACAGTGATGCTATTAACTGAGCCAACTTGGCATTTTGAATTAATTTTATAAAGGAGTAGCTACCCGGTATTTAATTAGTCGGGGTGTCACAGAGAATCGATTCGGAGTCCCAGATTGTGGAAGTTTTCCCTTTTTAAGCCTAGAACTTGTGTAAACTTCTCAGGGGGACCTTTGGGATGCCTTCAAATTATAGTGATGGATATAATAATCACCAGTAGGCCAGTTGTAAGGTTGGGGCATAGTCATAAGTGAGGAGAATTAAGGCGAAGGTTAATCGTCTATAAGTTGCAATGTGAGTGAATTTGGGAGAATGAGAACGGATCACGGTGAGATGAGGGAACCTATGGTTTTGACCAGTAGTGTAGGAGTGTATTAGCTACTGGTATTTAATTAATGGGTAACTAGGGCCCTTCGGGTAGAGAACAATATTCGAGAAAATACGATAGAGGGGTATATTCGTTTATTGATTAGTACGTTGAGTATTCGAGAGACATATTACGTAGGGGTTATATTATAGGTTGAGTGTATATCTATATGAATTATATTTATATGTTGAGTGTATACATATACGGATTATTTTTATAGGTGGAATGTATACCTAAAAAGATTATATTTATTGGTTGTGTGCATGCCTATATGTGACATATGGATTAGGTTGTGTATATTCCTATTATGTGCTTTCTTATGTGTGAACATACCTACGCTGCCTGCTATCAGGAGGTTTCGGTGCAGAGGGTGATCCCACCATGAAGATTCTAGTGAGGTATGAATTTGTGCCTCGAAACATAGAACTTAGGGTGCCTCACTATGTGTGTGTATTCGTGGGACTGGCAAGTCATTTGGGTACGTTAGGTATGTTCATATCGATCCCAAAGGCTTAGAACAATGTTCACCTCCAATATGAGTTAGTTTGATTTTGAGTTCGAGGAGACATGCTGAACTACTAGTCATTGGTTTGGTACGTGAGGTACATGAACTTGATAGCATGGTATGCCGCATCACAAACGGCCATTCCGGAGATGCTAGTTGTGTGCATATACACACACACACACAGACACACACACACACACGTATGTGTGTGTGTGTGTGTGTGTGTGATTATCTTACTTGCGTATAATGTAAGAGGGATAGATTGTAACACCCTATGTTTTTATTATTTAATTTAATTAATTAATTGGAATATTCGAGAAAAATAAATTTTTGTATCTAATAATTTTTATTGGTTAAATATGTTGGTTATGATTTTAGAAGAATAAAACTTCAAGCGGAATCGAAATTTAAAATGAAGTTTTTATGAGATTTTTAAGTTTAGCCTTAAAAAAAACATTTGTCACGAAGGATAATGGCAGTGGCCGCATACCTGTTCGATCGATCGATCGGCCTAGGGAGTCGATCGATCGACGATGCCAGATTTGAGGCAGTTCGGTGATTTCATTTGTAGTGTTAGAGTGGGATTATGATTCCTAATCACTATATAACCTTAATAATCCCTAGGGGAACTTCTCATAATCACTTTTTCTCAAGTTTTTCACCAGAAAACACTTCCAAATATTTTTCCTCTCAACCATAATCATCAACCTCCAATAAAAACATGTTTTTGTCACAAGTTTTATGAGGCTTAATTGGGGCTTAATCAAGATCAAAAACACTTCTTTGCTAATTTTTCGAGAGGAATCCAGATTTCTAATCATATTTTCAACACAATCTTCACAAGCATGAATACTCTATTCTTTTCCTTTAGTATTATGCATTTTAAGTGTCGCCTAAACACTTAATTACATGTCTTCGTAAAAATAATTAGTAACTTGATTAGAAAAAGTGGACACTAACTAAGGGGCTGTTTTTATAAAATCTTTTAATCTGAATAATATTCATAACCCTTTTGGGTACGTAGGATTCATGAGTGATTTTGGATTTTATTGGTGTAGGTTGCATGTAGAAAAAGCCTAATTTTAAAATAAATAATTTTTGGGTGCATATAACTCGCATAATTTATGTAGCGATAATGAAATTGAAATTTTGTTGTAATAACGATGAAATAGCGGTATATTTAAGTTAAATAATTAAATGGGATTAATCAAGTATTTTGTCTTTATGACTATTAAATTGAGATTAAATGGATTGGACTATCATGCGTAGTTTGGAACATTGATTTATTATGCATATTTGGTGTGACTTGTTGGTATTATTAAATATCATTATGACGACGGATTGTTGGGTATTATTGCTCTCCCTATATTTTAAAATGCCTTCTAGATATGGGACTAGTGAGGGTAGATTATCACGTTTTTATCATCTTGAGGATGGGCTGATTTTTGGTACTTTTTCATCGTTACGCTAGCCTAGGCATGAGACTAGGTCAAAGTTTAGGATATAAATTCTTCCTATACATAGGGTAGGACGTAATAATAACTTGGGGACCCTTAGTTATGGGACTAAGGGGTATTTTGAGGATCTCACATCGATTAAAAGGGTGGGGTGATTATAAATTGAGAAATTGATAATTAATGCCTAAGATAAAAACAGGTATTAAAATTTGTGGCGACATAATGTGTCGGGGCCAACAGTTTAAACTGGTTAGAGGATGATTTATATCGTGTCGTGTGTGAAACCTTGTCATGTGTCGGGGCCGACAGTTTGAACGGGTCAGAGGATGATTGACAAGGGAAAGTGTGATACTTTAATAAAAAAAGTGAGAACAATAAAGTTAGTTAATTTAATTAAATTAACATCGTGGTACTTGGGAATTTAAAATTATATTGGTGTGCCTTTATAAATGGGGATTTCTGCGAGTAGTTAGTAATTTATATTTATCGCGTTTAATCATCCCATTTAATTTAAAATATTCTATTGTGATGTTTATTGCGTATAATGCTACTGTCTGGATTCAAGGATCCTATTTGAGGGGAGTAGTGTGTACTCTTGCTCGGGGCTTTGGCTCTGACCCATGCGTTGACTAATCTTTTTCATGATTAGAATTGGAGAAGCTGCATAAGTTTATCGGAGTTATCATTTGGAGGTGCAGCTGGAGTTATTTATTTTATGGCATAGTTTAGTTTGACTTTCTTTTCCAGTCGTATTTAATTATGAGACTTCATTGGAGTTTTATTGGGCCATTCGGTTCCAAAGTTGTTTAGAGGATTTATGTTGGATTATTCAGATCTTTATTATTCAGATTTTATTTAATCATTTTTGGAGATTAGATTTATTCGGAGTTAGCATGTGATGGATCTTTTATCGCTTAGTTGTTTATGATCATTTGAGATTGATTAAATTATTTATCTCATGGACTGATTATCTATGTCTCATATCTGTCTCATGTTAAGAATGGTATATATTTAGTTCACGCCCAACATAGTCCGACGGCGGTGGTTGGCCACTCCGTCTGTCGGATTTTGTGAGGTGTGACATAGATAGTGTATATCTAAAAGTGATTTAATAATGAGATAATCTACTTAGTATGTGATAGTAGTAAAGATTAGATAGCGTATATCTAAAGACGAATTTAGTATAGTAACTTAATGAAATGGTTTAATGATGACATACGTAAAAATGTTATTTATGGTTAAATAATAACATACGGGTAATGTTAATTATTAGTGTTGTGGTAACGTATTGTATGGAAATTACAGGGGAGTTAAAGAGAAATTTAACTAAGGACTTAATGATAATTAAGGGTGTACTGTAGCGTACTGTATGGGTGGTATGGGAGAGCTAAACCAATCATGGTTAGTTAGTTATTAATGACACCTAGTTGGGTTGGGTAGCATAACTAGGTATATGACGTTAGGCGTGCACATTAGTTAAGAGGTGAAGAACTCAAGGGAGTGTACGTTGAACTAACATGAGTAACCAATAACTACTTTCAAACTACGATCTAAATACTTGCTAAATATTTTTAAAATTTTTTCTTAGGATGTGACCCATTTGCAAATATTTTCAAAACCTTTTAGGTGTCCAGCCATAGGGACGCCAAGCTTGATGATCTGTTCTAGGGATGCATAGCTGCGGCACTTGTGGATGCTTGTAGGATTTGTATTAGACGCTTCACTTACTTCATTCCTAGAGTAGGATACAATTCAGTTATTTCTTTTATTTCAGTTCAGACTGTGTACTCGGGTTTATATTTGTCTGTTGGACTTTATTTTAGACCTTGGAACCGATGGTTTACTCTGTATTATTTATTCAGTTATTCATATTGTTGATTGATTCATACTATTATTGCGTGGATGGTTTGGTAGTTGTATTTATTTTTGCATGTTGTTGTTTAATTAAAGATAAAATTTGGCACCGGTTTACTTAAAATGTAGGTGCTTAGTAATTTAAAAAGTTTTCGACAGTGATGCTGAGAATGAACCAAATGAGATTCCTGTTTTATTTTTATGAAGGACTGATCACTCGGCATTTAAATAGGCAGGGTGTCACACACTACCCTTTAATCTGTGAAACAAAAAACCATATTCCAATTATAACCCCAATCTAGCAACTCCATTACCACAAGCCAAACGCAAGTATGCCCAACCCCGACAGCCACCTGACCAAATCCAGCTAGCTCCTTAACCCGATCCTATAGCCGCCATACCAAAAACTTGCTACCCCATTGGTTACAAACCCGACCCCCTTGGTGACCCATACTCGAAACCCATCCATACTCGAGTTCAACATCACCCTCAAACCCATTAATCATCTACATTCCCAAACCCACTTCAAATTCTTTTAACCCGATTCTAGCTGCCAAGTCCCCAACCCAAACATAAAAATAAAATCCAAAAATAAAATAAAACCCCACATGCGTTTTAACCCTCATGTTCCTTTAATCCCAAAATACTCTCAATTCCCCCATAATCTCATTACCCTCATTAAATCCATATGCACATTTGTGCAATCCCCTTGATACCTTTATCACCTCACACCTCTCATGCACCATTAAATCCTAATATTTCCCCTAGCCACATGCATCTCCTATAAGAGAAATTAAAGACACATTTGGGAGTAAGATAGAGAATACCTAGAAGAAGCTAGTAGAGAGAAATTTTAGTTTAGTTTTTTTTTTTTTTACTTTAGAGAAAAAATTAATTGAGTGTTGTAATTAAATTTGAGAGATTATAAGTTCATTTCAATTGAAGACAATTTTGGGTTTGATCTATTCCTCTCTAATTCATCTTGTTCAATCCTTGCATGTTTTTATTTGTTTATATTATGTATTGGATGATGATTATGGAGGGCTAGTCTCCCATTCAAGGGTTGAATTGAATCCCCCATGAATCCAATTGATTTTTTTTGTTAATTTTAATTCTGCTTGATTTCCTTTGATTAGCAAATTTAATCCTTACTTGTATTTTTACATTGAGAAATGAAAAATCATCCTTGAGAAAGGATTGAAAATTGTGTTATCATTTTATCATTTAATTCAAACTAGAGACAGGCTTATCAAATTGATTAAAATCTTAATTTAATTTTCTTCTACTCTTGTTTTTATTTTGTCTAATTAAAATTTGTTGGGTGAATCGATCCTAGCAGGTAATTCATTTAATTCATTTTAATTCCTTTTTGAGTAGTGTTGTGGGAATTGAAAGTACTTTTCTAAAAGAATATTTAATTAATTCATTAGTGTAATGAGAATTACTTTTTAATTAAATGAATATTTTGGAAATCAAATCAAACTAAGATCGTGCAAATTAGATTTAATTGTGTGAAATGGGGGTGAATTTACATCCCTTGATCTTTCTCTCTCATTTAGTTATATTTCAGTCACTTTCATCACATTTTTTTAGTTATCCATTAAACTTTTATTCTACTTTAGTTAATTTCTTTCACTTAGTTTAATTAATTCACCACCATCCCATGAAAATTGTTATAATATAAAAAAAATCATTAAAAAAATTAAAAAAAATAAAAAGCAAAAAAAATTAGAAAATCAAAGAAAGAAAATAACCAGAAACTTGAATTATATCTCTTTTCTTGTGTTTCACTCCATTAAGGTGGATTAACATCCTTACTTACCTCTATACGAGTTTGTTATAATTTGTAGGTATTCAAGAATTTTGATTACCTTAACTTCAATAATGACATTTACACACAAAAAAGCCTTGTTATCACGCATCATAATGTCGACGAATCGATCTGGGAGCGTAGGGATGAATTTGGAAAAAGTATCCCGAGATCTTCATGGCAGGTACATTCAAATTTTGGGGACAAAATTTCTGTATTAGGTAAAGAATGTAATACCCTGTACTTTTGGGAGCATTCTATTCCACGTGTGCATTTTATATAGGAAATTAAATTGGCTTTGATAAATATTAATTAGTGAGTTTTGGGATTAAGATTTATGATTAAAATTATTTACTTGCATATAATAAGTAAATAGAGATTTGGAAATTATAATATTATATTTTAAAGAGGGAAAATGATGGAGTATTATATTATGTCTTTAGAGAGTTAAAACGACGGATTTAAATGGTTTAAGGGCGACGCGTACCGTATGCACGTGTCAGGCTTGGTTAATAAAATGGTTGAATATTTTAAGTTTGGTAACTCAAATGGCCTTTTGAGTGTGTCAGTGATTCAAAATGGATCGAAATAGTCCATAATAGGTACCCAGGGATTAGAGTTGAGTTATGAGGGTTTTTTAGACATAGAATGGCCTGTGTAGGAACATGATCATCTTTTTACCCTTAGGTATTAACCCAAATACGATATTAGGGTTTTATAATTAGGTATTAGTGGGTTAGGGGGTGGATAGCAACTTCCTTTAACCCTGGTTTAGTTTGGAATAAGGGAGAGAACAAAAGAGAAGAGAGAAAATGAGAAGAAGAAGAAGAAGGAGAAGAAGAAGGCTTGGAGGAGAGAGAAGCAATTTTCGAAAAGTGAATCATCAAGAACGCATCAAGCTTCGATATAAATCCATCAAGCAAAGTGGTTACTTGCTTTAACTTTGCATTTCTGCAGTTTATTATGTTCATCGTTAACAATAATAAAATCTGAGAATTGAGAATGTTAATCATGGGGTTAACTAAGAAGATTAATTTATGATTTAACACACTAATGTGATTGAGGATTAATATGAACGATTTTTAATGATTAAATATGGGAGTATTAAATGAAAGGGATGAAGTTTTATGGGTGTTTTGGAATAATGGGTTAAACACTTGATTGATTTTTGAATGTGTGAATCAAATCAATAATTAAGAATACTTGGGAATAAATGTTGGATTCGGGTTTAGATCAGGTTTAAAATACATCTGGAATGACTATATATTTGTTTGGGATCTTAATTAGTCGTTTTGGGAGGTTTGGGACCTCCATTGACGGGTTTGGGAGGTGAAAACTTGAGGTTGAAGACGATGGGCAGCCCAGCAAATCGTACCAGCTTGTTGGGGGAGCAAATTGGTTCGCTTGACCGAATCGATTCGGTCTACCAAGCGAACTGATTTGGTTTGCCGACATGTCTTGATTTTTATTTTTCATTCTTTTGACTCGTTTGTGTTGGATAAATGGGCATATAAGTTTCCACAATAGATTGAGATTTCCTTGCAACATTATTAGGGGGGGTTGGTTGGTGTTTGAAGCCAACTATTAGCTAGATTCGAGTGAAACGAATCAGTAACAAGTGAGTGAACAATTAATTTGGAAATTAGGAAGTCGGTTCGGACTTCGGGATTGGTAGACTAGTACGCTATGGAATTTCCGTACGTAGTCAGTGTTAGATATATATATATATAAGTGTTAGTATATATATATGTGTGATTGTTGTTTATCAATTTGAAACATACTTACTCGGAATTGCTATCGTTAGGAGGGTGTGTATAGTGGGTAATCCAACCTGGCGTTGACCAACAAGTGTTGAGTTTGTTGCCCAGATTATACTCAAGACGGGGGGTGAATTGAGTTTAGCAAATTTTTTAGGTCAAACTAATATTTGAAAAAAATATTTAGTTTACAACACCTTATCAATTCTCAGATTAGTAAATCTTTCAAAGATTAAAATCAAGAATATCAATAAATGCAACCAATTAATTTAAACAAGCTAAAAGGCAGATTTTAACACTCCACAAATATTAAATTAATTTTTATATTTAATATAAATTAATATTATAAAATTAATTAATTATTTCAAAAATAATTATTTTAATCTTAAAATAAATTTACCAATTTTCGAAATTAATATATTTGCAAATTTAAGTGCTGAAAAATATAAATTAAAAGCAAGCACAAATAAATAAGCAAATAAAGTGCAGAAAGATAAATAACACCGAATATAACATGGTTCAGCCAAAACCCAGCCTACGTCCACGCGCCTAGAGCTTTCGACTCCCTCGCGCTTCACTAATCATGATCCACTTGACGATAGGATCAAACCACCATATACAACCATTTGCAAGCTGAAAACCGAGTTTCAAACATCGTGGTCCAATTTGCAGGTAGGAACCAATCACCGGTACAACAACTGTAGCTAAAACCGAGCTACTGAATACAACCCAAGCTTCTAACAAAGCTTCAAAGAAATATGATTTTTGTAATACAATTTAGAATGATGAAACTCCGTAAAATACAATTTGCAATATGAGTTTCTTCTTCTTTAGTGAGACTTCAATAATTGATGTTGATGTAGGCTCAAGTCTTCTTCTTCAATGATTAAGCAGAATGTAAAAATTAATTGCTCTCTTAAATGATGTAGTAGCTGAATAATAAATTCAAATGCTCTCAATAAATTCTCTAGCTTTTTCTCATAGTCTAATTCTTTTGTCTTGAATGCAGCTCTCTAAATGCTTAAGTAGTAACTTCAAAAACTAGATGTTAGACACATGCTCGTGTGCATTAAATGCTCTGATTTTGCTAAGATGGAACAACTTGAAAAATGATCTGCAAATCTTCATTTGTCTTCTCAATAAAATATTGTTGTTGAAGAATGGAAATGAGTGGCCCTCAAAATATAGGACTGGATGTAGGTTCCTAAAATATCTTAAAATAAGTTCCTGCAAAATATTAGTCCAATAATAGAAAGATGGAGCCAAACTGATATAAGAGATGTTAGTCATTTGACATGTAAAAATATATTTCTCTGTAAAGAGTGTACTGTCAAAGATGAAATATGAACTTATAAAAGATATATGTTATGGAGCATATTTGGGAATAGTCTCTTTCAAAAATAGACTTAAAAAAATAAGAGATAATAAGTCTTTGCGTGTTAACAGAATAATATTTAAAGTCTCTCCAAAGGTAATGCGAATAGTGATTTCTGAAGCTGCATACTTCGAGGCAATTAGAACAGTCCACTGCGAAGGGATTAGCTTTTTAATAAAATATTCTCAGGGCAGTTAAACTAAAGGAAGTATGTGATAAAATATTTTAAAACAAATGAAACTAAATATAATATCAACAGGTGCACAAGGTAACTCTCTTCTTATACATCTGGGATGACAAGACTACTAAACTGTATG
The DNA here is from genome assembly GCA_949130495.1 of Sambucus nigra. Lineage (NCBI taxonomy): Eukaryota > Viridiplantae > Streptophyta > Magnoliopsida > Dipsacales > Adoxaceae > Sambucus > Sambucus nigra. The sequence continues at coordinate 510,325,169 of OX422214.1, forward strand.
TATACATGCATACAGACCTCTGCTTAATGGTAGATTGACTGACCATTTAAAAGATATTATATAGCTTTATACAAAAGATAGTTGTTACATGTAATATTTCAAAGCTAGAATAGTTAAAGTAATGCAGGCGTGTAATCTTAACAAGAGTTGAAAAGATTGGTGTGAGGTCCAAGGGGTAAATCAAATCCCTATAGCTATATATGAATGTATATATGTATATAGGAATATTTAGGTAAATGATAAAAGCGGTGTTTTATCGTTTAAATATTATAAATATAAATGAAAAGTGACAGTCGCATGGCCCTGGCAATCAGTCCAAAAGATTGGACTAGGCATGTAATTTGAGCTGGACAAGCCAGAAGATCACCCGTTTGGCCCGCTATTTTTGGGCCGAGCTTTATTTGAATTTGATTCGGGCCGAGCTTGAGCTAAAATTTCAAGCCCGAATGAATTTTGGGTCGAGCTTGAGCCAAACTTTTCCAAGCCCAAATTCGAACTTTGAATATATACATATATAAATAAATGATTTTATATAATATAACATATTTATGTTAACTAATTTTATATGTATGAAATTGAGTTAGTCCTTATAGGTTTTCATTCATACTTCCCTTGTTTCATGGAAACACAAAGAAAAAACACTAGTTCAAACTATTTTTAACAAAAAATTGAAATCAGGCCTGCCCAAAATTGGGCCCGAAGCCCGAAATATTTATGAGCCCCTAGAAAAGTTTAGTCCGGGTAGAGTTCGAGTTTGAGTTTGGATAATGTAGTTCAAGACGAGCCTGAGCAACATCAAACCCATCTCACCCAGCCCGATTTACAGCCCTAGATGGGACTGAGAAGTACGTGAGAATGCGGTGATTTTCTTAAAAAGCTTAGATATCAATTTGTAAACTTGTGCAGTGCAACGAAAAATTTCAAGTGTTTTGAAATCGATTTAATTGTATGAAAAATCAACCAAATTCAATTAATCCCATATTTTAGTTAAACCCGAAATCATGCATCTAAGTGATTTGAAATCATTAAATTAGGAAGTATGCAAAGGAAGCCAATTTTCAGGAAAAAAAATCCCCGAAGGGCAAAAAAACCTTTATTTCACTATGTAAAATAATACGAAACTTAGAGGTAACCGCAAAAAATCCACATACACCGCAGCGTAGAGTCAACAATGAATCAACCACATAATATCCACACGAACACGCAATCCAAATCAACCCAGGAACACTCGCAAGCACTCCCTATTGACACGCAGTCATGTCAGCCCAGTACCTCCCTCAAGTGACACCTAAATCAGCAGTGGAGATCCTCTCTACAAGAGAAAACTTCAACAAGATTGTATCTTGGGTTACAAAAAAATTCACATAAATATTGGGATGTTTTGTGAATTGAAAACAAGGATTAAAACCTTAAAAGAGAAGACAAAACATTTCTGCAGTTTGCAGTTTTTCGTACTATGTAAAACTCAGGTCTCCTCAAGAAACAAACTCGTTTAATGAGCTATTTATAAAAATATTAAGGCGGCGTGTCTCTCCAACGAAATAGAATGTCGTTCGAATGAGAAAGAGATGTCGTTTAAACGGCTACGCACAACAGCTTCACGTAAGATAAGGTTGTCACTCGAATGAAAAAATGCGAAAAAATAAAATTATTTTTTATTTCAAAAAATCGTCTTTAAATCTTGAAAAAATTATTTAAACGAAAAACAACACCTAAACACTTAGAAAATATTTTAGAAACATTTTCAAACACTTAGAGAAAAATATCCCAACACTTTTAAGTAAACCCTAAAGGGACTTAAATTTGTTCTCACCGAAATTAACCTTGCAGCGGCTTGAATGTTGAAGAACCTTGATGTATGAATGTTTTTGAATAATTCTTTTATGATTTGTAGCGGTATATGACATATACTATTGTAAACTAGGACTCATAAAATATGTCCTTACAAATTCCCCCATATGTCTATGCCGGTATAAAATAAAAAATTTGAATTATTTAAACATAAATGCCTATACAAATCTAATACCCTCCCAGGAACCCAAAACTAAAAAGGTACTAAAGATGTAGGTCTCAAAACTTTTCTTAAGAATCTTCATCTTCAAACTTTAAAGCTTTTCTCATCAGGGTGTGCAATCCAATAATCAACAAACTTTGTACCTACACACATGAGACAAAGAAAACACCTTCGTGATGCATCGAGTTTGAAATCTAATAGGAATCTATCAATTTATAAACAAATCTCCCCTCTAATGCAAAAACTCCCCCATAATATCATAATTCGTTCTCCCCCTTTTTATTTATCCGAAATAGACAAGTAACTGAATAAACAAATATAAACATGGAGTTGTCACGACATATATGCATAGCAAATATGAATCAAACTACGCTCATGAAAATAGTAACTCAAAAGCTTCCACAAGCTATTTTTGATTTTTCAATTTTTCATAAAAACATGCAAAAATAATTTTACAAAAATCACATACCATGATTTTACACTAAGACAATCAGATCATGGAAACAGAATGAATGGGTGTGAAAATATTCGATAGGCAAATCCAAGAAATCAAATATAACATATGTGCACGATGAATATGTGTACTCCTAACGAATGAATCTTAAAATCGTCCTTGGGTGTAAAAAGTATTGAATTTAAATGACATTGACTCAATCCATCAACACATCAAAGTCAAGAATTATTCCCACACCAATAACGTCTAAAACTGTGAATGCTTTTTTCATGACGCTGTCACGATGGGCAAACCTGTTTTTTATTACTTTTCATCCAAACTCCCTCTGAAATAATAATCATTTATTTTTCTTTTGAGGTGGCCTCTTTTTGGCATATTTATCTTTTTATTGCCTTTTATTTTTTTCGGGGCTCTTTTAAAACGGTGGCTTTTACGACGAGTTAATTTTATACTCTCGTATCCCTTTCCCGTGATTCACTCACCATATTTTGTTACAATTAAATTCCTCACGGTAAATGTTTTTACATGCACTACTTCCATTGTCAAGTTTTATCGCATATGGTTCATCTAACTACATGCTATTTCTAACCAAATATGCAATTAATCAATTTTTTTTCTCTTAGATTATTCATCTTTGAACATGTACAATTTTTTTTATAACAAGTACAAATATACTGCTGGGCAATGACAGTGGACAAACTGCCCATCAGATTTCTTTTTAAATTATGGCCAGATTTGTCACGGTCATTGACCGTGACAAAGTTTTAAAGGCTGTCACGAGTTTGTCACGGTCAAAGACCGTGACAAAACTTGTCAAGGTCAAAGACCATGACAGGACCGTGACAAGTCTACTGAACTTGTCACGGTCAATGACCGTGACAAGTCCGTGACAAAAAAAGTTTTCACCCCCAGAAATGTCACGGTCAATGACCGTAACAATCCGACAGATTTGGTGTAGTGTTTCCTCTAGGTGTTGTTTAGTACAATTAGTTTATTTCACTCACTGTAGGTATATTGATGATTTGGGCTACAATTACTTTAATTAAAAATTTATATTTTAATCATTTAACATGAATATGCACAATGGCCTCCGAAGATTGATGGCAAGAAGATGGTGACCATGTACAGAACACGCTGACCATGTCTAAGTGTTTTGGTTTATGTTTATGTGTTTTGTGAAGTGTCCATTGGTGGTGGTGTAAGTCATTTAGGGGTCCATATTTCTATATATCTATTAGTCCCACTTAGTGTGTCCTTCACTCAATATAATTTTTCTTTATTTATCTGGGTTTGAAGCTCTTACAAGATGCAGTGTTCAATACACAGGTCATACAATGTTAATACAGTGTTCAATATAGTATTCAATATATAGATCATACAATGTTGATTTTTTTCCTTTGTTAATAACATGATATCATCTGTTATATTATTCTATTCCATTTAATTAAGTCAATTTCTGAATTTAAGGTATGGAAATGAAAGGTAAGATACACTTCAACACTGTTCTTTGGAGTGATGGATTATATAAATTTCAATACATTCAAAATTACTGATTAAAATTCATATTGGAAACCATATTATCGCAATTTCTACACTATTCTTATGATCTCAGATTAGCATTTGTGTTTTAATATGGAATTACTTTTAGCAAAGAATTCAGTCAGTTGAGACAAACTAAGTAGTTTGGTCCTTGAAATATTTCTATTTCTTTTTAAATAAATGTAATGAAAGTGATTCTCTCTCACGTTATGTTTTATTCCCATACACATCAGTTATGCTTTATTCATGCTACGTGATGGTGTGTATGTTACGAACATCCATAAGAATTGACATCGCTGATTTTTGTCACATTATGCATTATTGTGAAGCATATTTTTTTATATAAATAAAATAATTGTGAAGCTTAACGACTAATGAATTATTTTATTTTTATTTTATCTTCCATAAGAATTTTTTAACTGGCTCTCCTACTACCTTATTAACATCCACAGTATGGACAGGTAGGTTCCTAAACTCTGGTTCAATATCATTTGGAAGATGTGAATCAGAGTCCTTATCACTGGAAATAAGATCATTATTTTCACATAATTAGTATCTTGAAAAGATTGAGAAACACTCGAAACCAAGTTCAGTGATTGAAAAGGCAGCTCATTTTGAGGCTCATTTTATAAAGAAGGCCCTCCTGAGACAGAGTACATATCAATACCATAATAGAACTGAACGCCAGACCATTGAAAATGGAAACCCACAAAACAATGATTATATAAACGATTTTGAGACTGATAGCCGAGTATCAATGTAGGTGTGGCGGTTGCATTGCTATTTGTTTACATATCAGTACTATTTTTTTCCCAGTACAATGTAGGTGTGGCAGCTGATAGCTGGCTAGCATTTATATATCGACTTATGATCCTGGGAGGTGGTAGTCTTAACGAAACAGAATGTATGATGGGAACAACGCTTGCATTGATTGACATGTACTAAGGCGCATTAGATGCACCCAAAAGTGGGAAAAGGTTAGGTTTTCAACTTATATCATCATAATTATAAACTAACTATTCGAGATGCATGTATATAAATTTATATTAGTTTAGTGGTAGCCACATTTTCTTACCTATCTTACAGTCTAACTAAACTATTTCAAATCTCATTCTTATAACTTTGGTTTTATTACGATTTCATGGCTCATGTTGTGATATACTTGATCCATCTCAAATTAAGAGCTGTTGAAAGTCAAACATTTATAATAAATGCTAACGTTTGTGTAATCAGTGGTTAAGATAACTTATTTAAGTCCATATTAGATTTAATAGTGATTATAAAGTATGTGAGGTAGTTGTAACAACTCCTATTTCCTCACATAAAGGCTGTCCAGTCATGATACGCCGAAGATAGGGTTTGCTTTTCAATCAATACCATCCTTAGCACAAATGTGTATATAAATAATTTATAAATTAAAGCCCCAGTTTGAAAAGTCACAAACACAACCATAATGAACAAGTAGATCCAAACCACCAACAATAATATAAATATCCAACTAGAGTAACATAAATCTCCACCAACATAAAGTAAAAGGTTAGAGCTTATGCCCTTACAAATGTTCCAAATGAATAAATAGCTAAGCTAAGAAGCACTTATGTTAGAAACAACTGAGCTGAAACTGGAGATCAAATGAGACTGCAAGACTGCTATAGCACAATTCAGCTATCACTATCTAGGAGCACCTAGGGATAAAAACATTTAAAATTGAGTTAGAGCCCGAGGTGTATAAGAATTAACTTGAATAATATATGAATGCAATAATACAGTCAATGCACAATAAGTAATCCTCCTTCGTCACTCACATACATATAACACCTCACCCCCCATCTAAGTGTGATATTATTCGCACCCCCAATACGTCCAAATAGTGAATTGTGACATCACCTCAAATTATATAATGATTGTATCAATAATTAATTAATTAATGTAATTCCTACATTTAAATTATCAACTTACATTTATTCCAATTTCATCAGTCTTAAGTATAAGGCATAAATATCCATTATGCATTATAGGGTCAAGAATAATATTTATTGTCCACATCCTTAGACAATTTAATTTATTTTAGTAGTATCCGGGTAATTAATAATATATGTCCTTCCATATATTTGACACACAAGGGCATCTACCGTTGGTGTCTAATTCGTGCTCTATCTGCAAGTCCGGAGGAATCCCTCATCCTAAGTGGACAACACAAACACATACAAATTGGGGTGGTCCCTACGCAGGACATCTGTACATGGCCCATACCCAGCGGTGATACAGGAACGGTCAGCTCCAATCTTACCTCTCGTGGGTGGAGCCTCCACGTAGTACCTATACGACCTACACATCGTCAAGCCCACCTGTGTCGACGTGTGGTACGCGGTCTGACCGCGTGAACCCCCGAGCCGATAGGACGGTCCACTGGTATATCCACACACAAATATATATAATAGTACATATTATTATCCCATATCATACGTAAAGGTAATTACTCTATAATTACCATAAAAAACCAATCCAAAGTCCATAAAATTTTTTCAATTATTAATAATTTATCGTCTATTAGATTATTAATTCCATTTTCAAAAATAATTACTTAACCATCCAGTTTATTGTAATTATTATTAATGAAAGTGTGGGTGTAACATTACTCCAATAATTTATTAACCCACATTAATCCCTCCACCCCCCATTTACATAATTGTTCCTCTTTTAACTTTCCAAATTACTAAGCCTGTTAACATCCCAAGTTTAACTTAGAAGATTCAGGCTAAGGCCAAAAAGGAGCAAAAAAGTCAAAGGTCAACCACGTCGCTCGAACGACTGGGAGGTTCGTTCGTGCGACTTAACATGTCGCTCGAATGACCTGCCACGTCATTTGAGCGACCTTACAGTCTCCTCTATCCCTCCGTATCTCTTTTACAGTTCCAACGATTCAAGATTTTCCAAACCCAAAAAGTTATACAGATTTCAGCAACAGTTATGGTAGTGTCTAAAAACTTAATCCAACAGTTATGTATTTAGATCTAATGAGTTTCATCACATAAAGGTTTATAACTATGAGATATTCTTCCAGTCTCCACGTTTTAATTTCAGCAGCAAAGGTTATTCATCTAGAAATTTACACAAAGATTTCAGTCCTTTAATTAACACAACAGTCCCTACATTAGTTATTTATTTTGTCCCCAAATAGCCATCAAAACTTAAGGAATCTAACATCAAACATTAGATTTTCAATACCTAATTTCTAGGACTATTCCTACATATAAATCATTCTTCTAGATGTGTGGTTCATCATCAAATAAAGTATAATTATACCTAAATTCTAGAAATTTAGAAGAGATAATTATATGCATCAAGAAATAAATTGAACCATAGATTAAGCAAGAAAATTATTACCTTAGAATGGTAGAAGAGATGTCCTTTGATTTTGTTCTTTGGTTCCTCCTCTGTTCTTTCCCTTTTTCCCTTTCTTTGGTGTTTCTCCCTATTCCTCCTGTAACTGTAACTTTTAGGTTTGTGGAATGATAGTGCGGGAGTGGTTTGCCCCATTTAAACTCTAATAAGGTGATTAATCCAGAATTGGACCCTAAGCCCAACTATTGGATACCTTAATGGACTCGAACCCATAATCTAATTGGCCCAAAAATTTATCAACCTATATATTATTGACCCATGACTATTTTTAAAGGCCTAAATCATCTAAACGAGCTCATACGTGTCCCGAAATGTGTTCCAAATTATTTAGGCCAATAATAATTACTTTTAATTTGTGTCGCAAATAAATTATGTATTTTCTTTTATTACATGCAAATGTCATATTCATGCACATAAAAATGAATCACACACAAGTATACTAAACAACAAATTTCCACTTGACATTTTCGAATAAAAATATTTATTTAGGTCCAATTTTCAAAATTAATTATTTATTCCAAAAAATATATTTTATTATTTATTTATAAGAAAATACAGGGTATTACAGTAGCTGAACACATCCTGAAAGGGAAAGTGTGAATTTTGATTTGAGATGGAGGATGTAGTAGGTTAATGTCACTCAGCTATCAAGGAGGGAAACTTATTTAGGAATTATAAGGATTAAAAAAGCTCAATCACTCTTAAGGAATCTGCCTAAGAAATTAGGGGGCGGGGGGGGGGGGGGGGGGGGGAGGGGGGAGGGGGACTCCTTCCTAACATCCATATGAATTTTTTCTTAAATTTTGGCTTTATTTAATAATATTTACATATCCACATACAATATGGTGACTGGCACAAGTTTAACATTATTCTAAAAGCACATATTTTAATATTAATATGTTATTATTTGATCAGCTATTGGAACTCTTTAGCGACATGTTAGTAACATGGTGTATTTTCTATATAATTAATAATTAACTAGCTATTTCAATTGACTAACTATATTTTTTTGTTTTTTATCGGGTCACATTTGAAAACTCCGAACAATCATTATAGTGGAACATGTGGGACAACCTCAATTGATATATACGTGTTTTTTTAGAAGTTTGTTTCGTTGAAGATTTTGTTAGACGACTTTGGAATTTTTTATATTGTTAGATTGGTTGTTATTCCTTAAGGAGGATGGATAGTCCAATAGAATCATAGAATTATGTCCATTTTTAAAAAAAATTGATACTTTGTTTATTTGAGGCACAATGTGAATTCGGTTGACGAATATTGTATATTTCATGTTGTATATGAATTTGTTTGATAAATTTAGATTATTTGAAGGTTATTGGACTATTTGTTATTTGTTAAATATGGCGGATAGTCCTATAAATAAAGGAGATTATGGTTTTTAAGAAATTACATTTCGCTTTGTTTGGAACGATTTTTTTGCTGTTTCACAATTACGTACTTTGAAATTTATGCTGCTTTGCGATTACGTACTTTGAAAATTTTTGTCGTGCCTTTAGGCATGGGCATTCCGCTAGTGTGTGTGTGTGTGTGTGTGTATATATATATATATATGAGTCAGACTCTCATACATACGAAGTTTACATACAGCTAGCGCGGACCCATTTTTATAAATGATTTTGAGTTGCGTTTTTTATGTGGTATTTAAACATTTCGAAGGAGACACATAAAAAATTCAGGTTAATTTTTTTTTTTTTGCTAATTTAAAAAAATAGGTCAAACTTTTGCAGTTTTAAAGTGCTTTAAAAACTGCGAATGTTTGACCGATTTTTTTAAATAGCAAAGAATATTATTTTGAATCGATTTTTTTAATATGGATCCATTGAATGTTTAAATACCATATAAAAAATTCAACTCAAAAAATACTTTTTTTACTATTTTTAAACAATCGGTATATAAACTTGGTATGTATGAGGACATGACTCTCTCTCTCTCTCTCTCTCTATATATATATATATATATATATATATATATATATGTGTGTGTGTGTGTGGGGTGGGGGGGGGGGGGGGGGGGGGAGAATGCTCACCTACATCATGCTCTATACATCATCCATACATCACACCTAGTTGTACCCCTTAAAAATTATTTTTTCCAAATTTTTTATTTTTCCCTTGAAATTAACCTTCCAATAAACTCATGTTCAAAAAATTATATCAAAATACATTTTGTAGATATTTTTAAAAAATTCATAAAAAACTGCAGTTTTTTGTGAATTTTTTAAAAATAGCTACAAAATGTATTTTGACCTAATTTTTTGAATATGGGATGATTAGAAGGCTAATTTCAAGGAAAAAAATAAAAATTTGTGGAAATTTTTTTCTTAGGGGCCTAGAACTAGATGTGATGTATGGTGTGATGTATACATCATGATGTAGGTGAGCCTTCATATATATATATATTCGGGTCATTGATGTGTAATTGTTTGAACATACCTACTCGGTAGTGCTATCGTTACGAGGTTGCGCATAATGGGAAGTCCACCCTGGTGTTGACTAGCGGGTGTTGGATTAATTCTTCGGGTCATAGTATTGTTGCATGGACACTATCCATGTATGATAACGGGTGTTGATTTGGAGACCAGTTGGTGTGATGTGGTATGGTTGCGCCCTCGGACGTATGTTTATGGCCACCTCCGCATTTGTATTTATGTTTGGGATCAGTGGTGAGATTCTAACCTGGTGGCCCAATTATGGTACATAGTATACCTGGATCCCGATAACACCCGAGGAATGTATCAACGAGGTCCATGCTTTGGGGATACGACTTATACGTATATATCGAGTGATATATATGTATGTATATATGAGATATTATTCACATATTTATTTATAGCACGTGTGTAATTATGTTATTATTTATGAAAGTATACTTAGTGAGGGTAGTATATATTTACGTAATGGTGATCATTAGCGGGATGGGCATTGATAGTTGTTCTTGTCCTAGTTAGACGGGGTAGTATGATTAGGAGATGTGCGCACTGCAGTTGAGAGGTGAGGATAACTCTCATGCGAGTGCGACCCGTAAATATATTGTGAAGGTAATACATTGCATGTTTTTATTTAAAGCATTTATATACTTACAAAATATTTTCAAACATTTTCAGGCTTTGACCTGTTGGTAAATCTATTTTTTGTTTTCAAACCCCAGGTGTGTAGTAGTAGCAATAAGGGCAACAGGGTTAGTTCTTTCATGTCGTTGCGAGTAATAGTTGAAAATGCTGTTGGATTTTATTGTAGTCGTTCCAGTCGTTTCTATCAATATAGGATTCAATTTTATTTCTAATGTTTCCTTTTGGCGTGTTGCCCGTAGTTGAATAGGATTTTATCTATATCGAATTATATTCATTATTTATCGTTATGTATTTACGTTGGATGATTACTTGTAGTGACCTATGGTTTATTCGATTCACATTATTCATTTTATGATTTTCACTTATTCTATCATTTCATTATATGTATGATTTTATTTATTTTATATTCATATTACTTGTTGCGACAGTGATGCTGAGAATGAAATCATACTATATTCCTATTTTATTTTAATAAATGATTGATCCCCGGTATTAGAATAGTCGGGACATCACTTAGGGACGAAAACTTATCTTCTCTGAATTCAAATATATTTAACATGCAAGGTGATCATTAGGAGATACGTTGCGAATGCTAGATAACACGTAATAGAAACTAACCTCAATAGCTTTGAAGTGCACTGTAGCTCTTCGTTCCCCTAAAAATATAATAAAAGAACTTCCATTCCCCTTCACCACGTGAACGTAAGTTGAGCCCAACCAAACTACGTATTTTTTTGTTTCTGTTTTTCTCTCACCTCTTTCACTTGATTGGCACCGTAACTACACATTCATTATGTTACGTGGATAATCTTAGGTTCTCCTCAACAAATTTAAATATATAGATATTATATGCAAAAATAAATGAGAATGCTTCACTCATTTGAATGTAAATTATTTTTAAAAGAAATACAGCAAACGATGATTTGTTAATTTGTATAATTGTTGCATTAGAACCAAGTCAATATCATTTAAAGCTAGACTTCAATAATTTTTTATTTAAAGACTAATTAAGTAAACCAATAGTACTATTAATTCTAAGAAATTAACCCTTCAATATAATTAGGTTCTAAATCTATCAATTCAATGTCCACAATATAGGAACAGGGATAAAAAAAAAATATATGTTTTATAACCATAATCAACATTATTATAAGTCGAAAAAGTAGATAATCTATTTTATGTACCCAAACTTCCACTAATGTATTTTATGTAGTAAAGTAAAAGTAACAGCCCAGGATTGATCTTGCAAATAAAGCTAAATCTTTCTTTGTACAAAAAGCAGCTATGCAAAAGGAAAAGGTCTTGAAGCCTCCATGCTCATTCACTGAAAACTAAACACAACTGTCCCATCTTTTGAAGAACCAAGGACTCGGAATCCGGGAAGAAGGAACTTCGGCTAATAAAGCTGGTGTTTTCTGTCATGCCACCACCTCCACCTGTTAAAAAAAAAGTAGAACAGCAGAATATTATTCCAACAAGAGAGAGAAAGGGTTTGGTAATACTCGAGTATATATAATGATCTCACTAGAACTTGAATATTACAATATTTTAGAAGTACAATAATAAATATTTTATTTATAATTATAATTTTTATTTTTTAATAAAGTTGTTGGTGTGAATAAATTATTTTTTAATAAAATCGTAAGCGTGAACTAATATTCATAAAACGTCAACCAATCAGAGCATATCATGTCAATCAATTATTTGAAAATAAGAATTAAAATAAAAACTAAATATTTGTTATTTTATATCCATAATTGTAATTATTTTAAGTCATAAAAATATATAAACTATATAAAATAACATGTAGCTTAAATGAATCTAATGGTCAAATAAAAATTTAAATAATATCGAAGTAAACAGCATAAAATAAAAATCCTTTACAATGTCATAATTAAAAGTTAGCAAGTTTTAGGTAATAACTAAATTTTAGCTTCAAAATACTCGAATTTAACAACTGTTCTCAATAATTAATGAGTAATGATACACACACACCAAATTTACCCCAAAATTACCGAAATTGTACTTTAAGGGGTTGTACCCTGGCGGAACCCACGCCATAGTACAATACCCTTAAAGCACATTCGGTAATTTTTCGGTACCCAATTTCGGTACATTCATCATTTTTCATAATTAATATAGTGAATCCACCAACCACCACCTAAAAGACAAAATTTAAAAGATCAATACTTTCATCTCTCTACTACTTATTCTCTTTATTGGCGTGAATATTAATATAATAATATTTTTGATGTGGGTTTTATAATTTCAATTATTTCCCACAAATAAGCATCATTGAATTTTATGTTATTAATTTTAATTAACCAACTAGTTAATAATCAAAAACTAATGTTGAAGCATGTAATTCAATGATGCGGAGGGTGGCGCGTGGGGTTATGGTATGATTTTATTATAAACTTCTAGCTGGAAAAAATATAATTTGATGATCGGAAACTGAAATTATTGAAACTAAAATTCCCCAAAACTTTATTATTAGTGTTGGTTCATACAGTTAAAAATGTGATTTACCAAATTTACGGTACCAAATTAAATTATCGAAACTGTCATTGAATGAATATGCTCAAAATATTAATTAATATCATGCATTGGAATGATTTATGACAAATGTTACTATTCAAAGTTATGTTAACCGTGGAAATATAAAACATAGTTAATTTTATCTTGTATGTGAATAGTAAATACTGAGAGGTATTGTCCTTTTGATTTAAAATTAAGGAAAGGAAGGTGACATACCAGTAAAAATCCCATCTGGGGCGGACTTTAGACATCCGATTTTGTCCATAGGGGTAATCGGTCTCGGCCCTTTTGGTGTTTTGGAATGCACAACAACCAATTGAATAAATGGCAATGAGAAAGATAAAGACGATTATGTTGAGAACAGACAGCTTGCGCCAATCCCTTCTCACATCTTCAAGAACACCGGCCTTGCATGAATCGCACTCGTAGCACAGCATCTCCGCTGCATTGTTCCACTTGTAGCAGTCCTCGTCTTGTGCTACCATTGTTGTTGCGTAATTGCAAGATGTTGGCGGCTTGCAGCAACCCGACTGTATATATACATACATAAACTTACGCATGTGTTAAGGCTACCTAAACTCTTTTTCTCTCCTCCCAAGGGATGTATGTATTAGAAAAATGAGAGGGCCTCCCTAGCGGGATCCCTATGCTGGACTCTTGTGAGTTTTTTTTTTAAATTAATTTTTTTTTATGAGTTCTAAACATTTCATTGCACTTCTATAAAAAAAAACAGCTCAAAATTATACTTTTTGATATTTTTTTAAAATTATCAAATATAGAGCCATTTTTTAAAAATACCAACAAATTTCATTTTGAGCTGATTTTTTTCACTGAAATATTTAGAAACCATACAAAAAAATTAAAAATAATTTTTTTTAAATTTTCAATTAGTTGAATTTTAATTATATATTATTCCCAAATTACTTTCTTTTTCAAAATTTAGTATTTCCATGTTCATACACAATTCAACATACATATCAACTTAAAAAATCCGTCAAAATAAAATTTATGAAATAACACGTAAATTATCAAAATACAGTTTCCTATATTTACAGAAGACACTTTTGTAAATTAATATATTATTTAACCAAAGCACTTTATTAAACTGTCGTTTCTTTTTAATATATAAAAAACAATATTTTTTTTCAATAAGATTTTTTTTCTCTTTTTTGTCCTTTTTTTAATTACAAATAACAAAAAGACTATTTCCATCCTGGCTTTTATTTATTGAAAAAAAAAACTGTTTTCTTTACATCCCCTTTTTTATTACAACAAACAAAAACTTGTTTTCATTCTCTTTTTCATCCATGTTCTAATACGAAAAACTATTTTTTTTCATCCCAATTTTAATTAAAAATAAATCCCAGCTTAATTTATTAACAAACAAAAATTGTAATTTTTTTTATCTCTTTTTCGATCCTAGTTTATATTTATTGTTTTTTTTCTTTTCATTTTCTCCTAGTTGTTATTTATTAATAAACGAATTTTTTTGTCCTCATTTTTCATCCCCATTTTTATGTATTAAATTTTTTTTTCTCCTAGTTTATATTTATTAAAAAAAATTAAAATCATTTCTTTTTTTCTTTTTGGTATCGGTTTTTATTTATTAACATAACAGAAACTGGTTTTTTCTTTTCCATCCATTTTTGTACTAAAAATAACAAAATGTGTTTTTGTATTACATACGCAAAAGAGTTAGTGAGAGGGTATTGGATTCACAGGGGGTGAAAAGACTGTTTCTAAAGGGATATTTTTTGGTTTTTTCATTTCCGTCCATTTTTGTACTAAAAATAACAAAATGTGTTTTTGTATTACATACGCAAAAGAGTTAATGAGACGGTATTGGATTCACAGGGGGTGAAAAGACTGTTTCTAAAGGGATATTTTAAACTATATAAAGTAAATTGTTCGTAACATATTGATGGGGTGAGTTTGACAGATTATGTGGGTGCAAATAAAAACTCCCTAAAAAACGAGGTTAATTATGAGTAAGGTCTAAAAAGTACTCTACAGAAAATTGAGGGTGGGGGGATCATTTTATTTAATTGTTTGTGATAATTTAGGGCTTATTAATTATATACACATTTTGGGATTAGAAAAAGACTATTTTAAATGGAGATAAAAACTTCATCTAAACAACTTGATATTGAAAAACAAAATTATTAAGTGAAGAGTAATCAAAAGAGACTCAAACGATGCTAAAAAAATTAACATCTTTTCGGAGAATTCAAAAACACAGTACTAATTAGAGAAGGTGGGGGGCTTTATTGATTGGCTAGGTACGACGGCTGTCCCATCAAGGGGAGAGGATGGTTAGAGATGGACTACCAGTAAGGAGGGGTGTTCACGATGAAAAATTATCACTCAGAGACCAAAGGTGCTTCCTAAAGTCATTTTCTTCGTGTTCAAAAGAAGGGAATGATGGTCAATCGATGCTGGTTGTGCAAGAAGGTGAAGGAGACGACTAATTATTTGCCCTTGCATTGTAAGGAGATGAAGGGTTTGTGGGGTGTCTTTTTATTCCTATCTCGTTTACCATGCGATGCCCTAGTCGGTGAGAGAGATTTCAATGGCGTGAAAGGTCCCACACGAAGAAGGTATGGCGATGGCTCGTCATTGCATCTTTTGGATGGTTTTATGGGAGTGAAACATGAGATGTTTCGAAGGGAAGTAATTAACTCCTTCCAGGATTCGTTATGTATTTTTGAATACATTGCTAATCCGGTTTAAGAAAAATAACATCTCATCCCTCCCAATGTTCGTGGACTTCATGGACGAGTTGTAAGGGTTGATTAGTTTTCGTTTATTTGGATGGGTGTTCTCGGTCTGGCTTGTCCAGTCCTCGTTTGTAAGGGAACACTTCATTTACACGGGATTCCATCCACATAGGCGGGTTTTCTATTATATAAAATTTATTTACTCGTAAAAAAAACACAATATTTGACAATAGAATGAGTTATCATTATTCAAAATCATAAAAATAAAAGAGAAATGAAATGAAAAGCATATGAAAATTTATAATTTATATAGAACAACTTTAAATAAAAATTCTACTTATTTTACTGAAACAAAAAATACACAATTTTATTAAAAAAAAAGTATTAGAATTTAACCAAATTTTAAAATAGAGGTGCACAAAAAGTTGTCTGAGCTATTATTTATTAAAGATCCTTTTCACTTTTTCATATATTAAAAAAAATCTTGAAATATACACATGGTTGGAAAAATTTGTTTGGACTTTCTTGATGGATAGTAATATAAATTTAGCAAGTAATTCCCTCATACAGACTAAAAAATGAATCCGCACCATACAGACTTTTTTTAAATACCAAAAAATACAATTTGAGTTTAAAAAAATGCACTCCTAAAAAACAACTCGAAATGATTTTTTTGTTATTTTAAAAAAATGGATTAATGTACATGAGCTGTCCCGTAATAAAACTAGTTATTGCTGATACATTCTTCTCGGTCCCTTCTGCCATAACCTAAGCTCTTTTTTGACATATCAAATTGATGAGAATGAAAATGTAAGAAATGTGACACAACCTTATATTATTATTACCCATTTTGGGTGGACATCCCAACCCTTGGAACATACTACAGCCCTAGGTGGCAAAAAGCCGACATCGAGGTCTCAAACCTACCCGTCGATGTGAGCTTTCGGGGAAGATCAGTCTGTTATCCCTAAAGTAACTTTTATCCCTTTGGTCTTAAGAACGCTGCTTTTAAGAAATAATGACCAGGACAAAGGGTCGATCCGTATCGATATAAATGATCTTTCCCTCGTGTTCGACTATCGCAAGAGCCCCTGAATCTAAAATCGCTTGGCGTTCCATAACAGTTTATATTTTTCAGGGGTATTCGGAATTGTTTAAATCGAACATAAAGAAAAATTGGTCAATATTTTTTTAGTATTTTTTTAAAAAATTCGTATGGCGTGGATTTATTTTAAGTTCCGCATGAGGGAGAGGCGGGTCTCTTAATTTAACAATCTTTACAACACAATTAGGATTGGCAATTAAAGAAACGTAATTTACAGATTTCTTTCGCTTAAAAAACAATAAAATACATAACCAAAATAATACAGTTACAAATAAATTTTTGCCCTTTACACAACAAATCTAGGAAGAGTAGTGATACTCTTACCGAGTCTTAACCCCGACTTAGTACCAAACACCCTTTTTTTTATGTCAATGATTTCTCATGTGAAAATTATTTTAAAAAAATTGTTCTATTAGAAAAGAATATTTTATATATATTAAAAAAAATATTCTTAAAAAACACTATTTTAATATTAAAAAAATATATTTTTTGAAATAAAAACTGTTTTAAAAAATAAAAGTTAGTTTAATATAAATAAAAAAAACTTCTTTTTTTTACATTTTTAAACAATTTTAAGAAATACAATAAAGGGTCCCGCTGACGTGAACCTTTAAAAATAAGAGAATATTTAGTAAATGGGCGTTTGAGAGAGTAAATGAGTTAAAAAATTAAGTTTAAAAATAAGGGGTGTCGCTGGCGTGAAACTTTAAAAATAAGAGAATATTGGGTAAATGGATGTTTGAGGGACTAAATGAATTTAAAAATAAAAGGTGTCGCTGGCGCGGACCTTTAAAAATAATATAATATTGGGTAAATGGGTGTTTGAGGAACTAAATAAGTTAAAAAAATTAAGTTTAAAAATAAGGAGTGCCGCTTTCGCGGACCTTTAAAAATAAGAGAATATTGAGTAAATGGGTGTTTGAGGGAATAAATAAGTTAAAAATAATTTTAAAATAAATTACAATAATTTTTTTGTTTTTTTTAAAATTATTTTTAACTCCTTTCACATAGGCGTGATAATTTTAGAAACGACATGAAAACACGACACGGAACGACATGCAACTGTCCCGAAATTAACATGATATTTCGTGTTCGTGTCGGATTTTTTTTACACGAAGCCGTGTCATGTTTGTGTCAAAATTATGAGTCGTGTTAATCGTGTTATCTTTTCTTGTCGTGTTAATCATATTTTTATTCGAGTTTTCGTGACTATTTATGTTTTATTTAGCGTGAAAATTTCACTTATTTAGTTCATGGTGAAATTTTAAAAAATCGTTTTATTCGTTGTGTGTCAGGTTATGTCATTTTTATTTGGATCATGATCGTGTAAACTAAAAAAATACAAATTCGTGTCGTATTGTGTTCGTGTCCGAATTTTTTTTATTGTGTCGGCTAAAAACACAATTCAAATACACGAATTGTCACCCTACTTTCACACGAGAAATCAATGAAAAAAAATGAAATAAAAAAGTACCGGTTACTAATCCGGGGTTAAGACCCGGGTTGTCTTAACATGATTATCTAGGAAATGGCTCTTTCATGTTCTAATCATGAAAGTGCTCTTCAAGACATTGTCTACTTTAGTGTGCGTGAGAGAGAACTTTGGACCGAAAATGAAAATAAATGAAATATAATGAAGCACTAGAAAGAGAGACAGAGAGAGAGAGATGACCTGTATAGGGGACATATCTCTGGTGAGATAATCAATAGGTGTCCACAAAACAACCTGAGCACATATTTTTGAACCCAAAATGCAACTTCTTATAGACATCCAATATTGAGGATCTTTAATCCTCCTCCTCAGCCAGGGCGAGTAATTCTCCAAATGATACTCTCTATACACCCTACCGGGAACTTCCACTCCACCGCCGTGGCTAGTAACCACAAACCCAAACACAGTTAAACCCAACAAGGCTCCTATGAGAAACAACATGACCACTAAGTACACCCACAGAGCCCATGCAACGTGAAAACAAGCTCCAATAAAGCCTACCAAAGATATAATGAGAACAACAAAGCCAACCACTAGAAGTGGAGTTTGAAGGAATTTTTCACATGTGGTGTTGTTTCTTGCCATCCATAGCCCTCCACCGATGATGGGTATGGAGGCTAAGAGGGTGAAAAGGTTTAAGAAACCGATTACTGTGTTACTAAACCTACGCATTTCTCCTCTGCTTGTTTGTACTCTCTCTCTCTCTCTCTCTCTCTCTCTCTCTCTCTCTCTCTTATTTTCTTCTTGTCTTCTTCATCTTAGATCTCTTTTAATGGGTGGCTTACTTATTCTTTAAGTTTTGGTACTAAATGCTTAGGAATAAAAAAAAAAACTATACCTTTAATTTCTTTGCTTTTCCATGGAATAAAGGCATTGAGAAACTTTATTTAAGAGGGGGCTTGTGAAAATGACTAATGTGCACTTCTTAGAGCATCACAATAATTGAAGCAAAGTACCCAAACTTCCACTAATGTATTTTATGTAGTAAAGTAAAAGTAACAGCCCAGGATTGATCTTGCAAATAAAGCTAAATCTTTCTTTGTACGAAAAGCAGCTATGGAAAAGGGTAAGGTCTTGAAACCTCCATGCTACACAATTGTCCCATCTTTTGAAGAACCAAGAACTCGGAATCCGAGAAGAAGGAGCCTTGGCTAATAAAACTCATGTTTTCTGTCATGCCACCACCTCCACCTGTTGAAAAAAGTAAAACACCAGAATATTATTCCAGTAAGAGAGAGAAACCATTTGGAGAGAAGGAAATGAGCGTATCTTTAAAAGCATTCAGATGGATGATGATATTCAAGATGTAACATGCAAGTGGAGATTCTTAGCTTGGGGTTGTTAGTCTGTGTCCTTGGGCCTTCAAGAGATGAGGTTTACTTGACATGCAAAGGTGGCTGGGTATTTTATGGGTGATTAAAAGTCTGACATCGTGAGTTTTGACTCTGGTTGTGGCTTGATTTGTTGGATCTGGCCTTATCCATTTTCTCCATGGGAGATGTTACTTCGACTGATGTGTGAGAAGAGCAAGTGAATCTTGGATTGATGGCTAGTGGAACGGAAGTGGTTTGGCTGTTATTATCTGATGATGGGGGTAATTTGGAGGTGCTGACGCGTGGTGCTCTTGTGGGTTACCAGATTACACGTATGAATAACATGCAAGTGGGAAGAGTGGATGTAATACTCGGGGCGATGAGTAAAAGTTTCAATTGTGGGTCTTGGGCCGGGTGTAATTGTTTTAGGAAGTGGCTTCGCCTTTATGTTCTGGACTTTGAGTTTGTTGGGTTAGGCTCTCATGTTGTATTCCTTTGCTTACGAGTTTTTTGTCTAAGGTATATTTGTTTATAATATTTTGTTTATGGGCTATGCCAGTTTAGTTACTGTTAGATGGGTGCTCAACTAACGTCTGACCTTAACTGCTGTTAGCCAACTGTACCTTATCCAGCCAATTACCAATATTACCCTTTTTTTCAATCCTTCATACTTTACAACGGCTATATTACACACTAACTTCATCCTCATATATTGTTACACCCTATCCATTTCTTCACCAAGCAGAAGCAGCAGGTGACATCCAAAATTCTTACGAAAGAAAAATGGGTGGCAGCATAGATGAAGAAGCAACACAAGGGAAACATGTATGTTAAATGTGTGTCAAAATTACCACATTGCAATTGATTGTCCATGGGTTTACAACAAATGTACTTATGATGAGTGTAATGGCCTCATGTTGCTATTGAAGACATCAAATGGGCAAAAAATATTGAAGTGTCAATATGCATCATGTAATGGTTTTAAACTCTTAGAAGATGCAATAAAAAGCACAGGAGGGTCATCATCAAGTGATGAGTGTTTTCATTATGGCAGTCATGATCATTGGGTTAAAAATTATCCATGGAAAGAGACATTATGCCCAAATAGATGTCAGGGGACAAGGAAACTCTAAACTTCAAAGCAAGAAAGATGTTATGGGAATTTTTTTTTGAAGTGTTTGACATGTGGGAATTTTGGCTGGTTAACAGATGCAATTAGGAAAGCTGATGAAGCTGGGAAAGTGAATGTGATGGTTAAAGTAGAAGTTCGCTTAGATGATCTTTATGGTGGATTTAAAAAGAAATGTAGTGTATGAAATATGTATTGTGCATGAAATGTCTTTGTAATCAGTGTATGCAATGAGGAAATGTATGTTGTGAAATTAAAAGGCTGTCGTAATCTGTGTTGTGCAATGACATGTTATAATATTATATGAAATTAACTTTGCAGATGTTGACATGAAACATAACTGCATTCAAATCTTTGCAATTGTCTTCCCAAAACACAAATTAATGATTCAACATTGACTTCCCAAAACACAAAGTTATGATTCAACATTGATTTCCCAAAACAGAAAGATAAGTAACATTGCCCCAAAACACAAAGTTAAAACCAAACTTATGAACCTACTGAGTACAACCTTGAGTAAGATTTGTTGATGTATCCACATTTCTTGGTGTAGAAGGTGTGGTTGTTGTATCAACATTTCTTGCTCTTTTCTTTCCCTTGCCCTTCTTGCTACATTCTCTTGTTCTTGGAACTGGCATCGATGGAACAATTAGGTGGTTATTTGATCCCTCCATGGTGTTTGGTCCCTCAGCAGCTTGTGTTTTATTAACAATTTTTGATGATTTCTCCTGGCAACCATCTTTGTTATAGCCTAACTCTCCACACCTACTGCATTTTTTCTTCTTGTTCTTTGGTTCCACTAGTTCATCAAGGTCTCTTCTCCTCTTAACCATTGGCCTCCCAGGACTTCTAGTTAATTCTGGAGGTTTGACTACATGTTGTGGCTGAAAGGACATGAACAACAAACGTTAATATGATTCAAACATATGATTGCAATATGAATTGAGGTGCATTATCTAGACTTACCTTGGGCCACCATTGATGGTCTTCCATCAGATGAACATAAGATTAATAAGTTGCTCTGTATGTTGTGACATCAAACATAGGACTGTAATACCTGTGCATAAGACATATGAACATAAGATAAGTATTATCTTCTACATAAAATATGTCAAGAGAAGTATTACTTACTTATTCCATGACTCTCTTCTTGGCATGATAACCCTAATAGCATGTAAACAAGGGATGCCACTTATCTGCCACTCAAAACAACTGCATTCTTGTGTTTGAATATTAAGTGTCCAGCTTTGATTGTAACTATTTGTTGCCACATGTAAGAACTCTGTTGAATCAGTTATAATATAATCATTGTATTTCTTCTTCAAGTCATCCAAATGCTTCTTTACTCTTGGTACAAGCCCACTTAGATCCATCCCATGTGCTTTGGTTCTTCTTATGTACAACAATGACATGACAAGCAGTTGATACTTTTCAATAATCTTTAGAATTGGAAACCAACCACGGTTCCCATCAAATGAAATAATGGATGCAATTGCACCACCATACTTTCCTTTAAAAAATGATCCATCTAAACCGAGCATTGGCCTATAACCATTAAGAAATCCATTTATAGAGGCCTTGAATGCAATACAAAATGAGACAAACTGTTGATCATTTGGATCCCTTATCCAATCAACAATGCTACCTGGATTTGATACATGTACATGTCATGCAATTTCAGGTACCAACCTAAATGAATCACTGTAACTACCATGTATCTTCTCATTGACAATGATTTTAGCATAATATCCAGTTTGGTATGATATCTTCACTGCATGTTTTTCCAAAATTGCATCTTGAATATCTCTTGGTTTCATCTCCTTGTGATTCCTCATCATCTCTTCAACCTCATTAGCAACCCAAGTTGCCTTTGCCATTGCATTACTGCCTTTGGGGTTGGATTTGTAAGTATGTAGCCCCATCAATATTCAAACTTTGGTAGTTGGTTCATGTGGTAACTTTCTTACATACACCCTGCACTTACAGTTAGGATCCCTGCAAATCAAATCAATCTTTGAGTTATTGTTCCGCGTTTGTTTATACTCAAACTTCTTGAATATTGCAAATTTTCTCATGTATTTCTTACAATCCAACATTGTTGGCCACTTCATTCCTGGTGACAATTCTTGTAAAACTCCATCCCCACACTGATATTGGCTTCCATCCAATGTTTTATCTTTGTACAAATT
The DNA here is from genome assembly GCA_949130495.1 of Sambucus nigra. Lineage (NCBI taxonomy): Eukaryota > Viridiplantae > Streptophyta > Magnoliopsida > Dipsacales > Adoxaceae > Sambucus > Sambucus nigra. Next base: position 510,348,155 of record OX422214.1, read on the forward strand.
TGCAATCTCAGCTTCAAAGTCTTTAAGCTCTTTCCTAACAACATTTATATTCTCCTGTCTTACCCCATCCTCTCTATGCCTTCTCCATCCTCTGTATGCTCATGTCTTACCCCTTCAGAGTCAAAATACCCACCCCAATGGTCATCAACCTCATTGTCTGAGTGATAACATTCTTCAGCATTGAGAGTATGTGAAGTTATTAAAGACCACTTATCAATAGGAGTGTTTGTAACGGTGTTGGAGAATAATTTTTTAATCCTATATGATCTTCTCAGGACTGAAGAAGTAGGGTTTGCTTTTTTAGACACTTTTAAGGTGGCTTCATCATTAAGTCTTGGAGATTTTCTTATATTTACAGGTGATTTAAATTTTCTTTGGGGAGTTTTTGGTGATTTCTTGGGAGGGATTAAAGTAGATGACAATTTTGGGTCTTCTAAATAAAAATGGTACTCTCCAAAGTCCTCTACCAAGTTGTCCCACATGTCAATTACCTGAGCATAATTTTCAATGGTCCACAAGATTCCATCTTTAACCCATTTAATATCCATACCCTTCAGACCACTGTACTTTTCAATGTCATTTGCCAAGTCCATATGACATAATTCATTACCATCAATGTCATTCAAAACTACCCTCCTCCCACTACTGTATTTTCTACTATATTTACTCCATTTTCAAATAACATAATAAATGATCTTCGAACTAAAAGAAACCCTAAATCAGTATTGAGACGCATTACCCGAAAATGAAGCTTTACAAATGATCAAAATGTTGATGTGATGTTGAAGGTTTGAACTGGATGCAAAGTGTTGCATAAAGGCTTGAAAACTGAAAAATTATTTGGTTCGATTGTGAGAGAGAAAACCCCCAAAGGCAAATTAATGTTTTCATTTATACAAAGGGTACATGCGTTATTTTTACAAAGGGTAATGTTGGTAATTGGCTGGATAAGGTACAACTGCTAACAACAGTTAAGGTCAGACGTTAGTTTAACACCCATCCAATAAAAACTAAAACTAGTGTACCCCAGGAACAAAATACTATAAGCAAATGTACTCCAGATAGTAAATGACCCAAAATTTTATTAGGAGAGAAAATGCAAGAAAGGAAAATTTATAAGAGAGAAAATAAAGGAAGAGAAGAGAAAGGATTTAAGAAGGAAGATAAAATAATTTTCTTTTCTAGTGTTTGGAAGTTAGAAGGAAAATAATTTTTTTAAGGGGAATAAGATGCATTCTTTATAAAACTTTCCTTTCTCTCCATTTCTTTCCGATTTGGAAGGAAAGTTTAAGAGAGAAAGTAAGGGACTTTTTTTTTTTAAAATTTTCCTTTCTTTCCTCTCCTTTTAAACTCCCAAATGACAAAAAATGACGAAATAACACTTTCTCTCCTATCTAAACTCTCAAACGACGGAAAAAAGCATAATTTCCCTTTCTTTACTTTCTTTTCTCTCCAAAATAAAACTCACAAACAATTTGTTAGGCTTTTGCTTTTTGTGTTAATATATTTACATTTCACCTTAAAAAAAAAAGAGAAATGGATTTGTTTTTTTAACTCATTGGGTTTAATTTAATTTTTGACTCATTGGGTTGTTTGATAGTCCAAAGTGGGCAAACCTAACATTTACCTATGAAAATAATAACCATGACAATTTTAGCTTCAAAATACTCAAATTTAACAATCGTTCTCAATAATTAATATAGTGAATTAGGGGTGGCAATTCGGGTTAGTCTTGTCATTTTCGGGCGCGTTGATTTTTATTTTAGTATAAGTTTTAGGTACTCTTAAACAAATACAAGTTAAACGGGTCATGTTCGGGTTATTTCGGGTTATTACCGTAAACGGGTTATCGGGTAAAAAATTGCCAGCTCTATAGTGAATCCACCAACTTCTTCCTAAAAGACAAAATTTAAAAGATCAATACTTTCATCTCTCTATTATCTATTCTCTTTATTGTGGTGAATCTTAATATAATAATATTTTTGGTGTGAGTTTTATAATTTTAATTATTTCGCACAAATATGCATTATTGAATTTTATATTATTTATTTAATTAACCAACTAGTTAATAATAAAAAACTAATGTTAAAGCTTGTAATGAATCAAATTTGATGACATATTAAACGGTACTCAATTAAGATATATGAAAAGTGTCTTTACATACCAATACCTACCAATCCAAACTACTATGACTTTTAGACACAGAGGGTGCGGTGCGGTTATGGTATGATTTTATTATACACTTTTAGCTCCCAAAAATATAGTTTTTATAATCGAAAACTGCAATTGTTGAAATCAAAATCCTCCAAAACATTAGTGTTGGTTCACTAATTTAAAAAAGTGATTTACGAAATTTACACCAACAAATTAAAATATTGAAACTATCATCGAAAACAGCGAATGAATATGCTCAAAATACTAATTAATATCATGCGTGAATCGCACTCGTAGCACAACATCTCCACCGTATTGTTCCACTTGTAGCGGTTCCCTTCTTGTGCTACCATTATCGTTGCGTAGTTGCATGATGTTGGTGACTTGCAGCAACCTGAGTGTATATATACAACATAAACTTAGACATGTGTAAAAGCTACCTAAAACCTTTCTTTTCTCCTCCTATGAGTTCTTTAATTGACTTACCAATCAATTTGGGATCAAGATTTCAATTTATAAATTTCTTATGAATTCCAATACAAATTTCAAACATATAACTAGTTGGATTTCAATTATATATTATTTTCAAATCTCATTCATTTTCAAAATTTGATATCTCCGTGTTCATACACAATTCAACACACATATCAACATAAAAAAAATGTCAAAATAAAAAATTTATCAAATAACATTAAACTATCGAGATACATTTTTGTGTATTTACTTAATACACTTTAGTAAATTAATATATTTATTAACCAAAAGACTTTATTAAATCCTCTTTTATTTTTAATCAATAAAAAATGTTTTGTTTTAAATAAGAAACTTTTTTCCCCTTTTGTCCCTTTTTAATTATAAATAATAAAATAGACTATTTTCATTCAGGCTTTTATTTATTGAAAAATTAAAAACTATTTTTTTTACGATTTCATCTTTTTTTTATTAAAAAATGTTTTTAATCTCTTTTTCATCCCCGTTTTCATATAAAAACTATTTTTTCGTGCCAATTTTAATTAGAAACCAGTTTAATTTATTTAAAAAATAAAATTTATATTTTTTATCTCTTTTTCCCCTCGTTTTTTTCTTTTTCATCCAGTTATATTTCTTTTTACTTTTTTTTCCTCCCAGTTGTTATTTATTAATAAGAAAACTATTTTTGTTCCCTTTTTAGTCGCAATTTTTACGCATTAAAAAAATAAAATTATTTTTTTCTTTGCTTTTCGTCCCAAATTTTATTTATTAAAAAAATTAAAACTATTTCATTTGTTTTTTTCTGTATCGTTTTTTATTTATTAATATAACAAAAACTATTTTTTACTCTTTTTCCTTCGTTTTTTTATTAAAAATAATGAAATGTGTTTTTGTATTACATATGCAAAAGAGTTAGAGAGGGTATTCAATTCACATGGGGTGAAAAGATTATTTTTAAAAGGTTATTTTAAACTATATAAAGTGAGTTGTTCGTAACATATTTGTGGGTGAGTTTACGAATTACGTGGGTGGATATAAAAACACCCTAAAAAAACGAGCTTAATTGTGAGTAAGGCTTAAAAAGTACTCTACAGAAAATTGAGGGGATCATTTTATTTAGTTGTTTGATATAATTTAGGGATTATTAATTATATACATATTTTGGGATTTAAAAAAAGACTTTATGCTAAATGGAGATAAAAACTTAATCTAAACAGCTTGATATTGAAAAAAAACAAACTTATTGTGTGAAGAGTAATCGAGATAGACACTCAAAAGATGCTAAAAAAAATTAACAAAATCTTTACGGACAATTCATTAATACAATACTAATTAGAGGAGGGGGAGGGCTTTTTTGATTGGTTAGGTACGACGCCTATCCCATCAAGGGGAGAGGATGGTTTGAGATGGGCTATCGGTAAGGAGGGGGTGGTTTGAGTTGTATTGAAAAATATTAGTTTACGCGGGAAAGGGCTACGAATGACATGTTGTCTTTGCGGAAAAGTCACCGTTGGCAAGAGCCCAATTAAAAGTTTTAAGGCAATGAAAATAGAAAAATTGCTAAAATGGGGCAAACTTTGTTTAGTTTGTTTGATCTTTCAAAAGGCAATAACTTTAAAATAGTTGAGAAAAGAAAAATATGATACATGTTTATGTTTTGAGGGAGTTTAGTTGAAGGCCAACGGGTTTGCACAATGAATCCTAGTTATACTAATTTTTTCATGACACTATTGATTTGTAGAATCATTAATATTCTAGGCTTGTGTGCATTGTGCTTTTTTTGTTCATAAAGTTTACTTTATCTTGTCACATGAGGCTAAATCTTAGTTTGATAATGTTTTGCAATAAATTAGAACTTTTTGAATGTATTTTAGTGTTTGGGTTATTCTTTTTTTCTAGTTCATGCCCATCATTCCATACCACATGTTTAGACACATCAGTACTATACTAGTGTGTAAAGCTTATGTGTTTGTGTTATGTTTGTGGTCGTTTATATCTATATATGTCTGACGGATTTTCTATAGTATATTTTGCATATATTATATATGGTATTTTATTTTCTATTACATTTAGTCCATGTTTGAAACATGCATGATTCTTTTGGATTATTTGTAATTAGATGGTCATATTGTTTGTTGTGCTATTTGTTATGTACATTTTGTATTTGTTTTGATAAAATTGTAAAGGTACAAAAATAGTTGGTTTTGATGGACTTTAATATTATCATTACATATGCATGATTTATATATATTTGCGATGATATCTTGTCTTCTACGCGATGCTTTGCATTTAATGATTACGTTTTACTTCTTTGTCTATTATGGGCAAAAAGGGGGAGAACAAATTACGGGGGAGTTTGTATGTTTGTTTAAAAAAACTCGATACGTCACGTGGTATTTATTTTTTTCTCATGTGTGTAGGTACTTAAAGAGACTTTCAAGACACACTAATGAAGATCATGTTTGCGAAAGGGAAGAAGAAAAAGTTTGAAGACAAAGAGACTTATGTCATTTTGTTTTAGGGTTAAAAAGGTTGTTAGCTATCTTTTGTCATTTATAGAGCTTTGTTGATGTAATTTGAACATTGGATATGTTTGTTTGTTTTTGTACCCGCCAAAGGGGGAGACCGACATAGCATAAGCCTCAGCTTATTTTATGCTAGTTTGATATACCTCATTACAAATCTTCACGCACCGTCACGGCAAACCGACATCAACACTCGAGACTTCCTGACATCCCATAAAGGTATAAAGCGATTTAGAGTTTAAATTTATTCATGTACTTTATTCTTAGGATGTTTATTTTTTAGAAAAACGAACAGGGGTTTTATATTTTAAAAGAAAAAATATTTTTAATTTTTTATTCTCGTTCAAATGAGATTTATATCTCGTTCAAATGAGATTAGGTTCTCGTTCGAAGCCTCGTCTCAAGCATTTTATCAAATGAGCTTCAAATGAAAGTTTTTGTCTTGGATCGTTACAAACGACTTTGAAGTCGTTCGAACGAGATGCATATTTAAACGACCCCTTAGTTTTCGTTCGAATGAGCAATAATGCCTCAAAATTTGTGCCTACATATAAAAACCTATTTCATCCCCTAGTTTCACAAGACTTTTGACATAAACGATTCAACACATATTTTACAAAAGTTCATCTAGTTTTGTGTTGAAATAACACCGTTTAATTAACAAATAAACATCCTAAATATTTAGTTTTATGAATTCGTTTAAACCCTAAAAAGTGTTGTATACTTGCATACAAATTTGTGGAGAAGGCATCTCCATAGTTGACTCGTGATTCTCAAGGTAACTCACTATTAATCGATGGACACCGAGCATGAAAGACCACGTATGGATGACTTGGACTGAGGACCGAGGCGTATTCTTTGAAGTTGTACGAAGGCACTGCACATTATACGTGTGGGTGATTATCAAGTAGTCTATAAGTTGATAGTAGTGTAAACTCTTCAAAGTGATCAATAAAGGTTTTTTTTATGAATCCTTCTCTTCGTTGAATACTTGGTTTACTTTATCTATTTTACCATATAGATGCATGTTTAGGATAAAAAGATAAAAGTGGTTTACAAGTTGCTTTGTATGCTTGGGAATTTAATTTGATAAAACTTACAAAAATTGAATTTGTTATTTGTTTGGAACCACCCTAGATTATTTATGTTTACAAAATCTTCATTTTTGCAAGAAATCTTCAAGATTTATCTTAAAACTATCTTATCAAGGCAATTACTTTTTCTAAACCATTTTATTCTATAAAATGTTTAAACACAAGGTTTTCTTAAAATTTATCATTTTTCCTCGAACCATTTGAAGACCTATTTCTTAAATACCTAAAACTATTAAGAAATCACGAGTAATGATTATCTAAACATGTAAAGGTTCTACTCTTATGAGTACTAATATATTTGACCCCACATTACAAAATAGTGTAATCTTAAAATTAAAAAGAGTAGAGTTTTTCCTAACTCAAAGGAAGATTCAACAATGGTGGATGAAATGTAGAAGAATATGAAAACCTACCACCTCCTAAGGTGGACTTAAAGAGGTTGCCTAGATCCACCAATCTTGCCTCCATGAAAGCTCCATAAATCTCCAAGAAAACCCCCCTTCAAACTCCATAGCTTTCTTATCTTTTCCTTCTTTAAATATCCCCAACAACATTCCCAAAATTCATAAACTTGCCCAACAATGGTGTAGATAGGCTTATAAGGATTAAATATTTCAAAAACTATGAAATACTAGGGTGGTTTAAGGGTAAGGGTGGTGGTGCTAGGGTGTGTAAAGTGGTTTGCGGTGGAGGGGTCCCAAGATTTAGAGAGAGAGAGTGTAAAATATGATTGAAATGGGTTCAAATAAGACAAACATCACTTAAATACCCTAAAAACCCTTAGAGGAAAAATCCCTAAAATTCCCAAAGCTCCAACCCCGAGTTGATCTACTTCTGATATGTATCTTAATCCAATGGTCAGGAATTTGACAACATTTTCCAAATTTGTAGAAGCTGATTTTTACAATCTCTTTTGAACAAGAATGGATCCCGTTCGAATAAGAACTCCATATCATTCGAACAAAACTATATCTTATTCCAATGAGAACCATGTCGCGTACGAATGTACTTCGAACGAGGTTCTAATGAGAGTAGGGTTCCAAACAAAGGTGGGTCATTTGAAGACCGTTCAAATGAGATTTGAATTTTATTCGAGTGACTCCGGGAGTCTTTCGAATGATCCTAATTTTCCCAAATTGAATTTAAGGTCATTCAAAATCCAACTAAGTGAGCCAAAGCCACTATATTATCCTACCATGACTCACAAATCATCTTATAAAGTCTAAAGCCCAATTGGATCATATAAAGTCACCGAATTGCACGGGTACAATCACGAGGACGGGTGTTACATTCTTCCCTCCTTAGAAAATTTCATCCTCAAAAGTATTAATCCATCACTTCCTCAAGTTCCTTATGGTCATTAACTCTTAATCTAAGTCATAAGAATCTTTGAGTGCTAGGTCATCAAAGTCCTCGATTGTTAAGAAGTTGTCATACTCCCTTTGACAAGGGGCTGCCACCAAATAGCTAGACATGCAACATATTCTAACGCTCACTATCAGGCTAGCCATTAAGTCACATAACAGTCTTTGAGTTCTAACACTGTATGATGTCCTCAAATCATAATTGTACTCTTTACAACTAGAGCCTCTAATCTCCATACCGACCAATCCATAAGATCGATAATCCCAAGGAAAGAGGATACTACGAATAGACCTTGCGACAAAATGCACAACCACATGTACACAAAACTTGTGCAAATAAAGGAATATTTCAAACAAGAGCATGCTTAGCTGCCAAGCTACAATAACCATGTCAGGTCCATCAGCACTCATGGTAAGCCAAGCAACGCTATAACCAATTCGCCAACATGGGACAATATCGAACCACCGAAATTGAAAGGACACTGTCTTCAACCATGGGAACCGAAGGAACACAATCCTCGATTATTGAAACTGAAAGAACACCATGAATTAGAATAAACAAATAAGCATTCCTAAGGAAATTCATCCACATGCAACGTCTATATTTAACAAAAAGTGAACCTACGCCATATGCTCGAAGTCTACGACTGTCCCCAATTATTCTCATTAGATCCTAGTATACTCCTACACCCTGGCTCGAGTCATCGACCGTGACGAATAGGATCAAGAACCACTCATCTCCTCGAGATGAAGGTAACATATGTACTTATTATCCTTTGGGAAGTCAAACACTGGACTTTCCTCCTTAGGAATAAGGCTTTCTCCTTTCATTCTTGATGAACGCGAGCCACTGCGGTCGATGAATGCCAAACACCTTTATCAACGCCGACCTTATCCATCTCTCGTAACCAACCTAACACACCTAGGTTACTGTCTAGTTTATCTACCATGATCATATACCAAATATCTCCTTTGGTAGTGCCTACCTAAGTGAAACATTCACCTTATTATAACCTTAAATGTCACAAAGTCGTCATTGTGCTTATGTCCGGATTCTATTAAAACTGAACTGATGTGACGACCACACCGGTCGCCATTAGAACTATAAGGGTATAAAATACTACATAGGTCTATGCTTCCTAACCCGGACTAGTCGGGCAAGACATGCCTAGAACTAATACTTACCCTTCAAGGGCTATTTTAACTTACACTGTCGACACATATCGATATCCAAACCATGCTTCGATATCCCTTATGGGGTGCTATTTTACGTCCTTAATGCATTTCCCAGTATCTATAAAAAATAAATACCACACTTCTTACACTATTCATCTTAGGACAAATGAGTACCCTGCCTAATCATGACACAAATCTCTAATTTTCTTTAGAAGGTTGCACCACTTATTTATATCAAGTTGGATGACCTCACTAAGGATTACACAATTATAATCCTTAGAATTTGACCAATGACTTGATATCACATAACCCTCAATACAACCGTCATTAGAATACTTTCACTCTATAACACCGAGCTTAGTTGTCTCCCCAAGGATGCCAGTCATACCTTAATATAAAAGTTACTAAAACCGAACTAGGTTCCATCATCTATGATATCCTCATAGCTGGTATGACCTACTGATTTATTAATATACACATCATGACTATTAGGTACTGTTGATGTAAAAAATTAGATCACTCTAATAATTCAATCACAGATAAATAAATGAGACAAAAGATTTTAAAGTGGTTCAGCTTTATAAGAATGGCCTACATCCACTGTTGTTTTATTGCTGAGTGTTTGGAAATTCTCGATTACAAGAAATTCCGTTCTAAATCCGGTCCCTTACAATGAGGGTTGTACAATGTATTTATAGCCTTGAGGCTGAATGTGAAAGGGTAATACATTAAATGATATGCATATGAAGGGGTAATACATTTAATGCCCTCTTTGCGTGTGCGTCTGAATGATAAGCATTTAATGAATCAGTTGAATTGTTGGTTATCCAGCTATTAATGCTTTGTTCGAGATGCAGCTCGGACCGCCTGAGTTGCTCGGACCGCCTAAGCTTCCTGGTATTCAAGAGTTCCTCGGAGAGGTCTGTTCCTCGGAGCGTATGAGTTCCTCGGAGAGGTCTGTTCCTCGGAGCGTATGAGTTCCTCGGAGTAACATGGTTCCTCGGAGCGTGTGATCATCTCGAAAGTGCTTGTTGTTTCCATGTAGATAGCCACGTGTCTTCATATGATTGGTCCAAGTCAGCAGATTAAATTTGGTATCAACAGAAGCCTCCAATGTTTCATAGTTCTAAATTTGAGGAGAATGGAACATTCTTTCTCGGAATATGGTAGCTTTAAATAGTCTTCCTGATTTTTAGGAACATCTCCCTTGTATTTATTTCTCCTTCCCAATTCGTAGAATCATGCTTTTTTGGACTTTTCTGCGTGCTTCGATTCCTGCGTCACTTTTCGTCTTTTTAGCCGCTGTTGTTCTCTTTGATTTCCGCGCCAATATTTAATGCCCTTTTAGCCGTCGGTAACGTATTCATCCTTTTTTGTAATCATTACTTCGCCATTTCCTAAGGCAAGGTATTTAAACTTCACAGACACTCCCATCGTCTTCTACCTTTTCAAATTTTTATCTTCGAGTTTTTTATCGTCTCTTCCTACTCTCTTGTGTGTTCATCTTTTCCGTCATTCGTTGTCAGCAGATCCATTCTTTTCCTGTAAGATCTTCTTCCTTCATCTTCATTTCTTTTAATCACCATGGTTTACCCTGTTGAATCTCTTGACTAATTTCGATCTGATTTTTCCATTCCCTCTTGGGTGGTCTTGGAAGAGCTTTCTGAGCCTTCTAATTATTTCAATTTGGCTAAGGGACATTGGTTCCCCAGTCTCTTTTTTGCTGAGTGTGGATTTTCTTTTCCACCAAATCCTCTGTGTCTGGAATTCTGTCAGTACTTTGATGTTGTTCCTGCACGAATAGCCCCCAACACATGGAGAATAGTTAATGGGGTGCATAAATTAAATCAAGTGCATGGAACTCGTATAGGAATTCCAAAAATCATGTACTACTATAGATGGGCAGTTAATGATAATATTTATTATTTAAAAACTAGGTTTATAAATAGAGCCTTAGTAGTCATTCTCCCTGATGCCAATAGGGATTATTTTGAACACGGGGTTATCGTAAAAAATTGGCAACACCCTCCATTAACCGGAGATGAGGTTTACCAGGGTCCCAAATGCCCTCCTTATGGCAATGAGATAGGTTATTTTTATTTTATTTTATTTTGAAATCATGTTTGTTTTGTGTTTGATAAAATGTGTCACTGATAACAATGTTTATTTATTTGCAGTTGATAACAAGAGAGAGTGCCCAAAAGAAACAGATGTCAATATAAGGCATTTGGGACTTATCTGGGGTTTGCATCAAAGGGTTGACGAAGAGCACATCAGGTCGGCTTCGTATCTGCTCCAGTACAAGAGCTACATAACCTCCTTCACTGCTCATCCAATGATCAGTGAAGCAGAGCCAGTACCAGCCTCTGCGAGTTCTTCGCCTGAATCTCATATTCCTTTGAGCGAAAGGATGAAGAAGAGAAGACCTCCTACCCTGTTTGAGAAATCTGCCTCCGGTTCTGGTGAGGCAAAGAGGAGTAGGATTGATGTCCCAAGGGAGGGGACAAAGAAGACTGATGCAGCTCCTCCAACTGCTCCTGCTAAAGTCACCGAAAAGGTTGCTGATATGCCCGCAGTGGCTCCGAGCAGCTCTGCTGCTCCTGGAAAGGTGATTGTGATATCACCGACCAAGGATTCATCCTTGGTTGAATATGTAACTGTTCCCACGAGAAGGATGAAGAAAAGCTCCTCGGTCAATTTGGCTGTCACCAATACTCAGCCCCCAGCTGCTGGGACTGGAGTTCCCAATTTTGTTCCCCCGAGTTCTGACATGAGCTCGGTAAAGTCATTGACCATTCCCGAGGTTCAAGGTACCGAAGAAAACCTTACTCGGGATATGGTTACCTCACTAGCTGCTCGTCACCTTGCTTCTGTAAGTATCTTTACTTAGAATTTTTTCATATTCCCTTTGTCATTTCTGTTTCTAACTTGCTTTTTTTCCTGTTCACAGTTGACGAGCTGCTTCAACATATTACTGAAGAAGGATGAAGCGATTAAGGCTTCTTGCTCCTCGTCCAGTGTGGAGGGAGCTCTGGAAGAAGCTACCAAGTCCCTGGCAGATTCTCTCCAGAAATATGCTGATGATAAAGCTATCTGGGAGAAAAAGCTTGCCTCCTCTGAGCAGGAAAAAGCTCGAGTTGCTGATGCCTCCAAGGAGTTGGAGAAGAAAAAGAATGCCTTAGAGAAGGAAAATAAAGAGCTTGAGGAAAATCTCAAAGCCGCTGGAGAGCTGGAAAATAAACTCAAAGTTGCTGAGAAGAGGTTGGACCAGCTCCAGGAAGTAGGTCGGCAGAAGGAAGAGGCAGAAAATAAATTGAAGGCTGCTGAGAACCTGCTGTCCGAGAAGCTTTCCTTGGAGAAGGACAAAAGGAAAGCTGCTGTGAAGAAGTCCTTCAGCTCTGGCTGGGACAAGGGGTGGGATAAGGGGTGTGCTGCCATGGTATCTCAAGTGGACTATGGCAGTCTAAAGTATTTTAGGGATGGATGGGTTGCTGCCCTTCAGGAAATAAAGGTCGATGAGTCATCCGAGATTTTCCAGAGACATATCCCTGGTCCCCCTCCTACTCCAGAAGAATTAGAAGAGGACGAAGCTACCTCTGAGGAGTCTTCAATGGTGATGGGAGATCACCCCCAGCCATCCAGTCTGCTGCCGAGCAAGTCGTTTCTTCCTCCGAGCAACAACTGGTGCTCTCCGAACAGCCCACAGTTCCCTCCGAGCAACCTGCTTCCTCTTCCCAACCTCCCGAGAAGGTTTTGGGAGATAAGGAAAAGGTGTAGTGTTGTTCGGGCTTATCTTTATATTTTTCTTTCTTTGTCAAATGTAATCCAGCACTTGTAATTCTGAATTTTATGATATAATAAAACTTGAATTTTCTTGCATATTGTTGTCTATCTTTCATTCATACTCTGCTTATTCTTCTTATTGATGATTGCTTTTCTTTCTCTGCTAGTTTCTGGACAAGATGGATCTGCTTTCTGCCCATGATACAAAGTTGCTGCAACAGTGCAATGAGTACTTTAAGGCAGGTCACACAGACTTGAGTGCTGCACAAGTTGCCGACATCCTTGGCCAGGATGCTTCAGAACAGGCAGTGGAAGCATATCAGTACCTGAAGTGTCTGCTTGATCGAGCGGTGGCCAATAATGTGGCTTATTACGAACTGATCGAGGATCTCCAAGGCACCCTTGAAGACCTTCAGCTTCAATATAAAGAATCCACTGCCTTGTTGCATGAGAGTTATGAGAAAAAGTACAAGCTGATCGTTGCTGACAAGGGTTAAGAGAAGCTTTTTGCTGGGTATGATCTGAGGGAGAGGACTTTGAAGGGTGAGGTCGAGGAATGCAGACAGATTGCTGAGTTTCTGGAAAAGGAAAACAACAATTTGTAGAAAGAGCTATCACAGTTGAAGTCTGCAGCCACTTCTTCAACAACCCTAATCCCAGTGACTGACGAGGGATTTTCATTCTTAGAAGTGGAGAATGACAAGTTGAGGGAATAATTGGATACCTTGAGGAGGTCGGGGCCTTCCATGTCTCCTCGGGGATGAGGAAGAGCTCCTCGGGGACGAGCAAGAGCAGCTCGGGTCCTTGTCGAGGAACAGAGAACAGCATCTGCCTTAGAGAACCAGGCCTTCCAACTAATGGCGAAGAACCAGGCGTTATCTGATATGTCAAAGAAAATTAGGGACCTGGAAAAATATCTCTCCGCGAAGAAGTCAGTCTTGGAGAATAAGGAGCTTTTCATCAAGAATCTCCACGACCAGCTAGAAAGGCTAACATACCAATTCCAAAAACAGCCCAGGGAATTCTAGATGGCTGGATACAACGAAGCACTATTCCACTTGGATGATCGTATCCAGAATGTCAACAATGAGGGCTACAAACAAGGCTGGCTGAATGCTTTAGGTGTGTTGAAGCTCGAACAAGGCCATTATCTGTGGGACTACCATGATCCCGGGTTGCTCGACTTGCCTGTGCCACCATATAATTTGAAGATGGAGTGGATCCCTGCTTGGGCCATTCCTCGGAACTTAATTTCAAAATACCTCGGTGACTACAATTTACATTCTCAAATTGAGGTATCTCGTCCTGAGCATCTTTTAGATCGACCTTCTGTGATGAACGTCAGGATGCTAAAGGATTTAAACTTCATCAATTCTCCTCAGTCTTTAAATGATCCACCTGCTGGTGAGGAACCTGCATTAAAAGCTGAGGGAAAAAGACCAGTAGAATAGAAATTTTTGATGTAATAGTTAGCATACATATCAATGTAACTTTCATTTTATCATCAATGTAATTTATTTCGAATTTAATGAAAAACTTTCAATTCTGTTTGCAAATCTTAATTGCTATTGTCTTGTAAATATCAACACTTTACATTTATGCATATCTGTTAAAAATAACAATATTGTGATGTTCGTCGACCAATTCAGTAATAATTAAAAAGTTCCAAGTTTCAATAATATTGCTCGATCACTTAATAATAAATTTACGAGTATCAACCAATCAATGTTGTTAAATTATGCTTGTCGACCAACTACGGTTAGTGAGAGTTTATCCCCGGCTAATCATACTTGGTAGATTTTTATCTTTTTCATAAAATGTGTCCGACCAACCAAGGTCGATAAATTCTCCTCGTCGACCAACTACAGTTAGTGGATTTTTATCCCCGACCAACCATACTTGGTACAATTTGGAATATTTTGTTTCCTAGCCAAACAGGTTGGCATTTTTAGGAATATTTCTCCTCGTCGACCAACTACAGTTATTGGGTTTTTATCCCCGACCAACCATACTTGGTACAGTTTGGAATATTTTGTTTCCTAGCCAAGCAGGTTGGCATTTTTAGGAATATTTCTCCTCGTCGACCAACTACAGTTAGTGGGTTTTTATCCCCGACCAACCATACTTGGTACAGTTTGGAATATTTTGTTTCCTAGCCAAACAGGTTAGCATTTTTAGGAATATTTCTCCTCGTCGACCAACTACAGTTAGTGGGTTTTTATCCCCGACCAACCATACTTGGTACAGTTTGGAATATTTTGTTTCCTAGCCAAACAGGTTGGCATTTTTAGGAATATTTCTCCTCGTCGACCAACTACAGTTAGTGGGTTTTTATCCCCGACCAACCATACTTGGTACAGTTTGGAATATTTTGTTTCCTAGCCAAACAGGTTGGCATTTTAAGGAATATTTCTCCTCGTCGACCAACTACAGTTAGTGGGTTTTTATCCCCGACCAACCATACTTGGTACAGTTTGGAATATTTTGTTTCCTAGCCAAACAGGTTGGCATTTTTAGGAATATTTCTCATCGTCGACTAACTACAGTTAGTGGGTTTTTATACCCGACCAACCATACTTGGTACAATTTGGAATATTTTATTTCCTAGCCAAACAGGTTGGCATTTTTAGGAATATTTCTCCTCGTCGGACAACTACAGTTAGTGGGTTTTTATCCCCGACCAACCATACTTGGTACAGTTTGGAATATTTTGTTTCCTAGCCAAACAGGTTGGCATTTTTAGGAATATTTCTCCTCGTCGACCAACTACAGTTAGTGGGTTTTTATCCCCAACCAACCATACTTGGTACAGTTTGGAATATTTTGTTGAGTAGTCTGCCGAGCTTTGCCAAGTAGTGCGTAGCACTAGTATTCCCCGAAAAATTTCAATAAAAGGAGAGACTTTGGCAGAATATCTTGATCTTATTCATACTGATGGGACTGTGTTACATATACATCACTGATAATACTTGCGCAGGTGCTCTTCATTCCAGGCATTTTTAAACTCCTCGCCTTCTAAAGTTGCTATTCGATAAGTTCCTGGTCGAATAACTTCTGTAACTCGGTATGGTCCATGCCAGTTTGCCTCCAGTTTGTTATGCTTTTGAATTACTTTCTTCAGCAAATAGTCTCCTTCTTTCAGGTCGCACTTCTTCACCCTCTTGTTGTAGAACAAAGCTGTTCGTTGCTGGTAAGCAGCATTTCTAATGGCTGCTTCTTCTCTGACCTCCTCGAGCATGTATAAATCCAGTCTTCTCATTAAGTCGCTGACAGGGGAATTGAAATTCAGTACCCTGTGTGTTGGGAGGCCCAACTTGGCAGGTATGACAGTTTCACTTCCAAACGCAAGCATGTATGGTGATTCTCCAGTTGCTACTCGGGGAGTAGTTCGGTAAGCCCAGAGTACTGATTGTAACTAGTTGATCTAGTTTGCTTTTGCATCGTCCAATCGTTTCTTCAAACCTTTCAACAACGTTCTGTTTGTCACTTCAGTTTGTCCATTGCTTTGAGGATGTCCTGGTGCTGAATGAACCTTCAAAATATTTGATTGATGACAATAGGCGACAAACTCCTCGTTATCAAATTGTATCCCATGGTCTGTGATGAAGGCATGAGAGAGACCATATCGGCAAATGATGTTCTTCCAAACAAATTGGTACACCTTCTCGTACGTCATATCAATGAGTGACTCAGCTTCTACCCACTTAGTAAAATAATCCACTGCGACGACGAGGTACTTGAACCTTCCTCGGGTCGTTGGCAGTGGTCCAACCAAATCAATTCCCCACATGGCAAATGGCCAAGGGGAAGTTATGCGTGTCAACAATGCTTGTGGAGTTCTTCGAATGGAGGAAAAGCGCTTGCATTTGTCACACTTCTTGGCATAGGCAATACAATCAGCCCTCATCGTCGGCCAATAGTATCCCTGTGTCATCACCCTTTGCAAAAGTGTCTGACCTGCTACATGTGCTCCACAAGACCCTTCATGGATTTTTTCAATTAATTCTTTTACCTCGGAGGGATGTACGCATCTCTGCAAACCTGCCATAATTCCTCGTCTATATAAAACACAATTAGTTAATACATATGGAGCAGCTTTAAACTTCAATTTCTTGGCTACGAGCTTGTCAATTGGCAATTCTCCCTCCTCGATATACGCCCTGATGGGATCCATCCAAGATGGACCTAAATCAAGGGTGATAAAGTTCATCGTCAGATCTTCATCTATGCTCCGACCAGCTAATACTTCAATTGGGATTATTCGTCGTAGCTTGGTGCGAGTTGCTGATGCTAGTCGAGCTAGGGCGTCTGCTCTCGCATTCTCCATTCTTGGTATTTTGACCAGCTGAATAGCGGCAAATTCTGACACCAGCTCCTTTGCCTTTGCATGATATCTGATCATTAATTCTCCTCTAACTGCATATACTCCTATCATTTGGTTTACAATCAGTTGAGAGTCACTGAAGATCATAACTTGCTGCGCCTCCATAACTTTTGCCAAATTAAGCCCTGCAATCATGGCCTTATATTCAGCCTCATTGTTGGAAGCTTTGAATTGGAAACGCAATGCGTATTCCATGTCGACCTCATCCGGAGTGCTCAAAACTATCCCCGCGCCACATCCTGTATTGCAAGATGAGCCATCTACATATAGCCTCCATATAGGTAACTCGTCTTCAAATTTCGAATCAGTCAGAGTTTCTCGGTGAAATATTTACTGCTTCTTTTCATCCTCCCCGGATTTTTCTCGCTCCTCGTCGATCATTTTTTATTGCCCTTTTACCAACCGGAGTTGGTCTGGGCTCGAATTTAATGATTTTGTAACATCCACTTGCCCTTTTACCAACCAGAGTTGGTCTGAGCTAATGTTTGTCGATCCTGTAACATCCACAGGTTGATCAGCGAGCAACTCTTGTTCCTCGTCCGGAGTTCTCACAACTATCTCTACATCACATCCTGTAACATCCACACGCCCTTTTACCAATCGGAATTGGTCTGAGCTTGTGTTTGTTAATCCTGTAATATCCACAGGTTGATCAACGAGCAACTTTTGCTCCTCGGGGGTATCAGGATAGGTGAACTCCGCTATGAAATCTGCTACAACATGCCCTTATAGTGATGATCTGGGTTCATAAATTATATCATATTCACCGAGTTCTATTGCCGAGTACATCAATCTTCCTTATTTTCCTGGTTTATGAAAGGCTTGTCTGAATGGCACATCAGTATATACTACTATAGTATGAGCCTGGAAGTATGGCCTCATTCTCCTACTCGCCTCAATCAGCGCCAGCACCAATTTCTCCAGTCTTGGATATCTGATCTCTGCTCCTCGGAAAGCTTTACTTGTGTAGTAAATTGGCTTTTGTACTCCATTCTCCACTCTGATCAACGCCGAGCTAACTGCATTTTCGGACACTGCTAGGTACAGGTACAGTTTTTCTCCCATCACCGGCCTGGACAACAGTGGAGGTGCTCCCAAGTATTTCTTCAAGTTTTGAAAAGCCTTCTCACATTCATCATTCCACTCAAAAGTCTTTCTGAGTGTCTTGAAGAATGGGAGACATCTATCAGTTGCTCGCGACACAAATCTGTTGAGTGCCGCTACTCATCCTGTGAGACTCTGTACTTCCTTCTTCGTTGTTGGAGATCGCAGCCCTAATAGAGCTTTGATCTTTTCAGGATTTTCTTCAATGCCTCGTTGATTGACAATGTACCCGAGGAACATGCCTTCTCGTACTCCAAATATGCACTTCGTCGGGTTGAGCTTCATTTGATATTTATCTAGTTGTTCAAAAGTCTGACTTAAGTAAACTAGATGATCGACAACTTTCTTGCTTTTTGTCAGCATGTCGTCAACATAGACTTCCATATTGTCACTGATTTGTTCAGCAAAGACCTTGTTCATCAGCCTCTGATATGTCGCACATGCATTTTTTATACCAAAAGGCATAACATTATAACAATAAGTTCCTCTAGGGGTAATGAAAGAAGTACTTTCCCTGTCTTCAGGTTTCATTTTAATCTGATTGTAACCAGAGTAGGCATCCATGAAGCTTAGCAACTCGTGTCTCAAGGTAGCATCCACTAGTTGGTCAATTCGGGGCAGTGGAAAGTGATCCTTTGGGCATGCTTTGTTGAGGTCGGTGAAGTCTACACACATCCTCCACTTGTTATTCTTCTTCTTTACCATCACCACATTAGCTAACCAATCTGGATATTTAACATCTTCAATGAAACAAGCTTTCTGGAGCTTCTCGACTTCCTCCTGTATAGCTTGATTCTTCTCGGGACTGAATACTCTTCTTCTCTGCTTCACAGGCTTGATTTCCTTATTCACATTGAGCTCGTGACATAAGAAGTTTGGGTCTATCCCAGGCATATCTTCATGACTCCATGCAAAAGTTTGTCTTCTGCTTTTAAGGAAAGTTATCAATTCTTGTTTTAATGAGGCTTCCAACGATGAACTTATTTGAGTAGTTCGTTCAGGGTGCTCTTCGTCCAGAATGATGTTTTCAGTAGCTTCCACCACTTGACCCTTCACGAGTTGCAACTCATCTCGAGGATCCAATGTTTCAATTTCTGCACCTTCATCCACTTGATAGGTAGTGGTATTTTTCTTTGATTCTTCCAGTTCTTCCTGCTCGGTGGATGAATAATAGCATTCCCGGGCTACTTTCTGATCACCTTTCACAACTCCTACTCCAAAGTTTGTTGGAAATTTTAAGCATTGATGCACTGTAGACGGTACAGCCTCGAACTTCTTCAATCCTACTCTTCCCATGATGATATTGTATGATGATTGGACATTCTTATCCATCACGAAGAAACGTATTCTTTCTGTTCGGCAAGCAGGCCACATACCAATGAATATATCCAACTTGATCATCCCAAGTGGAAATAATTTCTCTCCAGCAAAACCGATGAGGGGTCTGTGGTAAGGCTCCAGTTGAGATAGCTTTAGATTTAAACTATCGAAACACGAGTAGAACATGATGTCTGCCGAGCTACCATTGTCGACCAGTACTCTTGAAATCATAACCTCCTTCATCCTCATTTTGATCACCAGCGGGTCATCATGAGGGTATAGAACACCTGCAAGGTCGTTCTTTGAGAAACAAATGACCAACTTCTCCTTGTTCACCTTTCTCGGGCGATCTTCCTCAGCTAAATTTATTCGCTGAATGTACGAGCAAGCTTGAGCCTCACCGAGGTAAGCTTTTCTTTCTGCAGTAAGGTCTCCTCCTCCTGCATCTTCCCCTGTAATAACATTACAATCAAATGATCCAAAGCGTATTGAAAATACCTCTCGTTCTGGCTGCCTTGGTTTCTTGGGAAGATCGGGGTCATCCTCTGGATCAACTTCACGGTTTCTCTTCTTGTTCTCCTCTGCTCGATGAGGAGATCCAGATCTCTCTCTAGTTCGATCTTTGTTTCTTCTTTTGCCTCCCCGATCAACATACTTCGCTAGCTTTCCTCGTCGGATGAGTGTTTCAATCTCATTCTGAAGAGCTATGCAATTTTTAGTCATATGGTCATAATCCTTGTGGAATTCGCAATATTTTTCCCTATTCCTCATGTCAGGGTCTGCCTTCATTTTCTTTGGCCAGTTTAACTCTTCGGTGTTCTTAATTTCTTCCAGGACGTGGTTGATATTTACCTTCAAAGGTGTGTAATTATCAAATTTCCTCAAGACCTCCCATGACGACCTATTTTTGGATTGTTTGTCACCACCATTGTTCTTATGTTCTTTCTTCTTAGCCTTATCACCTTCCACCTTGGTTTCTTTGGCGTCCATATTCTTCTTTGCAGACATAGCCTCCTCGGCATTCATAATCTTGGACGCTTTTCCCATCAGGTCCGACATGGTTCGAGGTGGATCTTTGGCTAAAGTATAGTACAACTTGTTTGGCAGCAATCCACTCATCAAAGCGGTAATCGCTGTCTTCTCCTCATAATCAATGACTTCGAGTTTCTCGTTATTAAAACGAGTTATATAATCTCTGATACTCTCCCCAGCTTTTTGTCTAACACTTAACAAATGTGCTACTCGCTTAACTGGCTTTGCCCCAAAGCAGAAATTCCCAATGAATAACTCGGCCAGTTGAAGAAAAGTTGAAATCTTACCCCGAGGAAGATTATTATACCATATCTGAGCAGATCCGGTAAGAGTTCCCGAGAATTCCCTGCATCTCATCTCGTCTGGGACAGCATAGATGTCAGCAGCAGCTTGATATTGTTCTATATGAAGGACAGGGTCAGTTTTTCCATCATACTTTGGAGTCACAACAGGTGCTTTGGACTTTGATGGTGTTGGAAAATCAACAATGTCCTGGACAAAAGATGTTCCTCGAACAAAGGTTCATTGTAGAGGGTTCTTGGCCTTAGCTATTTCCCCTAATCTATCCTCCAGCCTCTGAATAGATCCTTTCCATGCATCATTTCCTTCCTCGGGCCTATTGGTTCGAGCAACTGATCGCGTTGAAGTGGCTTCCTGGGATTTATCTCGACGAGCAGCTGGTCGGTCATGGGATCCATCTTGACGAGCAGCTGGTCGCGACTGGGCAGATCCTTCCCTTAAATTTGATGGTCGTCGAAAGCTCCTCGACGCTGCATTAAGAGGACTTTTGTTCCTCCTAGGGCCTAATCGATCGAAAGGAGAGGCCCTACTTAATCTTTTCAATGCGCTGGCCCTTTCTGGGGAGAGGGTGACACGCTGTTCAGTATCTATGGCTCGTACCGACGAAGTTCGTCCAGGTTGATAAGAAAAATCTTCAGATTCATCATTGCGATATGAATTAGTACGCCTAGTACGCGAAGAAGGCGCACGGGTATTTCTTTGAATGCTTCATGGTCCGGAATGGGTTGATGCACCACCATGGAGGGTTTGGATGAGTTATCGCATCGTTTCTTGCATGACAGTTTGGCCCTGAGCCAGATTTGCCATTATTCCAGTCAGATCTGGAATAATTGGCGGAGCAGATGGATTTGGAGGGGTTCCGACGTTTCGATTACTGGATTCCGGCATATCAGCCATTTGTGATTGATTGTATTTGATGGGAAATCGATATTACCAGTCGATTCCCACAGACGGCGCCAATTTGTTGATGTAAAAAATTAGATCACTCTAATAATTCAATCACAGATAAATAAATGAGACAAAAGATTTTAAAGTGGTTCAGCCTTATAAGAATGGCCTACATCCACTGTTGTTTTATTGCTGAGTGTTTGGAAATTCTCGATTACAAGAAATTCCGTTCTAAATCCGGTCCCTTACATTGAGGGTTGTACAATGTATTTATAGCCTTGAGGCTGAATGTGAAAGGGTAATACATTAAATGATATGCATATGAAGGGGTAATACATTTAATGCCCTCTTTGCGTGTGGTCTGAATGATAAGCATTTAATGAATCAGTTGAACTGTTGGTTATCCAGCTATTAATGCTTTGTTCGAGATGCAGCTCGGACCGCCTGAGTTGCTCGGACCGCCTAAGCTTCCTGGTATTCAAGAGTTCCTCAGAGAGGTATGTTCCTCGGAGCGTATGAGTTCCTCGGAGAGGTCTGTTCCTCGAAGCGTATGAGTTCCTCGGAGTAACATGGTTCCTCGGAGCGTGTGATCATCTCGAAAGTGCTTGTTGTTGCCATGTAGATAGCCACGTGTCTTCATATGATTGGTCCAAGTCAGCAAATTAAATTTGGTATCAACAGGTACTAACAAAGATACTAGTCTACAAGTCTCTACACATAGAGAACTTTAACCATTGAACACCTTAAGGCGTCACAACAAGTCGGTTTCTATTCCCAAGGATGCCACATGCAATTAGTCCCAAGTATACTTTAAGGACTTCCTTAAATCATACTCACACCAAAATCGCCTCGCATTATGCCATTACTTAGGCCGCTAAAATGGGCTATGGTATTTAGATAGAAAACCTCATTCCCCTTTTGTTTGAAATTCTGGCATTAGTCTAACTTGTGACCCTTTCCCCAAGACCCAATAAAGGTCTGAAGACTTCCTTCCAAACGACTGATGCTATATACTATGTATTAAATCACATGCTGACACTACTAAGGATTTTGGCAGGATGTATATATATGAGTAACCAACCCCATTGGAAGGTTACTAATTTACATAAGGTTGAGAGAGAGAAGTGTTTGGAAGAACTTAACCTTTGATTTGCAGACACAAGGTCCATAGAGACTGCATGTATGGCTTCCCTATCTTTCGCATGTAGTATGCATAACATATTGTGTTCTAATTTCTAATAAAGTTTGAATCTGCACGAATTATATTTAAAAGTTCTAATATTTGGTATTATAGCCTAGTATATTAGAGTTAGATTCGATTTTAGAAATTACCATTTTAATTTTAACCAGTTTTATTTTCATGACTGTTATTCTTGAAAATTTGAATCATAAATCATTATTACGTTTTTGTAAACCGACCTAGTTTTATATACAACTGGTGTACCATTTTCATTGTGAAACCAATGATTCGGTCTACTTCTTAATGGAAACATACTGACATAATTAGTCATTATATATGTTTTTATCAAAATTGCTAAAACATATAAACAAATGTGCTCCCATATGAACTATACATAATATATACACACTGATGTTTAAAAGATGAAGGATGATTTTCTAATTCAAGATTGTCATATCAAAAGATCGTTAGTTTACTTATGCATCATTATTTTACTATTTTGCTAATGTAAAATTTCTACATATAGTTCATCATATCATTCTTTTTAATTATTGCTATTTATGATTTTAAAAAGAAAGTTATATTTAAATGATGTTGTATTTCAATCACTTACATTTTGAGTAATGCAAATAAATAATTTTTGTGTTTGAAATTATTTATGAGCTAAAGGCCATCCCAAGATGAAATTTTGAATTTAAATGACTTGTGATCACCAAAGTGACCCTTTTTATTTTAATTAACGATTTTTATTATTTAAAGTTTTTCAAGATTGGATTGAATTTTTATGTTATTATGTCTAATCACTATCCAAAAGGAGGGGATTGGGTATGATAATTTGAAGACGACATGAAGCAATTAATGAGGTACATTAATCCTTGAGATTCTCTTTTACCCAAAGGTGACGATCTCTTGGGGTGATGAATATTTTGTTAATCGACTTCATGATATGGGAGACTACATTATCGCATGTCATATATTTTTTTTCCAAAGGTGATTATGTGATGATGAACTTAGGATCTCTTGTCATGATAAAAATGTATATGGATTACAATAACAATAATATTTTTGCTCACAACATTTTTAAATTCCCATGCCTTATCAACCCAAATGTCTGCCATCGAGACTTTATACGAGATGGAAACATGATATTGAAATTGCCCTTGGTATGGCTGACTTAGATTTAGGCCTCGAAGAGGATGAAACTCCCAAACCCACTCCTACTAGCAATGTCGATGATAACTTACAGTATGAGACGTGGGTTAAGGAAAATAAGTTGATTCTAAAAATCATTAAGAGGTCAATCTCATAATCTATTTTGGGAGCAATATCTGGAAGAAATAATGCTAAGAAGTTCTTTAATGCTATATTACAAAGATATAAAGAGTATGATATGGTTGAAACTGGGGAACAAATGGATAAGCTTATGAACTTGAAGTATGATGGAAATGAAGGTGTTAGGAAATATATTATGGAGATGACCAATTTTCTAACCAGTTTGAATGCCATTAAAATTCTTATAGTAGAGTCTTTCTTAGTATATTAAGCCCTTAACACTCTTCCAAAACAGTTCAATCAAGTGAAAGAGGCTTATAATGCGCAAAATGATAAATGGAATTTGAATGAGCTTATTTCTATTTGTGCTCAAGAGGACAAGAGAGTCCGTAATGAAACTAGTAATATTGTGCACTTATCTCACCAACAACCACACCCTAAAGATTCATCGAATCTTTTCAAGAAGTTTAGGTTTGACAATACTGACAAGAGAAAACATAAGGGTCAGAATAAGAGTCACACTTTTAGGGGCCCCCAGTTTTCGATCTATACGAACAAGGAATTATTTTCTACAATAGGATGGGACATCTAAAGGAAAATTATCACAAGTATAAGGTTTGGCTTAAGAATAAAGACAACCAACCAGAGGTTGATGACCAAGAGAAAGCCAAATAAGGATGGAGTGAACTTGTTAATCGTGAATGGAGTTAAAGTTGAAGTTAAGTTTATAAGAGTAGTGAAGTTAGTGTTGAATTCTGGTTTTTGTCTTATTTTATAAAATGTTGTTTATGTCATAACTACTAGGAGAAATTCAATTTCTATATCGAAGCTTGCTAAATATGGATTATCATTTAATTTTTTCAATGGTATTTTCAATTATCTTGTGGATCCCATGTTGTTGGAAATAGGATTTTGTATGATGATTTGTATAATTTTTTTTTGAGTTCTTCCAAATAATCTTTTCATGTTGATAGTGTGTATAAGAAAATACCATTAATGAATAATTTATCTACAAGCTTATGGCATAAAAGATTAGTACACATCTCTAAAGAAAGGCTTAATAGACTAGTTAAAGATAGTGTTCTTTCTTTCATTAACTTTGGAGATTTAGGAACTTGTGTAAATTTCATGAGAGGAAAATTTACCAAGACTAAAAGGAAAAGATTCTACTCGAAAAAATGAATTATTGGATATTATTCATACTGATATTATTGGGCCATTATCTTTTACTTTTTATTGTTGGAAATTAATGTTAAGTGACGAAATTAATTATTTAATTTCAATTGTATTAAATTCCGAATTTCCCATTTATGTGGTTTTAATAAATGTCAGATAATTAATTAGGAATGTGATAAATAAAGATATTAAAAGATTTGGGTAAACCTTATCCGTTAGTCACATGATGGTTAGTGGCATTAGTGGGAGACTTGAAAGAGTCCCACCTTGACTAGGATTCCGGCCCTCTTCCCCTTATAAATAGAGACCTCTACACCATCTAGAGTCATCTCATAACACACTATTTCTGAGGTGGGAGAGAAACTCCGAGATTCCATTAGAGTGCATTTTTTCCAAGAAGGCAGATCGATGGAGCAATTAATCAAGATTGATCTTTGATCAAGGTATGTCTTATTTTCTATCTTTTAGACGTATTTTGTGAAAACATGAAGATCTAAGATCCTTTTATTAAGAACAATTGTATGTTAAACTTTAATCATATTAATGTGTTCATGATTAATATTAGGGTGTTCTTAAGAATGATTTTATATTTATGGCAATAACAACTTCATCACATTTATTTATGATTTCTGTTATTAGGGTATGTCTATCTAATTGATGATAAGTCTAGTTCTCTCAAGAAATTTAAGTTTTTTAAGATGGAGGTTGAGAAAAAATTTGGAAAGATTATCAAGATTATGCGATCAAATAGAGATGGTGAGTATTGTGAGGAATAGGATGAATCTGTCAAAATATGGGTCCTTTTGTAAAGTATTTACAAGAGTGTGGGATTGTTGCCCAATTCATAATGCCTAGAACTCCTGAGCTAAATGGCATGGATAAACGAAGAAATTAAATCTTAAAGGACATAATTAGGAGTATGATGAACACAAGCAATCCACATGCGCTTCTGTGGAGAGAAGCTTTAAAGACAATTATGTATATCCTCAATCAAGTTCCCTCTAAAGTTGTACCAAAGATACCTTTTGAGATTTGGTCTGGAAAAAAACTCATTTATCTCATCTTTATGTTTGGGGTTGCTTAGTTGAGGTCAATATTTTCAATCTCACTTAACGAAATTTAGATCCGAAGACAATTGAATGGTACTTCATTGGTTATATTGAAAAATTTAAGGGTTTTACGTTTTACTGTCCACGCCGAGGCACAAGGATTGTTAGATCAATAAATGCTAAGTTTTTAAAAGGGACATATACCAAATAGTCTCTCGGACATTTTTTAATACCCATTTAGTCCAAACTTTTTTATTTTGCCTCAAAAAGTCCTTTGCCACATATTTTGGAGAGGGAGTGCCGCTGGCGCGGACATCTAAAAATAAGAGGATATTGAGTGCTTGAGGGACTAAATGGATTAAACTAAAAATATGTGTTCTTTTTAAAAAATATATATTTATAGTAGGGAGTATTTAATAATTGACCCTTTTTAAAAATAAGTGATAGTGATAGTGATAGTGTGATTTTAGAAAATGAACTTGCAACGTAAGAACCACAAGTTATAGTTCTTTACGGGTAGTTCAAGACTTGATAGTTTTCCCACCTTTTAATGAAGAGTCTGTACAAATAGTTATTCCACCACCATAACATGAAAATGTTGTACCTGAAACATGACTTCGATGTTTAGAGAGATCAATTTGACCAGCTGTTTTTTATGACTATGTAGTTTATATGGTGGATAATGATTACAAAGTTGGTAACAAGATTGATCCTTCGAACTTTGTTAAAGTAATGAGAAGTATCAAATCCAATAAATGGTTAGAAGTAATGATTGATTAGATAAAGTCTACGGAGAACAATGATGATTGGGAACTTGTTGATCTTCCAAATGTTTTTAAACCTATTGGTTTCAAGTGGGTCTTCAAATCTAAGCACGATGTAAGGCAAAATGTTAATAGATATAAACCAAGATTTGTGGCCAAGGGATTCAATCAACGAGAACAAATTGAGTACGATGACACATTCTCTCATGTCTCTTCGAAAGAATATTTTTGAATTATCCTGGCGCCAGCGGCCCATTTCAATCTTAAATATCATTAAATGGATGTCAAAATTTGTTTCTTGAATAGAGATCTTCGAGGGGAAGTTTACATGCCTCAGACTGAAGGTTTTGAAGTGAAAGGAAAGGATAACATGGTGTTTAAACTGAACAAATCCATCAATGGTTTGAAATAGGCATCCCAATAGTGATATTTCAAGTTCGATGATGTAATAACCTATTTTAGTTTTAATGAGAATGTAGTTGATTAGTGCATATATCATAAGATCAATGGAAGCCACTTATTTGTCCTTATTTTGTATGTTGATGATATTCTAATTTCAAGTAACGATTTAGGATTACTTCATGAAAGAACGTGAATGTTATCAAATGTTTTTGATATTAAAGTTTTCGGAGCAACTTATTTTTTGTTGGACATTGAAATCCATTGTGATAGGTCTAGAGGATTGTTGGGACTTTCTCATCAAACATATCATGATCATGTTCTTAAGAGATTTAATATGAATTATTTAAAATTTCCATACCACTCTGATTTCATGCAAGTTTTTTTCAAAAGGTATATATAATCAAATCATGCAAAACTTATTATTTGACTTAATCAGAATTTAATATATGCGAAAGTTAAAGATAAATTAAATCTAAATTATCTTAGTGTCAAAATAAAAAAATCTGATTTATATTACATTTAGATCAATATATCTAATACGATGAATTATTCTAAATCAATCAAATAATAACATAACATTTGTAGTTTTCAAATCACACATAAAAGGAGATAAGGCAATGTTGATTAAAATGCATGGTTTTTTACATGGTAAAACTCCAAACATGGTAGGAAAACATCCATGGTGACCTCTTCACCACAAAATGAAATTCCACTAGAATAAAAAACGGATTATGCAATTACAATAATATCACACAAACAAGAAAATAAAAAATTACCCAACTCGAGAATCCACTATTAGGAAAAACCATTACTTATACCTTCCGACTCTAGTAGAGATATAACCACTCCAAATATCAACCCAACGATTCTATCATGTATACAAGTGTGAAAGTGTTATGAAGTGCAAATGTAAATGCACATGCAAAAATACATCACTCACACTTAAACAAAATATATTTACACGACAATATTGCAAATAACGACAAACTAAGTTTTCTTAAAAAACATATAAAATAGATTTCCAAATATTAATTCATAATGTTAGTTTACATAGATTTCAAAATATATAATAACAACATAAAATTAAAAGAAAAATTTCTTCATTTTTTTTCATAAAAATAATTTCAAGAAATATCAGGAAAAAAGTAAAATGATACATGCATTTATCTAAAGAAATTATTCTCCTAATAATTTTGGGAAAATTATAATTATAAGCATAATTCGACATAATGCAAAAATAAAAATAAAAAGATGTCATCATTAAAATCCTAAGAACATTCTTTCATGATAAATGAATAACACTTATCATGGCGACACAAAATATTCACTCTGACATTTGTTCTTACTCTATTTGAAAATATACATTCAAATTTAATGAGAGAAGGATTAAAAACAAGTGTAAAAACTTTTATTTACATTATCTGTAATACAACCCTAAAACTAGTTGTTTAGATTAAGCATTCATTCAAGGTTAGTTTTCAAAGGTTGAGATTGATGATTAAAAGATAAGATAATGGATACAATAGGTAATCCTATAAACTAATATAACAAAATCAATAATGGTAACCACTCAAGAAATATAACTTCATGTATTACTTTTCTAATAAAACTCAAACATTCATAATTAGTTTAAAGCCATTTCATTAGATTGTCAAAGCTCACAGGGATTGATGCTAAAAATTGTTGAATCTAATTCATATATATGGTAAAAAATGCGGATCAAGTTTTATTGCCATACATATGGCACTCTAGAAAATTCTCCTGAACGAAACCCATATTTCCAATAGTCGTAAACCATTGACCAGTATAATCTAAAACACAATTAAGGCCTAATGAATCTTACAATTATAATTGGTTCGAATGGTTATCAAAATGGACATAACCGATCACATGATCGTAATGATCAAATGGCTAGGAGATAAAACTAAATACATATATAATTGTGGATCCCTTTATATTTCTACGCAGAAACGGAAAGAGTTTTAAGGATGACAAAATAATATTCTCTTTTTGTGAAAAACCTTTTTCTAATTTTTAATACGCACCAAGTTGTGAACTAATTTTAACTTAATCAAATTTTATCTTGATTAATCCTAAAAATTCATCTAGTGATTAAAGCAAGTAAAATAAAATAAAAAAAATAAAACTTACAATGGCGGATTCACGAGGAAACCACAAAGGAAAAAAATCTCGGACGGCCCAAGCCGGACAATTACTATGAATGTGGATTTACAACGAACATACCCAAGTCTTACTCAACGACTCGATCCCATGAGACTTAATGCTCTTCTGATCTTATACCACTCCTCTCATATTGCACATGCATAAATTCCTTCTTCCATGATTCTCATCCACAACACATGCGTTCATGTATGTCTCGGTGTCCACCGATATGGCTGGTAACGTCTAAGAAATTGAAACATGAACTCCTTCGCTTGTTCTCCGCAAAACCATTAATGTTCTTCATAGTAAACCTTCTTCTTGGTGCAAATAAGATCACTATTGCATATAGTAATGAAAACTTGGATCTTATAAACTCTAAGGATGTGTTTAGCTTTGGAAAACCTTAGAAAACTAAGTGCGGAAATGTACTGGTTCGTAAATTGTTTTCTGTACTGCAGACCTCCAAAATTTTGATGCAAATACACCTATTTATATTTTTATTGAGGCGGCTGCTCGTTCAAGCGAGTTTGTCCTGTCGCTCGAACGAGATGCACATGTCGTTCGAATGACTGGTCAGGTTGTTTAAGCGACGTAACAAATTAGAGTCCAATCCAAACACTACTCTAATATGACCTTATCAGAATAAAATAAAGTTTAAACTGTTTTAAATACTTTAAAAACATTTTAAAAACACTTTTAATAAAATAATATCCTTAAATTTTTTTAAAATAAATTCCTAGTCCCATTAAAATTACGCATTCATACCCGTGTGATTTCGGAAAGCAATTGAACTTGAAGACGAATAAACTTGCACCAATTAAATCTTCGACATAAATATTTCCTTGAAGCTTTGTCGAAACGTCTTCAATACACTTCAAAATGTCATAGTCTGTGTGGAACTGTGACAATAAAAATCTCCTTCATGACTCAAACATGTTTTGTTCCGAGAATAAGTAAAAAACTATACAACGGACTCAATTGAAAATTTTATCCTTACAAATATCTCTCTTTGACTATTCTGGGATAAAACCAACAGTGAAATGCCCAAGCCAGGCCGTCATGTCGTATGATGCCTAAATTCCATCCCATAAACCCAAAATAAAAAATTATAAGGCAAGACTAGTAAACGATGGTCCGATAAGCATGAACTGTCTCTAAATTCTTGAATGTGATGTAAACTTGAAATCTCAAATCTCTTAAAGAAAAACCTACACACATAACACCGACATACCCACTGAAGTATGGAGGAACAAATGATATAAACCAATAAGAAAAAATCAAATCCAAATCATTTGAATGTTAGCAAAGTATGATATCAATATGTAAACATTTTAAAATAGGATACCAAGATCATTACACAAAATCTCCCCCTACATCACATATATCTCTCCCCATTTTTGTCTCGAATAAACAACCCGGTGAAAAGATAAACATATCTAGAATCAGATAAAACGAAGAAATATATCTAGATATCGATGAAATAACTAGCTAATAATGATCAACAATATCATATCCGTAGCTAGAAAATAATAATCACACAATATGAATAAGCAATCTAGCATGTGTGACTAAACGAATGTAATGCAACAGTATAAGCAAATTGATCAAAGTGAACTTCATAAACAGAAACCAGAATCTACCAGTAGTATCGAAATATATAACCACAAGCAGCAAGGTACTGAAACAATAGGAACCAAAAAATCTATACTGGTCGTTCGAACGGGTAGCTTAGTCGTTTAAACGACTTTAGCTTCTCGTGAGAAGGAATTCGCACGACACTGAGTTCTCGTTCGAACGAGAACACATAATACGCACAGTCAGCGTAGAAAATCATACAGTTTTGGCCAGTGAAAAAATTTCGTGAAAAAACTGACTGGAAGTGGCAGAAAACTCTAAAACAGTAGAGAAAACTACAAAAACCAATATGAGTTATATGCTAACATAGTACTGATGTGCTCAATCATGAACATGGAATGTATGTGCGTGAACTACAACAAATGAATCACAATTCCAATACATCGAAATGATCAAGAGGCTCTAATTGATAGCTATAAATCATCAAACTTTGTTTTAGCCATATGTGATAATTAAAGTGTAAGCTAAATGAACTAAACAATCAAACATGCACACAAATCCGGATTATTGACGATTCTACAAACAATAACGTCATGATACGATTTTCAACTTTAGGATTTGTGGTGCAAATCCGTTTAAATTATCCATCCAAACTCCCTCAAATATATAATATTTTCTTTTGGAATGAACATACGCTAATTGGCCCAAATTTTGGCATATGCTTCTTTTTATTGCCTTATAATTTTTTCAGGCTCTTTTAAACGATGGCTTTCACGACGAGTCAATTTTACACTCTCGCAGCCCTTTCTTGTGAAGACTCATCATTTTTTCAATTACAATCCTCACGGTAAACGGTTCTTATATGCACACATACTCCTTATGTTTACTTATGCATAGATGATAAAATTGAGATAATAACTTCTTACCAAACTCAAATATGCAAGAGATGTCAAACATTCATATAAACTCATGCATGTGTGCAAACATAACATATATACAAATGCATATCAACTTTGAAACAATTCCATAATACAATGGTTAAGATCATTCTAAACATCAATATTTATGATCAAATGTCCTAGCCACATGGATAATGAAAGGATATGGGTCCAAGTACACCAATATGCCACATCAAACATGTAAAATCACGATAAAAACACAAATGGAAAATCTGTTTGATTTTTCAACATATTTTGACTCAAATAAATGCAAAATCTTTTTGTGTTTTCTCAAAAACAAAGTCTTTTTGTATTTTTCAAATAAGACTTAATAAATGAAAAAAATATAATAGAAAATGATACACATATCATAAAACTAGCAAGATATAAATCATGATGCAAAGCCTAGCGTATGATGAACATGGTAACACAATCATCCTTTAGATCTAGCATGAGAAGAATCAAGTACAACCAAATGAGAACCATGAAGTTGTAGTCCTAAAGCCACTAAATACGATTTCCCTACTCAAGTAGGTGTAACATGATGAGTGGGGGGGTTTTGAGAGCCGACATGACTTTATTCCTAAACTTATTAGGAGCATTCCTAAGGTCATAGCAAAAACTTCTAAGTTGACCTTTCCTACCGTAACGTGTGTATGTGTAAAGATGGCAGGAATGATTATCAAAATGTCGACCTCTCCTCACGTTCCTAGTGGGCTCTCTCACAGGGTTGGTATTGGCTTTGGGAGTGGGAACAACTTTATCATCATAGCTTATACCACACCTATTACTTTTGACTTGGACAATGCCTAACATCCGATCCAACTTCTCCAACTTAGATTTTAAGTCAAACTTAACCTTACTCGAGTCTCTCAATCTCTCATCTAACTCATAAATCCTAAACTCAGGCACACGCCTAGACTCAAACTCTAGAATCTCCTTTTTCAATGCCTCCATCAAACCATAAAGTCCATCTCTTTCTTTCTCCACATATTCTATCATCTCTTGTGCCCTAAGATCCTCAATCAAAGCATCATTATTTTTTATGGCACGTCCATTAAACCTAGCTTTCAATTTAGACTTTTCCTTTTTCACCTTCACCGCTTCGGTATACAACTCATTAAAAGAAACTTGCAACTCTTTCACGTCAATTTCTTCCTCCTCACTCTCATCAACCTCACACACTCGGGATACACTCTCAACGGCCTCGGGAGTGTCATGCACATGCGAATCTTCGTGGTAAGATTTATTGTCATCGCTCAGATGACATGCATAGAAAGAAACAAACTTGATCTTATTGGGGGAACTCTCTCCCTCTTCCGGATCACTATCACTTAAGGAGGCACTATAAGCTATCAGTTTCTTGCCCCCTTTCTTAAGTCTAGAGAGACACTCGACCACTTTGGGACCATACCCCTCACACCCAAAATACATATCCGACTCAGCCTTATTAAGTTTCTCACTCTTATCTTTAGGGGTGGAATCTACCTTGTTGTTCTTGAATTTTTCACACTTTTTGGCATCTTTCGATTGCTTTTGAAACTTAAGAAATTTTTTGAACCTTTTAGCCAACAGGGCGACATCTTCAAAATCAAAATCGGAATCGACATTCGAAACTTTAGTTTTCTCCTTTCGGGCTTTTAAAGCAATGCCCTTTATTTCTTTGGCACTTGATTGGAGGTAAACATATCGAGTTCATTGGTTTGTAAGTCACCTACAATCTCTTCAAGTTTCATCGAATTAATCATAACTAAGGAGTTTAAAATGGTCACTTTTGCATCAAACCTGCTCGGCAAAGATCTCAAAATTTTCTTCTGTCACACGGTTGTCGAGAATTATCTCTCCCAAGTTAAACGACGAGTTAATAATATTAGGAAACCTAGCGTAAAACTCATCAAAGAATCATTTTCTATCATTTTAATCACCTCAAACTGTGTAGTGAGGTTTCTTAACTTAGATGCCCTGACCGTGCTAGTGCCCTTGTGAGTAAGTGAAAGTGTATCCCAAGCCTCTTTTGATGTTTCACAAGTCATGATTCTATTATACTCTTTAGGTGTGACATGTGAGGAAATTACGTGTAGACCTTTAGAGTTGTAAAGTGCAAGCCTATTTTCAGCATCAGTCCATGACTCAACGGGTGTCAAACTAGTGACTCCACCCTCTCGTGTGACTGGTGGTGACCAACCCTTTTCAACCACTAACTACACACACTCATCAATGGATTTTAAAAAACTTCTCATTCGCATTTTTCAATAAGCATAATTTGTGTCATAAAAAATAGGGGGAAAAAAACTTTCAAAACCACCAAAATTCATCTCGAAAAACACAAGGGATCAAACACAATAAAAATATGTTTCTAGCTCTAATACCAATTTATGTGTCCCTTTTTATTTCGATGCGGAAACGAAAAAGTGTTTTAAAGATGACAAAATAATTTTCTGTTTTTTGTGAAAACCCTTTGATTAATCCTAAACATTTGTGAACTAATTTTATCTTAAAAAATTATGAATTAATATCCTAAACATTTGCGCACCAAGTTGTGAACTAATTTTAACTTAAATTTTTTTTATCTTGATTAATCCTAAACATCCATCTAGTGATTAAAGAAAGTAAAATAAAGTAAAGAAAATAAAACTCACAACGCCTGATGTACGAGGAAACCATAATGGGAAATTTTTTGAACCACCCAAGACAGACAATCACTATGAATGTGGATTTACAACGAACATACATAAGTCTTACTCAATGACTCAATCCCCACAAAACTTGACCCTCTTCTGATCTTCTACCACTCTTCTCACAGTTCCCATGTAGAAAGTCCTCATTACATGATGATCGTCCACAACACATACGTCCATGTATGTCTCAGTGTGCACTGATATGGCTTGTAATGTCTATAAAATCAGAACAAAAACTCCTTCGCTTCTTCTTCGCAAAATAATCAATGTTCTTCAGAGTAAATCTTCTTCTTGGTGGAAATAAGATCCTATTGCATATAGTAATGAAAACTTGGATCTTGTAAACTATAAGGATGTGTTTAGATTTGGAAAACCTTAGAAAACTAAGTGCAAAACATACTGGTTTGTAAACTATTTTTCTGGACTTCACACCTCCAAAATTCTGATGGGAACACGCCTATTTATATTTTTCTTGAGGCGGGCGACTTTGGCCTATCGCTCGAATGAGATGCACATGTTGTTCGAACGACACATCATCTCGCTCGAATGACTAGCAGGTCGTTTGAGCGATGCAGCAAATTAGAGTCCAATCCAAACACTACTCTAATCCGACCTTATCAGAATAAAACAAAGTGTAAACTGTTTCAAACACTTGAAATGCATTTTCTTAATAAAATTACATCCTTAAGCATTTTTTAAATAAATTCTGAGTCCCATTAAAATTACGCATTCATACCTGAGTGATATTGAAAAGCAATTGAACTTGAAGATGAATAAACTTATACCAATTAAACCTTAGGCATATATATTTCCTTGAATCTTTGCCGCAACGCCTTCAATACACTTTAACACATCATAGTCTGTGTGGGATCGTGACAATAAAAATCTCCCTTGTGACTAAAACATGTTTTGTTCCGAGAATAAGTCAAAATTATACAACAAACTCAATTGGAAATTTTATCCTTACACTAATCTAACGTACAAAATTTGAAGGAACCTAAAGCTCTAATCCTACAACCTTACACTATTGGTCAAGGAAAAATACTAAGGGTCGAATGCATTAAATGGTATGAACCTATAGGTGGCGTCACTCACTAATCCAATTTTAATAAAATATGAACACGAGCCTAATACAATTGCATAGTTAAAGTAATACACGGATAGAGGCATATGGACACTTGATCAAAGGCTTTATCTACGGTTCTAAACAACTATGATATTTGAGAGTGAGAAAATGCAAGTTGTGTTTATTTAAACTTTGTACACTAATAACACTTCTATTAAACAAAAACATTGTTTAAAAATTCATTTTAATTCCGAATAAACTCCAAAAATTATTTAGAAAATAGAAAATTAATTTTAAATAAAAATTAATCCAATTACACTTTTTAAAATTATTTTATGCGCATAATATTGATCAAAAGTAAAGGAAATGTACGAGTACCTAAAACGTGTCAAGTTTAATATGTACATTCAGACGGTGTTGTACTTTTTTACGAACATTCATCGATTCTGGAGTCTTGAATAGTCTAGACAATTTGAGATGATGCACCAAAATAGTGGTTCTCAAACTAAAAATATGTTTTCACAAAATATCCAATTAGTTAAAAGACTAAAAAGTAAAGACTCAAGAAAGTAAACTATTTATGGTGTTTCAATCTCCCCCTCAGATATTTTTCACAAAACCCTTTGAGTACATCATGGGTACTCTTAGGAAAAAGAGAAACTCCTAAGTCCTATACAACAATTACTATTATACCCGATCCCAAGTCCTAAGAAAAAAATACATGACTCAATTATACATCAATTACCCTAAGACCGTCTGTGATTTACTGCATAAAACTTGAAAAACTGAACTCACAAGAACAAGTGTAAGATATCACAGAAAATGATAAATTATATAAAAAAGAATATCATAATATGATTCAAGTATAAAGACTACTTGGAATGATGTATTCTCTCCCCTTTTTGTCTCAAATAGACAACGGTAATAAAATCATAACATGGAGAAGAATTAAGAATATAACTACTATAAAAATATATAAATGGGTCTAATCAAGTGTCACTCATATATTAAAATGGTTTAAGAGACGTCTTTTGCATTTTCAAATATCCGTTCCCTAAAACCTCAGAGGATCATTACCATGATTAAGATAGGAAAACATATATACATGTGAGATTAATCAATAACGCGCATTCCTATAGCTTTACGAGGAAAATCACAATAAATATTATTAAGGGTAGTTTCGTAATAGACATTAATTTAAAAAGAGCAACATAGAAATGGGTAAAGAACAAACATAAATTTTCCACTCCACCTTAACCAATGATTTTGGTAATTAAAAATATTAATAATCTTTCAATATAATAAGGGTCCTTGTTTTAAACATTCTAACAAGCTGAAATCCATAATTTCACAATATATAGAGAAACAATTAGAGGCGATAAAAAAATATCGTGTCATCCATGAGGTCACACATATAAAAGATTTAACATCATAATATGGACACACCAATAATATGATTAGTAACATAAAATCACGAGATAACTACAATACGTGGATCACACTCAAGATGGTTAAATCTTAATTTCGAAACGATATACTCTAATACCAATTGAAATTATCATACCACTCTGATTTCATGCAAGCTTTTCTCAACAAGTATATATAATTAAATTAGGGAAAAAATTATTATTTGACTTAATCATATTTTAATATGTACATAAGTTAAAGATCAATTAAATCTAATTCATCTTAATGTCAAAATAACAACAATCTTCTTTATAGTATATTTAGCTCAATATATGCAATATGATGAATTATTTTAAACCAATTAAATAATAAACTAACACCTCTAGTTATCAAATGACACATAGAAGGAGATGAGGCAGTGTTGATTAACATACATGATATTTTATGTGGTAAAACCCCAAACACTATAGAAAAACATCTAGGATGACCTATATGCCACAAAATAAAATTCCACCAAATAAAAAATGGAATATAAAGTTACAATAAGATCACACAAATAAGAAAATAAAAAATTACCTATCTAAGAGAATCCACTCTTAGGCCAAACCTTCACTTGTATCTTTTGACTCTTGTAATTCCCAACAAGGTTGACTATAGGTATACCCAACCCAAATATTAGCCCAATGATTCTGTGAGTGTGAAAGTGTAGTGAAGTGCTAATCTAAATGTACATGCAAAAATATACAACTCACACTTAAAAATAATATATTTACAAGACAAGATTACAAATATAAAAAAAATTAAGTTTTCTTAAGAAGCTTATAAAACATATTTTCAAATATTAATTCATAATATCAGTTTACATAGATTTCGAGATATATAAACATTAAGAAGAAATTTGATAAAACCAATTTCATCATTTTTCTTTTCACAAACATGCTTTCAAGAAATATCAGAAAAGAAAAATAATACACGCATTTGTCTAAAAACATTATTCTCGTAAAAATATTAGAGAAATTGCCATTCACTAGAAGAAATGATGTTAATTATGTCGGTTAAAAATCGACATAAAACATTATTTATCATCGTTTTAAAGTTATAGTTAATGACATATATACCTGTGATATAAATATTGGCAGACCATAATATTAAGTATGGTCTTTAATGTCCATTCTAAGAAAAAAATGATAAAAATAGTGTAGAATAATGGATTTTTGTATCTCTATTTTAGGATGAACCGCAATATTAAGCGTGGCCTTTAATGTCAGTTTTAATAAAATGCGTTTATACCTCGATTTTAGGAGGAACCGTGATATTAGTCTTGTTCAATCAACAAAAAAAAAGTTAATTATGTCGGTTGTTTTTTACTGGGATAATTTCTCACTTTTGCCTAAACCTGACATCAAAAGAAATTATATTGTTTTTAAAAAAAATTGACTAGTACACAAATTCAAAATCGCATCAACCTAAAAGATATATTAATTCCAACAAAATCACAACCCAAAACTATATTAGTAGTAAAAGATTTCTAAACAACAACAATGCAAATAGTATATTCATTCAGATAAAACCACATTCCGACCACAATTAACAATCAAAGAGTTTCCTTTTTAAAAAAATCTAATCCACAAACAAACTACATAGAACCAAATGAGATAAGTACTAATGCAATCCAAAAAAAGTACTACAAAATATCTAAGGGACAAATGCATCCTTCTTCTTGCTTGGTAACTATATTACTCATGTCCAACCAGAGTTAGCTAGTTGAGTAAAAATAAAGATAATAATTAGATTAATATGGAAAACTAACAGTCAACAAATAGTTGGTGTTTACATGAGTTGCATTAACCATCTGCATCATTTTTTTCCTAAAAAAATTAATGTTAAATAATAAACACAAATCGGAGGGAAATGTAATTTCAAACTCAAGGCAAAGAGAATATACCTACCCCTTTGATTTTATTAATATAATAATAAAAATCTACCAGTTGGACAAACAATTCGTGTAAAAAGTAAAAAGCATTTGATTGACAAAATATTTTTGTATTGTTTTAACTCATGCAAATTTAGTATACTTATTAAGATAAATTTAAAGCACAAGAAAAAGCTAAGCAAAAGTAAGAAATTACCTGATAAAATCTATAATAAATTTGATGAACTCTATTCAGACTTCATTTATCTCAGCTGAAGTATACGTCTCTTTGTTGGACAACCTTTTCATCTGAAAATTTAAATAACTATATATTAATGACATTTAAAGATGCTATAAAGTAATATGCTATCCAAATAAATATTATGTACAAACCTTTGTTTCAATAGAGGTAGAAGGATCTTTCATCAAATATTGCATGAATCTCAACACAAAATATCCACACTTGAGACTATTTTGATTTTGCATGGGTTACTAGGTTAGACACATTTTAAATATATTAGTAACCGTAAAATAAATTTAAAGGAAAAAAATTATTC
The DNA here is from genome assembly GCA_949130495.1 of Sambucus nigra. Classification (NCBI taxonomy): domain Eukaryota; kingdom Viridiplantae; phylum Streptophyta; class Magnoliopsida; order Dipsacales; family Adoxaceae; genus Sambucus; species Sambucus nigra. The sequence continues at coordinate 510,387,889 of OX422214.1, forward strand.
ACTACTTATTTACCTTAGGGAGGATCCAAAAGGGTGTAAATCTTTTTCCATCAATGGTCAATGTGCCAAGTTCACTACAAAATGAATAATAATATTATTTGAACATATTAGTTTATAGAGAAAATAAATACAAAGATAAAGTTATCATTTACTCATACTGTTATATATAACGTTTCATGTTCGGTGGGTATATATTTTTTTGAATCCAACCAATAAATGATCATTATGGAGAGATCGATGACAACTAAAACCCAATGAAATCTGTAAAATAATTGAAGATTGAATACATACTATATAGGAAGACATATATGTCCACACAAATAAGATGGAAAACTAATATAGTTACACATCTTAGATGTTGAGAGGAATAAAGCATATTTGATTCCTTTTCTCACCCTGAATCTTTTTCCAATAAGTCAAACTCCGTTGATTTTTGATACAACATTAAAGGATGCCGGATTGAGGAATTAAAATATTTCTTATGGGGATTGAAAATTTTCATACAAGTACCTAGCTAAGAAAATAAACAAATACTTTAAATATAAATATAAACTAGTTTAATATAATTTTAAAAAAACATTTATACCTCATGTAAGTGACAATACAAGTGACATCTAAGGCGTTCAATGCACAAAAATCCAGAAAGTCATTTTTGAAAAGAAATCATTCCACATTTTCTTCTTAAAACATATATTTCTCCATAGGAATCTTTAACTCATTTGTCTTCATAGTCTTCAAAGTATTGGTAAAGGCAAGTGTTGATACCAAATTTAGTCTGCTGGCGTGGGCCAATCATTTGAAGACACGTGTCAACCTACGTGTCTTATATAAATACTTTAGACGAACAACATACTGTCACCGAGCACCTTAAGCGTACCGAGCAACTCAAGCACCCTGAGCAACTCAGGCGCCCCGAGCAACTTAAGCGTATCGAGCAAATCAGGACTTAAGCGTAATGAGCAACTTAGGCGGTCCGAGATACTTAGCGTGCAGAGCATCCAAATCAAGAGAATCAAAAGATAGCTACGCATTAAATGAACATTATTATCATACAGATGTATATGTCTACTAGATAACGGTGCATTATCCTTTCATATGTACAACCTCAAGGCTATAAATACATTGTAACCTCATCATAAGAAGGGGACTTTGGATTTCTTGGTAAACCTATTATCGAGATTCCAAATAAACAGTCAGCAATACAAAAGCAGTGGACGTAGGCCATTTTCTTTAGGCTGAACCACTTTCAAAATCCTTTGTCTTATTAGTTTATTTATCTGTGATTGATTAATTAGATATAACCTAATTTTTTACATCAACAGATTAGCGCCGTCTGTGGGAAACGACTATACTTATCGTTTTGCACCAAAACAATTCATCATCTATGACTGATAATCCGGAATCCAGTAATCGAAACACTGGGGGCCCTCCAAACCTTTCTACTCCCCTAAATATTCAAGATCTAGTAGGCATAATGGATAATTTACCCAAGGGCAAACGACCATGCAAGAAACCATGCATCAACTTATACAAACTGTTCAAGGTGGAGTGCCGGCCCAATCTGGACAACGAAGTGTTTAAAGAAATACCCATTCGCCATCTTCAAGAACTAAAAGAACGTTATTCTCAGAGGCCTCTCAATCCAGACGTACCGGGTCATATCGTACTAAAAGATCTAGTAATCCTTCATATCAACCAGACTGGAATTCATCAGTACGAGCTACTGATTCCCACCGAAATGTCACTCTTACCCCAGAAAGGACTAGTGCTAAAGAAAGGATGAGTATAGTATCTCCTTTTTATGAATTGGGCCCTAGGAGGAATATAAGTCCTCCTAGGATTGCATCGAGCTCTCAATGACCATTCGACCTAAGGGAAGGCTCTGCTGAATCACGCCCAACAACTCGTAATGAAAGGCCGCAAGAGGAAAACTCAACGCGATCAGTTGCTCGAACAAATAGGACCCAGGAAGAAAACGAAGCATGGAAAGGCTCTATTCAAAGGTTGGAGGACAAATTAGGGGAAATGGCTAAGGCCAAGAATCCTCTACAAAGAACTTTTGTCCAAGGAACACCATTCGTACAGGAAATTATTGATTTTCCCACACCATTAAAGTTCAAAGCTCTTATGGTGACGCCTAAATATGATGGAAAAACTGACCATGTCCTTCATATAGAATAATACCAAGCTGTTGCCGATATCTATGCGGTTCCAGATGAGATGAGATGCAGGGCGTTTTCAGTAACTCTCACTGGGTCAGCCCAGATATGGTACAATAACCTTCCTCGGGGGAAGATTGCGACTTTCTTTTAACTGGCAGAACTCTTTATAGGGAATTTCTATTTTGGAGAGAAACCAGTCAAACCAGTAGCACACTTGCTGAGTGTTAGACATAAGCCAGAAGAAAGTACTAGGGACTACATTACTCGTTTTAATAACGAGAAGTTTGAGGTAATTGATTACGAGGAGAAGACAACAATTACTTCTATGATGAGTGGACTATTACCAGACAAGTTGTACTATACTCTCGCCAAATATCCACCTTGGACTATGGCAGAACTGATGGCAAAGGCAGCCAAAATCATGAACGCTGAGGAAGCCATGGCTGTGAAGAAGAATACAGACACTAAGGAGACCAAGGTCGAAGCTAGAAAAATCGAGAAGACGGATCAGAAGAACAATGGTGGTAACAGGCCGTCAAAAGGAAAGCAAACACTAGAGTAGATGAGGAAATTTGGAAATTTTACTCCCTTGAAGGTAGATATAAATCACATTCTGGAGGAGATCAAGAACAATGAAGAGTTAGCCTGGCCAGGGAAAATAAAGGCAGATCCTGATAAAAGGGATAAGTCCAAATATTGCGAATTCCACAAAGACCATGGTCATACGACCAAGCGTTGCATAGCTCTCTAGAATGAAATTGAAGCACTCATCAGACGACGAAAATTGGCTAAGTATATTGATCGCCAAAATGATAAAAAAGACCAATAACCGAGGAAGGCAAAGATCTAAATCTCCTCGTCGAGCAAAAGAAGATAAGAAGAGAGATCACGAAGATGATCCATAAGATGATCCTGACCTCCCTAAAAGACCAGGATAACCAGAGCATGAGGTATTTTCAATCCATTTTGGATCATTTGAATGTAATGTTATTACAATTGGAGATGCAGGAGGTGGAGATCTTACTGCGGAGAGGAAAGCTTACCTCATTGAGGCTCAAGCTTGCTCATACATATAGTGAATAAATTTGGCTCAAGATGATCGCCCTAGGAAGGTGAATAAGGATAAATTGGTCATCGAATTCTCTAAGAACGACTTGGCAGGTGTACTATATCCTCATGATGACCCATTGGTGATCAAGATGATAATGAAGGAAGTGGTGATTTCACGGGTGCTAGTGGATAATGGTAGCTTTGCAGACATCATGTTCTACCCATGCTTCGATAATTTGAATTTGAAGTTAGCCCAGTTGGATCCCTATCATAGGCCCCTCCTTGGGTTTACTGGCGAAAAGGTTTTTCCACTTGGAATGATCAAGTTGGATATGCTTATCAGTACATGGCCTGCTTGTCGAACAGAAAGAGTACGCTTTTTTGTAATGGATAAAAATGTCCAATCAGCTTACAATATCATCATGGGAAGGGTAGGTTTGAAGAAGTTCGAAGTAATACCATCTACTATGCATCAATGTTTAAAATTCCCAACCAACTTTGTGGTAGGAGTGGTGAAAGGCGATCATAAAGTAGCTCAGGAATGCTACTATTCATCTACCGAACAGGAGGAATGTGAAGAATCCAGGAAAAATACTACTACTTATCAAGTGGATGAAATAGAAAATGCAGAGATTGAAATATTAGACCCTAGAGATGAGTCTCAGATCGTGAAGGGCCCGGTCATGGAAGCTATCGAAAGTATAATTCTGGACGACGAGCACCCAGAACGAACAACCCAAATTGGTGCGTCATTGGATGTATCAATAAAACAGGAACTGATAGCATTTCTAAGATGCAAAAAATAGACTTTTGCATGGAGTCATGAAGACATGCCAGGGATAGACCCAAATTTCTTGTGTCACGAGCTCAACGTGAACAAGGAAATCAAGCCAGTGAAGCAGCGAAGAAGAGTGTTCAGCCTTGAAAAGAACCAAGCTATACAGGAAGAAGTAGAGAAACTACAAAAAACATCTTTTATTGAGGATGTCAAATATCCTGATTGGCTAGCAAATGTGGTGATGGTAAAGAAGAAAAATAACAAGTGGAGGATGTGTGTAGACTTTACTGATCTTAATAAGGCATGTCCAAATGATCATTTTCCTTTGCCTCAAATCGATCAACTGGTGGATGCTACCTCGGGGCATGAATTGTTGAGTTTCATGGATGCTTATTCTGGTTACAATCAGATTAAAATGAAACCCGAGGACAGGGAAAATACCTCTTTTATCACCCCAAAGGGAACTTATTTCTATAATGTTATGCCTTTTGGACTTAAAAATGCAGGTGCGACATATCAGCGACTGATGAATAAGGTCTTTGTAGAGAAAATCAGTCATAACATGGAGGTTTATGTTGACGATATGCTGACAAAGAGCAAGATAGTTTTTGATCATCTAGTTGCCCTAGGTCAGACCTTTGATCAACTAGAGAAATATCAAATGAAGTTGAATCGCACCAAATGCATATTCGAAGTACGAGAAGGCATGTTTATTGGATATATTGTTAACCAACAAGGTATCGAGGCAAACCTTGAAAAGATCAAAGCCCTATTGGAGCTGCGATCTCCAACTACGAAGAAAGAAGTTCAAATTCTCACAGGACGAGTCGCAACACTAAACAGATTTGTGTCACGAGCAACAGACAGATGTCTCCCATTCTTCAAAACACTCCGAAAAACTTTTGAGCGGAATCATGAATGCGAGGAGGCCTTTCAAGAGTTGAAGAAATATCTGGGGACACCTCCATTGTTATTTAGACCAGTGATGGGAGAAAGATTATACTTGTATTGAAAGTTTCAAGGAATGCAGTTAGTTCGGTATTGATAAGAGTGGAGGACGGAGTCCAAAAACCGGTCTATTACACCAGCAAGGCTTTCCGAGGAGCAGAGATCAGATATCCAAGGTTGAAAAAGTTGGCACTGGCACTAATCGAAGCGAGTAAAAGGATGAGGCCATACTATAGTAGTGTATATTGATATGCCATTGAGACAGGCTCTGCATAAACCAGAGAAATCAAGAAGATTGATGTACTGGGAAGTAGAACTTGGTGAATATGGTATAGTTTATGAGCCTAGATCATCACTTAAGGGGCACGCATTAGCGGATTTTATCACTGAGTTTACTCAATCTGATACCTTCTAACAACAGGAGTTTAATACAGACCAAACCGTGGATGTTACGGGATCATCAAATTTAACCCCCGACCAACCTCCATCAGTGGACGATCAAGAGAAGATAATCAACGAGCAGCGAGAAGTGTTGGGGGACGACAAAAGGAAGCATAAAATATTCCACCGAGGATCTCTGTCTGACCAAGAGTTTGATAATGAAGTACCTGTGTGGAATCTGTATGTGGAAGGATCTTCGTGCACTGCAGGTAGTGGAGCAGGAATTGTTTTAAATAGTCTGGATGAGATTTATATGGAGTATGATCTGCGCTTTTAATTTAAGGCTTCTAATAATGAGGATGAATATGAAGCTATGATCATGGTTCTAAGTCTGTCCAAAACCATGAAGGCAGAGCAAGTCGTTGTATTCAGTGATTCACAATTAATCGTAAATCGAATTATGGGGGTGTATGTAGAAAAAGGAGAATTAATGATCAAGTATCACGCGAAAGAAATGGAGGTTGTATCGAGTTTTACTGCAGTTCATTTGATTAGAATATCAAGATTGGAGAATGCAAGAGCAGATGCACTAGCTCGGTTAGCATCAGCCACACGCACCGAGCTACGAAGAACAATCTCGATAGAAGTCCTGAATGGTCGGAGCATAGATGAAGATTTAATGATGAATTTCATTTCCCTTGACATGGGACCTTCCTGGATGGATCCCATCAGGGCCTATATCGAAGAAGGGATTCTGCCACCTGATAAACTCGCAGCTAAGAAACTAAAGTTTAAAGCTGCTCGTTATGTATTCACCAGTGGTATTTTGTACAGAAGAGGAGTTATAGCAAGATTATATAGATGTTTCCATCCCTTCGAAGTTAAAGAGTTTATTGAAGAGGTTCACGAAGGATCCTACGGAGCCCATGTACCAGGTCAGATGCTTTTACAGAAGATCACATTACATGGGTATTATTGGCTAACGATGAGAGCTGATTACGCAGCTTACGCTAAGAAGTGTGATAAGTGCCAATGTTTCTCTTCCACCCGAAGAACTCCCCAAACATTATTAACACCCATAATGTCCCCTTGGCCATTCTCCATGTGGGGGATAGACTTGGTCGACCCACTTCTAATGACCAGGGGAAGATTCAAATACCTCGTGGTTACTGTGGATTATTTTACTAAATGGGTGGAAGCTGAGCCTCTTATTGATATGACATATGACCAGGTCTATCAGTTTATTTGGAAGAATATTATTTGCAGATATGGTCTTCCCCATGCATTCATCACTGACCATGGAACCCTCTTTGACAACGAGGAATTTACTGCCTATTGTCATCAATCTAACGTATTAAAGAGCCACTCTGAGCCAGGCCATCCCCAGAGAAATGGGTAAACTGAAGTGATGAACAGAACCCTATTGAATGGTTTGAAAAAATGGTTGTATGATGCAAAGGGAAATTGGATCAACAAGCTACACTCTGTGTTTTGGGCCTATCGCACTACACCACGAATAGCAACTGGGGAGTCTCCATACATATTGACATTTAGGAGTGAGGTTGTCATACCTGCTGAATTGGGTCTACCCACACATAGGGTGATTAATTTTAATTCTCCTGTCAGTGACTTGATGAGAAGATTAGACCTGGATATGCTTGAAGAAGTTAGGGAAGAAACAACAATCAAGAATGCAACATATCAACAACGAACAACTTTGTTCTACAATAAAAGAGTGAAGAAGTGCGATTTGAAGGAAGGGGATTATGTGCTGAAGAAAGTGATCCAAAATCATAACAAACTGGAAGCCAACTGGCATGGACCTTACAGAGTAACAGAAGTTGTTCGTCCAGAGACATACGAAATTGAAACTTTGAAAGGAGAAGAGTTTAAGAATGCATGGAATGCAGAGCATCTGCGCAAGTATTATCAGTAGATAAAATTCCTATGTAACACAGTTCTTTCAATATGAATAAAGTGATGTTTCTTCTTTTGTTGAATTTTTTTTTCGGAATATTAGTGCTACACACTACACAAACCCAAATCCAAAGAGCAGCATACCACCAACTCCGGTTGGTCGGGAACTCAATACCACCAACTCCGATTGGTCGCAAATCAATTACCACCAACTCCGATTGGTCGGCAATTCAATTACCACCAACTCCGGTTGGTCGGGATCTCATTACCACCAACTCCGGTTCGTTGGCAAATCAATTATCCCCAACTCCGGTTGGTCGGGAACTCAATACCAGCAACTCTGGTTGGTCAGAAAATTAATTACCACCAACTCCGGTTGGTCGGTAACTCAATACCACCAACTCCGATTGGTCGGCATCTCATTACCACCAACTCCGGTTGGTCGGTAAATTAATAACCACCAACTTCGATTGGTCGGTACCAAACTAGGCAAGAAGCTGGATGACCTCCCGGGGTGTCCACTATCTAGGCAACCAGGTAATCCATATGAGATTACTACAACTAAGCAGGAACATGGGATGAAAATCATTCCATTGCTTAAGCCCAAAAAGTGACAAGTCACTATAATCAAACAACAAATGGGATAAGTATGGTATATATATATATATATATATATATATATTCACTAACCAACAAACCAACAAACAAGGACATTCTACCAATTATTTCGAAGAAAAATGAAATTGTTAAAAACTAAAAATTTCTTCATTAAAATCAAGTAGATTACATATGATATGAAATTTGATTCATTACATAAACATATCCTATTCTATGGGTTTCTTTCCCTCTTCTTTTGAAACAGGTTCTACCCTAGCTGGAGGATCATCTAAGGCATAAGGGGAATTTATGAAGTTTAGAACTCGCAACATTCTAACATTCATTATGAATGGTCGATCAAGCAAGTGTTCTGGACGAGCTATCTCAAAGTTTGCATGAAGGCTATAATCACCGAGATACTTGAAAATCAGGCATCGAGGAATTGCACGAGCAGGAATCCAACTAATATCAATCTTAAAAGGAGGCACGGGCAAATCGAGTACTCCAGGCTTATAATAATCCCATAAGTAGTGTCCTTGTTCCAATTTTAGCACACACATAGAGTTCAACCATCCCTGCTTGTACCCCTAATTACTCAATTCCTGCAAACGAGCATCAAGATGATATAGAGCTTCATTATACCCAGCCATCCAAAATTCCCTAGGCTGTTTGTGAAATTGATAAGTTAACCTCTCAAGTTGCTCATGGAGTTTCTTCACCAGAATTTCTTTACTTTTCAGAGAAGAACTTTAATTAGAAAGTTTCTCGGTGAAGTTCAGAATCTTCTTAGATATTTCTGCCAAGGCTTGGTTCTTCGCCATCAACTGAACGACTTGATTCTCTAAAGTCGACTGAGTTCTCACTTCTTCAATGGTGACCCGACCAACCCTTGCTCGTCCATAAGAAGATCTTGCTCTATCACGAGTAGATGTGGAGGGTCCATCTCGTTTCAAAGTTTCTAACTCATCTCGTAAGTTAGCATTTTCTACCTCCAAGAAGGAAAAACCTTCATCATTAATGGGGATCAAGGCTCCCGAGGAAGAGGCGGCAGATTTGAGTTATTTTATTTCCTCCTGCAAAGCAATCTTCTCATGCTCCAACAACTTGGCGATATGTCTAAGCTCTTTAATTTCAAGCTTTAGAACACTCTCCTTCTTCTCATGACCAGAAATGAACTTGTCATATCCCTTGTCAGCACTCGATTGTTGGTACTTTTTCTTATAGCCTTGATGTAGAAGTGTGGTGGATTCTTTGTATTGCTGTTGGAGTTCCTTGATCGTTCCTTGGAGATCTTCAATCATCTCATACTAGGCCACATTATTGGCTACAGCACGATCGATCAAGCACTTCAGGTATTGATAAGCATCAATTTCTCGTTCAGAGGCATCTGGTCCAAGAATATCAATGATTTGAGCCTCAGTAAAATCTGCATGACCAGCTTTGAAATAGTCATTGCATTTCTTCATCAACTTTGAATCACGAGCTGATAAAAGTTTCATCATGGCAACAAACTAGCAAAGACAAAATGAAAAATAAAATCAACAAATGGTGCGAATAGAGAAAGAGAGAAATTCAAGACAAACAACAAAAGTTTAAATTTTATTTATCATGATAAAGGAGAACATAGTTGAAGGTTACATTCAAGAAAATAGCAAAGAAAAAGACCCGAACAACTTTACACCTTCTCCTTATTTCCTATGACTTCTTCGAACGATTTGGATGAAGGGGTTGGTTGCTCAGAGAGCAATGGCAGTTGCTCGGCAGGTGTGCTAGCTAGTCAGACTTGTTCAAAAGGTTGAACAATAGGGACCTACTATTTTGTCATAAAGGAAGACTCATTTGAAGCTACTCCATCCTCATTTTCTTCTCTGGGAGAAGGGGGAGCGCCATGAGTGTGTTGCTGGAACAATTCAGAATTCTCAGCAACCTTCAAATCCTTCAAGGCTGCTACCCATCCATCCCTAAAATATTTGACACTAGCATACTCCATTTGAGAAGACATGACAACCAGGCCTTTGTTCCAACCTTTGTCCCAACCAGCACTGAAAGATTTTTTAACAGCAACTTTCCTTTTTACTCTCTCAGAGGAGTCCTTTCTCTCAGAAGCTCCTCGACAGACTTTTATTTTTCTTCTGCCTCTATCTTATGTTGCTCAGCAGATTTAAGTTTGATTTCAAGCTCGCTATTATGTTGTTCGACCTCCTTTAATTTCTTCTCCAGATCTTTGGAGGCAGTCACAACTTGATCTCGATTTGCTTCAACAGACTTGTGTTGCTTCTCCCAAGCATCTTTGTCTTCCTCGTACTTCTGATGAGATTACCTCAAAGATTGGGTTAGTCCAGCAAAAGTTTATTCTACCCCACCCGAGGAGCTGGAAGCCTTGATGGCTTCATCCTTCTTCAAAATACTATTGAAGCAAGTCACAAGCTGAAAAAAGGAATAGTTTTAAGTCAATATATGAACATAGTATTAAAAAATAAAGGACTCAAGCTAACAATACTTACTGATGCAATGTGTTGAGTAGCCAGAGTATTGATTCTCTCACGAGAAAAAGTATTTTCAATGTTTTGGACCTCTGGGACAGTCCAGGATCTTACCAAGCCCACAGCATTGCTGGGAGGAACAAGAGCTGGAACACTACCTTCAACATTTGAAGGTTGAGAGATAGGTTCAACAGGTCTCTCAGAAGAACTTCTTTTTAATCTCCTCAGAGGAGCAGGAGCTATTTCTGTTGGTGGAATGACAACAGTCTCACTCGAAAATGAGATGACAACAGTCTTGATCCGAGACACAGGGGGCTTCTTGCCAGTTTCCTTGGCAGCAATAGAAGGGGGTACATCTTTATTCTTTATCCCTTCATCTGGGATATCTTGTTTGCTCTTCTTTGCCTCATCGGTGGCAAAGGCATACTTGTCAAAAAAGGCAGGAGCTTTCCTCTTCTTCATTAAATCAGTAATAGGAATACTCAAGTCAGAGGAAGAACCTTCCACACTGGTTTCAGAGGTTGGTACCTAATCAAGATCAACCACCACTGGACGAGGACGAGCAACGAAAGATGAGGTGTAGCTTCTATACTGCAGGAAATAAGAAGCAGATCTAATGTGCTCCCCAGTAACAGATTAATGCAAATCCCAGATAAGTTTTAAATGCTTTATATTAACCTCAGTTTCTTTTGGAGGTTTTCTTTTACTGTCAACTGTAACAAACAAAATCAAATGTCAGTGGTGCATTTCATCAAATACAAAGAAAATTGGATTTCAAAAATAAAAACAACATATCCCATTGCCATAAAGCGGACACCTGGGACCTTGGTACACGTCATCTCCACTTAATTGAGGGTGTTGCCAATTTTTTATCACAACCCCATGATCAAAATAATCCCTATTGGTATCGGGAAGATTGACAACTAACGCTCTATTCGAAAACCTAGTTTTTAAATAGAAAGTATTATCACTAGTAACCCATCTGTAATAATACATAATTTTTGGATTTCCTAAACGAGTTCCATAAAGTTGATTCAACCTATATACGCCATTAACTACCCTCCATGTATTTGGAGCCACTCTTGCAGGTACAATATCGAAATATTGGCAAAACTCCAAACACAGGGGATTTGGCGGGAAAGAAAAACCACACTCAGCTACAAAAAGACTTGGGAACCAGTGTCCCTCCGCCAAAGAAAGTAAATCACAAGGATAAGAAAGTTCTTCCAAAATAACCCACGAAGGGATTGAAAACTCAGACCAAAATTTGTCTAACGATTCAACAAGATAAACCATGATGAATAAAGAAAATAAAGAAGAAGGAAGAAAGTCTTACAGAGGAAATATAGATTAGTTGTCAATGAACGTTGGAAAGAACGAAGGCACAAGATAGAGAGAAGATGAAGAGTTCAGAGATACATATTTGAAAAGTGAAAAAAACGATAGGATTTTCTGTCGCACTTAAATACTTTACCTCGGGAATAGAGAAAAATAATGATTACAAGGAAAGACGTTTGCGTTTTCGGCGGCTAAAAGAAGAAAAGGGCACAAATATCAAAGTGATCGTGAAAATTCAAAATATTTATGAAGCTTGATATTATGCACTCAAAAAGGAATTATATATATTGAGAATTTCCCAAAATCCACGAAGATCAGTAATCCAATCAGTTTTCAAGCAAAATATTCCACACTCTCCTTCAACCTCAATTGTGAAACATTGGGGGCTTCTGCTGATACCAAATTTAGTCTGCTGACGTGGGCCAATCATTTGAAGACACGTGTTAACCTACATGTCTTCTATAAATACTTTAGACGAACAATATACTATCACCGAGAAACTTAAGCGTACCGAGCAACTCAGGCGCCCCGAGCAACTTAAGCGTACCGAGCAACTTAGGCGGTCCGAGCTACTTAGCGTGCTGAGCATCCAAATTAAGAGAATCAAAAGACAGCTACGCATTAAATGCACATTATTATCATACAGATGTATATGTCTACTAGATAACGGCGCATTATCCTTTCATATGTACAGCCTCAAGGCTATAAATACATTGAAACCTCCTCATAAGAAGGGGACTTTGGATTTCGTGGTAAACTTATTATCGAGATTCCAAATAAACAGTCAGCAATACAAAAGCAGTGGACGTAGGCTATTTTCTTCAGGCTGAACCACTTTAAAAATCCTTTGTCTTATTAATTTATTTATCTGTGATTGATTAATTAGAGATAATCTAATTTTTTTACATCAACAACAACTATTAACAAATACTCACCGTCATATTATTTTTCACTGAAACTATCATTATTTTTTATTCTACTTCATATTGTAAGGGAAAAACACGTTAAGTAATGTAATAACACAAAAAATATAACTACTTACTTTTTTTTACATGAAGACCCAAAAGCATAAGCTCTTTAAGCCAAGCAATAAATGAGCCAAAGGCGTATTTAACAAATTTCATTTCATCTCGACCAGGTATTTGGAGGATCAGATTAGCATCAATAATATTTTTAATAGACACCCGAACATTTTTGGCACCCAAAGCAATATTATGCATTTTCTCATTTGGGTCATTTCTCTTAAAGACTACCCCCCGACAAAAATATTGGCTTCGAAATCAATAGCCAAACGACATTCTTTTCCTTTAACAAATATAATAGACAACATTTAGCTTCTATTTGTACTAGCCAATGGTGCACAAATAATGCGTGTGCAACACATATTAACTATGAAAGTAAAATCTAACACAACCTCATGGTTAAAAGTGTACAAAATTTAACTAGTGAAATATTGCATACCTTTCCAATACAGGATATTGACGTGACTAAGAATGTGTCTCAGAAGTTCGTACTCTCTAGGCTCAAGTGCAAGCCTATCGCTCAAGTAATAATCTGATAAGTCGGGTATCGATCCTCAGGGAAAATGGACAACGGAGTTGTAACGACGTTGGATAGACGAAGAAATCCTAACTCTGACTTTAAAAAGAAAGGAAAGGATGATTTATTTTGAGAATTGTCTACAACTAAATGCAATTTTGAAATTATGAAAGAAATTCAACTATTCTAAACCGATGAATGACTTAAAACTTGAACTATATGATGAGAAAAACAGGACGGGAATATAACCCCTTAACCCTTGTGTATTGTTGGTATAAATCTATTCATAAATTTAAGTGATTAATTAGACCCAGAATTTAGTACTCCTAAGCATTACATATATGAGGTTCAAGCCCGCACCATACTTAATCAGAGGACGAGTAAATGGGTATTGTGATAGTTACACTTGAATTATATTCTGAAGCATCCCATTTACCCTGAAGCAAACGAGATCCAAAGATCTACAATTATCGTGATGCTACACAATACGGTCATAATAAATCATTAAATTTAGATGATTAATTTTATACACATGCAACTACCACATCGGGTTGGGTTCATACATCCCGACCTTTAAAAACGTTTAGCCTACCATGATGAAATTAATGAAAATGATTGTTGAATTGCAAGAACTCATGATTAAACTAAGGGAGAATTGAAGAATGATGTAGAAGGAAGATTAGACAGAAGAAAGTAATCAACTAACTTACCAAAGCACTGAAATCATCAACTAAAATTACTTTTAATCATAGAAATCTGAACAAACTTCAATCTTGGAATTAAAATTGCAATAAATATTCAAACTAGGGTTTTGTAGCAACTTTCTCTCTCTAACTACCTCTAAGAGTTTTAACTGAAAAAAGGGAAAAATTAGATGAATTTTCCGCCCCTTAAAATGATAATAAATCGGGTTTAAATACCCTATAAGACTCCAAGAGTTTTAGCTTAACCAGGACTCTCCATTGGAGGAAGAGTAAGAAAATAAAACTGCGACGGTCGGACCGATTCGGTCCTCCTTCGGTTCGGTTCTTTTTGGATCCGGATCGGTTCTTTTAATTTCTGAACGGATTGCTTCGATTAGGATCGGTTCTTTTAATCTTCATAAGCTTCGATCCGTCTTCGGCCAGGGGTTCACTGGAACTTTGTATTTCGGATCGGTCCAATTTTTCTTAGACTTTTTCTTCTATCTTTGAATCCTCATAACTTTCACACCGAGACTCCGATTGAGGTACCGTTTCTTCCTATGTAATTGTAAACTTGATATCTTCAACTTTTCATGAGATGCCTCATCTGAATTCAGGGTAAAAATTACAACTTTGCCCTTTTGACTTTCCTTCTTTTCTTTCTTTATTCTTCCGGTTCGTTTATTTCTTTAGTGACATCAAATACCTGTAAAATTAGTACGAAATACAAGAAACTCGGGGTACTCATTAGAATAAGTCAGTATCAAGATTATGAGATAAAATAAAATTAATTACATTGTTCGAGGTGCTAAAAGTAACTAAATTAAAGGGATAAATTTAGAAGAATTTATGCCTAATCAAATCCTCCTAACTTAGAACTTTGCGCGTCCCGAGCAATGTAAAAGGATCCTAGCAAGGCTCAACTCTTGAAAATCATTTTATTGGGATAAAATACCTTTTTCGCGGGTAAGCGATAGCATTTAGCGTGTGCAACAAGCCTTTAAACCCCTAGGTTACCCTAGTAGGGCGAGGCTTGTCTTGTGAGGGTTTGTAGAGAATATACACACAAAATTCGACTCAAAGAAACTTCAAAATACACAAAAATTGTATAATTCAAACTTTCGCAGAAAATAATCATCATCAAGTCATGTTCAAGAGTCTCAAATCATAGTGCGTGGGTGCGAATCCGAAAAATTTAACCGCGGATTTCCTCCGATTGACCATTGCGTTACTTATCCGAAAATTCGCTTTGATTTCAAAATCTCACATGATGCACTCACAAACGAATTACTCGGAATGTGGCTATTTTCTCTCGATATGCATGATTTATAGGAGTAAATGTAGTGGGACCAAGTTCACACACATAAGTAGAAAGTCAGAAATTTTATAGTGAATAGATCTCATCATCGGAATACGGTCATTGGAAAACGAGAACATCGCCTCTTTTTCACACATTTCATCTCTTTTATTATCTTTTGGTGTCTTAGCTCTCCACGTGATAATTAATTTATCAATCCGGACTCAGTTAGGACTTTTTCGGGTTTTAAAGTGTAATGGGTATAAGGAAATGGGTTTGAAAATTTTGGAATTGGAAACTTATCTTAAGATGTCCATGAGTGCTTATCCGAGCTTTTGCTCATTTTTTTTCTATTTTTCACTCTTTTTCTTTTCTTTCTATTTTTGTTGAGCATAGCTATTCTTTTCTTGCCCCTTCTTATGCACTTTTCGGACTTTAATGAATATTCCATTTTTGCAATTCCGGGCTACTTGGGTTTTTCGGGTTACCAAACGAAGAGGATAAATTTTATTTGGCTCAATTGGGTTATCAAAGGGATAATTTTTCACATCTTTTTATGGCTAATATTTTTGGGTAACAAACGATGGCCTACTTCATTGTCCGAATTACCTATTAATTTAACATATGCGTCTCGAGATTAATTTAATTTAGAGATTAGTAGTGCAGTTTTTGAGGCAACATTCCATTTCCCATAACCGATCAAAACAAAGAATTGAGATCATCAACGACTTATTTAAAATGCTGAATTAGAACTATGAATTAACCATTAACTCGGATTGATTTAAAAACTCAAAAAGATCGATAGGCTCGAAATCTCACCGGGTTTTGTTGATCTCCACACTTATTCGTTAAGTCATCAATTTTCTTTCAATTTCCATCTTTGGTCAATTCCGACTTTGTGCATTTTGAATTTTACAACTTGAGACTTTAAACCAACTTTTAATGATATTTTCGAAAAATTTGAATTCCAATTTTTTATTTATTTTGAACAAGAAATATTTTTGTATTTTTCAAGATTTTATGATTTTTTTGGGCATTTTTGAAAATTTGTGAATTTTTAGAAATACGCACTTGTCACCCCCCCCTAACTTAGAATTTTGCATTGTCCTCAATTAAAAGGACGAAAAGCTAAACAAGGCAAAATAAGAAGTGCGATAAATAAAACAAACAAATGGAGAAAATGTGGACTTTAATATATAAGGACAGCGGTACAATAAAAGGAATGAGCATAGAACCATGTGAACAAGTCAAACAACTAACAACTGACACATAAACCAACAAAGCTTCACTGGGGCGGTGGGTGGGAAGAGCTGGGCACGTCGGGGCCATAAGGGTTATAAAAGTAAGATGGAAATGGCTCGTTTGGATCCCCCTGGCATCTGTACAAGTCCGCTTGGAAATAAAACAGCGTACTTGTATGGTGTCGGTATTCAGTCATAAAATCACTGGATTTCGTCTCGAGGGTCGATATTCTATTAGTGAGCTCGCCACCCGCCCATTCGAAATCTCGGTTGTCTTCTTCTTCGGTCGACTCTTCATCAACACTCACTTCTCCCATATCCACATCGACACATGCCTCTTCCTCTTCCTCACTCGAGGTATCATTGGCCTCTTCATCACTTTCACGCCTCGCCCGAAGGATGGCCAGCTGTTTTGTGCTCTGAGTGCGGGTTCCTTGTCCAAAGGGACGTAGGAGGTGAGTACGATCTAGCGGAGCAATAATGCCAGCGTCTTTGAGAATGGAGGTAATCAGGCGTGCATATGGAAGTGGTGTTATACCTCTCTCATCCAGGGCTGCAACGATAATGTCAGCGTATACGGTGCGAGCCAGGTGAATTAAAGTTTTGGGATCGAAGAGGTAGTATGTCAATGTGTCTTGACGGGGACGCATTGCGGAATCGTTGGAAGTTTGTAAAATGTTAGCACACATAATTTGGAATGTGAGGCGTGCTGTCTCGTTAAGTCGGCCAACAAGGACAGTCTCCCCCCTCCAAGCAATGCCGGGGGCAATTCACTCCATAATCAGCTCTTTGGCTACCGGAGGGACATTACTTGGATATGTGTAGTCTTGAAGTTCTAGAACATCATATTCGCCCAACCTGGCAGTGAGAATGGCCAAAGAGAAGGGAATGACGGTACCATCGACATAGGCTTGAGACTCGAATTCGCTCGTTTGAACAAGGGATCCATAGAAAGAGCGTACCTCGGTGGCCCAAACCGCTTCATATGGTTTATTAAAGAAACGACACCAACCCCTAGGCATGAAGAGGGCGGTGACTGAATTGGGTAGCGCTATCCATTGGACTGCTCGCTCTATGTGGAGTTTGCGATCCGGACCAAAGAAACGGTTGCACCAACGCTCCTCTTGGCGGGAGTGAAAATCACCATGGCCGTAGGGTAACATTTCAGTTGAGTTGTATTTGATGGGGGTAGCTCTTTGGGCCATTATGACAAGGAGAGGATGCTGAAAAAATAGGTAGAGAGAAGAGAGAAGTGATACAGTTGAAGGTGTGGAGAAAAATGGAGGATGTGGTGTGTATTTATAGGCGATGAGTATGGGAAGAGTTGGAAATGAGGGAAAGAGTTTGGAGGGAAAAAGGGGATGGATTTCATAGGGAAAGTGAAGGGGAGGAAGTGGTTGGACGAATTTGGAGGGAAGGTAATGGATTGGGGGGAAGGGGGTGTGTACCTAGGGAAGGAGGAAAGGCTGCAAAAAATTGGACCGATCTGGCTATTCCAGGATCGGACCGATCCGGTACCGAATTGATCCGACTATAAAAGAAACGAACCGATCCAGGACGGACCGGTCCGAATCAAAAATAAAAGAACCGATCCGATTCTTGCACTGAGCAGGATTTCTCCCCTAACTTAAATGCGATCGCTCTCTCCGATTTTTTTTTTGACACTCAACAATACTTCCTATCAATTTTGGACTCAACACCCTCTCGATACCTATGGTAAAGCAACTCGACTCATTCTCTCAAAACATGTGAATGCTCCAACCTTATTGTATCCTAATCCTAGGGACTCTCACTACTCATGCGACTCTCATCTACTATACGCAAGAATTCACCCCATGCGTGTCGGGAGTGCGACGACCTCTCTTTTTCATCTCATTCAACCCCTTAAATGGGGTCCGACAACAAAATGGTGTCGGATTCTTCCAGACACGCCACTAAATATGGCTTTAGGAATTGTACATTGACTTTGAATGGGCTTCCCCCTTTTGGATATTCCAAATCCACAGCTCCGTGAGGGAACACAGTCTTCACAATGAACATGCCAGTCCACCGAGACCACAACTTACCTGGAAATAGATGAAGCCGGGAGTTATAGAGAAGCACTTTTTGTCCGGGAATAAACTCTTTGCATCGAATAATCTGATCATGGGTGAGTTTCATCCTTTGTTTGGATTTTTTTGCGTTCTCATACGCATCATTGCGTATTTCCTCTAACTCATTTAATTGAAGCTTGCGAACTTCACCGGCTTTATCCATGTCATAATTCAACTTCTTAATTTCTCAATATGATTTGTGTTCTAATTCAATGGAAAGGTGACAAGATTTTCCATACACAAAGAGGAAGGGAGACATTCCAAGAGGATTTTTATATGCAATGCGATAGGCCCATAGTGAATCATTCAATTAAAGGGACCAATCTTTTCTGTTAGGATCGACGGTTTTCTCTAGGATGTGCTTGATTTATCTATTCGCTAGCTCGGCCTGCCCGTTCATTTGTGGGTGATAAGTCGTTCCAACCTTGTCAACGACGCCATACTTTCTCATGAGCATCTCGAATGGCCTATTGCAAAAGTGCGTGCCATTATCACTAATTATAGCTTTCGGAGCACTGAAGCAGGAAAGTATGTGTTCCTATAGGAACTTAATCACCACTTTGTTGTCATTTGTCTTGGTAGCTATAGCTTCCACCCATTTGGAAACATAGTCAACCACAATAAGGATATATAGGAAGCCAAAGGACGGGGGGAAAGGGCCCGTGAAGTCAATACCCCAACAATCGAAAATCTCTATAATGAGTATGGGGTAAGGGGCATCATGTCTCATCGGGTAATAGCTCCCATCCTTTGACACCTATCGCAAGATTTACAAGCATTGTTCACATCTCAAAATATTATGGGCCAATAGAGGCGGCTTTGAAGAATTTTAGTGATTAACTTTTTCATCGAAAAGTGGCCTCCACAAGCTTCCGAATGACAGAATTGGATGACTTTCGGGATCTCGTCATCCGGTACACATCGTCGGATGATTTGGTCAGCACAATATTTAAACTGGAAAGGGTCTTCATAAAGAAACATGTGGAACCAAGTAATAAACCTCTTCTTATCTTGTGGTGTCCAATCAGGAGGGACGGCTCCCGTGATAAGGTAGTTCACTATATACGCAAACTAGGGCAAAGAAGAGGTGAAAAAGAGTTGCTCATCCGAAAAGTATTCGTCTATGAATATTAGATTACTAGGCACATCGGACGAAAACAGTGATAAGTGGTCGGCAACAACGTGTTCTACTCCTTTCTTATCTTTAATGGAGAGATTAAACTCTTTTAGGAGTAGGATCCACCTTATGAGGCGCGACTTTACGTCTTTCTTCGTAAGTAGGTATTTCAATGCCGCGTGGTCGGTGAAGCAAGTTATGGGAGAACCGATAAGGTAGGACCAAAATTTATCAAGGGCAAAGATTACTGCTAGCAACTCCTTCTCTGTAGTGGAGTAATTGAGTTGTGGTCCAGTAAGAGTCCGGCTAGCGTAGTAGATGACATGAGCCCGTTTGTCTTTTCTTTGGCCCAAAATAGCCCCTATCGCATAATTGCTAACATCACACATAAGTTCGAATGGTAAGGACCAATCCAGAACTTGCATGATGGGAGCAGACACAAGCATGGTTTTTAATTTTTTGAAAGCGCTATGGCATGCTTCTGTCCACTCAAATGGGGTTTCCTTCATGAGTAGGTTGCTTAAGGGCCTAACGATGGCGCTAAAGTCCTTCATGAACCTTCGATAAAACCCCGCATGGCCCAAGAAGGAGCGCACGTCTTTGAACGATTTTGGTGGGGGAAGATCAGCTATGACATCTATCTTAGCTCTATCAACTTCAATCCCCTTGGATGAAACTATGTGGCCAAGAACTATTCCCTCTGTGACCATAAAATGACATTTCTCCCAGAGTAGCACTAAGTTCTTTTCCACACACCGAGCAAGTACTTTTTCCAGCTTTGCTAGACAAAGATCGAATGAGGTTCCAAAAATGCTAAAATCGTCCATGAACACTTCGATTCCTCTCTCAACCATGTCGCTAAATAGACTCAACATGCACCTTTGAAAGGTCGCGGGTGCATTACACAAGCCGAATGTCATACGTTTGTAGGCAAACGTACCAAAGGGGCAAGTGAATGTCATTTTCTCCTGGTCAAGTACATCTACCTCAATTTGGTTATATCCGGAATAACCATCAAGGAAGCAATAGTACGAGTGGCCCGCTACTCTCTCAAGCATCTGATCAATAAATGGTAAGGGGAAATTGTCTTTCTAGTTCCTGTATTGAGTTTTCGATTATCAATGCAAATGCGCCACCCGATGGTGGTACATTGGGAAACTAGCTCTCCCTTAGCATTCTCAATCACTGTCATGCCCGACTTCTTCGGGATAACTTGAATAGGGCTCACCCATTTGCTATTTGAAATTGGGTAGATAATCCCGACATCCAATAGCTTAATGATTTCGGTCCTCACCACTTCTTTCATGTTAGGGTTTGGCCTTCTTTGCATTTCTCTCGAGGGCTTGACATCCTCTTCGAGATGAATCTTGTGGGTGCAAATCAAAGGACTTATCTCTTTCAAATCAACAATGCACCAACCAAAAGCACTTTGGTGCTTCCTCAAAATATTTAACAGTTTACCCTCTTGTTCCTCGTCCAGGCTAGAGGAGACAACAACACGAAATGTCTCGTCCTCTCCTAGGTATACATATTTAATATGGGAGGGTAGTTTCTTCAAGTCGAGGGTCAGAAATTTATCGCTGGAGGGAACCATGCGTGCCTCCCTCAGCGATAACTCCTCGAATCGAGAAACCCAACATATATCTCTCGCGTCCTCATCCGATGCTCTCTTATCAAGTAACTCTCTCAACTCCTCAACCTCCTTCTCAAATTTAGTGTACGTCCCCTTACTCTCGTGGCTCGACACTAAATAGGACCCTAGGGCATCTCCACAATAATTTTCCTTAAAATACTCCTCTATGATCTTGTCTATTAAGCTCACCATGTGAAGATCATCTTCTTCCCTCATATGTTGGGCTATATAGAAGATGTTAGTCTCTAAGGTCATGTTCCCAAAAGTGAGTTGCATCTTCCCATTCCGAGTGTTGATAATAATGTTAGCCGTAGCTAAGAATGGGCGCCCAAGAATGATGGGAACATGATTGCTCTAAGTGAAGGAGGGCTCCGTGTCCCAAATGAAAAAGTCTACCGGAAAGTAGAAAGTGTCAACTTGGATGATCACGTACTCAACTACACCTCTTGGGATCTTCACGGTTCGATCTACTAATTTGGAGACTGATCCTTGTGGGCTTAAGGTCATCTAGATCAAGTTACCTATAGATGGCATAAGGGAGGATATTGACACTTGCTCCTAAGTCAAGAAAGACTTTTTTAATTTTATTTTCTCTAATAATGCAGGAAATGGTGGGTGCACCGGGAACTTTAAATTTTGGAGGGAGATCATTAAGTAGGATGGAGCTCACATTTTGTGCTAGAAAGACATTTTTCTTTACCTTCATCTTCCTCTTCACTGTTAACAAGTCTTTGATGACTTTCGCATAAGTTGGAATTTGCTCAATGGCATCGAGGAAAGGTATATTTATCTTTACTTGCTTTAGCACGACTAGCACGTCATCACGGGGGTTTCCTTTATGGGAATAAATCAACCTTTGAGGAAACGGTGCCACAGTGGGTGGTTTCACTACTACCTCGGGCTCACTAGTGCCTTCTTTATCAATCTCATTCAAGGGGATATCTTCGGCCTCTTTTATGCCGGGTGAAATCTCCTTGTCTTTGGTTGCGTCGGATGGGAGAGGTGATAAATTAGCGACTCTCCCACTATGAAGAGTGGTCACAACTTGACAGTGCTCATGATGTTCTGTAGAAGTGGAGCTAACATTAGTTTGGCTTTGGGGAGGTATTTGGCCCTGGGCAGGAAACTTGCCTTTCTCTTGGATACTCAATGATGATTGTAACTTTGAAATGTTTGCATTCATGTCGTTGATCATATGCTCATGCCTAGCATTAGATGCATTCTGCGTATTGATAAAGTGGTTGATCGTATCCTTGAGATTTCTTCGCGGTGGAGTGATATATGCTCCTTGAGGTGGTGGTGTTTGCTC
The DNA here is from genome assembly GCA_949130495.1 of Sambucus nigra. Lineage (NCBI taxonomy): Eukaryota > Viridiplantae > Streptophyta > Magnoliopsida > Dipsacales > Adoxaceae > Sambucus > Sambucus nigra. The sequence goes on from OX422214.1 coordinate 510,410,455, forward strand.
TAAGTACGGTGGTGGAGGAGGGACAACATGTGAATTTGGATTCATCATAGCATGTTATTGCCCATAGCTAAAACCAGGATGGTTTTCCCATGAAGGGTTGTAAGAATTCCCGTGCGGTGCACCAAAATTACCCTTGAATCCTCCTATACCACTGATTTGCTCTTGAAGCATCACTTTGTAGGCGGGTATAATGGGACATTCCTCAGTTGAATGACTCGCTCAATAAATCTCACACACCTTCTCGACGGGGTTTGAGATGGATCCAGTTGGTCCTCTTTTATATACCTCACGTAGGTCTCGCAGTCCTTTCGCACGTACATCGAGTCGACTGTCCATCATAAAATTCTTTTCTACGTGAAATAGGCCGGACACCGATGGAGTGGTGGTCACTTGGAGATTTTGATTTTGAGCATTAGGGTCAGATGTATCCCAGGATTGGGTAGTCTCGGCGACATACCTCAGGTGAATCCCAGCATCATTGGCGTCTAATTTGATAAATGGACCATCGCACATGGTTTCACCGAGTTACTTGGAATTAATGTTCAGCCCATTGTGGATAAAGGAAATAATTTGCAGTCTATAAAATCCATGATGGGGGCATGAAATATCTAACTTATTGAAACCCTCGTAGCATCGATTGAATGACTCATTTTCTAATTGTCGAAAAGTTTGAATTTGAGCCTTGATGGAGTTCGTTCGATGTGGATGAAAGAATTTCTTGAGAAATTTATATTGCCACTCATTCCAGGATGCAATTGAGCTTGGAGGTAAAGACCATAGCCAGGTCTTAGACTTATATTTTAGCGAGAATGGGAAGAGTTTGAGGCGATTACCTCTTGTGTGCAAGTTTGATCATTGAGGGTTTCACACACATCCTCAAATTCCCTGATGTGGAGATATGGCTTTTCAGAATGCATCCCATGGTAGTGGGGGAGCATCTGGATTATCCTATTTTTAAAACGAAATTGTCCTGCCTTATACGGGAGTATGATGCATCCCGGAGTGACAACGCGCTCGGGATGTAAGATTTCTCTCAAAGGGAGGTATGGGGCATCTTCCTCACTAGCGGCTGCACTACCGTGTTACGACATGTCTCTCTCTCTCTTAAAGACTCGGTGTTCTCACTTGGTATACTCGGAGCGTGCTCTGAAGTGTGTCCTAAGAGGGATGTCGGGGTGTGTGTAGGTGTGGGAGTTGGAACCCATAATTGTGGAACATTTGGAGTGTGAGGGCTATCGGGGTCGTACTCAACTATCGGGTTTTCGTGAATGTGGGTTGGAGTATTATGGGGAGTTGGAGTGAGTTCAGAATTTTGCATTAACGGGCTTATGAGAGATGATGATGAATTTTTTTGTGCTTTTTCAAAATTTTATATGCTTTTGGATTTTTGGAAAATTTTGGTCAAAATTTGAGATTGACTTGATCTAATCCTAAGTCTACCTAAGTCCCCGACAACAGCGCCAAAAACTTGACGTGACTAAGAATGTGTCTCAGAAGTGCGTACTCTCTAGGCTCAAGTGCAAGTCTGTCGCTCAAGTAATAATCCGATAAGTCGGGTATCGATCCTCAGGGAAATAGGACAACGGAGTTGTAACGACGTTGGATAGACGAAGAAATCCTAACTCTGACTTTAAAAAGAAAGGAAAAGATGATTTATTTTGAGAATTGGCTACAACGAAATGCAATTATGAAATTATGAAAGAAATGCAACTATTCTAAATTACCTAAAATACTACCGATGAATGACTTAAAACTTGAACTATATGATGAGGAAAACAGGAGGGAATACAATCCCTCAACCCTAGTGTATTATTGGTATAAAACTAATCATAAATTTAAGTGATTAATTAGACCCAGAATGTAGTACTCCCAAGCAATACGTATATGAGGTTCAAGCCCGCACCATACTTAATCCGAGGACGAGTAAATCGGTATTGTGATAGTCACACTTGAATTTCATTTTGAAGCATCCCGATTACCCTTAAGTAAACGAGATCCAAAGATCTTCAATTGTCATGATGCTAAGCAATACGGTTATAATAAATCATTAAATTTAGAGGATTAATTTTATACACATGCAACTACCACATCGGGTTGGGTTCATGCATCCCGACCTTTAAAAACGTTTAGCCTACCATAATGAAATTAAAGAAAATGATTGTTGAATTGCATGTGTATAAAATTAATCCTCTAAATTTAACTAAGGGAGAATTGAAGAATGATATAGAAGGAAGATTAGACAGAAGAAAGTAATCAACTAACTTACCAAAGCACTAAAATCATCAACTAAAATTACTTGTAATCACAGAAATCTGAACAAACTTTAATGTTAGAATTAAAATTGCAATAAATCTTCAAACTAGGGTTTTGTAACAACTTTCTCTCTCTAACTACCTCTAAGAGTTCTAACTGAAAAAAGGGAAAAATAAGATGAATTTTATGCCCCATAAAATGATAATAAATCGGGTTTAAATACCCTATAAGACTCCAAGAGTTTTAGCTTAACCAGGACTCTCCATTGGAGGAAGAGTAAGAAAACAAAACTGCGACGGTCGGACCGATTGGGTCCTCCTTCGGTTCAGTTCTTTTTGGATCCGGATCGGTTCTTTTAATTTCTGAACGGATTGGTCCGATTAGGATCGGTTCTTTTAATCTTCGTAAGCTTCGATCCTTCTTCGGTCTGGGGTTCACTAGAACTTTGTATTTCGGATCGGTCCTATCTGGATCCGTTCAATTTTTCTTTGACTTTTTCTTCTATCTTTGACTGCTCATAACTTTCACACCGGGACTCCGATTGAGGTACCGTTTCTTCCTATGTACTTGCAAACTTGATATATTCAACTTTTCTTGAGATGCCTCATCTGAATTTCGGGTAAAAATTACAACTTTGCTCTTTTGATTTTTCTTCTTTTCTTTCTTTATTCTTCTAGTTCCTTTCTTTCTTTAGTGACATCAAAAACCTATAAAATTAGTACGAAATACCGGAAACTCGGGGTACTCATTAGAATAAGTCCGTAGTAAGATTATGAGATAAAATCAAAATGATTATGTTGTTCGAGGTGCTAAAAGTAACTAAATTAAAGGGATAAATTTAGAAGAATTTATGCCTAATCAGATATATAGTAAGGTATTGATTTCCCTTTATTCCCAACATCTTTTTTCATTAAAAAAAATAAGAAAAACAAAACTAATTAGCAAATATAATTTCAACAATGATGCAAGATGATAGGACATTCACTTATCTTTTCTTTTACCTTTGACATAAGTGACTGATTCTTACTATTGCCACAAGCACTCAAATTCTTCACTGTGTCACTTTTAATGGTATTTGACGCAACTTTGTTAGGAAACGATGCGGGACCTCGCAACTTCAGTTGGGATTCCAAATGCTTTAATTTTTGCTTTGTATCTTGTAACTCTGATTTTAAGTCATTAATGGGTCATTTGGTTCCATGTTTTGGAAGGTTTAAATACCTTGAAGGGACAACTCCAATTCCTTTACCTCTTACATGACCAGTGTGTTCGGGAGTACCCAAAGCCATAGTGAATACGTCAAAACTTCATTCAGTGACTATAATCACATCCTTAACTCACGTATTTAATTCGCGTTGTAATATTGGCAAATAATAAATACAAATTAATACTAATGTGATGTCGATTGAATAAAAAAATAAATGTATATAAACTCACCACTTTTTTTGCAATCTCCTTTACTGAATCATCTCCATATCCACCACTTCTTTTCTCGTGCCCTTTTAACCGAAAAAAACTTCTATCGCCATCATATGATAAACCCATCTCTTTTTTTTAAAGTCAATATAAACCCACAGAATCGGATTAGTCGCAATAATATTATAATGATCTAAGCATAATATAAGTGAATTATAAAAATGGAAGTTGAATGTATGAAATCTTCCTCAAGACCTATGTATCCCTTTTTACTCATACGCTGGTTATATTTATTCTTATAGCGTCTTTATATTTGTTCCTAGCTTAACCTCTTATGATGCGACATAAGAATCATGCATGACAAAATTATAAGTTTCCATGAGTAAACTCAATAGTCAATAAGTACAAAAATTCAAATTTGAGAGCTTCACATGTATATTCGAATCTTTTCGTGAACAACTGTATTTATTTACTGCATGTAAATAAGAAAAAATCTTATAATAGTCACACATACATGATGCATATAGAAAAAAAATAGATCAACAAATATCAACAATTAAAATATGTGGGGGTGGAAACAAGACACCCTATGTTTTCCATTTCACTTGAAAAGTACTCATACAATATGTCCAAGACATTTCCCATGAGTTGCAGATATGAATATATACATATATTGATTGATAGAATTGTACTATGTGGCAGTGTCTCAATAACATTTTCTATTAATAGTTGAAAGCTTTAAGCACTAGGTTTGTCTCAGTTGTAGCAATGGATAGTCGAAGTGAGATATATATTTATTTTCTACTTAATTTCATCACATGTACGGTACAGACGATTAGTAATGAGAATCTTTTATTTATATACACCATATTTTTCACAGAGAGTAGTTATCTCACTCTCACTTAGCGGGTGGTCATCCTACATCCTTAGCTTACAATCAAGCCAATAACATGCAAAGCGCGCTATTTCATGATTTTTTCTGTTTGTGAGAAAGTTAAACATAATTAAATACATAAATTTTTTAAGAAGATAAAACTATAATCACCTTTAAAACTTTGAAATATCAGAGTAATTTTTATATTCATGATAATAAATATTAAAATGATTGTAGTTTTTCGTATAGGAAGGAATTTAGTAAAGCAAATTACTCAATATGTTTACATGCATTGAATGAGATCGATATGTATCTACATAGGTGGTGACTGGGCTTGGTTTAACCTTGCTAAGTTTAAGCTAAGACCATTATAGTATGAATTATTTCTATGTGAAAATAAATTAATCGTTAGTCAGTTTGCCTTTAGATGGTTATTTTTGGATCAAATTATTAGTCATTTCAGGGACGTGTTGTCAAAGAATAATTAGTCGAATCAATCTAATAAATAATTACTTAGTGACTGCTTCTCTAGACAATACTTAAGGCGGTGACTACCATATCATTTTCATAAAATACTTTTTTTTTCTAAGGCTAGGCAAACCAGGATGATAGATCCCACATCCAGGAAACAACATGTGAGTAATTATTATCTTGAATAAATAACTATCATGAAGTAAGAGGGAGAGGGAGAGAGAAAGATAAAAGATTATGTAGACAAATATGGTATTGAATAATCATTCAAATGGTTATGAAGGATGTATTCATTAGTATTATTTGTATTTTAGTTGTTGAAAGGGGTTCCCAATATGTGTGTTTTTAAACAAAACCAATTTTTCTCCGAAAAATTATCCAACTTTTAATTATGCACCAAACCAAGTTGTGAAAAACCCAATTCTTACTTTAAACCAATTTTATCTTGATTAATCCTAAACATGCATCTAGTGATTAAAGCAAGTAAAGTAAAGTAAAGAATACTCACAACGCCGGATGTACGAGGAAAAAACCCAAAATGGGAAAACAACCTCGGACGACCCAAGCCAGACAATCACTATGAACAATGGTTTTACAAAGACAGATTATCCTTACACTAAGACTCGATCCCCACGGGTCTTGACGCTCCTTCTGATCTTCAACTGTTCTTCAATAGTGCCCACGCAGAAATTTCATCTTCCAAGATACCTGTCCACAATACACGTGTCCACGTATATCTCGGTGTCCATCGAATGGCTTTTATTCGTCTACGGACTTATCTTTTCTTCACCGCAAAACCCTTTGATGTTCAATGTGTAGAACAAACAACTTTGGTTCCTCAAGATCACTAAAACATATAAGAATGATAACTCAGATCTTTGCAAACTCTAAGGATGTTTTTATGCTTTGTAAACCTTAGAAAATATGTACAAACAACGTACTGAAAGTATTCTCTTTTTTCCAGTTGCACACACTTACGAAACTCTGATAGAAACATGCTTTAAATAATAATTTAGCACCGCCTCAAAAATGTGTCGTTCAAACGACTTCAGGCTCTCGTTCGAGCGAAATAGATATCTCATTCGCGCGAGATCTAATGTCGTTTGAGTGAGAAGTTTGACTTTTTGACTTTTCAATTAAAACGTTTCTTTAAGGAGACCCAGTAAAGTCAAACTCCTTTTTTGAGCGTACCAGAATTAAAACGTAGTGTAAACAATTAAAACACTTTTAAAAACATTTTAAAATATTTTTCTTTATAAAAATATATCCTTTTCTTTTATAAAAATATTCCGAGCACCATTAATTATACGCATTCATACCTGAGTGATCTCAGAATGCAATTAACTTTGAAGACGATTAAACTTTCACCAATTAAACATCAACATGATAAATTCTTTGAAGCTTTTCCGCAACGTTTTTAATTTTCTTCAATACGTCATAGGCCAAGTGGGATCGTGACAAAATAAAAATCTCCCTATGACATATTACAAACAAGTTTAGTTCCCGGAATTAAGTCAAAATAATATAGGGACTCAGTTGGAAATTTATGTCCTTACAATTGTATAAGGCCAAAAAATAACTTGGTATCTCTTTCAATAATAAAACAAAGAAGATTTAAAAACTACAATCAAAGACTGCATTAAATGTGCTTTCCCTTGGCTAGTTCTATCCATTACTCAGGGAAAACAAATATAAAGAAGGATGAAAATAAAAGGAAAGAAAATGAAGGCAGTGATTATACATAAAAGATACAACTTCCTATTCACCGTTGAGATAGAATAACATAGAATGGATAACCTTTTCATTTTCTAATACATACAATGTGTACATCATCTAAAATAATCACTGCCCCACTTGAGAATGCAAGTCATCTGAATAAAATTGTGTAAGATTTGCTATTTTAGAAAATTTGGACTAAGAAAATTTATGCACAGTTTCAAATTTGCAAATTTTCTTCTTGGTGCATTTTGCATATGTTTCGAAGACCTAATGATCTTCATAATAGAATTAGTGGGTCTTTACAATGTGTGCACTAAGAACCTAATAACATAAGCGTTAAGTTATAACTTATGACGACTGTTGTCCCTTTTATTATTGGGTTCTTAACATATACCTGAGGGTACATGTCATCATATTCCATATAAAATATCTCTAACTATATAATAGTTTAATTCAAAAGTAGAAAGGACATTTAATTTTGGAACATAATGAAAAAACTTAAGCTACGTGCATGTGGAGGGGAGGGGATCACTATTCTCGATTTACTGTTCCAAGTCCTTAAAAAGGCTCTCTTGCAGCTTTAGAACTCTACAATATCAATTCCTAACTAACCCAACATTTTTCTTATATAATAGGCCCTAACCAATTTCATATATTTTAGTCGCTTTCCTAGCACATAAACAGCGTTTTGAAAATCCTAGCCTAGGCACTAGGTCATGCTCTACCGCCTCGTCTAGGCTTTAGGTAGTGAACAATGGTCTCACTTAGACCTAAATAATCATTCAAATGGTTATGAAGGATGGATTCTTTAGTATTATTTGTGTTATATGGACATGACTTCTTTTAAATACGTACAAGAATAAAGATTGAAGAAAAAGGGAGAAGTTCATGTTTGATATGAGGGGGAACTTGATATAGCTCATATTTGTCGAGTTAAAATTATCGCATATGAAAAGGAATGAAAATCTCTAAAGGGTGAGTATCTTATTGATATAGTTAATGTTTGATAGGAGGGGGAACTTGACATGACTTATTTTTTAGTTACGCAGGAAATCATTTTGTTACTACTTACTACTAAATAAACATTTTTATACTGACAATCATAACAATCACTACACAAAAACTATCGAATTGTCAAAGTCATTGACCGTGATAAGTCTGGGGTGACAACTATTTTTGTCACACACTTGTCACGGTCAAAGATCGTGACAAGTTCATTAGACTTGTCATAGTCCTATCACGATCTTTGACCATGACAAGTTTTGTCACTGTTAAAGACCGTAACAAACCCATGACAAACCCTAAAATAATTGTCACGGTCAAATATCGTGACAATTCTGGACATAATTTAAAATATATTTGCTGGGAAGTATGGCCAATGCCACTGCGCAACAGTATATTTGTACCTGTTATAGCAAAATTGTACATGTTCAAACAACATATATTTAAATAAAATAGAAAGAATGCACCAAATCATAGCATATATAATTGCATATCCAAATAAAATAGGAATACAATCCATATCCAAACCAAAATGTAACAAATCAAAACAAGACAAATATAATCCAAGTGTCCAAATAAAATAGATACAAATAATCAATGCATAGATTCATCAGTAGATTGGAGGAGGATGGAAGGCCACACGATATACGCATTGAGACACCCCTTAATATGTGCCACATCACATTGTTCACACAACTACAATGCGGAGTTCTCCTTTTTGGGTATCACATGCATGACGAGCACCTTGGCCTCGATGTCTTGAGGGATACGTCCATGAACCGGCATACCCGGGAGGGTTCTCGGGTCCCTCAACCTCCTCACTATCCGCTGTCCATCATATATGTCGAGTAAAAACACCTTAGACTAACCAATTATTGATATAGGCCGCTGGACCTGAACAAAGATGGGAATCGGATCATCAAGTGGCGAGTTCACGCGTATCGACGATGAAGCAGTGACGTCCATGTCCTCATCCTCATCCACCTTCTCTTCCAACTTCTTCTCCTTACCCTTCCCCTTTCCCTTTCCCAACTCACGCTTCATGAAGGCGTACATATCTAGGACCGTCGCCTCCAACCTGGAAAGCTCCTCGTCATGCATGTCCGCCCAACGAGCCAACCCGCTGTTGCTCGTCTCCATTTTGATGATCCTAGACTTTCCCACCCACGAGCTCACATCCTAGTCCTCCCCTTACGATCAGCACCGAGCACTTGACTAAGTGTGTTCATAGCCAAAGATGCCTTGTCGGTATCAGACTGCGACTCATGCACTTTGTTAAGCTTTGCCTGAAATGACAAAGAGGACACAATTAGTTAATTAAGTAAATAAAAAAATTATAATGTAATTAACAAAAACTAAACATTTATAACTTAAAATTATGGACGCGACGCTCTGGGACACCTCCTTGTCCTTGCCCTTCTTGGTCTAAATTTCCCCATAGGCATCGAGCCTATGTGGCCTACCCCCAGGGCCACTCCCCGTCTCTTGAAATAAAATAATGCAAAATTAGTAAGTAACGCAAAATAAAATAATGCAGAATAACATAAAACTATAATTATAGAAAAATACAAACTTACCATGCTGTGCTCCACCTCGACGTAAGACATCCACCCCGAGTAGTGCACATCCGTCATTTTTGCTCGATTTTCCCTCCCCGATTGGCGAGATGCCAATTTTCGCTCATCGATATCATTATCGATGAACTTTTGCCACTTTACCAATGCGATCGACAACTTCAGCGGGATGGTCTCACGCAGTCTGAGAACGGAGTCCCGGGTCTTCTGAAAGTACTGGGTCCGCAAATTTTTCTTCCACATCTTAAGTTGTCCCCTCAACTGCTGCAATACGAAATCGCAGTGTTGATGGGGCAGGCCGAATCGTTCCTCTCAAACAAATACAAAACAAAAAGAAAGTAAGTGTTAGTTGCTAATAAATATAAATATAAATTGAAATTAAAATTGAAGTTGAAATTGAAATTGAAACTGAAATTGAAATTCAAATTGAAACTGAGAATTGAAATATAATACTGTAGTGCCGCCCAAATAGACATCTTGAGCTCATTTGGCACCTCCCTCCAACTAGTGTATCCTGGGACGATAATCGTCTTCACCAACTCGAGGGATATAGCCAATATTCTCATCTAGTTCTCAACGGTCAATCCTAATTTGCCCCATTTTGGGAGCCTAGGGGCCGAGGTGCCCTCGTCGCCTCCATTGTCGCGCAAGCCCTGAAGAAGACATTTTCTGTAAAAATTGTTGTTATTAGTACAAATCTAAATGAATTAGAAGAATCAAAGAACTAACCTTATTATAATAAAAGACTGGCAACTTTGAATTAATGCACTAAATTTATCAAGTACAAATGAATTAAAAGCATTAAACTGATGTCCGATAATAATGAAACACTGAATAATACACCCACTGAACATGGACTTTGAATTAATGCTTAAGAATTAAATCTAAATATTACATGTAGTAAACTGATCAAGTACAAATGAATTAAAAGCATTAAACTAATGTCCGATAATATGAATACTTATTACAAATCTAAAAATTATTTCAAATTTTGGTTATCATAAAAAATGGATTAATATTCGATAGGAGCAGCCAAGTCATCCACACTACTGTTTAGACACGTTGGCGCATGTAGTACGATTGACCATGGCTCATTGGTTATATACTCCAAGTAAAACACTTGCTTGACCTTTTGAAATGCACAAACAAACGGATCATCGCTCACGTGTTCGTTATTCTTCAACTTGGACAAGTCAACCATGATCAAATTGGTGCCGGGATCAATTTTACAAGAATTTTTATCCCCAAATCTTACCCAATCATAGTAAAATACAACCTCTTTGAAGATTACATAGCCCAATTCAAATATATTTTGAATTACACCATAGTACGTCATTTCAGCTTCAACGAGGTTTTTATCTTTTGCTCTCGCTCGAAAGAAAGTAAGAGCCTTGTATGAAATGTTCGAGTTCTGTACATTTGTACTTTCATTGTACACCCTTGTACCGAATACGTAACTATTCAATCGATACATTTTGTACTCTTGTGCCATGAATAAGGGTCCAGTGGCTAGACGAGCAAGCCTTGATGTCGTATCACTCGTCTTTACGAGTTGAGAATATAGATAAATTAATTAGGTTACTTGTAAAGTTTTATGGTAATGTAACATTATATAACTGCCATTTTTATTATAAAGATCTCATGTGATAACCACTGCCTAAATTCGCTGTCCGATTGTGCCATCAATTAGGTTACGAAGAGATTCAGTCTCCTCTCCATGAATAGGACACCCCAAATAACCGTCTACTACATTACCGGATAATGTCCCATAAGCTGTAAAATCATGAATTGCCCACATCAACATAGCTTTCAGCGTAAACTCTTCTTTTCTAAAAGAGTCAAATTCTTGCACACCATCTTCCCACAACTCATTTAATTCTTCTACCAAAGGAGTTAGGTAGACATTGATGTCATCGGTTGGTGCCTTTGGCCTAGGTATTAACAAATACATCATCAAAAATTCAGGTCTCATACACTGTGAAGGAGGGAGGTTGAGTGGGGCTAGGATCACTGTCCATACACTCTGATAGGTGCTTAAATTTCCAAAGGGATTAAAACCATCTATTGATATTACTAAACGAATGTTACGCTGTTCTTGTATAACTCATCCTCCTCCAAGTTGTAGAATCAATAGGATGACGCACGAGATTATCTGCTACATCTTCCCTAGTATGCCAGGTCATTGCCTCTACTATTCATGTTATTGTGAAAAATCGTTTTAATTTAGGCCCAACGGGAAAATGTTTCAACACTTTTTGAGTCAGTTTTGAGCTTGTGCCTTCCTTACCAGTAGATTGGACATATCTAGGTTCATCGTATACCGGACACCGATCGAGATTTTAATACTCCTTTTGATATAGTATGTAGTCATACACACAATCATGAATCGATTTATACTTCATTCCCAAACCTTTCAAAGTGTTCTTCATAAAATGATAGTTGCGTATTCTCCTTGGGTCGCAAGCCCTTCACCTAATTCACAATTCATGTCACGCTATTTCCAGATAAACCGTATTGGGTCTTTAAACTATGCAAACCAACCATGGATTGTAAAGTTGTTTTATCTTTCTCATAGCTAGATTATAATGGCTGGGTCGCCTTAGATTTTAAACTTTTGTAGTCATCGTCAAGGTTTATCCTGATATCTTCATGAGCACCTAAACCTTGTACATCATTAGTGACCTAATTCTCTTCCACTTCATGAACTCCATACGTTTGATTAACTAAATCCTCTAATATATTATGATCTACATTTTCCCCTTGTACATCTATCCTACTTGTTAAAGGTTGTTGTGAAGGTTTCTCGAGGACAAAAGGAACCTTCGATTCCCCGTGAAAAATCCAAAATTGATAACTATCTTGTATACACCATCTTAACAAATGTAGTTCAACTATTTTCCACTCAAACACCTTACCATTCTCACACCTAGCACACGGACACGAAAACTCTTCATCATTATGACATCACTTTTCCTATTTCACAAATTCATTGGCACCTCTGCGAAACACATCCCCTATTCTATTTGTCTCACCCATCCACTTTTTTTTATTTAGGATATCCCATCATAGCTACTCCAAACGATCACCTATTATAGGTAAGAAACGTATATTCGTGGATTAGTATAGACATAAGTGTGAACATATAGTTCCCATTAGTATAAACAATCACCTATTACTTGTTGTATAAAATTTATAGTATGTTTCATTTGCTTATGTCTTATATATATTCGATTTTTAAAATTTCAATTTCAAATTCAATATATAATATTAATTCCTATTTCATCCATCTCCTCAAAAGGGTGACTGGTCCTATCCCATCAAGACTGCATATTTCTGTAATATACTTAACAACTCATGCACATTGTTCCAATTTGAGGAAAATTCGGAAGTATATCCCTATAGATGTCCAAGTACACGACGTAGATTCACAAGTGTGAGTGTTATTTCAATTGATAATTGAAATAACACTTAACATCGCATCATCTAGTATGTAACTAGAGAACATTAAGATATGACTGCAGAACTTCCTCTAAAAGTAACAAGTTTAAGCCACTAAGAATATTATAATATAAAAATTATGCAGTCCCAAATTGTCGAAACAGTACAATTCGAGAGGTCTCACTACAGGGGTAATGACTCTTGAACTGGTCTAAGGGATATTAAATGCGTACACATAAGAACTAGAAGGCTAGAATCTATGCTCACTATGTGTAATTTCAAGTATGTTTCATTTATTTATCATAAGTCCGTGGCCGTGTTACTCTCGAACGGGTCGTGACATAAAGTAATTTTAGAAAAAAGTTGAAAGCTCCCCCTCCACCCATTTTACAATAATCCCTTGGTCGTGCCACTTTCGAAATTAACCAACCCAATAAATTAAGACAATATAATTATTTCAGGATTTATTAGTGTGAATTAAATTAAGGGTTTTAAAAAAAATTAAATAACCAACTTCCATATCCAACCACATCCATCCAATATAATCCAACAACAACAAGAAACCAACAAATGTGTACCCCGTACTCCTTCTAATTCATCTACTCAATTAATTCAACATTAACAATTTCTAACCAATTTCAAACCTAAATAACAATATAAAAACAAAATTTATAATGTCAAATTAATTTTGTTCTCTAAACAATAAGATTCAATCAGTATTAATAATACCTATTAATTTCAATCCCAACTAACATCACCCAATCAACATTAACAATTAATTTTAAGTCCTAAACTAAAATTATAATATCCAATCAACATTTATAATTCCTAAAAACAAATTGAAAACCACACACACACACCCCTCCCCCACTCACCCCCTTCCTCCCCTCCTTCCCCCTCCCCCCGAATGCACACACATGTTCACACACACACGTGCACACACACACACACACACACACACACACACACACACACACACTCTCTCTCTCACCCACCTGCACACACACCCCACTCCCCAAACCCCCTTCCCCACGACCCCCCACTACTCCCCCCCACATACATACACACCACCCCCACCCTCCACTGCCCACGCCCCCTCCCCTCAACCAACCTGCACACACACACATACATATAAAAACACACATATACGAAGGAAAGGGAAAGAGAGAAAAAACTAGACTGAAATCGTAGAGAGAGAGAGAGAGAGAGAGAAGAAGGGGGAAGGTTTTTTTTACTAACAAAGTTGTCACGGACCTGTCATGGTCTTTGACCGTGACAACTTTATAAGGTTTTCACGGTCAATGACCGTGATAAGCCTTTGTCACAGACTTGTCATAATCATTGATCGTGATAAAAAAATGCATGGTTTTTTGTCACGGTCAATGACCGTGACAAGGCTGGCCGGCTAAAAGGTGACAATTTGACCTTTTTAGTGTAGTGAATTAATTACCAAATATTGATTTATGGGTTTTTAAAGATCTAAAGCTGAGACCTCTGATCAAGACTTTTTTCCCCTCATTTGTGAATATATACATATTTTTTTGGTAAAGTAGATGAAGTTGTGGTACTTCTATCTTTTGTTTTCATTAATAACATGTTATTTATAAGAAGATAAGCTTTGATTATATTTTATGTTAGCCCTAACTTATGATATGGGACACCAATAAATATTTATGGAGTGATTAGGGTCTTATTTTTGTGTATGAGATTTTTTTTAAGAGAATATTAATTTATAAAGTGGAATACAATAGTCTATGATCATTTGTCTTTGAAAGTAACAAATTATTGTTTAATAACAGTTTCTAGTTAAAGCTGACTGATATTTTAAAGATGATCATATTTTTAGGTAATGGATTAAAAATTAATCATAATTATTAATTATTTTGGTTTGAACTTTATATAAACTCGAAGTAAAATTGTATACATTATATCCCATAGTTTGCTCCAGTTTCCCGCATTTATCCTATTTATTAATGACTTAACAACTATAATGATAATGTAGAACAAAAAATTATGGATCTAATTAACAAAAAATGTTTATGGGTTGTCAAGTTATAAAGGATGAAAGATCATGACTTTGTTACAGAGAATTATCCATTTGAGTGGTTGGAGATTGATCCAATTCAATCATATAGTCATAATATGGGCTGAATACAGTGAGATTCAAAGAAGATTGAGAGATGGCTGTATATCCCATTGTATTGAATCCTTCCTTCTGTATGTGTATCCTTTTGAACAGTTTGGTTGATCATAAAACAATCTGTTTTGACCTCGAACAGATCTAAGCCATTTAACTGAAACGATCTAATAAAACAAAGACAAGAGCCTTTTACTCCATATGATTATGGTTATCGCAGGTACAATCAAGAACTCAACTAATTGGTTTCAAGGGGTCGTTATGTGCTAGGATACTACCCTTACAAACAAAAACTGTTTGACAAATCTCCAAGGATTGATAACTGACCAGTTCAGATAAATCTGGTCTCTATCAGAAAAATGGCCTCATTAGATTAGCAACATCAAAGGCCTCAAAACAAAGACTAATGGAAATTATTGAAAACATTCATTCACAATAAAATTAAATGGAAAAATATTCGTTCGAATATATTCACAGGGGAAATTATAGTAGTAAACAAAAGCATCATGGATTTTACAAAACAAATGTTTCTTTAACAAAAAAAAGATAATAGAAATGCTTAAGGAGGAGGAGCATGAGTAGTAAGAAGTAATCTGTCGAGATCCTTTCACATCACTAGGTTGAGGTTTTCGCCACCGAACAACTCTATAGGATGACATAAAAGAAAGGTGTGTTTGTTGTTGGTTAATCGAGAGTAGATATTTCCTTTATAAACTTTTTGACACAACAAATTTTTGTATGAGGGGGCAAACATATGAGGTTTCTTACGAATAACCTCTAACTTTATCAGGAATTAAGTAACAAAGCATGATTGCAAAACTAAAGCATTAAATAGGGACATTAAACCAACGATTTGGCCTTTTATAGAAAGACCCAGCTATAGTGCCTATGAAGTCCTTAACCATTCTAAGGAAAAGGTACAACTCACCATGGTAAATAAAATGGTAAACTGATTCAGCATCATTCGAACAAGCTCACTAAAGTTTATTACATGACGCATATTTTAGCGCTAAAACTATACAACTTCTCTAATAGCTTTAGGACATGTCCAATAATATTCTCAAGAGGACCTTACATTTCAAATAAAAATTTACATCAAACATGAGGATGAATCATGTCTGGAATGCCATATTCCACTGGTAGAAGCATAACGACTGCGCCATCGCCATTTCCATTAGTATTTTCTCGGATTTATTTGTTAATATTTTTATCATTATTAGTTGGTGAACAATACTAGATAACGAATGAGATAATAAGGTGATAATTCAATTAAATTAGTTGTGACAATGATTTCCAAATAGCCTCTAAGCACGTGTTGTCATTCTTCAACCATTTGAAATTATAAATAATATAAGTGCAACTTGTAGAATAGGTTAATCCGCACAATCTATGTCAGTATCTTCTGGTCCTAGGCTAATCGATAGTTCATGAAAGGCCAACAATATGAATTAGTAACATTTGTAATTCTGTATGCACGTATCCCACATTTTCCTCCCTTGTAACTTGGATCAATCTCTAGGTGTCGATGCTGATTTTAGGCCAAAATAAGACACCGCCACTATTTGAAACAGTGACGACTAGTTAATATCCAAAACTCCTAAAATCCATAACCCGTTTCATTCCATGCTACGAGAGGTGAAACTACGATGAATGTGAGGTCTTCTAAGGTGTATTTGGCAATAATTTTTGTTCTTTGTCATCACCCTCACAATCCATTGGGTTCTTGAGTTGTATAATGTCCAAGACAGAGAAATTTTCTTGATAGTTAAGACGTTAAGGACATGTTTGCTTATGAATTATAATATTGTTTTCCGTTTCTAGAAAAAACTTGAGTGGAGGCAGATGTTTGAAATCACACAAGCTCTCAAGGACATGTTACATCGCCCTCGACTAGGACTAACATGAGCTAATTGAGCCATTATTTGGGGAAGTACAACCTAAAAGTTAGTGGTACTTTGTGAAGCTATTAGTGCATATTTGAGATATTGCTAACAAATTCAAACCACGAGAATGGCATGATCATCATAATAACAAACCACCAAATTACTTGAAATCGGGGGGCTGGGGGGGGGGGGGGGGGGGGTGAGCATGTAGTTGACAAATCCATCCCGCAATGATTGTTCAATGTATTTTTCATATATTATTGGTCGATATTTAAGCAACTTGGGTTGGTCTCTTAGTCGATTAATCCACTTCCTGTTAAGCTGTTTGTTAAATGCCCTCCAACTGATGGACATGGAGGATAACACCATCTTTTTCGTGTTTGGGTCCACATTAAATTTGACTTGTAGATAGTGAAATGATGAAATTAAATAATCTTGCAAGAAAATTTAAAATTGATAAATAGTTAAAAGTATCTACCTGTATAGCACTCCATAATGTCTTTTTAAATATTGATGGAACTTTGGGCCAACTTGTATGCATAATTGGGACAATAGCCTTCTCCAATATTCCTCCATAACTTGCCAAAGTCTTTTTACTAGCACTTATTAGTTGCCCTTCGTCATTATATATGACTTTTATCCGTTCTTCAATGTTATTTATTTTAGATAAATGATTTAGCATTGCTGGACCTCTACCCTTTTTTTTAAGATCGAAGGCTCAACGTGTGCTTAATCCATGCTGCAAAAAGGAAGAATCTTGTTAAATTCAACATAAAGGAGTTAAATTGATAATGTTCAATTTATCTTCAATTCAAAAGAATACTAAATATTATCATGCTTGCTTCACCACCACATTCCTAAACTACCATCGATTGTCAATCTAACCATATCTTGATTGAAAAATACTCTGGATGTTCAACAGAACTACATATACCTACGTACAAAGCTAAACAAATTTTTCGATAAACAGAATTATAAATGTTTGATCTTAAGAATACAATAATTAAAAGATACAAAAAAATAAAACAACGTTATCCATTAATAGAAAACATGTCTACCCACACACTCTATAAAGAATAAAATCTGAATATACAACAATTCAACATTATAAAGAATAAAATTTAAACACAAATCACATCAATCTATAGCCTTGTTTCCAAACCATATGCATACAAGTTACTGGTAAAAAATGTCAAGCCAAACCATTCAAAAGTAACATACTATCATAAATAAGTTCCAACTCAAAAATGTTAATGAGATCACCATCAGATTCACTAAATCAAGTGTAAGCCAAACCATTCAAATGTAACATAAAATCATAAAAAAGTTATATCTCAAAAATCTTAAAAAGCTAACTTAAATAAACACAAATATCATGTCGATTTATGGTCAATCCACTTCCCCTTACTATCTTCATGTGCACATGTTGAAGGAGATTCATCAACCACATCAAAGGATTTAACATTTGGAAACACTCTATCATCTTCGCCACAACCGTTAATGAGATAACCATCATTGTATTTTTCCTTATTCTCTCTTTGAGGAGTTAACAATGCAATTGACCATCCAAAATTCAAATGATCGGGCACATAACAAATTTTCTTTGCGTGAGAGGCCAAGATGAAAGAGTCAGATTTATTACCAATTCTACCAAGTTTGAGCAATGTGAAGCCAATTTCATCTACTTTAATGCCTTTACTATCAACCCAGTCACACTTGAATAGTGGAATCTTAAATGAATAATAGTCAAGTATCCAAATGTTCGTAATAACACCGTAATAAAACATATCTGTAAGCATCGAGTTCTTATCTTTCATGCTAGCAATTCATAACGTCTTAGCCACTAAGCTCACTCCACTATTTTGGTTCACTCTTTCATCATCACATTCCTTTGTTTGATAATGAGTACCATTAATAACATAACCAGGAAATTTAATTACATCTTGACAAGGTCCATGAGTAATCTATTTTAAATTATCTTAGACATTGTTATTTGGGACTTCTTGTTAAAATTTTACCTATTATTTGGAAACATTTAGTCATAGCTGTAGAAAAAAATATATGTGATGTAAGTATATTAACTTCAGCATATCTTTCTCCATAACCAATTAAAAAAGGTGAGGTTGTGCTCATCTTGAAGCCACTTTTTACTTTTTGCCTTTAACTGGTTCATTTATTTCAAGTACTCTTCACGCTCCCTATTTAGGTATTAAAAATTGTCATGCCATTAGTTATAAATAAAACCCTACATATTTAATTAGAAGGATTTCATATTCAGATGTAATTAAAAAAATATTTACTCTATAAAGGTTTGAACGACATTTTTGTTATGTAACACATAGAGATGTGTCTGTTCCATAGACACACAACCAACTTCAACAACATCAAAACCCCCTAAAGGCCTATCATCGTCTTTACTCACGGGAACTCCAATTGGATTTAATTCAAATAGGAAATCTGAACAAAACTCAATCTCTTTTTCTTCAATATAACATTGGACAATAAAAACTTCTAGTTGATTTCGATTCCTCACATAAACCTTTAATACTTTTATGTACTTGAAATATTAACAAGATAACTTACATGTATTTTTTATGCTATTAACAAAGGCAAAGGGTTTGAATTTTCTTACTTCTCAATTAGATATATCCACTGAAAAAACTGGACTACAAATTTCCACGTCCCTTACAAGATGCACTATTAAATGAACCATGATATCGAAGAACGATGGTGGGAAATATTTTTCCAACAAACACAATGTGATCACAGCAACCTTTTGAATTTCCTTCAATTTTTGCACATCCACTACTTTCGCACAAAGAGCATTGAAGAATAAGCATACTCTAATAATAGCATATTGCACATGTTTTGACAATATAGATGAATTGCAACATGAAGTATTTGTGGCATTATGATGTGACAATCATAGGATTTTAAATAATACAATTTTAAATCCTCCATTAATACATTGCCTTTAAAATTTGACGAGTATCCATATGGGACCTTAAGGTCATAATTTTTTTTGCATCTCTGGATAATGTATAACATGATGGTGGTAGTAAGTACCCTTTTTATTAACTTGCGATGCTAATTCGATCCTTAAACCCATATATTCAAGATCGAGACAACATTTTAATCCATCCTTTATTTTCCCTAGGATGGTTTGTAGGGTTCCGATGATGTTATCACAAACATTTTTTTCAATGTGGATGACATCTAAGTTATGTCGAATAGTTAAATATTTCCAATATGCAAATTCAAAAAATAGTGACTGCTTTTTCCAACCACTACCATCCTCACCACCACCACCATGGCTATCAGTAAAATGATCCTTACCTTTCTACTCAGCCTCTTCAGTGTTTGACTTTTTTAAGACCCTTCTTTATTTCCTATCTTCCTATTTTTCTTATTCTCTATCTTCTTTTTCTTTTTCCCCATGAAACCTTAGCCCCCTACCTTTATTAAAAAAAAATCACCATTCAAAGGTTCATGTGTGGATCCAAACTCTTGTTATCTATTAAAATATTTCCATTGGCTTTAAAATACATGATTTCTTAGAAGATATCTTCTATGCCCAATGTAAATGCACTTCGAATAATGTTTCAATTGACGAGCATAAGGGTTTTCATTGCATATTGGACAAGCATTGTAGCGTTTGACAACACTACCAGATAGATTTCCATAGGCAGGAAAATCATTAATTGTCCACAACAATATCACCCTTAATGTAAAAGATTCATGTCGATATGCATGAAAATCCTTAACCCCATCCTCTCACAAGACTTTCAAATCATCAATCAACGGTGCCAAGTAAACATCTATATCATTTCTAGGTTATTTTGGACCTGATATCAACACTGTCAACATTGTAAACTTCATCTTCATAAACAAATCTGATGAAAGGTTATAGGTATATAACATATCTGGAAAATAATTATACCTACTACTAAGGGAACTATGAAGATTAATGTCATCCAGTGTTCTAAAAAAACGCGCCTAGGCGGCGCCAAGGCGCGCCTAGGCGCGAGGCTTTTTAGATACGCCAAGTTTTGGCCCTAGGCGTGGATCAAGGCGTGGTCAACGTTTTTTGGGGCAAGGCGTGAAAAAACGTGCATTTTTTGGGGGTAAGGCGTGAAAAAACGCGAGTTTTTTAGAAGTAAGGCGTGAAAAGACGAATTTTTTTTGTTTTTTTTTGTATTTTAAAAAAATAGTATTTTAATTTACAAATATTTAAACATATTTTTAAGGTATGTACCAATTTTGTATTTTAAATAGCCTTGTCATAGTCAAAAAATATTTAAATATATTAAAAAATGCCTAAACGCCTTTTTACGCCAAGGCCCGCCTAGGCTTCTAAGGCTTGGCCTCTACGCCTTAGTCACACCCCGCGTTTTTTAGAACCTTGATGTCATCTGTTGATAAAGCTAATTGAAGATTTCTAGGTTCTACTGCAAACTCGTGCCACTTTTCATCTACTAACTTCCAAGTTGGTGAGTCTGCTGGGTGACGCATTTATCCATCACAACTACTCTTTCATACGCATGCCAAGTAAAATCCTTTAGAGTTTTTGCTGATTGAAACCACCATTTAAATCTTGGAATAGATGGAAAATACCATAATACTTTAGCGGCCCCACCTTTTTTTCCTCGTCTTTTTTATCGAGCATGTTATTCTTCACCTTATATCTTGATGTTCCACAAATGGGGTATTCAATTGCATCCTCATACTCTTTTATATAGAGTATGAAATCATTAGGGCAAATATTTATTTTTTGTATTCCATTCCAAATAAAGACAAACAACGATTAGCCTCACTCATCGAAACTGGCAATTCATTAACATCAGGAAGCATGTCAGCAAAATATAATAGTACATCTGAAAAGCTTTTATAAGACCAGCCACTCCTAGCTTTGATATTAAATACCTTAATGATTGCAAGTAGTTTTATGTACTTTCTACATGATGATGCTATAATAAGCACCACCCAATCAAGATGAGACTATGAATAGATTAAACTCAATCACAACACAATAATGGAGATGGATATATGTATATATAATAGAAGGGGGTGAGGATAAGGAGATGAACTCAGTGATTTAAAGTGGTTCGAACAATTAGGCCTACATCCACTGTGTGTGTGTGAGAGAAATCCAATAAACAAGGGCACTAATGGCCATGGATACAACACTCGAAGCTCTCTCTCTCTCTTTTTTATTCAATTAGACAGAGTTCTGTTAGGGTTATCAATTAAGGATCCCCTCTCTTGGATAAGATGACGTGTATATATAGGACTTGCGGGGTATAGTGTACCCCCTAAGCATTTAACCAATATGTGCATGAAGAAACTCCCAATAAGATGAAGACACCTGTCCCTGGCACATGGATATAATAATGATGTAATATTCGCTCACGTGAGGGAATGATATTTTTGCAACGGTTTTGATCATTAGGATCTGCCATGCTAGAAACTTATCACTACAAGTACCATACACAGGCATCTTTGCATCTTTAAGCAAATTTTAAAAAAATTATGTACTACCCATAAAGTCACCATCTACACCTTGAACCAACTCTAGTATATCTGCAAGATCATCTAGAGTGTCCATTGTATGTTCTGGGAAGATAAGATCGTTGATACAAACATTTGGAGGGGCTTGATAAGAAGTTTCCTTTCCATGCCATATCCATGTCATATAATTTGGGTCAATACCCGATTTATACAAATGTTGTTGTATATCATTCACACACAATTTTAGCAAATTCTCACATTGAGTGCAAAGGCATCGTATGCGATTGGGATCATCTGTAATGCCTTTAGCAATATTGAGAAAATACTTAACACCTTGTATATATTCTCTGGATAACCTATCAATTGTCATCAAAGATTTATCCATTTGAAGCGAATATCGTAACAATATTAACCCATTGTGTGCAAATATATGAAACATTTAGATATTTAAATATGAGTAGTTTGGCAATAGATATTGTTGGTTGCTGGAATGAGAAGCAAATGGGTAAATATGTGTGTGCAGTGAGCATAACATTTAGATTTCTAAATACGACACTACGGAATGTATATTGTAATCAATCGAAATGAGGAACAAATGGGGTAATACATTTGTGTAATGAGTACAAAGCATCAACTTAATCTAACTTGTAAATTCACTAGCATTATATTTGTTCAACATTAATTACAAAGATTATATGCTATTTCAGTACCACATAACATTGATTGAGCTAACACAAAAGATGCTAAATCTAAAGACTTTTTATCGTCTGATTTATCTTATGAAAAATAGCAGACTATTTTCTATTTTTGCTATTAATGCTTGTAGTAGTCAATAAAACAATATAGAAGAAAAAATAAATTAATATAAAATAATCAATTAGACAATAAGTTTACCAAAAACAAAGGTGAAAATTAAGCCAATATTTAGTGAATATCAAATAGGACTAAATACAATGAATGAAATACTGCGATTTCATTTAGCTCGTGAAATACTAATGGAAGTAACATTACCTTGGTCAATATGATGGATGTTAAATCAATCCTCCAACCTTTTGAAGCAGATGCTAGTGTGAGATACTGCAATTTTGAATTGTACATAGTTAAGAGTATGCACTAATTTAGCTTCATATCAAATGTGACCTCTCTCTCTCTTTCTCCCCCCTCTCCCTCTCTCTGTGTGTGTATGTGTGTGTGTTTCACTAAATGAGATAAGAGTATTAAAAAGACAAAAAATCTTTTTCCTATTTTTTTTCACTCAACTAATTTACAACATCAATGTGATAATAACATAGTTAATGTAGGTATTTTATAGAAACACTTTAAAACCGAACAGAAATCAAAAGAATACATTAAAACCTTAAATATTATACTATCGAACTATGAACAAATGACGTGGGAACATACATTTTAAATGCTCACATATCAACAAAGAAATGAAGAATCAATCGAATACACTAAAATTGAAAATCGAAAATCGTTTAATAACTTTTTTATGTGACACCCCGCTTATTAAAATAAGAGGTGGCCAACCCGATACTCCAATAATTACAGGAATCATAGATGGTCCATTCTTAGCATCAACATATAGCAATAAGTAGGCGAGATAACCACCAATATTTTAATAAAATGAATTGTCAAAATTTTTAATTTGTAAGTTAATGAAAAAACATTTAAGCAATCCAATTGAAAAGAAGGTGGATAGAGATAAAGACAGATAATATAACAGCAACCATATACAAAAAAATAATCGAATAAGCTGTTGGTTAACAAACCCATACAAATAGGTTACATCGAGTATTGGAGTATAATATCACATTATATAACACAAGTACAAAACTTTGGGTAACAGGACCGAATATGTAACCGATCATAACTAGAATACAAAAAGATGGAAGCGTCTATATTAGCTATCCCGTAACATCTGCAAAGTGTTACAGCTCCAAGACACTGGGTTAGAGAATTCAATACGGGTGTCCTTGCGACGAAACACCTGGGTGATTATAAGATTCAAGAAAAATAAATAAATAGAAAGGGGTCAGGGCCCGATTTAATATGATTACCAAGTGAATAAAGTGCATGACAATTATGGACAATTTAATTATCATGAATAAGCTTGTTTAGATCACCATAAATAATGATTAGTAATCTAACCTCTTAATCTAAAAGCATAACCTGACGCAAATATAAAGACAATGATCACAATCCAATTATTCTAGAGAATATGAATAAAATATTACTTAATGAGATTCCATTTTCTTTTTACACAATTTCACAATTTCATTTCACCATTCCTTCTTCTCATTAGGAAACGTATTCAAAGCAATTTACTTCATAAAGTGTCGTATTATAAATAAAATCCCAGTATAATAAGAATAGTTATATTTCACAACATATAACGATTCTAAGACCATCCTTTTGGGTTTCCCCACTGGATGC
Source organism: Sambucus nigra (assembly GCA_949130495.1). Taxonomy (NCBI): domain Eukaryota; kingdom Viridiplantae; phylum Streptophyta; class Magnoliopsida; order Dipsacales; family Adoxaceae; genus Sambucus; species Sambucus nigra. Next base: position 510,435,166 of record OX422214.1, read on the forward strand.
GCCTTAAATAGCTATCATCTTTTAGGGCCTATCACCAAGACAACCTGGGCATCCTACAGCGTGTGACGTCGGGAAGAGGCCATATACCTTCGACAGTAAGTCATAACCACACCCAAAATTACGTCACTGCGAACAATATTCACAAAATATATAATAATCGGTCCTATGGACGAGGACTATATTCACCCTGCATTCACGGGACTTCACCTCATGCGTGTAACTTCCCCTATGATATCATTTAAAGAGGTGTGTATAAACAAATTATCATTCACAAGTTATTCCCATTTTAAAGTATGCATTACGTTTTATCCGGGGCCATATGCGTTTAATGTCATCATTATAAACTTCAATGTTTAATAAACCCCCAAATTAGTCTCCGTGAAATAATGACGTTACTCTAAGCCATCAAGTATAGTATACGTCATTCATGTCTCTAAATTTCCCCAATTATATAATCCTACTCTTCCCTAGTCTCAAACTAGTTTACACAAGAAAAAGCTACCCTAATATCTATTAAATAATCCCCGGGATAGGCCCAAGTATCCCCGTTCAACTCTAGAGTAGTCATATACCTAATATAAGACTCTAGTACACTTTATTTCATCCTAAGAAAAAGTTCCTAGTTCCCAAACCTACGAGAAAAGGGTTACAAACTAAGATAGAAAAATAACTTAAAACAACAAGAATTCTGAATCGATTCGCCCTGGCCGAATCGATTCGATCTTGAAAGAGAATCGATTCGGATAGGCCGAATCCATTCGGTCAAGAGGAACCAACATTCTGCATACTTTCGAATCGATTCGGATAAGCCAAATCGATTCTCTCATCCCATACCTGTAGCCTACCCCTTTAGCGAATCGATTCGCTAGGGGCGAATCGATTCGCCTGGGCTAGGATGCCCAATTTTGACTATGGAGTTTATTACCCTAACTTTTCCCAAAACTCACTTCTCCTTTTTTACCCACAACAACCACCATAGATCCACCTTAAACAATCCTACATGAATACTAACTGATATAATCACCACCATATGTATCTACAACAAGATTTTAAGGGTTCAAACACTTTAAATTCATAAAAATCCATAATTGTTCAAGGGTTTCAAATACACAACCATCACTACATTTTATTCACCTTAAATCATATATTAGCAAGTAACAAACTTTCCTTAAGGTTGTAATCTCATATTTTCTTCCGGTAGCAACAAATCCAAGCTTCAATTCTCTTCCTTTTCTCTTCTTTTTCTCCATAATTCTCTCCTTCCCTCTTTCTCTCTAAGTTTAAGAAGCATACACTTGAGAAATAAAAGGGTTGCAAGACTTAATCGTGCCCTTAGCATTAATTCCCATCTTTAAATGTTAATACACCATTAAAATGACTCATAACTACATAATTGAGTCATAACCTATAAAAAGTGCCCGGAATCCAAAAATACAACATGACACTTATTTTGACTATCTCGACTGTTTCGGGTCTAATCGCGCCCTCTAAATTGGCATTCGGAATAATATAAATCATTTCAAGTTCCAACTTCATTTAAACCATAAATGCCGTTTAAAGCACAACGACACCATAAATCATAACATAATGCTATTTACATTCACATAACAATAAATATGCAAAAATCTAGTAAATATTATCTTTTAAATCAATTAAAATAATATTTACTCCATTACCCAGTATTTTATATAATTACCTCACATGGTCAATCAGTATAAAATAAATTTCTCAAAATTAAGGGTTATTACATACTCCCCTCCTTATAAGGAAATTTTTCCCTCAAAATTTAGGCATACCTTGCAAAAAGAGATGTGGATACTTTTCTCGCATATCGCCCGCACGCTCCCAGATTGACTCCTCGGCATTATGATGCACCCATTGGACCCGAACCAAGGGCACCACTCTAGATCTTAGCCTACTCTCCCCGTGATCCACGATTGCAACTGGTTGTTCCTCATAGGATATATCGGGATGCAATTCGATATCCTTTAAAGGAATGTGCTAGTGAGCTCCTTCACACCTCTTATATTTTTTCAAGGATAAAACATGGAACGCATCATGAATCTGTTGTAAGTGTTCCGGTAAGGCGAGTTGATAAGCTACTGGTCCTACCTTAGCTATAATGGGAAAGGGGCCTACATAGCGCGACACAAGCTTTCCTTTCTTCCCAAATCGCTTTATACCTTTCATCGGCAAAACTCGTACCAACACTTGATCTCCAACCTCCAAATACACATTCCTTCTATTTGCATCAGCATAACTCTTCTAACGATCTTGAGCAATTAGGATGCGAGTGCGAATAAGTTCGATCTTTGAATAAGTATCTTGGATCATCTCAAGTCTAAGAAATTTATTATGCCCTACTTCCAACCAACAAGTAGGTGATCTACACGATCGGCCGTACAATCTTCATAGGGTGACATCCCGATAGTGAATTGGTACGAATTATTATAAGCAAATTAGACCAAGGGAAGGTATTGTTCCCAACCTCCTTTGAAATCAAGCACACACATTCTGAGCATATCCTCTAACATTTGGTTGACTCTTTCCGTCTGCCCATCTGTCTGAGGGTGATAGGAGGTACTCAACTTCAATTCGGTTCCCATAGCTTCTTAGAAACTTCGCCTAAAATGGGAAACAAAAATTTTGTCTCGATCGAAGACTATATTAATGGGCACCCCGTGGAGTCTAATAATCTCCGCAATAAATAGTCGGGCATAACAAGCAGTATTATAGTTTGTTCGTACGGGTAGGAAGTGTGCTGACTTAGTTAAGCGATCCACGATAACCCAAATGGAATCATGATCGCTTTGTGAAATTGGTAAACTAGTGATGAAATCCATCGATATGCTTTCCTACTTCCACACCGGTATTTCCAAGGGTTGTAGCAATCCTGTCGATCGCTGATGATCTATCTTCACCAGTTGACAAGTAGTACATTGGGAAACAAATTCAGAAATGTCCCGTTTCATACCCGCCCACCAATATTGACGGAGCATGTCTTGGTACATTTTTTCCCCACCAGGATGTACTGCAAACTTGGACCCATGAGATTCTGCCACTACGGCTTATATCAAACCCCCTTCGTCCGAGACAACAAGTCTCACGTGGAAATGTAATCTACCCTCAGAACTTATAGAGTATGATTTCGCTCCCTCGGTTAACAATTGGTGTATACGATCTTGACAACCCTTATCCCTTCCTTGAGCTTCAATAACCCTTTCCACTATCATAGGCATAACGGTTAACACCGACATAAACTCCCTTGTCACCGCGTCCTCTTAGCTAAGTTCTTTCCATTTAGCCTTCCATACTAGTGCTAACTCCCCCTCGGGTTTCTGACTCAATGCATTCGCCACTACATTAGCCTTACCTGGATGATAGTGAATATCAAATTGGTAGTCTTTCACAAACTCCAACCACCGACGCTGTCGTATATTCAAATCTTTCTGCGAAAACAAATATTGCAACGATTTGTGGTCCGTGAAAAGACTAAACTTCTCTCCCAGGAGGTAATGTCTCCAAATCTTCAAGGCAAAACCCACTGCAACAAGTTCCAAATCATGAACTGGATAATTCTTCTCATGGGGCTTTAGCTTGCGAGAAGCATAAGCAATATCCCACTGCTCTTGCTATAACACACCTCCCAACCCTTGCAGAGATGCATCCGTAAAGACCAAATATTCCAATCCCGGCCTCGATAACCCAAGTACTGGAGCAGAAGTCAACTTATCTTTCAACTCATCAAAAGCGAGTTGACAAGAATCATCCCAAACAAACCTCACCCCCTTCCGAGTTAAATTTATCAAAGGGCTAGCAATCTTAGAAAAACCCTTAATAAATCTGTGGTAATAGCCAGTCAATCCCAGAAAATTGCGAATTTCTGTAGGTGTCGTGGGCTGACACCATTCCCTCACCGCAACAACTTTACTTGGATCTACCGAAATACCCCGAGCTTTCACAATATAACCCAAAAACTGCACTTCCTATAGCCAAAAACCACGCTTCTCAAACTTGGCATACAATTGATGATCCCTCAACGTTTGCAGGACCAACCGTAAATGCTTAGCATGGTCGACTTCAGCCTGAGAATACACTAGGATGTCATCAATAAACATGATAACAAGCTGGTCCATGAAGTCTTGAAACACTATATTCATAAGGTCCATAAACACTACGGGGGGATTGGTTAGCCCGAAGGGCATAACGAGGAATTCATAGGACCCATATCTCATTAAAAATGCAGTTTTGGACACACCATGTTCTCGTATCCGCAGTTGGTGATACTCGGTACTCAAATCTATTTTAAAGAAGTACGACGCTCCCCTAATTTGATCGAACAAATCATCGATCCGAGGTAGTGGGTATTTATTCCCGATGGTAATTTTATTTAACTCCCGGTAATGCGCACACAACCGGAGCGAACCATCTCTTTTCTTCACAAACAATGGAGGAGCTCCGCACGGTGATGTACTACGCCTAATAAACCCCTGTTTTAACAACTTTTGAATCTGATTTCTTAACTCCCTCATCTCAACAGGAGAAATACGGTACGGAGCTTTAGCAATCGACCGCATTCCCGGTGCGAAATCAATCACAAACTCAATCTCCCTACTTGGAGGTAAACCCGGTATCTCCGGAAAAACATCTTCTAAGTCTCTAACAACCGAAATTGAATCTAAGTAAACGATTACATCCCGAGAAGTCTCCTCCGCAATGCAATACAAATAAGTGCTAGAACCTCTCTCTGAACGAGTCATAGTCACTAAAAATATCTCCTTCCCCGGAATGGCAAAGACTATACTCTTTCCACAATAATTTACTATCGCACGATACTTCACTAGCCAATCCATACCCAGGATAACATCATATCTGACCATATCAAGGACGAGTAAATCGTCCTCAAAACACAAATTACCAAGATTTATTTATATTCTTTTACAAACAAAGAAAATGAGCGAACCATCACCCATAGAGGACTCAACACTAGTGAAAGTACTTTTCGCAGATTGAATTAACACCGTCGATTGAGGAAAACTTCTAGAAATAAATGAGTGTGTCTCACCCGTATCAAACAATACATGATTCATTAGCCAATGAATGGGAAACTTATCCTCGATAGCTGGCGGCGCTATTGGAAGCATATCATCCTGTATATGGTAAACACGCCCATACTGTAATTGTCCCTGTTGTGGATGGACGGCTGGATTAGGCACTTGTGGCGGTAGTTGCGCCTGCTGATGCTGGGAAATTCTAGGAAACTATTTGTTAATCAACTATGGACACGCCATATTTTCCTAATTTTGGCCCCTATTATTTCTGAATTGCCTAAAGCCTTGGCCCGGATGGCCTCGACCCCCATTGTTACCCCGTCCTGCCTGGCCAACCTGCTGCTGTTGCTGGGCACCCTGTCCGTGCCTGAAACCACTACCACCGACATTAAATCCCCCAAAACGTTGTCTTTTGGACAAATACCCTTGTTTGATATCCCTTTCCTTTTTTTTACTTCCCGATGATTAGGACAAGGGTAGTGCTCCTCTTCCTGCAACATTACCTCCCGGCTTACCCGATTGTCCCATGACTACAACTTCCTTACTTCCTTGTACATGCAACCGATTATCCTGATAATGAAGTAATGCGGCATTCATTACATCCCTGAATGTTTGTAAAGCTGGATTTCTTAGAAAGTGTTGTTGTACCCTCCAATGTAAGCCTCCAATGAACTTTGATATTCCCCTCTCCTCCGGAGTCACCTCATCCGGTTCAAAACTAGCCAAACGAGTGAATTCCTCCTCATATTCTACCACCGAACGTTCACCTTGAACTACATCTTGAAGTTTCCTCCTCATCTCCCTCTGAACTGTGGGAGGAAAATACTTCCGGTCAAACAAAACCCAAAAGTCAGTTATAGTCATAGTATCTCTTTGTTCTGGCGTGGCCACCGACTCCCACCAGTGTAAGGCTGTTCCAACTAGTTTAAAAGTGGTAAGTATTTGCTTACGTTCCTCACTACAATCCACCATGCAAAAATGGCGCTGCATATCCTTTTTCCATTGGTTAGCTACTATCACATCAGAACCACCCTGAAATTCTGGGGGATGACCCTTTAAGAAAGATTATCTGACTTTTTCCCATGGTGAAGGTCCCGCGGGGGCTTGCACCTCCTGAACCCTCGGCTGTTGGGCTTGGGGAAATTGCTGAACCATGACAGCCATCGTAGCATTGACCGCCTGAGCCACAATATTGGCTACCTCAGCGGCATTTATAGTTCCTTATGTGGTGGTGGAGGACCTACGTCATCTTTTATAACTCTATTACTCCTCACAGGGCGACCTCTCTTAGGCGACATCTGAGACGAAGAAACAACTGAATTATAATAGTAATAAGAACAATTTATCTTAGCAGAAGATCGCAAATATAGACAAGCAAAACAGTCCTAACAATAAGGTTCTATATCAAAGAACGCTACGGTAGAACGTCACAAGTCTTCATAGATCCTAAAGACTCTAGAACTTGATGCTCTGATACCATCTGTGACACCCCGCTTATTAAAATAATAGGTGGCCAGCCTGATACTCCAATAATTACAGGAATCATAGATGGTCCATTTTTAGCATCAACATATAGCAATAAGTAGGTGAGATAACCACCAATAATTTAATAAAACGGATTATCAAAATTTTTAATTTGTAAGTTAATGAAAAAACATTTAAACAATCCAATTGAAAAGAAGGTGGATAGAGATAAAGACAGATAATATAACATCAACCATATACAACAAAATAACCGAATAAGCTGTCGGTTAATAGACCTGTACAAATAGGTTACACCGAGTATTAGAGTACAATATCACAATATATAACACAAGTACAAAACTTTGGGCAACACGCCCGAATGTGTAACCGATCATAACTAGAATACAAAAAGATGGAAGCGTCTATATTAGCTATCCCGTAACATCCGCAAAGTGTTACAGATCCAGGATACTAGGATAGAGAATTCAATACGGGCGTCTTTACGGCGGAACACCTGGGCGATTATAAGATTCAAGCAAAATAAAGAAATAGAAATGGGTCAAGGCTCGGTTTAATATGATTACCAAGTGAATAAAGTGCATGACAATTATGGACAATTTAATTATCATAAAGAAGCTTGTTTCAATCACCATAAATAATGATAAGGAATCTAACCTCTTAATCTCAAAGCATAACCTGACGCAAATATAAAGACAATGATCACAATCCAATCATGCTAGAGAATATGAATAAAATATTACTTAATGAGATTCCATTTTCTTTTTACACAATTTCTCAATTTCATTTTACCGTTCCTTATTCTCATTAGTAAACGTATTCAAAGAAATTTACTTCATAAAGTGCCGTATTACAAATAAAATTCTACTTTAATAAGAATAGTTATATTTCACAACATATAACGATTCTAAGACCATCCTTCCGGGTTTTCCCACTGGATGCGCCCCTAAATAGCTATCATCTTCCAGGTCCTATAACTAAGACAACCTGGGCATCCTACATCGCGTGACGTAGGAAAGCGGCCATATACCCTCGATAGTGAATCATAACCACACCCGGAATTACCTCACTTCGAACAATAATCACACAATATATAATAACCGGTCCTATGGCGGATGACTATATTCACCCTGCATTCACTAGCCAGGGGACTTCACCTCATGTGCATAACTTCCCATATGATAGCATTTAGAGAGGTGTGTATAAATAAATTATCATTCACAAGTTATTCCCATTTTAAAGTATGCATTACGTTTTTATTCGGATCCATATGCGTTTAATGTCATCATTATAAACTTCAACGTTTAATAAACTCCCAAATTAGTCTCCGAGAAATAAAGACGTTACTCTAAGACACCAAGTGTAGTATACCTCATTCATGTCTCTAAATTTCCCCAATTATATAATCCTACTCTTCCCTAGTCTCAAACTAGTTTACACAAGAAAAAGCTACCCTAATATCTATTAAATAATCCCCGGGATAGGCCCAAGTATCCCCGTTCAACTCTAGAGTAGTCATATACCTAATATAAGACTCTAGTACACTTTATTTCATTCTAAGAAAAATTACCTAGGTCCCAAACCTACAAGAAAAGGGTTGCAAACTAAGATATAAAAATACCTTAAAACAACAAGAATTTCGAATCGATTCGCCCTGGCCGAATCGATTCGGTCTTGAAAGAGAATCGATTCGGATAGGCCGAATCGATTCGGTCAAGAGGACCCAACATTCTGCATACTGTCGAATTGATTCGGACAAGCCGAATCGATTCGCTCATCCCAGACCTATAGCCTACCCCTTTAGGGAATCGATTCGCTAGGGGCGAATCGATTCGCCTGGACCAGGATGCCCAATTTCGACTATGGAGTTTATTACCCTAACTTTTCCAAAAACTCATTTCTCCTCCATTTTTACCCACAACCACCACCATAGATCCAACCAAAATAATCCTATATGAATACTAACTGATATAATCACCACCATATGTATCTATAACAAGATTTCAAGGGTTCAAACACTATAAATTCATAAAAACCCTTAATTGTTCAAGGGTTCCAAATACACAATCATCACTACATTTTATTCACCTTAAATCATATATTAGCAAGTAACAAACTTTCCTTAAGGCTGTAATCTCATATTTTCTTCCGGTAGCAACAAATTCAAGCTTCAATTATCTTCCTTTTCTCTTCTTTTTCTCCACAATTATCTCCTTCTCTCTTTCTCTTTAAGTTTAGGAAGTATACACTTGAGAAATAAAAGGGGTTGCAAGACTTAATTGTGCCCTTATCATTAATTCCCATCTTTAAATGTTAATACACCATTAAAATGACTCATAACTACATAATTGAGTCATAACCTGTCAAAAGTGCCTAGAACCCAAAAATACAACATGACACTTATTTTGACTATCTCGACTATTTCGGGACTAACCGTGCCCTCTAAATTGGCATCCGAAATAATATAAATCATTTCAAGTTCCAACTTCATTTAAACCATAAATGCCGTTTAAAGCACAACAGCACCATAAATCATAACATAATGCTATTTACATTCACATAACAGCAAATATGCAAAAATCTAGTAAATATTATCTTTTAAATCAATTAAAATAATATTTACTCCATTATCCAGTATTTTATATAATTACCTCACATGGTCAATTAATATAAAATAAATTTCTCAAAAGTAAGGGTTATTACATTTTGTAGTCAACATATTTATTCTGCCAACTCTTTTCAAACCAAATAGAATCATGATTAAACCTAACATTGTTAAAATCAGGCCTAATTAAGAGGCATGCCCATATTAACCGACATAATAAAATATGCGGCCCATATTTTGGAAATTAGAATTGAATTGGTGCCCATATCTTAAAAAAGTTGGGTTTTCCTAATAATCTATTTATCTCAAACACAAAAAATATCGTAAAAAATGAAAGAGGCATCTTCTCAAGAGTGAAAACCCACTTGAGAAATTTTCACACCTGTATATGCTTGAACAATATTCGGGTTGCTCGAGACAATAATATTTTCATAACTTACTCGACTATAAAAATGTTCACGATCTCGAATTCAACTAAAGTTTGACACAGTACTCTGTTCGACCAAAATTGAATCAACAAACAATTCATATGGTTTTAGGAAATATTCAAAATCAACAATCGATTCGACCAAAATTTAATCAACAACGATTATTATGGTTTTAGGATATATTAAAAAAAACAATAGGTAAATAATCGTTCTTTACATAGGTAAGGAGAGAGATAGACTTACAAAATATTTTTTATTGGAGGGGTGGAATTGTGGAGGAAGGTTGATTTTGAAAGATATATTGATACATCCGAGATTTGGGGGAAACGATCCATGGCTACACGTTTCTTTGGTTTGCAAAAGCGTTCCTTAATTCTTCCCGCGCGTGTTTTGATGAAAATAAAGCAACATAAAAAATTCCCTTTATTTTTTATTACAGTTATACACAAAGGGAGACATAATGGTAAGGTGTTATTATGTCTCTTCACAAAAAAAATGAGAAAATAAGCTATAATGAATTGTTAACCGAAATAAGTGTGAACAAGTAGTGAATATATATATATATATATCATTCTGGAATTAACTGACATATATTGTTTTTTTCAACTGACATTAAAAGTATATTTTATTGTAGTGATTATAAACATAAATCGTCATAATGCAAAAACAAGGAAAGAATTAGAAAGATATCATCATTAAATTCCTAAAAACATTCTTTCAAGGTAAATATATAACACTTATCACAGAGACCTAAAATATTCACTCAACCATATTTTCACACTCTCCTAGAAAATGTACATTCAATTAAATACGAGAGGTGTTAAAAACAAGTCTAAAAACTTTTATTTACATTATTTGATAATATAACTCAAAAACTAACTATTCAAATTAAGCATTAATTTGAGGTTAGTTTTCAAAGGGTGAGATTGTTTCTTAAAAGATATTGTAATGGGTACAATAGGTCATCCAGTAAACTGATATAACAAAACTAAGAATGTTAACCACTCAATAAATACAACTTCATGTATTGCTTTTCTAATAAAACTCAAAAGACCACAATTCATTTAAATCCATTTCATTGGTTGGTCAAAGCTCATAGGGATTAATGCTAAAAATTGTTGGATCTAATTCATATCTATTGTAAAAAAAAATATGGCTCATGTTTATTGCTATATATTCAACACTCTAGTACATGCTCCTGGACAAAACCCATATTTCCAAGAGTTGTAAAGAATTTACCACTATAATCTATAAAACTCACAAGGCGTAATGAATCTTACATTTATGATTGGTTCTAATGGTTAAAAAAAAGTAAAATAAATGATCAAATTCTCCTAATGATCTAATGGCTAGGAGATCTAACCAAAAACTATCTAATCTAACGTACATAATTTGAAGAAACCGAAAGCTCTAATCCTAGAGATTTACACTAATGGTCAAGGCCAAATACTAAGGGTTGAATGCATTGAATGGTATAAAACCTACAGGTAGCATGACCCACTAATCCAATTTCAATAGAATTATGTGCATGAGCCTAGTCCGATTGGGTAGTCAAAATAATACACGGATTGAGGCATAAGGCCACTAGATCAAAGGTTTTATCTACTATTCTAAACAACTCTAATATTTGAGAGTGAGAAATCCAAAGTTGTGTTTCTATAAACTTTGTTCACAAATGACACTTTTATTAAACAAAAACATTGTTTAAAAATCATTTTAATTCAGAATAAATTTTGAAAAATTATTTCGAACATTGAAAATTAACTTTAAACAAATATTAATCCAATTTAACTTTTGAAAATTATTTAAGCATATATTATCAATTAATCATAAATGAAATTCATGAGTGCCTAAAGCATGCCTAGTGTAATATATGTATCCACATGGTGTTTTACCTTTTTACCTTTGCGCATTTAACTCAGACATGAACGTTGATAAAATCTAGAGTCTTGAATTGTCTAAAAAATTTGAGATAAAGTACCAAAAGGGTGATTCTCAAACTAAAAATATGTTTTGGCAAAATATCCAAGTAGTTGAACTATAAATATTATAGACTCAAGAAATTCAACAGTTTAAGGTGTTGTAAGATTGTGCTCCTGGTGAAGTTCCCATTACTAAAGGTGAAATGTTTGATAAGTTCCATTGTTCAAAGAATAATGTTGAAAAGAGTCCATGAGCGTGCCTTAAGAAAGAATCATGGGAAGATTCATGTATGGTCAGGTTTGCGACATACTAGATATGATATAGCATATGTAGTGAATGTCCTCGGTAGATATCAATTAATCCTGAAATGGAACATTAGAAGTTGGGAAAGAAAGTATTGTGGTACCTAAAGAGAACTAGAGATTTTATACGTGTGTATAAATAATAAGAGATTTTAGAGGTAATATGTTACTCTGATTAAGATTATGCAGCCTGCCAAAATGACATGAAATCATGGAAATGTTCAAAGGAAACTCTTGCTATCATGGAAATGTTCAAAGGAAACTCTTGCTATCTCTTCCACTATGCAAGCAAAGTTTGTAGCATGTTATGGGACTATTAACTCTGTTTGGCTATGAACCCTGATCAGTGGGCTTAAGGTTGTTGATTCCATCTCAAGGCTGATCACTATACATTGTGATAACAATGCATCTGTGTTCTTCGCGATGTATCTAGTCAGTGGGAGTTTTTTAATATTAAAGAACCTTTTCTCGAATCATTATTTATTGTATCTATTTTTATTGTATAAAAAGATCATAAATTTTAACAGAGACTTGAGATATTTATATCAATCTTAAGTATAAAGGTATACACTCCCAGAAAGAAATATGTAAAGTTTTATTGAGCAAAAAGTATCATGACAAATTAAATGTTTCCTGCGAGGAAACATTAGGTATTCTTACAAAGCTAAGGACTTTTATGCATAAGGTTTTTTGGTGCAAAATTAGAAACCAAATTCGGAGATAGCATTATTTTGACCGCATATAATTTTCTATTCTTTATGACATAAATACCATATACAATCCATGTCAATATGAGTGTTGGCATTTGTGATTGTGGAGTAATCATATGTCCTTAAATGATGTATGGTTCCTGTGGCCCAACGTTAATATTCTTATTCGACCGAATTATAAGGTGTTTTCAATTAGACTTGTGGCCCCGTAAAGTTACTAAATCGGGAATGGTTTTATATTTAATGTTAGAAATCAACATCGCCCAAGTGGTAGAATGTAATTTTCTTTATGTGGGATTATATTGATTATATTTTGTAAAATCGGATTAACATTATAGCTTAATGGGAGCACTACATTAATGCCTGAATATTATATGTGATCATATTTAGGTTATTTGGATTATGTACACCATATCGGTTTTATATGTGTTCTATTGTGATAATAAACGAGTCAATAATGGGTAAACTCAATAAATATTATCTATTGGCTAGGTTCCCCACCCCTTCCCATAAGTTAATATATACTCATAAATAAGATATTCCTCAGAGTTGGTTATTCCAAGAGTTACCAAGCATGCGAAATGATAAAATTTCATTCAATTACGGAATGCAAAAGGGCACTAAGGGACGATTATATATATGAGTAACCAGTACCATTGAAAGTTTAGGAATTTACACAAGTTTAAGAGAGATAAGGGTTGGAAGAACGTAGTCTTTGCTTTGCAGTCACAATGTTAAAATAGGCTACACTAATGGCTTCATTATCTTCCGCATTTGGTAAGCATATCATGTTGTGCTCTAATTTTTAATATAGTTTGTATCCTTCTCAAATTATATCTAAAAGTTCTAATAATCTATGCAGACATTAGTGCTACACATTCAAATGAAATTTATAGAATCAAAATTTTATTTGTAGCCTCTAAATAAGTTCTAAAGATAACTCACCCTAAGCCGCTCACATATGCATATGTCATAACCTTCTTATACAAACCTTCTTGGGATTTACATTGTCACCAGTAATCTTACTTTTATTCTTCAAGGGTGATTGTTATAGGATATTATGTTATAGTATTTTAATTCTCCTATTATATATATATATATATATATATATATATATGTTATAGGATATTATGTATTATGAATGGTGTGAAAAATGCTTAGGATAATATAGGATTCTCGCACTTGTTGTGCCGAGTAGAGTTAATGTGGAACTTAGATGCATTAAGTGTGTGAGAAGGTAGTTTAGGGGATTTCTTGGTTGTGATCCTATAGTGGTGGTCTTCAACGATTGTTCTTATCTATATTATACCTCTAATACGATAATATTAGAGGTTTTAATAGAAATAAATGCATTTTAATCAAGGGTTAAACTCAACTTAGTTATTACCATTATTTATAAAATACTAAATGGACTCTTACACCTTTCACATCCCTATGTGACCCTCTCATTTAATATCTTTTCAATTTGTCTTTTACCAGTACATAAACCATTGATTGAACTGCCCAATGACTCAAGAAATGAGAAAAATGAAGAGGAAGCTTCGGTTAGAGGAGGAAAAAGACTCACATTCCGTGTGTGAGATGCGAACGCCGTGGCTTCCACCTCTAAAGTTAGTCTTAAACCTAATCCTTCTTTTTTTATGTTATTTGCACCTCTAGGCCTTTGAACAAAGAAGTATCCTTCTTTATCTAGTTATTTATAGTTTTTTCGAGGGGAATATCCTAAGAAGACTAAATCCCATTGAAGAATAAAAGTAAGATTACTGGTGACAATGTAAAGGATCAGATAACAGGAGAATTAAAATACAGTGAAGATGCTTGTGAAAATGACATAGTCAAGAGAGTTTATGAAAGTAAAGTTCATGATGTGGAGGTTTTTAGAAGTAATTGTACAAATTCTACAAATAAGGATGACATTTTAATTGAGCTTTGATTAAACACGATGGTCAATTCTAATCAACTATAATCAAAGACTTTGATTGAGGGGTATGTGATCAATCATCAAAATGGTTGCAATGGAATCCTAATAGCCAATACATTTAAGAATAATTTTCAAGATGTTGACACTATGGCAGATAATCATAATCTTTTCCTAAGAAAAATGACATAACTAAATTATGCAGAGGAGGATGATTTCACAGTTGTTAGAAATATTGGAATGTTTAGTACTAGATGTAGCAAAAATTGATATTTTTAGTTAGTATTTTTTTACACTTGAAGGTGACTAAAGCGTGAAAGAGATCTGCAGGAAGAACATGTGAATTGGTCGTTTGAGGTACCTTCACCATCTCCCACACATGTTTAAGACTAACTTTAGTGAAGATAACCTTTTTTCGCCATTTATTTGAAAATTCAGAAATTTATGTGTTTTATAATTTAATTCCAACCTTTTATGGAAGATTTAGATGATGAATTATTGTATCTTTTTTTTCGTGATTAGGTAATCAAGTTGCTCCATGAACAAGGGAAATGAAACAAGCGCTTAAGGGGTTCTAAATGACATGTTTTGGTCTCTATTAGTTTCAGGTTGTCTTTAAATTTGCGAGGACAAGTATTGGAAGTTTTGTTGCGCTGCTTATTATTAATCAAGACTATTGTTATTTGGAAGAAAAAAGATACTACCAATGATGCCTCTTTATGCATCTTTATCTAAAATAATATGTATATTGGTAAATGTGGTTAGTAGAAGTGAATTTCAAAATTATGGTGTGGATGCACATTGTTCAAATCAGTCACCGAAATAAACCAAAGATGATTCAGTTCACTCTTTGTATAGTCTTTTAACATTTTTGATTACGTATCAATTAGATTTTGAAAGATGGGGAAGTTGGTAAGGGTTTATGTAGCAATTTGAGAAGTCAACTTAGGAAGTTACCAAATATTTTAGTATTTAGTGTTATAATTAGGTTACATGATGTATCCACATATTATAAATATATATGTTTTTATTTTGGTGTTCTAAGATGTAGAAAATGTTTATAGTAATGGAGTTTATATAAATATTAGTTTCATTGATATAATATTCAACACCATTAGTGTTGTAATCTATAAATGGATCACAACATTTATTTATTGTCAAGTTTTTTAAGAATTACTTTTTTTTTGTAATAATCAATCCTAACCCTTCTCCTCTCCCAACTAAATTCTTTTTGTTCATAATAAATAGTTCTCAAATTTTAATAATGTTGAAATAATTGTTGATTTAGTTTTTGTGATTCATTTTTATACGTTTAAATCAGTTTTAAAATATGATTTTATGACAACGAATTGGTTTTTCCCACTGTTAACTTTTGGGTTTACTATTTAAGTGGTGATATCGTTAATGTGATAATATGTAACACTTTTCCCAGTTTTGTTTTACATTCAATAAAAAAGTATTTTTAGTAAACTTTATTTTCCTTACTATTACATTTAATTTTTAATAATTCATACTCTATTTGATTATTTTTCATATTAATGTTTTTAGTGATTTTTGTGTCAACAAATGTAGAGTTGATTGATGAGAATCATTTTACATATTCATTTTTAACTTTTAGGTATATATGATTACAAATAATAGTTCATTGTCAATGTTTCTTAAGTAACTACGTACCAACTAATTGAATATTCTCCTCAAAATATTAAACAAAACATATTTATAAATGCTATCAGCTATGTATTCATTTTTCGATTAGATTGATAGTGTCTACAATTTTTTCTAAAATATGTTTATATTTGAAACAAAATGTCGTTAATTCGCAGGAGCAAAGGAATAGAGATCAAGGATTGAGAGACTGCAATGACGCTTGGAATGTTGAATACATTTCCAATTTTATGAAATAAGTTTCATTATGTTCTGGATTTTCCTTAATAAAATACATGTACGGGGATAAGCTTTTTCAAAGGTATTATTTGGTATATCAATACTTTGTCAATATATATATATATATATATACACACATATATATATATATATATATATATATATATATATATATATATATATATATATATATGTATATATATACATATATGTCAGTTATATATAATTAAGCAATACAATTTTGGGAATATATTGAAATAATATATTTCGTTCACCAATATTCGTAACATACATTTTCGCTCACGCATCGTGCTGGGTACATTCTAGTATTGTTAATGCGTATGGGAGTGTATAAACATAACTGGTGATTTATGTCCCAGTTCGTTGATACTAGCACATGAGGAACCTATGGTGTATTGTGTATTGAAATTGGTTCGTTAAGCCATTTTTTCACAGATGATGAAGTGGGGGAACCACAATCTAATGTTAATATATACTTGAATGAAACCTAAAAAAGTTTTACAGGCTCCCTAACAATCATGTAGGTTAATCATGTGTCTATCCTTTTACTATTATTTGGGTATGTTAGAGCCCTATATTGTGTGTTATATATAAAGATGATGAGAAATTATATCTCCCTATGATAAAATGGGATGTGCATTAGATATTGATCAGGTATTGTGGTGATTATAGCATTTTATTGTAGGAATATATGTGTTCCTCTAAGATATTATAGAATGTTGGAAAAAATGTGATTGTAGGATATGGGGACCTTAGTGTTGGCAGTTCTAGTTAATAATAATTTAATTAAAAAATGTGATATCCTAGTAAATGTAGGGTTTCTCAAAAGTTTTCAGATTATTATATGGATTTTTTTTATTTGTTGGTCCTGATTTTGTTGGATTCTAAAGATGTAACATTTTTTTAGGAGGAGGGGGAAATAGATAGAAAGATGTTCTCCACACATTTTCAATTCTCTCGACATATGGTATCCAAAAAATACAAAAAAATCTTTTTTAATCTTTGTAAACTTTTCAAATGAATCAAAAGAAAATAAAATCTTTTATCTTTTTTATAAAAAATATGAATAAATGATACATATTTAATATATATATATAATGTCACGCATTAAAAATCAATCCAAGATTAGAATATAACTTGCATCAAGAGTAAAAATAGGAAAATAATCAACAATAAGAACACCTAGTCTATAGAGAAACACGCAAAACTCTCTCATTAGGAGTAAAATCCCAAGCTAATAGAGTTTTGAAATTAGGAGTATCCAATGGAAAAAGGTGAGAAACATCAAGCCTAACAACTAATTATATAACCAAATAAGTGAACCTAACTCAAACGTATCTAATAAAAGGACCATGGGGTTTTTCTACCAGTTTAGTTATAGCGTTAGAAGGTACCTTAGTATTTAACCTTCAAACTCTCTAGCTTTCAGAAAATCGTTGACATTACTTGTGAGTTTATTAATACTTTGACCTATGTGGTTAAACTTCAAACCATGGTTAGTGCAACGATTGGTTTTATGTATCGTAGTCAATCTCCTAAGATCAAAATATAAGTCTCTAAAGTGAGCCTTCCTATGACAATAGGTGCGATTATATAGTTGTAGGGTGTTAACCTTCTTTGGCTTAGGAGTTTTCCTTAGTGGGGTAAGCATAGGAGTCTTGTTTGACCTTTTGACACAAATGGTCTAGATTTTGGGAGTAGACCTTTTTGAATGGTCAAAGCTATCAGAGCAAATTTTCTCTCATTGCTCAAATAACTTAAGCTTACATTAGTTTTTGGCATATCCCACTAACGTGTGATTTGAGTCGAGACGAAGTTCAAAGATCTAACATTCCATTGTTCAAGCATCTCCATACTATGAAGGTATAAGGCTTTAGTGTTTAAATTTATTCCTTGAATTTATTTTGGGATGCTCTTTTTTTATTAAAATTAGAAATAAGATTTTTTTTCTTGAAAAATTGAGGCAGTTTTTCTTTATTTAAATTTTTTTTGTTCGTGCATCTCATTAAAATGAGATGATAATATCATTCAAACGAGATTGAATTCTCATTATAAGTGTTCATTTGAATTTTTTTCAATCGAACATCTCACGAGGGCGTACTGTCTCACATCGTTTAAAGCTCATTCAAAAGATATTAGGATGTATTTCCAACGACCTTTTTATCATTCAAACGAGTTTCTTTTCTCATTCAAATGAGGCTGCTTTTTGTTCGAAAGAGATTCATCGCCTCAAAATTGGTGTTCATCTTATAAATACCTGTTTCGTGTTATTATTTCTTTGAGACTTTTTCCAGAACTGATTTTGCATATATTTAGAAAACGTTTTTAATATTTTGGTTTAAGAAAAACTTTTTGATTCACAAATCATTCCCATAATTTATTCAGTAAATTAAGCTTAAACCCTATAGTGTGTTTCTTGCATACAACCTTCATAGAGAAGGCATCTCAGTGGCTGACTTATGTTACCGGAGGGATCTCACTGCTGAAGACAGATGACTGCGGTTCTTGTGATTCTTGCGAGGATTATTGCTGAAGGAAAGCTACGATTGTGGTTCCTGAGAGAATTATAATAGATTCCTTTATATAATTTATGAGTTGCAATTTGTAAATTTTATAAAGTGAATAAAACGTTCTTCCCCGAGGGTATTTTTCCTGAAACTCTTTCTTCATTACATGCTCGGTTTAATATATATTTTGAATCACATAGTTGCATGTTCTAGAGTTAAAGAATTAAAATTTATTGTAGATTGTCATTTGAATTTAATAAGTTTATGCCAATAAATAATTGTGCACTCTCAAATTAGTATCAGAGCGGGTTTCACCAAATTATTGTGAGATCCTGATTTTCCCCAAATTATTCCTGTGATATCAATTGTTTTGAAAAATCGCAAATTTTTGGATAGAGAACTTATATAATAGGATGCGAATTTTCGATGGATCGAACTCTGCCTATTGGAAAGACCAAATGAGATCCACTTTAAAGGCCATATATGAAAGAGTTTAGTTAGTATGTGAAAGAGGGTGGGCTCCTCCCACGATCACTATTGATAATATCACAAATCCTAAACCCGTCTCTTTCTGGACTGATGATGAGTTTAAATGGAGCATTTACAACTCCCATGGCCTTAGTGATATTTCTAGAGCCGTCAACCTTCATAAGTT
Source organism: Sambucus nigra (assembly GCA_949130495.1). Lineage (NCBI taxonomy): Eukaryota > Viridiplantae > Streptophyta > Magnoliopsida > Dipsacales > Adoxaceae > Sambucus > Sambucus nigra. The sequence goes on from OX422214.1 coordinate 510,454,652, forward strand.
CTGATGCATCATGACATACACTACATCCAAGGAAGCTTGGGATATCCTACAGTTGACACATGAGGGCACCAACATTGTAAAGGTGTCTAAGCATCAAAATTTAACTGCCTAATTTGAGACCATCACTATGTTAGAGTCCAAGAATTTTGATGAATTTTATGCTAGGTTATCGGATATCATAAACACTAGTTTTAATTTGGGTGACAAAATTCCTGAGACTAGTGTCCTTAAAAAATATTTTAAGGTCTCTCCCCGTCCGCTTTATTCCTAAGGTTATTGTGCTTAATTCGCTAGGGATTTTAGACACTCTTAGGTTAGAAGAACTCGTAGGAGAGCTTTGGACTTGTGAGATAGATATGTTACCTAAAACCATTAAGCCTAAGGATATAGGGGTAACTTTAAAGACTCAAACTAAGAAAAAGAAAAAGGAGAGAGTTTTTGAGTCTGAATCTGAGGGAGATTTTGATGTTGATGACTGGCCTTATTTGCGAAATTTTTAAAAAATTTCTCAAATTTTCTAAAAAGAATTCTTCCAATAAAAAGATTTTTGAGAAAAACAAAAATAAAGACGAGGTCACAGATAGAGGTGAGAAAGAGGAAGATATAAGGTGCATTGAGTGCTAAGGTAAAGGGCACAAGTCATTTCACTGTTCCACTATGCGAAAGAGAAATGGCAAGGAGATTGCGAATAAAGTCACTCTTAGTGATAATGACATCGAGTCGGTTGATTCAGGGGGAGAATCAATCCATGAAAAGTGAGTTGCTTTCATGGCTAGTCACGTTAGCATACCTAGTTTGTCCCACTATGATGAGAACACATGTAAATGTGATAGCATCGATGATTATTCAAGTCATTCGGGAGATAATGAGAGTGAGGATGAGAATGAAAGTGAGGGACAAGGGTATCTCCAAAAATACTTTAGTGATTTGTACACATAGATGTTGAAAAACAAAAGGTTGAATACGGATTTGTCTCTTAGTGTGTTAGATTTGGATAGAGACGTGAAAGTTTTGAGGGTGTGTGAGGCGTTGGCGAGTCAACTTGATAAGGTGAAGGTTTCTTTGTATGAGCAGTTGATCGTCTTAGGCCGGAAAAAGAGTGATTTGACCAACACCGTGGCTAGTCTTATGAAAGATCTTAAATATTTATTGGAGATTCGTGAGAAACTTGAAGCCCGTCTATCCCAACTCGAGAAAGATCTCGAACATTCTCGGGAGGTCAATGTTACTTTAGAAGACACATAGAAGAAGGTAGGAAAGATGTTCCTCGGTCCCACTTTTGGTAATGTTGATAGGCTATGAATGGGTTATGACGGTGCAGTCACTTCCCATGTAGCACCCGAGCCCATTCCCGAGTTTATTTTCTATCCATATGGACCTCGACCTAACCCACCAAGACATCCAATTACACATAAGAAAGATCAACCTAGACGTGTTGAGAGAGGTGCCCGTGTATGTTTGTTCCCATTACAAGCAAAGAGGTCACCATAGGGAATTTTTCTTTAAATTAGGGAGAGTGTCTCATAGATATCTATCTACCACGATATGCTACTACACGTGTTATCGCACACACTTCCACACATGTTACTTCACATGCTCCGAGCACATCACAGGGGAGATTTTGAGAGCTTTATAGAGCAAGTAGAGTATTTGGTCAAGACTTCACAAGATTTTATTGATGTTTTTTATAGGATGTCATCTCCTTTGGAGAACTCCTCCGGGGCCTAATGATTGAGGTTGAGACTTATTTCTTGCATATTATGCTTTACGTATTTATATCTTACGTGCCTGTTGCTAGAGTGTACTATCACTGTATTTATCTTTTTTCCATTTTGATATATTTTTCAAATAATCCAAAAAAAGGTTTGTTTTTCTTGAAATTTTTTAGAGGAATACAAAAATATTTTCGATTTCTTTTAAGAAAAAGTGAAAAGGACAAAAAGATTTTATTTTTGAAATTTTTTTGAAAAATCCAAAAAGTGTTTTGTATTTTTTAGAACATATATGGATGAACATTAAATATCTCTGAGTCACCCGATCATTCCATATCCACGTGGCCCTTTTGTAGTGTTTTGAGACGTGACATTATTTCATTTTATGCTTTATAATGGGTAAAGTTATTAAGATGTGATGTGGTGTCTACTTTTTATATGTTTAACTCGTTGTCACCTTCAATGCGCACGGGCAAGGACTTATTTGAGTATTGCACTTACCTTTCACGTGTCAGTTATAGTGTTTTCATCTTAATCCTGGTTTTAAAACGAACCAAATGTGAAAAAATGAGATAATGAAAGTAGTGATTATAATAACCATTGCCCCGATTGGAAAAATTCATATCTCCAGTAAATATGTTATGTTTTAAGTAATGGAATCGGTTTGTGAAAGACAGGTCGTCTAATAGCCACCATTTGCAAAAAGAAAAAAGCCTAAAATATTAAAGTCACATAAAAAGAAAAAATATAAAGTGTAAGAAAATTTTCAAAGAACATTAATGCTTCACTACATATGAGCATTGATTTCTTCAAAATAATTTTAAGAGAAAAAAATTCAATATGTGAGTGTTTGAGTCAAATTATCCTTGCCATGTGGACTAGTGATACTGGGACAGCTATCTATTAGACCATGTATTGCAAGATGTTCCAAGTGGAACACTATGGAAAAAAGAATCATTAACATCATGTCATGCCACGTGGACCAGGGACACTAAGACACCTGTCTTCGTATACTCAGTTGATTGGATACAGACTTACTTGTTCGGTAGATCGACCGAACAACGTAAGAAGATGTACCATCAAGAAGCATAAAGGTCATACACATGGGGATTACCAAGAGACACTTCACACGCATTTTAGCAAATGAACTATCTCATTAATTATGTATGATTGTAATTATCTACGGTTGTAAATGCTTGAATATGTAAAGGCATTCAAACTCTTAGTTTCAGGACCACTATAAATGTCTTATTTCCCTTACCTCAAGGAATAAGGTCCTTCTGGTATTGGAAAGATTGTACAAAACTCAGTGTAAACACCAACGATAATAACATAATCATGGATGCAGGCTTTCTCTTAGCCGAACCACGTTAAAAATATGTGGTGTCTCAATTTTGTTATTTATGGATATTCATATAATTATTTGTGATTATAGAATTGGTAATACGTGGCTAAGATACTATTTCTACCAATTTTAAACATCAACAGATTGGCACCGTTTGTGGGAATCACGATTTGTCATCATTTTATACCACACTTACTTACGAGTTTATCTCAAAGATTCTAATGAAGATGAATGAAATTCCAGAAAATAGTCTTGCAGCTGGCGGTAATACGTCTTCCCCCTCCCCCAATGCAACAAATTTAAACATAGGTCTGATTAATCTTACCAAAGGGCAAAAGAAAATGCAAGAAACAATAAGACATTTAACTCAATCGCTGCAAACCAGGTCTACTGTTGCTCCATCCCATAGGAGATAGATGCTGCCACCTCCTCCAAGACATGCTAGAAATAATTATTCCAGGTCTACACATGATAGATTATATTGTCCAGGATCCACTTTGTCAGTTAGATCCACTAACTACTATGACGGCATCTATATTTCTTCGAAATGACCGAGCATATTGGAAAGGTTGACTAGGCTTCAGTCTTTGATCATATGGGCCCCCGACCAAATAGAGTCCATAACATGGAACCAACCCAATCACGAGAAAATTTCACCAAGCATCATAAATGATCAGTTAGGTCTAGTGCAAGCATCCGAGGATTCATGCGCGCTGGAAAAAATTCTCAAGAAGAGAGCTTAGAACAAATGCATGGTAAGAATGCCCGAGCTGACTCAAATAAGCCCAATGTAGGAGACCATTCATGGAAAGGGTCAATTCAACGTCTCGAGGATCATTTTGGGGAGATGGACAAAACAAATACCTCCCTACAACGAAGTTTCGTAAAGGGATCTCCCTTCATTTCAACTATTGTTGATTTCCCTACACCTTCCAAATTCAAGACACCAATGGTTAGTCCTAAATACAATGGTAAGGCTGACCTGGTTTTACATATTGAAAAATATTAGGCTGCTACTGATATTTATTATGTTCCTGACGAAATACGTGCTTGGGATTTCTAAAGCACCATCACCGGTTCAGCGTAAACATGCTATAACAACTTGTCCCTAGGACAAATTTCCACTTTTCAACAGCTCATCAAGTTATTCATTAGCAATTTTTTCTTTGGAAAAAATCCAATCAAAAGAATGTCCCATCTACTAAGCGTTCACCAAAGAGTAGGAGAAACTACTCGAGAATATATCACTAATTTCAATAACAAGAAAGTAGAAGTAATGGATTATGAAGAAAAAACGGACATCATTGATTTGATGAGTGGTTTGCTCCGTGATACGCTATATTATGCACTGGCAAAGGATCCTCCAAAAACCATGTCAGAGCTCATAGCTAAGGCTAGAACAATCAGGAATGTTAAGGAGGCTGTGGTTGCTAAGCAAGCCTCGTGGATAAAATCTGATGGCCAAAGGAACTCGGATAAAAAGGAACAAAAGGATAAGAAGTGGAAAAGCCTAAGAAATATGGAGATTATACTCCTTTGAAGATTGGCATGCATCACATATTGGAAAACATTATATGCAAGAGAGACTTAAAATGTCCTAAAAAGGTAAAGTCACCATCCAATCGAAGGGATAAGTCCAAGTATTGCGATTTTCAGAAAGATCATGGGCACACTACAGATAACTATATTTCCCTAAAAAATGAAATTGAATCTCTCATACACCGAGGAAAACTAACCAAGTTTGTAGATTGAACAGAAGGTCAGAAATTTAGAAGAAGGTCATAGTCTCCTTACATAGGCAAAGACGATATGAAAAGGAATCAGGATGATGATTCCTAAGATGATCGAGACCTATAAAAAAAACCTAGAGAAGCAGAGATAAAGGCAGGCAAGATGCCTTTTGGTTATCATTTCATTGCAGGAGGAAACGATGGAGGCAGAGACGTAGTTGTCGAAAGTAAAGCTCATCTAAATGAGGCCAAAGATTGCTCTTATATATAACACATCAACTTGATTGATGAAGGAGATGGTCGACCCCAAAAGGTGAATAAAGATAAGTTGGTCATAAGCGTATCCAAAAATGATATATCGGGAGTACTTTACCCCCATAACGACCCACTAGTTATCACAATCATAATACAAAATGCCAGGATTACAATAATCCTAGTGGATAATGGTATCTATGCAGATGTTATGTTCCACAATTATTTCCACATCCTAGGATGATGGGAAATACAGTTAGAACCGTATCATCGACCCCTAATTATTTTCTCGAGAGAAAAATTCTATCTCTTAGGAAATGTCAAGTTGGAAGTGGTTATTGACACTTGGCCAATGAGCCGAATAGAGAAAATCTATTATTTTTTCCTATACAAGAATGTTCAATATACCTACAACATGATCTCAAGAGAGTTGGGTTGAAGAAATTTAAGGCAATATCATATATTATTCACCACTGCCTAAAGTTCCCTACCCATTATGGTGTCGGTGTAGTGAATGGAAATTAAATGGAAGCTAGAGAATATTACTATACCTCAGCCGAGTAAGAGAGGTGGAAGAGTTAAAGCAAAAGACCACCACTTACCAAATCAACATTTTAGATCCTCAAGAAGAAGCTAAGTTGGTCAAATGACAAGTTGTGGAGGTCACAGATAGCATAATCCTAGATTATGAGAAGCTAGAAAGGACTACTCACATTGTTTCTACTCTAGCACTGTCCCTCAAACAAGAATTAACCATGTTCATTAAAGAGAAAAAAACATGTTTTCTTGGAGTCATAAAGATATGCCGGGGATATACTCAAATTTCATATTCCATGAGCTTAACATCAACAAGGATGCCAAGACAATTAAGCAAAAATGTAAAGTATTCAGCCCCGAGAAGAATATAGCTATCCAAGAGGAGGTAGACAAACTACATAAAGCGCATTTTATTAAAGACATCAAATATCCTATTTAGCTGGCCAATGTAGTAATGGTAAAAAAAGAACGACAAATGGAAAATGTGCATAAGCTTTACTGACCTAAATAAAGCGCACCCAAAAGATCACTTTCCTTTGCCAGTGATTGATCAATCAGTAGCAATAACAGGTCATGTGTTACTAAGCTTTATGGATGTATACTCGGGTTAAAACCTGATCAAAATGAAACGAGTTGATAGAGAAAGTACATTTTTCATCACCAACCGAGGTACCTACTGCAATAACGTTATGCTTTTGGGTTGAAAAACACTAGAGCAACATATCAGAGATTGGTAGACAAAGTATTTGAGGAGCAGATTAGGAAAAATATGGAGGTATACGTAGATGACATGCTCATTAAGAGTAAAAAGGTACCCAATCAGAACAAAGACCTCAGTCAAACATTTAAGCAACTGGAAAAGCACCAAATAAAGCTCAACCCGACCAAATGTGTGTTTGGCGTACATAAAGGAATGTTCCTAGACTTTATTGTGAATCAGAGAGGAATTGATTCCAACCCAGCTAAAATCAAAGCATTAATCGAGATGTTGTCTTTTACATGGAAAAAAGAAGTTCAGAAACTAACTGGAAAAGTGGATACCCTAAACCGATTTACCTCCCGAGTTACTTATAAATGCCTATCATTCTTAAAAGTGCTCAGAGAAACTATTGAATGGAATAAGGAGTGTGAAAATTCTTTCCAGGAGTTGAATAAGTACCTGGGATCTCAACCACTTATTTCTTGACCAACTATGGGGGAGAGATTATACTTATATTTGGTTATTTCAAAATCTACTGTTAGCTTAGCATTGGTCATATTGGATAATGGATTTCAAAAATCATTGTATTACCTTGGTAAGGCATTTCAAAGAGCAGAAATCAGGAATCCATGCCTGGAAAAACTAGCCCTTTCTCTTATTGAAGAATCAAGGAGAATGAACTTATACTTTTATGCACACACCATTGTAGTGTACACAAATTTACCTCTTCGCTAGGCACACCACAAACTAGAGAAGTTAGGAAGATTAATGTCTTGGGCTAGTAAAGCTTAGAGAATATGAAATAGTTATGAGCCAAGGACAACTTTGAAAGGACAAGCAATGGGAGACTTTATTACTGAATTCACATATCTAGAAGTGATCCATAACCTGAGTTTGCTTGCCAAGCATACTTCCTTAGAAGAAACGTCAGCTGTAAAGAAAACTGAAGTTACCACCGATCAACCTGAATCATCGATTGTCTAGGAAATGGCTCAATGATACTCTCAGTAGAGCAAGAAAATCTTCCAGTAGGGATTTTTATCTAAATAGATCTTTAACGAAGACCTTCTGATATGGAAGTTGTACATGGATGGATCCTCAAGTTCCACTAGCGGTGCAGATAGTCTTATTTTTAATACTCCATGTGATATTGATGAGGAATACGAACTTCGCTTTTAGTTCTAATGAAGCGGAGCACGAAATATTAATCACAGGCTTGGAATTAGCCTTGTCACTAGGAGCCCACGTAGGTTAATGGAATATAGTGATTCTCAATTGATCGTTAACTAAGTACTCCAGATATATGGAGTCAATGGAGACCTCATGATCAAGTACCTATCCAATGCTATGGATGTCATCTCTAAGTTTTTAGTAGTCCAAATGGTTAGAATACCAAGGGTAGAGCATGACCAAGAAGATGAACTTGCTCGGCTAGCTTCAGCAACTAGGACAGAGTTTAAAACAACCATCCCATTGGAGATTCATTCGTTCAGAACTATAGATGAGAATGCTATGGTCAGTTTCATTATGATAGATCTAGGACCATTATGGATAGATCAAATTAAAAATAACGTTGACAAAGGTATTCTACCTATTGATCCAAAAGATGCTAGTAAGCTAAGATACAAGGCAACGAGTTGTGTGATAGAGTAAGGAGTCCTTTACAAAAGGGTGTACATTGTTTTATTATTTTGATGTGTACATCCCACTGAGGTAATGGACATGGTCAAAAAAGTGCATAAAGGTTACTTTGGGGCTCATTTATTTAGTCGATCATTAGTGGTAAGGATAGCTATGCAGGGATACTACTAGCCGATAATGAAAGCAAACTATATTGCATTTGTAAAGAAGTCAAGTGATAGAAGTTTGATTTAATCCATAGAAGACCTGGGACTAACCTAACTCCAATTACTTTTCCTCTGCCTTTTGCTATTTGGGGAATTAACTTGGTCGACCCACAGCCAAGGACCAAGGGTAAGTTCAAGTATTTAGCGGTAGCAGTAGATTACTTCACAAAATGGGTGGAGGTTGAACCGTTGGTTCAAATGCCTTATGAAAGGGTTTTCCAATCATGTGGAAATATATTATATGTAGGTATGGCATATCGTATCCTTTTATCCTTGATCATGGCAGTCAGTTTGAGAATGATAACATTAAGGCGTACTATAATCAGTCTAAAATTTAGAAACTTTATTCTTCCCCTGGCCATCCACAATGCAACGGCCAAACATAGGTAACCAACAAAATCTTACTTAATGGACTAAAAAAGAGACTTGATGATGAAAAAGGAAATTGGATCAATGAGTTGCACATTGTTCTCTGGAGAAACTCCCTATATGCTTTCTTTCGGGATAAAAAAATGGTACTAGTCGAGATAGGTCTACTAACTCATAGAGTGTTGAATTTGATTCCTCAATAAGTGACCTCATGAGAAGGTTAGATCTATACCTGATTGAGGAAGTTAGAGAAGATGTTTCATTCAGGGTAACAGCCTATCAAAAAATAATTGCTCGCTTTTACAACAAAAGGGTCAAGACGACCAACTTAAAAAAAAGGGGTTTATGTCTTCAAGATTATTCAAAATGGAAATAAGTTGGAGGCAAACTAGCACAATCCTTATCGCATCTCGACAGTAATTTGATCAGGAATTTATCACTTGGAAACTCTTAAGAAGGAGCAATTTAAGAATCCATGGAACATCGATCACCTCACAAAATACTATCAGTAGCTTCATTAAAGTTTTTATGTAATCCTTTCATCCGAGTTAATAAAAGTTATGATTTCAGACCAATTATGCTCCTATTTTTATTTTTTTTCAAAATACGGTGATGACGACGAAGACTGATGATATAAGATTATACCAACACTCAAATAAGTGATAGAGCTCAAGATAGTTAATAATGGAGTTAAGAGAAATATAGAAGGAGATGAGAGAATAGAGAGAACACAAACATATAAAGTGGTTCAGCCCTTGAGCCTACTCCACTGTGCAAGGTGTAGTGATGTATATATTTGATTTAAGGGATCTAATGGCGAATGATACAATTCTCAAGCTTTCTCTCTCCTATGGTTATAAATAGACAGAGTTTTAGCTAGAGTTTTAGCTACACGATGCTTTCTTTTAGGTAAGAAGATGAATATTTATAGTGCTTGGGGTGTACAATGCACCCCCAAGTATGCATAGAGCGTGTCCTTGATGAGGCCACGAATGAGGATTATACATCTGCTCTAGGCACAATCATGTAATGATAATGAAAATATTCCTTCACATGCTCCTATGATTTCATTATAACTTCTTGCCCATGTGGATTGGTGACACTGGAAACTTGTGTCACATGTGGCTGTATGTCATCCTAGCGGAGGTGTCGACCAGGCTAAGTATGATACCTCTAACACTCTATTTGTCCAGTTGAAGGGAAATAATGTGGTTCAGTCTCGGTTGTCAATGGTGTCAGGCCCAACCGAGTATTGTGTGTGCCTATGGGCCCCTTGAAAGGTCTCAACTATCTGGAGTAAAAGACGATCCTTGCAAGGGCTAATGAGTCAGTTGATGGGTCTCGGCCCAAGAGAACGAACGAAACCAAGACTGTTGATTTTAGATCCCAATGTTGGGATGAGGTCACACTTTCTATATCAATCACCCTTGGCAGAGGATGGTAAGACTTCTCTGACTTGTCACGTATAGAATAATTAATAAGTGTTGGGGAGTGACACTTGGCATTCAACCAGTGGTTTGGCATAATGTCCAAGGAGTAGTGACATAAGGTGTGTTTAGGGAGTTATGACTTAATTATGGGGTGTCTTAGAAGTTGTGTGTAATCATTAGCACTCACTTAAACCATTTTGAAAAATTCATTTCTCTTTTTTCTTCCTTTGCACGCCAACTTTCTCTCTTTAAAACACCTCTCTTCTCTCTATCTTATGTTCAAGGTTCCCTGACCAATTTTAGAGCTCCTTCTTGGTTCTTCCATTATCACCTTTCCTCAGATAACCCCTTTCATCCATCTTTGTGAAGTTTTATTAATTTCCTAGTCAGTTTTAACTTTTTCAATTTTCGGTGGGTTTTTTAGTTATCTTGAGGGTTATTTAGGCCAGGTATTGGTGGTTTTTAGGGTTAGGATAGTGGTTTAAATTTTACCCCACCCTTTCCTATTTCCTTTTCTTCCTGTGAATTTGGTCGGAGCTATTCCAATCATCTTCTTTAGTGGCTTCAAGCCACTGTTGTTAGGTTATTCTTGGTAAAAAAATGTTTCATTTTCCATTGTTTGATCTTTAGGTCAAACTTAGAAACTTCAAAATATTTATTCCCTTTTGATACTTTCATTATTAAATTCAAATCTCTGCTATTTGAATGTTAATGAACCTGTATGAACTGATAGAAAATTCCCCAACCTTAGGGAGAAGCTCTTTAGTGAGATCTGATAGTGTGAGGTCAAAGACGAAGCTAAGAGCAAGGCTGAGGCTAATCATGCACGTTTTATTTTTCCAAACCTGTTAGCTGCAATTCAATGCCCTATTACTCAGGTTAGTGAATCTTCCTCTAAGACCCCGACCCCTGCTTCAGCCAAGATGGAGGGTTCAGTTATTGACGATATGGATATTTCCTCCTCTTCTGAGGAGTCTGAGGCCTACGAGACCACTTCGCGGGTCTTATCATCTAGGCATGCGGATTCCTCAAATTGTAGAGGCCATTATGTATATTATCTCTCAAAAAAATACGAGCTGAAAGTGGACATTGACTTTCAACCCTGGCCCATGGTTGTTCTTCCTATCTCGACCATGTCTGATGTTGAGTACAATAGAAGGTGCCAAGAAGGCACATCAGCCATCCCGATTGAGGAACTCTCTTCTGATGGAGACGAGGATCCACTTGACATAAGTTACACCTAATAATTCATCAGCATCGTCCAAGAGTTAGAGTTACTGAGGTGGAGACACCAATATGGAATAAAGTCTAACATCCGTATGAGAAAGCCAACTAAGGATGAGAGGGACTACGACAGTGGAGACGGTATGGTTATTGTCTATGAACAGATGTTCTAGATCAGCTTCGAACTTCCCGTCCACCCCACTATATGAGATATTCTTGATGAGATAGGGATGGCCCCGACTCAGCTATCTCCAAATGCTTGGAGGATCCTTATCGGGTTTGTTTAATTATAGCATTTCATTCACAAGACCGACCTTCCTCCCATTGTATTCAGGGGTTGTTATAATGTCTCGTGCACTAGTGCACAACCTGGTTACTACTATTTCATTGCCAGAATTACAACCAAGAAAGAACTTCAAGTTAACTAGACTTCCAATCACCATTGGAAGCCTCGGTATGTCTTTGTTTTGAGCATTTGGTAATTTCTCATCGATACCCCATATATTTCTTTGGCACTAAGAGTACTCACAAAGTGGGATAAGGGCCCACTGTTGGCTAAACTTTACCTCTCCCTAAGCCTTAACTCTAGGGACAGGGTCGAAAAAATTCATTCATATGAAGATAAGAATGCGCTTGTTGAGTTCGAGAATGTAATGTTCCCCAAGTACCTGAGAAAGACGGGTTTATGGGTTGACCCCTTGTCTGAGTTCTGTAAGTATAATTTTCCTTTCTTTTCTTACATATGTTGTTTCATCTTTGTTGATCTTCTTCTATTATTAATCTCATATCTTCCTTAAAGGGCATCCTTCACGCATATCAGACGAGTTTTGGGAGATGGCTTATCCCAACATTGGAGACTTGCTGAGTAAGATGACTAAAGAAATGGACCTCTCAAGAAGGCTACGGCGGGCGACCTCTGACAGGACGACAAGTAAAAAAAGCGGAGTTATCATTAACTTGATGATTCTGTGAGGGTCCTTCCACCACCCCAAAGAAAACCAAGAAGTATGACGCCCTTCTTCATTGTCTATACCAATTTCCTTGCCTTATATCTTGGTCGATAGTCTATCCATGCTCTCTATCAATGACAAATCGGTGATGGGTGATCAACCGGGGGTGGCGTAAATAGTCGATTCTTAGATCCCTGAGCCCGATCGTTGATTCCTGAGTCATTGGAGACATATTCCTTATATGACTTCGGCATTCACATAGCCATTCAGGTAAACATACTAAAAAACTTAAATTTTTTGTAAGTGTTATATCCACATTTCGTACTAACTTTTGAGTCATCATTTTGCAGTTGCTTTTCTCTCTTCACCAGTTAGCCGAGCGGGTCCAGGATAATAAGGAAAAATTTAACAAATACAATGACACCATGAAGGATAAGAAGGCAGCCCAGAAGTCACTGAAGTAAGCTGAGGCTGACAATAAGAAGGAGGTGGAGAATCTGAGTCAGACGAGACGAGATGATCTTAACGCTCAGGCTAAGAAGCATAATGATGCTTTTGCTGATATTTCAAAGGGTCGTGAGAAGAAGATCAAAGATGTTGTGGAAGCTACTGAGAAGAAGGCTATTGAGGCATTTAAGAGCTCTAAAGAGTTTGATAAATATAGACTCCAGTTTGTGGAAAGTGGGGCTCGTACATCACTCAAATGGGCCACCAAGAAGTTTCCTGATCTGAGCCATATGACTAAGAGCTTTGAGGCCTTCGACTTATCTGACCCTGATGCTCTTGCAGCTCCTAATGAAATTAAAGTAGAGGTTTTTTCCCCCAAGCCAAGAACTACTGAAATTGGGACCGAGGCTGAGGATGTTAACATAGAGGGCGAGGTCCGACTTCTCTGACCCTGACGCTCTTGCAGCTCCTAATGAAATTAAAGTAGAGGATGTTTCCCCCGATCCAATAACTACTGAAATTGGGACCGAGGCTGAGGATATTAACACAGAGGGCGAGGTTCAGAGTCAGCCCCCGAACGATAATCCCATACCTGATCGAGCCGAGAAGATCGCTTGAACCTCCCTCATTTTGTTCTCTTTATGGGTGTCTGTCTGTGGCCAATTTCTTTTCTTAGTGTAATCTACGAACTTCTTTTCGAATAATTTTACTGTCATTTTCGAACATTATCCTCATTATGACCATTATAACTTTCTCTGAATGGTGTTACATGTGATGAATGAACTCTCCTGTTGTCCACCCTTATATCTGTATCTTTGTAATATATACTTTGATAGTTGCTTGTATTGCTAACTGTATTGTTTGCATTTTTATTAGTTTTTGTACACCCAACTTAAAGTCCGTTCTCATTCTTAGCCGAGATGGATAACCAACTTAATTATTTTAAATTAGAGGCCATCAATTTAATTGTGTTAAAAGTAACCATAATGAAATGATTTTAAATAGGAGATGACCAACTTAATGGTGTTATTCTCAAGTCTCTTCTCGTCCTTAGCGGAGATGGATAACCAACTTAATGATTTTTAATTTGAGACGACCAATTTAATGGTTTTAAAAGTAACCATAGTGAAATGATTTAAATAGGAGATCGCCAACTTAATGGTTTTATTATCAACTCTCTTCTCATCCTTAGCTGAGATGGATAACCAACTTAATTATTTTTAATTAGATACCAACAATTTAATGGTGTTAACAATAACCATAATGAAATGATTTTAATAGGAGAACCCCTACTTAATGGTGTTATTCTCAAGTCTTTTCTCGTCCTTAGACTAGATGGATAACCAAATTAATGATTTTAATTAGAGACCACTGATTTATTTGGGTTAAAAGTAACCATAATGAAATGATTTTAAATAGGAGATCACTAACTTAGTGGTGTTATTATCAAGTCTATTCTCTTCCTTAGCCGAGATGGATAACCAACTAATGATTTTTAATTAGATACCACCAATTTAATGGTGTTAAAATTAGCCATAATGAAATTATTTAAATAGGAGATCACCAACTTAATGGTGTTATTCTTAAGTCTCTTCGTGTCCTTAGCCGAGATGGATAACCAACTTAATGGTTTTTAATTAGAGGCCACCAACTTAATGTGTTTTTCTCCACCTTAGTGATGTTATCACACCATTCCCCCCTCTTGGTGTTATTTCGAATCCATGGACGAGACGAGTCTCATTTGGTTTCTCGTATCACCGGGAGTGAGTTAATGCTAATTCACTAAGTGAAAGATGTTACTTTAGCTTAAGATAATTCGGACCAGGCATTTGAACAATTGTACAAGAAAATATGAGGAAACACTTAACTCTTTTGATTGATGAATCTTTGAAATACAAAACGATGAGACATAAGTTGTACACATCTACAAATAGTACTTCTTCAAGTGATTGAAATTCCATGGATTGGAGAATGGTTTCGCCTCTAAATTTCTCAACCGATAGGTCCCTGGGATGACCTCTTTAGTGACCTTCAAGGATGTAAATGGATATTCAAAAATTCGTATCCGTTCGATATCCAAATCCAAATTTGCAGTATTTATCTGAAAAAATGGAAATGGATACGAATATGGATACTCTTTAAAAAAATCCGAGAAAACGAATACGGATACAAATAGTACTAGTATCCGACAAGGATAATCCGTATCCGATGCGGAGTATCCATTTTACCAGATATCCGTTTTACAAAATATCCATATCCGTAAAACATATGGTTAAAATATTACTAATAATATTAGTATTAGTATTACTAATAAAATAATATTGAAAAAACCTTAATCGTTTATTCTCTAAAACAAAAGAAACACATACTCCACTCAAAACAAAAATACCCTAAAGTTATTATTTTATTGGGTATAATATAAAATGCCATATATTATTATTTTATTGGGTATATTATCATGGAATTACACTAAAGTTACAATACACCCTATCACACACAACATACACCCACTAAAGAACATATACTCCACTCAAAATAAAAATAAAAACTAATTTCATTTCATTTCTCTTTCATACAAAATAAGAGAAAAGAAACTCTCATTTCACTCCACAAAAAACTTCATTCCGCCACCTCCCCATCCGTCTCATCCACCCGGCACTTCTATCAACACCGCCACTGCTTCTCATTAACCCTTCCGCTGTGCATCAACACCGTCGCTGCTCATCCCCTCCTACTGCAACAGAAAGTTAGCAACAACAGGTGCATACAAAATAAAAACAGAAATATATAACTGTATTTATATATTATTCATGTGGTTATTCATTAGTTTCCTTAATTATAAATAAATGTAAGAGAGAAACAAAAAAGTAAAGAGATGGTTTTGATTGTGATAAAACCTGAAGTTAACAACATGTATATTATATACAAAATAAAAATGTATACTTATTAAAATAAAAATATGAGTATGTTTAGAAGAATAAAAGGTCCATGAGGTTATCATTCTCAATAAATTTGATTTAATCTAAAAGGCGCATAATTATTTCTCCTGTTATGGAATGCTAATGTTATTTTTTTGGATGGCGTTAAGATTATATGGTTGTAAAGTATAGATGTATTCAAGCCATATTACTATTATGGAATGATACTATTATTATGGAAGTCATAATTGTTGATGCTAGGAGGTAGTAATTTTGTTATTTATTTATTTTGATTGGATTGGATATTTTAATATTTATTTTTTGTAATGGCTAAAAAATGTAAACAGATACGGATGTTATCCGAATTTGAGGTGTTCGAGCGGATATAGATATGGATAGTTTTTTTTAACTATCCGGGGGGATACGAATATGGATACAGATAGTGAATCTAGATATGGAAAACATGGTATCCGATATGTATTCGTCCGTTTACCACCCTTCGTTACTCTAATGGGCCATGTCAATTCGGCTTCAACTTATTAATCTTCTGCCATGCTTTCTTCAAGACTAGATCCCCCACAACTATTGGTCTTGCCCTGACTCTTTTATTTTAGAACTTGGTAGTCCTCCGTTGGTAGGTTGATTATCGAATATGGTCATCCTCCATTCTTTATTTGATAATATCCAGGTCTAACCTCCTCTCATCATTATTGATATTACGGTCATCGATATGGAATCTGCGGCCAAGAAGTCCATGTTTAATTGGAATGGCTTCTTTAGACCCATAGGCAAGCATAACAGATGCCTCTCCCATTGGAGTTCTCTCTGTCGTCCTATAGGATGACAAGACTCTATTAACTCTTCGATCCATAAAACCTTTATGTATTCTAGATTTTTCTTAATCCCGTCAAATATCATCTTGTTTGTTGACTCATTTTGGCAGTCTTATTGAGGTCAACCTGGATGTGAGTAAAACTTCTTTATTTCCAGTTCTTTACAATACACATCCAGGGATAAATTCTTGAATTACTTCCTATTGTCTAAGATCAAGGTATTAGGTAGACTATATCTGCATATCATATTCCTCTAAATGAGCTTAAAGGTATTTTTCTTAGTTATATAGATTTTGGCCTCAGCCTTTACTAATTTTGAAAAGTAGTTGTAATACCCCGTATTTTTGTGATATTTATTTATGGGATTAATTAAATTAAATGCGTATTAATTGGAAATTAATCCGGATTAAAATACTAGCGAGATGCGAGTTGGTATTTAATATAATGTGCATATATGATTATATATGAATATTGAAGTATGAAATTTGTCGTGAGATTGAAATACGGCAAGTTGGAAAATTTTATTGAGACGCGTGTGACAGTCGCGTCAGGGAAATATTATTTTAATTAAAAAGTGAATTTTAGTTCTATTAACTGTATGGTCGTTTTGAGTGCGCCAACGCGTCCGGAAGGGTCGATATAGTCAGAAAACACTAGCCGGGGGTTAAGTTTGGGTCCCGGGGCATTATTGGGCCATACCGGTAACTTATAAGGGCATTTTGGTAATTTCGAAAATTGGGTAATTAAAACCCACGAAAATTAGAGTTAAAAAATTGACTTAGTATTAACCCACTAAGCCATTTCCAACCCCAATTTAGGTAGTGGGCTATGGGAGAAGTTAGAAACTTTATAACTTGGCAAAACCAACCCCACCTCCATTAACACCTTGAGAAGAAAAGCTTGTTGAGAGAGAGATAATGAATTCTGCAGGGAGAGAGAGAGAACACTTCAGAAATTCATTATCAAATCAGAGATTCAAATAAGGCAAGTGATTTAATTTCGTTTTTATAGAGAATGCTTCTTCCATGCGTAGGATATTCAATTAAATTGTATTGATCTTGGGAGTTAATGAAAAAAAAACCATTTAAATTGGAAGTAGAAATTTCATTTTGATGAGGAATCGCATGTAGATTGGTATTTAGATGTTTATTCTGATGATATTATAATTTGGATGAAACAAAAACGGATTTTATTAGGCTCATTGATGATTTATAAATGTTAGGGTTCATGCTCATATAATTTGGGGATAAATAAAGAGATTTGAAGATTTGATGATGTTTAATATGAGTTGGCCCTATATAAACGTTTGATTATGACCTATGAATGTTTAGTACGAATTAGGAACCTTAAAATGATGTTGGAACGATTTTTATGTGGGATTAGGAGTGAAGAAAATTAGGAAAAACGAGATAGGAATTTCTGGGCTCGAATCTGGCCACTCGTTAGAAGACCTGCCCAGGTCGTTCGAACGAGCTTCTAACGAGTTGACAGTTTGGGTTCTAACGAGAGGGATGTTCGTTCGAAGACTTTCGTTCGAACGAGATCTCTTTAAAAGGCCCAGTTCGTTCGAACGAACTCTCGTTCGAACAACCTCGTTCGAACGAGACTTCGAACGAGTTGACAGTTTAGGCTTTTTAGCCTGTTTTGATCCCGAGTGTCCCGTAACCTTGTGTATATATAGAGATAACCTTCCCTTGATGATTAATTGTTACATATGGGATGTTTGGGATATAATGAGGAGTCAAACCTAGAAGTGTAGTTTGAACCTAAGGGAAAATATGAAGTAGGACGTGAGTGTCTATTACGTTGTGAGAACTATTGACGGCCTAATTTATTATATTAATCGGGAACATATAAATTGTGTAGTATTATATGTCGGTATGAGAATGAGAAGTGTACCACCAATATATTATGGTGATTACTAAGATGTGTGAATACTTAGTATATGTATTGATTTTATGTGTATGACATACCTACCATACTTGCTATCACGGGAGGTTTACGTTTGCTTAAGGCCTTCTAATCCTTGTGTTGCCCGAATTTAGATTGGTTACCTCGATGAACATAGGTCAGAGAAGGACTTATTGGGATGTTAATAAGTCTGCTGATCGTGGGAGCGCAGGTATGTGCGTGACCCATGTGATGTGACTGTGTTCGCCTCCATTATTTGTGATGTTGTTATCTGAGAACGATTCCTGAGAGATTCGGAATACGTGATCCTTATGTACGTGATGTACCGGGATGGATAGCAGAGTATGTGTGCACCGCAGCTTAGTCTTGGGGTGTTTGTATTGTATATTTATGATGTGAATAATATACACTAAATAAATGGGAACTTTCATGATTATTATTGTGAATAATATTATGGTAATGATTTGAGAAAACAAAACGGGTTAACTGATAGTGAATGGTATTTCTAATTGAGAATCTGATTGTAAGTAAAACCCTCTATTTATTTGATAACGCTAGAATGTAATATGGGAATTGAGTAGTAAGGGGTAGAACTTATTACGGTTTGGTTAGATATGGATGTCTTATAGATGGGTACGGTACGTTAGGAGTGCACATGTAGTCGAGAGGTGAGAATTTCATGTGAGTGCACGTCCTAACATGTATTTTGCATTTAATGTTTTAATGTTATTAAAACACTTGCTGTTTTTAAAATGATTTCCACTTTCGGGCTCTGACCCATTTGCTTTCAAATCTATTTTTGTAAAAACCATTTTTAGGTGCCCAGCCACAAGGACACCATGCTTAGGATTCTTATTCAGGTGACGAGCTGTAGCGGTTTTTGGAAGTTACAGGACTTTGCTTGTAGACGCTTCATCTATCTTGACTCGATATTCTTCAGTTATCAGTTGTAGGGCATGTCGCCCATTTCTTTTAGAGACATTTCATTTATTTTAGTTATTCAGACTTCTGGCATGTAATTATTCAGGATTCAGACTTGTCGTATTATTTTTCAGTTGTGGGATTGTTGTGAGGAGTTTTCCTCCGAATTTATATTTATGTTGTTGGTTATTCATTACTTCATTATAGTGAATGGTGGTTATTCTTTCATTATTCTTTTACTGCATGTTAATCAGATTTAACTTAAAATTTGGCACTTACTTTTTAAATACTTGGTGGTTAGTAATTATTAAAATGTTTTCGACAGTGATGCTATTAAATGAACCAACTTGGCATTTTGAATTAATTTAATAAAGGAGTAGCTACCCGGTATTTAATTAGTCGGGGTGTCACAGGTGGTATCAGAGCATCAGGTTCTAGTGTCCTTTAGGATCTGAATGGCTTATTATGTTTCCGCTGAGCTTTCTTTGAAGTAGAGCCCTATATTTTAGGACTGTTGTATTCATTTGTATATGCTACATTCTTCAGCTATTTTAAGTTTATAAATGCAAGCTTATAAACTTCATTCTTATTTCAGATGCCACCACGACGTGCACAATGGGTTCCCAGGGATGCAACGCCAGAACCACAGCCTGCACCAGTTCAGGGCACGATGAATGCCGCCGAGGTTGCAGACATTGTGGCCCAGGCGGTAAATGCCGCACTAGCAGTAGTTCAGCAGGCACTACCTCAGGCGCCGATAGCCGCGCCAGTTCAGGCACATGCATTCCCGTCTGCTTGGGAATGCGTACGTGATGATTTTCAGAAAGCACACCCTCCGGAGTTCGCAGGTAGCTCCGATGTGGTAGTTTCGAGTCAGTGGATGAAGGACATCCAGCGACACCTGAGGATGTATGAATGCACAGATGTCCAGAAGCAGATACTAGCTACCTTTAAGCTAGTAGGGTCTGCACTGCAGTGGTGGGAGTTTATTACCATAGTGGAGGAGAGAGATACTCTCACTATTCAGGAGTTTTGGGTGCGGTTTGACCGCAAGTACTTTTCGTCGGCTGTTCACACAGAGATGAGGAGGAAGTTGATGAGCCTCAAGCAGGAGGGTAAGACTGTGGCCGAGTATGAGGCCGAATTCACTGATCTTCTGAACATTGTTCCGGATGAGATAGCGATGGAGGAGAAGAAGATACAGAAATTTACGGACGGGTTGACATGGAGGATTCGTCAGCACTTGTTAGGGAACCTCTCGTTAGCCACTTATTTTGATGTGGTTAACGCTGCATTGCTCCATTGTCAGGATCACCGCTTTCATATGACTGAGGGCAAGCGATCGGGAGAGTCTAGCCATCAGGGCAGGACTGGAGGAAATGGTGCCAGTGGGGCACAATCTGTTCAGGGGCAGAGGCAAGGTGATCAGGGTACCTAGCAGGGGGATCACAAGAGATTCAGGTCAGGAAATTTCAGGCACGGACAGGGAGGTTTCCGGCAGGGCCATCAGGGTCCGAACGTCCATCAGCACCAGCAGGGTCAGAATGGTCAACAACAGTTTCAGCAGGGCCAGCAGGGCCAGTGGAGGAACGGTAACGGCCACCAGGGTCGGGGGCAGCAGGGACAGAGAGGGGGGAACTTCCCGGGGAAGTGTTTCATTTGTGGCAAGACTGGCCATAAACGCCAGGACTGTCCTGATAGGGGCAGGGCCCCGCAGCAGCAGCAGGGTGCTCGACATGACCCACAGAGGCCACTTTTTCCACCAGCCCTCCCAGCTCCAGCCTAGGTGCCAGCTCTTCCAGCCATTCCAGCAGTTCCTGTGCAGCAGGGACAGTTACAGTATGGACGTGTCTATAACGTCCACCAGGCAGCAGCTCCGCAGGCACCACCCGCGATTGAGGGTATGTTTCCTATCCATGGTACTATGGGTTGGGTTTTGTTTGATACGGGGGCAACACATTGCTTTATAGCTACACATTTTGCGAAATCCTTAGGGTTGTTAGCCACAGCAGAGAGCACAGTGACGTGTGTAGACTCACCATTGGGGAGTGGGTCACTTATTTTCTTTATATGCCGGGGAGTAGGGGTAGAGATTGGTAGTTTGGTATTACCTGCAGATATGTTAGTATTAGAGATGACCGAGTATGATGCCATTATTGGTATGGATTGGCTTGTTGCGTACCGAGCCATGATTGACTGTTTCAGTAGGAGTATTATCTTTGCCATTCCCGGGCAGGAGATGTTTTTGGTGGCGATGCCTCATTCCGAGGGAGGATCGTCCACTCATTTGTACTATATAGAGGAGGAGTCCTCTAAGGAGGTGGTGATACCACTTGATTCGATTCCGGTTGTTAGAGAGTTTGCCGATGTATTTCAGGATATACCTGGATTACCCCCCAGTCGAGAGATAGACTTTGTCATAGATTTATTACCAGATACGAGACCTATAGCACGCGCACCGTACCGTATGGCTCCAGCTGAGATGAGGGAGTTACGGGATCAGATTGAGCAGTTGTTGGGTCAGGGGTTTATACGGAGGAGTACTTCACCATGGGGTGCTCCTGTGTTGTTCGTGAAGAAGAGAGATGGTTCACTGAGATTGTGTATGGACTACCGAGAGTTGAATAAGGTCACGATACAGAATAAGTATCCGTTGCCTCGAATCGATGACTTATTCGACCAGTTGAGAAGAGCTCTTTCTTCTCAAAGATTGATTTGAGATCGGGATACCATCAGTTGCGTATCAGGGAAGAGGATGTCTCGAAGACTGCGTTCTTATCGAGATATGGATCTTACGAGTTTCGAGTTATGCCTTTTGGTTTGACCAATGCTCCAGCCGTGTTTATGGACTTGATGAACAGAGTGTTCAGAGATTTCCTAGATCAGTTTGTCATTGTCTTCATCGATGATATTCTGGTTTACTCTTAGCCAGAGGAGGAGCACGCCGAGCATTTGAGGCAAGTTTTGCAGACACTACGTCAGAACGAGCTGTATGCAAAATATGAGAAATGTGGGTTCTGGCTGAAGGAGGTCCAGTTTTTGGGACATATTATTTCCTACCGGGGAATATCTATTGATCCGGGGAAGGTATCCGCGGTGAGGGAGTGGGGACAACCCACGACACCAACTGAGATTCGTAGTTTCTTGGGCCTAGCAGGATACTACAGGAGGTTCATTCGGGGATTTTTGAAGATAGCAGGTCCTTTGACACATCTGACTCGTAAAGGTGTGTCGTTCATTTGTAGTGATGCCTGTCAGTTGGCATTCGATGAATTGAAGGATAAGTTGACCTCAGCACCTGTGTTAGCATTACCGAGACCGAGAGTTGAGTATTTAGTTTACACCGATGCGTCCTTGCAAGGACTTGGAGGTGTATTGCAGCAGGAGAATCAGGCCATTGCTTACACATCCCGTAAGCTAAAGCCTCATAAGAAGAATTACCCCACTCATGACTTGGAGTTGGCAGCAGTTGTATTTGCCCTTCGAATATGGAGACATTACCTTTTGGGAGAAAAGTTTTGATTGTTCACGAACCACAAGTCCCTACAGTACCTATTCACGCAAAAGGAGTTGAATATGCGACAGCGAAGGTGGCTTGAATTTTTGAAGGACTATCAGTTTGATATCTAGTATCACCCGAGGAAGGCTAACGTGGTAGCAGACGCGTTAAGCCGTAGGCCAGCAGATGAAGTGGCAAGGGTGTGGAAGGCCAAATGAAAGGAATTGGGACACCAGGATGTAGTGGCCCGATCGTTCATGTCTGTAATGACCGTTACACCGCAGGTTGTCACGAAGGTAGAAAGGGCACAGGCAAATGACTCGTTCTGTCAGGAACAGATCGTTCGATTATCAGCAGAGGGAGTCGAGTCCTATACCGTTAGCTCAGACGGGGGATTACGCTTCAATGGGAGATTGGTAGTTCCGGAAGGGGAGGAATTGCGGCACGAGGTGATGGCAGAGTCGCACGGCTCACGGTTCGCGGTACATCCCGGTGGGGACAAAATTTACCAAGACATGAGACGTCAGTATTGGTGGAGCGGGATGAAGAAAGATATTGCCGTGTTTGTTTCTAAATGCGCCACTTTTCATCTTGTAAAAGTGGATCATCAGAGACCGGCAGGACTTCTACAGCCATTGGAGGTCCCGATGTAGATGTGGGAGCGCATATCCATGGACTTTATCACGGGGTTACCTACATCACAGAGAGGTCATGACTCCGTATGGGTGATTGTGGACAGGTTGACCAAAGTCGCTCATTTTCTACCCGTAAGGACAGACTACACTGCGGGACAGTATGCCCAGCTCTTTATTTCAGAGATAGTGAGACTTCACGGTGTGCCCCTAAATATCGTGTCAGACCGAGACAAGATATTTGTTTCGCGGTTTTGGGAGATTTTTCAGGAGGCCATGGGCACAGAATTGCGGTTGAGTACAGCGTATCACCCGCAGACCGATGGGCAGATCGAGCGTACAAACCAGATGTTGGAGGACATGCTACGTATGTGCATCATTGATTTTGGGGGTGGATGGGAGCAGTATCTTCCACTGGTGGAGTTTGCTTACAATAACTCCTACCAGTTCACCATTGGCATGGCTCCATTTGAGGCGTTGTACGGTAGACCTTGTCGTTCCCCAGCATGTTGGTTGGAGGTGGGGGACAACAAACTACTTGGGCCGGAGGTGATTCAGGATACTTCGGCAAGGATAGAACTGATACGGATTCTCATTCGGGTAGCTCGGGATAGGCAGAAGAGCTATGCTAATGCGAAGAGGTTCTTCAGAGAGTTCCAAGTGGGGGACCAGGTTTTGCTCAGAGTATCTCCTATGAAGGGGATTATGCATTTTGGGAAGAAAGGGAAGTTGGAACCGAGATATGTGGGACCATTTTCTATTATTGAACGGATTGGACCGGTTGCGTATAGACTTGGATTACCGGAGCATTTGCATCGAATTCACGATGTATTTCGTATTTCCTCGCTAAGGAAATATATTAGAGACGATTTGTCTCATTCTCACATTGCTTTGGAGGACATCGATCTCCAGCCTGATAGCTCCTACGAGGAGGGGCCGATTGCTATTTTGGACCGAAGTGAGCGGAAACTACGGTCAAAGATAGTCCTGTTAGTGCGTGTTCAGTGGCGACATCATAATGTTGAGGAGTCCACATGGGAGCGCGAGGATGAGATGCGCGAACGTTATCCAGAGTTGTTCTTACCAGGTACTTTCTAGTTTCGAATTTCGGGACGAAATTCAGTTATTAGGGGGGAAGTATGTAATACCCCGTATTTTTGTGATATTTATTTATGGGATTAATTAAATTAAATGCGTATTAATTGGAAATTAATCCGGATTAAAATACTAGCGAGATGCGAGTTGGTATTTAATATAATATGCATATATGATTATATATGAATATTGAAGTATGAAATTTATCGTGAGATTGAAATACGGCAAGTTGGAAAATTTTATTGAGACGCGTGTGACAGTCGCGTCAGGGAAATATTATTTTAATTAAAAAGTGAATTTTAGTTCTATTAACCGTATGGTCGTTTTGAGTACGCCAACACGTTCGGAAGGGTCGATATAGTCAGAAAACACTAGCCGGGGGTTAAGTTTGGGTCCCGGGGCATTATTGGGCCATACCGGTAACTTATAAGGGCATTTTGGTAATTTCGGAAATTGGGTAATTAAAACCCACGAAAATTAGAGTTAAAAATCTGACTTAGTATTAACCCACTAAGCCATTTCCAACCCCAATTTAGGTAGTGGGCTACGGGAGAAGTTAGAAACTTTATAACTTGGCAAAACCAACCCCACCTCTATTAACACCTTGAGAAGAAAAGCTTGTTGAGAGATAGAGAAGGAATTTTGCAGGGAGAGAGAGAGAACGCTTCAGAAATTCGTCATCAAATCAGATATTCAAATAAGGCAAGTGATTTAATTTCGTTTTTATAGAGAATGCTTCTTCCATGCGTAGGATATTAAATTAAATTATATTGTTCTTGGGAGTTAATGAAAAAAAAAACCATTTAAATTGGAAGTAGAAATTTCATTTTGATGAGGAATCGCATGTAGATTGGTATTTAGATGTTTATTATGATGATATTATAATTTGGATGAAACAAAAACGGATTTTATTAGGCTCATTGATGATTTATAAATGTTAGGGTTCATGCTCATATAATTTGGGGATAAATAAAGAGATTTGAAGATTTGATGATGTTTAATATGAGTTGGCCCTATATAAACGTTTGATTATGACCTATGAATGTTTAGTACGAATTAGGAACCTTAAAATGATGTTGGAACAATTTTTATGTGGGATTAGGAGTGAAGAAAATTGGGAAAAATGAGATAGGAATTTCTAGGCTCGAATCTGGCCACTCGTTAGAAGACCTGCTCAGGTCGTTCGAACGAGCTCGTTCGAACGAGCTTCTAACGAGTTGACAGTTTGGGTTCTAACGAGAGGGATGTTCGTTCGAAGACTTTCGTTCGAATGAGATCTCGTTAGAAGGCCCAGTTCGTTCGAACGAACTCTCGTTCGAACGAGTTGACAGTTTTGGCTTTTTAGCCTGTTTTGATCCCGAGTGTCCCGTAACCTTGTGTATATGTAGAGATAACCTTCCCTTGATGATTAATTGTTACATTTGGAATGTTTGGGATATAATGAGGAGTCAAACCTAGAAGTGTAGTTTGAACCTAAGGGAAAATATGATGTAGGACGTGAGTGTCTATTACGTTGCGAGAACTATTGACCGCCTAATTTATTATATTAACCGGGAACATATAAATTGTGTAGTATTATATGTCGGTACGAGAATGAGAAGTGTACCACCAATATATTATGGTGATTACTAAGATGTGTGAATACTTAGTATATGTATTGATTTTATGTGTATGACATACCTACCATACTTGCTATCACGGGAGGTTTACGTTCGCTTAGGGCCTTCTAATCCTTGTATTGCCCGAATTTAGATTGGTTACCTCGATGAACATAGGTCAGAGAAGGACTTATTGGGATGTTAATAAGTCTGCTGATCGTGGGAGCGCAGGTATGTGCGTGACCCATGTGATGTGACTGTGTTCCCCTCCATTATTTGTGATGTTGTTATCTGAGAACGATTCCTGAGAGATTCGGAATACGTGATCCTTATGTACGTGATGTACCGGGATGGATAGCAGAGTATGTGTGCACCGCAGCTTAGTCTCGGGGTGTTTGTATTGTATATTTATGATGTGAATAATATACACTAAATAAATGGGAACTTTCATGATTAGTATTGTGAATAATATTATGGTAATGATTTGAGAAAACAAAATGGGTTAACTGATAGTGAATGGTATTTCTAATTGAGAATCTGAGTGTAAGTAAAACCCTCTATTTATTTGATAACGCTAGAATGTAATATGGGAATCGAGTAGTAAGGGGTAGAACTTATTACGGTTTGGTTAGATATGGATGTCTTATAGATGGGTACGGTACGTTAGGAGTGGACATGTAGTCGAGAGGTGAGAATTTCATGTGAGTGCACGTCCTAACATGTATTTTGCATTTAATGTTTTAATGTTATTAAAACACTTGCTGTTTTTAAAATGATTTCCACTTTCGGGCTCTGAACCATTTGCTTTCAAATCTATTTTTGTAAAAACCATTTTTAGGTGCCCAGCCACAAGGACACCATGCTTAGGATTCTCATTCAGGTGACGAGTTGTAGCTGTTTGTGGAAGTTACAGGACTTTGCTTGTAGACGCTTCATCTATCTTGACTCGATATTCTTCAGTTATCAGTTGTAGGGCATGTCGCCCATTTCTTTTAGGGACATTTCATTTATTTCAGTTATTCAGACTTCTGGCATGTAATTATTCAGGATTCAGACTTGTCGTATTATTTTTCAGTTGTGGTATTGTTGTGAGGAGTTTTCCTCCGGATTTATATTTATGTTGTTGGTTATTCATTACTTCATTATAGTGAATGGTGGTTATTCTTTCATTATTCTTTTACTGCATGTTAATCAGATTTAACTTAAAATTTGGCACTTACTTTTTAAATACTAGGTGGTTAGTAATTATTAAAATGTTTTCGACAGTGATGCTATTAACTAAACCAACTTGGCATTTTGAATTTATTTAATAAAGGAGTAGCTACCCGGTATTTAATTAGTCGGGGTGTCACAGTAGTCAATGGCGACAATCAAGTACCGATACCCACAAGTTGCTTTTGGGAGGGGACCAACTAGATCGATCCCCCATATCGTAAAAGGCCATGGGGAAATGATGGATGATAGTGCATGATGAGGCTGATGAGGGATGTTAGCATATCATTGACACTTGTCGTATTTATTGACATATTCATCCCCGTATCTAACAAGGGTCAACCACCATTGTTCTCGTGTCATAATCTTATTTGCCAAAGATCATCCTCCGATGTGGATCGAGCATAAGACCTCGTAAACATTTCATAAGATGTACTCCACCTCAGTAGGATGCACACACTATAGTAAGGAAAGTAAAAAACCCTTTTTGTATTGGACTTTGCCTATGATGGTGAACTTTGCTACTTTATACCTCAATTTTCTCCTGCAAGCCTTTGCTTCAAGTATCTCCCCGCCTATGATATATGTGATGAAGGGATCCATCCATGAGGGATCGAGGTTTAAATTTAGTAAAAATTCAGGTTTGTTATTGTCCTTTTTAATGCTGGGTCTGTACACGATCTCAATCGGTACTCTTCATTGGATTTCAGTTCTTGAAGTTGAGGCCAACTTAGCCAATGCATCGGTTCGCTATTCTCTAACCAAGGGATTCTCTTCACTTTCACTTACTTGAATCTGATTAAAACCTTATTGACCCTTTCTAAATACCTGGCCATTTTCTCATCTCTATCTTTATAGACCCCTAGTAGTTTGTTAACCACCAACTAAGAGTCGTTGTGTACTATAATATGACCAATGTTCTTTGCCTTGGATAGGGAGAGGTCAAACAGTTGCGCCTCATACTCCGACTCATTCTTTTGATGCCTTAAAATAGAACCTCAATGCGTACTCAATATCTGTCCCATCTGGAGCCGATAATATCATCCCTGCTCCACTGCCGCTTTCACAAGAGGAGTCATCTACAAATAGGCTCTAAACTGGAACGTAGTTTGATAAAGGACCTTCATTGACATTTCCATTT
This sequence comes from Sambucus nigra, assembly GCA_949130495.1. NCBI lineage: Eukaryota > Viridiplantae > Streptophyta > Magnoliopsida > Dipsacales > Adoxaceae > Sambucus > Sambucus nigra. Next base: position 510,482,955 of record OX422214.1, read on the forward strand.
TTGAACAAAATATCTTTCTCAACAAGGTCGGTCTAAGCCTTATCGTCTACGACCTATCTGGTACAGTTGTAACTTTTTCTTTGGTATAGACCTCATCCCAGGTAAATTTTATGACAAAGTGGGCCAAAGCCTGCCCCTTAATTGCAGTTCTAGGTAAATGATGTCAAACTCTCCTAACTCGATTAACCAAGCCATCAACCTACCCGGCTTTCCTTAAAGGAGTGTCGGTGAGTATCACCATAGTATGGGCTTAGAAAAAGGGTTTGATATTTATCGAGGCATGAATGAGATCATATGCAAGATTTTTTATTCTCGAATATTTGAGTTCATCATCTTGAAGAGGCTTGCTATTAAAGTAGATGAGTTTCTATACTCCTTTATTATCTCAGACGATAGCTGCACTAATGGTCAACTCTGACATCGCCAAGTACAAGAATACCTTCTTTCCATGGATGGACTGAGATAGGTGTATTAGAGACCCTAAGTAAGTCATCAAGTCTTGGAAATATTTTTCACATTCTTCATCCCAGATGAAGGCTTTTCTCAAAATTTTAAAAAAAGGAAGACACTTATCTGTGGCCCTTGAGATGAAGCGATTGAGAGCTGTGACTATTCCCGTCAGTCTCTGCACATATTTGGTAGTCTTTGGTGTCTTAATTTATATCTATTCCTTGATCTTCTCTGGGTTTGCCTCTATCCCCCTTTGATTGAATATGAAGCCGAGGAACTCACCTACTCCCACGCCGAACACAAAATTTGCGGGGTTGAGTTTCATTCGGTATTTATCCATGGTATCAAAGGTGCACTCAAGGTCAGCCACATGGGTCTCGACCTTGAGGCTCTTAGTTAACATGCCGTCCACATACACTTCCATATACTTACCTAACTGTTCCTCAAACATCTTGTTCATTAGTGTTTGATATGTAGCCCCTGCGTGCTTTAAGCCAAAGGGAATCACTTTGTAGCAATAAGTACCCTTGTCAATGATGAAGGATGTCTTCTCGACGTTGGCAAGGTCCATGAATATCTTATTATAGACTGAGTAGGCGTCTATGAAGCTCATCACTTTGTGCCCAGCCGTCGTATCCACCATTTGGTCGATCTTTGGAAGAGGGAACCTATCTTTCGAGAAAGCTTTATTCAAGTCGATGAAATATACACACATCCTCCACTTTCTGTTGGCCTCAGGGACGATAACTGCATTAGACAGCCACCCTGGTAGATTACTTCTCTGATAAACTTGGACTTTTTAATCTTTTTGACTTGATGAGTGAATTATTTTGTATATTTTATACCAAAATTTATAGTTTGTTAGTCTCATTTTATTGTATTTAATAAGTTCTTAGGATCATTTTATTAAAAAAGGAAAAAAAATGCAAGAATGATTGAATTGGGATTGAAAATGAAAATTTTAAGTCAAACATGGGTACTTCAATAATTTTATAATATTCTTGTGCTAATTTGTGAAAAAAGTTTTCTAATGAAAATTTTGCAGGTAATGATGGAATTTGGTGCAAATTGATGATCAACTCGAAAAAGGCGCGAAAAAGCTGATTTTTATGGTCGTTCGAAAATAGCTAATTTTATTCTCCGATTTGGATTAAATTTGGCATGCGTGTTTAGCAAGCACATATAAAAATTTTCGAGTGGTGGGAAATTCGGCCCCTTATCCCCATCTAAAGATTGAAGAGGTGGAGTGATAAGTTTCAACACATTTTGGCCAATCAGGAAGAGTTTCCAAAACCCTAATACCTCATTCCTAAACCTATATATAAGACCCTTAGGATCATCATTTCGGGGAGAGGAAAAAATTGTAGAGAGACGCTTTAGGAAAAAAATTGGTAGTTTTATTTTGAGAATTTTTTATTTATATTTGAGGGCCAAGAATTGTATCTCCGTGGGAGGAATTTCAAGGATCAACTTTTCATGATTGCAATCAATTTGAGGGCCATGTTTTTATCATTTTTCTTAGAGGATTGAAGACTATTACGAGAGAAATTATTGTAAGTTTGATTTATTAATAAAAATCTCCACTTATTCTTGCAATTTCCCTTTCATTATGGTATCTTGATTCTTATATTAGGAGTAAGGTGAATTTTATCATAGTTACCTAATATTATCATGTTAATTTGATTGTTGTTTATTCCCTACTTGTTTTAATTGTTATTAATGATTCAATATTCATTTTAAAACGACACGAGAGTGTGTTTTAAAACCTTGAAGATTGTTTTGTCAAATTAAGTTTTAAAACTTAAAAATAGTATTTTTTTGATGGATTATGCTTGCACTTTGATTGTTTCGATAGTCCGTGCTTAAATACATTTGCAAACTTTAAAACTGGTATTTTCTAAGGGAATAGGGATTTTAGCGGTCTATTGGAGACGTTAAAAATATTTCAAACATAACGTTTTATTTTTCGAATTAAACACGACGAGAGTCGGTTTAATTTGAGTTATAAAAAAGGAATGACAACATTAAATTAGTGTACAAAATTAGTTACGTAATAAATGGACTCCGAATACTAATTGTTTATAAATCTCTTGTGTTACTCTCATTTATCGTAGCTGCTTTTATTTAGTGTAGTTCATAATTATTTTATATCCCGTTTATTCTAGTTGGACAATTGCAGTTCTTTGAAAAATTAAAATTGACAAATCCTCATGGATTCGACCGGTACTTACACTCGCTATTCTGTAATAGCCCGTGCACTTGAGGTCTTTTATAAATTGACAAACAATTTTTTGTCAAAAACCTGTTGTCAATTTATAAAATACCACAAGTGCACGGGCTATTATAAAATAACGAGTGTAAGTACGGGTCGACCCCACATAGATTTGTCAATTTTTCATTCACAATTAAAAGATGGTTGGTTTTTAACAAGTTTGATGTTTCGTCTTCCAAAAGAGAAACAATTTTTGCAAAAGTTTCTTTTCAAAGTAAGACAACAAAAATTAAAAAATTTCCTTTGGAAATTCAAGATAAAAGGGAAATTGTTGTAAATAATTTTGAAAAGAAAAATTAACTTGTGCATTCCAAGTTTGGTAACAAAAATCATGTTCTTAATCATAAGAGACCTAAAAATAACTTTGTTTGTTATTGTTGTTATCTAAAGGGACACTTTAAAGATTTTTTTTGCAAATTGAATAACGTTCAACATTTTGAAAAGGTTGTTCCTAAGCCCAAAACCCAAATAACCAAGCATAAAACTTTTAAATGTGATCATTCTCACAATTAAAAGTTCATTTTAGGGAGTTTTTATTTTTTCTAAAACCTACCTCACATTTGCATCATGGTAATATATTTGTGAGGAAAAAAAAAGTTAAAAAGGTTTTTAAATCTAGAAAAATTGTAACTAGACCCATTGAAAGACAAATTTGGGTTAAAAATAGTCAAAACATTTTTATAAAAAAGACAATAGAAAGAGAGGCAAAGTGAACAAACAAAAATATGCCATGTGTCCCACCTAATCCCAAAGCTCCTCATGTGAATAACGTATGGATTAGGAAAGGAACTTCAAATAGAATTAAACTTAAAACTAAGAAGATTCCGGATTTGATTCCCTATACCTCTAAATGTTAGAGTTTTATTTTTTGTAATAGCCTTATTAGCATTTCATTTCTATATATCATGTGTTAGGCTATGTGATTTTGATTTATATATGAGTATGTATATCATTTATATTATCCTTGATAACTCATATGTGAATTATTTATCTTCTTGATTAGTTCCCGCTTCATATCTTGAATAATTTGAAAAGATTTTGTTCTTGAGTATACTTTGCTTTTGTTTTCAAAAAGTATGGTTTTAATATTGTCACATCTAGTTGATATTTTTAATCCATGTGTGTTATATTCTCATACATATTAAAAGTGTTTTCTTATGTGCCTTTGTTTAATATTCATTATATATGATTATTATGTGTGGTTTTCCTATTTTTCATTTAGGTATTACACATTCTTTTATTCTTAACCTTTTTGATTTTTCTAGATTGATTATAATAGAACTTTATTGATTATTTTATAATTGTTTGATATTGTAGGTTCATGTTAAGTATTATATTCGTCATGTATATCTTTTAATCCCGTGTCATCATCTTTTTTTATTGGACAATTCGTCATCGCAAAATTCAAAAAGATTTGGATAAAATCATGTTTGTGGCTTATTAGATGATATACTCCATGACATACTTTCATATATCAAATTGTATTATTGTCTTATTTTTACTTTATATGGGAATATGATTTGTTCATCATGAGATGTAATCTATTTTCTTTTAAGCCTCATAAACTTTATAAAAATTTATGTATGTGCATACATTATCATATCTAATTGCACTTTACACCACACTATACTTTCTTTATATGCCACTTTTGAGTAATGAAAAAGATGTACAATCTTCTACAAATATTTCAAAGATTCATTAGACTTGTTAAATAATATCTACCTCCTAAATGTGTATGTGAGGAATTTCATTTCGTCATTCGGAGAAGTTGAAAAAACTTATAATATCTAAAAAATATGAGTGATAATGTGGTTAGGGATACAATTCTGATTGGATGATACTGCCTTTAAAAAATTGAAAATAGTATCTTATCTTTGTGCTTGAGTGAAATCTACCATATTAAAAAAAAATTCGACAATGCAATGTCTTAAATATTTTTTTATCTATCTAAAATTAGGTAGCACCAAGATGCAAAAGGTTTTCACCGATCATTTTTTTGAGGTGGAAAACTAGTAGTCGTAAATTTCTAAAGGGTGTTGGATATTTCACTTGAGTCAAAACTTTGCATTTTTTATTTTATGATTCATTATCTTACTTGAACTTAATGTTTCACCTTTCTCTCAATGGTGTTCATTTCTATTTTTTTTTTGCACATTCAAGATATGATCTTTTGGTCTTGTATAATGTTCTCATCATGTCATTAGCCTTTTATAGATAATATTTTCTTTATTATGAATATGGAACATAAAAATCGAAATTGGTAATTGTGATAATATTTCCTATATTTTTTACTTATAAAAATGGGTCATAGTGTTGTTCTCTATTGCACAAATGTTTTTGTTCCATGTGAAACCTCTGTTGATATAAATTTCTAGAAGATGTATTAGTATCATTTCTTTTTCATATTATTCTCATGTTCCCTATGTAGTATATCTTGCATATTTTGTATGATAATAATTTAAATTTCATGTTTGGGGATATCTCTCAGTTTTTAGTTGTAATTTTTGTTTGTATATACTTGCTTTATTTTATTATTAATTGAGCTTGATGTTGTTTATTCATAACATTAGAGTATGTGGGATTACCTTTGACATTGATATTGATGCTTAATTTCAATACATGTTAATAACATTGTTTCTATATATGGGATACATATGCTACATTATATCCAAATGTTGTTTGATCATCTTTTATGTTGATGATATTTGATAGGGCGCTAGAATAAATATTGTTATATTTTAGTGTATCCTTTATCCACGGTGGTTGTTATTCATTGTTTTACTCATTCTTCACCTTTATATATTTTGTGACTAAGACCTCATCTTGTTCATATGTTTTGCATATATATTTTATATATGCTTGATTTTCCTTCCTTTATCATCTAGTATGCTTCTATATTAATGTTTCATCAGTTAGAATTAGAATCCTATATTACTCATATGGTATTTTATCATTCTTAACTAGTTAAAAATCTCATTTGGTATCATTATGAATCAACTAGTATAATTTAAATGCTATATTATTTGCTCGTTGTGCTTAACTTGTTATTTACTACATTTTGTGTAATTATGCTAAAATCTTGATGGTGGTTTCTATAAATTTTTTTGTTATATCATTATTGATCAAGTATACCCTTATATGTGTTATCTTGTAATTCACATCCCATATCTCTAATATCTCTTTATGCTTATTATGTTACTTAGCATTCTTTTTACATTCTAAGTCTATTTTCTCAAATTATTCATATAGTTATTTTTATGTGTCTTTATTGATCCGTTTCTTATCTTCATCTTTTCTAAATAGTGAGGAGTTTATTAAATGGAAAAAGACTCGATTAAGGGGGAGAATCAATTTTTGACAAAAGAAAGTTAGCTTTGTGATAGAAAGAGAGAAAATTTGTGTTCTTCGGTTATACGTTTCCCATGAATAGAGTTGGTCCTATAACATGTTAAGGAGAGCTTAGTTAGGGATAATTTATTTATTTATTTTGGTGACATAAATATTAAGGTTGTTTTTCATATTATAGTCTTTGATTCCTTAAATATTGTTATCATTTGTTCATAAACTATTTTAACTTTTATCTCAATTAAATATTGTGGTATACTTGTTTCAATCCTTTAGTTTATTCTTACTAGTTAATTTATTTAGAAACTGTATCAATATATTCCTAATTATGCTAGTTTTTACCCTTTGTCAATTCCAGGACAGAAAGGGGGATAATATTTCCTTAGGGGGATAAATTTATTTAGGGATATAGTATTTCTTTAGGGGAATAATATTGCTTAAGGGGAAAAGAATTAATCAAATGTGGGGGGTATAATTGTGATACATTGTGGAATAATTTACATGAACATAAATTTATCTAAGAATAGACTTAGATAATTTAGTTTAAATATCGTATCTTGTAGATATATTAGATATACACGGTATATGTTCTTTAGTGATTAGATGAACAATGTTTATATTGTTATATCTTGTATTTATTTTATTACTTATGTTGCAATGTCAATTGTTTACGCATTTATATCTTGATATATTTGTTAGTGTTTGATAGGAAACATGTTTCAAGGATTTAGATTGGTTATGGAATATCTTGTGATTCACTCGAGTGTGCCTTACTATCGTTTTATGCCATTAGTTGGGGACTCGTGTCAAAGCTGATAAATTGAATTCAATTATTTGTAATCTTTTTCTTTTTGTGTTTTGTCACGAAAGAAACAAAGCATGAGATTGTAAGATCATAGGTATGGTCAAATGATCAATACGATTAGGTTGTCTTATCCCATTAACCAAAACACTTTGAATTATTACCCAAGTTGTTCCAAAAATCTTCACGTTCAAGATTTCAAAACCAAATTCTTAATTTTCATCCGAGAGCTACCTAATGTAATGAGTATTGAAAATGTTGCTTTGGGACTAAGGTGAATGACTTGAAAGAATTAGATTCACCTTATGGTTTAACATAACTAACATTGGATTTCCTTAAATTTAAGAATGTGTTAAACTTGTGTGTGAGTTTTGTTGATAAATTGCCAAATAATCTATAAAATATACTTTTCATATATAAAATCCATTTTTTTAGAAATTGCATATTTATGTGTATATTTTAAATAGGAGTATTCTAGGTTGAGAGAAAACATACTTAGAGTTTCTGTCCAAATTGTTTTTGAACTTTGGTAGGCAAAAACTGGATAAATTTCCTGGGCAACAACGTCACCTACATCGCCATAACAAAACATTTTGTCACTGTAGTGAACATCTTTTCACTAGTATTTTCCTCTGTGTATTTTTCCCTGGAAAATCCGACGACCTGGATTCTCCACAGGTTTGCTCTAGCAAATACATCTGATATGGCATGAAAAATATATCTTTCCAAAAGATTGCTTTGGCAAATGCGTAAATTATCTTTTGTAGCCATATTTTTGTGGCTTTAGGGAAGAAACATATTTGTTTGGATAAGAATATCTTTGAGGCTTTGATAGCTTGTGAGCACAAGTTTAAAATTCCTATTTAGCTCATCTTTTTCTCCAAACAAATTAGTGGTTGGATTTTAAAGCTTTCACATTATTTTACCAAGCTAAAAGAAATTATATTTCCTTAAGAGAAACAACCCTCTTAGTATTTTTGAGATATTCATTATTTGCATCCTTATTTTTAAGTCATTTGAAGTTTGATTACTTATTCTAAAGAATTGAGCAAATAATTACACAATTATTCTTGAGAGACTTTATATATTTTTGATATCTCAAAAATCCATGTGACTTTATTCTTGATTAGCTAAACACTTTGAAAACTTCCACAAACGTGTAGAAATATCACATCCTTAAAAGTTAGAAATGCATTGGTGACTTCTCACTTGTTCCATTGGAACATAAAGTTTTCTTCAACTATAAAAAATATTTAAAGATGTTTCAAATGCAAAATTATCAATAGATGTTGACACCTGCAATATGCCGAGTAGGTTGAGAGCAATCCATGTTCGATCTTCATGCTAGAAGGTGGAAAAACTAGATGGTGGACGTTGTGCATTATTTTGTCTGTGAGAAGTTCAAGTTTGTAAGTCATCTCTCCTTTTGTGTATCTTTACTAATTTAGTGTAAGGTGCCGGTTTTACTAGAAAGGCTTTTCCCTTGTATAAATCCTCTCCTCGAGTCCATGATTTACTTTTAATCATTTTGATTCCCTTGATATGCTTCATGAACATATGTTGTTAAGTTGGATCAATTTGTAAATCATGTTTTGTCACTTAACATTAGGATTTACTTTTTTCTGAATTTGAATTTACAAAAAAAAAATACCTCAACTTGGTAATAATTTTTAATTCGGGTAATTTATCTTAGACTTCTTTTTTTATGGTTATTTATGGTTTCCATATCTCTATACATGTTTTCTCTCACATCCGTAACTTAAAGTTGGGGATATATACACAATTCATGACCTTGACCCTAATCATAACCAACATTTAACTTTTCCCAATTATGAACCATAACCCCATGCCATGAACATATTTTAACTAGTAACCATTTATGATTGTGACCAATGCCATGGAACATATGATAGGTTATCACGGTCCTAACTGTGATCCATTTCTTGACTCATGAAAAATTATCACGGTTATGGTAACGGTTTATGAACGTGACCAATAATAAATTTATTTTTAAAAAATAATTTTAATTTGTTCGTTTCTAAATTTTTTTTTGCATGTTTCATACCTGTCATACAATTCCTTTATAAAACTAACTAATTCATTAATCCAAAAGAAATAATATTAAAATTATCAAGCCATCAAATTAATTACATAACTTCAAAACTGAAAATATTAAAACCCATACAAATTCAAATTTAATGCTAAGCTATTGGACATAGTATGGATTAAAGTTTTGGGAAGACCTTATCTTCAACTAGTTATATAGATCATGTAATATCTATGAACTTCCTATGTTCCTAGATATCCCCAAAGCATATGGGGTATCATTCTAATCAACGTTTGCGTTTGCCCCGAATTAGATGAATCCAGTACCAAACATCTATATAATAAGTTGTAAGGGATTGGCACCGAAGTATGACTTGGATAATTTCACACATACATAACATTAGAGTATATAAAAACTAGAATTTTACACACACCTAAGAACATTAGATCTTGGCACACACAAAGGATTCCATGAGAATAAACACTAAAATAAAATTTTCATTCATCCAAATATCATATAAAGTAGAACCCAACTTAAGGTTATATATACATACATACACAGTGGTATACATACATAACACGATCAATGCATGGCAAAAGGATATAGAGATAAAGATGTGTTGAAAATGGTTCATTTATATTTATGTGGTCCTATGACTGTCTTTCCAAGAGGTGGTAATGAGTACTTTATAAATTTCATTAATGATTACTCAAGGTATGGATATGTTTACCTTTTGCACCACAATTTTGAAGCCTTTGATTAGTTTAAAGTGTATAAGGGTAAGGTGGAGCGTATGTAAGGTAAAATAATCCAAACTTCATGATATAATCGTGGGTGTACATACCTTTTGGAAAAAAAAAATTAGGAATCATTTATCATAGGCGGGAATTATATCCTCATTGTCCTTAATGGGTATTCCATTACAGAATAGTGTAGAGTAAAGAAAGAATCAAACTCTTTTATATATATTCTAAATTTATTTCCATCTACATTGGTCTTTTCAACTCCAATGGAACTGTGGAGTGGGCAAAAGCTCATTCTAAGGCATGTTTGGATTTAAGGGAGCTCGACATTAGTGCTATAAAAGGAGCCAATGAAGTTGAAATCAATGACATATGTATGTCTATTTATTGGTTATCCCAAAGGTACTAGATATAGTGTATGTTATATTACTAAGCATAAGAAATGCATTGATTGTAACAATGCATAGTTCTTGAAAGATGATTATGTAATAAACAACAAACTTATGATTAATCTAGACCCATAAGAGATTATTAGGAACTTCGTATTACCGGTGTTTCTAGACCACACATATAAGAAGAAATACAATCAGGCATCGATAATACATAACCTAGAGATAATGGCAACATACATACATAACATTAGAGTATATGCATACACAAGGGTATAAATACATGACATTAGAATGCGTACATACATAAGGGTAAAGGTAGTGGTAGCATTCATACATAACATTAGAGTATATGCATACACAAGGGTATAAGTACATGACATTAGAGTAAATACTTACACAAGGGTACACATACATACATACATACATACATACATACATACATACATACATACATACATACATACATACACAAAGAAATACATAAACATTGAGAGAGGCATAGAGTGTGTGGCGTGTTGGACGGAGTGGGGTGTTGTGGTGGTCGTAGCGTGGCAGAGATGTATTTGACAGAGAGAGAGTGTGTGAGAATGATATAAATGAGGGAAAATAATCCTAACAGGTTTATTTATATCTGGCATCCATGACCATTTTGAATAAAAAATACATGTCACAGTCATTAATCCTGGTAATGGTCTAGGACTGTGACCCGCTATTCGATTAATGAAGGTTTCCACTATTTGGAACCGTGACCCAATTTATGCGATAATTTTAAATCCTAGGGTTGTTATGGTTGGTGGTCAAAGTACTCGACCGTGACCCGTTTTCACGCATTATTGTAATGGTCATTGACAAGGGTTACAATTATGGATTGTGACCACCGTTATGACTAACATTACATCATTTTTCCTGTGTAAACACTAATGGTCATTGCCCATGACCAACAGGGTCATGGTACACAACTGTGAACACTTTTGACACGTATTATTCGTGTTAATGATCATTGTCTGTGTGCCGATCATTAGTAGGTAGTCACAATTTCGGACCGTGACCAAGTTACCTAAATCATATTCGGTATTTTGTGTAGTGAGATCATGTTAGTATAATAAAATACATAAACATGTATATACCTATAGGAGGGGTTATTGGTAGAAATCCTTACTCAGAAATAAGATACTTCAAGAAGGTAAAAAAGGAGTTAGGTCGATATTACATAGAGAAAGTTGATTATAAGGTTGGTAAAACCGAAAAAGCTTAAGGGTAGAATTGAAACGGCTCAGAGTCATAGTCACTGTTGATACCAAATTTAGTCTGCTGACATGGACCAATCACATGGAGACACGTGTCAATCTACATGGCACCCACAAACACTTGTTGAACAACATACTGACTCCGAGGAGCTTAAGCTCCCCGACCAACTCATGCGTTCCTAGCAACATGAATTGTGTCGAGGAACTTTATTATACCGATCTATTCAATCCCCGAGCAACTCAAGCATGTCGAGCAGCTTAGGCGGTCCGAGCTACATAAGTGTACAACATATCCAAATCAAGAGAATCCAGGATATAACTTCACATTAAATGCTCATTATTATCATATAGATGTACACGCCTATTGGACAACTATGCATTATTCTTTCACATGTATAGCCTCAAGGCTATAAATACATTGTAACCTCCTCATTAGCAAAGGACTCAGAATTTCTTGGAAAACCTACTATCAAGAATTCTGCAAACGGTTAGCAATAACAAATACAGTGGACGTAGGTCATTCTTACAAGGCTGAACCACTTTAAAAATCTTTTGTCTCATATTTATATATTCATTTTTATCTATGATTAAATAATTAGATCAAATCTAGTTCTTTACATCAACAGATTGGCGCCATCTGTGGGAAACGACTGTAATTATTGTTTTTCACCAAAACAATTCATCACCAATGGCTAATAATCCTGAATCTAGTAATCGAAATGCTGGAAACCCCGCAAATTCATCTGCTCCCCCAAATGTTCAAGATCTGGCTGGCATAATGGCTAATCTAGCCCAAGGCTAGACAACCATACAAGAAACTATGCGAAAACTCATACAAACTGTCCAAGGTGGAGTATCTACTCATTCGGGACAACGAAGCATTCAAAGAAATACCCGTTTACCTTCTTCGCATACTAGGCGAACGTTAATCCCAGAGGAATCTCGATCCAGACTTATCGATTCATATCGCACTGAGAGATCTAATGATTTTTCTTATCGACTTGGTCGAACTTCATCAGTACAAGCTACAGATACTCAACAAAACATCACTCTCTCTCCAGAAAGGAATAGTGCATTGGAGAGGTTAGGCAGGGTCTCTCCTTTTGATCATTTGGGACCTAGGAGGAATAAAAGTCCACCTAGGATTTTGTCGAGGAACTTTCAACGACCATCCGATCTAAGGGAGGGTTCTGTCCAATCTCGACCAACTGCTCGTAATGAAAGATCCCAGGAAGAAAATTCAACACGATCAGTTGCTCGAACCAACAGGCCCGAGGAGGGAAATGATGCATGGAAAGGCTCTATTCAAAGGTTGGAGGATAGACTAGGGGAAATGGCTAAGGCCAAGAATCCTTTGTAAAGAACTTTTGTCCAAGGAACACCTTTTATCCAGGCAATTTCGGATTTTCCCACACCATCAAAGTTCAAAGCACCTGTTGTGACTCCTAAATATGATGGAAAAACTGATCCTATCCTTCATTTAGAATAATACCAAGCTACTGCCAATATCTATGCTGTGACAGATGAGATGAGATGCAAGGCATTTTCGGGAACTCTTATCGGATCTGCTCAAATATGGTACAACAATCTTCCTCGGGGAAAGATTTCAACTTTCTTTCAACTAGCCGAGCTCTTTATTGGAAATTTCTGTTTTGGAGAAAAACCAGTTAAACGAGTAGCACACTTGTTAAGTGTTAGACAAAAAGCAGGTGAGAGCACCAGGGATTATATAACTCCTTTCAATAACGAGAAGCTCGAAGTTATTGATTACGAGGAAAAGACGGCAATTACTGCTCTGATGAGCGGACTCTTGCCAGATAAATGGTACTACACTCTCGCCAAAGATCCGCCCAGAACCATGGCCGAACTAATGGCAAAGACAACGAAGATTATGAACGCCGAGGAGGCTATGGCTGCGAAGAAAAATATGGATACCAAAGAGACTAAGGTGGAGGTTGATAAGGCTGAAAAGAAAGAGCATACGAATAATGGTGGCAACAAGTAGTCAAAAGCGAAGCCAGCATGGGAACTGTTGAAGAAATTTGGAAATTATACTCCTTTGAAAGTAGACATAAACCACGTTCTCGAAGAAATCAAGAACAACAAGGAGCTCAACTGGACAGAGAAAATGAAGACAGATCCTAACAAGAGGAATAAGACCAAATATTACGAGTTCCATAAAGACTATGGTCACACGACCAAAAATTGCATAGCTCTTCAGAATGAAATTGAAGCACTCATCAGACGAGGAAAGCTGGCCAAATATGTTGATCGTCGAAATGATGGAAAGAGCAACGACCGAACAAGACGGAGGTTTAGATCTCCTCGTCGAGTAAAAGAAGATAAGAAGAGAAGTCATGAAGAGGATCCGGATGATGACCAAGACGACCCCGATCTCCCCAAAAGACCAAAACAACCAAAACGTGAGGTATTTTCTATCCATTTTGGATCATTTGAATGTAATGTCATCACAAATGGAGATGCAGGAGGCGGAGATATGACTGCTGAGAGAAAAGCCTACCTCAATGAAGCTCAGGCTTCCTCGTACATTCAGCGGATAAATCTGGCTGAAGATGATCGCTCGAGGAAGGTTAATAAGGATAAGTTGGTCATTGGTTTCTCTAAGAACGACTTGGCAGGTGTACTATATCCTCACAATGATCCATTGGTGATCAAGATGAGAATGAGGGAAGTGGTGATTTCACGAGTACTGGTAAATAATGGTAGCTCGGTAAATATCATGTTCTATCCGTGCTTTAACAGTTTAAATCTAAAGCTAGCCCAGTTAGATCCATATCATAGACCCCTCCTTGGATTTACTGGCGAGAAGGTTTTCCCACTTGGGACGATCAAGTTGGATATGCCTATCGGTACATGGCCTGCTTGTCGAATAGAAAGAGTACGCTTTTTTGTAATGGATAAAAACGTCTAATCGGCTTACAACATCATCATGGGAAGAGTAGGTCTAAAGAAATTTGAAGCAGTACCATCTACTGTGCATCAATGTCTAAAATTCCCAACCACTTTTGGGGTGGAAGTTGTGAAAGGCGACCAGAAAGTAGCTCGGGAATGCTACTATTCATCTGCCGAGCAGGAAGAGCATGAAGAATTTAGAAAGAAGACTACCACCTACCAAATAGAAGATGCGGATATTGAAACATTAGACCCTAGAGACGAGTCCTAACTCGTGAAAGGGCAGGTTATGGAGGCTACTGAGAATATCATTCTGGACGACGAGTATCCAGAGCGAACAACTCAAATTGGTGCATCCTTGGATGAATCAATAAAACAAGAATTAATAGCATTCCTAAGGCGAAGAAAGCAAACTTTTGCGTGGATTCATGAAGACATGCCAGGAATAGATCCGAATTTCTTGTGTTATGAGCTCAATGTGAACAAGGAAATCAAGCCAGTAAAGCAGCGAAGAAGAGTGTTCAGCGCTGAGAAAAATCAAGCTATACAGGAGGAAGTAGAGAAGCTGCAAAAAACCTCTTTCATTGAGGATGTTAAATATCCTGACTGGATAGCAAATGTGGTAATGGTAAAGAAGAAAAATAACAAGTGGAGGATGTGTGTAGACTTTACCGACCTTAACAGGGCATGCCCAAAGGATCATTTTCCTTTACCTCGAATTGATCAACTGGTGGATGCTACCTTGGAGCACAAACTATTAAGTTTCATGGATGCTTATTATGGTTATAACCAGATTAAAATAAATCTTGAAGATAGGGAGAGTACCTCATTTATTACCCCAAGGGGAACTTATTGTTATAATGTTATGCCTTTTGGACTTAAAAATGTAGGTGCTACCTATCAGCGGTTGATGAACAAGGTGTTTGCAGAGAAAATCGGTCATAACATGGAGGCTTATGTTGATGATATGCTGATGAAGAGAAAGAAAGCTGCTGATCATCTAGTTGATTTAGGCCAGACCTTTGATCAACTAGATGAATATCAAATGAAGCTGAATCCCACCAAGTGCATATTCGGAGTACGAGAAGGCATGTTTCTCAGAAATATCATAAATCAACGAGGAATTGAGGCGAACCCTGAAAGGATCAAGGCTCTATTGGAGCTACGATCCCCAACGACAAAGAAGGAAGTACAAAGCTTCACAGGGCAAGTTGCAGCACTTAACAGATTTGTGTCACGAGCAACTGATCGATGCCTCCCATTCTTCAAAACACTCAGAAAGACTTTCGAGTGGAACGACGAATGTGAAAAGGCTTTTCAAGAATTGAAGAAATACCTGGGAGCACCTCCATTCTTATCCAGGCCAGTGATGGGAGAAAGACTATACTTGTATCTGGCAGTCTCAGAAAACACAGTAAGCTCGGTGCTAGTAAGAGTGGAGGATGGAGTGCAAAAACCAATCTATTACACTAGCAAGGCCTTTCGAGGAGCAGAGATCAGATATCCAAGGCTGGAAAAGTTAGCACTGGCATTGATCGAAGTAAGTAGAAGAATGAGGCCATACTTCCAAGATCACACTATAGTTGTGTATACAGACATGCCATTAAGGCAAGCTCTGCACAAACCAGAGAAATCAGGAAGATTGATGTATTGGGCTGTAGAATTGGGTGAATACGATATAATTTATGAGCCTAGGTCATCACTTAAAGGGCAAGAGTGGCAGATTTTATCGCAGAGTTCACCTATCCAGATACCTCCGAAGAGAAAAAGTTGAATACCGACCAGGCTGTGGATGTTATGGGATCATCAAACTTAAACTCCGACCAACCTCAGTCAGTAAACGAGTAAGAGAAGCTGGTCGACGAGCAACAAGAAGTGCTGAAGGAGGATATAAGGAAGCATCAAATATTCCACCGAGGAACTCTGTCTGACCAAGAGTTTGATAATGAGATACCTGTGTGGAATTTGTATGTAAATGGTTCTTCGTGCACTACAGGCAGTGGATCAGGGATTGTTTTAAATAGCCCAGATGAGATTGATGTGGAATATGCTCCGCGCTTTTAATTTAAAGCTTCTAATAATGAATCTGAATATGAAGCAATGATTGTTGGTCTTAATTTGGCAAAAAACATGAAGGCTGAGCAGGTTATCATATTCAGTGACTCACAATAGATCGTAAATCAAATGCTGGGGGTATATGCAGCCAAAGGAGAATTAATGATCAAGTATTATGCAAAAGCAATGGAGATTGTATCAATCCTGATCGCAGTACAGTTAATTAGAATACCAAGATTGGAGAATGCAAGAGCAGATGCCTTAGCTCGGTTAGCTTTAGCAACACGTACTGAGCTAAGAAGAATAATCCCAATAGAAGTCTTGTCTAGTCGGAGCATAGACGAAGATCCGATGATGAATTTTATTACCCTTGATTTAGGACCATCTTGGATGGATCCCATCAGGGCATATATTGAAGAAGGATATTTGCCAACTGATAAACTCACATCCAAGAAACTGAAGTTTAAAGCTGCTCGTTATGTATTTACTAATGGTATTTTATATAGGCAAGGAATTATAGCAGGTTTGCAAAGGTGTGTGCATCCCTCCGAGGTAAAAGATTTGATTGAAGAGGTCCATGAAGGGTCCTGTGAGCCCATGTAGAAGGTCAGACGCTTTTACAAAGAATAATGAAGCAGGGATATTATTGGCCAACGATGAGGGCTGATTGTATAGCCTATGCCAAAAAATGTGACAAATGTCAACGCTTCTCTTCTATCCGAAGAACTCCCCAAGCATTGTTAACACCCATTACTTCTCCTTGGCCATTTTCCATGTGGGGAATAGACTTGGTCGGACCACTTCCAACGATTAGGGGAAGATTTAAATATCTCGTGGTCGCGGTGGATTACTTTACTAAGTGGGTGGAAGCCGAGCCTCTTATTGATATGACATATGACAAGGTGTATCAATTTATTTGGAAGAATATCATTTGTAGATATGGTCTGCCCTATGCATTCATTACTGATCATGGAACCCAATTCAACAACGAGGAGTTTTCTGCGTATTGTCATCAGTCAAACATATTGAAAACCCACTCTGCACCATGCCATCCCCAGAGCAATGGACAAACTTAGGTGACAAATAGAACGCTGATAAATGGTTTGAAAAAATGACTGGACGATGCAAAGGAAAATTGGATTAACGAGCTACATTCTGTGTTGTGGGCTTATCGTACAACACCACGAGCAGCAACAGGAGAATCTCCATACATGCTAGCATTTGGAAGTGAAGCCGTCATACCAGCCAAATTGGGTTTGCCCACGCACAGAATACTGAATTTCAATTCTCCTATCAGTGACTTGATGAGAAGATTAGACTTGGATATGCTCGAGGAAGTTAGAGAAGAAGCAGTAATCAGGAATGCTGCATACCAACAACTAACAGCTCTGTTCTACAACAAGACAGTAAAGAAGTGCGATTTGAAAGAAGGGGACTATTTGCTAAAGAAAGTAATTCAAAAGCACAACAAACTGGAAGCTAACTGGCATGGACCCTACAGAGTAACAGAGATTGTTCGACCAGGGGCATATAGGATTGAAACCTTAGAAGGATAAGAGTTTAAGAATGCATGGAACGCAGAGCATCTGCGCAAATATTATCAGTAGTTAAAATTCCTATGTAATGCAGCTTTCTTCAATATGAATAAAGTTTTGGATGTTTTACCCAAATTCTCTCCTTTTGTTGAAATTTTTCGGAGTACTAGTGCTACACACTACGCATCAAGCATCAGTCCAGATAAAAATCAAGCATCAGTCCAGATAAAAATCCACCAACTCCGATTGGTCGGGAATAAAAATCCACCAACTCCGGTTGGTCGGGAATTAAAAATCCACCAACTCCAGTTGGTCGGGAATTAAAATCCACCAACTCCGGTTGGTCGGGAATTAAAAATCCACCAACTCCGGTTGGTCAGGAATTAAAATCCACCAACTCCGGTTGGTCAGGAATTAAAATCCACCAACACCGGTTGGTCGGGAATAAAAATCCACCAACTCCGGTTGGTCGAAAATTAAAAATCCACCAACTTCGGTTGGTCGGGACTTAAAATCCACCAACTCCGGTTGGTCGGGAATTAAAAATCCACCAACTCCGATTGGTCGGAAATTAAAATCCACCAACTGCGGTCGGTCGGGAATTAAAAATCCACCAACTCCGGTTGGTCGGGAATTAAAATCCACCAACTCCGGTTGGTCGGGAATTAAAATCCACCAACTCCGATTGGTCGAGAATAAAAATCCACCAACTCCGGTTGGTCAGTAAGCCAATTTCAATCAACTCCGGTTGTTTAAATTAAGCAATAAAATGGAATGTAAGTTGTTCTATTGTTTAGTATTAAAAAATCACTACAATGAGATAAGTATGTCATAAATATATATATACTTACCAACCAACAAGCAAAGACATTCTACAAATTACTTAGAAGAAAATGAAATGACAAAAGACCAAAAATTTTCATTCAAATCGAGAAGGATTACATATGCTGAAAAAAGAAAAAAAACATTACATAAAGATCCTATTCTACTGGTTTCTTTCCCTCTGCCTTTGAAACAGGTTCTACTACATCAGGCGGATCATCTAAGGTGTAAGGAAAATTTATGAAGTTCATATCTCGAAACATCCTCACATTCATCACAGATGGTTGATCAAGCAAGTGCTCCGGGCGAGATATCTCGAAATTAGAATGAAGACTGTAGTCGCCGAGATACTTGGAAATTAAGCATTGGAGAATTGCCCGAGCAGAAATCCAGCTCATATAAAGTTTGAAAGGTGGCACGGGCAACTCGAGCAATCCAGGGTCTTAATAATCCCATAGATAATGGCCCTGCTCCAACTTTAACACCCCCGGGCATTCAGTCATCCTTGCTTGTAACCCTCGTTATTTGAATTAGGGATTCGATCATCGAGGTTATAAAGGGATTCATTATATCCAGCCATCCAAAACTCCCTAGGCTGTTTATGAAACTGGTAAGTTAACCTCTCTAGTTGCTCATGGAGGTTCTTCACTAAAAGTTCTTTATTCTCCAAGGCAGAGCTTTATGTGGAAAGTTGCTCGTTGAGGTTCATAATCTTCTTGGACATCGCTGACAAGGCCTAATTCTTCGCCACCAATTGGAATGCTTGATTCTCCAAGGCTGCCTGTATTATAGCTTCTTCAACAGTAACCCGAGAAACCCTTGCTCATCCCCGAGAAGCTCTTGCTCGTCCGTGAGCAGAAGTAGAGGGTCCATTCCTCTTTAAGATTTTGAATTCATCTCTCAAATTGGCATTCTCGACCTCCAATAAAGAGAAACCTTTGTCATTGACAGGGACCAAGGCTCCCGAGCTAGATGCTACAGATTTCAGTTGGGATATCTCTCCTCGCAAAACATTGTTTTCCTGCTCCAGCAGTTTCGCAATTTGCCTATGCTCCTTGACCTCAACCCTTAGAGTTTTCTCTTTATTCTCTTAAGCAGCGATGAACTTATCATATCCTTTGTCAGCATTTAATTGCTGATATTTTTTCTCATACCCCTGATGCAAAAGTGCAGAAGATTCCTTGTATTGTTGTTGGAGTTCCTCGATGGTACCTTGGTGATCTTCAATCATCTTGTAATATGTTACATTATTGGCAACTACACGGTCAAGCAAGCATTTCAAATATTGGCAGGCTTCAACTGCTCGTTCAGAAGTATCTGGGCCAAGGATGTCAGTAATTTGAGCTTCATTCAGGTCAGCATGGCCAGCCTTGAAGTAGTCATTGCATTTTTTCATCAGTTCAGTATCGTGAGCTGACAAGAGCTCCATTCTAGCCACAAACTAGTAAAGAAAAGAGATAGAAAGAATTAATAAGAATACAGATAGAGCAAGAAGAGGAAGAATTCAAGACAAACAACTAAAAGATTGAATTTTCATTTCATCATAAAAGAAAATAGAAAAGTTGAGGCTATATCCAATAAAGTGATAAAATAAACACCCAAACTACTCTACACCTTCTCTCTATTTCCTGTAACTTCCTCAGAAGGTTTTGAGGAAGAGGTTGATTGCTCGGTGGACACGAGTAGCTGCTCGATAGGAGTAATAGTTGGTTGGGGTTGCTCGGAGCACGATTGAATAGCTGGAACAGTAAGGTCCTAATCTCCAATTACCATGGAGGATTCTTCAGAGGCAGCTTCGTCCTCTTCTTCTTCTCCAAAAGAGGGAGGAGGGCCATAAGTGTGTTGCTGAAATAAGTTAGAATCTTCAGCAACCTTCAGCTCTTGTAGAGCTTCCATCCATCCATCCCTAAAGTATTTCAGGATGGCGTATTCCATTTATGATGACATAGCAGCCAAACACTTATTCCAGCCCTTATCCCAACCTACGCTAAATGATTTTTTAACAACTTTCTTCCTTTTAACCTTATCCGAGGAAGTCCTCTCAGTAACAAGTTTCTCGGTAGTTTTCAGTTTCTCCTCCACCTCCTGCTTCTGGCGATCAACATCAAGGAGTCTACCAACCTCCTCTTCAGCACCTTTGAGTTTATTCTCAAGCTCTGTCGCATTCTTGAGTTTCTCCTCAAGCTCTTTATTATTCTTCTCAAACTCCCTCATTTTCTTCTCCAAATCCTTGGAGGCCTCCAAAGCATGATCTCTCTCTTCCTCGACAGACTTAACCTGCTTCTCCCAAGAAGTTTTATTCTCCTCATACTTCTGATGAGATTCCTTCAAAGACTGGGTTAACCCAGTAAAAGCTTCTTCTACACCTCCCAAGGAGATTGAAGCCTTGATAGCCTTATCCTTCTTCATATTGGTGTTGAAACATGTTACCAGCTGGAAAAATAAAATAATTGTAAGTCAGTACAGGGACATAACATTGAAAATAACTATAAGATTGGTGTTGTTTACAATTACTTTCCTTCCTAAAGTGTAGTTTCTTTCATTACTGAACTTGTTGACTATCACTCTTACGAATCATATTTTCACATTACTATGTATAAAGGTTACGCCTCAGTTTTATTAAAAATAATCAGGTAATAAGATAAATCACAACTTTCTCTTATTTCCTATAGAGAAGTGCTCTCTTTCATTTGGAAACTCTTTTGGGGAGTTATTCTTTTAGAAATGGTGAATGAGAATATAAACCGTACGCTTGCACATGATGATGCCCAATATAAGGAGGAGAAGGATGTTTTTATGCCTGTCATTGAGGTCGTAACTGTTGCTGCAAGGAACATTCCTGGTGGACAAGCTTCTGTGAGCTTTATCTTAAGCCCTAACCAGATGTCCAACCTCAAGGACAAGTTTATGACATTCTTTCAAAGCCATCAAGGAATGACGATGTTTGGTTTCACGATGGAGGTTATCTCCTTTATTACACTAGTGGTGCAATCGATCGCTCTCCCAACGGGAATTCACATTACCCCTCTTAGCCCAGATATTCCAATTATTATTGGTCCCACTTTAATGTTGGCCATTGAAGCGCTCGTTGTCATTTCCCATCTACTTGTGATCACTCCACCACATGGTAAAATTGTGGAAGCTGCTGTTTCACCTTATTTAACCATTAAAGAGGTCAAAAAGGAAATAATGAAGATGTTCACATCATCATCATAAAAATTTAGCGAGATAACTTCTATTTACTATGATTTTTTTTTACTTTTTATCCAGAGGAGTAAAATAATGAACCTTGCTCTGAGTGGTACACTCCTTTTATCTTTGAGAAGTTTAATGGGAAAGGAGGCAACCTAAAGGAGCTTTTAAAAAGATTTGTGGAGAATCTATGGGCTCATTGTGATAACAAAAAGTAGCATCTAAGGGAGTTTTGAAAATCCTTCACTGATAAAGCGTAGACATGGTACTCTCACTTAGCTCCAAAGAGTGTGGATACATGAGAAGATTTGGACGTGAAATTTTTCTAGAATTTCTTGTTGGTAGCGCATGAGTTTACTCTGTCCTATATTGCTTGCGAGAAGCAAAGGATAGTGGAGGAGTTGATCACTTATATAAAAAGGCTTAGATAGAGGTATCAAGATGTATGAGAAGTTGTAATGAAGGGAAAGCTCATAAAAATTTATCTTGAAGGTTTGTTACCAGATTATTTGTTATTTGAAAAATGAAACTAGAGAGGCCACATTCAAAGCCTTCACAAGCACACCCCAAAAAACTGCTTTAATCATTCGACCTCTGCCATAATGGACAATATAGCGTGGAAGTAGCTATCCAACCAAGCATCTAGTGGTGAAGTTCTCGCGAGTTAATTATGCCGATGGTATTGGAGAAGGAGGAAAGAATGAAATAAAGAAAAACAACAAAAGGAAGTTTTATTGGGAGGATCCACCACCATTTACAAGTAGTGTTGAAGAAGTAATGAGTCATTACAATACGATGGTGAGTGATGGGGTAGCTTTCCCACCCAGAAATAACCCACCTTTTACTTCAGCGACTAATGTTAAAGTTAATCCAAACTATTACTAGGTTCATTGGCGCGTTGGTCATCCCACAGCTACATGATTTACCTCAAGGACGATCATGAACAAACAATTATTAGTGAGGACTCTACATATCCCTCAACGCAATGTTAATAATAACCTATTGCCAGCTCATGGGGCATACATAGTGGTGGCATTTAATGAGGAGGTGGAAGTTCCAATGAGAGAAAGAGAAAGCTTCCAATATATCTATAGTAGAATTTTACACGTGTAACACCCCGCCCATTATGGCATCGGTCGCTGCCAAACTACGCCGGGCATCACTAAATAAAATATAATTCTCAGCATATGACAGATATATGAGACAATAAAAACTATTATTACACAAGATAATATGCAATTAAATCCAATGAATATATAAAAGCATCCAACAAATAATATCCATCACTATGCAAATCTCCAAAATAAATGCAACACCAAATATATATAAACTCTAATGAAATACTCCTATTGTAAATCTCTAACTGAATCCATAAACAACCATGGAACCGATTGGCCCACCAAATCTATAAATAAAAATCTCATAATATATACGAGAAAAAGAAAAGTAAATCTAAACTACTAAAGCAGATAAATAAATCTCTAGCTATACTCTCAATATATCTACAATCCTTCCTGTGTGGCTACTTCAACATTATACCTAAAATATCAGTCAACGCAATGGGTCAGATCCCACCGCATTAATACCAGCTACTCCTCTCAAATAGGGTCCATGAACCTAGACAATAACATTATACATGATAAATACAACATAATATTTTATATTAAAGGAGATATATTTAAGCGTGCGAGTAAAATTAGCTACAACGATCTATCCACATATATAAGCCACCTCAGTATTCAAGTCTAAGTATTTCATCCTAAAAATAATTTAAACATCATCTATTAATCTTACTTAATTTAGTTAACCAGTTATTTTTATTATGCGACACCATTATGGCTAGTCAACCCCTTATCGGTTCTGTACACTCTTGGCACACATAAAGTTATACACATCGTTCCCCCACTACAGCCCGC
Organism: Sambucus nigra; assembly: GCA_949130495.1. Classification (NCBI taxonomy): domain Eukaryota; kingdom Viridiplantae; phylum Streptophyta; class Magnoliopsida; order Dipsacales; family Adoxaceae; genus Sambucus; species Sambucus nigra. The sequence continues at coordinate 510,506,686 of OX422214.1, forward strand.
TAGCCCGTTTAACTATCCGCCCACATATAATCGTGAGTTTCCACACAGTACACGTCACTATAGACCGTTAGCCCATTTTAATTGTCAACCCGCACATACTCGTGACGCCTCACACACACGCCGCTATAGCCAATTAACCCGTATTTTAGTCAGACCTACACATACTCGCGACTCAAATTCATTTTTAATACCCGTACTTAGTCTTAGGTATTTGTTCATTAATTAAATCTTAAGTTGTCATTATTTATTATTATCCCCAACCTTAAATCGACGATTAGTCCTCAAAACACCTCTAGTCCCATGCCTATATGTCTCCAAAACACATAGGTATTTCCTAGCCTATCGTTTAGTAAGAATAACTACCAAGAAATACAACCTAAAAATCATCCCCATCCCAGAAAATTCATCCGTAAACTTTCTACACTAACTAGTCCCATACCTAGAAAGTGATACCAACACAAAGGCCTACCTTCTAGTCTCATACCTAGCAAGTATCCTAAATAAAGTGAAGGCAACAACTACCCATTTATTCTGTCATTCCCGCAGTGTCGAATATAATTTAAATCAATAAGTTACATAAGACATTATATCAACGACTCTATCAATTAATTCCAACATCACTACTCATCAAATTATTTATTTAAGTATCATGTTCAATTAAACAACCCAATCACATAAATTTCAGAATTTCTAAACACATGTATATTTTTATAAGCATACATCGATAATTGTCTACTTTGCGAGATGTACATTTTTAATAATGGTTTTACTTTATTTAAACAAATTATAGCATCTCTACGTAATTTCCTATATACTAATGGCATACCATCTACCGAAAACCCCATCATTAAAACTAAACATGCAAGGATTTTGAGTCTTAATTCATATTAAAGATTTGCATAAAATAGTCCCAAAATATCTTTCACTTTCCTTGATTAACATCTCTAATGTATTTTAGGAAAACATGATTATTAGTGTGTAGGTCATATTTAAAATGTATAATAGTAAAGAAGAGAAATAGAGATATCCATGTCTGGTAAAATCGTTAAAGAAATCGGAATAGATGAATGTGTTCCTTGCGAGAACACGACAAAGATATGTTCTTTGATGTTCATGAGAAAACTCGGTTTGAACCTTCAAAACTTAGGTCGAATCTTGCTTTTATATGGGGCTAGGGTTTTGTAGATGGACGAAGATAGAAATAGAGGAGGCTACTGATTTTTGAGAAGGCTAAAATGTGTTTTAAAAGTCCTAAACCCGTCGCTTTATATTTATATACCAAAAAGAATTTGAGTCCTAATCAAATACAATCACTCAAAAATTTACTACGGACAATCGGACCGTCGAAATTGGATGAAAGTTTAGTATGTTGTAGCTGAAGGCGAGACAAAGATACCAAAAATATTCAGCTTAATCAAACGGTTGAATATTATTTTTTTCCTTAGGTTGGATCCTCTCCCGATTTTTATATAAATAGTTACAATTTCCAAATTTTAATCCCAATTTGAATTTGACTTAAAACCTTATTTTTATATACAAATACCAACCTTTTTGCATACCAAAATTAAATAGATTCCAAAAATTATTTTTTCAAAATTTTTAATTTAATAAAGATTTTTATGGTTAAAAAATCATGGGGTGTTACATACTTCCCAGCTAGAATAGAAATTTTGTCCTTGAAATTCGACGAAGCATAAATGCGCAAAATAAAATAAGGCCCACATTTACCTACACGTAGAATGCCGGGTTTGGGCACCCATACACTCAATCCTACTCGCACTTACCCCATAAACAAAGATACAATATATATCCTAACTATATAGATAGATAGATAGATAGATAGATAGATAGATAGATAGATAGATAGATAGATAGATAGATAGATAGATAGATAGATAGATAGATAGGCATACATATGAAAATAACGGCATACCATGTTCTCCCATGAATCATCACTCGATTCTATCTCTAAAATTCATATCAACACTTAAGTCCTCAAGTCAATTCATATCACCAATTGATACTTACGATACCTAAAATCTTCAAGAATATTCTCCAAAATAAATCTTGACTCCAAAAATTAGTTCTAAGTATCCTCACATCCAACTAGTTCTAACCTTAATGCCTAAAACGCCCTTAACACAAAACTCCATATCTCCAAGAAACACAACTAACACGTATGCTAGACCCAATACCTTAAGGAGTGCGAATCAATAAAGGGGATCAAAGATCGTTAAAACGGAAGCTAAACAGATTCACAACCTACGAGACCTAAGACCATGCTCTGATACCATATGTAACACCCCTTGCATTCTGGCGTCAGCCCCCGCCAAACTACATCTGGTGTCACTAAATAAAATACCATTCTTAGCATGTGATAGATATATGAGACAATAAAAACTTTTATTCCACAAGATAATATGCAATTAAATCTAATGAATATATAAAAGCTATTAACCGATACTATCCTTCACTATGCAAAACTCTAAAACAAATCCAATTCCTAATAAATATAAACTCCAATGAATACTCCAACTTTAAATATCTAACTAAATCCATAAAAAACTGTGGAACCGATTGGCCGACCAAATCTATAAATAAAAGTCTAATAATAAATATGACGAAAAGAAAAGTAAATCTAAACTACTAAAACAGATAAATAAATCTTCATCTACACTCTCAAAATATCCCTAATCCTTCCTCTACGGCTACTTCAGCACTATACTTGACATGCTAGTCAACGCAATGGGTTTGAGACAACCGTATGAATACTAGATACTCCTCTCAATTAGGGCTTGTGAACTCAGACCATAGCATTATATATGATAAAGACAATAGTAGAATATTATAGATTAAATGAGATATATTTAAGCGTGCGAGTAAAATTCTCTACAACTATCTATCCACATATCTAATCCACCCCAGTATTCAAGTCTAAGTATTTCATCCAAGAAATAATTTAAACATCAAATCTTAATCTTATTTACTTTAGTTAACCAATTATTTTTATTATACAACACCATTATGTCCAGTAAACCCCTTATAGGTTCTGCACACACTCTTGGCGCACTTAAAGTTCAACACATCACACCCAATCCCCTCGCGAGGTTCAACACATGACATGTCACTATAGCTCATCAACCCGTTTTAACTGTCAGCCAGCACATACTCATGATACCACACGCACCCATGCCGCTATAGCTAATTAGCCCATATTCTGTCAACACTACACATACTCAAGACACTAATTTATTTTTAATACTTGTTCTTAGTCTTAGGTATTTATTCATGAATTAAATCTCAAGTTCTCATTGTTTATTATTAACACCACTCTTAAATCGACGATGAGTCCTCAAAACACACAAGTATTTCCTAGCCTATCGTTTAGTAAGAATACCTACAAATAAATACCACTTAGTCTCATACCCAGGCTACTGAAATCAAGGAACAATGTAAAAATTAGCCCCACCCTGGAAAATTCATCCATAAACTTTCTATACTAACTAGTCCCATACTTAAAAAGTGATACCAATGCAAAGGTCTGCCTACTAGTCCCATACCTAGTAAGCATCCTAAATAAGGTGAAGATAACAACTACCCATTTATCCAATCATTCCCACGGCGTCGAATATAATTTAAATCAATAAGTTACATAAGACATTATATCAATGATTCAATCAATTAATTCCAACATCAATACTCATCTAATTATCCATTTAATTATCATTTTCGATTAAACAACCCAATCATAGAAATTTCAAAATTTCTAAGCACGTGTATATTTTTATAATCATACAACGATAATTCTCTACCTTATGAGATATTCATTTTTTTATCATGGTTTTACTTTATTTAAACAAATTATAACATCTCAACGTAATTTCCTACATACTAATGCCATACCATCTATTAGAAACCCCATCTCTAAACTAAACATGCAAGTATTTTGAGTCTTAATTCATATTAAATATTTGCATAAAAACAATCCCAAAATATCTTTCACCTTCCTTAATTAACATCTCTAATGTAATTTAGAAAAAAACATGATTATTAGTGTGTAGTTTATATTTAGAACACATAATACTAAAGCAAAGCAATAGAGATATCCATGCCTAGAAAAATCCTTGAAGAAATCTTAATAGATGAATGCGTTCCTCTCGATAAGACGACAAAAATATGTTCTTTGACGATCTTGAAAAAACTCAGTATGAACTTTTAAAACTTGGGTTGAATCTTGCTTTTTAATGGGGATAGGATTTTGTAGATGGAAGAAGATGAAAATAGAGGAGGCTATTGATTTTTGATAAGGCTAAAATGTGTTTTAAAAGTCCGAAACCAATCACTTTATGTTTATAAACCAAAAAAATATGAGTCCTAATCAAATAAATCAGTCAAAAATTTATTATCGACGATCGGACCGTCGAAATTGGCTAAAATTTTAGTATGTTGTAGCTGAAGGGGAGACGTAGCTGTTTCAGCTCAATCGGACGGTCGAATATTTTTTTTTCCTGAGGTCGGATCCTTTCTCGATTTTTATATAAAAAGTTACAATTTCCAAATTTTAATCCCTATTTAAATTCCACTTAAAACTTTATTTTTATATATAAATGCAAACCTTTTTATATACCAAAATTAAATTGATTCTAAAAATTATTTTTCTGAAATTTTTAATTTAATAGAGATTTTTACGGCTAAAAAATAACGGGGTGTTACTACACGGGATAGCAAACATGTCCTACAGTACGATGAACCAAGTGGTAAGAATAACGAGAAAACTTACCAGGCAAAAGAATACGAGGTCGATCCAAGCTTAGAGTATCAAGCTATATCGAAAGCACAAAAGTTTTCATGGTTATTAGATGAGGTTGGAATGCCTATGACAAGCAAGTTAGAAATAACTGAAGCTATTTTAGACATTGCAAAGAAGAATATCGTTCCATCGCTCAGGAGGACAGATTGATTAAACCGTTTATGTTTGAGATCACTTTCTGAGGTGTTGATAGATCAATAAGGTCTCCCCATAATAGAACTTTTTACATAACAATAAGTATCAACGAAATAAGATTCACTAGAGCTTTGATGGATGTAGGTGCTTCTTTCAACAAAATGCCTATTATCTTATTTTATGCGGCTAATATCTAAAAAATAACCAAACTTCCAAGTCCATTGGCTATGTCAATGTGGGGATAACAATGGGAAATCTCACATCACACATTATGTGGCTAATACCATTTTCCATCTTAGTTTATGACAACGAAACTTCCAAGTCCATTAGCTATGTCAGTGTGGGGATAATAATGGAAAATATCACACCACACATTAAATTTCACATGATTGGGTCAGCTAACTCCTACCATTTATTGATTGGAAGAGTTTGGATGCGCAATCATGCTTTGGTTACTTCAATATACCACTAATGCAAAAAATCTAATGTCAAGGGATCAGCGTTTATTATACGAGCTACTAGAAAACCTTTTACAAAAGAGGAGGCAATTTGGAGGATGAATCCTTCAATACCAAGCTAAACGAGGAAACATATGTCCTCACAAGGCTTATCAAAGGGGTACGAGTTCCTTATATCAAATAAAGGTTGGGACCTTTGAGAGATTAGGAAGAAGAATTTGAAGCTATGCAAGTCAGAATGGAAGGTCCGATCAATCCTTAACCTCGATCTCTCTCTTAACAACTTAGAGATAGAATGAGGATAAGGATATACCTAATGGAATAGGAGGTTAAGCGGTTGAGTACATTGACTAGAGAGAATAGACTAGCAATGGAGCAACTAGAAATCTGTAAAAAAATAAATAACCAATAGCTTCCTCACAGCAATGCAAGAAAGTAGTACTCAATGATGGGATATCGCCTTTGAAGGTGTAATCGGGAAACTAATGATGACAATGAAGCTAGTCCCGAGTATGAGCATTTTTTATTGATAATCAGGGGTAATTTCTTGTCTTTGATAATTAAAATATTCAAGAATATGTGGAAGAGGTGGACGATGAACCTGAATGCATGTAAGACCATCCAAAATCACAAGTTCAAGAGTTGGAGAAAATTGATTTAGCTAAGGATGACAATAGACCGAGGCTAATCTTTATTTCTACAGATCTAGAACACGAGATGAAGTTGGGGATGATTAAGCTCATTTAAAAATCTAAAAACATTACTTTGTGGAAGTACATTGAGATGCATGGGTTAGATCAAGAAGTGATTTGACACAAATTGAATGTCCAACCTTCAATAATCCCAATCATGCAGTCGATCAGAGCAAACAAACCTAAGTTGGACCTCAAAATCAAGGCTGGGGTGGAATGGTTACTGGAAAATGGGTTTATCAAGCCAATACAAAATCCAATCTGGCTTTCCAGTAATATGCCAGTGGTTAAGAAAGATAAAACACAAATTCACATTTATTTTGACTCTAAAAACCTCAATAGAGCTTTCCCAAAAGATGAGTTCCCTCTACCTTTAATTGATAACTTGATTGATTCAACATCAGGTCACGAGTAATATAGCCTTATGGATGGATATGTGGGCTAAAACCAGATTAAAATGGACCCAAATGATGCATAAAAGACATCTTTCAGAACTCCGTTTGATAAATTCATGTATAAATAAGTGTAGACCCGCGCGATGCGCGAGCCTACATTATGTGCTGGAAAAGGCAAAAAAATAAGAAAATCCTGATTATTTTTATTGCTCAAAATATTTAACTATTACACCTACAATAATACCAGGAAGACAATAGCGACTATAGTTTGGAACAAACCCAAAATTTGGGTCTATAGCTTCAAACACAACAGTGGAAATTAAAACTACTGTAATCAAATCACACACACACACACACACACACACACACACACACACATATATATATATATATATATACAAGTGGTGACCCGTGCGATGCACGGCGGGTGTAACGCGTTCTGAATTATTTTGTTTAAATATGTAAATTAATATATAATTATTATCGTTATTTCGAAAGAAGATCGTAACCATAGACATGATCATGTAAATATAAGTAATGTGGTGAGTAAAGAGTACGACTTAAAATGAGTAAGAAAAATTAATGGTAAGAACCATAATATCGTAGATCAAACCATAGTTGGAGAATCCAAGTTAGAAAAAAAAAATACATTACAAAGTGAATTTTAAAATGAAGTAGTAGTTAAAACTATCGGTAACTATTTTTTGTAGAAATGAAAGAGATATTCATTTTCTTTGAGGCACTCCAAATATGGATTATCTGCATACTCGTAGTGGGTAAATCCATATTTCCTGAACATAGCCTTTCGAAATTCCCATGTCTTGATGTGAATGCATCTCTTGAGTTGTGGGATGAAAACTGCAATCTGTTATGTCATCGTTAGTGGAGCAGGCATTAGTATATTTGAATGAGAAGTAAGTATTAATACACCATATGGGATTTCAATTGTTGTAAGATGTGTGCAATTCATACCTCATTCTTCATGACGGGGAGTTTATCAGTCTATTTTGTAGATTTGGGAACGAAGAAAATAAGTTAGATTTTTCACAGTAATGAAATCTAATGGTAAATAAAATATTGGTTCAATATTATTTCACCACACACCTTAGCGGATCGTAGATCAACCTTCACCCCTTGATTTTGTAGGAAATGAATCTACAATCAAATTTGTAGTCATTTTTTTAGATGATAAATGTGAAATAATTTGTGTTAAGTAGTAATAAATATGTTGTTTAATACTTACAGTGTTTGCAAGGTCCAAGTTGATCTGCATAATATATAAAAGTTGTTAGACAAAAGGCATGTTAGTAATAAATAGCAATATGTGAATACATGTAATGGTTGAATACCTGGCCATAAACTGTTATGTATTTTTGCCTAACGTTCTTCATCACGAAACCTTGCGGAAAGGAAAAAAATAAGTAATGAAATCAGTTGCAGTAATTGTTGTTAAAATACGTTCATAAGTTATAAGAACATTATTATTGATTAATTTCCTACGGAAGAAAACTTCTCTACCAAAGTTAATCTTTGAAAATACAGATATAAGCAGAAGTGATTATGGTTATATAATAATCATTTATAATCATTGATTATTTGTGTGTAATCTAAAAAATGGTACTCGTTACGTATAACCATATCGTGCTATTACCTTAGAATCACTGGATGATACGTTATTTGTATGTTGTATTATTTGTTGATCCTCCCAAATCTTGAATGCTTCCATGCATATGACGTCATCTTCTATGTCCGTTAAATAGTCGAATAAATCGTCAATAGTTACTGTCTCTTTTGTCACCTTCTCTTGGATAGTTTGTAGTGGCCATGTCGGTGGAAGAGTGTTTACTATAGCATATATTAGAATATTAGTTCGTGGGAAGAAATCATTTTTGTACAGTTCGCCTTGTATTTTTTTTTTTTTAGAAATATGGTGACGAACGCACATATGTGGATCCATTTCTTCTCGTTCGAACTGTATCCATAACGGGTTGATATCTCTCTCAGCCTCCTCTAGTAGTTTAATCAGTACACTTGAATTGCTTGGATTATTTTGTTGAAGAATAATGTCTGTTGCAGTCTTCCATGGTGGTGGTAGTGTCTATATTATTTTATCCATAATTAGTTGTTCAGACATGGATCGTCCGGAAGCCTGTATTTTGTGACCGAATTCAACAATTTTTGTTGCGTGCTTGTGAACAGAAGTTCCCTCGACTAATACGTTACAGTTATAGAATTCGTGTTTAGCAATTAGAATATCGTAAAACCGCATTGGGTACCGATTAATTGGTGGTCGTTCCATAATAACCTGTGAAGAGTATAGGATAAGTTTTTATAATTTGAAGAGTTGATATAGTAATGAGTCATTGTAACGTTGTAGTTCAAAGTATTTAAAGGATAAAGAAATTTAAGTTGACAATGATTCAACATATGTTTTGAAAAGAAAAAAACAACTTGCAAGTAAATAAGTATAGGAAATGCAGTAGTAGTTTTCATAGATTTGCCATAGCAATACATTCGCAATCGTTCAGCAACAAACTTTTTTATGTAGCAATGCTATTGAAAACTTCTTTATACACAATGTTTTTTGTGAAATATGTAGGAACTCCTTGTGGATTCTTTATCAAAACCTTCAATCCTGTTGGAGAACTAACTCTGGATAAGGCTACGTACAACTGCCCGTGAGAAAACACTGGATTTGGTAAATAAAGGCCAACATGACGGAGAGTTTGACCTTGACTTTTGTTGATAGTCATAGCAAAAGCCAATTTGATTGGAAATTGTCGTCGTTTCATCATGAAGGGTGAACTACCAACTGTAGGTGATAAGTCGACACGGTTGATGAACACAACATCACCGATCCTGGACCCCGTAATTACTTTAGCTTCTATGACTTTTTCCCCCATCTTGGTGATCACTAATCGAGTTCCGTTGCACAACCCTAAAGATTGGTTAAGGTTTCGTAGGAGAATTATAGGAGCACCAACTTTGAGTTGCAATATATGATTTGGAAGCCCGGGGAATTGTAATGAATTAAGAAACTCAGGAGGATACATGGCGGGGTCAGTGCCATCCTCTTCGAAAGGACATAATTTGTCCGCGCTATTATATACCTTAAGTGGTCCTGGAAGCATCGAAAGCATAATGAAGTTCAACTCATCCACATCGGTATTTTTTGGTGCCAGAATTCCACGCTCATTCAGGTATGTTAGATCGTTGAAGGTTGTATGAAGATTAGGATATGTTTTTGAAATTAATTCTCTTAGTCCCGTTTCACCATTTTTAATGAGAAATTGTTCAGGGATTTGTATCCAATTTGGCTCAATGTCTGTACCGAATGATTTTGAAGGTACCTTTCCTTCCCCAACCAGTTTAATCCATTCTGTGAAATCGAGTAGATTTTGACGTGTTATGCCATCGACAAAGTCCGATGAGACACGCATATTTTTCCTGAGGTGCAGAACTTTGCAATGCTTCCAAATCGATGACCTCGGCAACGAAGACCCAACAATCTGTTCACGTCCAGATCTGGGTATAACAGGCAATATTTGCCTGAAATCACCACCTAGCACAAATAATTTACCACCAAACGGTCGATCTGTAGAAAAGTTAACTGTATTTTTTAAAATATCTTTAAATGTACGGTCGACTGCCTCGATAGCGTAACGACTTATCATTGGCGCCTCATCCCAGATGATTAATGACGTTTCTTGTATCAAAAATGCTAAATCCGTCCTTAGACTAATGGAACAGCTTGATGATTCATCTGGATTAAGAGGTATTTTGAAACGGGAATGGGCGGTTCGTCCTCCTGGCATGAGTAAAGAAGCTATGCCCGATGATGCAACGGTAAGAACTATTTTCTTCTCAGATCTGAATTTCGATATTAACGTTTTCCACAAATAAGTTTTCCCTGTTCCACCACTACCGTAAATGAAGTAAAGTCCACCACGTTGACGTAAGGATGATTCCATAATTGTGGTAAAAACTGCAAGTTGATCATCGTTTAAGCCGGCATGCAATGACTGGAACAGTTGTAACTCATTAGAACTGTCGTAATCAAGCTCTTCTCTTAGAACCCTGTTGGTAACAAACTCAGCTGCGCGTGAGGATGGTAGCGGCATGGGAGGGAATTCAGAAAGGGATCTTCCATTTTTGTTCAATATGTGTTCGATCTCTAATAGGCCCAAGTTTTTCAAGTCGTCATTATTGAGATGCATATCAAGGTCAACAACTTCCCTTCTTGTTCGATTTTGTAAGTCATCGGTGAGGTTACACCAATGTTTCTCCCACAGTAATGTTGGATCTGAAATCTCAGAAAACATGAGGATGGAACAAAATATGTTCCGTAGTTGGGAACCCGTAGCCCATATTGAAGCTTCATCAAGTGCTTCGTCCCATTCGTTGTCATTGTCAACTAATCCTCGTGCAATGCATGCCGCTTTGAAGGTTGGATACACAATACCATTGAATGTTTTGACATCATCAAAAGACTTAGATCCTCGAACTTTATGAAGAAGCATTCTTATGTAATACCATTCACCAGAGCTCGGGGGCCCATATGGTAGTCTCCCTATACTGCCACGTTGTCGTCTTCTCCTCCATTTTCTTACAGCACTTTCCCACAACCATTCTTTAGGGAACGCAACATACGTCAAGTTGTTTGCATCTGCATGATCCCTATTAGCTTCGAACCATTTGGTCAACATTGTGTCGTGGATTCTATCTCGATTGACTAAGGATCCGGCATCAGATGTTTCTTCGAAGATGATGAATTGTTCACCCGGTAAATGATATTGTAATCGTTCAACCGCTGGATACTGGGATTGCAAATCAAATTTGAAGATTCGCCAACATGCCTCAATAGAAGATACGTATCGACAATCGAGGTATTGTTTGACTTCATCGACATCTTGGACGCGGCGTTCTCCACCGTTGTTATTGTGAGTCTCGTTATCCTCAATAACGATCGTTGAACGGTCGGGTCCCTTATTAATGTACTTGTATAGGTACTTAATAAGTTTATCTTGTGCACAACATTCGATATTTATATGGGCATTATACTTTACAATTAGATCCCGGTTATACGGAACAACCCAACGATTATCCACATCGAAGCCATTAACCGTGTATGTCATGTTAGTATTACGGCGCCTATAAAGAACAAATCCAGTTTCTTCAACAACAGTTTCGTTAACAAATTTCTTTGGGTAGCCTTTCGAGCATTTTTCGTTGACCAAACAGGGAGCGTTGGGGTTCATAGTGCCACATGGACCATGTATCATACACCGCGACACAGTTTCAAAAGCTAGAGGGTCTGTGGCCTCATCCGGAAGTTCGGCGGAGATAATGGTATCTATTTCCTCAGGAGAGCGTGGTTTATCATCTTCAGCTAAGGTGAGAATAATGTGGGAGTGTGGCAGGCCGCGCTTCTGGAACTCGATGACATGAATATCTATTTGCAGTAAATAGTTATTGAATTGTTAATGCAGGAAATACATTTATGATTAATGAAAAAGAGTGCATACAGAAGAGTAGTCAGATAAAATTTGTTAATATGATTCGACGATCGTACCTGCAATGGTTTTGCCTAAGAAATTGCGATTCTTGAAATCATCCATCAGTTTTTTCAACTTCAATTGAAATAATCTAGCAACTATGTCGGGCCTATCTTCAGTACGTTGATGTGGCAACATGGATACCCCGTGCTGGATCTCTGGCCAATTTGGATTACACGTGAAAGTTATGAAGAAATCTGGAAATCCTACTGATCAACAAATTGCCATTGCGTCTTGATAGTGTTGGATCATATTACGTGGACCACCAGTAAAAGATGAGGGAAGAACATATCTTCTACCAATCGTTGCAGCATTAGTATCACCGGTTCTAACTGCATCCATAAGTCCTTTAAACAGATCTGAACGGAACTTGTTCTGTTTGGAGCGTACATAACAGAGTCTTTGTTGTTCAATAGCTGCATAGCAATCGACAACATACTGTTGGAATAGGCGACCACCTTATAGTATCGTTTTTCCTTCGTTGGCGCGGAATTGTATTCTATATGCATAAAATTCTCTCATTGACACACCAGTATTCTTGTTGGTGGAACCGAGAGTGAATTGTATATTTCTATGCCACCCATCTGTCCCGTAAGGAAAAAGTAATGGATATTGGAGAGGCATGTAGGATGGGTGGGTCTCATCTATCCTTTTAAGTGTTCCATCAACTTTCTTGACAATAATGTCACGATTATTTGTATCCTCAGATCCATCACCAATGATAAGTGCCGCCACTTCGTTTGTGGTAGGTCTGTTGTATTGTCGTCCATCTCTTGAATGTAAAATTCTAACATGGAGGTTATTCGTATCATTCTCATTTAACGTATCACGTGCTTTCCGAAACACTCCAACATAAGGATTCGTTGAATCTAAGATAAATTGTAATCGTGCTAATGTATCATGGTCAATCTGATTAGCCCCATTCGAATTGATACACCTCAATCTGTTGGATATTTCATGCTCGGTGTCGTAGATGTATAGTTGTGCAAACTTTGGCGCATTTCCAGGATCAGGGAGTAAAGAACCAATTCGATGGTAATTTGCTCCACTAATTCGAAAAACATAAGGACCCCTTCCATCAAGTACGGTGTGATCAATTTTTCCTCCCATTGACGTGAATGACAACATTGAGTTATACGTTCTTACATGCTCTTTGAATCTAGCATTACAAAATTGAGCCTCTAGATACTCCGGTGTGTTGGGAAGGGCAGGTAGCATCACTTGACCGGCCTTGCAGCATAATGAAAATTTAGGTCGTGATTTGGGGCAGTCTCGTGTTTTTTCTTCAACCCACATAACTGCATTACAGTGGGAGCATTTTGATGTGGGTTGACCAAAAGTCGATCGTGAAATAATATTACGACGCCTTGAACGTAATTGACATGTGTTTGCTGTAAAGAAGATATAAGATTAGTTCAGGTATCGAGTTTTATGTATAACTTTTTGTATGTTTAAATTTATCTTATATTTATATAACTATCGTAACGCGATTACCGGCGGAAGTGGACCTATCCGTACGACGCCTGATATTTGTTACGACGTTTACATCTGTGGATGCGCGAATGTTTGATTGATCATCACAATTAACTGCAATTTCGCAAAGGATTAATAAATAGGAAAGACATGTTGATAAATTGTAAAATCCTTAGAGTTAAGGAAATGAAGTTGTGTGTATAGCTCTACCGTTTGGTGGAAGTAAACCGCTAGTCGAATGTGCATTAATAGCGTTGATGTTGGGTGCATGTGGTACTTGAACACCTTGTAGTCGTCTAAGGCGCAATAGTGACAATGTAACATATCACATCTCTCTCTTAATGGATCGAAGACGGCTTACGAAGACTTGATCAGTACGATTTGAGTTGCGTGAAATGAGAAGGCGTCGCCGCGTAGATAAGCGGGCATGTCGTTGTTCGATTGAGCGTATGCTTGTAAAAGCCTCCATCCTGATTCGAATTTATTTTTGAGAATAGGTATAATTCTTAATTTGTTAATAGTAAAGGTAAAAAAAAATAGAATGTGGTATATTATTTATGCGATTGAAGCACTTTATTATTTGTTGAAAAGTTAATGGCATGAGGTATTGTTACTAATTAATCAATATTACCGTTTAATATTTATGTTCTTAATATATGTGTGATCATTATTATTTTTATTGTGATATAATAAAAAATGGTTTAAGCAATTATAAAATCATTTCGATAATAATAAATTTTTTATAGCAAATAAAAATATTTCCAGGTTATAGAAATGATTTATAGCAAATAAAAAATTGAATTTTAGCAGTAATAAAATAGTTTCAGATTATAAATATAATTTCGGTCAATTGGAAAATGATTTTTATCAATAGTAATTTTTTCAAGAAAATAATTATTATTTTGAAGAGTTTAAAAAAGATTTGCAACTATATAAGATTGTTTGCAGCGTATAAAAATGTATTGCATCAAATATGAAATGGATTCATCAGTAACAGATAATTACTGGCAAATGATTTAAGGCGAATAGAAAATGATTTTCTAAAGTATTTAATTATTTCGAGGAAAAAAATATTTTTTAGGAATATAAAAAAATTACAATATGGTAATTTATTTATGTCATTGACGAAATTGTAATAAATTCTGAGTTCAAGTTTGGAGCATCGTGGGAGATGATATATTACACGGTCATGTCCAAAATCAATGGTTATTAACGAAGAAATAGTATCTGTGATTGCGAAACGTTTTTCAACGGTAATAATTTTTTTTCAACAATAAAAATTATCTCTAGGAATAAAAGTAACAAATTTAGCAATGAAAACAGAACAGGTGTTGTGGAAATAATAACATAATAAATCAACACAATTTTTTTCAAAAAAAATCATTCCAATGTAGACAGATAACATGTATATGTGTATACAATGTGTTTATATATTTCGGAATACATTATAAATTATACTTTCTATATCTATATATATTCGAGGAGTAAGTAACATACCGCGTCGTGAGATATTGTACGAAATATGGGATGTAGAATGCAATGAAAAAGATGATGATACCTGCGTGTAGAAAAAAGAAGATATGAAAAAAATGTAGATAGAAACATTGGTAAGACATTAATTACTTTTTAAGAATAATTAATTGATTTTTCGAAATAAGAATTGTAATAAATTCTGATTTAAAGTTTGGAGCATCGTGGGAGATGATATATTACACAGTCATGCCCAGAATCAGTGGATGGTAACGAAGAAATAGTATATGTGATGGCGGAGGTTAACATACCCGTAAGTGGAAAAAAATGATCTACTAATTTATTTATTTTTTTGTTTATATAATTGTCCGGGGAAGGAGTATGGAATTGACACGATATGTCGTGTGCGTATCGTATTTTTTTTATACAAAGTCATGTCGTGTCATGTTCGTGTATAAATTATGGGTCATGTCGTGTCGTGTTATCGTATTTTTTATACGTGACATTTAAGACATTTTGGTATTCGGGTTGTGTCGTGCCGTGTTGTTTTTTATTCGGTTCGTGTTCGTGTCAACTAAAAAAAACAAATTCGTGTTGTGTCGTGTTCGTGTCCGAAAAAATATTATCGTGTCGTGTCGTGTTGAATCGTGTCGGATCGAAACACGACACGTTAACCCGAATTGTCACTCGTACTTAAAAGTACGAAACTTATAAGATATTTTATACGCTGCAAACAATCACATGCGTGTAATTCTATCAGTTTATATATGATAAGAAAAAATGTTTATTATTTTGCGACCAGTTGCGAAGCATATACATTTGAGCGCAGCGTTAAACCGGTTGACAGAATACAAAAACTGATAATGAGCGTGGAGCAGTTGCTAAGCATATACCTTAGACACGTGAATTTTTTTTACATTTGAAATAATTCAAAAACCTGAGCTCTCAACATTTGAATGCTTCTCAATACACGGTTATCTTATTACTATATATTTACTTTTTGAATTTCGGAGATGACGCAGTGGCCCCTGATTTTTTACTCCGGATATGGGTCTGGATGGTGGATTCCGGAGATAGGCGGTGGATTTTGGAGATGGACACTGGATTCCGGAGATGGGCTGTGGAGATGGACGGAGATTACTATGCCGGAGATGGGTCTGGATGGTGGAGATGAACACTGTGTTTTCCCCCCTTGTGAAGGTTTTAGTAATGGCATTCAGAGAGAGGTGGATGGAGAGGGAGAGTTTTGAGGTGTTGGGACTATTGAAAGATGTCGGGGAAATGAAGGAAGTTTGAGGAAAGATGTCGGGGAAAATTTGTTTTGCATATAATACTTTCACCTTCAAATACATGCTCTGGTAATTGAAGAAACTAAAAAGTAAATGATAGAGATACACTCCGAAGCCAAACCTCCTTTGCGTCCACTCAAACCCTCAACCAACATCAAAAACTCCAAAAATGGCGTCTTGGAAACATCCAAAAAATGAAACCCGAATAAGAGAGACGATAGTGTTAAAAGTATGAAATGAACCGTTCCAGCAAAAGTATTATTTGCTCACCTACGTACCCATACGCAACTGGCGAAGAAACCCGAATAGATATTAAAAATCTGCATCAGTCGCACAATAGATCTAAATTAAGAAAAAAATACAAAAACTAACCTCATTCACATACACTCGTAATTGGAAGCAATAGATAAGTGTTTATGGGTATTCAAAGTAGTGAGGGGTTGAGAGCGAGAGAGAGAGAGAGAGAGAGAGAGAGAGAGAGAGAGAGAGAGAGAGAGAGAGAGAGAGAGGTCTTGTACTTATGAGGGTTTATATGTATTCAGTGTATCTAAACCGAAAAAGGTCCACCATTTTCAGAACACATTCAAAGTAACAGATTCATGAAATGGGTTGAGAACCCAGCAATCCAGTGTCTTTTTTTAGCTCTATAACTTGCTGAGTTGATTTTTTATGGCCTTTGATAATTCGTTATGCTATCATTTTGGATACTTTGTATAATAACTGTATGACAAATCTGAGAATGAAAAAATATAAGAAAATAGATAGGTATATACCTGTTATATATTCCAGAACATTGTAATTGTTGGTGTAACCACTATTGATATGGTGTTAAATTGAACTTGGTAAGAGATGCAGAGATAATCCGATATGAGAAGAAAGCAAAAGGATTATGAACAGGAAGTTCCTTGAAGGAGTACATAGAGGAAGTTCCACTTTTATTGGGATTACGTGAGTTTTAAATTAAGGTTAGCGGAGGATAATGGAGGGAGAATATAGTGGGTTGTGTTTTAGAAAAAAAAACGTTTATGTTTCTAAACTGTCTCAAGATCGTGGGCAGGTGTACATGCGGATATTTTTTCATTTAAAAAATTCTAAATTCTAAGAAATTAGGGATGGAGTTTTGGAGAGTTCTGAAGTAAGAACTACATACGTATATATAATAAGATATATATATATATATATATATATATATATATATATATATATTGTTCTCTTCACCTTACCCCTAGCCTTCCTTCTTTATTCCATTCAAAATTCCACGCATCCTCACAATTTATATTAGAACAAAAAAATAGGAGAAGAAGAGAGTAAAGGGTGAATGGCCATAATATATTGTTTACTTAAGATCAGCTAGGTGTCATCCTTATATTGGTTAAATCTTCATGAACATGATCATTACATGCTTAGGGGGTACATTACACCCCCTAAACACTATATATAGAGGTCATCCTCTACCTTGTGAAGGATCCAAAAATATAAACCCTAGCCAAAACTCTGTTGCACTTACAGTAGAGAGAGAAAGAAGAGTGATTGTATTACTAAGGCCATTAGATCCTCATTTGATAGTGATATTTTCACTCACTTGCATAGTGGACGTAGGTGATTGCCAAACCACTTATATTGATATGTTCATCCCCTTCTCCTCATCTCCTATTATATATATACTCTTGTGCTTCCATTGTTATCTCTTGTTTGAGCTTGTTAACACCTTATCTGGTGGTGCTATTTATAGCATCATCATTTTGGAGCCGTTTGTGGGAATCGAACCCACAACCACGTGGTTTTGGAACTCTATTAAATCTTACTTTTTTTACATCTATTAAATCTTCTTCTTCAATGTCTAGAGATACTTTTGTTACACCTATAGTAAGGTTTTCTAGATTCCTTGTATAATCTATGGCAGAAGCCCCTTGAATACCCGTGTTTTCAGAATTACGCATTTCTTTCTCAACATCCCTATTTGTCTTTTCATTCCTCTTCAATATCTTCTTCATGTTTGTATGATTATTTTCCATTAGGAACATACAACTCTCCTTATCATGACCTTTTTGGGAACAATTTTTCCATTACTTTGGTTTATTTTCAACAACCACTTCTTGCCAAAAGCCTTTTAATCCATACCCAATACAAACTTGAGTTGTCAATGTTTTTATAAGATAAAATTCTACACACACACGAGCATTACTTGGTCTATTGAATTCTAGGGGGCATCGAGGTTAGAATTGTGTGGTCGATTTGAATACCCTCATGGGAAACTTTTCAACATACCATGTATCACGCATCAACATCCTTATAAAATCCTCTTTCGAGTTTAATCAAATGAGAATATGTTTGTGATCGAGAAGAACTATATTGAAGGCTGTCCTTAAAGAAAACATTTGAAAAACCTACCTTATGACTTTCATTAATGGTCTCCCATATGAAAACTTACTAACCAAATCATGCTTGAAAGGTTTTGCTAGGATCTCAATATCTTCATGGGAGAAGATGACTGGAGGCTCACCTTTAAACATTGAAGGTAGTTTTAGGCCAAGATTTTGATCATTGGAGAATGTTTGTCCAACAACTGATGTGAATGAGCGATTCTAAACATGCTTGGGATCTAGAGGTTTGGGTTCAACATGAATTGGAGAAGTTAGGTTTTCCATGCAAACCCTTATTAGGTTTTGGTACGATTGAGAGAGAGAGATTATTATTATTGTTTTACATAAAATAGGGATTTAAAATCCCAAAACATTGACGCTTGGATAATACTCACCAATAATAGAGAAAGATTCAAGTGAGTTTCTAAGAAAGTGTAAGTCTTTCCAATTGCATGGTAATTTAATCCATGCTCCCTCGGTTGACTTTCACTCATTGACAATACCTTATCCTTTTCATACCTGGGAGTTTGACCTCATGGGGAAAATTAAACCCCTATCTAGGGAAAAAATATGGATTCTAATGGCAACTGAGTACTTTACAAAATGGGTAGAAGTTGTTGCTTTGAAGAATGCAACAACATGAGTGGTAGGACAATTCATCATAAAACACATCGTTTATCATTTTGGCATTCATAAGGTCATTCATTTTTATAATGGAACTCCCTTTATTAACAAAGAGGTGAAAATGTTGATTGACTAATATTCCATTATTCATCACACTTCAACACTAGTTTATCCCAAAGGCAATGGTCAAGAAAAAGCTATAAATAAGACTTTTATCAATATATTAACTCAAATGATGGAGGACTTTCCTGGGGAGTGGGATGAAAAGCTTCCTATGGTGCTTTAGGCATATTGAACAACCAAGAAGAAGCCAATAAGCTACACAAATTTATGTTTAATATATAGAGTTGAAGCAATTCTTCCAGTAGAGATAGAAGTACCATCTTCTAGATATGCCTTGTGAAGTAAAATGCTTCCTCAAAGTAAGCATGTTTAACTAGAGTCGTAGGATGAGCATAGAGACAATGCGAGGAAATACTTTCATGTTCACACGAAATAACTCTCCCAAACTTATGAGAACCTCGTCAGACTTAGAAATTTTGTGGAGGGTAATTTTGTGTTGAAAGAAACTATTAATCACATCAGAGGACTTCATTTTCCCAAGTTTGCAGTAAATTGGAAGGTAACTTACGTAGTCAAAGAGGCACATGATTAAGGTTATTTTATGATTTCAAAAATTAAAGATGATAGGTCTTTAAAGGTTAACAACAAGTGGTTGAAAATTTATCTTGTATGAAAAAAGAGACATGTAAATTTTTTTCATATGTTATTTAGTACTTGAAGAAATGAGAAGAAGCACTACAATTGAAAATATATATGAATAAATGTTGAACTAAGTATACACTTAATATCATTGAATAAAAAATATTATTGTATTCCAATTTAAGATAATTACAATTAAATATGGGTTTACTTCCTAGAGAAACAACTTAGGGAGTTCATACAAATAAAAATACTAGGATGTAGTGAAGAAATACTCTCTAACTAAGATGGTTATATCCTAAGCAACCTTCTGTTGATGCTTAGACATAGCAGAGATGCTTACTTTAACTTCAACCTTCCGTTTGAGCACAATATCATCTTACCTCTTTGATTCAGGTAATCCATCTTCCGTTTTAGCCACCCTTTGATCACACTTCTCAAGTTGAGGAATGAGTTCTTCTAGTTTTCCTTCATAAACCTTCAAATCCTTAATAAATTAGACATATCTTGAACGAAAAGCTACTATCTAAGGATATTTTAGAATCCTTTAATTTTTTTATCAACCAAGAAAAATAGTATCCATCCTTCCCCAAATCTTTGATATTGTCTATAAAATGATTTATCACCAAACTACCCAAGGTGGATGGTGAAATATTCTCAATATCAACAATATTAGCAACAATTTCTTGAAGATGATAAGCCATCACCAAGTGGTGAGGTCTCATGCAATTAGTAGTAAAATTCTGAAGGTGGGATGTCAGAAGTCGATCAA
Organism: Sambucus nigra; assembly: GCA_949130495.1. Taxonomy (NCBI): domain Eukaryota; kingdom Viridiplantae; phylum Streptophyta; class Magnoliopsida; order Dipsacales; family Adoxaceae; genus Sambucus; species Sambucus nigra. The sequence continues at coordinate 510,527,424 of OX422214.1, forward strand.
GCATTGAATAAAATAGGAATTAAATGATGGTGTTTCCTTCTAGCACTTGTCGATAATATTGAACTGGAGACTTGTTTGGTAGAGGAGGCGTAAACCAAATTCACTCTCTCTAATTTGATTGTCTATTATAGAACCTTGGTCAGAGTGGGAAAATGAATGAGAACAAGTCAGAACAACTGAACCTACCTAAACCAAAGGAATAACAATATAAGGTGCCTCAGGAGCGTTGCTCTTTATAATGGGCTGTAAGAAAAATATAAGAAAAATGAGGATCAACACAAACCTTAGCAAAGTTGGTGCTAAGTCACCAAGAGTACGTATTTAAAATTTTGAATTTCAGTGAAACCTTAGTAGCATGCTACTAAGTTGACTTACAAAGCATAAAGAATTTTAGAAAAACCTTAATAGTAAGCTACTAAGTTGATATACAAAAGTGTAGAGTTTTAGAGAAACCATAATAGTAAACTACTAAGTTTACTTACAAAGTGTAAAGAATTTTAGACAAACCTTAGTGGTAAGGTACTAAATTAGATTACAAAGTATAAAAAGTTTTAGAGAAACCATAGTAGTAAGTTGCTAAGTTGACTTATAAAGTGTAAAGAATTTTAGAGAAACCTTAGTAGTAAGCTATTAAGTTGACTTACAAAGTGTAAAGAGTTTAGGAGAAACCTTAGTAGTAAGCTATTGTGTTGACTTAGAAAGCATAAAGAGCCTTGGAGAAACTTTAGAAATTATAACTTTTGAGGGAACCTTAGTAGTACTTGAGCTAAGATTTATAAAGAGGTACCTTATTAACAGATGGAGGAGGAATCACATCCTCTGAAGTTAGAACTAGGGTAATTATAGAGGGATCTTAAGGTTCTACAGCTACACCAAGAGAAAAAGAGGGTAGAGCAACCTCAGTGGAAGGAGCTGGAGGATCTCTCTCCTCACTACTGATAGGATGAAATCACCATGAATATAAGGATCATCAACAAAGATTTGATCAAACAGCAAGTAGAGAGAAAATGTTTTGTTCTAAAAAGGAAATTACCTCAATAATGGTCTCACTGAAAAGGTAAGGCTCATCCAGAGGAAGCATAAATGAGACAATCACATTCACTTAAAAGTAAAATATTAAGCTAAGTATTGATAAATGCAACATACTTGTAGGACGTAGTGGTAACAATAAAATAAATCTTTCCTAAACTAACCACAACTAAAATGATAGGAGTAATCATAATCATAAGAAACTCCACCATGGTTAAAAGAATGGGTGGCTTAGTAGGTGTATTTAGAGTATCCATTTGCTCTTGGAATAGGATTACTCTTTTAGTAGCAGCAACTCGCTCAATCATTGGATAACGAGGAAATATATAAGTAGAAACGATGGCATCCCCAATATCTAAATTTAATTATACCCTGGGGGTGGTCTATCATCAATTTCAATCGCATTCCTTAAACGTGAAAGAAAATCCTGTGAAGGAAGAACAAATAATAAAGGTTAAGAGAAGACTCCTTAAGTAACAAGTAATAAATTAAATACTTGGTAATACTTATCGTTTTGGATAGCAGTAAAGGCTCGGGAATGACATCATGTGAGGAACCAACTCCCATAGTCTCATTCGATTTATCATTCAAAGGATTCTCAGAGGAATCTTGAGGAGAAGGATTTGGGTTTACTGTTATTCACACTTGACTGTCCCTCTTCCTCAAATGTTTATATCATTGAGGAGGCACATGTATGGGAGGACTTTGATTCGTGGGAACTCTCCGAGAAGCATGCTCGGGATAAATAGGGGAATCATCAACAAGATGTTACCTTTTATACCAGTTATAATATTATCTGGGGTAACAAGAACTGGATCCATTTTTGAAAGAACTTCAGCTTCCATTTAACATGCGTGCTCAACAAGAGTTAATTTTAACGGCTTGGGCATTCTAGTTAAGGCACAAACTACAAACGAAAGAACTGTGAATGGGCTTGGATCTTTCTGGAGCTTTGGGCTTCGAGGGACCTTCATCCGTTGAATTTTCCTCTTCACACCAAAATTATCTTTCTTTGCCTTTGTTGACAATTTGGTAACTTCACCAATTGGGGTCAAAGGAGGAAACTCACTGGGTGGATTGAGATCAGTGACACTTAGTTTCAAGTCTAAAGCATCAACTGAACCGTTTTTTAGGCAAAGCTCATTAGGCCTAAAAAATTCCATGATAGGATAAATGGGTTGGGTTCTAATAAAAGCTTCAGACTGTTTAGAAATGCCAAAAATAACAAAGCCATATTAAGGTAACATCACCCCATCATTTTCTATAAGGAACGATCATGTTACCATCAAACTATGCACACATAGTAAAGACATCTGGTGTGTGAAGTCAAGATAGGAGTTGGAAAAAGAATCATTAACCCTACTACATCAACAAAGGGCAAGAATATTACTTAGTCAAAATCAAATTGTCTCCCACTATGGTTTGAATTGTAAGTATAATAACCATAGCTAGGGAGGTATCATCACCTATAAATGCTTTCTAATTTATAAAATGGACATTGTAAGCTTCATCCTTAAAAAATGACCATATTTGGGCATGAGTTTCCTCGGTATAAGGCCTTATAATGAAATCACTATAAACATCTATCACAAGAAGAAAGTCTTTTCTTCTTTTCTTGTGATTCCAATAACCTAGGGCATCTAACTGAAAATTTATACATTGGAAGTTCTGTAAGGGAAATATAGTGGAACCTGCTGTAACGGAATCCTATTTAGAGAATGGTGTTGCCAAAATTAGAAACATCGTACCTGCCAATAGAACGAGACATGTCAAAATGGATCCTATCCAGTCTGGTGTATAGTGAACCCAACATTAAAGCAGCCAAAGGAATGCTCACTCCACGAACTAAACTAGCTACAAGAGTGATCAAGTCCCTCCAACATTGAACGTTATTTTTTTTCAAGAAGAAAAAAGTGAGATAGCCGCCATAAAATACAGGAAACTAACTCGAAAGATTGATCTTTTCCCTACCCAAATGATGCATTAGAGCCCATGTATTTTTATTTCTGACTTTTCTTATTTTGCTTATTTGTTAACTTAGGTGGGATAATGTAGAAATGATTTGTCAATCGAGTAAAGGTTGCTTTAGAAGAATCACCTACCGGGACCATGTAGAATGATTTATCAACTGAGAAAAGGTTGCTTAGAAGAATCACCTACACACTCACGATAAATCTTGTCTAGATCCGTTCGAGCTTTAATTTCCTTGTCATCTAGAAGTTGATCATTGTAAGGGAGAAAACCCTAGGGCTCTATCCTATATAGATCGTAAACATCATCCAATATAATAGTGAACTCACCCCAAGATGCCAAAAAATGTGAGTCAAGCAGTTCCATCAAGAGACAAATAAAAGAATAACAGAGTTGTTCTTGGAGAGGGTAAAATCCCTAAACCAGTAAGCCACGTTAGAAAGATCAATTAACGAAACCCTATGATGTAAGAAGTCTAAACGATAAAATTTAAGAAGTCCAAACCAGCAAGCCATGTTAGCTTCCTCATACTTCTTGTATATATAATAAGTCCAATGATGAAACCCTCTAATGAACCATATGACTCCTCAAACTTAATTTTGTAATATGAAAAGTTCCCCTGTCCAAACGGAAGCTCAAAATACCATAAGGAGGTAAGTTACTTCCTTCTTAGAGATCCTTTGGTTCCTAATCCATTAGTAATGGGTCCTCCACCCCCTTTAAGGGCCTAGAAAAAATATGTTTTCTTAAAACAATTTACCACTTTCACCAAAAAGGGAGCACGACGGTAATGGGCAAAAACATCCTCCCTTTTGGATAGCTCAAACACCAAAGCAATGCCTAAAATATCACCGAAAACATATGTAACCGTGCTTGAGGAAGGCATTAGTAGTGAAGAAGTAAGTGTATAAGCATAAAAGGTGGTGTGAAGAAGGAGAAAAGGAAGAATTAGGTCAGGACTATCCCTTAGCAAAGATATATGAACATAGATCTTTTTGTTGCATAAAAGATTTACTAAGTGTTAATTGAAAAAAGAAGGCAGGATAGTGGTAAAGATAAGAGATAAAATCCTTTATAAGGTTTGAAAAAAATTCAATATGCTATAGTTGCCTTTATGATGATTCATAAAAATAAAGCAACCGTTTGAATTTTGGGGGAAAATGATTTTTACACAATCTATATATCTTGGCATTTAATTCCAAGATATTCAAATGATCAATGTTACAAGTGTGAAGTACAAATAGGCAGAAAAGGATACGTGTGCACATAAGGTTCTTCGCCATGAGATCTTTCGGCATAAGGTTCTTAATTTTTACCTCATCGCATGAAGGTTACTCGGATTAAAATCTAAAAATGGAGAGATTATGAACAAGCAACACTGAAATTAAAGGTGTGTTATAATGAAACTTCTTTCTTACACAATAACTTTCTCTATGAGGGGAAAATATATGAGGGGCTTACTAGTAGAACTCCTTGCATAAAGATAAGATACTTCCATAAGCTAAAAAAGGATATCAATGTATATGATAGAGAAGGTTGATCAGAACGTTGGGAAAATAAAAGAAGCTCAAGGGCAGGACCGAAGAGACTCACAATCAGAGTCACCAGCTGCATGTGACGACACAAAGGACGAGAAAGATACACATCATCAAGCACAATGTGTAACTAGCTCACTCAAGGGAACATACCTCAACCAACCACAAGCTTGAACGAATAATTATACTTGTGACCTGTAAAAATCCACTAATGAAGAAAATAATATCTGACATGAAGGAATATTCCTTTTTTATACATGATCCCATGCTGGAAGAATTTATATAATGCGTGGGAAAGTGAGATCAGCATGCTTTATTAGAATAATATCTCTCCCCATACTTTCAGATTGCTTTATGCCATGCTCAAACATCTTATCCCTCACTAGATGGTTAGGTGCGGTTTACTAGTGGAAGCATACCATGATTGAGGACATAAGCTCAAGGTCCCACAAAGAAAAGACACTATATATGTTATTTTTCCCCATTGAAATAAAGAGAGAGAACTCAGTCATAGAGGGAAAAAATATACAAAGAGAAGATATTTCAAGAGATAGTTCTATATACACTATAAATACTTAGAAAGATTGAGATTTAGATTGAGATTTAAGAATTTTTAAGGCACTCATTATCGTTCTAAAGTGAAATATAAATCTAGCTGTTGTGGACGTAGCCTAAGTTAAGTGAACCACGTAATTTCTCGTGTTCTTTATTATTAATTTTCTCCCCAAAGTGTAGTTTCATTTCATTGCTGAACCTATTGACTATCACTCTTGCAAATCATATTTTCACATTACCATCTATAAAGGTTACCTCTCATTTTTATTACAAACACCCAGATGACAAGAGAAATCACAACTTCCTCTTATTTCCTAAACATAAGTGGTCTCTTACAATACCCATTACATGCAAAAGTAGGGGTTTATGGTGGATAACATATATCTTCTAAAATATAATTAATCCTTAACTCGAGCTCTCATAGCAATGCACAAGATTGACAAAAATAATTATTCCCAAAAACTATGATCCAACACATTTCAAAGTAGGACACAACGTAAAATTGATCAATGGTTTAGATATAGGGTTATGACCATAAAACCTTTACGATCTTGTAGGTTATCCAATATAGGAAACGAAAATGAAGAAAGAGATGATGTTAAAGATTTAACATATTTCATTTGTCCTTAGATGGGCAAAACAACTTAGATAATCTGGCATATGATCTACTCAAATAAACCTATGTGTGAGGGAACTTTTGGAGATGAATACTACGTGAAAGAAGATAAAACTAATTTTTATCTCTCCGAACCCCTCCCAAAAATATGAATAGTAATTTTATTGCATCCTCTCTAAACCCTAGGAGTGTTAATATAGCTTATTCCCCTTACCTAGACCTATATATATAGGTACATGAAGTGTACTTGGGCTGATTAGGATTTTTAAAAAGTTATGACCTTGCTTGTTATATGGACTCTATTAGGAATACGAGGAAAATAATTAGATGGAATTCCGAACAAAAATATGAACATCATAAATTATGACCACTAATTTATTTCATTTTATGTTTAATTGTAATTAATTTTAGCAAATAATTACAATTTAACTCCAATTTAATAATCTCAAAATTACTCTAATATAGAGTCATCATTTGCAGAGTTTGATAACACATAATGTGATTTCTCGCATTAAGTAGTCAATAGTCTCTCGATAAAATTCAATTTTCCACGAATTGATTTTTACTAACATCTTATTTATTACTTGATCTGAAACCTAACGTATTTGATACTCTACAAGTTATAAATGCGTTGGTTTGATTTACTGAGAGAATATAAACTTATAAGTTTATTAAGGGATATCACAATCCATAATATCTCCTAGACGCGGATTCCTCCGGAATATTATCTCAAACATATTCACTAAATGGTTTTTTGAACCTACAAAGATTATTGACGCAATATATTGAATATCACCCCAGAAGAATAAAGAAATAATATATGAATATTTTAATCCTCATAACTCTTGAGGTTTGTGATCTATGCATTATTTGTAATCTTTTAAGACGATGCAATTCCAATCTAGTTAGCATCCAGACTCAAATCTCATCACTGGTCATGTTCAATACATTCTTTATGTACTGATACTATCTTTTTTTGAACTATTGGACACGTCAATCATCAAACATGTTCCCATAGTCAAGATAAACTACTAAGATCATACATGCAAATTTACTGATAGGATGAAAGATTCATATCTAGGATGTTACTAGAAGTGAAATTCTATTCTTTCATGACCGAGCCAAACCCAACTCACAAGAATTCCTAATTAGCATAATTGATAGTAATATACAATATATTTATAAACTAATATAAATCATTCCTACAAGAGTGATTCATATCTCAAATAGAGCTAAGATAATATTTTATTAACTAATAATAAATGTTATTAAATATGGTTTTAAGAATAAAACCTTAACTCCTAAAATATTATTCCAAGTGTTTAAAACCTATTTAAACTCTACTTTCATTATAAAATTATCATCCTTAACTATAATATCCATCATCTATCCCATATGGATGTATAGTGTATATTACTTCGACAAAAAATTCACAACATAAAATTGTTAATCTGGAATGGTTTAAAACCATGCCAAATTCAACTAAACGAAATATTTTTGCTTGATTTAAAACTAAATGAAATTTTGGTCCAGGCTTACTCATTTTCATCATTTTAACAAAATTTTAGCATGATTTATAACTATAAACTAAGCACGTGGCTACACATAATTAGTCAACATTTCTTGTTGGTCCTCTCTAAAGGATTAAATAAATGAGAAGAATCTACGAGAAGAATGCTACCACATGTCTTTTTATTTGACTCACTTTTGGAACAATCCAAAATAGTACGAAATGTCTTTGGCATTAATTAGAAAAAAATTAAAATACTCGATTTTGGCATGTTTTAAATCACGCCAGATTTTTCTGGAAATAACAATATTCTTCACAAATAATAAGTACTTGTTTAGGAGAATCAACAATTGTGAAGATACTAAATTATTTAGAATAGACTAAACTTATAATGTACACGTTAAACATCAAATTATTACAAGTCTTAACATTTGTAGAAAAAATCGATTTTGTTTACTTTGTTTTTTGAACATTTTAAAAAACCTGTAAATATAAAACCTACTTAAACCTACTTAAAATAGATTTGGAAAACCCCAAACATTTGGATCAAGGCTCAATGGGTGAGAAGAGAAGGTTTGGAAGGAGGACTGTGTACGACTGAGGTGATCAGTCGTACAGACCAGTGATAACCTCAACCATTCGATTGATGGAGGATGATTAGTCTAACATGATCGAGCGACCCAGTGTGCTGTAGAGGCTGAGCATGGGAGTTCTTTCGATCATTTGGTCCCAAATACGAGGTTGTTCAGAGGAAATCTGTGCAAAGAACGCATGGAGGAATCCTGGAGATCATAAACTAGGAAAATTATTTTCTCAAGGAGATCCAAGCAAAGTAAAAGAGCCTTGGACAGGTCTGAGAACACTTTTAAGAAGGGGGATAGTTCAGTCGAGAGACAACGATGAGGTAAAAAGTCTCTAAAGGATGATCAGACATAAAAGGACCAGCCATGGAATGGTACTATTCAACGTTTGGAAGACTGACTATATGACTTGATTAATAATAAAAATCTATTTATAAACATGTTATGTACAGGGGTCTCCATTTGCAGCGGTCATCATAAATTACCCGACTCTGGCGAAGTTCAATGCACCAGTAATAATACCGAGGTATGTCATGAAGAGTAACTAAATGCAGCACATAAAGCAGTATCATGATGTGTTAAATATAATTTCCATTCTCGATGAGATAAGAATCATGGAATTTTCTATCACTCTGACTAGATCATCCTATGTACGGTATAATGGGATCCCAAGGGTGAAGATAACAAATTTCTGGCAGTAGGTCGATATGTTCATCAATAATTTCTGCCTCGACATAAAACTTGGAAAGTGAGTTGCTCGCTTACTTAGCATCAGAGATAAATAAGGTGAAGGGGGACTCGTTACCAGGTTCAACACTAAAAAAATGGAGGTGGTGGATTATGATGAAAAAATATTAATTAATGCTATTATGATTGGTTTGTTTCATGTGAAACTGTATTGGGCACTAGAGAAAGAGCCTCTTAATACTATGGACGAACTCTTGGCTAAGGCTGGGAAGATTACGAATGTCGAGGAGGCTATAATTGCCTAGGAATCTTGTCGTAAAAATCTAATGCTTGAGAAAGCTCAAAAAATAGAGACAAGTATAAGTAGTAGTAAAAAGATTGGCCAAAAATGTTTGAAGAATACATACCCCTTATCGTAGGAGTACATCACATCCTCGATAAGATTCGAGGAAGCAAAAAGATTAAACGGGTGGAGAAGCTGAAAAATCCCGTTGATAGGAGAGATAAAAGTAAATGGTTCGACTTTCACAAAGACCAAGACCATACAACTGATAAGTTATTGAACTTAAAGAAAAGATTTAGACCTTAATTATCCGAGTAGTCGATCCTAGGGGTGATCCAATGTCGAGGAGATAATACAAATCTCCTTAAAAGGGAAAGAATGGCAAGAAATGTGATCCCAATGATGACTATTTAGACGAGGGCAGCAAAGGTAACTTTCCCAAAAAACCCAAAGAGCTAAAAGAAAACATTAGCATGATTTCATTTGCAATGCACTTCATTATTGGTAGAGAAGTAGGAGGAGGCGAAGGACCTGTAGAAAGGAAAGCATACCTGAACGAAGAGAAGGTTTGGGAAGTAAATGGGCGGGATGAGGTGAATTTTGCCAAAGCCATCGATACCCGCCCACAGAAGGTGAATAAAGACATGTTGATTATACGTTTCTCAAAAGACGAGTTGAACGACTTGCTTTATCCGCGTTATAACCTAATGGATGTGAGCATGATGGTCCATCAATGGAATGTTCAGAAGATCGTGGTGGACAACATGAGTTCATTATATGCATTGTTCTATACTGTTTCAAAATGCTAAAGCTATCCGAAACAAAGTTACAGGACTATCACCACCCATTTAACGCCCAAAATTTATTGAATTAATAAATTCACATTATATTTTCAGACTCGCATGAGTCGCAAATTATATGGACTTGACGTTATGAGAAATTAATGAGATTAATTTAAATTGGTTATTTTTAATTGAAACTAAGGTTAAGGCGAAAAATTCAAATATGTCGCGTATTGCGTTAAACATGTCAAATTAAGTTACAAATTTCAAATAGAATTTAAGGAAATTATACATCACAAATTATAGTTATTTTTTATTATAATATAATAAGGATAAAAATAAGGAAATTCAAAGAATAATAATAATAATAATAATAATAATAATAATAATAATAGTAATAATAATAATAATAATAATAATAATAATAATAATAATAATAATAATAATAATAATAATAATAATAATAATAATAATAATAATAATAATAATAATAATAATAATAATAAATATGATAATGGATTTTGCTTAGAAAAATAAAAGTTCTTAGAAAAATTTAAAAACTTTCAAGAGATATAAAATTAAATTTCGAAAAACTTTATCTTATTCAACGTCTTTAAAATAAATTGCTATACCCATATTGAGGGTATAACAAATTTCCATATTTTAATTTGTAAAACTTTTGAAATGATTGGGAACCAAAAGGGGTTGACCCTCACCCACATGTTTTTAGGTCATTATTTATGGTTTTTAACCCATTAGACCAAGTGGGGTTATTATTGAGTGATGGGGGATGATTAGAATAGGATTTGGAACAATTTTAAGAGAGAGGAAGGATATACATTGTCCATTCATCACATACATTATGTAGATAATTATTCGGCCCTTAAACCAAGACTTTTGAGCCTTATTCTCCCTCATTACAGTAACCTTAAGTCCCCATATATATATATATATATATACCCACAAACACATCAAGATTTCAAGACCACCATTCCACCCTTCCATTATCAAGGGTTAGAGAGGGTGTTGAAGGTGTTATTTTAGTGAAAAAACCTTGCAAAGGTGCTATGATTATATTAGGTTTTCTTTCAACCTCTTCGTCAAAGGAATTAATATCTTCAAGAGGTAGGGGTTCCAGACTATTTTCAAGTTTAAATCAATCATGTTAGATATATCTATATACATATGATTTAAATGACTACTTATATTTATTATCACTACATATGAAATGAATATATATGGAAGAATATGTGATAAAAATGGATAAACATAAAAGTTTGAAAGAAGGATACATTTTAGAATGTTTAAGAAAATTATTTATTGGATAAATTATGTTAAACTTGTGGATTTCAAGAAAATATGTTATATGGGACTTATAAAGAAATAATAAGATGCATTTTTTCATTAATATAAACTCATATAGTTGGGATAAATGGGTTAAGTATGTTGAAAATGTATTAAAATGAGATTTTGAAAATGAAATGATAAACTTAAAAAATTCAAAATACTAAGTATATAAATTGAGACAATTTATGTGAACAAAGTTTGAGAAACTTGAAGAAAATAAAGTAAATGAGTACTAAGTGTAAAAGTAGTAAAAATATGGGTGTTCAAATGTGTAATACTAAAAAGTTTAGGCCCAAAGTGAAATAAAGAATGAGGATAGAGAGAAAAGTAATCAATTTGTAAGACAAGACTTGAAATGTCAAAAGTATGGTTTTTGGGCCAAATGGGTGATGTTATGAAAGTTTGGACTAATAGTTACATTTGCACAAATAGGTATTGTTTTGGAAAGTTGGTTATAAAAGAAAACATATGAAATGATAAAATGATGAGAAACAAGGTAAAAAATACAAATTTAATTTTTTGAAAGTTATTGTTTTGAAAAGACAAGAGAAATGTTGTAGCACAAATGTGTCATTTATGTGAAATATGGATAAATAGTAACATTTGCAAAAATGATTATTATATTGAAAAGTTGGTTTTAAGGAAAGAAAATGACAAGGTCAAATGATAAGAAACATCGTAGAAAATAAAAACTTAATGTTTTGGAGGTTAAAGTTTTGAAATGACAAAAGAAATATTTTAGCACAAAATTTGCATTTTATGTGAAATATGGGCTTAAGAATGATTTTTCCAAACTAAGGGAGCTCTATCTTAAGAGTTGGACTTTAGAGTATATGATGAAAACTCATTTTTTGTAAAGTAAAGATGAAAAAAATATTTTTGGCAAAACTTATAAAATACAAGTTTACAAGGGTGTGTGAATATTAAAAAAAATACATTAAGGTTTATAAATGGGTATTTGAACTCAAATGTTAAGTTTTGCAAAAAAAAATGATAAATAAAGATGTTTTCAAAAAATGAAACATGGAGTCTAATTTAAAACGAAAATGGACTTTTTATAAAGTGTAAAACTTGAAAATAAAGTGTGCTGTGACTTGTCTCGTCTCGAGTATTTGGCATCATCAGTCGGTAAAATGGAAATAAAGGAAAAGGCTTAAAAGTGAATAAGAAGAAAAAGAAAGGAAAAATGGTTACCATAACGTAACAAATAAAAGGCACTAGGAGGTAATCAAAAAATTTAAGAAGATCCTGGATCCCTAGGGTGAGGCTTAATGCTTAGACTCCAAACTACTGATTATAAGCATTTTGCAGCATGGTGACAGTCGGTGAAAACTCGTATAACACTCATGGATTGGTACCCCAATTAATCAAATGAAAAGATGATTTTGAGCACGACGCTCATTAATGTAAAGGACAATTTGTCAAATAACTTGGAAAATATGAAAGTACATTAATAGTTAAATTAACGGAATATGGGTAGTATTAAAAGAATGATTAAATGTGAGTGGGCATGTCGCCAGGGTTGCATCGTTATGATGCATCTTGCATAAGAACACTTAATCAGATCAATGATGATTTCATAATTTCTAAAACACACTATATATATATATATATATATATATATATATATATATATATATATATATAGAGAGAGAGAGAGAGAGAGAGACTCTCATGCACACCAGGTTTGCACACCGATTTTTTTAAAATAGTAAAAAAAAATAATTTTGAGTTGAATTTTTTTATATGGCATTTAAACATTTCAGGGGGACCATGTAAACAAAATCATCTCAAAATAATGTGTTTGTTATTTCTAAAAAATTAGTCAAACGTTCGCACCTTTTAAAGCACTCTAAAAGTTGTGAAAGTTTGACCGATTTTTTAAAAATAACAAACGAAGTTATTTTAAGTTAAGTTTTGTATATGGGTCCATTGAAATATTTAAATTCCATATAAAGATATTCAACTAAAAAATTTGTTTTTCAATATTTTAAAAAAATTGGTTTGAAACTGGTGTAGAAACTTGGTGTGCATGAGAGTCTCTCTCTCTCTCCATATATATATACACACGTAATACTTTGCTTGTATTTCTCCTACTGAGACTCCCCTAAGTACTTCAAGAAACGATAAATACAGGGATATTACGATAGGTAGGGAAAGGACATACCCGTAGAGGTCTACTTAGTATTGATTTTAAATGTGTAATTTAATTTCAAAGTTTGATTTTTATCATTTGAACCTTAATGCAAATATTATAAATTTGAATTTTAATAATACAGGATGGTACGAATTTTACTGTAAATGTTATTTATTCCATTGAAACTGTAGAGCTCTTTTATTTAAAGTGTTCCTATGAATTTCATAAGTTGTACATCATATCAATGTAATAAATTAAATGAATTTTTATGACATAAATTTAAACTCAAATCTTTATTCTATAAGAGGATTTTATTAAATGAAATCAAAGTATAAAAAGAGTTTTTTTAATTGGTCTCCGAAATAGATGCATCAAAATCCACTCATTAGATTCTTAGGGGAGATGGTGCACTGCCTAGGAGCTATTGAACAAGAATTTATAATTGGGACATGACTGAGCAGTAACACGCATGTGATGAAATTATCTGTGATGGATAAGAGTGTGGCGTCAGCCTACAACACTATTTTTGTTAGAGTGGGGTTAAAGAAGTTTAAATTAGTCGCCTCTATAGTTGACCAAGTAATGAAATTCCCTAATAGCTTTGAGGTAGGCCATGCGAAGGGATCTGAGGTAGTAGCATGATACTGTTATTTCACCTCATTTAAATAACGTGAAAAGCTAACACAATTCTATCAAATTGAGACTTTATATCCTCGAGATAATCTAGTTATGAGTGAGCCAATCGAGCACATTGAGCCATGATTGTAGATGATGAACATCAACTCGTCCTTAGACCCGAACAGAAAAAAGAGCTGGCAGACTTCCTAAGGTGAAGGTGAAATGTATTTGAGTTGGATGTCAAATGTTGTGATGGTAAATAAGAATATTTTTTTTACGGATGTGCATTGACTTTACAGACCTCATTAAGGTCTATCCGAAGGATCATTACCCATAACCCTAAATCGACGCCACTATTGGGCAGAAGATGGTCAACTTTATGGATGCCTATTTGGAGTATAATCTAATCAAGATAAAATCAAAAGATAAATATAAATCCTGTTTAATTACCAGACACATAACTTTTGTTACAATGTTATGACCTTTGCGATAAAAATTGTTGGAGTAACATACTAGATGTTAGTTAATCATGTTTTAAAGGAGTAGATTGGAAATAATATGGAGGTGTATATCGATGACATGTTAACGAAGATCAAGAAGGCATACGGTCACATCTGTGACCTCGGTCAAATGTTTAACGTTATGGAGAGGTATCAGATGAAGTAAAACCTTTCAAAGTGTATTTTCGATGTCTTAGAAGGGAAAATTTTGGATTTATTTTCAACTAGATGGCTATTGAGGCCGACCCTGATAAGATTAAAGCCTTTATTGATAGGCAGTGTACAAAAAATAAGAAGGATATCTAGAGACTGATAGGTCGCGTTGTAATGCCCAACACGTTTGTGTCGTGGACCACTCATCGATGCCTTCCATTCTTTAAGGTTCTTAGAAAAACTTTGAATGGAATGAGGAGTGTGAGAAATCATTCCATGAGTTGAATAGATACTTAGGATCCCCTCATTTTCTATCGAGGACAATCCTTGGAGAGAAGCTAAATTTGAACCTAGTTGTGTTCGAGTCTTCTATGATCCTGGTACTAGTGAGATATGAAGATGAGGTATAGAAACTAATTTACCACACGAGGCTAATAGGGGAGTGAAGATCCAATATCCTAGACTAGAGAAATTGTCAATGGCATTGATCGAGGCCTCAATGACATTGAAGCCCTATTTACAAGCTCATGTGATGATCATGTATACTGATCTACTCCTCCTATAAGACACTAATAAACCTATGAAGTATAGAAGGTTACTGGCTTAGGCTATGGAGGTAGGGGAATACAACATTGTGTATGAGATGAGAACAAGCTTAAAAGGAAAAGCATTGACATATTTTATTACATAATTTACTTATAACAAAGCAATGGAGAAGCCAACCGAAGATAAAACTTCACCAGTTCCAATCAGTGATAAAGTAGAGTCATCTGCAAGATGAGTAGAGAGGGATCGTGATTTAGAGAAGATGAATAAAATATTCAAAAATGTCTATTTGATTGATGGCGTATTCGATTAGTAACCTCCTATCTGGAAACTATTTATTGATGGCTGCTTGTGCGCCAATGAAAGTGGAGCAGGATTGATAGTCAGCACATCGAAAGGGACCGATGTGGAGTACGCCCTTGAGTAAATTTTGAACCCTCCAATAATAAGGCCGAATATGACGCCTTAGAGACAAGACTAGGATTAACCTCATTACATAGGGTCAGTAGTTATCAGCCCATAGCAACTCGCAGTTAGTCATTAACTAGGTATTTGGAATATACGAAGCAAGGAAAGAGATGGTGTCCAATTACTAAGAAAAGGGAAAGATCTAACAACATGGGTTCACTGCAGTACAGATGGTCAAAATACCCAGGACGGAGAATTCTCAAGCTGATGCAACGACTAGGCTATCATCTTCGACTAGTGCCATGCTCGAAAGAGTAGTACCGATGGAAATATTGTTGCACTGTAGTATTAAAGAAGACAACATCCAGGTAATGGAGCTATATGGGACCTTTTTAGATGGACCCAATCAGGTCATACCTTATAGCTGGCGCAGTTCTGGATGACCCAAAGGAAGCTCGTAAACTACGCTACAAGGAAACTAGATATGTACTTGAGAATGGAGTGTTATTTAAAAGAGGTTTTATATTACCTCTCCTATGATGTCTCCACTCCAAAGAAGTCCAAGGTCTGATCAAGTAGGTTCATGAGGGTATCCCTTAGTGAACACTCCACCGGAAGATCATTAGTGAAGAGAGTGAAAATACAAGGATACTACTAGTTGATGATCAAAGAAGATTGCAGAGTATATGTCAAATTTTTTTATAAATTTCAAAAGTTTATCATCATTCACTGAAGGACTTTTATAGCTTTGTCACCCATTATGTCCTTATGGAATTTCTCTAAGTGGAGGATAAACCATGTCACTCAACTACCAAAGACAAAGTGGAGGTTTAAATATTTGGTCATAGTAGTGGAATATTTCACCAAGTTAGTTGAATAGATCCCTTGCTGGAGATGATGCATCCAAAGGTTTTTCATTTTGTATGGAAGAATATTATCTACCGCTATAGTATGCCCTTGTCCTTCATTAAAATCAATGGCACCCAATTCGATAACACTTGGTTCGAAGCATACTGTATTAGGTCTAAAATCAAGACGCTAGTCACTCCTAGTGCAATGAACATACCAATATCATATATAAAACTCTACTCGATGGAATTAAGAAAATACTTAAAGACTAAAAAAGAAAATTAGATTAATGACTGCAAAGCATCTTGTTGGCCTATAGGATAACCCCCTGAACCGCTACAGGAGAAACCCCTTCAATGTTTGCCTTCGAATATGTAAGCACATATTTTATGAATGTCCGACTTAGAATATAGAAAAAATTTGTGTGTCCTAGATCAGAGTTAGTATGTTTGATACCGCTACATTCGACACGTCAACATGATCATCCATAACGTACTTCATCCAAATCCTCGCATCCATCATCTTCATACGTTCACCATGCATGATGCAACATGCTTTTAAACCATTCCTACTACTCCAATCACAATTATGGTAAAATAATTTATATGAAGTGTTTATTATTTACATAAATATTTGAAATTTTTTTATAAAATATTTTTAAGGGTCTGGAACATTTTTACTTCAAAACAATAAATTTTTCTAAGCGTAGAGGCAAAGAAAAAAAAACACCGCTAACGTCGTTTGAGCGAGACACGTCTGTCATTCAAGCGACATTGGCATCTCACGTGGAGTCGTTTGAGCGACGTGCCACCTTGATTTCTATATTTATAGCAGTGTTCATTCTATATGATTTTCAAGTCTTTAGCACTCACGTTTCTGCAGAACTACTGCATATTTCCAGATTTCATTTATCATGGTTTTTCAACCCTTTTGATTCACAAATAATTCTCAAACATATATGTGAGTCTTATAAACCCTAGATATAATTGTTCTAATCATATGAAGTAATCTTGTGAAGAAGAAGTATGTTCTCCATTGCTGAATTGGAGCTCTTATGGGATCTCTTACTGACAACACCGATGACAATAAACCAATGCCCGCGGGTATTTGTGTGTTATTGTATTTCTCTGTAATTGTAAGTTGTTACAAATTATAATGAAATAAAAATGGTTTTGCCCCTTTGGGGGATTTTTCCTCATATTTTGATTGATTGTGCTTGCTTGGTTTGATTTATTTAGTCTGTCACAATTTGTTTGCAAGAATTAGGATTTTTGGGATTAAAAATTGGAATTTAATTAAACAAGTTAATCATTGATTGCTGGCGCACTCTCAAATTGGTATCAGAACCTATTACACAATTATACCGTGTAACGTTTTCCACAAAAAAATATTTGGATATCAATTTTGGTCTAAAAATTGATTTTTAAAAAAGAGTCATTTCAATGGAAAACTTGTATAATCGAGTGTCAAATTTTTTATGAGTCAAATTACACATATTGGAAATCCCGTATGAAATCTCACTCAAAGGCCATTGACGAACGTGCTTGGGTTGTGTGTGAAAGAGGGTGGATGTCTCCCACTGTCACTGTTGATAACGTAACTACTTTAAAATCTGTGACTATATGGACTGAGGATGAATTTAAATGAAGCACATATGACATACGTGGGCTTAATGCAATTTTCGGAAACATCACCCCCAACGAGTTCCGGCGCATCATGGCGTGTACCACGTCTAAAGAAGCATGGGTGTTCTTCAACTTACCCATGAAGGAACTAATACAGTTAAAGAATCAAAATTATAAATTTTAACTAAACAATTTGAGAGAATCACCATGCTTGAATTTGAGTGTATCGATGAATTCTATGCACACTTATCTGATATTGGTAACACTAGATTCAATTTAGGTGAACACATTCCTGATGCTAGAGTAGTTAAAAATATTTTGAGATCATTGCCTAAGAGTTTTATCACTAAATTCACTGTGCTAAATTCTTTAGGAAATTTGACTAGTTTGAAATTAGAAGAATTTATAGGAGACCTACAGACTTATGAAATTGACATGTTTTCTAATACGCTAAAATTAAAAGATGAAGGGGTTGCACTTAAAGCCCAGACTAGGAAGAGTGAGGGGTCAGCAAGAAAGAAAGGTGAGTCATCTAGGAGAAGAAAGGAAGAGTTATGTGATTTTGAGTTTGATTTTGACTTAGACGATTTGGCCTTATTTGCAAAAAAAAATCAAGAAATTTCTCAAATTAAAGAAAAATGGCAATTTCAAAGATAAAAAAAAAATTGGGAAAAATAAGTTTGAAAAGAAAAATGAAAAGGATAAAAAGGATGCACCTAAGAAAGACGAGGAGAGATGTTATTAGTGATAAGGTAGAGGTCATAAGGCATTTAAGTATCCTACTAGGTTGCGACGTCAAAGCAAAGGCAAAGCTGCTCTTACTGCCTCCCTTAGTGATGACAGTGAGATCGATTCAGTGGATTCTAGAGATGAGTCGCAACATAAATGTAACTTCACCACATTCATGGATAGTCATGTGGGTACAGCTAATGCGCCTCACGACGATGAGGATTCTACTTCACAGGGACACCTCGACAGTGGAAGCGATGTGAGTGAGGGGGAGGATACTACAAGTGAGAGAGAGTGTGATTTACGACACGTGTACGCTGATTTATATGTTGATTCCTTTAAAACTAAAAAGTGCAACAAAGTGTTAACACTTAGGATAGTTTCCTTATAGAAATATTTTGGATAGAGGAGAGAGAGAGAGAGAGAGAGAGAGAGAGAGAGAGAGAGTTTGTGTAGAGAGAGAGTCAATTTGTTCAGAGAGAGAGAGAGATGTTTAGAGAAAGAAAAAGGGAACTTGACCAAGCACGTGGCTAGTCTTACGAGTGAGAGAGAGAGAGTTTGTGTAGAGAGAGAGTCAATTTGTTCAGAGAGAGATGTTTAGAGAAAGAAAAAGGGAACTTGACCAAGCACGTGGCTAGTCTTACGAGTGAGCTGTAGACCTCCATGGACACTCGAAAGAAACTTTCAGCCCTTGTAGCCCAGCTTACTCATGACCTTTAGATAGCCAGGGAGGTCAAGGTAAAGATAAAGGATAGATCTAGAAAGATGGGAAAGATGCTCCTCGCCCTTGCTTTCAGTTTTGGTGAAAGTCAGGGAATTGGTTTTAATGGTGCCTCCACGTCCTATGTGACAGCGGAACAAGTTCTTGAGTTTACTGTGAATCCATATGGCCATCACCAAAAACCCCATAAAAGAGTTCGACCAAGAAAAATAAACTAAGGTCAGCCAAAGATTGTGTACTTTTGTACCTATTGCAAAAGAAAGGGCCACCTTAGGGAGTTTTTCTATAGTCTAAGTCAGATGCGATGCACATTTGCTCCACCATGTGCCACTAGCGATTTTTCGAGTCTTAGAGAGCATGTTGAATTTCTAGTCACCACTTCTCAGAGATTAATGGAAGAGTTCCACCGAATTTGTATGCCATCAGCGGAAACTTCTAATATCCTGACTAGAGCCAACAATGACAATGGAAAACATAAGGTTACCTCATCTTGAGTGCCTAAACTCCATGTAAAAGCCCTTATTGTTCATGTTTCTCTTAAAGAACATAACACCTCTCGGTGGTATTTTGATAGTGGGTGCTCCAGGAACATGACATGTGATGTCTTATTTTTTACCTACCTGGAGGATCGCAAGAAGGTAAAGTCACCTTTGGAGACGGGAGCAAATCTAGCATATTAGGACGGGGTACAATAGAGATACTAGGATTTCCTAAGCTAGAGGATGTGTTGTACGTCAAAGGTTTGAAAGCAAGCCTTCTCAGCATTATCCAGCTTTGCGATGTTGACTTTGCAGTAAAGTTTGACAAGAATGAGTGCAATGTTTATGATCAAGCCGGTAAACTTCTATTGCAAGGGGTGAGGACTGAAGATAATTGCTATGGGATTTTGCCCAAGTCCTCATTTGTCTGTAACAACGCCAAGATCACTCCTATGGATTAGGTCATGTGATTTTTGGAGATTTAGAGAAATTAGCTAAAAAGGACCTAGTACGTGGCTTGACATCACTTGGAAAGCCAACTTTCATGGTTTGTGGACCCTGTCAGTTGGGAAAGCAAGTCCGTAGCCCCCACATGAAGTTGAATTACATTACCACTTCATGAATGCTTGAGTTTTTACACATGGATCTTATGGGTCCTACTCGTAGTGAGAGTTTGGGTGGTAATAGGTATATCCTCGTGATGGCAGATGGTTTTTCTTGTTACTCAATTATAGGTTTTCTGAGATAAAAATCCGATGTTGTGGAATTTCTTACGACCAAGTGTCGTGTCCTGCAAAATCAACATGGAGTCACTACCAGTAGAATACGTAGTGACAAAGACACTGAGTTTAAGGAAGCGAAAGTAGATCTTTACTATGATAGCCTCGGGATCAAACATGAAGTTTTTGTCGTGAAGACTCCTCAGCAAAATGGTATTGTTGAGAGGAAGAATCGAATGATTCAGGATATGGCTAGATCTATGCTTCTAGGTCGTAGAGTTGCTAGGAGATTTTGGGTAGAGGCGATATCTACCAAATTCCACACGGTGAATAGGGTTTACCTTCATCCACGCACACTTAAGACCCCCTACGAATTGTGGACTGTAAAGAAGCCCAACCTTTCATATTTTTGTGTCTTTAGGAGTAAATGATACATCCTATGGGATAAAGAGCAATTCGGAAAGTTCGACTCCCGGAGCGGTAAGGGGATATGTTACAATATTTATCCACTAGTATAGCATATCGGGTTTTTAACCTGAATAGATCTAAGGTTATGGAGTCAATAAACGTCACCGTGAAAGACGACAAACCCCCGATGTTTATTGATTCTAACCTTTTGGGTGAGGATGACGCACTTTCTACTAATGATCCCATTTTGCCTCCCACACCCAGAGTGGATCTTATTCCCAATTTAGGCAATCCTACTTGGGTTCGTAAGAGTCATGATCCTACTATTATTCTAAGAGATCCCACCCTAGGGGTCAAGACTCGTGATCAGATAGAGAACGTTGCTAGCCATGTCTACTACACATCCAAAGTTGAGCCTAAGAATTATAAGGAAGCACTGAAAGATGAACACTGGATATACGTTATGCAGAATGAGTTGCTTCAGTTTACAAAGAATAATGTCTAGGAACTGGCCCCCCGACCTAGTGAGATAAATATGATAGGTAACAAGTGGATCTTTAACAATAAGGTGGATGAGAGTGGTACTATTATCCGAAATAAGACTAGGTTGGTCGCTCAAGGATACACACAGATAGAGGGTGTAGACTTTGACGAGATATTCTCTCCTGTTGTGAGGCTTGAGTCCATCTGCTTACTAATCGCCATCGCATGTCATCTGCGCTTCAAGTTAGATCAGATGGATGCTAAGGGTGCCTTTCTAAATGACATTCTACATGAGGAGGTTTACATTGAACAACCAAATGGTTTGAAAACCCTAAGCACCCTGATCACATCTACTATTTGAGGAAAGCCTTGTATGGTTTGAAGCAAGCACCCCGTGCTTGATACGAGAGGCTTACTTCCTATCTCTTAGCCCGAGGCTTCAAGAGGGGGAGTTGATATGTCATTGTTTGTCAGCAGAGATGACGATGCTATTTTAAATTGCCCAGGTCTATGTGGATGACATAGTCTTTGGATCCACGTGCTGCCAACATTCTCACGGCTTTAAGGAGGAGATGAAGAGTGATTTTGAGATAAGCATGGTTAGTGAGATTACTTTCTTCCTTGGTCTCCATGTTCGTCATCTAGAGGATGGGATGTTCATCTCCCAATCCAAGTATACTAGAGACCTTGTGAAGAAATTTTGTTTAGACTCCACTAAGCACACACATACCCCAATGAGTACCTCAACAAACCTTAGCAAGGACACTTTAGGCAAGGACGTAGAGCAAACCTTGTATCGGAGAGTGATACGTAGTCTTCTCTACTTGACTTCCTGTCGTCCCGACATTGCCTTTAGTGTTGGAGTTTGTGCACGATATCAGGCATCCCCAAAAGAGTTACACGTACTCACTCTTAAACGTATTATCAAATACATGAGTCAAACTCTCTCACTTGGGCATTTGGTATTCCTTTGATACTAATGACCATTTATTCGCCTATTCAAATGCTGATTGGGCCGGATATGCAGATGTATGTAGGGGCACTTATGTTGGGTGTTTTTTCTTTGGTTCTGCTCTTGTCTCTTGGTTGACTAAGAAGTAAAAATCCATCTCGTTGTCCAATGCAGAGGCTAAGTACATAGTCACCGAGAGTTGTTCCACGCAACTTTTGTGGATGAAGAAAATGTTGGAGGATTATGGGATATCACAGGACACCATGAATATTTCTTGTGATAACACGAGCGCGATACACATATCATGTAATCCAATCCAGCATTCGCGCACAAAGCACATTGGGATACACGACCACTTTATCTGTGATCTTGTAGAAGAAAAGGTCGCATACTTGAGTTTTGTATCTACCAACCTCCAGTTAGCCGGTATTTTCATAAAGCCTTTAGATTCCCTTAGATTCGAGAGTCTTAGGAAGTCTTTAGAAATTTTCACAGTCGACTGAGGGGTGGTCACCATGCCTAGAGTAGGATACATTTTTCATGTTCATATCATATGAATCCTATCTCTAGATTGTATTATTAGTATCATTATTTGTTTTTGGTTTTTATTATTTTTTTGAAAATTTAAAAAATCCAAAAAGATTTTATTTTTGAATTTTTTTTAGAAAAATTCGAAAAGATTTTCTTTTTATAATTTTTTTTTGAAAAACACTAAGAGAGTTTTGTATTTTTGTTTACACCGTTTATGGATGAACATTTAAGATAGCCATAGTCACAATTTCATTCCATATTCCACATGACTGTTTTATAGTAATTTGAGATGCTACATCATTTCATCTATGTGCTTTACATTGTTTGGAGCCTTTGAGATGTGATTAGTTATATCTTCTACATATTTGGCTCCTTATCTCCTTTATTGCACACATGCACAGTATTATTTGAGTATTTTACTTATCTATCACATATTGCCTTGAGTGTTTCCATCTCAATTATGTCTATACAACGATCCAAATGCGATAAAACTTAATAAGAAAGTAGTGCATGTAAAAACCGTTTACCATGAGGATTTAATTGCAACAAGATATGATGAGTGAATCACTGAAACGGCACGAGAGTTCAAAATTAACTCATCGTGAAAGCCACCATTTGAAAAGAGCTCGAAAAATTATAAGGCAATAAAAAGAAAAATATGCCAATAGGTTTTAGTTTCATCACCTCAAAAGAAAAATATAATGCATAATTATTTATGAGGGAGTTTGGATGTAAATAAAGGAAAAACGGTTTTCACATCCTTGAAAGTCATGAAAAAGCGTTATAACATTTTGGACATTATTGAAGTGGAAATCACTTTGAGCTTTGATTTGTTGATTTGATTGAGTCAATTTCTTATAATTCCACCATTTTTAAACCTAAGGAATAGGTTGAGTTCATTCTTTAGGAATATTTGAAATTCATCGTGAACATATTTTATAGTTGTATGTATTGATTTTCTTGTCGAATTTGTTCACATCCCTACATTTTCGCTATCACCAACTTGGTTGTTTTCATGTTCTTTAATGGAGTGGTTCTCTTGTTGTATATTTTGTGAGATTTTTTTTTTGAAAAATACAAGAAGAGAAAGTTTGATTACCTTTTGACATTCTCCATTTGCATTTTCTTTATATTCCTCATATTTGTCTATTTGGGGACATCATAAAAGGGGGGAGAACGAACTATGGGGGATATTTTTTTATCTGATTTAAATAGTGATTTGCTTATCATTACATTTCAAAGTGTTGCGCGTCACGAGTATTGTTTCTTGTCTCATGTGTGTAGGTAATTAACTAAGGACTACTGTTGCACAATCTGATGATGATAAAGAAAGATTGAAGAGTTGGAGATTTGAAGATGTTAAAGTTTCTTTGAAGACATATCATTTAGTATTTCAAGTTTTTGGGTTTAATAGGGATATTAAATCATATGTCACTTGGTTTTTATTTGGGTAGCATAATTCGAATTTTTTATGTATGTACCGGCATAGACATTGGGGGAGATTTATAAGGACGTGATTTTTAAAATGTCCGAGTTAGAATCTTGAAATGCTTTGTGTGTCCAAGATCACAGTTAGTATGTCTAATACCTCTGCATTCGGCACATCAACGCGATCATCCATGATAGCCTTGATCCGAATCCTTACATCCATCATCTTCATACGTGCATTATGCATCATGCAACGTGCTCTTAAACGGTTCCCACTACTCCAATCACGATTATGGTAAAATAATTTTTTAGAGTGTTTATTATTTACATAAATATTTGGGAAATTTTTATAAAATATTTGTAAGGGTCTGGAACATTTTTACTTCGAAAGAAGAAATTTTCTAAGTGTAGAGGCAAAGAAAAAAAAGTCGCTTACTTTGTTTGAGAGAGAAACACTTGTCGTTAGAGAGACATTGGCATCTCGCGCGAAGTCGTTCGAGCGACGTGGCATTCCGTTCGAGCGATGCACCACCTCGATTTCGGTATTTATAGGAGTATTCATTCTACACGATTTTCAAGTCTTTGGCACTCACGTTTCCGCAAAACTGCTGCATATTTTCAGACTTCGTTTTCATGGTCTTTCAACCCTTTTGATTCACAAATCATTCCCAAACATATATGTGAGTATTATAAACCCTAGATATAATTGTTCTACTCATCTGGAGTAATCTTGTGGAGAAGGTTGTTCTCCATTGCTGAATTGGAGCTCTCATGAGATCTCTTGCTGAAAACACCGATGACAATGAACCGACGCCTGCGGGTATTCGTGTGTCCCTGTATTTCTCTGTAATTGTAATTTGTTATGAATTATAGTAAAATAAAAATGGTTTTGCCCCTTTGGGGGATTTTTCCTCATATTGTGATTGATTGTCCTTACTTGGTTTGATGTTTTTAGTCTGTCACAATTTGTTTGCAAGAGTTGGGATTTTGGGGATTAAAAATTGGAATTTAATTAAATAAGTTAATCATTGATTGTTGGAGCACTATCAGGATCTAAAGTTGTTGTACCGATAGAGATCGGCCTAAAAAGCCATAGGGTTTTAAACTTCAACTCTAAAAGGAGAGAACTTATGCGTCAGTTTAACTTGGATTTTGTGGTGGAACTAAGGGAACTCGCAACCCTTAGAGTCACAGCATACCAATAAAGTATGACAAAATTCTATGACAAAAGATTCAAGATGAGCATGCTAAAAGAAGGTGATTTAGTTATGAATAAGGTAATTTAGAAAGGAAATAAGTTAGAGGTGAACTATCATTGTCCTCATAGAGTCAACACAGTGGTATGACTCTGTATATACATGATCAAAACTTCAAAGGGGAAGACCTTTAAACCCTATTGGAATGTAGAGCACTTGAGGAAATACTATCATTAGGACATATCATAATCTGAAAGTTTAGAAAATAAATGAAGATGAAATGAAACAAGTATATGTAAAAAAATTGCTATTATCATTAAAAGATAAATCATCTCTCCTAAAATTGTTGTTATCCAAGTTCTTCCATTATTTACTTTAAAGATTACCAATTTTTAAGAGATGAGTAAGAAGTTAGGCCGAAGACATCTTAAAGAAGTTGGGCCGAATAAATTAACTACGACCATATGACAGTTCAGTAAGTGAAGCATTGATAAACCTTAGCATAAACGATCATGTCACCGCCCACAACCAAAAACTGCACAAATAAAGATAATAAAGGAACGATATATTAATTTTATACTTATGAGAACCCTATCTGGATAACACATGTTCATCTAATGGTAGCTAGTAGTCAGGCCAGGTCTGGTCAGCCAAGGTCTGACCACAATATCATACAATGACTAAAATACTGGCAGGCCCAAATAAATTCAAATATCTGTTTAAAAAAAGTTGCAAATTAATTCTACAAAAAATATTGTTGCATATCAAAAATGATTCTTGAAAACACAAGTTACATATTGTGGCTAACAACTTAGCCATAAAAAATAACTTAGTAAAAAATATATCATACAAGACAATGTTATGCATACATACGCATATCATAAGAGAAAAATAAAAATTCATTCATCCATAAAGGGGAAAATTTTAAGAAAAAAGTTCAAGTTACATAGAGAATTATTTAAAAGAATTACAAGATAAGACATGAAAGACGAGAAAAGTATACGCAATAGGAGGATCCAATGGACGGTCAGTAGTAAATGGTTTAGCCACTAAAGTTGTCATTAGGATTCTCTTGAGATCATACTTTATGGGATGGCGGAAAAATTGACTCTGTCGTGATGATCTCGACTACTGCAGTACTGTTGACCTCTGGAGCAGGATCATCCATATCCACGGTGTCAGTATTGGCCATAGTCATGGCCTCCTTATCATTTCATTCCCTAGTGATGATAACTCTAGTAATGTTAGGGTAATGCTTCATCACTCTATTTTTGAGTTTATTATACCCTTTAACGAAGAAGAACATCGTGCTTCAACTTGAAACCAGGTGAGGCCTTGTACTTAGCCACAACATCCCCTTTGGCCTTGGTCAATGCTTCCCTCAAACTCAAAATGGTGGTCGAATACAGACCAACATGATCCCTATTCTTTGTGAACTCTACTTGGATGCCTTCGTCTTCTGAACCAGTTGATTATCCTTCAGTTTTAGTTCATTATTTTTAAATTTTAGCTCACTAGTCTTCAATCCTGGCTCTTCTTCATCCTTGGTATACTCAAACTAGGAAGTAATTAACTGTTCGCTCAAACTAGAGACTTAATTCTATAATTTTTTATCCATCTTCTTCTCATTATCAAAAGACTAGATATGGGTTGCACCTATAGTAACTCTTTCTCTCTAAAAAATATGGATGATATGTCTTTCTACAAGAGAATAAGAGGAATGAGATCAGCAGCTAGAAAAAACTTCATGAAATAAATAAAATATTTAAAACTAACCAAAAATTCCTTGTGATGAACAAAGGCCCACATGGAATCATTATTTAAAGTCCTAAGGTACTCATTGTCAGGACTATAGTCGTGATAGTCAAGAAGATCCAGAGCATTTGTCACGTTGCAAATGATGGACTTTTCATCCTTCTTCAATATTTCGTAAGTGACAGGGTTGTTCATATCTGTTTTGTCCTCATCCACCAAGGAATAAAACAAGGTGATTCATTCTCATGATTTCCTTAGCTTTGGAGCAGGTTGAAAGGTAGAGGGATCAGTTTTTCTATAATGTACTGCGACCTTCCCTATTCAACCATGAACGTTATCAATTTATCTCAATAAGATTTTAAAAATTAATCATAATATGGCAATTCTTACACTACCGCGACTGGGAAAGACATCGACTTCTACATGAGAGTTGGGAGATTTAAATATCATTCTACTATTAATAGTTTAGCTCAAACAACAATTCATTCACTAAGCATTGGATTCTTGATAAAACTTCATAGTACATGCCAAGTGATAATCCCCTTTTATACAAGTTCTCATAAAAATCCTCAATTTGCCAAGTACAACTAAGAGTAAATACAAGATAACAAAAAAATTGAAAACATGAACTATATAAAGATATTTTTCGCAACCTCTCCCCCTCCATGACCTCAAATACTCTCCTTGGATCTTAACTCGAGGAAGAAAAGAATATAGAAGGGGTGAGCTCTAATAACTCAGCAAGGGTTAGCTCAAATGTCCTTATCCACCTGCCAACGTTATTATTTACCATGGTAGTAAATGCATAAGTAATATAATGAAATGGGTAAAAACAAAAATAATAATGGTTCATTGTAAATAAGTAAAGAAATGGAATAATTTTATTTCCCAATCCCTCAGATTTCCTAATGACCTATGGCTCAATCTACCAAAGATTCCAACTCTTAGACTTCTCCCATGGTTCACCCTTATTATCTGAGGCATGTATTTTCATACTTTAGACTTCTCAAACTCCGAGGCATTATTCTAAGTATTTGACCTAGTCATGTCATAGGCCGCAACCACCTCTTCAGACCAAATCCAAGATGAGTGATCCACGGTCTACCGGTAACTCTACATTTTGGTCAAGCTCTGCTACGTTGTTAAGCCCCATAGGTATCCTAGAACCAATATCCCTAGACTAACCATATTGACCTCAAGAACTAATTAGGAGGTACTCAAATAGATATTATGTCTCCACCTATCTAATGAATGTCGTGGCATCAATTCCAAATTCCTAACTCAATAGGAACAATATGATACTGCCTCCCAACTCCACGACCTCCTATACTAGGTTGCAACCTCAAGGAAAGAGTTAAAAATCTTTGTCAACAAGAACAAGGGTATGAAAAAAATAGTATTTTAAAACCCTAATTTACTCTCAACTTGAATCCTTAAAGATCAAAGTCAAATACCTAATTGAATCTTCTATGGTCAAGTAAGAATACCTTTAAAACCCCATTCTCCAACAATATAATTTCATTGCAATAATCCTAGTATAAAACACCTTAAATCATAGATAAACTTAATATGCATAAATATCCCAATCTCCATGGATAAATGTTATCCCATAGCATCTAACCTCAATGAACAATAGCCATACATGGCCTACACCGAGAGACCTCAAATCTCAAATAAATAGTAAAACTCCTTGGATGTTTAATAGATTTCACACAAGGGAGCATCTCAATCAATAAAGACATAAAACACTAGAGGTTTAACAAGGAATAAAAGGGTGAGTCCATATCCCATTCCTTAGTGGATTAATTCGGTCAATAGCAGTGTAAGGACACAAGTATCCGATTGAGTCTTAATGTAGTGTTGGCTCAATTCCAGACAAAAAGTTTTGAGTCATAGGATAGTGTTCTTATGTATCCTTCAAGCCTATGACATGTTGAAGTTGAAGACGTTGCGACCTACGTATCAAGAGAACATCATTGCCGGTTTACATATGCCTCGTTTCATGTCATCAACTTAGTTCCAATCTCTCCTAAGGTATGAATGCATTGCATATATATATATATAGGATCTTGGAAAATTTTTTATTGGGTGTAATTTTATCTTATAATAAATTTTATTTGCAGAAGGTTATTTTAGAACTTTGTATAAAAAGTTTTAGGGCATAAAATTGAAAAATGGCATTCTGGCAGTTCGTTCGATATTGTCGTTCGAATGAGAATATCGTTCGAACGAGTTTGCCAACAATTTTTCCCAATTGACCTCTGGAATATCGTGAGATAAGTCATTCGAATGAGAATTTGTTCAAATGAAAATCTCGTTCGAATGAGATTTTCGGCGGGAAAATATTTTGGCAGTTTTCTCCATGTTCCCACTTCTTTTGTCCCACTAACTTTTGCCAAATTTAATATGTGCGGGAACCAACCTTTTCAAACCAACTTTTTCATCTCCTACAATCTCTAGAGAGAGTTTTTGAGAGTTTAATTCCTCTATGAAAAATTTCATGTTTTGAGTGTATTTTTTAAGAAAATTCTTAAACACTTTTGTTTACACCCATACTAGTTTATTCCAAGTACCTCATATATATATATATATATATATATATATATATATATATATATATATATATATCTTGCTTAGAGAGTGTTTTGGCACCGGGTTCTACTCTACCAAATTGAAGAGTTCATTTGGGTTTACTTCTACATCCCTTAAAGAAGAAGTTCATTGTTTTGCTGCGGCATACTCACATGGTGAAAGGCATTGTGTGAGGGTTGACGGTTATCCTAAAGCTTCATTGGTGGATTCCACGATTCTGGTGGATTTTGGGATTGTCGACTAAGCGGAGGTTGGTACAAGAAGACGCGTTAGGGGTTTGAAGGGAGTCGAGTCAAGTTAAGTAAGTCATTTGTCTTGTACTTGTAAAAATATCATACTTAGTGGAATTAAGGCTAGGGACATCCGAGGTTTTTTTCCGTTGTGAGTTTTTCCTCGTACATTACGGCGTAGTGATTGTGAATTTATTTTATCTTGCAAATCACCTAGAACGCATGCTTAGGATTAAAAGATAAAATATGATTTAATTCGCAATCTTGTTTAATTTGGTGTTAAAATAAGTTTGGGTAAAATTTAAGTTAATTTAATTCAAGTCAAAAATTTAATTTGTTAAATTTGGTTTGGCCTAATTTGGTAATATTGAAAATATTGTGTAGGCAAAATTTAGGACTTGTGTTAAATTAATTTTGGGCTAAAAGTAAATTTCTCATAGTTAACTTCAATCGCTATTTTTGTTTGTGTGGAAATCCAAAAATTGGTTTGTGTGAATTTTTTTTGTGTGTGTGTGTTCACCATAATTCACTTATTTAAGTTTAATTTTAATTTTGTTTTTAGAAATTAAAATTTGTCATTTGATGTGTTGAACCATCTTTATTCCGCATTAAAGGAAATTAAATTGTAAGAATTTTAAAATTGGGGGCACAACAAGCAGCCTTTTGTCGCCCCCTTCTCTAGTGAATAGTTCCCCTCCACCTTCTTCTTCCCTAACAACATTCTATTTTCCCCTTAAACCTTACTTTCTATCTCTAGAATGGTATTTTTGGTTTCTAATAATCTTGGTGTTGATGTAAAAAATTAGATTATATCTAATTATTTAACCACGGATAAAATAAATGAGACAAAGAAGTTTTAAAGTGGTTCAGCCTTATAAGAATGGCCTACGTCCACTGTTTCCGTTATTGATGACTGTTTGGGAATTCTCGATTACAAGTTCAAGCAAGAAATTTCGGTCCCCCTACAATGAGGGTAATACAATGTATTTATAGCCCTAAGGCTGTAATGTGAAAGGATAATACATTCAATGATGTGCATGTGAAAGGGTAATACATTCAATGCCCCTTAAGTGTATACATCTGAATGATAAGAATTTAATGAACAGTCAAACTGTTGGTTATCCGGCTATTAATGTTTGTTCGAGGTGTAGCTCGGACCGCCTAAGGTACTCGGTAATCAAAAGTTCCTCGGAGAGTTCTTGTAGGTCGGAGCGTCTGAGTTCCTCGGGGAAGCAATGTTCCTCGTTGTAGTATGGTTCCTCAGAGCGTCTGAGTTCCTCAGAAGTGTTTGTTGTTTCCACGTAGATTGCCACGTGTCTTCACTCGATTGAGCCATGTCAGCAGACTAAATTTTGTATCAACAGAAGCCCCCAATGTTTCATAGTTCGAAATTTGAGGAGTGTGGAACATTCTTTCTCGAAATATGGTGGTTTTAAATGGTCATCCTGAAATTTAGGAGTCTTTTCTTTTGTATTTATTTCTCCTTCCATATTCGTAGAATCGATCTTTTTTGAATTTTTCTACCCGCTTCGATTGCCGCGCCCTTTTTGTCTTTTTAGCCGCCGATAGCGTAACCATCTCTTTTCGTAATCATTACTTTTTCCTTTTCCCAAGGCAAGGTATTTAAGCGTCACGGACAATCCCATCGTCTTCTACTTTTTCAAATTTGTATCTTCGATTTTTCCATTGTCTTACTCTCTTGTGCGTTCATCCTTTTCATCGTTCGTTGTCAACAGATCCACTCTTTTTATGTAAGATGTTCTTCCTTCTTCTTCATTTCCTTTATTCATCATGGTTTACCTTGTTGAATCTCTTGATAAATTTCGTTCTGATTTTTCTATTCCTTAATGGGTTGTTCTGGAGGAACTTTCTGAACCTTCCGATTATTTCCGTTTGGCTGAGGGACATTGGTTCCCCAGTCTCTTTATTGCTGAATGTGGCTTTTCTTTTCCCCCAAACCCTCTATGTCTGGAATTCTATCAATATTTTGACGTTGTTCCTGCAAGAATAGTCCCCAATACATGGAGAATAGTTAATGGGGTTCATAGACTAAATAAAATTCATGGAACTCGCATAGGAATTCCAGAAATCATGTTTTGTTATAGATGGGTTGTTGGTGATAATACTTTTTATTTAAAAACTAGATTTTTAAATAGGGCTTTAGTGGTCAATCTCCCGGATGCCAATAGGGACTATTTTGAGCACAGGGTTGTTATAAAAAATTGGCAACATGCTCCTTTATCTGGAGATGAAGTGTATCTGGGTCCCAAATGCCCTCCCTATGGCAATGGGATAGGTTATTTTTATTTCATTTTATTTATTTTGAGATTATGCTTCCTTTATGTTTGATAAAATGTGTCACTGATATTTTAATGTTTATTTATTTGCAGTTGACAGTAAAAGAAAGTCTCCACAAGAGGCAGACGTTAATATAAGGCATTTAAAACTTATCTGGAGTTTGCATCAGACTGTTGCCGACGAGCACATTAGGTCAGCTTCATATTTTCTACAGTACAAGAGTTACACCTCCTCTTTCACGGCTCGTCCGGTGATAAGCGACGCAGAGCCAATACCTGCCTCTATAAGTTCTTCGCCTGAATCACATATTCCTTTGAGTGAAAGGATGAAGAAAAGAAGACCTCCCACCCTTTTTGAGAAACATGCCTCTGGTGCTGGAGAGGAAAAAAGAAGTAAGATTGACGTCCCAGGAGAGGGGACAAAGAAAATTGATGCACCCCCTCCGGCTGCTCCTGTGAAGGTTGCCGAGAAGCCCCCAGTGGCCCCGAGCAAGACTGATGCTCCAAAAGAAGTGATTGTCATATCACTGACCAAGAGTTCCTCCTTGGTCGAAACTATTCCTGTTCCCCCGAGGAAGCTGAAGAAATGCTCCTCGGTTAATTTGGCTGAAACCATCTCTCAGCCCCCAACTACTGGAACTGGTGTTCCTACTTTTGTTCCCCCGAGCTCTGCCATGAGCTCGGTGAAGACTTGGATCATTCTAGAGATTCAAGGTATTGAAGAAAACCTTTCTCGGGACATGGTTACCTCATTGGCTGCTCGCCATATTGCTTCTGTAAGTCTTATTATTTTGAACTTTTCATCTTTCCCTTATTATATCTGTCTCTGACTTGATTTTCATTTTCTTTTCATAGTTGGTGAACTGCTTTAATACAATTTTGAAGAAAGATGAAGCTATTAAATCTTTAAGCTCCTCATCTGGTGTGGAGGAAGCTCTGATGGGTCTGACGCGGTCTTTGGAAGATTCTCGTTAGAAGCATGATGCTGACAAGGCTGCTTGGGAGAAGAAACTTACCTCAACCGAGTAGGAGAAATCTCAGGTTATTGAGGTCTCCAAGGGGTTGGAGAAAAAATGAATGACTTGGAGAAGAAGAATAAAGAGCTCGAAGGTAAGCTCAAAAATACTGAGGAGTTTGAAGATAAACTCAAGGCTGCTGAAGAGGAGTTGGGTCAACTTCGGGAAGTAGGTCGTCAGAAGGAGGAAATTGAGAGTAAATTGAAAGTTGTTGATGACCTTCTTTCCGAGAAGCTTTCCTCGGAGAAGGCTAAAAGGAAATTGGCTGTTAAGAGATCCTTCAGCGCCAGCTGGGATAAAGGGTGGAATAAAGGCTTGGCTGCCATGATGTCGCAAGTAGAATATGGAAACCTGAAATACTTTAGAGATGGGTGGGTCGCTTCTCTGCAGGAGATGAAGGTTGATGAAAATTCTGAACTCTTTCAGCGACACATCCCTGGCCCCCTTCCAACTCCTGAAGACGAAGAAGAGGATGAAGCTGACTCTGGGGAGTTTTCCATGGTGATGGGAGATCAAATTTCTCATCCCCCAGCCATCCAGCCTACTAACGAGGAACTTCAGCAACTCGTTACTTCATCCGAGCAACTGCCAGTGCTCCCCGAGCAACTCTCTGTTCCCTCCGAGCAACCTACCTCCTCGTCCCAGCCTCCCGAGAAAGTTTTCGGAGACAAGGAAAAGGTGTAAAGTTGTTCGGGTTTCTTTCTATTTTATTTTTCTTTGTCAAATGTAACCCTGAACATGTAACTCTGAACTTTGTTATATAATAAAATTTGAACTTTTGTTTATGCATACTGTGGTTTTCTCCTCTTCATGCTCTGTTGGTACTCTTATTGATTATTGCTTTTTCTTCCTCAACTAGTTTCTGGCCAGGATGGAATTATTGTCTGCTCATAATACAAAGCTGTTACGGCAATGCAATGAATATTTTAAGGCTGTTCACATAGATCTGAGTGCAGTACAAATCGTTGACATCCTCGGCCAAGATGCTTCGGAACAGGCAATTGAAGCCTACCAATATTTGAAGTGTCTGCTTGATCATGTAGTGGCCAATAATGTAGCTTATTATGATATGATTGAGGATCTCCAAGGCACTCTTGAAGAACTTCAGCAACAATATAGGGAATCCACTGCCCTTTTACACGAGGGGTACGAGAAGAAGTATCAGCAAATCATTACCGACAAGGGATATGATAAATGATTTACTGCTTACGATGTGAGGGAGAGGACTTTGAAAGCTGAGGTCGAAGAGCACAGGCAAATAGCCGAGTTGTTGGAGCAAGAAAATAACAACTTGCAAAGAGAAGTATCTCAATTAAAATCTGTTGCCTCCAACTCAAATGCTTTGGTTCCTGTGACTGACGAGGGATTCTCGTTCTTGGAGGTCGAGAACGCCAATCTGAGGGATGAGTTGGAAACCTTGAAAAGAGCTGGCCCTTCTATATCTTCTCGTGGACGAGAAAGAGATCCTCGGGGATGAGCAAGAGCTACTCGGATTCCTGTCGAGGAACAGAGGACTCAATCTTCTTTAGAGAACCAGGCCTTCCACCTGATGGCGAAGAACCAGGCATTGGCTGAGATGTCTAAGAAAATCAGGGACCTGGAAGAGCAGCTTTCTGCGCAGAAGTCTGTCTTGGAGAATAAAGAACTTTTTATCAAAAATCTCCACGAGCAGCTGCAAAGATTGACATATCAATTCCACAAGCAACCCAGGGAGTTCTGGATGGCTGGCTACAACGAGGCTCTCTACCACTTGGACGATCGTATCCAGAATGCAAATAATGAGGGCTACAAACAGGGATGGCTGAATGCCTTAGGTGTCCTACAACTCGAACAGGGTCATTACCTGTGGGATTACCATAATCCTGTGCTGCTCGACCTACCAGTGCCACCATTCAAGCTTGATATGAGTTGGATCCCTGCTCGGGCCATCCCTCGATGTATGATTTCCAAATACCTCTGTGATTACAATCTCCACTCCAATGTCGAGATATCTCGTCCCGAGCACCTACTAGATCGACCATCTGTGATGAATATCAGGATGTTAAAATATCTTAACTTCATAAATTCTCCTCTTGCTTTAAATGATCCACCTGCTGGCGAGGAGCCTGTTTCAAAAGAAGAGGGGAAGAAACCAATAGAATAGGAATATTGATGTAATAAATTTGTATTTCATTCATGATGTATTTTGTTCTACATTTAAT
The DNA here is from genome assembly GCA_949130495.1 of Sambucus nigra. Classification (NCBI taxonomy): domain Eukaryota; kingdom Viridiplantae; phylum Streptophyta; class Magnoliopsida; order Dipsacales; family Adoxaceae; genus Sambucus; species Sambucus nigra. The sequence continues at coordinate 510,562,893 of OX422214.1, forward strand.
GGAATAATTTTATTTGTAAATCTTGACTGCCATTGTCTTGTAATACTTTACATTTGTGCATGTGTATCTATTAAAAAGATAACAATATTGTGTTATTTGTAGACCAACTTATTGTCGAGTAGTTTGAATTTGTGGTAATCATTTGGCAAAAATGATGTTTTGTTTCTCGACCAACTTAGTAATAATTTAAAAAGTTACGAGTATCAAAAAATTTTCTCGATCACTTTCTCGTATTCATAAAATGTTTCCGACCAACCAAGGTCGGTAAATTTTCCTTTTCGACCAACTACAGTTAGTGGGTTTTTTCTTAACGAGCAACTTTGGCACTTTCTGGAATAATTTTTCCTCCCGACCAACTTTAGTTGGCGTTTTCGAGAATACATTTACTTCCTAACCAACATAAGTTGGCATTTTTAGGAATAGTTTTACTTCCCGTAGGAATACATCTACTTCCTAACCAACATAAGTTGGCATTTTTAGGAATACATTTCCTAACCAACATAAGTTGGCATTTTTAGGAATAGTTTTACTTCCCGTAGGAATACATTTACTTCCTAACCAACATAAGTTGGCATTTTTAGGAATAGTTTTACTTCCCGTAGGAATACATTTACTTCCTAACCAACATAAGTTGGCATTTTTAGGAATACATTTCCTAACCAACATAAGTTGGCATTTTTAGGAATAGTTTTACTTCCCGTAGGAATACATTTACTTCCTAACCAACATAAGTTGGCATTTTTAGGAATACATTTCCTAACCAAGATAAGTTGGCATTTTTAGGAATAGTTTTACTTCCCGTAGGAATACATTTGAGTAGAGTAGTCCGAGTTTTGCTGAGTAGTGTGTAGCACTAGTATTCCGCAAAAAAATTCCAATAAAAGGAAAGAACTGGGCAGAACATTGTCTCTTTATTCATACTGATGAAACTGCATTACATGAGAGTTTACATTACTGATAATACTTGCGCAGGTGCTCTGCGTTCCATGCATTCTTAAACTCCTCCCCCTCTAAAGTTGCTATTCGGTAAGTTCCTGGTCGAACAACTTCTGTAACTCAGTATGGTCCATGCCAGTTTGCCTCCAGTTTGTTGTGCTTTTGAATCACTTTCTTTAGCACATAGTCTCCTTCTTTCAGGTCGTACTTCTTCACCCTCTTATTGTAGAACAAAGCTGTTCGTTGTTGGTATGCAGCATTCCTGATGGATGCTTCTTCTCTAACTTCCTCGAGCATGTCTAAATCCAATCTTCTCATTAAGTCGCTGACAGGGGAATTGAAATTCAGTACCATGTGTGTTGGGAGGCCCAACTCGACAGGTATAACAGCTTCACTTCCAAATTCTAGCATATATGGAGATTCCCCTGTTGTTACTCGGGGAGTAGTTCGGTAAGCCCATAGTACTGATTGTAGCTTGTTGATCCAATTTGCTTTCGCATCATCCAGTCTTTTCTTCAAGCCATTCAGCAGCGTTCTGTTTTGTCACTTCAGTTTGTCCATTGCTTTGAGGATGGCCTGGTGCTGAGTGGATCTTCAAAATATTTGACTGATGACAATAGGCAGCGAACTCCTCGTTGTCAAATTGTGTTCCATGGTCTGTGATGAAGGCATGAGGAAGAACATATCGACAAATGATGTTCTTCCAAATAAATTGGTACACCTTATCCTACGTCATATCAATGAGAGGCTCAGCTTCAACCCATTTAGTAAAATAATCCACAGCGACCACGAGATACTTAAATCTTCCCCTGGTCGTCGGCAGTGGCCCGACCAAAACTATTCCCCATATGGAAAATGGCCAAGGGGAAGTAATGGGTGTCAATAATGCTTAGGGAGTTCTTCGAATGGAAGAGAAGCGCTGAAACTTGTCACATTTTTTATCATAGGCTATACAACAGCCCTCATCGTTGGCCAGTAGTATCGTTGCGTCATCACCCTTTGCAAAAGAGTGCGACCTGCTACATGGGCTCCACAGGACCCTTCATGGACCTCTTCAATCAAATCTTTCACCTCGGTGGGATGCACACATCTCTGCAAACCTGCTATAATTCCTCGTTTGTATAAAATACCATTAGTCAGTACATAACGAGCAGCCTTAAACTTCAGTTTCTTGGCTGCAAGTTTATCAATTGGCAATTCCCCTTTCTCAATATATGCCCTGATGGGATCCATCCATGATGATCCTAAATCGAGGGTAATAAAGTTCATCGTCAGATCTTCATCTAAACTCCGACCAGCTAAAACTTCAATTGGGATTGTTCTTCGTAGCTCGGTATGAGTAGCTGATGCTAATCGAGCTAGGGCGTCTGCTCTCTCATTCTCCATTCTTGGTATTCTGATCAGCTGAATAGCAGCAAATTTCGACACCAGTTCCTTTGCCTTTGCATAATATCTGATCATTAATTCTCCTTTGGCTGCATATACTCCCATCATTTGATTTATGACTAGTTGCGAATCACTGAAGACAATAACTTGTTTCGCCCCCATGATTTTTGCCAAACTAAGACCTGCAATCATGGCTTCATATTCAGCCTCATTATTCGAAGCTTTAAATTGGAAACGTAGGGCGTATTCTATGTCGATCTCGTCCAGACTACTCAAAACTATCCCTGCGCCACATCATGTAGTGCAGGATGAACCATCCACATACAGACTCCATATAGGTAACTCGTCTTCAAATTTCTGATCTGACAGAGTTCCTCGGTGGAAAATTTGTTGCTTCCTTTCACCATCTCCTGATTTTTCTTACTGTTCGTCGATCACCTTTTCTTGCCCTTTTACTAACCTAAGATGGTCTGGGCTTGAATTTGATGATCCTGTAACATCTACTTACCCTTTTACCAAGCTAAGTTGGTCTGGGCTTGCATTTGATGATCCTGTAACGTCCACAGGTTGATCAGTGAGCAACTTTTATTCCTCGGGGGTATCAGGATAGGTGAACTCTGCTATAAAATCTGCTACCGCTTGCCCTTTTAGCGATGATCTGGGTTCATACACTATATCATATTCACCGAGTTCTATTGCTCAGCACATCAATCTTCCTAACTTTTCTGGCTGATGAAGGGCTTGCCTCAATGTCATATCAGTATATACTACTATAGTATGAGCCTGGAAGTGTGGCTTCATTCTTCTACTTGCCTCGATTAATGCTAGTGCTAATTTTTCCAGCTTTGGATATCTGATCTCTGCTCCTCGGAAGGCGTTACTTGTGTAGTATATTGGTTTTTGTATTCCATTATCCATTCTTATCAATGCCGAACTGACTTCTCGGACACTTCCAGATACAAGTATAATTTGTCTGCCATCACTGGCCTGGATAACAGTGGAAGTTCTCCCAAATATTTCTTCAAGTCTTGAAAATCCTTCTCACATTCATCATTCCACTCAAAAGTCTTTCGGAGTGTCTTAAAGAATGGGAGACATCGATCAGTTTCTCACGATACAAATCTGTTGAGTGCTGCTACTCGTCCTGTAAGACTTTACACCTCTTTCTTCGTCGTTGGGGATCGCAGCCCTAGCAGAGCTTTGATTTTTTCATTGTTAGCTTCAATGCCTCGCTGATTGACAATGTATCCGAGAAACATGCCTTCTCGTACTCCAAATATGCACTTCATCGGGTTCAACTTCATTTGATATTTATCTAGCTGATCAAAGGTCTGGCTTAAGTCAACTAGATGATCGACAACTTTCTTGCTCTTTGTCAGCATATCGTCAACATAAACTTCCATATTGTAACTGATTTGTTCAGCAAAGACTTTGTTCATCAGCCGCTGATATGTCGTACCTTCATTTTTGAAACCAAAAGGCATAACATTATAACAATAAGTTTCCCTAAGGGTAATGAAAGAAGTACTCTCCCTGTCTTCAGGTTTCATTTTAATCTGATTGTAACCAGAATAAGCATCCATGAAGCTCAGCAGCTCGTGTCCCGAGGTAGCATCCACTAGTTGATCAATTCGGGGCAGCGGAAAATGATCCTTTGGGCATGCTTTGTTGAGGTCGGTGAAGTCTACACACATCCTCCCTTTGTTGTTCTTCTTCTTCACCATTACCACATTTGCTAACCAGTCTGGATATTTAACATCTTCAATAAAGCAAGCTTTCTAGAGCTTCTCGACTTCCTCCTGTATAGCTTGATTCTTCCCGGGACTGAATACTCTTCTTCTCTGCTTTACAGGCTTGATCTCCTTATTCACATTGAGTTCGTGACATAAGAAATTTGGGTCTATCCCAGGCATATCCTCATGACTCCACACAAAATTTTGCTTTCTTCTTCTTAGGAAAGTTATCAATTCCTGTTTTAGTGAGGCTTCCAACGATGAACCTACTTGAGTATTTCGTTCAGGGTGCTCATCGTCCAGAATGATGTTTTTAGTAGCTTCCACCACTTGACCTTTCACAAGTTGCGACTCATCTCTAGGATCCAATGTTTCAATTTCTGCACCTTCATCCACTTGATAGGTAGTAGTCTTTTTCCTTAATTCCTCCAGTTCCTCTTGCTCGGCGGATGAATAATAGCATTCCCGAGCTACTTTCTGATCACCTTTCACAACTCCTACTCCAAAATTTATTGGAAGGCATTGATGTACCGTAGATGGTACAGCCTCGAACTTCTTCAATCCTACTCTTCCCATGATGATATTGTATGATGATTGAACATTCTTATCCATCACGAAGAAGCGTATTCTTTCTGTTCGACAAGCAGGCCACGTACCAATGAATATGTCCAATTTGTTCGTCCCAAGTGGAAATACTTTCTCGCCAGCAAAACCAAGGAGGGGTCTATGATAAGGCTCTAGTTGAGATAGCTTTAGATTTAAACTATCGAAGCACAAGTAGAACAAGATGTCTGCCGAGCTACCATTGTCGACCAGTACGCTTGAAATCATTACCTCCTTCATCCTCATTTTGATCACCAATGGGTCATCATAAGGATATAGAACACCTGCGAGGTCATTCTTTGAGAAGCCAATGACAAATTTCTCTTTGTTTACCTTTCTCGGGCGATCCTCTTCAGCTAAATTTATTCGTTGAAATGTATGAGCAAGCTTGAGCCTCACAGAGATAAGCTTTTCTTTCTGTAGTAAGGTCTCCTCCTCCTGCATCTCCACCTGTAATAACATTACAATCAAATGACCCAAAGCGTATTGAAAATACCTCACGTTCTGGCTGCCTTGGTCTCTTGGGAAGATCGGGGTCGTCTTCTGTATCAACTTCATGGTTTCTTTTCTTGTTCTCCTCTGCTCGACGAGGAGATCTAGACCTCTCTCTTGCTCGATCGTTGTTTCTTCTATCATTCCTCCGATCAACATACTTTGCCAGTTTTCCTCGTCTGATGAGTGTTTCAATCTCATTCTGAAGAGCTATGCAATTTTTAGTCATATGGCCATGATCTTTATGAAACTCGCAATATTTTGCCTTATTTCTCCTTTCGGGGTCTGCCTTCATTTTTTTGGCCAATTTAATTCCTCGTTGTTCTTGATTTCTTCTAGACCATGGTTGATGTCTTTCTTCAGAGGAGTATAATTATCAAACTTCCTCAATACTTCCCAAGATGACCTTGTTTTTGAGTGTTTGTCATTACCATTGTTCTTATGCTCTTTCTTCTTAGCTTTATCACCTTCCACCTTGGTTTCTTTGTCATCCATATTCTTCTTCGCAGCCATAGCCTCCTCAACATTCATGATCTTGGCCTCTTTTCCCATCAGATCTGACATGGTTCTAGGTGGATCTTTGGCCAAAGTGTAGTACAACTTGTTGGGCAGGAGTCCACTCATCAAGGCGGTAATCGCTGTCTTTTCCTCATAATCAATGACTTTGAACTTCTCGTTATTAAAACGAGTTATATAATCTCTGGTACTTTCACCAACTTTTTGTCTAACACTTAACAAATGCGCTATTCGTTTAACTGGCTTTGCCCCAAAACAGAAATTCCCAATGAATAACTCGGACAGTTGAAATAAAGTTGAGATCTTACCCCGAGGAAGATTATTATATAAAATTTGAGCAGATCCAATAAGAGTTCCCGAGAATGCTCTGCATCTCATCTCATCTGGAACAGCATAGATTTCGGCTGCAGCTTGGTATTGTTCTATATGAAGGACAGGGTCGGTCTTTCCATCATATTTGGGGGTCACAACAGGTGCTTTAAACTTTTATGGTGTTGGAAAATCTACAATGGCCTGGACAAAAGGTGTTCCTCGAATAAAAGTTCGTTGTAGAGGGTTCTTGGCTTTAGCCATTTCCCCTAATCTATCCTCCAGCCTTTGAATAGAGCCTTTCCATGCATCATTTCCTTCCTCGGGCTTGTTGGTTCGGGCAACTGATCGCGTTGATGTGGCTTCCTGGGATCTATCTTAACGAGCAGCTGGTCGCGACTGGGCAGATCCTTCCCTTAAATCTGATGGTCGTCGAAAACTCCTCGATGCGACTTTAGGAGGACTTCTACTCCTTCTAGGTCCTAATCGATCAAAAGGTGATACCCTTCTTAACCTCTCTAGCGCACTAGTCCTTTCTGGAGAGAGAGTGATACGTTGTTCAGTATCTGTGGCCCGCACTGACGAAGTTCATCCAGGTTGATAAGAAAAATCTTCAGATTCCTCAGTACGATATGAATCAGTACGCCTAGTACGTGAAGAAGGTAAACGGGTATTTCTTTAAATACTTCACAGTCCTGAATGGGTTGGTGCACCGCCATGGAGGGTTTGTATGAGTTGTCGCATAGTTTCTTGCATGACTGTCTGGCCCTGAGCCAGATTTGTCATTATTCCAACCAGATTTGGAATATTTGGCAGAGCAGATGGATTTGGAGGGCTTCCAGCGTTTCGATTGTTAGATTCTGGAATATCAGCCATTTGTGATGAATTGTTTTTGATGAAAAATGATATTACCAGTCATTTCCCATAGACGGCGCCAATCTGTTGATGTAAAAAATTAGATTATATCTAATTATTTAATCACAGAAAAAATAAATGAGACAGAGAAGTTTTAAAGTGGTTCAGCCTTATAAGAATGGACTACGTCCACTGTTTCTGTTATTGATGACTGTTTGGGAATTCTCAATCACAAGTTCAATCAAGAAATTTCGGTCCCCCTACAATGAGGGTAATGCAATGTATTTATAGCCCTAAGGCTGTAATGTGAAAGGGTAATACATTCAATGTTGTGCATGTGAAAGGGTAATACATTCAATGCCCCTTAAGTGTATACATCTGAATGATAAGCATTTAATGAACAGTCAAACTGTTGGTTATTCGGCTATTAATGCTTATCCGAGGTGCAGCTCGAACCGCCTAAGGTCCTCGCTAATCAAAAGTTCCTCGTTACTCAAAAGTTCCTTGGAGAGTTCTTGTAGGTCAGAGCGTCTGAGTTCCTCGGGAAAGCAGTGCTCCTCATTGTAGTATGGTTCCTCGGAGCGTCTGAGTTCCTCGGAAGTGTTTGTTGTTGCCACGTGTCTTCACTCGATTGAGCCATATCAGCAGACTAAATTTGCTATCAACACTTGGGAAGCATGCTAAAGTTGGTATTTATGGGTTCTAGTGGGGAAACTTGGGTTTTCTCTTTTGGGTATGCTTTTCCACAATTACCCATTTTTAAAAAGGATTATAACATCATCCCAACTTACTCCTCAAGTCATGATAAGTCCACAACATCATCCCTCATGATTATCAGGAAACTAAGCTCCCCAACTTTCAATTTAGGTCATAGTCTTCTTAAATTTGATCCATGGTCTTTGCACACTAAGATGGTGAGTTCCATAAGTCCACAACCTCCTTCTCTAACCTATATTTCTTACCAGATTAACTATACACTGTGGCCTCCCATTAGGCCACGACCTCTTAAGGTGTTAGGGTTGTTACAACTTCCCCAACTTACGAAATTACTCCCTCAAAAGTAAATGACTAAAAGTATAAACTAATTCATACCTTGGAATAATTGCAGATACTTTTCATTGATGATGGATTATAGCTCCCATGTGGCCTCCTCCACGGCCTGATGTGAAAAAAGAACTTTGACTAGGTAGATTGCCTTTTTCCTCAGTTACTTTTCCTTTCTTTCCAATATATCTGTTGTAGCCTCATCATAACTAAAGTCTCAACGGATCTCAATGGAATCATGGCTTAGTATATGGTTGAGGTCTCTAATGTAATTCCTCAACATTGAAATATCGAACATATTGTGCACACGGGACAACTTTTGGGCATATCTAGCCTAAAAGATATATTCCCAACCTTTTTTAAAATCTCAAATGGTCCAATATACCTTGTACTTAACTCGCCCTTCTTTCCAAACCTCATAACCCCCTTTTATGGGGAAATTTTAAGAAAAGCATGATATCCAGCATCTAAGTCCACATCCCTTCTTTTACCATTAACCCAACTTTTTTATCTGCTTTGAGCACTCCATAATCGTACTTAAATAATTATAACTTTACTCATGGCCTCCTCAACAAATTATGACATAGAAATTGCCTTTATCACACCTCATCCCAACATAATAGATCGCGACATCTTCTTCTATATAATGCTGCGTATGGGGCATCTTAATTCTTTCTTGATAACTGTGGTTATACACAAATTCTACTAAGGGTAGGTGATCTTCCCAGCTACCATGGATATCTAAAACTCATGATCTCATCATATCCTTAAGGGTTTGATTTTTTCTTTTCATTTGTCCAACTTTTCGTGGACGAAAAGTTCTACTGATATCTAGATGAATCCCCATTTCCTTTTAAAAGATCTACTAAAATCTTGAGGTAAATCTTTGTTTGTCGTCGGATACTATGGCCGTGAGGACTCCATAAAGTCTTACTATCTCCTTTATAAAAACTTTAGCTAACTGATCATCATTGGTCATGGTTTTGGCAAATAAAAAGTACGCAAACTTTATCAACCTATCGACAACACCCAAATTGAATCCATTCCTCTTTTTATCCATGTAAGTCCAACTATAAAATCCATAGAGATGTTTTACCACTTCCATTCTAGAATAGGCAAGGGTTGAATCAACCCTCCCATTCTTTGGTGCTCGGACTTAACTTGTTGGCATACTAAGCATTTGACCATGAACTCCACAGACACTCGTTATATTGGGCTACTAGAAATTATCCTTCAAGTTTGGGTACATTCTGGTGCTTACGGGGTGAATTGCAAAGGTTGATGAGTGTCCCCCTTCTAGCACCTCGAACTTAATATCTTCATTTTGCAGTACACATAATCTTGACCAAAATCATAAGGCTTTGAGGTCATTAATTTTGAAGGCTAATTTTTCTCCTTTCTTTGCAAGTCCATGAATCTTCTAGAGATAAGGATCCATGGTCTGCACCGCTCTAATCTTCTCAGTTCCCTAAGGCATAAATTTCCTCCGCACCTTATGACCCGAATTCCTATTCCTTCCAAGTCTTATTGAATGTGTTCTTAGTTAGTAATCCTCAAAGCACTAAGGGAACCTTTTCTACTAAGAGCATCGACCACCAGATTGGACTTTCCAGAATGGTATTTAATTGAGCAATCACAATCCATAATTAATTCCATCCAACTCCATTCCCTCATGTTCAAATATCTTTGGGTGAAGATATGGGTTAAACTCTTTGGTCTGTGAATATCTCACAACTTTCCCCATATAAATAATATGTCCAAATTTTCAAGGCAAACACTACTGCAGCTAGCCATAAATCATGGGTGGGGTACTTCTGCCTATGAGGCCCTAGCTGACTTGAGGCATAAGCAATAACTTTTACATTTTACATTAGCGCACAACTTTGGCCATAACTTGACATCTTGATATGTCACTATAAATCACAAAACCACCCCTTCCTTGGGTAAGGCCAAATAGGCACAGTCACCAGTTTCTCTTTTAACTTTTAAAAACTCTCTTCACGTTCCGCAAACCAAAGAAATTTCTTGTCATTGTATGTCAATTGGATCAATGGCGCGACTATATTGGAAAATCCTTCTACGATTTTTCTATAGTAGCCTTCTTAGTCAAGGAAGATTCTAACTTGTTTGGCTTTAGATGGTCTCTCCCATTCAATAATGGTCCACAACCAATTCGTCCTTATTCACTACGTTGCCGAAGAAGGAAATACCCTTTAACTAAAACTCACACTTAGAAAATTTTGCACATAACTTATATTTTCTAAGGACCTGAAACACTTCGCGGAGGTGATCCTCATGCTCATCTGCCAACCTAGAATAAATTAGTATATCATCGATGAAAATAATCACAAATATTTCCAAACATGGCCTAAATACCCTATTCATCAAATCCATAAAATCCATCGAGCATTTCTTAACTTTAAAGGAATCATTACAAACTCATAATGGCCATACCTAGCTCTAAAGGATGTTTTATGAGTTTCCTCATTTCGGATCTTAAGTTGGTGATATCCTGATCTCAAATCAATCATAAACAATTATATAACATCCTTCTATTGGTAAAAAAAATCATCAAACCTAGGAGAAGGTTATTTATTCTTCACTGTCATTTTGTTCAACTCTTTATAATCTATGCACGTCCTCATAAAAACATACTTTGTCTTTCTAAATAGTACTGGGGCACCCCAAGGGAAAGTACTAGGCCTGATAAAGTCACTTCCTATCAAGTCTTTTAGTTGTTCCTTAAAGTTCTTCAACTCTATGAGGGGCATTATATATGGTGCACTATAATTAGGTGCGGCCTCTGGGTAAGGTCAATGGTAAAGCTAGTTTCTCTGTCTGGGGGAAACCATGGAAATAATTTTGGGAAAACATATTTATAGCCCGTGGCTATGTGGACATCTTTTAAAGTGGCCACGGTCTTATCAACATCCCTGACGTATGCCAAATATCCAGGACACCCACATTTAATTATCTTCATAACCCTCAGAACTGATATTATCAGAGGTTTTCTACTAGGCTGAGTTCTCTTAAAACTCAGCTCGATCTCCCCAGGTCTACATAAAGTAATTTCCTTACTAACACTGTATATTCTAGTAAAGTGGGAGGCTAACCAATCCATTCCTAATATTACGTTAAAGTCTTCCATCTCCAAGGAAATTAAACTAACTCCAAAATCTTGACATCCTAGATCCGCTACATAACTTTCATATATAACCGCGACCTCTGATAAAGTCCCTACTGAGTGATCAATTACTATGGGTGGCTCTAAAGGGTGGGGCCTCCTTTGAAATTTTTGTGAAAATATGGTAGATACAAAGGGTGTGTGGACCATAGTCAAAAACTACATAGTCAATTACATCATCAATAGTAATGGTACCTCTCATCCATCCTCGACTTTTGTTGCATCCTTGGCATTGAGGTGAAAGATTTTGGCTAGATACTATGACGTCTCATCACCCTTATTTCGAAGTCTACAGCCTTTGACCTTATAACCTGGTATGCCATAGTTGTAGAAGCTCATTCATAGTAGGAAAGTTTTCGCGAAATGCCCCTTGGTACCACAGTTGAAGCACACAATGTTCGTAGTATCAAATTTTCCATCCACAATCCTTTGACTCACTCTCAACTTCTGAATTTACCATTGTGGATTATATTCCTTCTGTGTACCTTCTTTTTTGCCCTTTCTCTTTTCTCCCTTTGACTTTAACCCATCCTTAAAATCTTGCTCTATGATTTGGTTCACCTCGGTCAATTTAGTGTAAGTTCTTAGCCTCATTCCCACTACCCTGCTGCAGAGTCCCCACTTCAAGCCCCTCTCAAACTTATTGGACTTTTTTCCTTGGTTTCAACAAGATAGGGGAAAAGTGGGATACTTTTGCAAAGTTTGTTTCATATTGGGACAGTGACATAGTTCCTTCAGTTAAATCCATAAATTTCACCTCTAACTTCTCCCTAGCTGCGGACGGGAAGTATTTCTCTAGAAAGAGCATTTCGAATCTAGCCCAACATATAGTCGCGACCTCTTTTCCCAATGGTGTCCTCTTTACCATGGACCAAAAATGATTCACCTCAACCTCAAACATTAAGGAGGAAAGGAAAACCCTTTACTCCTTAGTGCATATAAAAATAGAAAAAAACTTATCTATCTATATAATCCATATGTTGTCCTTTTAAAGGGCCAGACTCACCTTTAAAGACCTTTGTTCCCAATTTCTTAAAATGTTCAATGGTATAACCCACTGGACTTTGTTCGACTGCTCTTGTATCCATGGTCCTAGCTAGGTATTCCTTGAACCGTAGTAGTGCTTTTGGGACTTGTTTCGTTGCTGTGTTGTTATGGTTTGAGGTACCATTAGCTCTTCGAGTACGTCTTGCCATGATTTTCCTGACAAGAAATAATTGTGTATGTATAAGTCGATATGCCCATCAATTGTTATCTATGTGAAACTATGTGATTAAAATATTCCTAACACTCCTAAAGTTATCCTAGGTCTAATGTTTTAATACCATTTGTAACGTTCCGTTGCCAGCCCTATTCGGCCATAGACGTTATGTCACTTTATCTCACCGATATTTTAAAATTTAGTCATAATAGGGAAATCCTTACACTATTGCAGCCTGGGAAAGGCCTTGGATTCTACATCAGAGTTGGCACAATTAAATATCATTCACATCTTAATAATTCAGCTCAAACAAGAATTCATATACTAAGCATTTGATTCATCATAAAACTTCATAATACTTGTTAAGTGATAATCCTATTTATAGAGGTTCTCATTAAAATCCCCTATCTCTCTAAGTACAACTAAGAGTAAAATATAGATAACAAAAATTCTAAAATAGGAACTATATAAAGCTACTCTTCATAGCCTTTCACCCTCCAGAATCTTAAATACTCCCCTCGGCTCCTAACCTGAGGAAACAAAGAATATAAAAGGGTGAGATCTAATAGATCGATAGGGGTTAACTCAGAGATCCTTATCCACCTTCTAACATTAGTATTTTCCAAGGCAATAAGTACACAAATTATATAATGAAATGGGTAAAAATAGAGAATAAGAATGGTGCATTATAAACAAGTAAATATCGGGAAGAATAGTATTTCCTAACCCCTTAGATTTCCCAGTGACCTATGGATCAATCAACTAAAGGTCCCAACTCTCCAACTTCACCCACTGCTCAATCTTCCATAATTCGCCCTCATTGATCGCGGTATGTATTTTCATGCCTCGGGCTTATCAAAATCCATGGATTTATTCTAAGAATTTAATTAAGTCATGTCACATGCTGCAACCTCCTCTCCTTCCCAAATCTAGGATGGGCGGTACACGATCTATTGTTAAACATACACTTTGGCCGAGCTCTGTTGCGTTGTTAAGACTCATAGTTAGCCCAGGATTAACCTCCCTAGACTAATCGATTGACCTCAAGCACTGAGCAGGGGACATAATGCTTTTGCCTGTCAAATGAAGGTCGTGCCTCAATATCGAATCCCTAACTTAACAAGAATAGTGTTATACTGCGTCCCAACTCCACAACCTCCTATACAAGGCAACTATCTCAAGGAAAGAGTTAGAACTATTGCTCAGCAACAACAAGGGTATTAAAGTAAAACATTTTTTTAAAAACTTAATTTATGCTCAACTTGAATCCTCAAAGATAAAAAAAAAAAAAAAAGTCCCTAACTGAATCTCCCAAGGTAAAGTAAGAACACCCTCAAAAATCCATTCTTTAATTATCCTATTACACCTCAATAATCCAAGTAGAAAACATCTAAAATCGGATATCTACTAAATATGCATAAGTCTCATAATCTCCATGAATCAATGGCACTCCATGGCCTCTAACCTCGATGAACATCAACCTTCCATAGCCTAATCCTAGAAACCAAGAATCTCAAATTAATAGTAGAACTCCATGGGAGGTTACCAGATTTCACACAAGGGTGCATATCAATCAATAAAGACATAGAAAACTAGAGGTTTAACAAAGAAGAAGAGGGCGAGTCTCGATCCCTTAGCTTGGTGGATTAACCCTGTGAATAATAAACTTTCGTCCAATGAATAGCGTTTCTTTATTGCCTTCTTGTCCGACAACCTTCTCTTTTCCACTCAAACATTATTTTCTCTGTCTAGAAAGGCTTTTAGGGTTTCTAATGCTCTCAGGGTAGGGTATTTATAGGTTCTAGTAGGTAAGCTAAGGTTTTATCTTTAGGTGCAATTTTCCACAACTACCAATTTTCAAATAGGATTCTATAATCCTCTCAACTTGCTCCTCCAGTCATGACATAATAAGGCCACATCATCATCCCTCGTGATGCCAAGGAAACTAAGCTTCACAGCCTTCACTTTAGGTCATGGCTTGCTTAGACTGTGTCGATGACATTTGCACACTAATATATTGAGTTTTAGAAGTTCGTTAACTCCTCCTCTAACCTAGCTTTATCACCAGATCAACTACCCATTGTGCCCCCCGGGTTGTGACTTATTAAGGTTTTTTGTGTTGTTACATGTTCTTTTCTTTGCGAAAGCTATAGGCTCCATATTATCTCTTTGGTCATCCACATTATCTTTCAGGTTGGGTATGACCTATATTGTCTTCTTTGGCTCGACCAGGGGCTTGACTTTCTTCTTATCTTTTTTAGCATTCTTTGCACGGAGGCGTTCAATGTCTACGCGAGTTGTTAGTTTTAGTTCCATCTACCAAGTCAGTTGATTTTCAAAACCTCACGTAGAAAGGATACTATTTCCACACACAAGACAAAATAGTTAGAAAAAGTATAAATCGAACGGTAGCTAAACTAACACTTGTAAAAATCTCATATACCTTCCTCAACTTCTTGCTCAGCCTCAACTTCGGTTGGATCTAGAGATAGGGTATCGACTTCGGCTTGGCCTGGGGCCTTCTAATAACCAAACTTAGTAATCTTGTACAAGATTAAAATGTCCCAAAAAATTGAATAATCGATGAGACAAATGTTGTCCCCCAATCTCTTCTTGGTTGCAGAAATTTTGGGAGTAGCTTCCACTCCAAAAAACCCAAGGCATGATTAAAAGGAAAGACAATTAAGAAATAAAAATAGAAAGAATATAATAAATATACACCAATTTTATTCAGTCCACTCCATTCTCTTAGAATTTTGGTAATTTTCCTCCTTTCTTTGGGGTCGAACTCCTAACCACTACCATGGTAGATGAACTTGCGCTTCCAGAAGTGGTTGCTGTTTTAGACCACTTCCACAAAACTTTTGGTTAGGTTTCTAAGGAGAGAGGTGGTAGTATCTGGGAGATTTGGTATTATCTTTAATGCCATAAATGAATCTAAAAACCTCCTTATTTATGTCAAATCCAAAATTCACCCTCCAATAAACTATCTTCTCTAAGATAGTCTTATACGTATTAGGAGGAAGTTGGGTCGGAGCTACTGCCTAACCCTTAAAAATGATCAGAATGATCGAACGTAGGGGAGGATGAATACCTACATATAAAGTGGATATAGGAAAGAACATATTATTGTCATAAAGCCAATCATAAGACCTCTCATCCTCATCTGATACTCTGTAGGTTATACTCAGAGGAATGTTGTAAAAGTCCCTCAAAAATATAAGTTCAAACTCATTGACTTCTTTGGCATAATTTTTTGCATCGGTGGTATATGGGTCATATGAACTATCAGAATGAGAAAGGGTTCCCCCATCCTCATCTAACGGCTCAAAAATCTTTAACAACACTAAAACTATGGAACTAGGAGGGTTCAAATGTGTTTTGTAATACATGGCTTCCTCTGTGGAAGACCCAATTACGATCACAGACTCCTTAGTAGTCTGGTTGGTGTAAAACCTCCCACCTAAGTGGAAATTTGTACCGTTATCTAAACTATTGGAGGCTAGGAACTTTTATGTTCTCTACTAAATGTCTAGGGGTTGAGGAGTCGAGCCAGCATAAGAAATGCTAGGAACGAAGTTGGAATCCTCAAAATTTCTGCAACGTGATGAACAATGGCTAATGGGATAAGCGTAAGGGGTTCAGATGACTCCAATACATTGTACTCAGGGATTTGTCTCAATAATTTCTCAATCTATGAAGAAAGACTCATAAATGGTTAAAATTTTTGAAGGAAACATAATGGGGGATATTTACTATTGCAACTCAAGATACTACGCAAAAATAGAAATTTTTACAAATTACAAAACCATGTGGCTAACCTAATAGTCATCTAAGTGCCTAGATCCACCAGTCAAACCACAATAGAATAGCCTAAGCATGAATATTTATCAGTATAGAAAAGAATAACAACAAATAAGCAAAAAAATTCAGAAAATCTTATAAACTTGTAAGAAAAAGGACAAGGATTACCTTGAATAAAAAAAATCAAATGCGAGTTATAAAGGATCAAAAGAAGACTGTGAACAACCAAAAAGAAGACTATTGACTAAAAATAGCAAAAGTAGGCAGAAAATTGGCCATAAAAGGAAGAACATGGAAGGAATAAAATATCTCTCTCTATAGAACTTGCGTGTGAAGGATTGGAGTGTGAAAAGTTCAAAAAGATGGGAAATCCAACTTTTATACATAATCAATGACAATCATTCCCTTTCCTGAAAAATGCATGATGTAATGCCTTAGAAAGTGGACTAACATCTCAAAATTTTCTGCGCACTGCCCAATGCGCACACACATTACTTATTACCTATTAATTTAGCCAACGGTCGACACGTGCCACACCCACTACTAGAAATTTTTAGAAAAATAGAAAGAAATGTGGTCGACAAATGACGAGATGATGAGAGTCTGATCCAACCAAATTTTGTGGTTAAAACTTAATCACTCAGGTTTCCCGACATCAACCCCAAAGGTATCACTCTGTAGGGAACCTACCGTTTTCTTTAATCATAGGCAAAGTTTTGGGGGCTATTATTATACCACAAATATGGGGCAACCCTTGAACCAGCCAAAAGGTGATGCCTGGCCTCACATACATATTGGGAATGTGGTCGGCCACAACTAATAGTATGGTCGGCTCGCAAGGTGATCGACTCATCCATACTTAATAGGACAACATGAATCCTTTGTTTGACACTACTAGTTAATACCATTAAATTAAGCATATACTTTGTGACTGAATGGCATTAGCGGCCTGAATATACGTGCAAATGGAAAGGATATGCCAATAGTCTCCCCTATATGCCACTAACTAACTTGTGATTATTATCTCACTATGTACTCACATCACCTATAAAGGTGAGCCATGTGTCCTACTATCTCCTCTCTCCTCTATCAACCTATAAATAGCACACACTCATTTTATGTGATTATCGTATGAGATGAGACTTTACTATTATGCTGCCCAATTATAGAGTGAACTTGAAGCTTATATCGTGTACTCATTAATGATGTTTGCCTGGTAAATCAAAAGAATAATGAGCACTTTTGGATGTAGGAACTAAGATGGGATGAACCATATAAATTTGGTTCTGCTCATTTCTCTCTAGCTTATTCTTGTCTTAGTTTATCAGTTATTCAATCTTTTATCTGTTGGTAATTAGTATAGTTATCTAAGAAAAATTATGTACTAATTTTTAGCGATAACACATTTCGTGTTGTGTTGTGTCGTGTCTAAATTTGACACTATATACTAATATGATTATTTATAAGGACTAAACATTAATTAAAAAAAAATCCAAATTGTATTTGAATAGAGAAAATCAATATGTTAACAAAAATGGAAGTGTTAAACTCAACTATTTAAATTACCGGTTAAACTGGGCTTAATTTTAAAAATGCAATATACCTTATTATGTTTTCATTTGTTTTTATTTTTATTTTTAATTTTTAGTTTTTTAAAATTTAAAATTAATCAATTATAAAATGTTATGTGCAATTAACATAATGGTTCTCTCTCTCAGTTGGGTGTTGTCTATTTTGAGTGGGATGGTGAAGAATGAAGATGTTTTTTATTTCCAAAAAATAAGGCTTACTTTTTGTTTCAAGTCATTAATTTTGCTCCTAATTTAAATTCCCATTGACATATAGCTTCTTTCAACCTTGTTTTATCTAAATCTAAATTTTTTTTATTGGTTTTACCAGATCTTTCTCTCCCTTTTAGTCTTTTACTTTTTTTTAACATGTGGGAAAGTCCACATTAGCATTTCAGTTTGGTTTCGAGGTTAAGCATAGGCAATGATAATATTATTTTTTCTAATAACACCTCTAAGGAGCCAAATTTTACTTTCTCATGTGAGTAATGATTTGAGTACAAAAATACATTCCCAAATCATTCACTAAATGAGTTATCATAATAATAAAGTATTAAGCTTAATGATTATTATAGTATAATGTGCAATATTTATTACATCACTATTATAGTACAATGTGCAATATTTATTATAATGCCATATCATTTAAAAAGAATTTAAGATATGTATTTGGAACTCATATCATTATTACTTATTATTCATTTAGACAACTTTCAGGCACTATATCTTTTTGTTCTTAGGTAGAGTCCTAAGCAACTAACCTTTTGTTCTTTTTAAGTTACGCGATCGAATACAACTTTTGCGCATTTAGATTAAATATCTTACCAAATCCAGTCAAAATAGACTATTCCGAACTATCGAGGCCCATTATCTCCATCCATGTCCTAATGCTAGGAAATTGTCAAATTTTAAATTAAAATATCTTAACACTACAAGAATTATGGTCCTTAGTGTAATACCCGTATTTCTAAGTATTTGGAATTTAATTAATTCGATAATTATTTGGGTTTAATTTTTAATTACATGTGTATCGTAATTTGATGGAATTAAATATTTTGGGAGATAAGGATTTATTGTTGATGGAATAATTTGTGTAAAAATTATTATACGTCGTAGCGAGTAATATCGGCGGGACTGCGTTGGAACACAACTGAAGGTCGCGTGTATATTATTTTGAGGTAGAGATAAGATATCATAATAGATCGACTCGAATGATGATTTAAATATTACAGTTGATTATGAAAGAGTCAACAGAGTCAGAATAGTATACTCAGGTCTATAATTTGGGTCTCGGGGCGATTTTAGACCAACCAGGCACTGTTTAAAGGCATTTCAATCATTCGGGAGTTTTTGGTTTAGAAAACTCCAAAAATTAAAAGAGTATTTTAGCCCCTTTGAGTTAGACACTAGGTTTAACACAAATTAGAGAAGAAGGAGGCCACAAGGGAGAAGGAGAAGAGAGTTCTTGGAGGTGCGATACTTTTTCTCTCCACCAAAGTTGTCGGAATCATGATCAGAGCGAGGAGAGATTGACTCCATCATATCATATATGAATTCATACCCATATATCATAAGGAAAGTGTTTATCTTTATTGTTTCTAAAAGGTTATAATACCCATATAGTGTAGGGTTTTATGTTTGATGATTTTAAATGAAGTTCTTAGAAACTTAACGAGTAAAACGTATGATCTTGGGTAGCATTGCATGTTGATTGAACCTATGTATGTGAGTAACACGAATTCAAAATATTTTTGATGATAATAATGGAAGAAATATGGGTTTTTGATTGCAAGTGATGAAGAACAATGAAAACTAGGGTATTATGGATTGTCAAAAGAAAATCGATTCTAGGAGTAAATTCGTGATGATTTAATGTCAAATTTATGTAGGAAATCATCATAATACATGTATATAATGTGTTGAGAATATTAGTCGTAAGTATGGTGAAGAATCACGAAAGTTGTGTTCAACAAAAATGGTGAAAAACACAAGAATTAAACGAAGAAGACGACCTGCAACATTTCGAATCGATTCGGCCCAAGGGAGAATCGATTCGGTTTGCCCAAATTTTTGAAATTTTCCCTCTTTAAACCCTAATCTTGTGTATACTTAATGGAAACACTTATGAGACACCTTTAAAACATAATGAGTGATATTATTAGTTACAATAGGCCTTTATCGGATTGGAACTTAATCGTGAATGAGAGAACTCCATCTAAAATTAATCGGGCATAAATATTAATGTAATGGATTCGAGAGAATGATAACGAGCCAAGATGATTATGGACGGACTTATTATGTAGAACAGTAGTGTATGAGTGCAATAACTACATAAAAAAATTAAGGCGGAACTATGACTCTTCGGTTAGACAATAGTACCCGTTTTAATACGACAGTGAGTTATAAATCGTATTTTGATAATACGGTAAGTATTCGAGAGATATATACTACATACGGGTTGACATATTTGGGTTGTGTGTATACCTACTAAATAAATATGCATATAGGTTGTGTGTATAGTTATATAGACTATATTATAGGTTGATAGTATAACTATACGGATTATATTTATAGGTTGAGTGCATACCTATATAGATTACATTTATACGTTGAATGTATGCCTATACGGACTATATTATAGGTTGAGTGTATACCTATACGGGTTATAATTATCGATTGTGTGTATGCATATATGCGATATACGGATAGGCTGTGTGTATGACGATTATGTGCTTTCTTATGTGTGAATATACCTACGCTACCTGCTATCACGAAGGTTCCGCGTAGAGGGAGATCCCACCTTGACGATTCCAATGAGGTTTGGATTAGTGCCCCAGAATATAGAACCTAAGTACATGCTATCAGATTGTATGATAATTTTGACATTCAATTAGGTATGTTAGGTGTATGCGTAACCCATAGGCTTGGAACTATATTCGCTTCCAATATGTGTTGATTTGATTTATGGTTCGAGGGAGATATCCAAACTGGTAGTCCTTTGTTTGGTACAATAGATACATGGACTTGAGAGCAGACTATGAAAGTGTACATATATAAATGTTTATGTGATTTATCCTACTTGTCTGTAATGTAGGAAGGATAGATAGAGTATAGCTAAAAGTGATGTAATTATGAGATAATCTACTTAGCGTGTGATGGTAATAAATTTAGATAGTGTATATCTAAAAGATGATTTAAGTAGAGTAACTTAATGAGATGGTTTAATGACAACATACATGAAATGTTAATAACGATTTAATAATAACATAAGAGAAATGTTAATTATTTAGTGTTACGATAACATACTGTACGGGCAATACAGGGGAGTTAAAAAGATAACTAACTATGGACTAATAAGTTAAGATTGGGATACTGTAGCGTACTGTATGGGCGGTACAGGGGAGCCAAACCTGTTAGATGTTAGATAGTTATTAATGAGACCTAGTTGGGTTGGGTATCATAGCTAGGTAGATGACATTAGGCGTGCACATTAGTTAAAAGGTGAGGAGGTCAAGGGAGTTTACGCGGAACTAACATGTGTAATCAATAACGGATTTAAACTGTGATTTAAATACTTGCAAAATATTTTCAAAAGGTTTTGTTGGGCTTTAACCCATGTCAAATTTATATTTCAAAACGTTTTAAATATCCAGCCACAGGTACATCAAGCTTGATGATCTGTTTGAGGTATGCATAGCTGCAACACTTGTAGATGCTTGAAGGATTTGGATTAAACGCTTTAGTCACTTCATTCCTAGAGTAGGATGCAGTTTTTGTTATTTCATTCGGCCATGTCACCCCTTTAGTTAGTTAATTTATTTAGTTTGTCAGACTTTGTATTTATGGACTTAGTTTTGTATCATTAGATGCTAGTTGGATTTTGTATTTGGGAACTAATGGTTTATTCAGTATTATTTTATTTAGTTAATTATTTATTGATTGCTTCAGATTATTATTGTTGGGTAGTTGGATTGGTTATTGTATTTATTTCCGCATGTTATTGTTTAATGAAAGATAAAATTTGGAACCGGTTTATTTCAAATGTAGATGGTTAGTAATTTAAAAAGTTTTCGATAGCGATGATAAGAATGAACCAGATGAGATTCCTATTTTATTTTTGTGAAGTATTGATCACCCTATATTTAAATAGGAAGGGCGTCAAAAATGGTATCAGAGCATCAGGTTCGAATGTCCTCTGGATCTGTGTGGCTTTTTACATTTGAGCTTAGAGTTCTTTGGTACAGAGACTTATTATGGGATTGTTGTATTCTTATACGTATGCGACTTACATTCTCCTTCTATTACGTATAGTTGATGTGATTAATATACGAGTTCGGTTGAGCTTCATACAACGAATAATATAGGACGACCAACGAGGGTAGTTAGAAGGACTGTATGAGGAGTGGCTCAGCAGAATACGTAGAAGGTTCTGGGAACGATGATTGCGATAGAAGTCTCAATAATGATTTGTTCAGGATGCTGACAATAGGATAATCAATCGAGAATAGTAGCTTCCCCAAGCACTGTCGTAGATAACGATGGTGCAATTTCAGACTCACCCAGCATAGTCAGCAATCGAGGGAGTCGGGGGGACTCTTTCAAAGAGCCATCTGTTAGTATTCGAGGAAGAGAGAAAGTTTGATGGGCCAATGGAAGGAGATAATCGAAAGTCAATTGTGTAGGGTGGAGTGCAGGGACACCCACGATTAAATTTTGAGCAAAAGTTTTAGCTCATGGGAGCAACATAGAGTGATGAGAGTGAGTCACCATATATAAAGAAGTATATATGGAATTAAAATAGAATTTTGGGTGCGATATGACCGTAAGGTCTTCCATCTGCTGTTCAGACGGAGATACAAATGGAGTTTCAGAACCTATCATGAGAGAGAAGTTGACTTGTTTGGTTAAATTTATGCTAGACGAAGGGGATTCGGATAATATAAAAGGGTTCGTAAGTCGATAATGGACTCGTGAGTAGAATACACAAGCATTGATGGGAAATACAGCTAGGAGGACTAGTGTCGATGTCGTCAAGGGTGTACTTTTACAAGTTTTTATATCAACGCTTCCATGAGAAGGCAACCAAAAGGGTTGGAAAATATAGTCGAAGGGCAAGACTGGAGTAAAACGGTGCTAGTGAAGCACCATGGGAGGGTGTACCCAATTATAAAATGATGTGTGCAATATCAATCGAGTTCGCAATTCTCCAATGGATTCAAACACACTTATTTAATTAGGTATCTAAATTTGAACAAACTAAATTCAATTTTATTCGACCCCTATGCATACATCTAAGTGTTCAATCAAATCATACATGTAAAATAAAGATGACAGATTCATGAAAAAAACCTTTCGGATAAAAACTTTTTAACCCTTAGAAAAGCATACAAGACCATTGACTTACATACAACCTGATAACCTCCCATAAGTGTAATGCATGGTGTCTTCGTCAAACCTTCAAAGCTACGCCTCAGCCCGTATTCCAAGTCGTCCACACGCAGAGATATACGATCGGTATCCACCGATCAGAAGTGAGTTCCCTTTAGAAATCATAAGATATGTAGATACCTTCTCCACAGAGGTTAAAAAATAGCACGGTTGTTCCTTGGGTTACAAAATAATTCACATAAAGATATTAGGATTTTGTGAATTAATAACAAAAAGGGTTTTAAGCCTTAAATGAAGAAGACAAAAGTCTTCTGCTGATATGCAGTGTTTGCAGAATGATAAACATGAAATATTTCTTGTGAAAAACGGAGTTGGAAAGTCAAATTTATCGAAGACTTAAGGCGCTGGTGTCGTTCGAATGAGAGAAGATGTCGTTTGAAGTATCGAGCGACATTAGGTCTCGTTTGAGAGACAAATGATGTCGTTCGAACGATATCTATTTTTCAAATTATTTTCTTATCTTTTTCTCGATAAATGTTCCTCTTCAAAAACTTCGAAAATTATATGTTTGATGAAAAACATTTAAAGCTCCGCTCCAATACTTAGAAAATATTTTATGGAAAATAATTCCAATACTCTAAGTGAATTATTAAGGTACTCTAAAACAAAAGCTTACCAAAGTAAATCCCGTAGAGGATATTTGTTGAAGAACCTTGATTATTCTGATCCGTCTTGATGTAAATTAGAACTTTAACCTCTTTGACGGTGTATCGGTATATGACATACAAATTGATAAAGGATAAGAATTTCCTTACAAATCTCCCCCTATGTCTATGCTGGTACAAAATAAAAATATATGAATTATCAATATCAAATGACTTATACAAATCTTCCCACCCATGATCCCAAAATTGAAAAGGTAAATGACAAGTCTTCAAACGTTTCTTGAACAATCAATTCTTCAAAAACTTTAGGCTTTTCTCATCAGGGTCTGCAATCCAAAAATCTTTAATTGTACCTACACTCACGAGACAAAGAAAAGACCTCATGAAATATTGAGTTTGAAATGATATAAGCATAAACATGAAAGCATAATCAATTCTCCCCCATACTTAAACTACCCCATATAGTTATAATTCGTTCTCCCCATTTTTATTTGTCTGAAATAGACAAGAAAAAGAAGAAACCACAAAAATCAAATCGGGGTGTCACGGTAAACAAGGTAAACAAACTATTTTTTATTTTTCAGATTTTTCATACAAAAATGCAAAAATGATGTTACAAAAAATACGCACCATGAATTTATACTAAGATAACCAAATCTTGGAAACGGAATGAATGGGTGTGATCAGATTCGGCAGGAAAATCAACTCAATCATGACAAGTGTGCACGATGCATAAGTGTACTACTAACGAATGAACATCAAAATAGTCCTTAGGTGTAAAATTGTTGAATTTAGATGATATCATCTTAATCATATCAACAAATCAAAGTATAAATGATTTCCACACCAATAACGTCCAAAACTATGTAATGCTTTTTCATGACTTTTAAGGACGTGCAAACTATTTTAAATTCCATAAAAACTCCCTCATTAAAAGATAGTGTTTTTTATTTTTCTTATGAGGTGATGAAACTAAAACCTATTGGCCCATTTTTGGCATACTTTTCTTTTTATTGCCATAAAAAAAATTCGGGCTCTTTTAAACCTCATTGGACTCCAGATATTTTTCAATTCCTCATTTTTTAGGTCCATTTAAACGGTGGCTTTATTGCAAAGGAAAAAAAATGAAATACCTTTCGTAGACCTTTTCTGTTTTTTAAAATCGGCTTATAACATGCACTATTTTTTGTCAAGTTTTATCGCATTTGGTTCGTCCTATAGATGGAATTATGATGGAAACATTAAACCAACATGTGATAAACAATCACAAAAGTCAAACAAATCCATGCATGTGTGCAATAAAGGACAAATGAGTCAAACATCTACGTAGCAACACTATATATCATCTCAAAGACTCCAAACTTTGTAAAGCACATAAATGACATAACATATTGTCTCAAAATACTATCAAATAGTCACATGAATATGGATTGAATTTGTGACTCGGTCATCCTAAGTGTCCATTCATATACGGTGCAAACAAAATACAAAACTCCTTTTGGATTTTTCAAAATTTTTATCAAAAAAATATTTTCGTATTTTTCAAACGTTGTTCAAAATCATCCCCGCAGTGCCAAAAAATATAGCAATATTAACCAGGGGACTACAAACAGAAGAGAAAGAATTCTCTAGGGGTCGTCATGTCGCTCGAACGAGAAGGGATCTTGCGAGAAGCAGCTTTGCGCTACATCTTAAGTCTCTTCAACTAAAGTCAATCTCATTTGAACGAGAAAAGAAAATTTTCACAGTTTCCCAGAATGTCAGGCAGTTTTGTCCAGTAAAAATTGTTTGTGAAAACAGTTCCTGAAATGGACAAACAGATCCAAAATAATGCTAAAACGATACCAAAAATAAAAATTGAAATCTAAAATGCTAACAAAATACAAAAAAATGGTACATACTAGCAATAGGAAAAAGTGTCATCTTGTAGGTCACCCTATGCTAGCAAACATGTCTAGACCTCATTTAGTAGGTTCAATGGAGTTTTCCAAAGACGATGATATCTTTCGAAATAACTCCATCAAATCGCATGAAGTCTTGACCAAAAAATTTACTTGCTCTCGAATATGTGCAAACTCTCTATCATTATGTGCAAGCAAAGTATCGTGGGTGGGTGCATGTGTGCAAACATGTGTAGAAGCAAAACGTGACATAACCCAATTTAAAGAAAAACTCCCTAAAGTGTTCTCTCTTTTTTCAATGGGAGAAAACATAAATCGGACTAGGTACACCTCTCTCAAAAACATTAGGACGTGCTCTCCTAATAGGTACGGGTTGCCTAGGTAGGTTAGGATGAGAACCATGTGAATCTATTACTAAAGTGGGAACCGTCTCAGGTGCAAAAATAGAAGTGGGTACACCGTCATGACCTTTTCCTAAATTCTCACCATCACCCAAAAATGGATTAAGAACCATATTTTCAACTTTCGTAGATGCGTTCTTTAAATGGACTTTGACCTCCCAGGAACGTTCGCGACCACTTTCTAGTTGGGATACACATGTCATTAGACTAGACACCGGGTCGGTCAACTCACACTTTTCCCTCCTTAAAGCTTCTTTATCTCTCTCCAAATCCAAACCCGATGACTAAAATCCCTATTATACTTCTTTGTTTTCAAGGTCTCGGTGTACAAATCCCTAAAAGTTTTTTTGATCTCACTTTCATCTCCACTCTCAAACTCGTTCTCACCTCCACTAGAAATACTTGAGTCATCACCGTCGCTTTTGTGAATACTATCATTATAGTACATAGTGGGTGTGCTCACATGACTCGAAAAAGCTACACACATCCCATGTGCTAATCCTTTATTGGACACATCTCCCTCATCTCCCTCACTATCACTAAGTGTGGCGGGCATCGTAGTTTCTTTTCCTTTTCTCCTTATCCTAGTAGGACACACTTTAGCTATGTGCCCTCTACCCTCAAACTCAAAGCCCCTGATCTCATCCTCCTTATCACTTTATTTGGCCTCCTATTTCTTTTTTATTTTCTCAAAATATCTCTTTTTATTAGAAGAATTTTCCTTAGACATTTTGAGAAACCTTTTAAAAAAATTCGCAAGGCCAAATTAAAATCAGACTCGTCCTCGGACTCGAACTCACAAAAACTCACTTTCATTTTCTTATCTCTATTTCTCGAAACATTCTCACTCGATCTCGACTGTGACTTAAGTGAAATCCTTTTATCTTTAGGTTTGATAATTTGGGGAAACATATCTAACTCGTAAGCCTAAAGATCACCTACCAACTCTTCTAACTTAAGTGTGATCAAATTTCCCATTAAGTTTAAAATAACGACTTTCGGAATAAAACGTTTTGGAAGGGATCTCAAAATCTTTTTCACAACCCTCATGTTATCATTTACCTCACCCAAATTAAAACTAGAGTTGACAATATCCCACAAACGTGCGAAAACTCATCAAAAATATCGGACTCTGACATAGTAATGGTCTCAAATTGGGTGACTATATTTTCTAATTTTGACCCTTTAATAGCGGTTGTACCTTCGTATGTTAATTTTAAAACATCCTATACATCTTTAGACATGGTGCACATCATAATACGATAGAATTTGTCGGGAGTGATGGCTATAGAAATAGCACTCAAACCACAAGAATTAAAGTTAGACAATTTATAATCATCCTCAGTCCAGTTCGACATGGGTTTTAAAGAGGTGACATTATCAACAGTCATGGTGGGAGAAGTCCAACCATTTTCAAACAACAACCAAAATCGTTCATCTATAGCTTTTAAAATAGATTTCATATATGCTTTCCAATAGGCATAATTATCATCGTCAAAGATGGTCACCCGATTATATAAGTGATCCATTGAAAAACTTGTGATTTCAAGCAAAACCAAAATTTTCAAAGAAAATAAATATCACATAAGTGTGCGGAAAATAGGAATAAGCGATAAATTAGCATAACCTACTCTAATTTAAATTTGTAAAATGATGGGTACAATATCAATCGAGATCGCAACTCTCTAATGGATTCAAACACAATTATTTAATTAGGTATCTAAATTTGAACAAACCAAATTCAATTGTATTCAACCCCTATGGATGTATCCAAGTGTTCAATCAAATCAATCAAATCATGCATGTAAAATAAAGACGATGGATTCAGGAAAAAAACCTTTTCGGGTAAAAACTTTTTAACACTTTGAAACCTTTGACTTACATACAACCTGATAATCGCCCACAAGTGTAATGCACGGTGTCTTCATTGAACCTTCAAAGCTACGCCTCAACCCGCAGTCCAAGTTGTCCACACGCAGAGATATACGCTCGGTATCTACCGATCAGCAGTGAGTTCCCTCCAGAAATCACAAAGTATGGAGATGCCTTCTCCACAAAGGTTGAACAATAGCAAGGTTGTTATTTGGGTTCCAAAACAATTCACATAAATATATTTGTATTTTATGAATGGAAAAGGAAAAGGTCTTTAATCCTTAAATGAAGAGGCCAAAAGTCTTCCACTGATATGCAGTGTTTGCAGAATGAAAAACGGGAAAGACTTCTTGTGAAAAACGAAGTTGGAAAGTAAATTTTATAGAAGACTTAGGCGGTGGTATTGTCCGAACGAGAGACGATGTTGTTTGAAGTATTGCGCGACATCAGGTCTCGTTTGAGCAACAAACGACGTCATTCGAACAACATCTATTTTTA
Organism: Sambucus nigra; assembly: GCA_949130495.1. NCBI lineage: Eukaryota > Viridiplantae > Streptophyta > Magnoliopsida > Dipsacales > Adoxaceae > Sambucus > Sambucus nigra. Next base: position 510,591,249 of record OX422214.1, read on the forward strand.
AATTATTTTCTTCTCTTTTTCTCGATAAATGCGCCGCCTCAAAAACTCTAAAAATTATATATTTGACGAAAAACATTTAATGCTCCGCCGCAACACTTAGAAACTATTTTATGAAAAATAATCCCAGTAATATAAGTGCATTATTAAGGTACTCTAAAACAAAACCTTACCAAAGTAAATCCCACAGAGGCTATTTGTTGAAGAACCTTGATTATTCGGATCCGTCTTGATGTGAATGTCAACTTGAACTTCTTTGACGATGTAGCGGTATACGATATACAAATTGATAACGAACGAGAATGTTCTTACACCAGTAGGAGACCCATTTAAAGGATTCAGATCAATTGAATTCCTACCAAGTGACGGTGGATTCAGTCAAGGCAGTCAAGGCCATCAACGAGTTCCGTAGGTCCAGCAGAGCCAAAAGGACTATAGGGGTAGAAATCAGAGGTAAGACTACCAGGTTTGAGAGAAGGATACCCCAACATGGTCCTTAGGGACAAAGACAGGGGAATGACACATAAAAGGTGTCCTATGTGTGGAGATTAGGGTCACCTGTATTAAACTTGTCCATAATGAAGTAAGACCAACCATACTTGGAAAGTATGTGGGAACGTTACTAGAGGGGCACAACAACAAGAAGATCGATATTTTTGGCAAGGGAATCTGGTCAAGAGATTTAGGCCTCAAGATTAACAAACTGATAATGTTGAATTCAGGTAGGACCAACAGGGTCCTTCGAAGCAGCAGCATCACGTTCCTTAGGGCCAAAGGACGGGTGGGGAAGGCCAGCAGGGCCATAGCTAGAGGTACGAGAGTTTTTCTATTAGTCGTTATGCGTGTGGATAGATGGTACACAGGAAGAAAGATTACCCAAAATGAGGCAGAGTTCAGACACTGGATGAGGTCCTATATGTATAACCATTGCAATAGATCTTGGGTTAATTTTGACTCGAGAATTACGTTTAGGAATCGATCGACCAGGCAAGGTAGATAGCAAATGGATGTGATATTTTATTTCATCCTTATGAGTATGGGATTATTTCAGGTGACATGGGTGCATTAGCGGTACTAGCCTTAGTATGTATGTACTTGCCGTTTGGTTGTGGGGATTTTCGATGTAACCCGTAGGGGAGTGGGTGTGGGCACTAAGAGAATTTTTATGTTATGATTTACTACTTTGAAGAGTTATGGAAGTAGAGTTTATTATGACCTTGTGTAGTGATCGAATACCGAGGGTTTGAGTAGTATTAGATTGCGTGATAAGACTATCTTGTATGTTATTCTAGGGTGATATATATTATTTTGCACTGTATCACCTGAAAGAAGGTTGAGCTTGTATATATATATTGTATTGTATTGTATTATATTGTATTGTATTGTGTGGTAGACATAAGTGAGTATGTTGTCTTTTTATATGAAAGTGCCCAATTTGTGTGTTTCAAACAAAACCAAATTTTTCACCGAAAATTATCCAACTTTTAATTACACACCAAACCAAGTTGTGAAAACCCAATTCTTACTTTAAACCAATTTTATCCTGATTAATCCTAAACATGCATCTAGTGATTAAAGCAAGTAAAATAAAGTAAAGAATACTCACTACGCCGGATGCAAGAGGAAAAAACCCAAAACGGTAAAACAACCTCGGACGTCCCAAGCCAGATAATCATTATGAATGTGGATTTATAATGAACAGACACAAACTCACTCAATGACTCGATCCCCATGGGTCTTGACGCTCTTCTGATCTTCAACCAATCCTCTCACAGTTCCCAAGCATAAGGTCCTTCTTCCACGGTACATGTCCACAACACACGCGTCCACGTATGTCTCGGTGTCCACCGATGGGCTTTGATTCGTCTATGCTGTCGAACAAGAAGTCCTTCTCTTTTCTTCATCGCAAAACCCTTATGTTCAATGTGTAGAACAAACTTATTCGGTGCAAAAAGATCACTTAAACATATAAGAATGATTTCTCGAATCTTTGCAAACTTCAAAGAATGTGTTTAAGCTTTGAAACCTTAGAAAAACATGTGAAAATAAGTTTCTGGTTCAAATACTATTTTCCAGAATGCACACATACGAAACTCTGATAAAAACACGCTTTAAATAAGAAATAAGAGCTGCCTTAAAATACGTGTCGTTCGCACGACTTAGGCATCTCGTTCGAGCGAGATCCTTATGTCGTTTGAACGAGCTGACGTGTCAGTTTGACTTTTTAACTTTTAGTTCAAAACGTCTCTTTTAAAGGAGATCGAAATAAGTCAAACTCTATTTCGAGTATATCAGAATAAAACGTAGTGTAAACACTTAAAACACTTTTAAAAGCATTTTAAAACATTTTTCTTTATAAAAATACATCCTTATCTTTCATAAAAGTAATTCTGAGCACCATTAGTTATACGCATTTATACCTGAGTGATCTCGGAATGCAATTAACTTTGAAGATGCTTAAACTTGCACCAATTAAACTTCGGCATGATTATTTCTTTAAAGCTTTGCCGCAACGTCTTTAATTTTCTTCTATATGTCATAGACCAAGTGGGATCATGAAAAAATAAAAATCTCCCTATGACATATTACAAACAAGTTTTGTTCACGAAATTAAGTCAAAACAATACAGGAACTCAATTGCAAATTTATGTCCTTACAAATCTCCTCCTTTGACTATTCCAGGACAAAACTAAACCATTAAAAGGCCTAAGCCGGGCCGTCAAGCCATATGACGCCTAAATCCCATCCCATAAACCCAAAATCAAAAATACAGGACATGGACTAGAATATGTAGCACCGACGAGCATAAACTGTTTGAATGTGATGTAGACTTGAAATCTAGAATCGTTGAAGCGTACCTACACACATGAAACAGACAAACAAATACACAGTGAAGTATGGAGGAACAAATGAAACCAATCTATATATCCAAATGATACCAAACAACAACAAATACCAATATGAATAATCTAAAAAAAAAATGTTAAGAAATTTGAGCAATAAACTGATACCAATAAACAAAATGATACCAATATGTACTACCAATTTGAGATATCAATTTCTAAACATATGTAAACCAAAACATGATCAAATCCCCCTAAATCATATACATCTCTCCCCCTACATCACATACATCTCTCCCCCTTTTTGTCTCGAATAGACAATCCGGTGAAAAGATAAACCAATCAAAATATCTAGCTTGATAATATAAACCAATTTGAATCAATGTGAAATCGCTAGATAATCATGAAACAACCAGCTAAATATGATCAAGTAATAACAAATCAGTAGCTAGTAAACCAATGGATCACACATAGAATATATCAATCTAATCAGGTGTGATAAACGAATTATATGCAAAAAAATAATTTAGAACCAATAAATCCTGCATATAAACCAGCCAGTCCAAAAACACTTCCAGCATTACCAAAAAAATACCAATTTAAACCAGAGGACTACAAACCAATCGGAAGCCATAAAACAGCCTATCATTCGAGCGAGCCAGGGACGTCGCTCAAACGAGTTGAGGACGTTGCTTGAACGAAGTACAAATGTCGTTCGTGCGACATGGATATGTCGTTTGAATGACTTCTCGCGACCTGTCAGAATTTTCCAGATTACCAGAAATATAATAAAATATTACCTAGCGAAAAAATTTCCACAAAACAATTCCAGGAAGAGCCTGACAGCAGGAAAACATTGTTAAAGCCATAGGCTTTTAACAAAAAATGTAAAAACTCATACAAACTAACAATGTGAGTTACATGCAAACATAGTACCGATGTGCTCAAACATGGATATGAAAGGAATGGGCCTGAAACTACAACAAATGAGTCACAACTAGGGGTGTTCACGGTCCGGTCCGGTTCGGTTTTAAGGTTTTTTTTGGACCGGACCGACTTGGTCGGTCCTCTAAAAAAATGGACCGAGACCGAACCGATAATGTCGGTTAACCGACCCTAGTCGGTTCGGTTTTTTATAGGGTCGGTCCGGTCTAACCCGTCGGTCCTCACATTAATGAATTACATCATTTATAATAGTACAAATATACCCGAGTCTATTTTTTTCAAACATTAAAAACTAAAAAATATCAAAATTTGCGATTAAAACAAACCTACTATTGGATTAAACTATAATTTAAACTAATCAAATATTGAAATATATACTTTTACTATTTATTTATCTTATATATATACATATATATGTAAAAATATATTATTTTATATAAGTCGGTCCGGGTCGGTCCTAACAGGGTTTTTGAAACTGTAAATCGTGGACCGGACCGACTAGGTCGGTCCACCAAAAAAATAAACCGAGACCGGACCGATTAAGAAAAAAGACCGAAAAAAGGGTCGGTTCGGCTCGGTTCGATTCGGTCCGTCTGTCCAGTCGGTTTTTTGAACATCCCTAGTCACAACTCCAACACATCGAAATGATCAAGAATCTCTAATTGACAGTGATAAATCATCAAACTTTATCATATCCTTATGACAATTAAAGTGTGAGCTTAATGAACTAAACATACTACATGCACACAAATCCAAAATTTTGACGATTTTGCAAACAATAGCGTCAAATTGCAATGTTTCAACATTAGGATTAGTTGTGCAAACCCATTTAAATTTTTAATCCATTCAAACTCCCTCAAAAATATCATATTTTCTTTGGAATGAACTAAACTAATTTGGCCCTTTTCTTATCATATTGCATTTTCTTTTAGGCTCTTTTAAACGATGGCTTTCACGACGAATATATTTTGAACTCTCGCAGCCCTTTCCCGTGAATCATTCATCATTTTTACCAATTTAAATCCTCAAGGTGAAGGGTTTTTACATGCACACTTCTCCTTAAGTCTACTTACGCATAGATGACAAGATTGAGATAAGAACGCCTCACCAAATTCAACTATGCAAGAGAAGTCAAACATCCATATAAACTCGTGCATGCGTGCAATGTTGACATATATACAAAGTCGAATCAAAATGCATATTAATTTCGAAACAACCCCATATAAACAATGGTTAAGATCATTCTAAGTATGGATAATAATGTCCAAATGTCCTAGCCACATGGATATGAAACGATTGGGGGGGGGGGGGGGGGTCCAAGCACACAAATATTCCACATCAAACATGTAAACTCAAAAACAAAAACCTAAAATCTTTTTGGATTTTAAAAAGTTTTCTCAAAAAACAAAATCTTTTTGGTTTTTCAAAAAAATTTCTAAAAAACAAAATCTTTTTTTTATTTTTCAAATAGGACTTAAACAAATGAAAACATTAATACAAAATTATACACATGTCATAATACTAGCAATGAATATATCACGAAGAAAACTAGCATATGACAAACAAGGCAACACTATCATCCTTTAGATTTAGCATGGGAAGAATCAAGTGCACCCAAACGAAAATCATGAAGTTTAATTCCTAAAGCCACTAAATCCAATTTCCTAACCCAAGTAGGTGTAAAACGACGCATGGGGGTTTTGGGAAACGGGGCAACTTTATTCCTAAACTTCCTAGGAGCTTGTCTAAGGTCGTAACAATAACGCCTAAGGTGACCTTTCCTATCACAAAACGAGCAAATGTAGGGATGGTGGGAATGGTTACCTATATGTGGACCTTTTCTAACCTTGCTAGTGTTTCTCACGTGCGGGGGGAATGGGAACAACTCTCTCACCAAAACCTATACCTCCCCTATCTCCCTTAATTTGGACGGTGCCTAGGATCTTATCTTACTTTTCCAACCTAGCCTCCAAATCAAACTTGGCTCTAGACGAGTCTTTCAATCTCTCCGCCAACTCGTGAATCCTAGACTCGAGCAAACGCCTAGACTCCTCAAACTCTAAAATCTCCTTTTTCAAGTACTCCATCAAACCACGGATATTATCTCTCTCTTTCTCCACAAACTCTAGTTTATCCCTAAACTTCTTCTCTTGTGCCCTTAGATCCTCAATCAAACTATCATTATTTTCTATAGCACTCTCATTCATCTTAGCTTGAAATTTTGAGTTAGCCTTTTTCACCTTCACCGTTTCGGCATATAACTCATTTAACGCATTTTGCAACTCTTTAAAATCTACCTCCTACTCGTCACTCTCTTCTCCCTCACTAACATGGGATACACTCAAAACCTCCTCAGAAGTTTCATGCACATGAGAATCGTCGTCGCTCACATGACATGCCATAAACACAATAAAGTTATGATCAATGGGGGAACTCTCTCCCTCTTCCGGATCACTATTACTTAAGGTGTCATTATAGACAATGGGTTTCTTGCCCTCTTTCTTAAGTCTAGTGGGACACTCCTTAACTTTATGACCGTACCCCTCACACCCAAAACACTTATCCGACTCATCTCTCTTAGGCTTCTCAAACTTATCCTTAGAGATGGGATTTACTTTGTTGTTATTGAATTTTTCAAATTTCTTAGCATCTTTCGATTGCTTTTGAAACTTAATAAATTTTTTAAATTTCTTTGCCAACAAAGCAACATCCTCAAAATCGGAATCGAAATCAGAATTCGAAACTTTAATTTCCTCCTTCCGGGTCTTCAAAGCAATACCCTTTTCTTTCTTAGGCACTTGCTTGGAGGTAATCATGTCGATTTCATAGGTTTGTAAGTCACCTACAATCTATTCCAGTTTCGTCGACCCTAACCTACCCAAGGAGTTTAAAATGGTCACTTTTGCATCAAACCTACTAGGCAACGACCTAAGGATTTTCTTACTGACACGATTATCGGGAATTTTCTCACCTAAGTTAAACGACGAGTTTGACAATATTGGACAACCTAGCATAAAAGTCATCAAAAGCCTCACTCTCTAACATCCTAATAGTCTCAAACTGTGTAGTGAGATTTCGAAGTTTTGACGCCCTAACCGTGCTAGTGCCCTCGTGAATGAGTGAAAAAATATCCCAAGCCTCTTTTGATGTTTCACAAGTCATAATTCTGTTATATTCATTTTGTGTGAAATGTGAAGCAATAACGTGCAGACCCTTAGAATTATATTGTGCAAGTCTTTGTTCATTTTCGGTCCATGACTCAACAGGCTTTAAACTAGTGACCTCACCAACAATAGTGACAGTGGGTGTCCAACCTTTTTCAACTGCTAGCCACACACGCTCATCAATAGATTTTAATGCACATCTCATTCTCATCTTCCAATAAGTGAAATTAGTGCCATAAAAAACAGGAGTTCGAGAAAATTCATTATATCCAGAATTCATATTTGAAAACACAATGGATCATAAAACAAATAAAATATGTTTTCTAACTCTGATACTAATTTGAAAGTGCCCAATATGTGTGTTTTAAACAAAACCAAAATTTTCACCAAAAATTATCCAACTTCTAATTATGCACCAAACCAAGTTGTGAAAACTCAATTGTTACTTTAAACCAATTTTATCTTGATTAATCCTAAACATGCATCTAGTGATTAAAGAAAGTAAAATAAAGTAAAGAATACACACAACACCGGATGTACGAGGAAAAAACCCAAAACGGGAAAACAACCCCGGACTATCCAGGCCAGACAATCACTTTGAATGTGAATTTACAATAAATAGGCACATACTCACTCAACGACTCGATCCCCACGGGTCTTGAAGCTCTTCTGATCTTCAACCACTCCTCTCACAGTGCCCGCGTAGAAAGTCCTTCTTCCACGATACCTGTCCACAACACACGCGTCCACGTATGTCTCAGTGTCCCCCGATTAGCTTTGATTCGTCTATGATATCGAACAAAAAGTCCTTATCTTTTCTTCACCATAAAACCCTTATGTTCAATGTGTAGAACAAACTTCTTTGTTGCATCATGATCACTTAAACATATAAGAATGATATCTCGGATCTTTGCAAACTTCTAAGGATGTGTTTAAGCTTTGACACCTTAGAAAAACATGTGCAAACAAGTTTTTGGTCCGAATATTATTTCCAGAATGCACACATATGAAACTCTGATAAAAACACGCTTTAAATAACAAATAAGCGCCGCCTCGAAATACATGTCGTTTGAACGACAATGCCACGTCATTTGCGCAACTTAGGCATCTGGTTCGAGCGAGATCCTTATGTCGTTTGAACGAGCTGACGTGTCAGTTTGACTTTTTGACTTTTAGTTCAAAACGTCTATTTTAAAGGAGATCGAAATAAGTTAAACTCTATTTCGAGTATATCATAATAAAACATAGTTTAAACACTTAAAACCCTTTTAAAAACATTATAAAACATTTTTCTTTATAAAAATACATCCTTATCTTTTATAAAAATAATTTTGATCACCATTAGTTATACGCATTCATACCTGAGTGATCTCAGAATGAAATTAACTTTGAAGACGATTAAACTTGCACCAATTAAACTTCGTCATGATTATTTCTTTGAAGCTTTGCCGCAACGCCTTTAATTTTCTTCAATACGTCATAGACCAAGTGGGATCGTGACAAAATAAAAATTTCCCTACCCATATTACAAACAAGTTTTGTTCACGGAATTAAGTCAAAACAATACAGGTATTCAATTGGAAATTTATGTCCTTACATTATATTTGATTCTGGTGTGTATGGATGTTTACCGATGTGATTTAGGGTATGTTTCGTTTATTATAGAGCGTAGATATTTAACTATTTATTGACTTTGCTATGAGAACTTAGGATAAGGAGAGCGTCTTATTATATGTCCTCTTTAGTGACATGAGAGTGGATGAGTAGACTTTTTAGGTCAATAGATGGGAATCTAGGGGTACATGTTATGGACTGAAGGCCTAACAGATTTAGACGACAGACATGGTAAGTTAATAGTGTATCGGGGGGTCCTTATTTGGATTTCACTCTGCAAGACATCCCACGCATGAAACTTAGTTAATGTCAAAAGTTGGAAGATCTGTGGTCATTAATACATAGGTTTAATACCTTAGTTATTATATGTATATGTGATTATAACTGGGAGTTGATAGTTATATTATGACTTAAGGCCAGTAAAGCCGTATAATGTTGATGTGAGAACCAGTGTAGATCGTTTACACCATGAGTAGATCGGTGGGGCAATATAGATAATCAAGTTGCAATTAGTAGGGTGATTGAGTATAACCTTACTGAACGGTCATACCAAGTACGCGAGGCTTAATTTAAAACAAGTATATTACATTCAGTTAATTTGTGCGGTTATGCACGATTTAGGGTATATGGGTGCCCTAGTTAGTTGGATCTTTGGTGTCGTTCGTACTCGAACTAGGTGGAATAGTATGTGTAAAATGAGTAAATAAATAAAGGAGTCAACACGTGTGGATATTGAAGCTTTCCTTCAACAGAGGAAATACTTTAGCCGTGAGTAGATAGGCTCATAGTAGTGACCAAAAAGGGGTTGAAATTGCAAAGTGTGGTGTAGGCTACCAGGAGAATTGGTAGATTAAATAAGGAAGTATTTTGGTACGTGATGGCAAAAGTGAATTTGTCATTAGATTGAATGGTAAATGGAGATCGTTGGACTGAAGGATACCCCTACTAGAGATGTAGCGGGAACTGCAGAATGATTTAGATTGTTTATAAAGGAAGGATGTTGTGCGAGAATATATTCAAAGCTTTTTAGTATAAGTCATATCCTAATTTCGAGGATGAAATTTATTTGTAAGGGGGGAAGTATGTAATACCCCGTACTTCTGAGTATTTGAAATTTAATTAATTAGATAATTATTTGAGTTTAATTTTAAATTACATGCGTACCGTAATTTGATGGAATTAAATATTTTGGGAGATAAGGATTTATTGTTGGTGAAATAATTTGTGCAAAAATTACATCGTAGCGAGTAATATCGACGGGACTACGTTGGAACTCAATCGAAGGTCGCGTGTAGACTATTTTGAGCTCGAGATAAGATATTGTTATATAGTGACTCGGATGATGATTTATATTTCACTGTTGATTTCAAAAGTTCAAAATAGTCGAAATAGTATACCCGGGTGTATAGTTTGGGTCCCGGGGCGATTTTAGACCAATCCAGTACTGTTTAAGGGTGTTTTGATCATTTGGGAGTTTGTGGTTTAGAGAACTCTAAAAATTCAAAGGGTATTTCATCCCCTTGGAGTTATAGGCTAGAGTTAAAATAAATTAGAGAAGAAGCAGGCCACAAGAGATGAGGAGAACAGAGTTCATGAAGGTGCAACACTTGTTCTCTCCACAAAAGTTACCGAAATTGTGATCGAGGTGAGGAGAGATATACTAGTACTCCATCATCTCAAAAATGAATTCAGACCTTCATATCATAAGGAAAGTGTTTATCTTGCTTGTTTCTAAAAGGTTAAAATACCCATGTAGTGTAGGGTTTTATATCTGATAATTTTAAATGAAGTTCTTGGAAAATTGATGAGTTAAACACATGATCTTGGGTTGGATTGCATATAGATTGAACCTATGTATGTGAGTAATACGAATTTAAAATATCTGTCATGATAATAATGGAAGAAATCTGGGTTTTTGATTGAAAGAGATGAAGAATAATGAAAAGTAGGGTTTTATGGATTGTTAAAAGAAAATCCGTTCTTGGAGTAAATTCATGATAATTTAATGTTAAATTTACGTTGGAGATAATCCTAATACATGTATATAATGTTTGAGAATAATAGTTATAAGTCTGGTGAAGAATCATGAAATTTGTGTTGAACAAAAACGGTGAAAAACACAAAAATTTAGCGAAGAAGATGACCTGCAACATTTCGAATCGATTTGGCCCAAAGGAAAATCGATTCGGTAAGCCTTTGGGTGAATCGATTTGGTTTGCCCAAATTTGTAAGATTTTCTCTTTCGAACCCTAATATTATGTGTACTTAATTGGAACACTTATGAGACACCTTTAAAACACAATGAGGGATATTATGAGTTACAATAGGCCTTGGTTGGATTGGAACTTCGTCATGAATGAGAGAATTAAGGCTAAAATTATTTCGACTTAAATATTAATGTAATGGATTCGAGAGCATGAGAACGTGTCACGATGATTACGGGTGAACTTATTATGTAGACCAGTAGCTTATGAGTTCAATAACTACTGAAAATACTTAAGGGGGAACTAGGACTCTTCGGTTAGAAAATAGTACCTGGTTTAATACGATAGTGAGTTATAAATCGTATTTTGATAGTACGGTAAGTATTCAAGAGATATAAAATACGTACGGGTTGACATATTTGGGTTGTGTGTATATCTATACGGTCTATATTATAGGTTGAGAGTATCCCTATACGGATAAAATTTATAGGTTGAACGCATACATATACGGATTACATTTATAGGTTGAATGTACGACTATACAGACTATATTATATGTTGAGTGTATACCTATACGGATTATATTTATAGGTTGTTTGTATGCCTATATGAAATATACGGATATGTTTTGTGTATGCCAATTATGTGCTTTCTTATGTGTGAATATACCTACGCTACCTGCTATCACGGAGGTTCCGCGCAGAGGGAGATCCCAATTTCACGATTCCAATGTGCTCTGGATTAGTGCCCTAGAATATAGAACCCAGGTACATGCTATTTAAGTGTATGATAGTTTTGACATTAAATTGGGTACGCTATTCGCCTTAGAACATACAACCTACATTCGCCTCCAATATGTGTTGATTTGATTTATGCTTCGAGGGTGATATCCGAACCGGTAGTCATTAATTTCGTACGAGAGATATATGGACTTGATAACAGAGTATGAATATATGCATCGTGGTGTCATATATATATATATATATATATATATATATATATGTGTATATATATATATATATGTGTGTGTGTGTGTGTGTGTGTGTGTGTGTGTGTGTGTGTGTCATGTGTGTGTGTCATGTGTGTGTGTGTGTGCGTGTTTAGGTGATTTATCATATTTGTGTGTAATGTAGGAAGGATAGATAGAGTATATCTAAAAGTGATGTAGTTACGAGATAATATACTTAGTGTGTGATGGTAGTAAATTTAGATAGCGTATATGTAAAAGATGCTTAAAGTAGAGTAACTTAATGAAATGGTTTAATGATAACATACGTGAAATGTTAATAACGGTTTAATAATAACATACGAGGAATGTTAATTGTTGATACGAGAAATCGTCCACTTGTCGTTCTCGCATCAGAAAATCATGAGTAAAGTGCGTAATAAACAAGTAAAGCAAGTAAATATAGAGAAGACACGATATAGAGTGGTACAAGCTTTAAAATAGGCCTACATCCACTGTGTTGCTCCGTTCTCATTATATGCATTGCATTGTACAATATAATCGTGCCTAAAGAGGCATACAAGTATAAGAATAAAGGACAGTTCATGGCAGTATTGAGGATTCTGGTGTGCCGGAGAGGTGGCTGCGATGTAGATGTGTGGCCTCCAAGTCGTATGTTGAGGTTGTGTAGAAAGAATCTGTATTGTAGAATCTGCCCTGAGCGTGTGGACCTTTATTTATATGAGGTATGTGAGTTGTGTCATGTGCCCTGAGCACGTGATATATATGAAGTCTGGAGTAGCTGTCAATAAGGGGGATGCATCCTTTAAGGCAGGTATATTAAGTGCCGCATCCTACATAGTATAAGGCTACATCCAGCGTAGCAGAAGGCTGCATCCGGCATGAGGCTAAAGTCGTGGGTGCCGCACCCTGCATAGCATAAGGCTGCATCCTGTATGAGGTTGAAGCAATGGGTGCCGCACCCTGTGCTGAGTAGGGCCGCACCCAGTACTGAGTAAGGCCTCACCCCGTACTGAGTAAGGCCGCACCCTGTGATGAATAGGGTCGCGACCTATGTTGAATAGGGTCGCACCCTGTGCGGAGTTGGGTCACGGCCTATAAGATTTTGTGCATGCCTGAGTAACGTCCGTGGCAAGGTGCTATATTTGCCCTATCAATAAGCCCCCAAGTCGTATTGCCAAGAGGTAGCGATTTTGGGGCTGCGGCTTAATTATGTGACTGCTGCGGAGACTGTGATTTGAAGTCTCATCTTCCCGTGTCCTCTTACATAAATCGGATCTATCCGTGTCGTGGCATGTTTGACAGCAAGTGGCGACCAAGTACTAAAGAAGGTGCCGTGGCCTGTTTGATACCAGGCAACGACCAAGTACTAAAGAAGGTGTCGCGGCCTGTTTGAGCCCAGGCGACGACCAAGTACTTAAAAAAGTGTCGCGGCCTGTTTGAGCCCAGGCGGAGACCAAGTAATTAAGAAAGTGTCGCGGCCTATTTGAGCCCAGGCGGCGACCAAGTACTTATGAAAGTGCCACGGCTTGTTTGAGCCGAGGCGACAACCAAGTACTTAAGAAGGTGTCGCGACCTGTTCGAGCTTAGGTGAAGACTAAGTACTAAAGAAGGTGACGTGGCCTATATGATACCAGGCGACAACCAAGTACTGAAGAAGGTGTCGTGGCCTGTTTGATACCAGGCGGCGGCCAAGTACTGAAGAAGGTGCCACGACCTATTTGATACCAGGTGACGACCAAGTACTGAAGAAGGTTTCACGGCCTGTTTGAGCCCAGGCGACAACCAAATACTTAAGAAAGTGTCGCGGCCTGTTTGAGCCCAGGCGGTGACCAAGTAATTAAGAAAGTGCCGCGCCCAGTTTGAGCCCAGGCGGTGACCAAGTACTTATGAAAGTTCCACGGCCTGTTTGAGCCGAGGTGACGACCAAGTACTTAAGAAGGTGTCGCGACCTGTTCGAGCTTAAGCGGAGACCAAGTACTAAAGAAGGTGCCGTGGCATGTTTGATAGCAAGCGGCGACCAAGTACTAAAGAAGGTGTTGTGGCCTGTTTGATACCAGGCAACGACCAAGTACTAAAGAAGGTGTCACGACCTGTTTGAGCCCAGGCAATGACCAAGTACTTAAGAAAGTGTCGCGGCCTGTTTGAGCCTAGGCGACGACCAAGTAATTAAGAAAGTGTCGCGGCCTGTTTGAGCCCAGGCGGAGACCAAGTACTTATGAAAGTGCCACAGCCTGTTTGAGCCGAGGCGACGAACAAGTACTTAAGAAGGTGTCGCGACTTGTTCGAGCTTAGGTGACGACCAAGTACTAAAGAAAGTGTCGTGGCCTATTTGACACCAGGCGACGGCCAAGTACTGAAGAAGGTGTCGTGGCCTGTTTGATACCAGGCGAGGACCAAGTACTGAAGAAGGTGCCACAACCTATTTGATACCAGGCGGTGACCAAGTACTGAAGAAGGTGTCGCGGCCTGTTTGAGCCCAGGCAGCAACCAAGTACTTAAGAAAGTGTCGCGGCCTGTTTGAGCCCAGGCGACGACCAAGTAATTAAGAAAGTGCCATGGCCTGTTTGAGCCCAGGCGGCGACCAAGTACTTATGAAAGTGCCACGGCCTGTTTGAGTCGAGGCGACGACCAAGTACTTAAGAAGGTGTCACGACTTGTTCGAGCTTAGGCGATGACCAAGTACTAAAGAAGGTGCCGTGGCCTATATGATACCAGGAGACGGCCAAGTACTGAAGAAGGTTCCGTGGCCTATTTGATACCAGGCGACGACCAAGTACTGAAGAAGGTGCCGTTACCTATTTGATACCAGGCGACGACTAAGTACTGAAGTAGGTGTTGCGGCCTGTTTGAGCTCAAGCGGCAACCAAGTACTTAAGAAAGTGCCGCGGCCTGTTTGAGCCCAGGCTGCGACCAAGTAATTAAGAAAGTGCCGCGGCCTGTTTGAGCCCAGGCGGCGACCAAGTACTAAAGAAGGTGTCGTGGCCTATTTGACACCAGGCGACGACCAAGTACTGAAGAAGGTGTCGCAGCCTGTTTGGTCCCAGGCGGCGGCTAAGTACTAAATAATGTGTCGCTTGTGACCATTCATTTTTTCCTTTGCTTCTGTTATTTTCATCATAATGAACCCCCAAGTCACGGTACCAATAACAACTTTAGGGCTGCGACTGGGTTGCACTCCTACCGCAACATCTTAGGTAACATTCTTGTGGGATCTATGCTGGGCTGCGACTGAGGATGATGAATTTGAGACTGTTGCAGAAGGAGCAAAAGGAGATGTAGAAGTATTTTAGGCTGCGACCACTTGTATGTAAAACTTCAAACTTTGTCAAGGCTTTGACCTTTAATCTATCTGTCGATTTTTCCTGCTCCTTTGCTTGCTTTGATACTTGCTTATTTGATTGGATGAGCTTGGAAGATTACTTCAACTGCAATGGACATAAGGCTGCGGAACCACTATGTGAGTGGTTTCTCCAAGAAGGCTGCGGCCTGTTGTGCTTTGCCCTTGCACTTTTCACTTATATTTTGCCTTGCATACTTCATAAATTTTCTACTCTGTAGGGCTATGATCCCCCAAGCCGCGGTGCCAACAGAATATGGATTTGGGGCTGCGACTTAACTTTTTCAATTTTTCCTTCATGCGATAATTTAACAATTCAGATGTTTATCTTCATTTTTTCTTCTCCACGTTCCAAATGAATGAGTGGACTATATAACGGCTACAACCATATTGATAAGGCTGCGGTGCCTTTCAGGCCCTTGTTAGAAAATTAATGATAGCATGCTGGGCTGATGCCAACTTGTAGCTTTATTATTCTATGGCACTATGATATTTATGGCCATAGCTTAAATGCTTTCGCGGCCGCTTATTATTTTGAATGTATTAATCGTGGGGCCACGAATACTTCTTATCTTGCCTTGTCATTTAGGGCTCCGGCTAAATTCTTCTGCTTAAAACCTTTTGATTGGCATAATCGTTGGGCTGCAGCCACTTAATTTTCTTACTGAATTTTTGTCGTGCGCTGTGGATATATGGCCTTTGATCACTGAACTCAGATGATATCGTGGCCTTTTGGCATAGGGATGTAGCCTTCATCAATACTAGGAGCATTTTTCTTAACTTCTTTGTTATGCAAATATGTCACGGCCAGTTAGCCTACAGTCATCTTTCATGCCATTTTGAATACTTGTTCAGGGCTACAACCATCTTTTGTATGAATGCCCTGCATCTGAATCATGTACTGTTGTCGCAGCCATATTTTTCTTTGGACTTGAGTTTTATTATCGCGGCTAGATCTGACTTTCATGTGTATCTTTAATCTGTAGAGATAGGATTATTCGCGGACTATTAAGTCCTTGGCCCCTTCTGACGGGTATTATCAGGCCTCCCCAGGCTAGGTATTATGAAGCTTCCCCAAGCTGTAGTGGAACATATATAAAGCCTTCCCAGGCTGGGCATTATGGGGCTTCCGCAAGCCAATCGACGCATTTCAAAATCTGATAACGAGCATTGTAAGCCCCCGTGGCTAATTGAAGCATTTCGAAAGCTAGTTACAGGCATTATAAGCCCCCATGGCTAATTTAGCATCCCGAGAGCTGAGAACGGGCATTGTAAGCCCCCGTGGCTAATAAAAGCTCCTTGAATCCTCAGATGCTTTCGTGATTATGATCATCATATGCTAAGATATAGTTGCACATCGTGAGGGGAACTTTTGAGCTAATTAAGACCGCAATCCCTCCATAGGTGCATCCCCAAATAATAATAATCTTCCAAGATAATGTGTTATTCTTCCCTTGGAATCTGTTTAAGAAAAAAGGTCTTTTTGTAGATGGCAAATTATGAAAACAAGAGAGAAATGAGATATGTCAAAATTTGCTAATTCATATATTTATATATGTATGCTCCAGCTAATGACTTTGTTAATAAAACATAAAGTCTTGAAGATTAGGGCTATAATGAGCTTCATAAAATATAAACATAAATAGTATAAACAAGAAAAACTAAGGATGAGATGCGGCATGCGGCCTCTATCAGGTTTGGCTGCATCCTTTATCTATTCTCCAGGAATCGTTGCAGCATCCCTTGCCTAACCAGCCCCTCAATTGTAATACCCCGTATTTTTGTGATATTTATTATGGGATTAATTAAATTAAAATGTGAATTAATTGAGAATTAATCCGAATAAAATACTAACGAGATGTGAGTTGGTATTTGATTATAATGTGTATATATGGCAATATATGAATATTGAGAATATTGAATTTGTCGTGAGATAGAAATACGACAATTTGGGAAATTTTGTTGGGACGCGTGTGACAGTCGCGTCAGGAATGTAATTATTTAAATTAAAAAGTGAATTTTATTTTTATCAACCGTATGTTAATTTTGAGTGCGCCAACGTGTCCGGAAGGGTCGAAATAGTCAGAAAACACTAGCCGGGGGTTTAGTTTGGGTCCCGGGGCATTTTAGGGCCATACCGGCAACTTAAAAGGGTAGTTTGGTAATTTCGGAATTGTGGGAATTAAAACCCACGAAAATTAGAGGTTAAAATCTGATTTAGTCTTTACCCACTAACAACACTAAATGACTTAATGGGCTACAGGAGTTATTGGAAAATGTTCTAAGAGTTTCCTAAGGCAACCTCCAAACCACCATTGTCATCTTGGAGAAAAACTAGTAGAGAGAGAGAGAGGAAGGAGAATTCTGCAGAGAAAGAGAGAGAGAGAGAGAGAGAGAGAGAGAGAGAGAGAGAGACCAACCTTCATCAATTCAACATTAAATTCAGAGAAAGACCTAAGGCAAGTGGTTTAATTACGTTAATTTCAAGCGAATGTTTCTTCCATGCTTAGAAAATTGATAAATTTGCATTATATTGGGAGATTTATGAAAACCCATGAAATCGGAGTTATAAATTCAGATCTTGATGTAGGTTTGCATGTAGAGTTGTTATTGGGTGATTTGACTAAAAGAATTACTACTTTTTATGTTACAAAAACGGATTTATATATGGAAATTGATGACTTTAAATTCTAGGGTTCATATTCATAAGGTTTGGGGAAAACTTTGGGAGATTTAAATAATTAGGTGTTGTATAGGAGGATTTGATCCGATGAATGTGCTAGATTACGACCTAAGAATGTTTAGGAATTTTGAGGAACCTTAAAATATTATTGGAATAATTTTTGGAGGAGTTTTGATGTGAGAAAATTGGTGAAAAACGTAATAGGAAATTTCTGGGCTTGAAACTGTCACCTCGTTAGAAGACCTGCCCAGGTCGTTCGAACGAGCTCGTTCGAACGAGTTGACAGTTTGACTTCTAACGAGTGGGATGTTCGTTCGATGCCTTTCGTTCGAACGAGATCTCGTTAGATGGCCATTTCGTTCGAACGAGACTTCTAACGAGTTGACATTTTGGCCTTTTTGGCCTGGTTTGATTTCTAGTGTCCCGTAACCTTGGTTAATGGTAGAGATAACCTTACCTTGATGACTAATTGATATAGTTGGGATATTCGGGATGTATTGGGGAGAAAAATATAGAAGAATGATTTGAACCAAATGGTAATTGTGGGTTAGGACGCGAATAACTAATTACGACGTGAGGATAATGGATGATGTGTATATATGAATCAGGGACACGTGTATTGGTATAAGAATGAGAAGTATACCACTAATAAATGATGGTAATTACTAAGATGTGTGAATGCTTAGTATATGTATATGATTTTTATGTGTATGACATACCTACCATACTTGCTATCACTGGAGGTTTACGTTCGCTTAGGGCCATCTAATCCTTGTGTGCCCGGATTTAGAGTGGTACCTAGAGGACATAGTTCAAGGGAATGACTTAATTGTGAGTTATTAAGTCAGCTGACTATGGAGCGTAGGTATGTACGTGACCCATGGATATGTTGAATTATGTTCGCCTCCATTTTCGTGTGTTGTGCTTATTCTAACAATTCCTGAGAGATTCGGAATTTGTAATCCTTATGTACGTGATGTACCGGGATGGATAGCAGAGTATGTGTGCACCGCAGCTTAGCCTCGGGGTGCTTGTATTGTATTTTTATGATGTGAATGATATACGGTTAAATGAACAGAATTGTTATGTTTAATTATGAGAATAATTTATAGTAACTCCTTGAGAAGATAAATAAAGGGATAACCTCCAGTAAATGGTAATGCTAATAATTGAGAATCCAAGTTTAAGTCAAGCTATCTATTTAAGTGATAACATTGGGAATTCATAGTGTGAATTGAGTAGGAAGGTTAGAACTTATGTTGGTTTAGCTAGATATGAGAATCACTTGAATGGGTACGGTACGTTAGGAGTGCACAATTAGTCGAGAGGTGAGTATTTCATGTGAGAGCACGTCCTAACATGTATTTTGCATTCATTGTTTTAATGTTATTAAAACACTTGTTGTTTTCAAAATACTCTCCACTTTCGGGCTCTGACCCATTTGCTTTCAAATCTACTTTTTGTAAAAACCTTTTTAGGTGCCCAGCCACAAGGACACCATGCATAGTATTTCCAGTCAGAGGAGGAGCTGTAGCTGTTGTGGAAGTTACAGGGCCTTGCTAGTAGACCCTTCATTTGCCTTGACTCTATATTCAGATTTCATCAGTTGTAGGGCATGTCGCCCATTTCTTTTAGAGACATTTCATTTCTTTCAGTTATTCAGACTTTTGGTTTGTAATTAATTCAGGATGTAGACTTGTTTCATTTATTTCTATATTGGGATTGTTGTGAGGAGTATTTCCTCCAGACTCATCATTAATTGTTGGTTACTCTATTGAGACTTTATCGTGAATGGTTGTGTTACATTTCTATATTTCATTTATTGCATGTTAATCAGATTAAATTTAAAATTTGGCAACTCACTTTTTAAATACTAGGTGGTTAGTAATCATTAAAAATGTTTTCGACAGTGATGCTATTAACTGGACCAACTTGGCATTTTGTATTGATTTAATAAAGGAGTAGCTACCCGGTATTTAATTAGTCTGGGTGTCACATGTGGTATCAGAGCATCAGGTTCTAGTGTCCTTTAGGATCTGTACGGCTTATTATGTTTCCGCTAAGCTTTCTTTGATGTAGAGCCCTATATTATAGGACTGTTGTATTCTTTTATGTATGCTTCGCTCTTCAGCTATTTTAAGTTTATAACTGCGAACTTATAGACTTTACTCTTATTTCAGATGCCTCCACGACGTGCACCACGGGTTCCTAGGAATGCACAGCCCGAGCCACAGCCAGCTCCAGTACAGGGCACCATGAATGCCGCCGAGTTTGCAGCCATTGTAGCCTAAGCGGTAAATGCCCCTCTCGCCGTTGTACAGCAGGCACCACCCCAGGCGCCAGTAGCCACGCCAGTTCAGGCACATGCATTCCCGTCTACTTGGGAACGCGTTCGTGATGCTTTTCAGAAAGCACACCCTCCGGAGTTCGCCGGTAGCTCCGATGTTATGGTATCTAGTCAGTGGAGGAATGATATTCAGAGGCACTTGAGGATGTATGAGTGCACCGATGTTCAGAGTCAGATACTAGCTACTTTCAAGCTAGTGGGATCTGCATTGCAATGGTGGGAGTCTATTACCACCGCAGAGGAGAGAGATACTCGCACGATACAGGAGTTCTGGGTGCGGTTTGACCGCAAATATTTTCTGTCAGCTGTTCACACGGAAATGAGGAGGAAGTTGATGAGCCCTAGACATGAGGTTAAGACGGTGGCCGAGTATGAGGCCGAATTCATAAATTTGCTGAATATTGTCCTAGATGAGATACCGACAGAAGAGAAGAAGATTTAGAAGTTTACAGATGGATTGTCTTGGAGGATCCGTCAGCATTTATTGGGGAACCTCTCGTTGGCCACTTATTCTGACATGGTTAACGTTGCACTGCTCCATTTCTAGGACCACCGCTTTCACTTGACAGAGGGGAAGCGATCAGGAGAGTCCAACCATCAGGGCAGGACAGGGGGAAATGGTGCCAGCGGGCCACAATCAGCTCAGGGTCAGTATAGGCAGGGTGATCAGGGTTCCCAGCAGGGGGATTCTAAGAGATTCCGATCAGGGGGTTTCAGGCACGGACAGTGAGGTTTTAGGCAGGGCCAACAGGGTCTGAACAGCCATCAGGGCCAGTAGGGTCAAAATGGTCAACAGCAGCAGTTTCACCAGGGCCAGCAAGGCCAGGGCAGAAATGGTAACGGTCACCAGGGCCGTGGTCAGCAGGGACAGTGAGGGGTAAACTTCCAGGGGAAGTGTTTCATTTGTGGTAAGATTGGCCATAAACGTCAGGAGTGTCCTGATAAGGGCAAGTCCCCACAGCAGCAGCAGCAGGGTGCTCGACACGAGCCACAGAGGCCTATGTTTCCCGCCTCCCTCCAAGCATCACAGATGGCAGCATTACCTCCCATTCCAGCAGTCCCAGTTCAGCAGGGACAACTTCAGTATGGGAGAGTGTATCAGCTCCAGCAGGTCGCAGCCCCACAGAATCCACCGGCCATTGAGGGTATGTTCTCTATTCAAGGGGCTATGGGGCGCATTTTATTTGACACGGGGGCTACACACTATTTTATTGCTATGAGATTTGCACGCACCATTGGGTTGTTAGACACCGCAGAGAGCACCGCTACTTGTGTAGACTCACCGTTGAGTAGGGGTTCCATGATTTCGCTTATGTGTAGAGGTGTGGGTATAGGGATCGAGAGGTTTAATTTACCCGCTAATATGTTAGTGTTAGAGATGACCGAGTATGATGCCATTATTGGTATGGATTGGCTAGTTGCGTACCGAGCCATGATTGACTGTTTTAGTAGGAGTATTATCTTTGCCATTCCCGGGCAGGGGATGTTTTTAGTGGCGATGCCTCATCCTGAGGGAGGATCGTCCACTCACTTGTACTATATAGAGGAGGAGACCTCTAAGGAAGTGGTGATACCACTTGATTCGATACCCGTTGTTAGTGAGTTCGCCGATGTATTTCAGGATATACTTGGACTACCTCCGGGTAGGGAGATAGATTTTGTGATTGATTTGACACCGGGCACTCGGCCTATTGCTCGCGCACCTTACCGTATGGCTCCAGCTGAGATGAGAGAGTTACGAGATCAGATTGAGCAGTTGTTGGGTCAGGGGTTTATTCGGAGGAGTACTTCGCCGTGGGGTGCCCCTGTGTTATTCGTTAAGAAGAGGGATGGATCGTTGAGGTTGTGTGTGGATTACTGGGAGTTGAATAAGGTCACGATACGGAATAAGTATCCGTTGCCCCGAATCGATGACTTATTCGACCAGTTGAGAGGAGCTTCTTTCTTCTCAAAGATTGATTTGCGATCGGGATACCATCAGTTGCGTATCGGGGAAGAGTACGTCTCGAAGACTTCTTTCTTAACGAGATATGGTTCCTACGAGTTTTGGGTTATGCCTTTTGGCTTGACCAACACTCCAGCCATGTTTATGGACTTGATGAATAGGGTGTTCAGAGAGTTCCTGGACCAGTTCGTTATTGTCTTCATTGATGACATTCTGGTTTACTCCCAGACAGAGGAGGAGCACGCCGAGCATTTGAGGCAGGTTTTACAGACGCTACGTCAGAACGAGTTGTATGCAAAGTACGAGAAGTGTGGGTTTTGGCTGAAGGAGGTTCAGTTTTGGGGGCATATTATTTCCGACCGGGGGATATCTATTGATCCGGGGAAGGTATCCGCGGTGAGGGAGTGGGGACTGCCCACGACACCGACTGAGATCCGTAGTTTCTTAGGCTTAGCAGGATACTATAGGAGGTTTATTCGGGGTCTCTCAAAGATAGCGGGTCCTTTGACACATCTGACTCGTAAAGGTGTGCCATTCATTTGGAGTGATGCCTGTCAGTTGGCATTCGATGAGTTGAAGGATAAGTTGACCTCAGCACCTGTGTTAGCATTGCCGAGACCGGGAGTTGAGTATCTAGTTTACACCGATGCGTCCTTACAAGGACTTGGAGGTGTATTGCAGCAGGAGAGTCAGGCCATATCTTATGCTTCCCGTAAGCTTAAGCCTCACAAGAAGAATTACCCCACTCATGATTTGGAGTTAGCGGCAGTTGTATTTGCCCTTCGGATTTGGAGATATTACCTTTTTGGGGAGAAGTTTCGATTGTTCACATACCACAAGTCCCTACAGTACCTATTCACGCAGAAGGAGTTGAATATGCGGCAACGGAGGTGGCTTGAGTTTGTGAAGGACTATCAGTTTGATATCCAATACCATTCGGGGAAGGCTAACGTGGTAGCAGACGCGTTGAGTCGTAGGCCAGTAGATAAAGTGGCAGGGGTGTGGAAGGCAAAGTGGAAGGAGTTGGGACAACAGGATGCAGTGGCCCGATCATTCATGTCGGTGATGACGGTTACACCGCAGATTGTCACGAGAGTGGTAAAGGTACAAGCAGATGACTCGTTCTGTCAGGAGCAGATAGTTCGATTACTAGCAGAGGGAGCCGAGTCCTATACCGTTAGTTCATATGGGGGATTACGCTTCAATGGGAGACTGGTAGTTCTGGAAGGGGAGTAATTGCGACACGAGGTGATGGCAGAGTCGCACGGCTCACGATTCGTGGTACATCTCGGTGGGGACAAAATGTACCAAGATATGAGACGTCAGTATTGGTGGAGCGGGATGAAGAGAGATATTGCCATATTTGTTTCTAAATGCGCCACTTGTCAACTGGTAAAAGTGGACCATCAGAGACCGGCAGGACTTCTACAGCCATTAGAGGTCCCGATGTGGATGTGGGAGAGCATCTCCATGGACTTTATCACGGGGTTGCCTACGTCACAGAGAGGTCACGACTCCATTTGGGTAATTGTGGATAGGTTGACCAAAGTCTCTCATTTTCTACCCGTAAGGACCGACTACACTACGGGACAATATGCCCAGCTTATTATTGCAGAAATACTGAGACTTCACGATGTGCCCCTAAATATCGGGTCTGACAGAGACAAGATATTTGTTTCACGGTTTTGGGAGAGTTTACAGGAGGCCATGGGCACGGAATTGCGGTTGAGTACGGCTTACCATCCGCAGACCGATGGGCAAACCGAGCGTACAAATCAGATGTTGGAGGACATGTTGCGTATGTGCATCATTGATTTTGGGGGTGAATGGGAGCAGTATCTTCCACTGGTGGAGTTTGCTTACAACAACTCCTACCAGTTCACTATTGGCATGGCTCCATTTGAGGCATTGTACGGTAGACCTTGTCGTTCCCCAGCATGTTGGTTGGAGGTGGGGGACAACAAACTACTTGGGCCGGAAGTGATTCAGGATACTTCGGCGAGGATAGAATTGATACGGAGCCGCATTCGGGTAGCTCATGATCGGCAGAAGAGCTACGCCGATGCGAAGAGATTCTTCAGGGAGTTCCAAGTGGGGGACCAGGTTTTACTCAGAGTATCTTCTATGAAGGGGATTATGCGATTTGGGAAGAAGGGGAAGTTGGCACTGAGATATGTGGGACCATTTCCTATCATCGAGCGAATTGGGTCTGTTGCGTATAGACTTGGGTTACCGGAGCATTTGCACAGGATTCATGATGTGTTTCATATTTCCTCGCTAAGGAAATATCTTAAAGATGATTTGGCTCATTCTCACATTTCTTTGGAGGACATCGATCTCCAGCCCGATAGCTCCTACGAGGAGGGGCGGATTGCTATTTTGGACCGAAGTGAGCGGAAACTGCGGTCAAAGATAATTTCGTTAGTACGTGTTCAGTGGCGGCATCATAATGTCGAGGAGTCCACATGGGAACGTGAGGATGAGATGCGCGAACGTTATCCAGAGTTGTTTTTACCAGGTACTTTCTAGTTCCGAATTTCGGGACGAAATTCTGTTATTAGGGGGGAAGTATGCAATACCCCGTATTTTTGTGATATTTATTATGGGATTAATTAAATTAAAATGTGAATTAATTGAGAATTAATCCGGATAAAATACTAACGAGATGTGAGTTGGTATTTGATTATAATGTGTATATATGGCAATATATGAATATTGAGAATATTGAATTTGTCGTGAGATAGAAATACGGTAATTTGGGAAATTTTGTTGGGACGCGCGTGACAGTCGCGTCAGGAATGTAATTATTTAAATTAAAAATTGAATTTTATTTTTATCAACCGTATGGTCATTTTGAGTGCGCCAACATGTTCGGAAGGGTCGAAATAGTCAGAAAACACTAGCCGGGGGTTTAGTTTGGGTCCCGGGGCATTTTCGGGCCATACCGGCAACTTAAAAGGGTAGTTTGGTAATTTCGGAATTCTTGGAATTAAAACCCACGAAAATTAGAGGTTAAAATCTGATTTATTCTTTACCGACTAAACCCACTAACAACACTAAATGACTTAATGGGTTACGGGAGTTATTGGAAAAAGTTCTAAGAGTTTCCTAAGGCAACCTCCAAACCACCATTGTCATCTTGGAGAAAAACTAGTAGAGAGAGAGAGAGGAAGGAGAATTTTGCAGAGAAAGAGAGAGAGAGAGACCAACCTTCATCAATTCAACATCAAATTCAGAGAAAGACCTAAGGGGCAAGTGGTTTAATTACGTTAATTTCAAGCGAATGTTTCTTCCATGCTTAGAAAATTGATAAATTTGCATTGTATTGGGAGATTTATAAAAACCCATGAAATCGGAATTATAAATTCAGATCTTGATGTAGGTTTTCATGTAGAGTTGTTATTGGGTGATTTGACTAAAAGAATTACTACTTTTTATGTTACAAAAACGGATTTATATACGAAAATTGATGACTTTAAATTCTAGGGTTCATATTCATAAGGTTTGGGGAAAACTTTGGGAGATTTAAATAATTAGGTGTTGTATAGGAGGATTTGATCCCATGAATGGGCTGGATTACGACCTAAGAATGTTTAGGAATGTTGAGGAACCTTAAAATATTGTTGGAATAATTTTTGGAGGAGTTTTGAGGTGAGAAAATTGGTGAAAAACGTAATAGGAAATTTCTGGGCTTGAAACTGTCACCTCGTTAGAAGACCTGCCCAGGTCGTTCGAACGAGCTTCTAACGAGTTGACAGTTTGACTTCTAACGAGTGGGATGTTCGTTCGATGCCTTTCGTTCGAATGAGATCTCGTTAGATGGCCATTTCGTTCGAACGAACTCTCGTTCGAACGACCTCGTTCGAACGAGACTTCTAACGAGTTGACAGTTTGGCCTTTTTGGCCTGGCTTAATTTCTAGTGTCCCGTAACCTTGGTTAATGGTAGAGATAACCTTACCTTGATGACTAATTGATATAGTTGGGATATTCGGGATGTATTGGGGAGAAAAATATAGAAGAATGATTTGAACCAAATGGTAATTGTGGGTTAGGACGCGAATAACTAATTACGACGTGAGGATAATGGATGATGTGTATATATAAATCGGGGACACGTGTATTGGTATAAGAATGAGAAGTATACCACTAATAAATGATGGTAATTACTAAGATGTGTGCATGCTTAGTATATGTATATGATTTTTATGTGTATGACATACCTACCATACTTGCTATCACGGGAGGTTTACGTTCGCTTAGGGCCATCTAATCCTTGTGTGCCCGGATTTAGAGTGGTACCTAGAGGACATAGTTCAAGGGAATGACTTAATTGTGAGTTATTAAGTCAGCTGACTATGGAGCGTAGGTATGTACGTGACCCATGGATATGTTGAATTATGTCCGCCTCCATTTTCGTGTGTTGTGCTTATTCTAACAATTCCTGAGAGATTCAAAATTTGTAATCCTTATGTACGTGATGTACCGGGATGGATAGCAGAGTATGTGTGCTTCGCATCTTAGCCTCAGGGTGCTTGTATTGTATATTTATGATGTGAATGATATACGGTTAAATGAACAGAATTGTTATTTTTAATTATGAGAATAATTTATAGTAACTCCTTGAGAAGATAAATGAGGGGATAACCTCCAGTAAATGGTAATGCTAATAATTGAGAATCCAAGTTTAAGTCAAGCTATATATTTAAGTGATAACATTGGGAATTCATAGTGTGAATTGAGTAGGAAGGTTAGAACTTATGTTGGTTTAGCTAGATATGAGAATCACTTGAATGGGTACGGTACGTTAGGAGTGCACAATTAGTCGAGAGGGGAGTATTTCATGTGAGAGAACGTCCTAACATGTATTTTGCATTCATTGTTTTAATGTTATTAAAACACTTGCTGTTTTTAAAATACTCTCCACTTTCGGGCTCTGACCCGTTTGCTTTCAAATCTACTTTTTGTAAAAACCTTTTTAGGTGCCCAGCCACAAGGACATCATGCATAGTATTTCCAGTCAGAGGACGAGCTGTATCTGTTATGGAAGTTACAGGGCCTTGCTAGTAGACGCTTCATTTGCCTTGACTCTATATTCAGATTTCATCAGTTGTAGGGCATGTCGCCCATTTCTTTTAGAGACATTTCATTTCTTTCAGTTATTCAGACTTTTGGTTTGTAATTAATTCAGGATGCAGACTTGTTTCATTTATTTCTATATTGGGATTGTTGTGAGGAGTATTTCCTCCAGACTCATCATTAATTGTTGGTTACTCTATTGAGACTTTATCGTGAATGGTTGTGTTACATTTCTATATTTCATTTATTGCATGTTAATCAGATTAAATTTAAAATTTGGCAACTCACTTTTTAAATACTAGGTGGTTAGTAATCATTAAAAATGTTTTCGACAGTGATGCTATTAACTGGACCAACTTGGCATTTTGTATTGATTTAATAAAGGAGTAGCTACCCGGTATTTAATTAGTCTGGGTGTCACATCAATTTCATCCTTCAGTGCAAAACAATGTTCGGTATCGTGATCGTGATCCTTGTGGAATTTGCACCACTTGTCCTGGTTCCTCTTATGAGGTGGAGTCTTCAGCATCTCTGGCCTCCTGAGTAATTTTCCCTTAATGCTTCCAAGGATATCCTGCAGGCTGGAGTTCACTGGTGTGTAGTTCTTACATAGCTACTTTTCCTCATATTTCCTCATCCTCTTTAGGGCCCTGGCAGCGGCTTTGCCTTCTGCGGTCACCTCTTTTAGCTGGGATACTTCTCCGATTTCTGATGCTGTAGCCTTTGGCATAGAGGTAAAGGTTGCAGACTCTAGCATGAGGACCCTTTGTGCTAGGAAATTGATTTGGCCCTATAGTGAGGCCTGGTGGTCATAGAGATGGTTAATGCAGTCATACATTTGAGCAATCTCATTCTTCATTTATGCGCTTCGGCTAGAGTTTCCTTCCATTTCTGCCTTGTCAGTCTTTAAAAAATATATAATATGGCTGTGACAAAACTAGCAGAAGTGAGTAATCATAAAATATAAGATAAACCAAATATAAAGTTGGGATGCAGCGCTTGCACTGCTGCATGATACTACTCTCGAGGCCGCGGCTAGTGAAGTACATAGGTGTACCGTCGTGGCCTTTGAATGATATTACTGATGAGGCCGCGGCTAGTAAGGCACATAAGTGCACTGCTGTGGCCTTTGAATGATATTCACCAAGGTTGAGCAGGAGACCACCCGAGTTCGTTCCTTGATGTTTTGAAGATTGTGTAACACCTCCCCCAGTAGAGGCCGCGGCATGTAAGGTAGTTGAACTACCACACCGCATTCCTACCTAGACAGTGAGGGAAAATCCCAAAATTGAAACCCAAAAACTGAGTTTTTCTCCCGAAACCCGTGGAGAGCATACCTACTAGGGTCTATCCATTAGAGAATAACCTATCGGTGCACACAATGGCATAATTCTAATGATAAACCGTAGATCATAGGCAAAGAATAAAAAGGAGTAAATAAAAATCTTCCCTAATCAACCACCTTTACGGGGCTAAATCCCATCAAGCCTTCCAGTTGTATCTAGGTGGGGCGATATCATAGGGGTATGTAAAATATATCTAAGCTTATAAAATGGAGACCCGAGAGCAGATCTGAAGGTACAAAATACCCATTTAAGGGTGTAAGTATAAAATAAAGCTCAGTAACCAAAATTTACTCATGGGATGATGATTCAGAGGATCCCCATGAATAGAATAAGGTGTTTAAGAACTCGAAACATAGAGAAATAAGATTAATATATCTCGTTTCCCACAGACGGCGCCAAATTGTTGATACGAGAAATCGTCCACTTGTCGTTCTCGCATCAGCAAACCATGAGTAAAGTGCGTAATAAACAAGTAAAGCAAGTAAATATAGAGAAGACACGATATAGAGTGGTCCAGCCTTTAAAATAGGCCTACATCCACTGTGTTGATCCGTTCTCATTATATGCGTTGCATTGTACAATATAATCGTGCCTAAAGAGGCATACAAGTATGATAATAAAGGATAGTACATAGCAGTATTGAGGATTCCAGTGTGCTGGAGAGGTGGCTGCGATGTAGATGTGTGGCCTCCAAGTCGTATGTTGAGGTTGTGTAGAGAGAATCTGCCCCGAGAGTGTGGACCTTTATTTATAGGAGGTATGTGAGTTGTGTCACGTGCCCTGAGCACGTGATATATATCAAGTCTAGAGTAGCTGTCAATGAGGGGGATGCAGCCTGTAAGGCAGGCATATTAAGTGCCGCATCCTACATAGTATAAGGCTGCATCCAGCGTAGCAGAAGGCTGCGTCCGGCATGAGGCTAAAGTCGTGGGTGCCTCACCCTGCATAGCATAAGACTGCATCCTGTATGAGGTTTAAGCTGTGGGTGCCGCACCCCGTACTGAGTAGGGCCGCATCCTGTGATGAATAGGGCCACGGCCTATGTTGAATAGGGTCACACCCTGTACCGAGTAGGGCCGCACCCTGTGCGGAGTTGGGCTACGGATAAATAAGCTTTTGTGCATGCCTGAGTAACGTCCGCGGCAAGGTGCTATATTTAGTGTTATGGTACCGTACTGTATGGGCAATACAGGGGAGTTAAAGAGATAATTAACTATGGACTAATAAGTAAAGATTGGGATACTGTAGCGTACTGTATAGGAGGTACATGGGAGCCAAACCTATGAGGTGTTAGATAGTTATTTATGAGACCTAGTTGGGTTGGGAGAATAGCTAGGTAGATGACGTTAGGCGTGCACATTAGTTTAGAAGTGGGGAACATAAGGGAGTGTATGTTTAACTAACATGTGTAATCAATAACTGATTTAAATTATGATTTAAATACTTGCAAAATATTTTCAAAATGTTTTGTTGGGCTCTGACCCGTGTTAAATTTTTTTACAAAACGTTTTAGGTGTCCAGCCATAGGGCCATCAAACTTGATGATCTGTTCCAGGGATGCGTAGCTTCAGTACTTATGGATGCTTATAGGATTTGGATTAAATGCTTCCGTCACTTCATTCCTAGAGTATGATGCAGTTTCAGTTTTATCATCCGGGCATGTCACCCCTTCAGTTAATTAATTTATTTAATTTGTCAGACTTTGTATTTGTGGACTCAGTTTTATATCATTAGATGCTAGTTGGATTTTGTATTTGGGAACCGATTGTTTATTTAGTATTATTCTATTCAGTTAATTATTTTGTGATTCTTCTGATTATTATTACTGCTTACTTGGATTGATTATTGTATTTATTTTCGCATGTTGTTATTTAATGAAATATAAAATTTTCCACTAGTTTATTTAAAATGTAGGTGATTAGTAATTTTAAAAGTTTTTGATAGTGATGCTAAGAATGAACCAGACAAGATTCATGTTTTATTTTTATGAAGTATTGATCACCTGGTATTTAAATAGGCAGGGGTCACAAATGGTATCAGAGCATCACCTTCTAGTGTCCTTAGGATCTGTGTGGCTTTTTACATTTCAGCTTAGCATTCTTTCATATTGATACTTATTATGGGATTGTTATATTCCTATACATATATGACTTACATTCTCATGTTATTATGTATAGTTGATGTGATTCATATACGAGTTCGATTGGGCTTCATACACCGAACAATATAGGACGATCAACGAGGGTCATTAGAAGGACTGCATGAGGAGAGGTTCAGTATAAGACATAGAGTGTTCTGGGAATGGTGATCGCGATAGAAGTCTCGATAATGATTTTTTCAGGATGATGAGAATAGGATAATCACTCGGGCATAGTAGCTTTTCCAAGAACTATCATAGATAATGATGGTGCAATTTCATACTCACCCAACGTAGTTGGCAATGGGGGGGGGGGGGGGGAGTCGGAGGGACTCTTTCAAATAGCCATCTATTAGCATTCGAGGAAGAGAGAAAGCGTGATGGGCTAATGGAAGGAGATAATCCAAAGTCAATTGTGTAGGGTGGAGTGCAGCGACACCCAATATTAAATTTTGAGCAAACGTTTTAGCACATAGTAGTAGCATAGAGTGATGAGAGTCAGTCACCACATATAAAGAAGTATATATGGAATTAAATGAGAAATTTGGGTGCGATTTGACTATAAGGTCTTCCATCTGCTATTCAGAAAGAGATGCGAATGGAGTTTCGAAAACTATCATGAGTGGGACAAATAGAGACCGATCATGAAAGACAAGTTGCCTTATTTGGTGAACTTCGTACATAACGAAGGGGATACGAAGAATTTAAATGGGTTCGTAAGTTGATAATGGACTGGTGAGTCGAATACACAAGCATGGATAGGAAATTTGACTAGGATGACTAGTGAAAATGTCATCCAGGTCGTACGTTTACAAGTTTATATCAACGCTTCCATGAGAAGGGAGCCAAAAGGGTTGGAAAATCTAGCCAAAGGGCAAGACTGGAGTAAAACGGTGTTAGTGAAGCACCACGGGAGCGTATACCCAGTAAATACCCATTTAAAGGATTTAGATCAATCCTACCAAGTGATGGTGGATTCATTCAAGGCTCTCAAGGCTAGAAACAAGTTCCATAGGGCCAACGGAGCCAAAAGGATGATAGGGGTAGCAATTGGGGCTAAGACTACCAGGTTCGAGAGAAGAACACCCCGACTTGGTCCGTAGGGCTAGAGACAGGGGGATGACGCATAAAAGGGGTCCTATGTGTGGAGAGTAGGGTAACCTGTATTAAACTTCTCCATAATGAAATTAAGACCAGTCAGACTGGGAAAGTAGATGGGAATGGTGCTAGTGGGGCACAACAACAAGAGGAGCGATATTTTCGGTAAGAAAATCGGGCAAAGAGATTTAGGGATTGACATTACCAAGTCGAGAATGCTGGATTCAGGTAGGACCAGTAGGGTCCTCAGAAGTAGTAGCATCTTGCTCCTTAGGTCCAAGGGATGGGGGGAGGGAAGCAGAGCCAGAGGTAGGAGAGATTTTCTGACAGTCATTATGGGTGTGGAAAGATGGTACACAGGAAGAAAGATTACCCAAAATAAGGCAGAGGTAAAACATAGGATGAGGTCCTATATGTATAACCATTGCAACGGGTCTTGGGTCAGTTCCTATGCGAGAATTACGTTTAGGAACCGGTCGACTAGGCTAGGAACATAGCAAATGGAGGTAATATTTTATTATATCCTTATGAGTATGGGATTATTTCTGGTGACATGGGTGCATCACAATATATATTTTGCACTATTCTAAAAAACCAGCCTAGGCTTGAGGCTGCCCCGCCTTAAGATTTTGACGCCTTATGCTTGGTAAAACCCTTAAGGCGTACTTTTTCTCTAAAAACAACAATGCTTTAGTGAAACGATATCGCCTTTTAAAGATTTTTTTACAAACCGGACCATTATCTCACCCAAAATAATCAAATGGTATTTTTATTTGCAAATATTCAGACATATATTTATGATATGTTTTAATAGCCTTATTATGGTTAAAAAATATTAAAATATATTAAAAAGGCCTAAACGCCTTTTCACGCCTTTTTATGTCTAAGCCCGCCTAGGCTTGGCCTCCACGCCTCGATCACGCCCCGCGTTTTTTAGAACCTTGATATTTTGTTAACACTAAAATTTGAGAGTGAGTCAGGTTTAGTGGGTGCATTAGCGGTATTAGTGTTAGTATGTATGTACTTGCCTTTGGGTTGCGGGGCTTTTTGGTGTCACCCGTAGGGAGTGGGTGTGGGCACTAAGAGGATTTTATGTTATGATTTACTATTTTTGAGAGTTAGGTAAGTAGAGTTTATTACGACCTTGTGTAGTGATTAGATACCGAGGGTTTGAGTGGTATTAGATTGTGTGATATGACTATCAAGTTTGTTATTACAGGGTCAGATACATTGTTTTGTACGGTATCACCAGAAAGAGGGCTGAGCTTACACACACACACACACACACACACACGTATATATATATATATATATATATATATATATATATATATATATATATATATATATATATATTGTATTGTGTCCTAGACATCGATGAGTATGTTGTCTTGTTATTGTTGATCCCGATGTGTAGGGATGTTTACTGATGTGATTCAGGGTATGTTTGGTTTATTATCGAGCGGAGATATTTAGCTCATTATTGACTTAGCTCTGAGAACTAAATGATAAGGAGAGCGTCGTGTTATATGTCATCGTTAATGACATGAGAGTGGATGAGTAGACTTTTCAGGTCAATAGACAAGAATCTAGGAGTACATGTTATGGACTAAGGGCCTAACAGATTTAGACGACTGACAATATAAGTTAATAGTGTATCGGGGGTCCTTGTTTGGATTTCGCTCTGCAAGACATCCAACGCATGAAACTTAGCAAACGTCAAAAGATGGAAAATATGTGGTCATTATTACATGGGTTTAATACCTTAGTTATTATATGTATATGTGATTATAACTGGGAGTTGATAGTTATATTATGACTTAAGGCCAGTAAAGCCGTATAATGTTGATGTGAGAACCAGTGTAGATCGTTTACACCATGAGTAGATCGGTGGGTCAATATAGATAATCAAGTTGCAATTAGTAGGGTGGTTGAGTATAACCTTACTATACGATCATGCCAAGTACGCGAGGCTTAATTTAAAACGAGTATATTACGTTCAGTTGATTTGTGCGGTTATGCACGATTTAAGGTATATGGGTGCCTTAGTTAGTTGAATCTTTGGTGTCGTTCACAGTCGAAATAGGTGGAATAGTATATGTAAAATGAGCAAATAAATAAAGGAGTTAACACGTCTGGATATTGAAGCTTTCTTCAAAAGAGGACATACTTTAGCCGTGAGTAGATAGGCTCATAGTAGTGACCAAAAAGGGGTTGAAATTGCAAAGTGTCGTGTAGGCTCCCAGGAGAATTGGTAGATTAAATAAGGAAGTATTTTGGTACGTGATGGAAAAAGAGAATTTGTCATTATATTGAATGGAAAATGGAGACCGTTGGACTGAAGGATACCCCTACTAGATGTGTAGCGGGAACTGCAGAACGATTTAGATTGTTTATAAAGGAAGGATTTTGTGCGAGAATATATTCAAGGCTTTTGAGTACAAGGCATATCCTAATTTCGAGGATGAAATTAATTTGTAAGGGGGGAAGTATGTAATACCCCGTACTTCTGAGTATTTGAAATTTAATTAATTCGATAATTATTTGGGTTTAATTTTAAATTACATGTGTACCGTAATTTGATGGAATTAAATATTTTGGGAGATAAGGATTTATTGTTTGTGGAATAATTTGTGTAAAAATTACATCGTAGCGAGTAATATCGACAGGACTGTGTTGGAACTCAATCGAAGGTCGCGTGTAGACTATTTTGAGGTCGAGATAAGATGTTGTTATAGATTGACTCGAATGATGATTTAGAGGTCACTGTTGATTCCGAAAGGGTCAAAATAGTCAAAATAGTGTACTCGGGTGTATAGTTTGGGCCTCGAACGATTTTAGACCAACTCGTCACCGTTTAAGGGCGTTTTGATCATTCAGGAGTTTGTGGTTTAGAAAATTCCAAAAATTAAAAGGGTATTTCATCCCCTTGGAGTTAGAGGCTAGAGTTAATATAAATCAGAGAAGAAGGAGGCCACAAGGGAGGAGGCCACAAGGGAGGAGGAGAAGAGAGTTCATGGAGGTGCCTTATTTGTTTTCTCCACTAAAGTTACCGGAATTATGATCGAAACAAGGTGAGATCGACTCCATCATATTAAAAACGAATTCAGACCTTCATATCATAAGAAAAGTGTTATCGTTCTTAT
Organism: Sambucus nigra; assembly: GCA_949130495.1. Classification (NCBI taxonomy): domain Eukaryota; kingdom Viridiplantae; phylum Streptophyta; class Magnoliopsida; order Dipsacales; family Adoxaceae; genus Sambucus; species Sambucus nigra. The sequence goes on from OX422214.1 coordinate 510,626,102, forward strand.
TTTCAAAAGGCTAAAATAGCCATGTAGTGTAGGGTTTTACATTTGATGATTTTAAATGAAGTTCTTGGAAAACTGATGAGTTAAACACATGATCTTAGGTAGGATTGCATATAGATTGAACCTATGCATGTGAGTAATACAAATTCAGAATATTTGTGATGATAATAATGGAAGAAATCTAGGTTTTTTATTAAAAGAGATGAAGAACATTGAAAACTAGGGTTTTATATATTGTTAAAAGAAAATTGGTTCTTTGAGTAAATTACTGATGATTTATTGTTAAATTTACGTTTGAAATCATCCTAATACATGTATATAATGTTTGAGAATATTAGTTGTAAGTCTAGTTTAGAATCATGAAAGTTGTGTTGAACAAAAATGGTGAAAAACACAAGAATTGAATAAAGAAGATGACCTGCAACATTTCAAATCGATTTGGCCCAAGGGCAAATCGATTCGGTAAGCCTTTGGGAGATTTGATTCGGTTTGCCCAAATTTGTGAGATTTTACCTATTTGAACCCTAATCTTGTGTATACTTATTCGGAACACTTTTGAGACACCTTTAAAACATAATGAGGGATATTATTAATTATAATAGGCCTTGGTCAGATTGGAACTTAGTCATGAATAAGAGTATTACTGCTAATAAAAAAATCAGGCTAAAATATTAATGTAATGGATTCGAGAGAATGAGAACGAGCCACGGTGATTATAGGTGAACTTATTATGTAGACCAGTAGCATGTGAGTGAAATAACTACTAAAAATACTTAAGGGGGAACTAGATTTCTTCGGTTAGAGAATAGTACCCGGTTTAGTACGATAGTGAGTTAGAAATCTTATTTTTATAGTACGGTATGTATTCGAGAGATATATACTACGTACGTGTTGACATTTTTGGGTTGTGTGTATACCTACTGAATAAATATGCTTATAGGTTGTGTGTATACCTATACGGATTATATTATAGGTTGAGAGCAGACCTGTACGAATTATATTTATAGGTTGAGTGCATACCTATACGGATTACATTTATAGGTTGAATGTATGCCTATACGGACTATATTATAGGTTGAGTGTATACTTATACGGGTTATATTTATAGGTTGTGTGTATGAACATATGGATAGGTTGTGTGTATGCCTATTATATGCTTTCTTATATGTGAACATACCTACGCTACCTACTATCAGGGAGGTTCCGAGCAGAGGGAGATCCCACCTTGATGATTCCAATGAAGTATAGATTAGTGCCCCAGAACATAGAACCTACGTACATGCTAGGTGAGTGTATGATAGTTTTGACATTCAATTGGGTATGTTTGGTGTGTGCTTAACCCATAGGATTGGAACAATATTTGCCTCAAATATGTGTTGATTTTATTTATGGTTCGAGGGTGATATCCGAACATGTAGTCCTTGATTTGGTACGCGAGGTACATGGACTTGATTACAGAGTATGCAAGTGTGCATCGTGGTGGCCAGTCCGGGAGATGATGTATTTATACATATAGTGTAACAGATATATATTGAAAAAAAATGCCACTTAAGTTATTTAAAATATTTAAGATTGAAAATATGTTACTAAATCCATTTATTAAAAATAAACTATTTAAGTAACTCCGAGCTGTTTTTTGAGGAAACTCTTTTCTTGAAAAAACAAAACTATTTGAACACAAGATGTGTTTAACAAAACAGTATGTACGAGATCTATTCAAGATTTGAATAACAGGTTTATAAGGTAGTTTAAACAAGCTTTAAACTCAGCACAACCAAGAATGAGATGAGGAGATGTAAAAAGATTAAGTTCAAGATTTTTTACGTGGTAAAACCTCACTAATTGAGGAAACATCCACGACTCCCTCTACGGAGTAAAATGAAAAAAATCCACTAAAACAAATTTATGAGTTACAAACTATTTAACTAACATGCATACAACTCAGACCTATATAAGTTTAGGAATGTACCCTCTGGTGTCCTTATAACTTCTCTGCAGTTCTGATTGTAGATGTTGTTCTCCCAGTTTGTTAACTTCTGATTTGTTCTAGCACTTTACGTCGACTTTTGTTCACAAGATCTTATTACCAACACTTTTCGTGTTGTAGTGTGAAAGTGTTTGTGGAGGTGCTCTCTAACACATGCACACTCACACTTATCAAGTACAAACAGTCCTAGCAAATTACATATAAGGCTATATGCAGTGATTTTTCTTTTTCTCTCTTCTCACAAAACTTTGAACCTGTTTGACCTTTAAATCAATCCCAATATATCTTGCTTAGAAGACAGTCAAGATCTTAATCAATCTCAGAGTTTTAAAAATATTTTCGAGATTGAAAACCTCCAAGTGTGATTCCAAACTAGGCCAAAGGTTTAGTTTTAAGAGAACTAGAAATAGAAAACATTTATTGTTGATTTAGAGATAAAAACAATTTTCAGAAAAGAATCAACAATATATTTCTCAAGATGAGAAATAAACTATGTAAATCTAAGTGTGATGTAACATGCAGAACATAGATCTGAAATTTCTATGAAGAAGAAAATAGATCTAAGTAAACAGTTTAAGTTGGAAACAAGATCTAACGAATAAGAGGTTACAGCAACACAAATATCTCTCAAAAACTCAAGAACACTCAGGGTAGTGTTTTGGATATGTAGAATTTTTTTGTGGAGTGTTTGGTTTGAAAGAGGATTGACGAACAGGAGTTAGGGTTAGGGTTTCTAACTCTCTCTCTTTCTTTCTGGTTTCTCTCTTCTCTCTCTCTCTCTACTCTCTCTTTTTTATTCTCAGGAATGAATTAGCCAAAAGTCTTGGACGACTAAAAGGAGGATCCTTTTTATAGGACGAAGAGAAGGATCGAGAAGCAGGTTCAAAAACAAGGGTCAAGATTGAGTCAATCTGGTTTGACTTAAATCCAAGGGCTCACAGAAAGCGGTGGTTAAAAGTCACCTGATTGGTTCAGGAGGGATACACAGGGATTACCAAAGAAAGCATGCAGGACGTTGATAAGGTTTGATCCCACGGTTGTAAAGATACGCGATTGTATACTCAGTGAAGAAACACAAATCCCACCAATCAGCAAGCAACAGGTGTTATCCAATCAATCGATATAAAACGCGCGTCATAAATTAATTACAACCAAACCCTGAAGTCTCTGCCGCTTTTGGTTTCTACCCAAACCAACTTTGAGCCAATAAACCCATTAATCAATAATTAGAGATTGAACCCACAAACTTCTAAAATCAAGTTTTAATTAATAAAACCTTTATTAAAAAATGTTTATAAAATCCCAAAAAAATATTTAAAAATCAAATTTAGGGATTTAAACATACTCAACATATGTACACACATAAATATGCAATGTGACATGTACATGATGCATTCTACTGTGTGTGAGTGTTGGTAATTAGATCTAGATCACAACAAGTTATATGAATGAAATAGTAAACCAATCTCTGAGGTTCTTTGGTTTCTAGGATGGACATAATTTTGTCACAATTTTCAAACTAGAAGAGCACTTATACAATATAGACTCAAGTGAGTCAAGAGTATAAGGGCTTCAATCTCCCCCTTTGGAAATATGAGACAAAATCTCCTTTGAGTCAACTAGGACTCGTAGGGCGACAAAACATAAGAAAAACCTATTCCTATAAAGAATCTATCTACCCAAATCCTAGAAAACAAAAGTACATAACTCAACTATTTACAATTGAATACCCTATTACATCAGTTGAGAAAAACTGTACAAAAACATGCAATGAATCACTAAGATTAAGCAGTTTAGCATATATACAAATATTCATAACGACTCAAATTTCTCCCCCATTTTGTCTCAAATGGACAAAGGGAAAAACTTGGATAATCATCAAAGGTATTACTCAGCACAAACCATACCAATAGATTTACGCAAGGAAATGAATCTATTATAATCTAGAGGTTTGGTGAACATATCTGTGAGTTGCAAATGAGTAGGAAGATTATTGATTTCTAATTCCTTAGTTTCAACCAATTCGCGTATAAAATGATGTCTTATTTTTATGTGCTTTGTTCGCGAGTGTTGAATAGGATTTTTAGATATATTAATCGCACTTTGATTATCACAATAGAGATGCAATTGGTTTTCTTGAATACCATAATCACTTAGCATTTGTTTAAGCCACAGTAATTGAGCACAACAGCTGTCAGCGGCTATGTATTCAGATTCGGCTGTCGAGAGTGATGTGCAGTTTTGTTTCTTACTACTCCATCCTACCAAGTTATTACCTATATAATAACATGCTCCTGATGTGCTTTTACTATCATCAGTACACCCAGCCCAGTCAGCGTCAGTGTACCTAATTATAGTGCTTAGTGTGTCATTAGTGTACCAAAGTCCTAGATTCAGAGTGCCTTTTACATATTTAATGATACGTTTAACAACATTCAAATGGCTCTCTTTAGGGTTATTTTGATAACGAGCACATACACACACAGCATACATAATATCAGGACGCGAGGCAGTAAGATATAGTAAGGTTCCTATCATACTATGATATAGAGTAGGATCTACGGATTTTCCATTTTCATCTTTAGAAAGTTTTAACGTAGTACTCATGGGCGTTCTAGCATCTTTAGCACTCTCGAGGCCAAATTTCTTTACTATCTCTAAAGCATACTTAGATTGCGATACAAATAATCCTTCTGAATGTTGTTTGACTTGAAGGCCTAAGAAGAATTGTAACTCCCCCATAAGGGACATTTGAAATTCCTTATGCATAGTTTCAGAGAAGGATTTTACTTCTGAGGGAGAAGTTAATCCAGAGATAATATCGTCAACATAAACTTGAGCAATAATGATATGTTTGTCAAAATGTTTGAAAAAAAGAGTTTGATCATTTCCACCTCTTTTGAAACCTTTATCTAAGAGGAAACTGGAAAGACGCTCATACCAAGATCTAAGTGCTTGTTTAAGGCCATACAAAGCCTTTTTAAGACGAAAATAGGATTTGGATATTGAGGGTCAATGAACCCTTTAGGTTGTTCTACATAGGTTTCTTCAGTCAATATTCCATTAAGGAATGCAGATTTGACATCCATTTGATAAAATATAAAATGCATGTGGCAAGCTATAGCAAAGAGCAGACGAACAGACTCTAAACGAGTAACAGGAGAAAAAGTTTCGTTAAAATCTATTCCTTCAATTTGAGAGTATCCTTGAGCAACTAATCTAGCTTTATTTATAATTATTATCCCATTTTCATCAGTCTTATTTTTAAAAATCCAACGTGTGCCAATAACCTTTTTGTGATCAGGACGAGGAACAAGATACCAAACATCATGAATGACAAATTAAAGAAGTTCTTCCTGCATAGCAGAAATCTAGTGAGAGTTATTCAATGCCTCATTTGCATTCTTTGGTTCCACAAAGGAAACAAAACATGCATAATGTGCATAATTTCTTAGTTGGGATCTTATACGCACTGGCTCACTAGGGTTACCAACTACATTATTTATGGGATGATCTTTAGAAACCTAGTTAGGTACTTCAGGTATCTCAATTGATAATGAATTATCTATTTCAGAAGAGTCATTTTCTAAAATGTTTGTAGATTCTTCCTCAATAGTAGATTCACCAGTCTTGTTCTCTACAATAGTGTCACTTACAATTACATTTATGGATTCCATCAAGGTTTTAATGCAAAGATTATACACTCGATAGGCTCTACTGTTAGGCGAGTATCCTAGAATATAACTTTATATCCCCTACTCCCAAATTTGGATAAGTGTTTCCTATCTTTGCATACATAACAAGTACTGCCAAAAGTTCTAAGGTACTTAAGATTAGGCTTTTTATTGTACCAAAGTTCGTAAGGAGTTTGTTTGGAATTCTTTCTAAGATAGACCCTATTTATGATGTGACATGCAGTACGAATAGATTCTACCCAAAAGTATTTACGTAAATTCTTGGCATGTAACATAACTCATGCCATCTTTTGAAGAGTACGATTCTTTCTCTCAGCAATTCCATTTTGTTGAGGAGTCTTAGGAGCACTGAATTCATGTTTGTAACCATTATAGTCACAGTATTCAATAATACTAATGTCTTTGAATTCACCACCTCTATCACTACGAATTCTATTTACTTGAGTGTCCTTTTCATTTTCAATCCGAAGAAGAATTTTTAGGAAAGTTTGAAAAGTGTCAGACTTTTGTTTTAAAAAGGCTACCCAAGTAAATCTGGTGAAGTCATCAACCATAACTAGAATATAACTGTGTCCACGGAGACTAACAGTTTGGGAGGGACCCATTAGGTCCATATGGATGAGCGCCAAGGGATTAGAGGTAAGAATATCATTAACTTTCTTATGAGGTGCCTTAACAATTTTACCATCCTGACAAGGACCATAGACAATATTAGGAATGGGTTTGATTTTAGGAACTCCTCTAACTATTTACTAAGAGGTCAGTCTACTAAGATTATCGTAATTTATATGACCCATTCTGTTATGCCATATCTCGTTGTCATCCATTCTGGCAACATTACAGATTTCAGAATTGTTCATGACAGTATAACAATTGTCAGGGGTTCTGAATCCTATAATTATGCATTCACCTTTATCATTTAAAATTTTGCAATTGTTCTTTGAAAAGGTAACAGTATGATCTGAGTCACAAAATTGCGAAATGCTAAGTAGATTTGCCTTAAGACCTTTAACTAGAAGGACATTTTCAAGAACAGGAAGTCCATCTTCTTGGAGAGTTCCTTTGCCTATGATTTGAGATGAAACTCCATCACCAAAAATGACTGTACCACCAGCAAAGCTGGTTTTGTTTAAAAGTTTAGTTTCATCCCCAGTCATGTGCTTAGAACATCCAGAGTCTAAATACCAATCGAATGATGTGTGTTGAGCTTTTAGAGAAGTAACAACAATGTTACACTTCATCTGAGGTAATAGATCATCTTTTCTAACCCAAGTTGCTCTAATTTTCATTTTGCGCTTATTAGCTATCAATTGATAAAATTTGCGAGCATTGGATTTTTGCTGAAAAATGTTTTGCGCATGATTTTGAATTTTATGAAAGACTTGAGCATTTGGTTTAGGAAAGTGCTTAGGATTCCTTCTAGGAAATGTTCTTTTAGGTTTGGTCTTTCTCTTTCTATAATTAAAGTTTTTATCTGGTTGTCTAGGAAGTATATAATTGTTGCGGCTCCTTCTAGAATAGTTAAAGTTCTGATAGTATGAGGATTATAGATAGGTTTAACTAGTCTCCTAGCATAGCAACCATCAAAAGAGTGACCGTATATGTTGCAGTAGGAGCAGTAAAGATTGCTCAAAATTGGTGTCTCCTTAGGAAAGTTTCTAAACAAAGGTTTTAAGGAATTTTGAGGTTTAACTCTATTCCTAGGTAGTACAGGTTTGAATGTAGATTCACTCTTTCTAATAAAGGGGCAGACGTATTTAGCCTTAGGTGAACTTTCATGTTTAGAGCAACTTGATTCCCCAATGTTAAAATTTTGATGTTTTGAATCAAACTCAGTTTTTAGAGAATGAAAGTCTGAGCATGTTTCAATAGGCCTTTTGCCTCCTGACACAAACTTGACAGGTTCAAAAGATTTTGCTTGTGTCTTCAAATTGGGGCAAAACCCTATTCCAGTTCGATCATCAGAATTGGTTTTTGATTCAGCAACAAATTCATCAAAACAGTTTGAATTATTTTCAAAGTTTGTAAATTTTTTGAAAACAGTTGCTGTCTTTTCTTTAGTTTGTTCCAATTCTAACAATGTCCCTTTGTATTTTTTCTCCAGAATTTCATTTGTTTCACTCAAATTTCTAAGTTTTTTATCAAACATTTTAATTTCACTTTCATGAGTTAAACATTGGGTAGTATACTCTTCAGCATTCAATTTGACCATCAGGCTTAGATCTTCCAGTTTTTTGGTGATATCTTTCACAATTTTTTCTAGTCTAGTGCTTTTCTTGAGAGTTTTAGAATAAAGTTTGTGAATGTCTGGGAGGTCTTCATTGTCCGAGTCACTAAGTGTAGTGTGTGAAGTGACCCCTAAGGATTCATTCTTTGAACTCACACACTCATTGGCATCGTCATTATCGCTTTCCCTTTGACTCACACACCCCGAAGAAGAGATAGCAATATTCTCAGTAATGAAAGCATCTAAACCAGTAATACCAATATTCGAACCATCAGACATAGAATTATTAGATTCTTCCTCACTAACAAGCACAGGCATATCATCATTATAGATAATCTTGGCAAAGAAAGACATGCAAGGGTCAAAAACATCAGTTGACTCAGGTTCCTCATTTTCAGAGTCACTTGAATCATCCCATGTTTTGCAAATATTGGCTCTAGTGTGTTTATTTTTAGTATTCAAGTTATCTTTACAGTCTTGTGCAATGTGTCCCAGTTTACCACATCTATAGCTTTCAGTCTTCTTAAGGTCTCTATTAGGTCTAATGTGAGAGTCCTTGTGATTTTTTTCATTGCTTTTCTCATGAGGTCTGTGATTAGGGGGAGTTGGATAATTTGACTTGCCTTGTTTATTTTCCATTTTGTTTCTAAACTTAATGATTTTCTTAAACTATTTTGACATTAAGGCAATCTGATTGTCCAAACTCTCTATATCGCATTCCTCATCAGAGTCATCATTGAAAGTATTAAACTCGGGCTTAATCAATTTAGAAGAGAAGCTTAGATTGGAACTAGTCTGTTTTCTATGGGACTGGGTCAGTTGTTTCTTAAATTCCAGTTCCATTTCCACAGTTCTTAATTTACTACTAAGTAGTTCAGGAGTGAGATTAATATCACACATTTCCTCAATAGCATATCTTTTGTTATCAAATTTCTGTGGTAATGATCTCAGAATTTTAGATACAATTTCTTGTCTATCATAAGTTATCCCATTAGCATGCAGTTTGGCCACAATATCAGTCAGGTTCATATAGAAGTCATCAAATGACTCAGTCTCAGACATAATTAGGGAATTATACTGTTGAATGAGCATTTGAGTTTTAGCAACCTTAACTCTAGTGTCACCTTCATGAGCAGTAACTAAAGTGTCCCAAGCTTCCTTAGAAGTGGTACAGGATGAGATTCTTTTGAACTCATGTTCATTTATATACATAAATATGGCATTCTTTCCTTGGTTATTATTTCGAGAAACTTGTTTCTATTCTTGAGTGAACTCGCTTAATACTTTCTTAACCCTCTCATTACTTCCTTCAGTAGCTGGTTTTGTAGGAAAAGTGTAACCATTTTCAACAATGTCCTAGACATCATCTCCCAGAGTTCCTTGAATGGAAGCAATCATTCTTACTTTCCAGTAAGAAAAATTGGTTCCATCAAAGATAGGAGGTCTGGTCAAGTTACCAAATCTTTCATTTTTCTCGTCCATATTTGATTTTCAGAAAACAATTTCAAAAACACAGGATCTCTTTAAAAGAAGTTTCCCAAGCTTTGATACCAATTGAAAATATGTTACTAAAGCCGTTTATTAAAAATAAACTATTTAAGTAACTCCGAGCTGTTTTTTGAGGAAACTCTTTTCTTGAAAAAATAAAACTATTTGAACACAAGATGTGTTTAACAAAACAGTATGTACGAGATCTATTCAAGATTTGAATAACAGGTTTATAAGGTAGTTTAAACAAGCTTTAAACTCAGCACAACCAAGAATGAGATGAGGAGATGTAAAAACATTAAGTTCAAGATTTTTTACGTGGTAAAACCTCACCAATTGAGGAAACATCCACGACTCCCTCTACGGAGTAAAATGAAAAAAATCCACTAAAACAAATTTATGAGTTACAAACTATTTAACTAACATGCATACAACTCAGACCTATATAAGTTTAGGAATGTACCCTCTGGTGTCCTTATAACTTCTCTGCAGTTCTGATTGTAGATGTTGTTCTCCCAGTTTGTTAACTTCTGATTTGTTCTAGCACTTTACGTCGACTTTTGTTCACAAGATCTTATTACCAATACTTTTCGTGTTGTAGTGTGAAAGTGTTTGTGGAGGTGCTCTTTAACACATGCACACTCACACTTATCAAGTACAAACAGTCCTAGCAAATTACATATAAGGCTTTATGAAGTGATTTTTCTTTTTCTCTCTTCTCACACAACTTTGAACCTGTTTGACCTTTAAATCAATCCCAATATCCACGGATATCTTGCTTAGAAGACAGTCAAGATCTTAATCAATCTCAGAGTTTTGAAAAGATTTTCGAGATTGAAAACCTCCAAGTGTGATTCCAAACTAGGCCAAAGGTTTAGTTTTAAGAGAACTAGAAATAGAAAACATTTATTGTTGATTTAGAGATAAAAACAATTTTCAGAAAAGAATCAACAATATATTTCTCAAGATGAGAAATAAACTATGTAAATATAAGTGTGATGTAACATGCAGAACATAGATCTGAAATTTCTATGAAGAAGAAAATAGATCTAAGTAAACAGTTTAAGTTGGAAACAATATCTAACGAACAAGAGGTTACAGCAACACAAATATCTCTCAAAAACTCAAGAACACTCAGGGTAGTGTTTTGGATATGTAGGAGTTTTTTGTGGAGTGTTTGGTTTGAAAGAGGATTGACGAACAGGAGTTAGGGTTAGGGTTTCTAACTCTCTCTCTTTCTTTCTGGTTTCTCTCTTCTCTCTTTTCTCTCTCTCTCTCTACTCTCTCTTTTTTATTCTCAGGAATGAATTAGCCAAAAGTCTTGGACGACTAAGAGGAGGATCCTTTTTATAGGACGAAGAGAAGGATCGAGAAGGAGGTTCAAAAACAAGGGTCAGGATTGAGTCAATCTGGTTTGACTTAAATCCAAGGGCTCACAGAAAGCGGTGGTTAAAAGTCACCTGATTGGTTCAGGAGGGATACACAGGGATTACTAAAGAAAGCATGCAGGACGTTGATAAGGTTTGATCCCACGGTTGTAAAGATACGCGATTGTATACTCAGTGAAGAAACACAAATCCCACCAATCAGCAAGCAACAGGTGTTATCCAATAAATCGATATAAAACGCGCGTCATAAATTAATTACAACCAAACCCTGAAGTCTCTGCCGCTTTTGGTTTCTACCCAAACCAACTTTGAGCCAATAAACCCATTAATCAATAATTAGAGATTGAACCCACAAACTTCTAAAATCAAGTTTTAATTAATAAAACCTTTATTAAAAAATGTTTATAAAATCCCAAAAAAATATTTAAAAATCAAATTTAGGGATTTAAACATACTCAACATATGTACACACATAAATATGCAATGTGACATGTACATGATGCATTCTACTGTGTGTGAGTGTTGGTAATTAGATCTAGATCACAACAAGATATATGAATGAAATAGCAAACCAATCTCTGAGGTTCTTTGGTTTCTAGGATGGACATAATTTTGTCACAATTTTCAAACTAGATGAGCACTTATACAATATAGACTCAAGTGAGTCAAGAGTATAAGGGCTTCAAAGATAGATTAAATGGCTCTGAAAAGTTTGTTTTAGAAACTCCTTTTTTTACAAAACAAGAACTAACACAAGATGTGTAAAAAACTTATGAACGAGATATTTCAGTTATTAAGTATCCAAGTTTTGAAAAATAAAACTAAATAATTTCTAAATCAGCACACGAGTAGAAGGTGATGAGAGGAAGATGAAACATGCAAGAACACAAGATTTAACATGGTAAAACTCCACCCAATTGGGGAAACATCAATGAAGGTTTCTGCACCTCAAAACAAAAATCCACTAAAAATGAATATAGGTTACAAGCTAGATAACAAACTAAATACACAATCAGACCTGTTCTAAGTCAAGAAAATGTACCATCTTCGATAGGTTATTCTGACTTCTCTGAAGGCCTTGATGTTGAAGTTTTTCTCCCATCTTTGTTCCTCTTCTCCTTTTTAGCTTTCAGTCGACTCTAAAGTCAATGATCTCTCTACCAACACTTCTTTAGTGTTGTAGTATGAATAGTGTAAGTGGTGAAGTGCCTAAACACACACACACACACACACACACACACACACACACACACTTATTTAGACAATATACCTATCAAATTACAGACTCGTTCTAAAATGCATATATGATTTATAAATCTCAGTTTATTTGAAAATCTTAGACTTCTGATCTTTATTTATATCCACATATCTCAAGGGAACCTTGATATCAAAAGGAGCGAAGGTCCTAAACACTTTCTTTATTTTATTTACACAGTTATTTCACAAAATGTAAAATATATGAAAGTGCAAAACCCCAATTAAGATCTTAACTAGATCTAAGTCTGGTTTTTCTCAGAAACTGAAAACATAAAAAGATTTGTTGGTTCTAGTTTTAAAGTATACATTTAAGAGTAAAACAACCAACAAATAAAGATTTCTTGAATAAAGAAATCAAACTAAGTATGTAAATGTGTTTTGTATCACACACAGTTCAGACTCCACTTTCTATGAAGAGAAAATAAAATCCAAACTTCGTGACTTAGTTGGATAAGAGATTAAATACCATAGAGGATGGATCTTCACACAATTGAACACACTCAAACTCACAAAGATTTTTTCTGAAGAAAAATTGTAAGAGTTTGGTTTAGGTTTTGAATTTCTCTCTCTTTTTGTTTTCTCTCTCTTCTCTCTCTCTCTCTCTTATTTTATCTCAAAACACGACTAATCCAAAGATTGCAAATGTATAACCAAGGTCGTCTATTTATACTGCTGGATGGAAGGGTCTGGAATTTCAAAGCAAAACAACGGTTGGGATTAACTCTGGCTGATCGATGTAAATCTAAAGGCTTACAACGCACCACAATTAAATGATATTTGATTGGTCACAAGGTTGAGACTTGGATTGTTAAAAACAACATGCAGGCCGCAGGTAAAATAGATCCAAGGGCTGGTAATGGTTCTCAGGAATGTGAGAGTAAGAAAACACAATCTGGACTGTTGTGGATGCAACACATGTGTGGCTCAGATGCGCTAACAAACACGTGTTTTGGAAGTTTAAATAATTCCATTTTGTACCCCATAATTCTCTGCCTCTTTCGAATTCTACTCAGCCTAGGTTTTTAGGAACTAATTGATATTACAAATAATCCCACAACATTTTAAAACCAAATTTTAATTGTTATAAAAAATGTTTATAAATTCCTAAAAATTATTTAAAAATCCCAAAAATTATTAGAAAAAATATTTTAATGGGAATTAATACTCACACACCTAATATGATATGAATGCAACATAGAGATGTAATCCTAGTTGCAGTGTTGGTATTATACCTTTGAGAATATTAGAGGAAAAATCATAGAGAGTCTGAGGTTCTTAGGTAGACTAGGGTATGACTCAAATTTTGTCACTATTTCCAAGCTAGACAGGCGCCTATATAATATAAACTCAATTGAGTCAAAGATATAGGGTGCTTCAATCTCCCCCTTTGAAAATATGAGACAAAATCTCCTTTTAATCATCGAGGACTCATAGGGATACTAGAAAATAAGAAAATCCTATTCATATACAAAATTTTATCTACTCCATATCCTAAAAAAGAAAATTATATTACTCAACTAAATACAAACCAATACCCTAACAATATTCTGATAAAACGAGGTACTGATTTCTTGAAAATAAGAAAACTAAGATCAAGTATTTTAGTTGAAGTAATCAAGATAATGTCCAAGTGGACTCAAAGTTTCTCCCCCATTTTGTCTTAGATGGACAAAGGGTAGGAACAAATATACATGAACACATAAAATATAAAAAAGATAAATATTCATCAACGCATAAACATCAATCGAGTGACATCAAGAATCTCCTCATAAAATAGATATAAGAGGTGTTTTTTGTCATTTTTGAAACATCCGTGCCCTATATCCTCAAAGATCAATTATGAGCATGAATATGGTCGGATGATATTTTATGAGATTACAAACATTTATTCAAGAAATATCATACCAACATATTTTCATAAAGACTCAATTCTAATATTATTTAAAGGCTTTGTGAACAAATAAGCTAATTGAAGATCGGTAGGAAAATACATAATTTCCAATTCCTTAGATTCTACTAATTCACAGATAAAGTGATATCGAATCTTAATGTGTTTTGTGCGAAAGTGTTGCACGAGATTTTTGAAAATATTAATTTCTCTTTGAATATCACAATAGATGTGCAACTTATCTTCAATTATGCCATAATCATTTAACATTTGTTTTATCCAAAGTAATTGCGAACAACAGCTTCCAACTGTAATATACTCTGATTCAGCAGTGGATAATGATGTACAATTCTATTTTTTACTACACCATCCTACTAAATTATTTTCGATATAATAGCAGGCTCTTGACGTACTCTTACTACATCCGAACACCCGGCCCAATCGGTATTAGTGTAACCAATTATAGTGGTGGATGTGTCATTGGTGTACGAAAGTCCTAAATTGAGAGTTCCTTTAACATATTTAATAATTTTCTTAACACAGGATAAATGACTCTCTTTAGGTGCATTCTGATATCTGGTGCATACACAAATAGCATACATAATGTCGGGGCATGAAGCAGTGAGATATAATAGGCTTCCTATCATACTATAGTAAAGAGTGGGATCAGTAGATTTCCCATGTTCATCCTTAGACATTTTTATGAAGGTCCTCATATGTGTCCTAGCATCTTTTGCATTTTTTAGGCCGAATTTTTTAACAATCTCTAAAGCATATTTGGATTGAAAAATGAATAAACCTTCTAAATTCTGTTTGACTTGAAGTCCTAAAAAGAATTGCAACTCCCCCATAAGAGACATTTAAAATTCTCTATGCATAATTTTGGAGAAATTTTCAACTACGGTTAAGGGTGTTGATCCAAAAATTATATCATCTACGTAGACTTGGGCTATAACAACAGTTTTGTCAAAATGTTTAACAAATAGAGTTGGATCATTACCACCTATCCTAAATTCGTTGTTTAATAAAAATGTAGGCAATCAATCATACCAAGCACAGGGTGCTCATTTTAGACCATATAAGGCATTTTTCAATCGAAAAACGTGATTCGGATGGTAAGGGTCAGTAAACCCTTTTGTCTATTCTACATAGACTTCTTCAGTTAGAATACCATTATGGAACGCATATTTCACATTTATTTGGTAGAGAGTTAATTGGAAATGACAAGTTATTGCTAAGAGTAGACGAACAGATTCATGGTGAGTTACGGGGGAAATGTTTCCTAGAAGTCTATTCCTTTAATCTGAGAGTAGCCTTGGGTAACTAATTTGGCCTTATTTCTGATGACCATCCCAGTCTCATCTGTTTTATTTTTGAAAACCCAGCATGTGCCAATAACTTTTTTATTTTCTGGCCTTGGTACAAGATACCATACATCATGAGAGACAAATTGAAGAAGTTCCTCCTACATAGCGCTTATCCACAAGGAGTCACTTAAGGCTTGATTTACATTCTTTGGTTCCATAAGAGACACAAAGCATGCATAATGAGAAAAATTACGTAGCTGGGATCTTGTATGAATAGGCTCAGTAAGATTACCAACCACGTTGTCTAAGGGGTGATATTTAGAAACCCGGTTAGGTACTTTGGGCATCTCAGTTGGTAAAGGATCATCTATCTCTGGAGAATCATAGTTAAAAATATTTTCAGACTCTTCCATGATAGTTAGTCATATGGGTTTACTCTCAACATTAGTGTCACTAACAATCACATTAATGGATTACAATATAGACACGATAGGCTCTACTATTTGGAGAGTAACCTAAGAAGATGGCTTTATCACCTATGATTTTAAATTTGGACAAATGTTCTCTATCCTTACATACATAGCAAGCATTGCCAAAGGTTCTAAAATATTTTAGGTTAGGTTTCCTACCGTACCATAATTCGTAAGGTGTCTATTTGGTATCTTTTCTAAGATAGACACGGTTTATGATGTGGCAGGCAGTACTAATAGCTTTTACCCAAAAATACTTAGGAAGGCTTTTGGCATGAATCATAACTCGTGCCATTTCTTGAATAGTCATATTATTTCTTTCAGCGATACTGTTTTGCTATGGAGTTTTAGGAGCACTAACTTCGTGTTGATATCCATTATAGGTACAATATTCAATTACTCCTAAGTCTTTAAATTCTCCCCCATGATCACTACAGATACGATTTACTTGACTATCCTTTTTGTTCTCAATAAGTAGAAGTATTTTTCGAAATTCTTGAAGGATGTCGGACTTTTGTTTAAGAAAAGCTATCTAAGTAAAGCGGGTAAAATCTTCGACCATCACTAAGATGTAGCTATTTCCACGTATACTAACCGTTCTAGTAGGACCCACTAAGTCCATATGGATAAGTTTTAGGGGTTTAGTAGTAAAAATGTCTTTGACTTTCCTATGGGCAGACTTAACCATTTTTCCTTCTTGGCAAGGTCCACAAACAGTATTTGTTATAGACTTTATCTTAGGAAGACCTCTAATGATTTCTTGAGAACACAATTTACCAAGGATATCAAAATTTATGTGACCTAACCTATTATGCCAAATCTCATTGTCATACATCATGGCAATGCTGCAAACCTCATTAGTTGGATTAACTATATAACAATTATCTGGGGCACGAAGGCCTGTAATAATGTAGTCACCATTTTCATTTAAAATTTTGCAATTATTCTTTGAAAATGTGATAGTATGATTAGAGTCACAAAATTGTGATATACTTAATAAATTTTCTTTAAGACCTTTTACTTGAAGAACCTCTTCTAAGATATGTAACTTTTATTCATGGAGAGTCCATTTATCAATGATTTGGGTTGATACCCCATCTCCAAACAAAACTTTACCTCCGAAGAAGTTAGTTTTATTTAGATGTTTGGTTTCATACCCAGTCATGTGTTTAGAGCATCCTAAATCTAAATACCACCCAGATGTTGTGTGCTTATCTTTCAAAGCACTGATCACAATATTACATTTCATCTATGGTCATAGTTCATCCTTCCTAACCCAAATTTCTCTAGTTTTTAAAAGTTTACAATGATTACCCCGAATAAGGTAAAATGTGTGAGCATTAGCCTTTTCTTTAAAAGATTTTTGTGCAAATTTATTTTACTCAAATTTCTGAGCATTTAGTTTAGGCATGAATCTAGGATTTCCTCTTGTTGATGATCATTTAGTATTAGATCTTTTCTTCCTATTTCGATAGTTAGAGTTCTTATCTGGTTGCCTAGGAAGAATATAGTTATTTCTGCCTTTTCTAGAATAGTTCAAATTATGATAGACATGTGAACTAAAAAAAAGTTTGTATAGACATTTGGACAAACATCCATTAAGGGAGTATACAAAGACATCGCAGTATGAGCAATAAATATGGCTTGTAGGAAGCGTATCCTTAAGAAAATTATACACAAAGGTTTGTCTAAAAATTTAACTCTAGCCTTATTCCTAGAAGGTACATGTTGAAAATATGAATCACTTTTCCTAATCATAAGGCAGACATATTTAGCCTTATGTTCAACATTAAGCTTAGAGGTACTGGCCTCACCAATGTCTATCTTTTGTTGTTTCAAATCAAAGTTATTTTTGAAGGCATGAAAATCTGGACAAGTTTTAATAAGTCTTTTGCCACTGTACACAAGCTTGGTAGTGTTAAGATTTTTCGTTTGTTTATTAGAACAGGGTCAAAATCCTATTCCATCTCTATAATCAGAATTGGTTTAACTTTCAGCAACAAAATCTTCAAAACAGTTTAAGTTATTTTTAAATTTTATAAATTTTTTTATGACTGTTGATGTCTTTTCTTTAGTTTGTTCCAATTCTAACAACGTCCCGTTATATTTCTTTTCCATAATTTCATTTTGAGTCGGACAGTTTTGTTGATTTTTTGAGCAAAAACCTTAGTCTCATTCTCATGATCTAGACCTTAAGAGGTGTACTCTTCAGCATTCTGTTTGATCATTTGTCTTAGAGCTTCTATTTTCTGGGTAAGGTCCTTGACTACTTTTTCAAGTTTAGTACTCTTATTGAGGGTTTTCATGTAAAGTATGTGAATATCTGGGAGGTCCTCATTATCGAAGTCACTAAGTGTACAGTGTGCAGTGTCCCCTAACGATTCAGTTTTAGGACTCATACACACATTTTCATCGTCAACAGAACGTTCCCTTTGACTCACACACATGACATTAGAATTACTAGTAGCATTCTCCAGTAACAAAGAAGATAAACCATTAGCAACAATATCATTCAACATAGCGTGGTTAGAGATACTACTATCACGTTCAGTACTAGTCATAGGCTCATCGTATAAATGATTTTGGCAAAGAATGACATACAGGGGTCAAAAGAATTAGATGACTCAGTCTCATCAGCTTATGATTTACTTGAGTCATCCTAGGTCTTGCACAAATTAGCCCTATTATTTTTGTTTTTATTCAAATTGACTATACAGTTATTTGCCATATGCCCTAATTTCCCACACCTAAAACACTCAACATTTTTAAGGTCTTTTCTTGGCTTGTTTTGGTTATCAATCTAGTGTTTGTCCTATCTTTTTTCATGAGGCCTAATATTAGAGAACTTTGGATAATTAGGTTTGCCTTATCTACTTATAATTTTATTTCAAAATTTCACAACTTTCTTGTATTATTTAGACATTAAGGCAATGTGATTATCCAAACTGTCTAAGTTACAGTCCTCATCAGAGTCTAAGTCCATTTTAGGCCAATTAAAATCTGGTTTGGTCAACTTAGAGGTGAAGACGAGATTAGAAATGGACTGTTTCTTTTGGGTGTAAGTTAATTGCTTCTTAAACTCTAATTCCATTTCCACTGTCTTTAGCTTGCTACTGAGGAGTTCAGGTGTTAAATTTGGATCATCCATCTCCTTAATGGCATAGCGCTTATTGTCAATTTTTTGCGGAAGTGACCTTAGAATTTTGGAAATAATTTCCTTCCTATCATAAATTATACCATTAGCATGCAGCTTACTCACTATGTCTGTCAGCCTAATGTAGAAGTCATCAAATGATTCAGTCTCAGTCATGACCAAAGTGTTGTACTGTTGGATTAACATTTAGCTTTTAGTAGATTTAGCATATGTGGCTCCTTTATGTGCAGTCATTAGAGTGTCACATGCTTCCTTAGAGGTAGTACATAAAGATATCCTCTTAAATTCATGTTCATTGATAGATATGAATATGACATTTTTGCCTTTATTATTATTAAGGGAGGTATGTTTCTCTTCTTTAGTGAATTCACTTAGCAGTTTCCTAATCCTCACAGTGTGACACCCCGACTAATTAAATACCGGGTAGCTACTCCTTTATTAAATTAATTCAAAATGCCAAGTTGGCTCAGCTAATAGCATCATTGTCGAAAACATTTTATTATTACTAACCACCTAGTATTTAAAAAGTAAGTTGCCAAATTTTAATTAAAGTCTGATTAACATGCAGCAAAAGATTTAAAGCAAGAATAATACCACCATTCACTATAACAAAAATAATAGAATAACCATCACACGATATAAATAAATTCGGAGGAAAAACTCCTCACAACAAACTCCACAACTGAAATGAATAACTAAATACTAAATACTGAAACAATACATGCCAAGTCTGAAAAACTGAAATGGAAAAGTCTCTAATAGAATTTGGGCAACATGCCCTATAACTGAAGAATACTGAATATGGAATCCAAATGATAGAAGCGTCTAAAAGAAAATCCCTGTAGCTTCCACAAACAGCTACAGCTCGTCACCTGAATGAGTATCCTATGCATGGTGTCCTTGTGGCTGGGCACCTAAAATGGTTTTACAAGAAAAAATAGATTTGAAAGCAAACGGATCAGAGCTCGAATGTGGAGATATTTTAAAAACCTGCAAGTGCTTTAAAAACATTTAAAACATTAAATGCAAAGTACATGTTAGGACGTGCACTCACATGAAATTCTCACCTCTCGTCTAACTGTGCACTCCTAACGCAAGTACCCATCTAAAATGACACAAACCACTAGCTAAGTGACATCATATCTAGCTAGACTGTCATAGGTTCTACCCTTATTACTCGGTTCCCATCAACATTATAACGCTCGCAATTAAATAGGGGTTTAACGTAAATTCAGGTTCTCACATAAAAGTAATACAACTCATTATAGATCATCCCTTTTGTTATTCAATAGTTATACACACAATACCATATGAAAGTTTCCAGTTTATTAAGTGTATATTTTCCACAACATAAATATACAATATAAGCACCCCGAGACTAAGCTGCGGTGCACACATACTCTGCTATCTATCCCGGTACATCACGTACATAAGGAATCATGTATTCCGAATCTCTCAGGAATCGTTCAGATAACACAAATCACAAACAGTGGAGGCGAACCCAGTCACATCACATGGGTCACGCACATACCTGCGCTCCCACGATCAGCAGACTTATTAACATCCCAATAAGTCCTTCTCTGACCTATGTTCATCGAGGTAACCAGTCTAAATCCGGGCAACACAAGGATTAGAGGGCTCTAAGCGAACGCAAACCTCCCGTGATAGCAAGTATGGTAGGTATGTCATACACGCAAATCATATATCAATACTAAGTAAACACGCATCTTAGTAATCACCGTAGTTTAATTGTAGTACTTATCGCATTCTCGTACCAACTTAATATATATACAACTTATATAATCCCGGTCCATATTTATACGTGCCATAATTTTCTCACGTCGTAGTAGGCACTCAAGCCCAGAAATCGAACGAACGAACATCCCTCTCGTTATCGAACGAACATCCCTCTCGTTAGAACCCCTAACTGTCAACTCGTTAGAAGCTCGTTCGAACGACCTGGGTAGGTCTTCTAACGAGTGACCAGACTCAAGCCCAGAAATCCTATCTCGTTTTTCACCAATTTCTACACCTCAAATCTCGACCAAAATTCGTCCAATCAATGTTTTAAGGTCTCCCATCATCCTAAAACATACTAAGGTCATATACTAACATCTTTTAAGGAATTAACACTTCCTAAACATCATTAATTCATCAAATCTCTACCCTTTCCCCCAAATTTTCAAGAACATAAACCCTAGAATTTTAAATCCTCAATAAGTCCATTCTAGATCCGTTTTTGTTACATCCAACATATATTAACATTAGAATAATCATCTCCATACTATTCTACATGCAATTTGTCCTCAAAATTCTAGTCCTAAGTCCTATTAAAATGGATTTTTATTTAACTTCCAAGAACAATTGTAAATCTTTCAATTTATCTAGCATGGAAGAAACATTCTCTGAATTAAATAGAATTAAATCACTTGCCTCGAGTGTCTCTGAATTTGGTGTTGGTTTGATGAAGCTTTTTCTGCAGAATTCCTTCTCTCTCTCTCTCTACAAGCCTTCTTCTCTAAAGGTGGCTACGGTGGCTAGGGTTTGTTTAGGAGACTTAGAAAACCAAATTTTGAAACTCCCCGTAGTCTTATGGGTCAATATGGTTGGTAGTGGGTTTAGTGGTTAGTTACCCAAATCAGATTATAAATCCTAATTTTCGTCATTATTAAATCCCAAAAATACAATATTACCAAACTACCCTTATAAGATGCCAGTATGGCCTAAAAATACCCCGGGACCCAAACTAAACCCTCGGCTAGTGTTTTCTGACTATCTCGACCCTTCCGGACGCGTTGGCGCACTCAAAACGACCATACGGTTACTAGAATTTAAATTCATTTTTACAATTAAAATAATTATATCCTGACGCGACTGTCTCATGCGTCCCAATAAAATGTCCAAATTGCCGTATATCAATCTCATGACAAATTTCATAATTCAATATTCATATATCATCATATATACTCAATATAGTCAAATACCAACTCACATCTCGCTAGTATTTTATCCGGATTAATTCCCAATTAATCCTCATTTAATTAATTAATCCCAAAAATAAATATCGCCAAAAATACGGGGTATTACACACAGTACTTCCATCTGTGGTCGGTTTAGTAGGAAAAGTGTAACCATTTTCAATAGAATCCCAGACATCATCTGTGACACCCCGTCTAATTAAATACCAGGTAGCTACTCATTTATTCAAATTAATACAAAATGTCAAGTTGGTTCAGTTCATAGCATCACTGTCGAAAAACATTTTAACAAACACTAGCCACCTAATATTTAAAAACGAGTTGTCAATTTTAACTAAATTAGATTAACATGCAACAAGTTTAAATTATGAAATAATGATACCACTGTCACATCACAATCATAATAGAATAACAATGGAAAAAAAGAATCTGGAGGAATACTCCTCTGAATAATTCGAATACTGAATAAAACCAAATACAAAGTCTGAATCACTAATTAATTAAATCCAAAATTGAAATAGAACTGAGTAAATAAGATGTCTCTAAGAAAAAAGGGGCGACATGCCCTACAGATGAATAAATCTGAAATGGAGTCAAAGAAGAAAGTAGAAGCGTCTATTATCGAGATCCTGTAACTTCCACAACAGCTACAGCACGTCCCTGGAATGAAACTTCTAAGCTTGGTGTCCTTGTGGCTGGGTACCTAAAAGGTTTTTACAAGAAAATAGATTTGAAAGAAAATGGGTCAGATCCCTATTGTGAAAACAGTTTAAAATATAGCAAGTGTTTAATATCATTAAACAGTGAATATAAAATACATGATAGTGCGTGCACTCACACGAGTTCCTCACCTCTCCACTAATTGTGCACTCCTAACGTACCCGTACCCGTTCTAGTTATTCCACTATCTAACTAGTCCAATCCATAACCTGACTTTATTATACAATTCAAAGTTCAATTCCCAAAATCTTAATATAAACTGAGAGTCTTACTTTATTTTCCTCAGAATTAGTTCTAATATTTACTATGAATTTCCCATTTTTAACTCTACTAAAAATGTCACAATTATTCACAATCATACTTTAATAAAAGTCCATTCAAATTATCATTATATTAATCTCATCATAAATATACAGTAAGGGCACCCCTAGGCTAAGCTGCAGTGCACACATACTCTGCTATCGAATCCCGATACATCACGTACATAAGGACCACGTATTTCGAATCTCTCAAGAACCGTTTCAATAAGCAACAATCACACATAATGGAGGCGAACATAGTTCACATACCCATGGGTCACACACATACCTACGCTCCCATGGTCAGCTGACTTACTAAATTACCAATAAGTCATTCGCTGACCTATGTCCTTGAGGTACCAATCTAAATCCCCCGTAGGCACACAAAGATTAGATGGCCCTGATCGAAAGCCGACCTCCCGTGATAGCAAGTATGGTAGGTATGTTACACACATATAAGTCCATATACTAAGAATTCACACATATTAGATATCTTATAATATTAATATAGGTATATTTTACATTCCTATACCGTTTATTAAGTGCGAAAAGTAGCGCGTGTAAAGACGCTAGTCGTTGTTTTTGTTTCGCCAACTCAATACAAAAACCTAAGTTACAACTACACTTGCGGGGCAAGTAGAGCGGTAAGTCGGGTATCGAGAATCCACAGGGACAAGTTGTTAGAATTTATAAGGTTTAATATTCCGAAATAAAAGTGTAAAAGGTGAATTACAAACTAAAACAAAAGATGCATGAAAGGGAAAGATAAATCTAGGCGAGGGAAATTAAACTAAATTAATAAAGAGAATAAAAACTATAGGTTGCATTGAATATCCCTCACCCCGAGTTAATTAGTATAAAATGGTTACATGGGTCGACGCGTTATTAAGGTTGCGTCTCATTTCGACAGTTAAGTAAATCAAGAGTTGTCACACCCCTAAATTCGCGTAAAAGTCGAATAAGATTTTGGTGTCAACAAATACCCCAGAAATTACGCACGCAAGGTCGTAAGCACGGAGCATACATGATATACCCCGTCAAATCCCCTAGGCGTAATAACTAGGACAACACACTCAAAATAGACCCGTAAACTCCATCACCAAAGCAAAGCAACACATCAACCCTAGGTGAGTTCAATCCGACACAACCTAATTTAACCTAGCTACAAAGCATGGTAAATAGCAAGAAATAAATCAAAGAAAGTAAATCTACACTAGAAGGCAATAAATGGAAAGCAAGTAAATAAAGCAATAAACCTAAATTAGAAAGAAAGAAATGAACAACAGAAAGCTTAAACAAAGAAACAACAATTAATAACAATGGAGGAGATAATGAATAGTGCTTACAATACCCAAATGGGTGCAAACCCTAGGAAGAGAAGCTCCACCCAAAAATCCCCAAATGCTTCTAACCTAAAATGAAATATATCTTCAAAGAAAATCCTACCACATTCTATTTATACCCCAAAACAAACCCCCAACAAAACCAAGCCAAGAAACCCAAAATAAGTCAATTTTCGTCCATATCTGATAGGACCGGTCGACCTCATGTTTGGGACCGGTCGTCCGCACTTTTGGAATTTGCCTTGGGCTGGAGGCAGCCCACTTTTCCTCTCCGAACCAATTTTGACGCGTTGCATGAAAACGGCCATAACTCCCTCATACGGAATCGAAATGAGGCGTGGTCAGAACCGACGCGAAGATAATTCAATTCTCTACATGATTCTGTTTTGAAACCCTCCAAATTATGCAGTATGAAATTACCAAAATGCTCTTGAAGTAGAAGAAAATACCGAAACCTTTCGAAAATGGGCATAACTTCCACATACGGAGTCAGAATGACGCACGCTCAGTGGCCACGAAAAGATAATTTGATGATCTACATGTTGGTAACTTCATTACATAAAAAATAGTGAGTTTAAAAAGATCAAATCGCCCTTGAAGTAGCATTCGACGACGGAACTTCTCCAAAATGCAACCGAACCTCACTTTTAGCGTTCCAATACCTACAAAAGCACAAATAACCCCTGAAAAGCATATATATATTCAAATCCAAGGTTGTCTGGTTAATGAGCATAATTATAGGCATTTAGGATTGTAAA
Organism: Sambucus nigra; assembly: GCA_949130495.1. Taxonomy (NCBI): domain Eukaryota; kingdom Viridiplantae; phylum Streptophyta; class Magnoliopsida; order Dipsacales; family Adoxaceae; genus Sambucus; species Sambucus nigra. The sequence goes on from OX422214.1 coordinate 510,651,058, forward strand.
AGTGCTAGAATGCATAAAGATAACGGGCGAAAATATGTAATATTCGATACGAATCACACCCCCTAACTTAAACATTGCTAGTCCCTAGTGATGAAACAAACAAAACTAGTCCACAGAAGGAAATACAAAATGCATATATGCATCGAAATATAATTGCCACTTTCGTAGGGAACACGATTGCATTTAGCATATGCAATAAGCCGTTAAACCCTTAGGTTACCCTAGTGGACGAGTGTCGTCTCGTGAGGGTTTTCAGGGATGGTACCCACAAACATCATATGGTTTCCTCAAAATATGCCCAAACCAACGTACGAAAAGCCCAACAAAAGTGAAACAGATTTTATATGCATTATTAACAAAGTGAATGAATTCACACAAAAGTCTGAATCATTAACATTATAGAATGCACCTCACAGAATTGAAACCTTAAAATGTGGGAGAGGAGCGAGCACATGCAAAGTGTGATTTGGAAAAAACTTATATAAACTGGATAACATTAAAGCAAGCATATATTCAATCCTCACGGGCATTACGCTCATCAAGCGAATTCACTCAAAACAGGGAGGTAACACACGGGACATGCGGGCTAAAGAGTAATTGTAAATGGAAACTAGGCCGCGCACATGTCACAAAAGAAGAACGCTATATATAAACTGAAAAATGCAATCTCAATGAAAGGATACCGCACACTAAAAGAGGTGAAATGCATTTTCACAGATTATCACAACTATTAAGAATTTTAAATTACATCAACCTAAGATCACATAGGACTTGTATAGGGTTATAATGTAGGCTAGGCTTAGAGTATGAAACGAGGGAATGTATGTACGGATTCAAAGTGTTCGGAATGAAAACTAGGGATAATAGAACGACGCGGGCAATATCAAAATTGGAAAACAAGTTCCAAAAGGCATCGAATATATCATCGGGGAGAGTAATCAAAGCCTATTGAACTATATACACAATATTTACAACTTTCTCTTTCTTTTGTTTTCTTCTTTTTCTCATGTTTCTCTTTTATTTTCTTTTGATTTTTACTTTCTCTTTTTCACTCTTTTTCTTCACTTCTCTTTTATTTACTTTTCAAACTCTCATATGCCCAAATTGCAACCGACATCATAACAACAACATTCAATCCCAAGTAACATTCCAAACAAATGTATGGAAAGTGTATGTATGGGTTCAAACTCCAATTTGTAGTTGGTTATGGGATTTGGGGTTATGAAACGAAAGGCTATATTTAGGCTCAAAGGGGTTAACGAGGGTAAACATATAAGGGTGAGGTCAAGGTCAATATGGGTGATATAACAAAGATGGCCTATGATCATTTCCTAAAGTTTACGCAATTCTCGAATCAAAACAATAAATGAAAATCATGCTCAACTAACACATTTCAAGTATGAACTCAATTAATGAACGGTCAAATGAATGAACAGTGAGATTACCGACGAATTCAACGTTTTCAAAGAGGAAAGAATAGTGTATAACACTCACAAATGACGAAAGGTACAAAGCTTACTCGGTGTAAGTATATACAATGCAACAAAAGATTATCGAGTTATAAAAATCTTAAACCAAATCAATAAAGCAAGGAAAGTGCATGTGCTCAGAGGATTAAAGTTTAATTCATGAAGTTATTCATAATATCAATAATCGAGACTAAAGTCTAATAACTTCTAAAATCGAGAACATGCATCATTGGGCTGTCTATTGGATCGGGCAATTATTGAAATTTATCATCGAAAACAAAGTAAAAATGCCCAAAAAAGGAGAAAAAAGAAAGAAAATCATTTTAAAATTTTTAATTTTTCCAAGAAAAGCATACTAAGTAACTAACATGTGAGCAAAAACATGGACTAAATGAAGAAATGGATAGAATATCCCACACCCCCTAACTTAAAAGTTGACATTTTCCTCAATGTAAATTAAGAACCAAGTCAAAGAGAGGAAAAGAGTGATATTACCCAAAAATGGAGCGATCCTCATAAGAACAAGTCCAAAGAATCTACAAAACAAGTTAGTACCGAGCATAGCAAAACCAAATAATAAAAAGTTAACTAAGTACACTAGACTAAATTAAAAATAAAGAAAGAATAAAAAGCTAACTATATACAACCTACTATTTAGACTCCACACTAACTGTACACTAGAAGTCTAAATAGGTGAGGGTCCACCATAAAAACGATTTGACTTTGGAGGATAACTGGTGTACCCTCACATACAAGCATGCCCTTCGAAAAATATGAATTCCGTTTTAACAACGGAAGGCATGTGTAAGGCGGAAGAAATGAACCATCGCCAATTAAAAGTTTTGGAGGGACGATGGGGGGTTTGGATTGAACGGGTGACAAAAACAAGTGGGGACCGAGAAAAGACGAATATCCTCCCAATGATTTTGAAGTTGGAATGGGAGGCGGTGCACACAAAGGCAAAGATGCGATCGTGGAGGGCGACTCGAGCAAGTACTCCTCATCGGCGATAGGGTTTAAAACATTAAAGTTTGAAACCGAATCATCGGGTACTTGTTCCAGTGGGATAATAGAGAATGAAAATGGGGATGAAAGAAATTCAAACTCATGAGATGAATCATCATCGCATGAAGTTGGAATTTCAAAGGAAATAATATCATTTTCAATGAAATGTTCTTCTTTGGGGGCCAAAGAAGAAATCATTTCATTGCAAATAGATATTACGTCATTTTCATCCTCACTTTCAATATCTATTACGAGATGGGCAAAGTCTAGAATGGCTTGTTCCAAAGTAGGTACAAGTACCTCATTTGGTTCAAAACATTCGTCGACCTAGAAAATCTCGAAACCAAAATCGTCGTCGGACTCAAATAATAAATCCAACTCATGTTCCCACGAACGATTTTCTTCCCGATAACGATTTTCAATTTTCTCATTTTCATACATACGCAAACCCTCACCGAAAGTCATAGGTCGAGGTGCGAATGCATGAAAATGGGAACTTTGAAAATTACCATCGGACTTAAACGAAAACTCATTATTATAGGAATTTTGAAAACTATTGCAATTCGTTTCAAAATTCCTATTATAAGGAGGTAAAGGCCCAAAATCATTGGCATCATCATCAAAATTCCAATAACCTAAGTTTTGACTTTCGTTATACTCGCCCAAAGTCATATTTGAATTTGTTTTACTTTGGGATGCTAAGTATTCACCAAAAGTCATAGGCCTAGAATTTTGAGAATTATAACAAGGATTACCGAAAGAATTGGAATAAGACATGCTTACCCCAAAAATGGCTCAAGTGGCGAATTCCACAAAATAGGTGCGCGCGGGAAATTCGAGCGTTTCTAAGTGCTCAAATGTGGAAGTCCTGCAAAAAGTTAGCAAATAATACAAATAGAAAGAAATAATATGAAATACTAAATCAAATAAAGTCTAAAACAAACCAGTCCCCGGCAGCGGCGCCATTTTGATTAAGTGCGAAAAGTAGCGCGTGTAAAGACGCTAGTCGTTGTTTTTGTTTCGCCAACTCAATACAAAAACCTAAGTTACAACTACACTTGCGGGGCAAGTAGAGCGGTAAGTCGGGTATCGAGAATCCACAGGGACAAGTTGTTAGAATTTATAAGGTTTAATATTCCGAAATAAAAGTGTAAAAGGTGAATTACAAACTAAAACAAAAGATGCATGAAAGGGAAAGATAAATCTAGGCGAGGGAAATTAAACTAAATTAATAAAGAGAATAAAAACTATAGGTTGCATTGAATATCCCTCACCCCGAGTTAATTAGTATAAAATGGTTACATGGGTCGACGAGTTATTAAGGTTGCGTCTCATTTCGACAGTTAAGTAAATCAAGAGTTGTCACACCCCTAAATTCGCGTAAAAGTCGAATAAGATTTTGGTGTCAACAAATACCCCAGAAATTACGCACGCAAGGTCGTAAGCACGGAGCATACATGATATACCCCGTCAAATCCCCTAGGCGTAATAACTAGGACAACACACTCAAAATAGACCCGTAAACTCCATCACCAAAGCAAAGCAACACATCAACCCTAGGTGAGTTCAATCCGACACAACCTAATTTAACCTAGCTACAAAGCATGGTAAATAGCAAGAAATAAATCAAAGAAAGTAAATCTACACTAGAAGGCAATAAATGGAAAGCAAGTAAATAAAGCAATAAACCTAAATTAGAAAGAAAGAAATGAACAACAGAAAGCTTAAACAAAGAAACAACAATTAATAACAATGGAGGAGATAATGAATAGTGCTTACAATACCCAAATGGGTGCAAACCCTAGGAAGAGAAGCTCCACCCAAAAATCCCCAAATGCTTCTAACCTAAAATGAAATATATCTTCAAAGAAAAGCCTACCACATTCTATTTATACCCCAAAACAAACCCCCAACAAAACCAAGCCAAAAAACCCAAAATAAGTCAATTTTCGTCCATATCTGATAGGACCGGTCGACCTCATGTTTGGGACCGGTTGACCGCACTTTTGGAATTTGCCTTGGGCTGGAGGCAGCCCACTTTTCCTCTCCGAACCAATTTTGACGCGTTGCACGGAAACGGCCATAACTCCCTCATACGGAATCGAAATGAGGCGTGGTCAGAACCGACGGAAAGCTAATTCAATTCTATACATGATTCTGTTTTGAAACCCTCCAAATTATGCAGTATGAAATTACCAAAACGCCCTTGAAGTAGCATTCGACGACGAAACTTCTCCGAAATGCAACCGAACCTCACTTTTAGCGTTCCAATACCTACAAAAGCACAAATAACCCCTGCAAAGCATGTATATATTCAAATCCAAGGTTGTGTGGTTAATGAGCATAATTATAGGCATTTAGGATCGTAAAAGTGCTAGAATGCATAAAGATAACGGGCGAAAATATGTAATATTCGATACGAATCAACCGTCATTAAATGTTATACATTTACAAGTCCCTGGATTATATACAATATAGATCGCCAACACTTCTCACGTTGCAAATTCAAGTACTTACAACCTAACCCATATAAGTCACCAGGTCTTTTATATAATTCCAAGTTTTAATCCTCAACGTACTCCAATCTCTAAAATATACCCACTAATCTACAATAGAAGAATAACACTCAATTAAATAAGCCCACGGAAAGTTTGAAACTAAAATCGGCTAAAAAAAGACCATTCTGTAAACTCGTTAGAAGTCACTAAAATCTCGTTCGAACGAGTGTCATTCGAACGAATGGCTTCTAACGAACTATGAACTCGTTAGAAGGGGTACTGGAATATCGTTAGAAGCTCGTTCGAATGACCTGGGTTGGTCTTCTAACGAGATGGCAGAGAATGCCCAGAATTTCCCCAACTTTGTTTTTCACCAAATTCCTTTCTCCAAATCCATCCTAAGTTCGTACCAATTAAGTTTTTATGTTTTTAAACTACTCTAAATCACCTTAGGTCACTTCTTAACATATTTTTGGCGTCTAATCTTACTAATCAACATGTAATAATCATAAATTCCCAAATCTTGCCCCAAACCCTATGAACATGAACCCAAAATTCAATTGCATACCAAGACTCCTTATAAATTCGTTCTCAAATCATCAAAAGTTATATTTTGGGTACTGAATTCTTCTAAACCATTCTACATGAAATCCCTATCCAAAATTATGAGTTTCACAACAATCCTATTTGGATTGTCATCAAAAATTTCAAGGTATATAAAGTTTCTACACTAAACATAGAGGGAGTATTCATTGATATTAATAACATCAAATCACTTGCCTTAGATTTGTTCTTCTGATTTGTTGTTGGTGATTAAAGGTTGAATCTCTCCTCTTTTCGGTCACAAATCCTTCCCAATTGGTGGTGGTGGGTGGTGGTTTTGGTTTGGAACCTCTTGTAACTTCTCTCAAACTCTCGTAGCCCACTTCTATTGTTTTTGGATGATATTGGCCTTAGTGGACTCACTAATTATTAATAAATAACCCTCAAAATTCGTGGGTCTTAACTCCTCAATTTTTAAAATTACCAAAATACCCTTCTGGGTTGCCGGTTTGGCCTAAAAATGCCCCGAGACCCAAATTAAATCCCCGGCTAGTGTTTTCTGACTATCTCGACCCTTCCAGACACGTTGGCGCACTCAAAATAACCATTTGGTTGATAAAAATATAATTTACTTTTTAATCTAATTAAATTAATTCCTGACGCGACTGACATGCGCGTCCCAACTTAATTTCCCAAATTGTCGTATTTCTGCCTCGCGATAATTTTAATATTTTCAATACTCATATGTTACCATATATGCTCAGTAATATTTTATTTTAACATCATAATCAAATACCAACTCACATCTCGCTAGTATTTAATTCCGGATTAATTTCCAAATTAATTCTTATTTAATTCAATTAATCCATTAAATAAAAATCAATAAAATTACGGGGTATTACATCATCTCCTAATGTCCCTTGGATGAATGAAACCATCCTCACTTTTCAGTATTGGAAGTTGGTCCCATCAAAGAGTGGGGGTCTAGATAGGTTACCTAATCTCTCAAATTTCTCGTCCATTGTTTTGTTTTGAAAAAAAAACAATTTCAGAAACTTGGGATCGAAAAGATTTTCTAAAGTCAAAGCTCTGATACCAATTGGAAAAAAAATGCCACGTAAGTTATTTAAAAGATTTAAGACAGATTAAATGGCTCCGAACAGTTTTTTTGAGAAACTCCTTTTCTTAAAAAATAAGAACTAACACAAGATGTGTAAAAAACTTATGAACGAGATATTTTAGTTATTAAATATCCAAGTTTTGAAAAAAAAAAAACTAAATAATTTCTAAATCAGCACACAAGTAGAAGGTGATGAGAGGAAGATGAAACATGCAAGAACATAAGATTTTAACGTGCTAAAACCCTACCCAATTGGGGAAACATCCACGGGGGTTTTTACACCTCAAAATAAAAATCCACTAAAAATGAATTTACGTTACAAGCTATATAACAAACTAAACACACAATCAGACCTATTCTACGTCAAGAAAATATACCATCTCAGTTACGTTATTCTGAGTTCTCCGAAGGCTCTAATGTTGAAGTTGTTCTCCCATCTTTGTTCCTTTTCTCCTTTTTAGCTTTCAGTTGACTCTAAAGTCAATGATCTCTTTATCAACACTTCTTTACTGTTATAGTGTGAATAGTATAAGTGGTGAAGTGCCTAAACACATGCATGCAACACACACACACACACACACACACACACACACACACACACACACACACACACTCTTATACAAACAATATGCCTATCAAATTACAGACTCGTTCTAAAATGCAGATATGATTTTTAAATCTTAGTTTGTTTGAAAATATTAGACTTCTGATCTTTATTTATATCCACAGATCTCGAGGGAACCTTGTTATCAAAAGGATCCAAGGTCCTAAACACTTTCTTTATTTTATTTACACAGTTATTTCACAAAAATGTGAAATATATGAAAGTGTAAGAAGCCAATCAAGATCTTAACTAGATATAAGTCTGGTTTTTTCAGAAACTCAAAATAGAAAAAGATTTATTGGTTCTGGTTTTAAAGTAAACATTTAAGAGTAAAACAACCAACAAATAAAGATTTCTTGAAGAAAGAAATCAAATTAAGTATGTAAACGTGTTTTGTATCACACACAGTTCAGATCTCCACTTTCCATGAAGAGAAAATGAAATCCAAACTTCGTGACTTATTTGAAGAAAAGATTAAAGACCAAAGAGGATGGATCTTCACACGATCGAACGCACTCAAACTCATAAAGGTTTGTTTTTGAAGAAAAATTACAGGAGTTTGGTTTAAGGTTTGAATTTCCCTCTCTTTTTTTTTCTCTCTCTTCTCTCTCTCTTATTTTCTCTCAAAACAAGACCGATCCAAAGATTGTAAACGTATAACCAAGGTCATATATTTACACTGACGGATAGAAGGGTCTAGAATATCGGAGCAAAACAACGGCTGAGATTAAGTCTGGCTGATCGATGTAAATCTAAAGGCTTATAATGCACTGTAATTAAAGGACATCTGATTGGCCACAAGGTTGAGACTTGGATTGCTAAAAAAAATATGCAGACCGTAGATAAAATAGATCTAAGGGCTAGTAATGGTTCTCAGGAATATGAGAGTAAGAAAACACAATCTGGACCGTTGTGGATGCAACACGTGTGTGGCTCAGATGGACTAACAAACGCATGTTTTGAAAGTTTAAATAATTCCATTTTGTACCACACAATTCTCTACTGCATTCGGATTCTACCCATCCTATTTTTTTAGGAACTATTTGATATTACAAATAATCCCACAACATTTTAAATCCAAATTTTAATTGTTTTAAAAAATGTTTATAAATTCCTACAAATTATTTAAAAATTCAAAAAAATTATTAGAAAAATATTTTAATAGGAATTAATACTTAGACACCTAATATGATATGAATGCAACATAGAGATCCAATCCTAGAAATAGTGTTGGTATTATAACTTTGAGACTATTAGAGAAAAAATTATATAAAGTCTGAGGTTCTTTGGTAGACTAGGGTATGACTCAAATTTTGCCACTATTTCCAAACTAGACAAGAGCTTATATAATATAGACTCAAGTGAGTCAAAGATATAGGGTTCTTTATATATATATATATATATATATATATATATATATATATATATATGTTTAGGTGATTTATCCTACTTGTGTGTAATGTAGGAAGGATAGATAGAGTATATCTAAAAGTGATGTAATTATGAGATAATCTACTTAGCGTGTGATGGTAGTAAATTTATATAGCGTATATCTAAAAGATGATTTAAGTTGAGTAACTTAATGAAATGGTTTAATGATAACATACGTGAAATGTTAATAACGGTTTAATAATAACATACGAGGAATGTTAATTATTTAGTGTTACGGTAATGTAGTGTACGGGCAATACGGGGGAGTTAAAGAGATAATTACCTATGGACTAATAAATAAAGATTGGGATACTATAGCGTGATGTATGGGAGGTACAGGGGAGCCAAACCTGTTAGGTATTAGATACTTATTGATGAGACCTAGTTGGGTTGGGTATCATAGCTCGGTAGATGACGTTAGGCGTGCACATTAGTTGGGAGGTGAGGAAATCAAGCGAGTGTACGTTGAACTAACATGTGTAATCAATAATTGATTTAAACTGTGATTTAAATACTTGCAGAATATTTTCAAATGGTTTTGTTGGGCTCTGACCCGTGCCAAATTTATTTTCCAAAATGTTTTAGGATGCATAGTTGCAACACTTGTGGATGCTCGCAGGATTTGGATTAGATGCTTCAGTCACTTCATTCCTAGAGTGGGATGCAGTTTAAGTTATTTCATTCGGGCATGTCACCCCTTCAGTTAGTTAATTTATTTAGTTTATCACACTTTGTATTTGTGGACTCAGGTTTATATCATTAGATGCTAGTTGGATATTGTATTTGGGAACCGATGATTTATTCATTATTATTCTATTCAGTTAATTATTTATTGATTGCTTTAGATTATCATTACTGCATTGTTGGATTGGTTATTGTTTTTATTTTCGCATGTTGTTATTTAATGAAAGATAAAATTTGGCACACCGGTTTATTTAAAATGTAGATGGTTAGTAATTTTAGAAGTCTTCGACAGTGATGCTAAGAATGAACCAAATGAGAATCCTGTTTTGTTTTATGAAGTACTGATCACCCGTTATTTAAATTGGCATCACAAATGGTATCAGAGCATCAGGTATTAGTGTCCTTAGGATATTGTGTGTCTCTTTACATATCAGCTTAGAGTTCTTTGATATAGAGACTTATTATGGGATTGATGTATTCCTATACGTATGCGACTTATATTCTCCTATTATTATGTATAGTTGATGTGATTCATATACGAGTTCATTACTGAACATAATTTCTTTGTAGATTTTGCTGCATTAGCCAACTTGTATATGTATTTTACAAAAAAAATTCTAATTTTTATTGAACAAATTTTGCAACGAAGGTTTTCGTTGGAAAAGGGTATAATTTTCGGTTCAAAAAATTTCCCATGTCATTGACAAAAATTCTTTTGCAACAAATATTTCATTGCAAAAAATACTAATATTGCATTGCAAAAGATATTTTGAAACGACTAAAATCCCTTAAGAAAATGTTATTTTTTGTTGTTGAAAGTATTTTTTAACGTACCTTTTCGTTGGAAAAGAAGATGTGACACACCCGTGTATTTTTTGTTCCATAAGTAATTGTCTCATGAATAAAACGACGGAATGAAATAAATCTAATCTACTAAAGAGATAAAATAAAACTCCATCTACACTTCATAAATCTCCAATCCATCCTATGCAGCTATTCCAGCAACTATACCTAAAATGTTAGTCAATACAATGGGTTCGAGTCCACTGCATGAATACCAACTACTCTTCCCAATAAAGATATGTGAATCCAGATATGAGCATCATACGTGATAAATATTACAATAGAGAACTTTAAATTATGCGATATAAGAACATAGGAGTAAAGTAAAACAATATTAACTACCCACACAGCTAAGCCACCCCATTATTCAAGTCCAATTATGTGCTTAAAATAGTGAATTAGTTCTAAACCTTCATCAATATAAATTTAATTATTTAATTATTCTTATTTGTGTGATACCACTATAGCCAATCAACCTTTATATTAGTCCTGCACTTACTCCTGGTGCGCGTAAGTTATAATAAATTTCACTCATTCCCCTTACTATAGTCAGTTAATCCAATTTCGTTAGCTATGCACATACCCGTGAGGTTACGCATACAACTCGTCACTATATCCAGTCAGCCCAATTATCCTTAGCCTTGCACATACTCATGACGCCAATACACACTCACATCACTATAGCCAGTTTTCCCTTCACAGACTCACGATGAAAATTAATTTTAATACCCGTTTACTATCTTAGGCATTAATTATTAATTCTTAATCACGTTCTCTTATTCTCTATTATCCCTACCCTTAATTCGAGTATCAAAATAAAAATCTTCCATAGTCCCATACCTACAGATCAGCAAACTATAAGTATTACCTGGTCCATCATCTAGGAATAATACCTACCAAAAATCACCACCTAGCCTCACATCTAGGCTAACAGAATAAAGTAACGGCATATGACCTAGACCCACCTAAAATAATGCTTAATAGCATGTGCACACACTCACTACTCCTAAGCCTAGAAACTAGCAACACCAACAAAGTCTACCTACTAGTCCCATACCTAGCAAGCAATTTATATAATAACGGTGAAAGTATAACTACTCCCAAAGTCCCAACATTCCCACGGTGTCAAAATTTAATACGAACAGTCTCCACACGAATCATATTTTAATTTATCACTACAATTTTTTCTATTAATCCTACGTTTCAATTTCATTCATCTAATTATGTAATAACCAAGTTCTACTAAATAGTCACACAAGTTGTCAAATTTTTAAGGACATAATTCTCTGATTGAGTCTTAATGTAGTGTTGGCTCAATTCCGAACAAAACGTTTATGTCATAGGATAGTTTTAAAGTGTATCCATTCAAGCCTATGACGGGTTAGTTGAAGACGTAGCGGCCAAGATATTAAAGCTTCATCAAATGTCGAGTTTAATGTGCTTAGTTTCTACGTCAACAACATTGCTTCTATTGCTCCTAAGGTATGAATGAATTTTAATATATATATATATATATATAGGATCTTGGAACAATATTTATATGGGTGTACCTTGTTTTAAAACTATTGTTTATTTTCCAAATGTTTCATTAAAACTTAAAAATAAAGTTTCTGGGCTAAAATCGAATTTTTTAACATTCTGGAAGTTTGTTCGAAATTATCGTTCGAACGAGTTTTTCCTTTGAACGAGAATGTCATTTGAACGAGGTTTGCCAATGACCTGCCACTGGAACTTCGTTAGAAGTATCGTTCGAACGAGACTTCGTTCGAACAAAAATCTCGTTCGAACGAGATTTGGTGGGGGCAGTTTTTTGACAATTTTTCCATGTTTTCCACTTCCTTTCCCCACTAACTTTTGACAGAATAATTAAGTGCGGGAACCAACATTTTTGGAGTTAACTTTTTCATAACTTTCAATCTCCTAGAGAGAGTTTTAGAGAGCTTCAAAATTCAAAAGAAAAAGTTCATGTTTAAGTGTTTTGTCTTCAAGAAAAATTTATAAACACTTGTGTTTCACCCATATTGTTTATTCCAAGTTTCAATATATATACATCTTTCTTTGAGTGTTTGGCACCGGGTTTTTTTCTACCGCATTAAAGAGATTGTTTGGGTTTGCTTCTAAATCCCTCAAAGAAGAAGTTCATTTGTTGTGGCTTACCCACTTGGAGAAAGGCTTCTTGTTTGGGTGACGATGACCAGATAAAGTCGCATTGGTGGATTCCAAGGTTTTGGTGGAGTTCCGGAATTGTTAACTAAGTGGAGGTCGGTACAAGATGGAGCATTAGGGCTTGAAAGTATTCGAGTTGAGTGTCGTAAGTCTTTTTTCTTGTACTTGTAAAATACAATACTTAGTGGACTTAAGGCTAGGGTCGTCCGAGTTTTTTTCCCGTTGTGGATTTTTCCTCGTACATCGCGACGTAGTGATTTATTATTTATTTTATCTTTCGCAAAATTCACCTAGAACGCATGCTTAGGTAAAAAGATAAAATTTTGTATCACTACTTACTTAAATTGGTGCTAAATTAAATTTGGGTATATGTTAATTTAATTCAAGTCGTCGTTTAATTTGTTAAAAAAAATTTGGCCTAATTTGGTAATATTGAAAATATGACTTAGGCAAATTTCTAGGACTTGGGTTGAAGTAAGTTGGTTTGAGTGAAATTAAAATATGTGTGGATTTAATCTTATTCACTTGGTTTAATTTTAATTTGAAAGAATTAAAATTAGCCAAATTGTTTAATTAAATCATCTCGCTTCTGCATCTATTTAAAAAAGAAATTACTTTTTGTGTAGTAAAGAATTCAAAATTGGGGGCCTCGTGTTCCAACAATTGGTATCAAAGCCAGAGCGCTAATTTACCGCGTCAAAGATCCGTTTTTCGGATTTTATAATTTTTGTGCTCCTTGAATTTTTAGGTGGTTCATTTTTTACTCACTCTCATTTTTTGTTTTGTATCTCTCGATGGGACGTCTTAATGATAATTTGTCCATTTCAAATGATAATGAAGGTTTTGCTATTCGAGAGGAATTTAATGGGCTTAATAAGTGTAATGAAAAATTAAGAGAATTAAATCTGATATTTGCAAAAAGAATTAAGTTTCTTGAAAATAAAAATTCATGTTTTAAATCTAGAATTGAACTTTTGCAAACTTCGCTATCTCAAAAAGATATTTTTTTTGTGAAAAGATCATGGACATAAATTACAATTTTAATATTTTAAAAAAGTCCAAGAAAGAGAGTGGTTGCCGAGAAAAGACTCTTAGGGACAAGTTTTCTCACATTGAGGGGGAGCGTAATAACCTTCTAAGTGTAATTGAAAATTTAAAGAAGGAGTCCCGTAAATTTGAGGAGTCTAATTTATTACTTGAGTCCGAAATTTTAAAAATAAAAAATGATTTACAAGACTCGAGTAGTTGTTGTAATGGTTCTAGCTCATCTAGTTCAAATATTTTCGTTGCTAAAGCGAAACCATTATTTGTTTTAGAGGGTCAACTTTATCCAAGGACTTTAGAAAAGGTCACACCTTAGGTATCATTCCTCATGTTTTCACATGCTTGCATTGTGGTAGGAAAGGTCACCTTAGGTCATTTGTTTTTATCTTAAAAGAAGTCCTAGGAAGTCTATGTCTAGCAATTCATTAGTTTTCAAATCTCATCATTTTAAATATAAATCTATATGAATTAGGAAATCATTTTTAGACGCACTAGTTATTAGATTTGTTGATTCTCATTTTCTTTCACATGATACCTCCCTTGCTAAATTTAAAGGTTGAATGTGGTAGTTTTCTTTGTATACTCTAGCTTTTGTGCTTCATATTATATATCATTGTTAGGTGTATGCATGTTTAATCATTTTCTAGTCTATGCTTCATGCTTAATCACATGCTAGAATAATGATTTTTGTTTATCTTTTGTATTATATTTCCTTCATTTTAGTTTGCATTAAATGAAAAAAATTACAAAAAGATTTTTGTTTATCATTTGTGTTTTACCTTTTTAGTGACTCAAGATTAATGAAAAATACAAATGATTTTTGTGTGTCTTTTGAGTAAATATTTTTGTTGTTTGGTTTAAAATTTTCAAAAACTCAAAAAGATTTTTATTTTGTGTGTATTTTAGTTTGGCACACTTTATGTGGCATACACTTGTGTTAGAATCCCATCTTTTTCGCTCAAACGTGGCTAGAACTTTTGGTTTAGATTGTCAATCCTTATTATGTTATTTACCATGCTTACATGGAGTGGTTGGATTTTGTGTTGCTTAAATGGATTCTATTTTTTATATGCCTCAATTCACACATGCACGAGCTCTTTTGAAATTTAACTTCATATGTATGTTTGAGCTTTGTGAGGTGTTCTCCTACCAATCTAGTCATTTACATATTTGTGACCTAGGAGAACTAGTGCATGTCAAAATCCGTTGCACGTGAGATTTGTGTGAGATATAAAAAATAATATATATGAATGTGCACGGGGAAGGGCTCCGAAAGGAATTATTATCCTTTGCGAATAGTAAGCCACCGTTTGGAATGGACCTAAAAGAAATACGTGGTCCAAAGGCGTAAAAATAGAATATGTCATTAAAAAGAAAAATAATTGCCAAGGCCTATGTTTAATTGACATATTCATTCAAAAATATATATGCTTATTGAGGGAGTTTGGATGGTATATCAACTGTTTGCACAATGTTCGCTTATCCTAGTTATAATTTCAATGTCATGACTCTATTGGTTTGTATAATCATCAAAAGTCTAGGCTTGTATGCATTGTGTATGTTTATTCATTGAGTTCAATTTATATTTTCACATGAGGTTATATTTAAATGTGATGAAGTTTGCAATCAATAGAGAACACCGTGAACATGTTTTAAGTGATTGAGTCTAAATTTAATTGTTAATAGTTCACACCCCAACACTTCCGTCTCCATATGACACATTTTTGCCATACGAGTGTGAAAAGCTTATTTTATTTTGTGTCATGTGTGGTGTTTATTCCTAGTATATGTGCGTGTGCATTAATGATATTTATTATGTACTCATATACGAGGTACTCTATTTGTTTTTGCCTTGCTTTCTAGTCCATCTATGCTTCTACTTCATGATTGGTATCTATCTTGTTGCATTACTTATTGATATCACATGCTTAATACTTTATGTATCATATTGGTATCATTTTCTTGCATCTTAGTTGGTATCGGTTATTATTTGTTGGATTAGTTATGATTTTGTTGCCCATATGCTTTCATGTTCTTATCTTTTTATGCATCATGTTTAAATTAGTTTTATCCTTTGTCCATTCCTCAACGAAAAGGGGGAGAATGATAGGGGGGAAATGGTATTTATTCCTATTTTACTCATATCTTAGTTTGGGGGAGCTTATGGAGGGTCGCGACCTTCTTAAATAGATCACATGTGTTAAAGGGAAGAATTAATTTAGGGGGAGTATTTATTTTAATTGCATTACATATTTTCATATTCCCTATGCGTTTGATAATTTGCTTAAGTGTGCAAAAAATCTTCCAAGTGGCAACTTTCATAACCGGTAAAGATATTGATCCTTGGGTCTTGTGTCAAGTATTGGGTGGGATATTTTTGAGTCTAGTGAGCTTGACGTCTCTTTAGGATTTTTGTTTGGTTTTTGTCCCGGAATAGCCAAATGGGGAGATTTGTAAGGACACAATTCTCCGATTGATTCTTAATGTAGTTTTGGCTCAATTCCGGACAAAAACGTTTATGTCATAGGATAGTTTTAAAGTGTTTCCATTCAAGCCTATGACGAGTTAGTTGAAGACGTAGCGGCCAAGATATTAAAGCTTCATCAAATGTCGAGTTTAATGTGCTTAGTTTCTACGTCAACAACATTGGTTCTATTGCTCCTAAGGTATGAATGAATTTTAATATATATATATAGGAGCTTGGAACAATATTTATATGGGTGTACCTAGTTTTAAAACTTTTGTTTATTTTCCAAATGTTTCATTAAAACTTTAAAATAAAGTTTCTGGGCTAAAATCGAATTTTTAAACATTCTGGAAGTTAGTTCGAAATTATCGTTCGAACGAGTTTTTCCTTTGAACGAGAATGTCATTTCAACGAGGTTTGCCAATGACCTGCCACTGGAACTTCGTTAGAAGTATCGTTCGAACGAGACTTCGTTCGAACGAAAATCTCGTTCAAACAAGATTTGGCGGGAACAGTTTTTGGGTAGTTTTTTGACAATTTTTCCATGTTTTCCACTTCCTTTCCCCAATAACTTTTGACAGAATCATTAAGTGCGGGAACCAACATTTTTATAGTTAACTTTTTCATAACTTTCAATCTCCTAGAGAGAGTTTTAGAGAGCTTCAAAATTCAAAAGAAAAAGTTCATGTTTAAGTGTTTTGTCTTCAAGAAAAATTCATAAACACTTGTGTTTCACCCATATTGTTTATTCCAAGTTTTAATATATATACATCTTTCTTTGAGTGTTTGGCACCGAGTTTTTCTCTACCACATTAAAGAGATTGTTTGGGTTTGCTTCTAAATCCCTCAAAGAAGAAGTTCATTTGTTGTGGCTTACCCACTTGGAGAAAGGCTTCTTGTTTGGGTGAAGATGACCAGATAAAGTCGCATTGGTGGATTCCAAGATTTTGGTGGAGTTCCAGAATTGTTAACTAAGCGGCGGTCGGTACAAGAAGGAGCATTGGGGTTGAAAGGATTCGAGTCGAGTGTCGTAAGTCTTTTTTCTTGTACTTGTAAAATACAATACTTAGTGGACTTAAAGTTAGGGTCGTCCGAGTTTTTTTTCCGTTGTGGGTTTTTCTTCGTACATCGCGGCGTAGTGATTTATTGTTTATTTTATCTTTCGCAAAATTCACCTAGAACGCATGCTTAGGTAAAAAGATAAAATTTGGTATAATCGCTACTTACTTAAATCGGTACTAAATTAAATTTGGGTATATGTTAATTTAATTCAAGTCGTCGTTTAATTTGTTAAAATTGGTTTGGCCTAATTTGGTAATATTGAAAATATGACTTAGGCAAATTTCCAGGACTTGGGTTGAAGTAAGTTGGTTTGAGTGAAATTAAAATATGTGTGTATTTAATCTTATTCACTTCGTTTAATTTTAATTTGAAAGAATTCAAATTAGCCAATTTGTTTAATTAAACCATCTCGCTTCTGCATCTATTTAAAAAGGAAATTACTTTTTGTGTAATAAAGAATTCAAAATTGGGGGCCTCGTGTTCCAACAATTGGTATCAGAGCTGGAGCGCTAATTTACCGCGTCAAAGATCCGTTTTTCGGATTTTATAATTTTTGTGCTCCTTGAATTTTTAGGTGGTTCATTTTTTACTCACTCTCATTTTTTGTTTTGTATCTCTCGATGGGACGTCTTAATAATAATTTGTCCATTTCTAATGATAATGAAGGTTTTGCTATTCGAGAGGAATTTAATGGGCTTAATAAGTGTAATAAAAAATTAAGAGAATTAAATCTGATATTTGCAAAAAGAATTAAGTTTCTTGAAAATAAAAATTCATATTTTAAATCTAGAATTGAACTTTTGCAAACCTCGCTATCTCAAAAAGATATTTTTTTTGTGAAAAGCTCATGGACATAAATTACAATTTTAATATTTTAAAAAAGTCTAAGAAAGAGAGTGGTTGTCTAAGAAAGTGTGCAGAAAATCTTCCAAGTGGCAACTTTCATAACCGGTAAAGATATTGATCCTTGGGTCTTGTGTCAAGTATTGGGTGGGATATTTTTGAGTCTAGTGAGCTTGACGTCTCTTTAGAATTTTTGTTTGGTTTTTGTCCTGGAATAGCCAAAGGGAGAGATTTGTAAGGACACAATTCTCCGATTGATTCTTAATGTTGGCTCAATTCCGGACAAAAACGTTTATGTTATAGGATAGTTTTAAAGTGTATCCATTCAAGCCTATGACGGGTTAGTTGAAGACGTAGCGGACAAGATATTAAAGCTTCATCAAATGTCAAGTTTAATGTGCCAAGTTTCTACGTCAACAACATTGGTTCCATTGCTCCTAAGGTTTGAATGCATTTTAATATATATATAAGAGCTCGGAACAATATTTATATGGGTGTACCTTGTTTTAAAACTGTTGTTTATTTTCATAATGTTTCATTAAAACTTTAAAATAAAGTTTTTGGGCTAAAATCGAATCTTTAAACATTCTGGAAGTTCGTTCGAAGTTGTCGTTCGAACGAGTTTTTCGTTCGAACGAGAATGTCGTTCGAACGAGGTTTTGCCAACGACCTGCCACTGGAACTTCGATAGAAGTATCGTTCGAATGAAAATCTCGTTCGAACGAGATTTGGCGGGAACAGCTTTTGGGCAGTTTTTTGACAGTTTTTCCATGTTTTCCACTTCTTTCCCCCACTAACTTTTGACAGAATAATTAAGTGCAAGAACCAACATTTTTAGAGTTAACTTTTTCATAACTTTTCATCTCCTAGAGAGAGTTTAGAGAGCTTCAAAATTCAAAAGAAAAGGTTCATGTTTAAGTGTTTTGTCTTCAAGAAAAATCCATAAACACTTGTGTTTCACCCATATTGTTTATTCCAAGTTTCAATATATATACATCTTGCTTGGAGTGTTTGGCACCGGGTTTTCTCTACCGCATTGAAGAGATTGTTTGGGTTTGCTTCTAAATCCCTCAAAGAAGAAGTTCGTTTGCTATGGCTTACCCACTTGTAGAAAGGCTCCTTGTTTGGGTGACGGTGACCAGATAAAGTCTCATTGGTGGATTCCAATATTCCGGTGGAGTTCCAGAATTGTTAACTAAGCGGAGGTCGGTACAAGAAGGAGTATCGGAACTTGAAAGGAGTCGAGTCGAGTGTTGTAAGCCTTTTCACTTGTACTTGTAAAATACCATACTTAGTAGACTTAAGTCTAGGGCCGTCCGAGTTTTTATCCCGTTGTGGGTTTTTCCTCGTACATCGCGGCGTAGTGATTTATTGGTTATTTTATCTTTCGCAAAATTCACCTAGAACACATACTTAGGTAAAAAGATAAAATTTGGTTTGATCACTACTTACTTAAATTGGTGCTAAATTAAATTTAGGTATATGTTAATTTAATTCAAGTCGTCGTTTAATTTGTTAAAATTGGTTTGGACTAATTTAGTAATATTAAAAATATGACTTAGGCAAATTTCTAGGACTTGGGTTGAAGTAAGTTGGTTTGAGTGAAATTAAAATATGTGTGGATTCAATCTTATTCACTTGGTTTAATTTTAATTTGAAAGAAATTAAAATTAGTCAATTTCTTTAATTGAACCATCTCGCTTTCACATCTATTTAAAAAGGAAATTACTTTTTGTGTAGTAAAGAATTCAAAATTGAGGGCCTCGTGTTCGAACAAATTTTATAGTTTCAATATGGGTGATATTTCACCAATTAACACATATTTCCATTTTAACATGTGTATTAAGAACGTTACACAACAATAATTTCATTCTATAACCTATACATTGGCATCGACATTTTACGAGCCAAAATATTATTCCAAGTTCATATTTTTAATTCTAGCAAGCGAATCGTCCCATGATTCAACCGAAATCTAAACCTCTAATCTATGCATGTGATTGTTTCAAGTCTTAAAGTATGTTTTTATATATAATAAAAATAGCCCCAATTTTTACTTTCACTTTTCCTAATTAATATTCCTAACTAATTTGAAGAAAACATGATTAATTAAGCTTTAGAAAATATTTAAAAATACAACACTTAAGGGGAACAATAGAAGTGTTCATGCCTGATCAAAGTTATCGTATAGAAAATCCGTTGATATGGTCGTGTGCCTCTTGAAAAGTAGACAAAGAGTATCTCTTGGATGATCTTGATAAAATAGGTCATTCTTCTTCAAAAATAAACTTGGAAATCTTCTTTAATGATGGTTAGGATTTTTATGAAAGATGGAACATATTTTTGTAGAGAAAACCTCTTAAGAAGAGGTTGATATGAGTTTTAAAAAGTCATCCCACGAGCTCCTTTAAAATAGGTAAGAATATACGAGTCCTTTTCCCAATAGAATTCTTAAAAATCACAAATCACTACAAATATAATATTTTGACAAATTAAACAATTTTTACTAAAATGACTGTTACTCCCTCCACAGAAGTCCAAGTGACCTCATCCAAAGCTCATTTAAAAGCTAAGATCCATACTTTTTTAGTCTAATTCAAAGTATAAATAAAATGGTATGCCTTTGAAATGACGTTAAAATTTCTGACAGATTGTCATCATAACTTAGAGATATTTATTTCATAAAATCAATATTTTATTTTAAGTAAATTTTTTTAATTGAATTCTAAAAATCATTTGATAACCCCACTAATAGTAATTATCTTATTAATAATTAAATCAAAATTAACATGTTTATATGATTTCATATTTTTAAAAGTTCAAAAACATCTGAATTTCACATTTTTTTTTGCAAAATTACTAATTTCTATAACCATTACATATTTTCATAATTTATGACTTATTAACCTTAAATTAATCCTTTAAATACCCGGGGTATTACATAACAATTTGGTTGCAAAAAACTATCAATTCCTTAACAATAATGCTTTTGCAAAAATTATTTCATTACATATAATTCTGATATCGTGTTGCAAAAAGATATTTTGAGGCTACTAAAATCCCTTTCTTGAAGTTACTTTTTAGTTACAATAGATAACAAAATAATTTGGCCAACCCAATTTAGCGTCTTTTATTTTCCTTGTTAAAAGTATTAAATTCATTGCAAGATATTTTTAATGATTAATAGAATTCCTTGCTAAAAGTTGTTTTTTGTTGTAATTTATTATTAAATAAAGTGTGAATTTATTCATAAGCAAAATATATTTTGGGTACTAAAAATATTTAAGGTATATTATATATTTTTAAATGCCTAATTTTTAATAGTAAATTTTAAAGAACATAAACTAAATAAGAGATTTAAGTAAACATGCATTTAAAGGCAATTATATTATATCCAAAACATATGTGAGTTATTGTCCAGAACGTGATAATGAATTTAAAAAACCACTAAAATGGGTTTAACTGATTTTTCTCACCTTCAAAACAAAATGACAAAATTGACCCTTGTCATCAAGCAAATGGATCCGGGGGAATTAAGATTATTCAACGGGCACATCTTTCTCTAGTTTTTAGGTCTTCTTCATGCTATCCAACTTTGACATAAGACCTTAGATAAGGATATTTAAATCTACGATCTCCGTTTCTAATTTTTCTTATTCATATTAAAATTGCGTATGCACAATGACTTTACGGGCCGGGGCCAGTACCAAGTCTCTTCACATACCCTGACCTATTTCCTAATACTTTTTCACAAATTCAATCCTCATTTGAATACTCTGAGCTTTGTTGCGATTCAAGCATCTCATTCTATAAATAAAAAGAGTATATGTTATGGTAAGTGTAGATTAAACTAAAAAGTCAACATTAACATTACTAAAATATCTCACAACCTCTAGATTTGTGATGTCAAAGTTAAATTTGGACTACATAAGTTTTAATGAGTTAGAAATATCAAACCAAAATAACTTTTTAAGTAGATTAGATGACGAAAATAAATATATCAAAATTCAGTCAATCATTGATGTCTTCTCTTTCCCATCAACACGGCCTTTTATCCACCTTTAATGGTGCAAAAGTCCGTGCAATAAAGACAATATCATTATCCAAAAAGTTTTCAGTGAATCTAACCGGGTTATTGTACAAAACTCCCATTCAACTGGAATTTTTGAAGCCCCAAACTTCCTAATAAGACTATCAATTGCTATTCCACTTGTTCTACCACAGACATATTTCTTTGAAGTGGAGACATATTCTACAATAATGAACAAACACCGCATTGAACCTAAAGCACCAAACACGCACAAATAAAAAATATATATAATAATTTGTATAATAAATCACAATGCATATTTTCTTACAAACAATCTAGAAAAAAATGTTTGGCTATACTAGTCTACTTTATAAATAATCAGAATTTATAAACAACCACAATGCATTGAATGTCTTCGACAAAAAATATTGAGAATTACAATCAAATTTTCGAAGTTTTTCGTATGAAATTTCTGCAATAATATGACATTACTTATAAGTGTGTGTTCATCCACATAGTAGCTATATTGTAATTTATAATGTTTTCAATGGTAAGTATATTTTAAACCAGTAAACTAAGTAAGTATTAACCATTATACATAAGTTTTGACACAAAATACTTTGGTACGCAAATTTAGAAAAACAAATTGATAAGGGTAGTATACTTCAAATGATTAAGAATAAGTAAAAGCATTGGTACGTGAATGACTACACATAAAAAAATCTTGACAGAAATATATATATATATATATATATATATATATATATATATATATATATATATATATATATATATATATATATATATATATATATAATCATGTTTGACCTTCCACATTTTCCCTAGATACTGACTATTCTTTTTAACACAACTAATACAACATAAACATAATTTGAGATATGGAAGTTAATACTTTGAAAAATATGGTTTCCTCAATGGTTCAATTATGAAAAATTGAATCGAAAAAATTTCCATTTATGGAAAGTCTTGCATAGTATTATGGGAAACATTAAATCACAACAAGGTAGGATATAATACACATGGTTTAGTTTGTCTGTGATAAGAAATGTACCACTTATGGAAGAGTACCACTTCACCAAATTTGATATAACTTTAAAAAATGTTTTTTATTGGAAAGTATGACAACAAATACAATGTAAAAGTGTAAAAATAACAATAGAGTGAGAATGATACCTCAAACTGAACCTTACTTTTATATTTACAAAAATCATGTTCGTGTTAAAAATACCAAAACTAAGAAACTCGAAAGTACATCCAAAATATATTATAAAGCTATATGTTTTTTATGAGGCTAATTTCTATAAAAAATAAAAAATAGCAAACCTAATGATGAAATATGCAAGTCCAGATCAGCAAAATATTCTCTGGGAATTAAAACGGCATAGCATTTAAAAAGACGCAAGGAAGAACTCACTATTAATATTACACCTCTACAACAGATTATTGTCATTTAACCCAAGGGGTGTGGTAGAGCGGAAGGGGCTCTTCCTCCCTTAACCAAGTATCGGGGGTTCGATCCCCGCCTTGGGCATGGAGCAGCCTTAAATCCCTGGGCCAGCTGTCCCACCCATCGAGGTGCCTATAAATCAGTAAAGGGATTAGTCACTAAGTCGTTAGTGGATACCCTGATTTACCAAAAAAAAAAACAAATTATTGTCATTTGGAAATAAGAAACCAAAACAAGAGTGGCACTTTATAATGCAGATAAAATTAAAGCCCTAAACTTTCAAAAGGAGTGATTGGGCTTAGTCTCGTACTCGCAAAAATGTGTTGGAACACATACATACATGGTTTAAGTGAATCTAATAAAGTTCACATTATCATTCCCTTAATAAATATATATTTTATTAAATAAATTCAATTTTTTTTACTTATAGCATAAATCTCTTTGACAATGTTACCTAAAAGAACCTCATCACTTTAAAATGCAGATAAAAATAAAACTCTTAGGCCCCATCCCATTTCTCAAAGAAATTTGTTAAAACAGATACAGGGTTTAAGTGAATATGATAATATGCACATTATCATTCCCTTTGGAAATATATATGTTATTTAGAGAAATTTAAAATTTTATCTAAATACAACATATATCTCTTTAAGAATGTCAAATGACTTATTTAAAAAAAAAATGACAGAGGTTTTCCAGGCTCACAAAAGATACAGAACTAAGTACATCAAATGTACCATTCCTATTTCAATTTTGAGAATTCAATAAGGTAACAACTTATCTATATGCATAAGTGGCACCTATTGTAGAAAACAACACAACGCAACGCATTTATACTAATAACCAAAATTTCTCAATATTATTATTGTGCCAACAACGGTATTAATCTTAATCTATATCTCATTATTTTAAATTTTTATGAATTTGTTAACCTAATCTCATTTTGTTCCCTAACAATAAATTAAAAATCAACATAATTCAATCAAGTAAAAAAATATTAGAGTTTCAAAAGCCAAACACGCAAACCCTCAAATCAAATATGTAATAAGTGAGATATACCGTGAGACAGAGAGAGAGAGAGAGAGAGAGAGAGAGAGAGAGAGAGAGAGAGAGAGAGAGAGAGAGAAGGAAACCTAGGCAGATTGTGATGTCGGAGAGCTGTGATGCTGGAGAGAGGAGGAAGCCGGAGAAATTTTTTTTCAGCGTAGCTGAAAGAATGAAGAGAAGTGAGGGTTTGGTTTGTTGGGGTCAGGATTTTTTTTTAGCCAAATTCAATCTTTTTATTTCTTTTTAACTTAAACGACATAGTTTTAATACAAAATAAAAATTGCAATGAATTATTTTTTACCTTACAATTTTCAGAAAATCAAAATATAATGGGAAAATTGTCGCCCTTATTTTTAGTCGGGGTTTTAATAATTCTAATGTAAAAATGACTTTTGCAATGAAATAATTCCTTACAAAATATTTTTGATATTATCTTAGTTTTAGAGATGATTTGTAATTATTTTTGCTAATAGTATACTTTTAACAATAAATATTATTTTCTTGTGAAAAAATTTGTTGCAAAAGTTAAGTTTGTAATGTAATTTATGCCTTGTTGCATGCCAACACTTAATTAAAGCCTCTGGCATAGCACAACATTTAGACATTTGTCCGCACCAAAAATATGCTTCCAATGCCAAAAGGGCCATCAATGTCATTATAATATTTTTTTTCAAATTCAAACATAAGTTTCTTATTTTTTTTCTCTTTTAGAAATCCAAAAAACATAAGTTCCTTAGTTGTTAAGAAGTGCACATTAGTCATTTTCACAAGTCCCCCTATTAAATAAAGTTTTTCAACGCCTGTATTCTATGGAAAAGCAACGAGATTAAATGCGATAGGTTTTTTAAATTCCTAAACATTCAGTGCAAAAAGTTAAAGAATAATTAAGTCGACCATTAAAAGAGATCTTAGCTGAAGAAGACAAGACATCACAAGAAGAAAATAAGAGAAAGATATATATATATATATATATATATATATATATATATATACACACAGAGAGAGAGAGAGAGAGAGAGAACAAGAGTGTTCAAATAAGAGGAGAAGACATGTATAGGTTTAGTAACACAGTAATCGATTTCTTAAACCTTTTCACCCTCTTAGCCTCCATACCCATCATTGGTGGAGGGCTATGGATGGCAAGAAACAACACCACATGTGAAAGTTTCCTTCAAACTCCACTTCCAGTGGTTGCCTTTGTTGTTCTCATTATATCTTTGGCACGCTTTATTGGAGCTTGTTTTAACGTTGCATGGGATCTGTGGGTATACTTAGTCATCATGTTGTTTCTCATAGGGGCCTTGTTGGGTTTAACTGTGTTTGGGTTTGTTGTTACTAGCCACGGGTGTGGAGTGGAAGTTCCCGGTAGGGTGTACAGAGAGTATCATTTAGAGAATTACTCGCCCTGGCTGAGGAAGAGGATTAAAGATCCTCAATATTGGATGACTATAGGAATTTACATTTTGGGCTGAGGAAGAGGATTAAAGATCCTCAATATTGGATACCTATTGATTATCTCACCATAGATATGTCCCCATATAGGTCATCTGTTTTTTTTTTATTCTGTTTTCCCTGCTTCATTATATTTCATTTATTTTCATTTTTGGTTCAAATTTTTTTCTCTCGCTCGCTCTCTCTCTCACACACACACACACACATACACACTACAAAGCAGACAATCTCACACACACACGCACTGAAGGAGACAATGTCTTGAAGGGCACTTTGATGATTAGAACATGAAAATGCTATTTCCTAGATTTGTTGTGTAAAGGATGTAAATTTATTTCTAAATATACAATTTTATGTTATGTATTTTATTGTTTTTAAGCCAAATAAATATGTAAGTTATGCTTCTCTAATTGTCAATCCAACTTGTCCTGTAGTGATTGTTAAATTAAAATCCCCTCCCTCACGCGGAACTTAAAATAGGTCCGCACTAATAGATTTTTTTAAAAGTACTCCCTTGCCCCACCCCCACCCAAAAAACAAAAAATTTTGATTGATGTTTTATGTGAGTTTTAAACATTTCAGAATCTCCTAAAAATATAAAAATTGTCAAATATTGATTTATTTTTTTAAAATAACAAAAAAATCATTTCAAGATTATTTTTTTAAGGGGCAACCTGAAATATTTAAGGGCAAAAAAAATCAGATCCATTTTTTTATATTAAAAAAAGAGCCCGTATGGTGCAGACTCATTTTTTAGTCAGCCTGAGAAAATCTCTCGCTAAATTTATATTACTATTAATTAAAAAATTCCAAACAGATTTTTGCAACCATGTGTACATTTCAATATTTTTTTTATATATGAAAAAAAGTGAAAGGGAATTTTCTTTAATAAATAATAATTTAGGAGAGCTTTTGTGCACTTCTATTTTAAATTTTGGTTAAATTCTAATACTTTTTTTTTAAAAAAAATTATGTATTTTTTGTTTCTATCAAAATAAGGAATAGGATTTATATTTAAATTCATTTTTATATAAACTATAAGATTTTCATTTACTCTTTATTTCATTTCTTTTTTATTTTATGATTTCTATCAATTGGAACTCATTCTACTGCCAAGTATTTTGTTATTTTTTTAAGTAAATAAATTTGATATAAAAGAAAGCCTGTGTAAGGGGGAGGAATCCTGTATACATGAAGTATAACCTTACAAATGAGGACTAGACCAGCCAGACCGTGAACACCCATCCAAATAAAAGAAAACTAATCAACTAGCTCTAACTCGTTCACGAAGTGTAAGAACATTGAGATGGACAAGATGTTAGGTTTCTTAAACAAGATTAGAAATGTATTCAAAAACACATAACGAATCTCGAAAGGAGATAATCCCTTCCCTTCGAAACATCTCGTGCTTCGCTCCGTCCAGACCTTCCAGAAAATGCAATGAGGAGGCATCTTCCATACCTTACGATCTCCTTTCCATCCATGTAGGACCTTCCACGCCATTAACATCTCTCTCACTGACTGGACCATAACCCATGGAAAATGAAATAAAAATAAAAAAACATCCCATAAACCCGTCGTCACCCCCAGAATACAAAAGAAAATGATTAGTCGTCTCCTTCGCTCCTTAAACAACCAGCACTGACTGACCATCATTCTTCTCCTCTTTTGATGCTCCTTTGTCATCAATATAGCTTGTCTAATAGTTGTTCATACGAAAAAAATGACTTGCTCCTTCGGTCTCCAAACGTCTTTCCATGGGAAAGAGACACAATCAGTACCCCTTAAAATTGAGTAATAGTTCTTCACCGTGAACAAGTCACGGACAACGATTCTTACATGCACAAATTCCCCATAGTCACAAAACATGTAAATGACAAGATTAATGGAAGAACATCTCACAAAGCTCAAATATACATGTGAAGTAAGTTTAAAAGCTCGTTCATGTGTTTGTAGAGGCATATGCAAAGTCGAATCCATTACGCAAATCAAGTTCGAAACAACTCCATGAAAATAAGATTAAGAAAAATCTATGCAACTAAAATCATAACCAAATGTCCTAATCACATGAAAAGGATGGAATGAATTATATTTAAATACATCAATATGCCACGCCAAATGTGTAAACCTTGTGACACCCTGCCCAATAAAATACTGCGTGATCAGTTCTATATCAAATTAAAACAGGAATCTCATTTGGTTCGTTCTTAGCATCACTATCGAAAATATTTAAAACTTACTAATCATTTAATATTCGAAAAGCTGGTGCCAAATTTTATCTTTATAAATCCAAGACAAAATAAATGCGAAAAATGAAATAAAACATTCAATACTAATAGAATAAATTATCACAAATAACAAAGTCTTGCCGAACCAACCACCGGCTAAAACCAAACCAAATCAAACTAACAGAGTATAATAAATCTCATAAAATCTGAAATAAAATAAGTTGAAAGTACTGTGAGCTACATGCTCGAAATGAACTGATATAACAATCCTAAACTAGGAACAAAATGAAATAAGCATCTATCCCAAATCATGCAATATCAACACGTAATGCAGTTGTGAATCCCTAGAATGAAGTCAAGTATGGCGTCCTTGTGTCTGGACACCTAAAAGGTTGTGAAAATATTTGAAAGCAAGGGTTAGAACCCAAAATGTTATGAAAATATTTAGCAAGTGATTAACGTTGCATTAATAAAAATGTATGAATGCGTTTCATAATTAACTTAGTGTCACACTCTCTTGAGGGCACACTCACCCCTCAACTAATGTGCACACCTAACGCTCCCGTTATAACCACCTAGTTATCTATCCCGTAACTAGCTCTTGTTATAACACGTTCCTGACACCTTACTCCAGCCCGAGTTCGTTTAGTATGATTTATAAGTTATCTAACACTTTTAACTTGAATAATCATTTTCCCTTAAAGCCATATAACATTCACAAGTTATATAAATAACGCCATTTTCTCCGTGTATTAATTCACCCGTATATAATTAATTATCCCATTATATACGTAAAGTTAAATTACAACAATCGCACTTATGTTGAATATATATAATCCATCCTCCCGAGTAATACCTCACCAGATGTAATCTCTGAAGTGTTATCATACCAGGTGTGATCACTTAACCTAGTTACCCCAAGTCGGAATCACTCACGAGCTTTGCTAAAAAATATTAAACGTTGTGGAGGCAGTCGTATTTCCTTCCTAAAAGTGAGATAAACCCTTCACCCATATAACGGACACTATGATGTGGGGATATACTCTCCCTACTCCTCAAGCTAGGGGATTCACCCACATCGCGCAACCTCCGTTGATAGCATTAGAGTATATAATTTAAATAAATATCTAATCACTGATATTCATAAGCACACAGAATATATATATATATATATATATATACTATCGAACTCCGTCTATATAAATATGTAATTATTAAAACCCCGGCTTTACTATGTACAAAGTCCGTAACACTAGCCTATATAAATCCAAGTCTATGATCCGACTCTAATTTAATTAATTTTGCAGATTAATTAATGTAATACTTTTCCGAGTTTATGGTCGGACTCTGAATTAATTTTTTCTACTAAATAGTTAATTAAATACCTTGGCGACACTTAACTAATATATCCGGACCCACTCACTTGGCCCATAATTTAGTATTCATAATTTATTTTGTTCTAGTTCAAATAATAAATTCGGCACCCCTTTATTAGTGTTAATATACCTTGGTAAATATTTCCCAAAATCTCTATTCATCATTTCCCTTTTAACATTTAATAGGAATCACCTCCTAGAAGTCCCATCAAACAAATAAATTCCCAAAATTTATATAAGCCAAACTGTCAAAGAATTGGGACACACGGTCGACCGGTAGTCCCGGCGCAGTCGATCGGTAGTCCCTGGCAGCATCTTCTCCGAGTGAGATTTCTACCCTAGTTGTCCCTTCAAGCTTTTAAAACTCATTCATGACTTCACCCACACATAATCCACCATCAATTTATATACTGATAGGATTTAAATCCTTCCTTAACCTTAGTTCATCAATCAATTTACAACGAAATTAATATTTTCAAATTTGGATTTCTGTTCGGGTTTCATTCACCCAATTACGAATTTCATCATCTTAAATCCGAATTTAAGTCGTCCCTAACTACTGGGTTTCACAATCAAATCAGATTACACTCAACCTAGATCATAATCCATCATGAATTGAATAATTAATCATCCTGATTCAGTTTAATAATAGAAAACCCATTTCAATATCAACCCGTACCCGAAAACAAATTTTCAATATACCCACTATACTATAAATTGATTATCATAAACTTATAATCAAAGCAAGTTAACCACTTGCCTTAGGATTCGTAGTGCCTGAGTTTTGTCCTTTGATGTAGGGGTTGTGGTGTGATGAAGAACCCTCTTGTGTTCTTCCTCTTTTGCTCTCCAAATTCTCCTCTTCTGCCCTTCTCTACGTTCCCAAAATTTCTCAAAAGTGTTATGGCTACCACACTTTTCTAAACCTAGGCTTACTTGTTCAAATCACGTTTTTGGCCTATTGGGCTTTATTAAAAGGGCCCAATTAATCCCGTGTGGGCCCGGCTATGTCCAAAATTATCCTGTGACCCATTTACAACCTCCGGGTATACTTTTTTGACTTTCTTGGCCCATTCGGACTCAGCCGTGTACTCGAAATTTGCATCCGAATTAATTTATAAAAATCCTTATCTCACACCTAAATTAATCTATACCCGACTCCCGGCTGAGATAAATAAATGTCACGTCACTAATACTCGTTATGACGTAAATAAATCCTTACTATTCACTTAGTAATTTAGATCCCATAAACATTAAGCATGTATTCTCCCCAATAATATTTAAATAAATATTATCACAATTAATTCATTTAAATTACGACACACACGTAATTTAAATTTATTCGAATTAATTAAATATAAAATGCACAGAAATACGGGGTGTTACATACTTCCCCCCTTATAAAGGAATTTCGTCCCCGAAATTAGGTTATACTTACAGTGAATAACTCTGGATACTGCTCTCGCATATCCTCCTCTTGCTCCCACGTAGACTCGTCAACTCTGTGATGACCCCACTGTACTCTCACTAGTGGTACAACCTTAGACCGCAGCTTGCGCTCACTATGATCCAAAATAGCCACCGGTCTCTCCTCATACGAGATGTTTGGCTGTAAGTCGATCTCCTCGAGTGGAACGAGCCAAAAATCTCTCTCGCTCCTCCGATATTTCTTTAGAGATGCCATATGGAACACGCCACGTATCCACTGAAGATGCTCTGGCAAAACCCAATCTATAGGCTACTGGTCCCACCCTCTCAATGATAGGGAAAGGCCCCATGTATTTAGGCAGTAGCTTTCCCTTCTTGTCGAACTGCATCATTCCCTTAATAAGAGACACCCGGACCAACACCTAATCGTCGACCTATAACTCCACATGTCTCTGAGAAGCATCAGCATAACTCTTCATCCTATCCTGAGTTATCCGAATACATCCCCGAATCAACTCTATCTTGGCAATCGTCTCCTGAATTGTTTCTATCCCCAATAACTTATTGTCCCCCACCTATAACCAATAGGCGGGCGAACGACAAGACCTCCCATAAAGTGCTTCAAATGGTTCCATGTCGATCGTAAACTAGTAAGAGTTGTTATACGCAAACTCTACCAAAGGGAGATATCACTCCCATCCTCCCCCAAAGTCTAAAATTCACATCCTCAGCATATCCTCCATCATCTGATTTACTCTCTCAGTCTGTCCGTCTGTCTGTGGATGGTATGCGGTGCTCAATCGTAACTAGGTTCCCATGACCTCCTAAAAGCTCTGCCAGAAGTGAGCAACAAAAAATTTATCTTCTGTCATACACAATGTTAACCGGCACCCCGTGCAACTTAACTATCTCTGCTATGAACAACTGCACGTATCAGATCGTCTCAAAGTCAGTGCGAACCGATAAGAAATTAGCTACCTTGGTTAACCTATCCATAATCACCCATATGGAATCGTAACCCCTCTGTGATGTAGGAACCCCTGAATGAAGTCCATAGAGATACTCTCATATTTCCACATGGGAATCTCCAGTGGCTATAGCATCCCTGGAGGTCTCTGATGATCAACTTTCACAAGCTGGCATGTAGCATATTTCGAGATAAACTTTTTTATGTCTTGTTTCATCCCTGCCCACCAGTATTGTCTCCTCATATCCTGGTACATCTTATCCCCGTCGGGATGTACCGTAAACCTCGAACCATGAGACTCAGTCATAACAACATGTCTTAAATCCTCATTCTCCGACACGAGTAACCTCCCATTAAAGCTTAGTCCTCCCTTTGAACTAAACGAATAACACTCTGCCCCCTCGGCTAATAACTGACGTATCCTGTCCTGGAAGATCCGATCCTCTACTTATGCCCTCACCACCCGTGTGATAATATCGGGAGTGATAGATAAAGATGACATACATGCCCTGTTGACATCGTCGTCGTGATGAAGATCACTCCACTTCGCCTTCTAGACCTTTGCTACTCCCCTAATGGGTCTTCGACTCAACGTGTATGCTACCATGTTAGCCTTACCAGGATGATACTAGATATCAAATTGGTAGTATTTCATGAATTATAGCCACCGCCTCTATCTTATGTTCATATCCTTCTGCGTGAAGAGATACTGAACTTACTTATGATCTGTGAATAAAGTGAAATGCTCTCCCAGAAGATACTGCCTCCATATCCTCAAAGAAAAAACGATCGCTGTTAACTAAAGGTCATGGGTGGGGTAATTCTTCTTATGGGGCTTAAGCTTACGGGACGCATAAGCTATAGACCTCTCCTCCTACTGTAGCACACACCTAAGTCCCTACAAGAATGCATCAGTGTATACCCAGTACTCCAATCCTCCCCTAGGCAAAGTAAGTACGGGCGCATATGTCAACTTGTCATTTAGCTCATCGAAGGCTAACTAACAATGATTACTCCATAAAAATGGTATCCCCTTATGAGTCAGATTCGTAAATGGACTCGCAATCTTCGAAAATCCCTTAATGAAATGCCTGTAGTACCCTGCCAACCCCAAAAAACTGCGATTCTCCATCGGTGTAGTGGGATGTCCCCACTCCTTCACTTTCGATACCTTACTCGGATCAACAGCAATGCCCTGGTTTGACACAATATGGGCCAGAAACTGTACCTCTCGTAGCCAGAATCCAGACTTTCTGAGTTTAGCATAGACCCGATGGTCCCGTAGTGTCTGTAGAACCATACGCAGGTGCTTTGCGTGCTCCTCTTTAGTGTGCAAGTAAACCAAGATGCCGAAAATGAACACGATAACGAACCAATTGTGATACTCTTTGAAAATCCTGTTCATGAGATCCATGAACACTGCTGGGGAATTGGTGAGCCCAAAGGGCATCACCCTGAACTCGTAGGATCCATATTGCGACAGGAAAGAGGCTTTAGGAACATCCTCCTCTCGAATACGCAGTTGATGATACACTGACCTCAGATCAATATTTGAGAAGTGTGCTTCCCCTCTCAACTGATCAAACAAATCATCAATCCTTAGTAACGAATACTTATTTCGTATCATCACCTTGTTCAGCTCCTTGTAATCCACGCACAAACGAAGAGAACCATCCCTTTTTTTTACAAATAATGCAGGCGCACCCCATGGATATGTGCTCCGCTAAATGAAACCCTGACCCAAGAGCTGTTGAATCTTCTCTCTCAGCTCACGCATCTCTGAAGGGGCCATGCGGTAAGGTGCTCGAGCAATCGGACTCGAACTCGTTGCTAGATTAATAACAAACTCAATCTCCACGCTGGGTGGTAATCCTGGTATTTCCTGAAATACATCCTCGAAGTCCCTCACAACCGGAATAGAATCTAACGGAATTACCACCTCCTATGAGGTCTCTTCCTTAATATAATACAAATGAGTGCGCGACCCTCCCTCGGGAAGAGGCATCGCCACTAGGAACATCTCATGTCCTGGAATGGAGAACACAATGGTCCTTTCGAAGAAATCTACCGTCACCCTATACCCTGCCAAACAATCCATGCCTAATATGACATCATATCCATCCATATATATTACTGGGCGGTCTGTTGCTAAACTCAGTCTCCCGATCATAATATCTACCCCTCTACAAATCGAGTGTATAAGTGACCCATTCCCCATCGGTGACTCTGCACACATAAGAAGACTACCCATGATTTCTATCAAATCGACGACTTTAGTAAATATGGTTTTAATAAATGAATGTTATTCCCTAATATAAAAAAGAATCCTACCCTCATACCCATGAATAGGAAACGTACCCTCAACTGCTGGTGGCGCCTGAGGTGCTAGTGGAATGGGGACATCCCAGATGTTATACACATGCTCGTAGGGCATCTGCCTCTGCTGCTGTAGGGCAGGTGGAGCTGGTGCTGCTGGAGGAATCTATACCTATTTCCCCTGTTGGGCACCCTGCTGCTGGCCCCTACCTCTATGTGGGCACTCCCTCTTAAAATGTCCTGTCTGACCACAAATAATGCAACGCTTCGGACCATCTCCCTATCACTGGCCCTACTAGTACTGAAGAGGGTGTCCCTGGTGTTGTCCCTGCTAGCCTCCTCCGTTGTTCCCTTGGCCCTATCGGCTCTGAGGAATCTTCTGTTGTTGATTAGGGCCCTGTTGGCCCTGCCTGAACCCCTAACCTCCCTGTTGGAAACCTCCAGACTTAAAGTTTCTATCTTGATTCCCCTGTTGGAAATCATGTCTCTGCTGGCTACTTGTCTGTTGTGGGTCTCCGCTAGTAACACTCCCACCTGCCTTGCCCTGCTGGCTCGGCTCACCTCCCCTCTTGCTTCCCTTCAAATAAAAGTGATGGTCTTAACATTGCAATAAAGCGGCATTGACAACGTCAATATACGTCACCAATGCGGGGTTCCCAATCAAGTGTTGCCTGATCCTCCAGGATAATCCAGTCAAAAACTAGCCTTCTTCCGCTCCTCATTGCTCACCTCATCTGGCATAAAGTTTTCCAAACAGATAAACTCCTCCTCGTACTCTGCCACTATATGCTCACCCTGAGTCACCTCACTGAATTTTCTCCTCATCTCGGACTCAACTGCTGGAGGGAAGTACTTGCAGTCAAAACGCACCCATAAGTCATCAATGGTCATCAAATACATGCCTCCAATCGTGGTGATGGACTCGCACCACTGTATAGCAGCCCCGGTTTACCTGAAAGTGGCAAACATCTACGTATGTACCTCGCTGCAGTCAACCATACGCAAGTGGTGCTACATATCCTTCTTCCATTAGTATGCTAGGACTACCTTATAACTCCACTGAAACTCTGGTGGGTGGTCCTTCTGAAAGGCCTCTCGAA
Organism: Sambucus nigra; assembly: GCA_949130495.1. Taxonomy (NCBI): domain Eukaryota; kingdom Viridiplantae; phylum Streptophyta; class Magnoliopsida; order Dipsacales; family Adoxaceae; genus Sambucus; species Sambucus nigra. The sequence goes on from OX422214.1 coordinate 510,686,249, forward strand.
CTCTCTGCCACTCTGACGACCCTAGGTGGGCCTGAATAACTAGGGCCACTGTTGCTATGGCTGAGGCTGAGGGAAATGGTCTGCCATTGCTGCATTGACCTCCTGGGCCACCACCTATGCCATCTGACCTATCGTCACTAACCCTGGTGGGGCCTGTGGCTAAGGCACCTCTGGCACAGGCTGACCCTCCCTTACATCATCCCTGGCTACTTCCCTAACATGTCTCCTCTTTTAGGTAGCATCTGAAATATAACTGCTTTCTATTAGTTCACTGTTAATACAAAACTAAATAGGAGAAGTACGATAACTCATAAGCATGAAGATAAATTAACAGTCCTAATAATAGGTCTCTATATCAAATGAACGCCACACTAAAATGTGAAAAGTCGTACATATCTTATGGACACTAGAACCTGATGCTCTGATACCATCTATGAGACCCCACCGAATAAAATACTGGGAGATCAGTCATATATCAAATTAAAACAGAAATTTCATTTGGTTCATTCTCAGCATTACTGTCGAAAACTTTATAAAACTTACTAATCACCTAATATTCGAAAAGCTAGAGACAAATTTTATCTTTATTAATCCAAGACAAAATAAATGCGGATATTAAAATAAAACATTCAATTAATGCTGATAGAATAAATCATCACAAAAAATAATAAAGTCTTGCCGAACTAACCACCGGCTAAAACCAAACAAAATCAAACTAACAGAGTATAATAAATCCCATACAATCTGAAATAAAATAAACTAACATGCTTGAAATGAACTGATATAACACTCTTAAACTTGGAATAGAATGAAAGAAGTGTCTATCCCAAATCCTGCAATATCCACACATAATGCAGCTGTGAATCCCTAGAATGAAGCCAAGCCTGGCGTCCCTGTGTCTGGACACCTAAAAGGTTTTGAAAAAAATTTGAAAGTAAGGGTTAGAACCGAAAACGTTTTGAAAATATTTAGCAAGTGATTAACATTGCAGTAATAAAAATGTATGAATGCGCTTCATAATTAAGTTATTGTCACACTCTCTTGAGGACACACTCACCCCTTAACTAATGTGCACACCTAATGCTCCCTTTATAACCCACCTAGTTATCTATCCCATAACTAGCTCTTGTTATAACACTTTCCTGACACCCTACTCCAGCCCGAGTTCGTTTAGTATGATTTATAAGTTATCTAACACTTTTAACTTGAATAATAATTTTCCCTTAAAGCCATATAACATTCACAAGTTATATAAATAACACCATTTTCTCCATGTATTAATTCACCCGTATATAATTATTTATCCCATTATATACGTAAAGTTAAATTACAACAATCGCACATATGTTGAATATATATAATCCATCCTCCCGAGTAATACCTCACCAGATGTAATCTCTAAAGTGCTATCATACCAGGTGTGCTCACTTAACCTAGTTACCCCAAGTCGGAATCACTCACGAGCTTGGCTAAAAAATATTAAACGTTATGGAGGCGATCGTATTTCCTTCCTGAAAGTGAGATAAACCCTTCACCCATATAACGGACGCTATGACCTGGGGATATACTCGCCTTACTCCTCAAGTTAGAGGATTCACCCACATCGCGCAACCTCCCTTGATAGCATTAGAGTATATAATTTAAATAAATACCTAATCACTGATATTCATAAGCACACACAATATATATATATATGCTATCGCACACCATATATATATATATATATATATATATCTTTACAATGTACAAAGTCCGTAACACTAGCCTATATAAATCCAAGTCTATGATCCGACTCTAATTTAATTAATTTTGCACATTAATTAATGTAATACTTTCCCGAGTCTATGGTCCGACTCTGAATTAATTTTTCCACTCAATAGTTAATTAAATACCTTAGCGACGATTAACCAATATATCCGGACTCGCTCACTTAACCCGTAATTTAGTATTAAGAATTTATTTCGTTCGAGTCCCATTAATAAATTCGACACCCCTTTATTAGTGTTAATATACCTTGGCAAATATTTCCCCAAATCTCTATTCATCATTTCCCTTTTAACATTTAATAGGAATCACATCCTTGAAGTACCATCAAATAAATAAATTCCCAAAATTTATATAAGTCGAACTGTCAAAGAATCGGAACACGCGGTCAACCGGTAGTCTTGGCGCGGTCGACCGGTAGTCCCTGGCAACGTCTTCTCCTAGAGATATTTCTGCTATAGTTGTCCCTTTAAGATTTTAAAACTCATTCATGACTTTACCCACACATAATCCAGCATCAATTTATATACTAACAGGATATAAATCCTTCTTTAACCTTAGTTCATCAATCAATTTACAACGAAATCAATATTTTCAAATTTGGATTTATGTTCGGGTTTCATTCACCCAATTACGAATTTCATCATCTTAAATACGAAGTTAAGTCATCCCTAACTACTGGGTTTCATCGACTCAACCTAGATCATAATCCTTCACTAATTAAATAATTAATCATCCCAATTCAGTTTAATGATAGAAAACCTATTTAAATATCAACTCATACCCAAAAATGAATTTTCAATGTACCCAATATACTATGAATTGATTATCATAAACTTATAATCATAAAAAGTTAACCACTTGCCTTAGGATTCGTAGTGTCTGAGTTTTGTCCTTTGTTGTAGGGGTTGTGGTGTGATGAACAACCCTCTTGTGTTGTTCCTCTTTGACTCCCAAAATTCTCTTCTTTTGCCTTTCTCTACGTTCCCAAAATTTCCCAAAAGTGTTATGGCTGCCACACTTTTCTAAACCTAGGCTTAAATGTACAAATCCCATTTTTGGCCTATTGGGCTTAATTATAAGGACCCACCTAATTAACCCCGTGTGGGCCTGACTATGCCAAAAAAAATCGGGACCCATCTACAACCCTCGGGTATACTTTTTTGACTTTCTCGACCCATTCGGACTCAACCGTGCACATAAAATTTGCATCCAATTTAATTTATAAAAATTCTTATCTCACACCTAAATTAGTCTATACCCGACTCCCTGCCGAGATCAATAAATGACACATCTCTAATACTCGTTATGACATAAATAAATCATTACTATTCACTTAGTAATTAAGATCCCATAAATATTAAGCATGTATTCTCCTGATTAATATTTAAATAAATATTATCACAATTAATTCACTTAAATTACGATACACACGTAATTTAAATTTACCTGAATTAATTAAATATAAAATGCACAGAAATACTAGGTGTTACAAACCTAAGATACACAAAAACTGAAAATATTTTTGATATTTTTAAAAAAAAAATTATCAAAACATAATCTTTTTGTGTTTTTCCAATATGAATCAATAAAAGAAAAAAATACAAAAATTACACGTCATAACACTAGTAATGATATATCATGAAGCATAGATAAAGTATGACAAACAAAATCATGAAAGCAATCACCCATAAGATATAGAATGTGAGGAATCATGTGCAAGTATGCAAGAATCAACAAGTTTAACATCTAGAGTCTCTAAAAGTGATTTCCTATCCCCAAATTGATATGTACTTACCGTGACGGGGTTCGAGAACCATGAGAACACTAGACTTCAACATCCTAGGACCTCTTCCAAGATCAAAACAAAACTACCTAAGGTGACCTTACCTACCATAGTGCGAACATGAGTAAACTCGATGGATGTTACCTAAGGTATGACCCGCTCTGATACCAATTTGTAAACGTAAATAATCCAGGGTGGTTCCAAAAAAATAACAAATTTTATTTTTGTAAGTTTTATCAAATTAAATTCTCAATCATGCAAAACAATTTGTAAACCACTTTTATCTTTTTATCTTAAACATGTATCCATGTGATAAAACAGATAAAGTAAACCAAGTATTCAACGAAGACAAGGATTTGGGGAAAAACCCTTTTGGGTAAAACTTTTATTCATCACTTTGAAGAGTTTACAAGACTTTCGACTTACAAACTACTTGATAATCACCCACAAGTATAATGTGCAGTTCCTTCCTACAACCTTCAAAGAATACACCACGATTCTCAGTTAAAGTTGTCCATAAGTGGTCTTCCACGCTCGATGTCCACCGATCAACAGTGAGTTCGTTCGAAAATCACAAGTCAGCTATAGAGATGCCTTCTTCACAAAGGTGTATGCAAGTGTACAACACTTTTCTAGGGTTTACGAATTCACAAAACTAAATATTTAGGATGTTTGTTTGTGAATTAAACAATATTTTTTCAATACAAAACTTGAAGAACTTTTTTTAAATATGTATAATATCATTTTTGTCATAAGTCTTGCAAAACTAGGAGACGAAATAGGTTTCTCTAGGAAGGCATAAATTTTGAGGTGGCGCTGGTCGTTCGAAAGAAAACTAAGGGTCCTTCGAATGAAATATGCATCTCGTTCGAACGACTTCAAAATCATTTCTAATGAGCCAAAACAAAAACCTTCATTTGAAGCTCGTTTGATAAAATTCTTAAGACGAGGCTTCGAACGAGAACCTGATCTCGGTTTAATGAGTATAAAAAATTAAAAATATTTTTTCTTTTAAAATATATAGCTGTTGTTTGTGTTTCTAAATTTAAACATTCCAAGAATAAAGTTTGTGAGTAAATTTAAACTCTAAATCGCTTTATACCTATATGGGATATCGGGAAGTCTCGAGCGTTGATGTTGGTTTGTCATGATAGTGCGTGACAGTTTGTAACGGGATATGCCAAACTAGCCTAAAATAAACTAAGGCATGTGCTACAATCTTAGAGAAATTGTTCTTACAGATTTTATAAACTTAGACATTTAAATATGTTTGTGAAGAACAAATGTCGTTTTAGCCTTGAAAGTCATGGATTTACAAATGCTATGGTATTTCATGTAATAATCAAGTGTAAAACGCATTCTTTCGGATTTCTAGACTTAAAATTCATCTTATCAAGTATATAAACTTGTAGTTTTTTAACGATGAGCATATAAACAAGTTTAATGGAGGTTTTAGTGATTTTTAAGTTGAAATAAAGAAAATAGATGTTTCAGCTCTTAAAGTGTGTTAATAATTGTAGAAAATGTGGTAAGAGGGTACATCAAGACTACATGTGAAAATAAATGAAAAATAATATTTTTTTTGTAAAGTAGTATCCAAAATTTCAAAGGGTCTTATTCCAAAGTGCGAATTGAGTGTCAATTAAAAAACATTTTAGAAAAGTTGGTATGTATAACTTAGTAATGTTCTTGGAAAAATAACACTTGTGAAAAATGAGAAAAATGCAAGTTTGGAAATAAATGGGTAAAATGATAATTTTACATAAAGTGCAACATTTTTTATGAAATAAAAATGTTAGAAAAATGTGTTACACATATGGTCCTAAACGAAAATGATTGTTTGGGTAAAATCAACGCAAGTGTATAAAGGATAAGCAATGATGATTTTCAAAGTGTGACAGGTGGGGTGAGGTCCTCGAGTTTTGGCTTCCATCGGTAAATGTGAAATAATGTGGACATTTGATAAGTGTTAAAACACATTAATGTAGAATCGAATGAGCCCGAGAAAGAATTAAGAAGGGCCCGGAGCCGCCCTAGGGTGAAAACCCTTAAACACTGGCCAGAGCAAATGGTGGCGTAGCTGGCAGTGTATAGCCAGCTAAAGTACCCAGTTATTTGGAGGATTTCGAAAAAACAATAATAAGAAATGTGAGACATGTCAAGAAATGGGTTGTGTGGTGAATATAAAAAAAAGACAACCGAAATTGAATGAAATTGAAAAATATTCCGATCAAAATATAATGTGGACAAGTAATGTGAGGAATTGACTGATGTCCATGAAATAAAGGAATGATAAAGTGAAGTGATTAAGTGGGAAACTAATCAACCTAAAGAGGTTTTACCTCTTTATTTATCGTGTTTTTAACATGATTTCTAGGTAATTTAAATTAGGTTGTGTTTGAATAGAACTCACTCGGGTTAACGCGTTGCTTGGCTTTGGTGATGGTGTTTACGGGTCTATTTTGGGTACATTGTCCTAGTTATTGTGCCTAGGAGATTTGACGGGGAATATCATGTATGTCCCGTGCTTACGACCTTTCGTGCGCAATTTCTGGGATATTTATTTACGCCAAAATTTTATTAGGCTTTTACGCGGATTTAGGGGAGTGACAACCCTTGATTTAATTAACTGTCGAAACGAGACGCATTTGTAATAACTCGTCGACCCATGTATCCATTTTATACAAATTAACTCGGGAGAGGGATATTCGACGCAACCTATAGTTTTACTCTCTTTGTTAATCAAGTTTATTTTCCCTCACCTAGATTAATCATTTCCCTTTTATGCATATTTTTCCTTTTAGTTTGTAATCACCTTTTTACACTTTTATTTAGGAGTATTAAATCATATAAATTCTAGCATCTCGTCCCTATGGATTTTCGATACCCGACTTACCACTGTGCTTGCCTCGCAAATGTAGCCATAATTTAGGTTTATTTGTATTGAGTAGGCGAAACAAAAAAACGATTGTTCACCTTCACGCGCGCACCTTTCGCACTCGATCAAAAAGGTGTTGTTGCCTGGGACTAGTTTGTTTTAGACTTTATTTGATTTAGTATTTCATAGTATTTTCTTCATATTTGTATTATTTGCTAATCTTTTTGCAGGACTTCCACATTTGAACACTTAGAAAGGCTCGAATTTCTCGTGCGCACTTACTTTGTGGAATTCGCCATTTCGAGCCATTTTTGGGGTAAGCATGTCTTATTCCAATTCTTTCGGTAATCATTGTTATAATTCTCAAAATGTTCGTAATCCTATGACTTTTGATGAATACTTAGAATCCCAAAGTATAACAAATTCAAATGACTTTGGGCGAGTATAACGAAAGTCAAAACTTGGGTTATTGGAATTTTGATGACGATGACAATGATTTTGGGCCTTTAGCTCCTTATAATAGGAATTTTGAAATGAATTGCAATAGTTTTCAAAATTCCTATAATAATGAGTTTTCGTTTAAGTCCGATGGTAATTTTCAAAGTTCCCATTCTCATGTATCCGCACCTCGACCTATGACATTTGGTGAGGGCTTGCGTATGTATGAGAATGAGAAAATTGAAAATCGTTATCGAGAAGAAAATCGTTTGTGGGAACTGGAATTGGATTTATTATTTGAGTCTGACGACGATTTTGCTTCCGAGACTTTCGAAGTCGATGAATTTTTTGAACCAAATGAGGTACTTTTACCTACTTTGGAACAAACCATTCTTGACTTTGCCCATTGCATAATAGATATTGAAAGTGAGGATGAAAATGACGTAATATCTATTTGTAATGAAATGATTTCTTCTTTGGCCCCCAAAGAAGAACATTTCATTGAAAATGATATTATTTGATTCGAAATTCAATCTTCATGCAATTATGATTCATCTCATGAGTTTGAATTTCTTTCATCTCCATTTTCACTCTTTATTATCATACTGTCACAAGTACCCTATGATTCGGTTTCAAACTTTAATGTTTTAAACCTTTTCGTCGATGAGGAGTACTTGCTCGAGTCGCCTTTCACAATCGCATCTTTGCCTTTGTGTGCGCCACCTACCATTCCAATTTAAAAATCATTGGGAGGATATTCGGCTTTTCTCAGTCCCCACATATTTTTGTCACCCATTCAATCCAAACCCCCCATCGTCTCACCAAAACTTTTAATTGACAATGGTTCCTTTCTTACGCCTTACACATGCCTTCTGTTGTTCAAACGGAATTCATATTTTTTTGGAAGGCATGGTTGTTTGTGAGGGTAAACCGGTTATCCTCCAAAGTCAAATCATTTTTACGGTGGATCCTCATCTATTTATACTTCTAGTGTACAGTTAGTGTCAAGCCTAAATAGTAGGTTCTATATAGTTAGATTTTTATTTATTCTTTTTATTTTTTTCTCTACTTTTTAATTTAGTCTAGTGTAATTAGTTAACTTTTTGTTATTTGTTTTTGCTATGCTTGGTACTAACTTGTTTTGTAGATTCTTTGGATTTGTTCTTATGGGAATCCCTCCACTTTTGGGTAATATCGCTATTTTCCTCTCTTTAACTTGGTTCTTAATTCATATTGAGGACAATGTCAAGTTTTAAGTTTGGTGGTGTGGGATATTCTATCCATTTCTTTATATAGTCCATGTTTTTGCTCACATGTTAGTTACTTAGTATGCTTTTCTTAAAAAATTAAAAAATTTTAAAAAGATTTTCTTTCTTTTTTCTCCTTTTTTGGGCATTTTGCCTTTGTTTCCGATGATAAATTTCAATAATTGTCTGATCCAATAGACAACCCAATGATGTATGTTCTCAATTTTAGAAGTTATTAGACTTTAGTCTCCACTATTGATATTATGAAGAACTTCATGAATTAAACTTTAATCCCATGAGGATATGCACTTTTATGGTCTTATTGATTTGGTTTATTTTTATAACTCGATAATCTTTTGTTGCATTGTATATACTTACACCGAGTAAGATTTATACCTTTCGTCGTTTGTGAGTGTATACACTATTCTTTTCTCATTGAAAATGTTAAATTCGTTGGTAATCTCTCTATTCTTTCATTTGAATGTTCATTAATTGAATTTATACTCGAAATGCATTACTTGAGCATGATTTTCATATATTGTTTTGATATGAGAATTGCGTAAACTTTGTGAAATGATCATACGCCATCTTTGTTATATCACCCATATTAGCCTTGACCTCACCCTTATATGTTTACCCTCATTAACCCCCTTGAGCCTAAATATAGCCTTTCGTTTCATACCCCAAATCCCATAACCAACTCTAAATTGGAGTTTTACTACATACACTTTTCATACCTTTGTTTGGAGTGTTGCTTGGGATTGAATGTTGTTGTTGTGATGTCGATTGCAATTTAGGCATATGAGAGTTTAAAAAGTAAAGAAAAGAAAAAGTGAAAAAGTGATGAAAAAGAGAAAGCAGAAAAGAAAAAGAAAATAAAAGAAAACATGAGAAAAAGAAGAAAGAGAAAGTTGTAAATGTTGTATATAGTTCAATAAGCTTTAATTACTCTCCCCGATGATATCTCTAATGCCGTTTTGGAACTTGTTTTCCAATTTTAATATTGCCCGCATTTTCCCATTATCCCAAGTTTTCATTCTGAACACTTTGAATCCGTACATACATTCTTTCATTTCATACCCTAGCCTAGCCTACATTACAACCCTAGTAAAGTCCTATGTGATCTTAGGTTGATGTAGTTTAAAAGTTTAAATACTTTTGATAATATGTGAAAATACATTTCGCCTCCTTTAATGTGCAATATCTTTCATTGAGATTACGTTTTTCATTTTATATATATCGTTCTTCATTTGTGACATGTGTGCAGCCTAATTTCATTTACATTTACTCTTTATGCCCGCATGTTCCGTGTGTTACCTCCTTGTTTCGAGTGAATTTCACTTGATGAGTGTAATGCCCGTGAGGATTGAATATATTCTTGCTTTAATATTTATCCGGTTTATATAAGTTTTTTGTCAAATCACACTTTGCATTTGCTCGCTCCCTTCCCATATTTTAAAGTTTCAATTCTATGAGGTGCATTCTATAATGTTAATGATTTGGACTTTTGTTTGAATTCATTCACTTTGCTAATAATGAGTATGAAATCCTTTTCGCCATTGTTGGGCTTGTCGCATGTTGGTTTGGCCATATTTTGAGGAAGCCATGTGATGTTTGTGGGTGTCATCCTTGAAAACCCTCACGAGACAACACTCGTCCACTAGGGTGATCTAGGGGTTTAATGGCTTATTGCATATGCTAAATGCAATCGAATCGCCCGCGAAAGTGGCCTTTTGCTTTCATACCATACTTTTGTACCTATCAGTGCTTTTGGTTTGCTTGTAGTTCTTGTTGCATCCTATTTCATTGCCAGAGACTAGCAATGTGTAAGTTATGGGGTGTGATGATACGCAAATATTGCGTATTTCATCCTCTGAACATACGCATTTTAGCCCCCTCGGGTATCTTATTCCCTATATTTATGCTCGTTAACCAGACAACCTCAGATTTCTACGTTAACATGTTTTGCAGGGGTTAATTGAGCTTTTATAGGTAATTGGATGTTAAGTCTGAAGTTCGGACCCGTTCTGCTCATTTTTCGTACACGATCGCACGTTCAAGGGCAATTCGGTCAATTCACAGCTTGGACACCTGGCCCAACATCTCACGGAAGTGTTAGCCCTCCTCGCTAGCTTCGCGTGGCCGTGAACGGTGCGCGAATCCGAGTCATAACGAAGAAGTTACAGCGATTTCAGCGAAAGGAAAAACAATAAAACCAAAAGAGGAGGAGAAGAGGAAGAAAAGGGAATGCAGTAGGTTGCTTGGTTGTGACCTGCTTGATCGATCGATCGATCCTCCTCGACAGTGGATATTTTGTTCATGATCGATCGATCCCCTGTTTTTAGGAGATATTTTGCCATTTTCTTTTCTTTTCTAAATTAATTCCTTTTAGTATAAATACCAATTTTGTTGTAAATAACAAATATAATTCATTTTAGGTAGGATAGCTTAGGGTTTTGGAGGTTTGAGAGCTCAATCTTCATTTCTCTCTTGGTTTGACACCCTTTTGGGCTTGTAATTAGTGCTACCATCTTCCACCTCCATTAATATAGTTGTATTTCATTGTTTCTTGCTTCGTTAATTAGGTTTACATGCTTTGTTAATTAGTTTACATGCTTTGATTTACTCACTTTCTAGTATAAATTTACCGCGTTTATTTACCGCTTTATTTATCACGTTAGGTTGTGTTTGAATAGAACTCACTCAGGTTAACGCATTGCTTGGCTTTGGTGATGGCGTTTACGGGTCTATTTCGGGTGTGTTGTCCTAGTTATTACACCTAGAAGACTTGACGGGGCATATCATGTATGTCCCGTGCTTACGACCTTTCGTGCGCAATTTTCGAGATATTTGTTGACGCCAAAATTTTATTAGGCTTTTATGCGGATTTAGGGACGTGACAACCCTTGATTTAATTAACTGTCGAAACAAGACGCATTTGTAATAACTCATCGACCCATGTATCCATTTTATACAAATTAACTTGGGTGAGGGATATTCGACGCAACCTATAGTTTTACTCGCTTTGTTAATCAAGTTTATTTTCCCTCGCCTAGATTAATCATTTCCCTTTTATGCATCTTTTCCCTTTTAGTTTGTAATCACATTTTTACACTTTTATTTAGGAGTATTAAATCATATAAATTCTAGCATCTCGTCCCTGTGGATTTTCGATACCCGACTTACCGACGTGCTTGCCTCGCAAGTGTAGCCGTAATTTAGGTTTGTTTGTATTGAGTAGGCGAAACGAAAACAACGAATGTGCACCTACACGCACGCACCTTTCGCACTCGATCATGTATATATATATACCCAGTGTGCATACCCTTTGCTCAGGACATTTTTTTAACGTAGTAAAAAAAATATTTTTGGGCTGATTTTTTTATATAATTTTTAAATACTTCTGTAGGACCATAAAAAAATTCAATTCAAAATAAAAAAATTTCTATATTTAAAAAATCGGTCAAATTTTGTCAGTTTTTTAAGAACTTAAAAACTGAAATGTATTTTAACACTTATCAAATGTTATGATATGTTTAAAAACTATATAAAAAAAATCATTTTATGATCCTACTAAAATGTTTAAAAACTATAAAAAAAAAAAAAAAAAAATTAGCCCAAAAATATTTTTTAATTATTTTATCAAAAATGGTCCGCGCCATCGGCATGTAAATTGGGGTATGCATGAGAACCCCTCTCTCTCTCTGTATATATATATATGAAGTAATTGCATGTGCACGTAAGTAAACGTGTCAGAGTCACTGTTTAGTCGTTCGATTTTATGTTGCATTGTCATATTTTCCTATTGGTCATTCAACTCATTCCCTCCTCTTTGTTACGGCAAATGGTGTGTGGTTATGTATATCAAGAGCATTACATAAGTAAGTATTTTTTTTCTCTTTATGTTAGGAACTCTGTATGCTTGGATTCTGGGGATGCTTTCCACAGGTCCCTCACTTAGTTTAATTTAAATTGGAATCGCATGTCAAACAAGTGTAATGTCAATTAAATAAAACTAGGCTAGCAACATTAACTAGGTTGTCTCATCGCTCTTCATACCTAATGTTCGAGTTAGACCAGGTTGACTGCGGGTAACCCATAAATCCGGATCGTGGCATTACAAGTTCTTATTGGTTACTTTTGGTTAGGGGTGTTAATTATTTCCAAACTTCCGAATTTTTCAATTTTCTATACGAATTTTTTCGATTTGGGTACCATTTTAATTTTTTTTATCCGAATTTTTCGAAAAAATTGAAATGGAATTGGAAATCAAATATTAATTCCAAATTTCCAAATAAAATATTTTTTTATTTATTTTAACATTTTTTAACTTTTCATTTTTACTACTCTTATTTATATATAAAGTTTATTGTCTGTTAGTTTAATCAGGACCCATTAAGGGATGATAGTAAGGACAAACAATAAATTTTTACCTTGGCCAAAACACTGATTAATGTCTATGACATAAAGAGAGTATCCTTGCATTTGGGCTTTACCAATTATTATACAACTCAAACATAAAATATTTACACTCACGTAAACCTTTAGAAAAATCATTTCCTTTAAACCCATTTTTGAAGCTAACTTCGTACATGTATAAAAATTGTCCACAATTAGTTATATAAATGATTTCTGTAAGATTGATAGTTTTGGTTGATTATAACTTAGTCGAATCATCTAGGTTTAAAACTTTTGACACATTTTTTAATTCTTGAAATTTTCAGTATCATTAAGGTCAAAGTGCAGTCATAGACAAATGCTATGTACCTTTTCAAATTAAGAAAATCTCCAAAGGACTCAAAACAAACAATAAAATACGGGACATTTGATAGCTTAGGAAATTCTTTTTTGAGATTTTTATGAATTGTAAATCCGAGTTTTTTTTATATTTTTTCGAATAATAAAATTTTCAAAATTTTCGAATCAACCGAATTGAAAAAGGAAATGATTTTTTGAAGTTTTTTCCCGATTTAGAAAGGATTTTAAAATTTCAAAAAATTTGAAATTTTTTTCGAACACCTCTATTATCATCTGATACTGTCGAAACACAACCCTACCTTTGGTTTTCATAGTGTGAAAGAAACTCTCTAGATAGATGGTGTCCTTGTAGATATTAATTAGTGTCACATCAGATTCGCATCCATTTTAAAGGATTGCATTGGAGAACTCATTTTTTACTCATAGCATATTAATCATATGTGACGCCTCATATTATCGCACTCCACATTGTTATTGGAGATGCTCTAACATTGGTGTATTGATATTTTGGGATGAGTAATGCTATACTACCCAAGTGTTAACCCCAGGTTAGTACATGGAGGAGAAGCTTCATTAAATTTTTCTCTTTCCTTGGTTTCTCAAGTGATTTAAGTTTAATGTGAGATAGTTTTTAAAATATTTTAAATAATTATTTACCTTCAAATCATTTTGTGGGTTGATGACCTCCAAAAAAAAGTTTTTGTGGTGTGCTCGTGTTAAAAAATTTACACATGCATGATACGACAAAAGTCATAATTTTAATATGTGCATGACGCAACAAGAGTCATTAATTTATAATACATACGAATGATGCGAGCCTTAATTTAAAAGGGTGCATGACATGAATGAGTTTTACTAGGGTATTTTGACTTATTTTTTCATTTAAAAAAACTGTTTTACTAGAAAAGAATATTTTTTATAAATTAAAAAAAATGTATTGTTAAAAAACACTATTTTAATATAAAAACATATATTTTTTTAAATGTTTCAAAAAATAAAAGTTACTTTAATATAAATTATAAAAAAAACTTTGTTTTTTACAATTTTAAACAGTTTTAAGAAATGCAAAAATTGTTTTAAATGATGTAAAATTAAAAAAAAAAGTTCAAAAATAAGGGCTACCGCTGTTGTGACCTTTAAAAATAAGAAAATATTGAGTAAATGGGTGTTTGAGGAACTAAATGAGTAAAAATTATTTAAAAATCAATTTCTTATTAGAATAGTTTTTTAAAAACAAAAACAAAACTATTCTAATAAGAAATTATTTTTAACTCATTTAGTCCCTCAAACACCTATTTATCCAATATTCCCATGTGATTTAAGTTGATTTTTTTTAACGCGAGAGAGTTTTTAAAAATAATTTTAAGAGGTGATTACCTCCAAATTATTTTTGGGTTGATTACCTCCAAAAAAATAAAAAATAAAGTTTTTGTGTGGTGCTTGTGTTCAAAATTTTACACAAGCATGACAAGACACAAGTCATAATTTAACATGTGCATGATGCAACAAAAATCATAAATTTAGAACAAAAACGAACAACGCGAGTCATAATTTTAAAAGATGTATGACATGAATGAGTTTCACTATTATATTAACGGTTGTTAAAAAAATTAACAACTGTTAAAAATTATAATTTTTGAGATTTTTATATTAACAAGAATTGATATCAAAATAATTTTTTTATAAAAAAATTATAATATTTATAAATTGTTAAAAACTATAATTTATCACCATCGTTAGTATAATAGTGATAAATTAACAGTTTTTTTATAAAATTAGAGAATATGACATTGCTCACTCGTAAATAAGTTTTTGTTTGGAATATTTAAAAACTATTTCACATTTAAAAAAATAATCAACTTAAATCACATGAGAAACCAATGAGAAAAAAAAGGTGATATAGCTTCCCTGTACTAACCCGGGGTTAACACCCCGGTAGTCTAGCATTATTCTTTTGGGATTAAGCACTTCCTTCACTCACATCCTTATTTCGTTTTTTAGAGAATTTAGGGCAATGTCGTGTTACTTCCTATAGTTGGATTTTTAGGACAGTGATTTTCAGATTTATAAATCTAGTATCTGTGGTACAATAACATTTATTTGTGTGCCCCCTTTATAGTTAGCAGTGCACAAAATAAGTAATTTCATTTATTTTAGTTAAAAGTGTATTTATATATATATCCTTAATCATACTTATTTAAAACTCACTCTAAAAATAAACACATAACCCCACCTTCACCCCCACCCCACTCACCCACCAGAATTCTCGTCGGACACTGCCGAAATTCTCGTCGGATTGTTTCTCTCTCATCGTTTCACTCTCCCTTCGTCTATTTCTTTCATTTTTTTGGTCGGCGCCAGCGTCACCAATGCCAGCATCGGAAAAAAAAGGTTTTTCGCCGGAAAAAATATAATGTTCGCCAAAATGGAGTTTTCGACGGAAAAAATGGAGGTTTTAATGAAATAGTAAATTTATCGATTTCGATTTTTTTGTCAAAAAATATCAAATATAGGTATCGTTGGATAGATCTCGAAGAGTAGATTTCAGATATATAAATTTTGTGAATTTTGGATTTGTAGATTTGAAGTTATGAACTTTTAAAAATTTAATTGTTTTTTTTTTGTGAGTTATCAAATGTCTTATTGGTCATTTTTCATGGTGTTTTTAGCAGTGGC
Organism: Sambucus nigra; assembly: GCA_949130495.1. Lineage (NCBI taxonomy): Eukaryota > Viridiplantae > Streptophyta > Magnoliopsida > Dipsacales > Adoxaceae > Sambucus > Sambucus nigra. The sequence continues at coordinate 510,701,796 of OX422214.1, forward strand.
GGAACCAGGATTTGACGCTGGGACGGGCTAATGTTGGGGGTTCGGGGGCGGGAGCCCCCGAGCCGAATTTTTTTGAGGTTATTTAAAACATTTTGACGAAAATCATCAAAATTCCTATTAAGGGTTGGCTGAATTTAAATTTCAGGTGGACTGAATTTAAATTTTAACACTATTTTTTTTTTAATAATTAACACTACATTTTTTTTTTAGGAGCGGGCTGGAGCACCCCCCAGCCGACCACTAGTTCCGCCCTTGGTTTTTAGTCCAGAGACTAAATTTATAAAATTATGTGGAGTGTTTTATTTTTATACATTTTGAGTTAGATGGAATTTTTTTTCCAAAACTCCCTTTTTTTTATGTCTTTCTTTATACAGTGGTTGTATGTGCATGATCAAAATCACTAAGGGTGTGTTTGATTAACAAGAAAACTTTTTCATGAAAAATAATGGTTTTGACTTATGTTTTGTCTTTATACTACCTTGATCGTGAATACTTCATATAAAAACAACACTTATTCACATAATAAGGGTCAATCTCAAAACTCATTTTTAGTGAAAAATATTTCTTATCCACCCACTAAAAAATTAATTTCCATGAAAAATAGAAAAGATTATACCAAAAACTCGTATATTTTTTCACTCATTTTCAACTTCTCATTCAAATTAACTATTTTTCATGTTTGCAATCAAACACACGCTAATTATATTTGTTTGATAGGCATTTCCGCAAAACATAACTAAATTGGGAAACTATTTTTGTTTATCTACCATGTCGGCTTGTAAATTAGTGTGGAGAGAGGGGGCGGTAGAGAAATTGATCCTGTGACCGCGCAACGATCAGAAATTTTGAATAGTGGAATCTGTTCATACCCAAGGGCCGAAGACAAGAAAAGAATAGGGTGCATGTTGGTAAAGTTAATAAAAGTTTCCTCCTTTCTAATGGACCCCATTTTGCTTCCTTTTCAAGCATTATCAGAACCAGAATTAGGTTACATTTGAGTGGTGATAGAAATAGTGGAATAATTTATGTCTTATCTTCTCTTTGCTTTGTTTATTGCGTTGATTGATTCTCTTTCATCTTTACGGCTCCACTAGCTTCTTGATGGAAAAACATAACTTGAGCTGCGTCGTTACAAACTTGTCCATGCTTTACTGCTTGAAATTATTAGAACAACTTTCAATTAATGTTATGCTTTTAATTGACCAGTAACCTGCGTCAATTCAAAAATTCGAATAAGTGTAAACAATATAGTTACATTCATTTGATAACACCCCGAATGGTAATTGATTAATGCGTGACACATCAGTAGATTACTTGCACTGCCTCAAATTTGACGTGACAAAGTAATGGGAAAATATTTTTTTGGATTGAATTAACACTCTATAGACTTTAGTCACATTTTTGTATCTCATGATTATGGGGAATTAAATAATATGTGTATTACCCAAAACAAAGACTTGAAAGGGCTCAATGATTCAAAAAAATTTAGTGCTTGTTATTAGTCTTTAAATTCAAATTACATAGACAATTTAGCTGATTAATTTTGGTAGCTTCTCAATTCATTCCATGGCGAAAGGGATGTTTTATTTTTAAAATGCTAACATACATATGTTTTCAATTGTAAGGTCATGTTCCCGTGTTGTATACACAATCCTAACATTTATGCATTACATAAAATGACGCATGGATATCAAAACTCACATTTATAATATCGAAAAGATACGAATACACTAACACACTAGGACCTTATTGAAAAGTGTTGTAGTATCATTTAACCTTATTTTTAAACATTTTCTACTGTCCTAAACCAAGAAATAAACAACTACAAGTATGCAATTTTATCTCTAAAAAACTTACAATAATCATCAGCGACTTAACATATATTGTCACTCTTTATATGAAGGATAAATATTTGAAAATTGCTAGATCGACATAAAATTCGAATATAAAAGTGTGACACAATTGACGTATCGCATTCTCATTCGCTCGTGCTCGGGATTCACTAAGAGAGTGGTCTTGTGAAGTCCGAACATGAGCGAATAAAGATTCGACGCGTCAATTGTATCCTACTTTTGTGTCGCATTTTTGTGTCGTCCTAGGGTTACTCTAAATATTTATCTTAACAATAGAATCACTTTAACATCTCATAAACACTAAATTAATAACTTGACTAGACCATAGTTTGGTTGTTCAAAAAATGCCGAACAGTTTGAGTGCAAGATGAGGGCCGCTTAGGGGAACTTCATGCCCTGCTCCCTTTACTGTCGCGTACATTAGGCCTTTATAGATTTGGCTCCACCCGCCCATCTATACAGGCATACAAAATACAAAAGCTAAGATAATTAATTATCTTCTTCAATATCATACATGGAACATTATTTAGTGATGATTTTCTTAATGTAACTACTTACCTGTTAGTTGTCATACCAGGAATACCAGCTGGTAATGGTCTTCAACTGTAGAGCTTTGATGGAATAACAGGTAGCAGTAAGCGGCAATACAACATCAGTATCGCCTCTGTTTTAAGAATTAAAGTATTTCCCCAAATCAGATCTTGATTTTATATTCCTCATATAATTTGTGGTAATGTGTAGTCTATAGTGCATAGTCCCATTTAATTTTAAATGTGACTGTACTTTTTCATAACACTTTAATCTCTCTAATATTTAAAGTGATAGTTTTTAGGTGACAAATTAAAACAACTATAACAATGTTTTTCTCACAGTTTTATAAGCGATAAGTTGAACTCTTATAAAAGTCTATTTTTACGAACCGTTAACTAGGGAAAGAAACCAAGGTAAAAGCTTGTGTTATTAACATTAGTGACCTAAAACTAAATGTCGGTAAAAAGATATTTGCGACTGCATTGTCAACGCAACAAAAGGCCATTGTTGTTATACAGTAGATCACCAATCGACGTGTTACTTGCACATAATCAATCGTGTCAGTTTCTGTGTTGTTAGTGTTCAAAATTATAATGTGATGGCATATTATTTTTGTTTGGAGATTGATTTTTTTAGTGGATAATTGTTTGTTCACTTATATAGCTAATTGTGAATGCAAAAATTATCACAATAAGAAATTTAGAAAACAATATTTGGTTCGACAATACGTCCTCGTGTATTAAATAATGCGTGTATAAAACAAAGACTTAAAGAGATCATATGACACCCCGCTTAATTAAATATCGGGTGATCAGTCATTTATTAAATTAAATCAAAGTATCCAGTTCATTCAGTCTTAGCATTACTGTCAAAAATATTTATTTTTACTAATCACCTGATAATTAATTAAGCTAGTATCAAAACATTTTGTACAATAGTTAATTTAAACCATTCAACACATTCACTATTCTTATGAGTAAACAATTAATGGATAAAACAACATCTAACTGAATATGATAACGCTGACATAATCATTCCAAATAATAAAATCAAAACCATCAATCGTAATAATACCAAATCTAACTGAAACTGAAATACTGAAATGAAATGAGTACAATGTCACTGTAACATAAATAAAATGATAATGGGTGACACATTCCCTAACTGAGAGGCCTAAATCATATAACTGAAGTCATGGATGTGGAGACGTCTAAATACGAGGACCTGCAACTCGCACAGTAGCTGTAACACATCAAAAGATCCAACAGTCTAAGCTTGGCGCCCCTATGGCTCGACACCTAAAAATAATTTTACAAGAAAAAGAGATTTTGTAAGCGACGAGTCAGAGCCCGACTGTAAAATATTTTAAAACAATTTAGCAAGTATTTAAAAATTGCAATAAAGCAAATATTATGTGCATGTTAGCTTTTCGAGCACTCACTTGAGATTCTCGCCTCTCAACTATTGTGCACCCCTAACGAACCTTTAACCCGTCCTATTTATTTTTATCACACCTAACAAGGTCGTAACCATAAACCTTCTAAACCCTCACCCAAAGTAACAACCCGAATTATCCACATATTATTATTACTAAATATTTCTGCATTTACTACCCCAAGTAAGAATTTCACAATAAGGTTAAATATTCACATATTTGTTTCAATTTCATTAACATTATCATCTACATATTCACACAATAGATTAAATCGCTAGTATTTACTTTCCATCATACTAGTATAAATAAATACAAAAAAGACACCCCCCCAGACTTAGCTGCGGAGTGTACATACTCTGCTATCGAGTCCCGGTTCTTCTCGTAGTGAATAAGGACAGTCGGTTCGGAATCACTCTTGAACCATATAAACACAAGTCACACATATTGGAGGCGAACATAGTTTCAAGCCTATAGGCTATGCACATACCTACACACCCATATGACTGTCAACACTATCATTATCACAGATAGCCCGTACCTAGGTTCTAAGTTCTGAGGCACCAATCTAAAATCCCCCCAAAGGCTCATCAAGATCAGACTTGTAATACCCCTCACTTTTGAGCATCTATTCTTCATATTAAATTTTTTTGTAAGTGTGATTTAATTTAATTGAGAATTAAAATAGAAATTTAAGATCAATAGTAATTTTAAGGAAGAGTTCATATTTTTGTGAATCGTATATTTGCTACGGCAGTAAAGTAAATATGATCAAATTTAGTGCTATTCCACCATTTGTGAGTATTGACGACGGGTTTTGATTATTTCTCAACCGGGGCATTGGTGTGAGTTATATAGAGTTAGGTAAGGATTTCTATTATCGAAATTTTGAATATCGATTTTGAGTGTACGGATGATATAGGATGGGGCGAGATAGTCAAAATGGCTTCCCATATTTTTTTTTTGGGTTCCGGAGTCTTTTTGCCTTGTTGGACTCGAATTGGGGTATACGAGTCATTTTAAGGGTGTATTACTAATTAGAGTTGGGTTTATTTGGAAAAAAGGGTTATTTAGGCTTGGTAGAGTTAGGCTAATATCATTGTGAGAAAACCCTAAAGAGAGAGAAATAGAGAGCAATAGAAGAAGAGAAAGAGAGGAGAAAGCTTGGGAGCATTGGTATTTTCGGCCAAATTCGTGATTTCGAGGAAGATTCAGACTCTATAACTTTGAGGCAAGTGATTAAACTTGATAAATGATTATGTGTGTGAGTTATTTCATAATTTTATTGGTTATTTAGTTGATTTGGAGCTTGAATGGTCAAACCCTAGATTTTGTTGATAAATTCTTGAATTTGATGATATATATATATATATATATATATGTGTGTGTGTGTGTGTGTGTGTGTGTGTGTGTGTGTGTGTGTGGTTTGGTTTATGAAAATTGTGGGGACAATATATGGGATGGGTTTTAATGTTAGGATATGGTTGGAGTGACATAGAATTGGGTTTTAGAGATGTAGGCTAAATCTTGTAAAGTTTACAAGTAAGGTTTTGGGTATAAATCTCGTAGGAATAAAAGTTGTACAACACCGGATCGGTTTGTTTTAGCAGCGGACCGGTTCATTTTTTAGAGGCATCATATCAGTCTAGGCATAAAAGGTTTTCTATCATTTTTAAGGAGCTGGACATGTTCATTTTTGGGGACCCTCGGTCCGGTCCGGTCACTGCAGTTTGTTAATTCTTGTGTTACTCCTTTCTAATTGGGTTTAGGGTTTGGAAACCCTCTAATATGAAACGATGCATATGTTTCTGAGATAGAAGGTGGGTCTATGACATGACAAGATGGTGGGGTTATATCGAGGCTATTATGGAGGTATATTTGGGAGTTTAACATATCGAATTCGTTCGTAAATTCTCCGGGTAGTAGGAGTTTACTTAGCGACGGATATGGAGTGGGTGAGATGGGGATGTCGTGTGTCCTTAGTATTGTTAAATTGGGTGACTATTCATATTATAGGTGTGATAGATTAGAAATGTTCAAGTGAGGGATTGAATAATAAAATGAATTTGTAATGTATACGAGAATGTATCGGCTAGTGTAAAGAGAGTTATATACTTATAGTCGGATTTATTACTTTTATACATGCGGACGTGGGATGGTATGTATATATATGATGTGATTATAAATATAAATATATATATATATATATATATATATATATATATATATATATATATATATATATATATATATATATATGTGTGTGTGTGTGTGTGTGTGTGTGTGTGTGTGACTGATATATTTATGTGAAACATACCCCTCTAGTGCTATCATGGGAAGTTGCGTGATGTGGCTGAATCCCCCTGGATTGAGGAGAAGGAAGAGTATAGTACCGTGCGTGAGGTAGGGCTAAGACGTCTTGGGTATGATTCGTCATGCCTTTAGGTGAGGAACTATGGCTACTTCCCGTACGCTTATGATTTGGTTTATACCAAATCGGTGTGAGAGTCCGACCGCTAGTAACCCAGGATGTTATGTGAGAAGTTCTCTAGAAGATGATTGCATTGTAGAGACTGTTAGTATACATATATTATGTGTGTTATGTATGTGTACTTGCTAGAGAATGATAAATCATGTACAATACGTGCGAGTAATATTATATAAGCCTTATAGATAATGTGTGATATCTCAATATTTTAACTAGAGAAAGTTATAAAGTTATGTACTAGTACTTTTATATGATGTGTATTATGTTTTGTCTTTTGTAGCATGAGAGTGAATGAGTATACTCTTATGCTGATAGACGGGAAGTAAGGGGTAAGTACTATGGACTGAGGGCCTAACGGATTTCCATGACCGACAATGTTAGGTGGTAGTGTATCACGGGGGGATCCTTGTTTGAATTTTGCTTGCAAGACGTCCTACGCACGAAACTTAGCTTAACGTTGGAAGTGGAGAAATGTTTGGTCATTCGTCCATGGGGTCACGTACCATATTGAGGAAAAATATTCTTTAAGCATTAAGGATGGCGTGTGATATATCATCTTATAACTAGAGAAAGATAGTATAAATGAATTTTTTTAATCATGGAGAATGCCATCGAACAATGACATTAAGACATAGATACACTTATAGGAGTTATGCTTAGGTTTGAGGGGGTATTATCCGTAGATTGAGTTGCGTAGCTTATCTTAAGATCAAATGTATACGTTTAGGTGCGCGCTATAGTTGGGGGGTGAGGTTGAGTCTTAAGAGAGTGCGGCACCAATTTTTAATTATGGAATTTTGCATTTACAATTATTATGCATTTTAATGCACTTGCTAAAAATATTTTCAAAATTGGGATCTCGCCCGTTTATATCTTTTCTCTTTCTCTCTCTACATATATTGTTATATATTTTAGGTGTTCCTCCACAAGGACGCTAATGACGTGCATTCATTCCAGGGTCTAAGGAGCTTCAACATGTTGTGGGATGTTGTGGGATTTTGTTATAGTCGCACCTCATTTTTTTTGTAATTATAATTAAGGATCAATAGTTTTATATCGGGCGTGTATTGCCCAAGTTGTGTATCGATGTGTATATCTTATGTTCTAGTCACATGATGTATTGTATGGTCTGTTGCCCAACAGCTTATTCGGGTATACCTTTTTTTGTACTATTAATATCCACCTGTTCATACTTAATAGTTGTTGTTATGGTTGTAATCGTGATATATTTACGTTAATGCTTCTTTAAAAGTTGATGGTTTTGTTTGTTCTAGATGGTTATGTATTTATTTATGATATTTTGGCCTCCGCTTTATTCGTATTATGGGTGGTTAGCTATATTCTTAGTTAGAGCGACAGTAATGCTCAGGATGATCCATTTGATATTCTTATTTTATTTTAGTAGAGGGTTGGCCACTTGTTATTTTAAAATGCGTCATGTCACAAGACTGTCCTCTCTTTAAGACCTCCCGTGATAGAAAGTATGGTAGGTATGTCATACACATAATAAATATTACTATAGGTATTCACACAACCCATCAAGATCATTAGGTATACACAAAACCCAAATATTTTAATCCGTCTGTAATATTACTCTCATTACTACTTACGATAGAATTATTAAGTTATGAATATTCTCTCTCGTAATTTACAAGGATGACTCACCACTCCAAAAACCTTAGAGTATTATACCCAAATAAACTCCAATAATTCTGCACTATACTGAAATTCATCGTACATTATTTAATCTCACTCGAATAAACGGTGTTGCACGAATTGGAACCAAAAAGAAATTTTTAGAAATCCTTACACGTTATTTGAACCAGGGCTGATCTCATTTGAATGAGATAGATGGTCGTTTGAATGACCTCTTCGCGTGACAGGCCATCTCGTTAGAATAAGATCCAATCTCGTTTGACTGAGGTGGCGTTGTAGCGTTTTCCCACCATTTTCAATCTAAAAACCTCTACTGATTACTCCCAAACTCCCAACAATCAATTCCAATCATTGTTCAAACATATAGGGATGATTTCTAACAACCTGGGATCATTTAATCATGCATGAAACATGATCAATTTTGAAAATCCCCAAATTACCAAAATAAACCCTAGTTCTTCAAATTTTTGTTCAAGAACATAATAATTCCAAATTAGTTCATCACAATCAATCATCAATACATGATTTCTAACCTACATATATAAGGGATTCAACCTAATTCAATTTAATATTTCAATTGATTATCTTAACTCTTAAATTTCATCAAAATTACGAATAATACATGGATATTATACACCTATACTAATATGAACATGATTACTGCTATAGTTTTGCAAGAATTAAACACTTGCCTCACGAAAGAAGATCTGATTCGTTGATGTAGTTGATATGGTTGCAATCCTCGCTCTCCGATCTACGCTGTGGTGGTCTTGGTGGTGTAAAAGGTGCACTGGTGGTGGTTCTAGCGCTAGAAACCTTTCCTCCTCCTTCCCCTTTTGGCCCCTCTCTGTCTAACAACTGATAACCCTACACTAACCCACGTACATGATATTTTATTCCTTTAATTTTCTTCATTAGTTATACTCCAAAAATACAAATTATCAAAACGCCCTCTCGGGATGCTGATTTGGCCTAAAACTGTCCCAGGGCCCAAACTAAACCCCTGGGTAGAATTTTCTGACTATTTCGACCCTTTCGGAAATATTGGTGCACTCAAAATGACCATTTGGGTGACTTATAAATAATTTAATTTTTATTCCATTAATTTAGTCCCGACACAACTCACACGCGCGTCCCGACTTAATTACTGTAATTGTCGTATTTCTCACTCGAAATAATTCTCATAAATTCACAATTATATATTACTTTATTCGCTTAGTAATATTCAAGATTATTCTCATCAATAAAAACTAACCCTTATCTCGGTATTTAGTCTTTATTTTAATCCAGATTAATTATTAATTAAATTTCCCATATTTAATTTTTAATTAATCCCTTGTTTTAAAAATCTTAAAAATTACGGGGTATTACATACTACCCCCCTAATAACAGAATTTTGTCCCAAAATTAAGAAATAAAAGCAAACCTGTTAAAAATAACTCTACATATTTCTTGCCTATCTCATCCTTGCGCTCCCAAGTAGACTCCTCAATGTTATGGTGCTCCCACTGAACATGTACAAGTGGAACTACCTTTGACCTCAATCTCCTCTCGCTATGGTCTAAGACATCCACTGATCTCTCCTCGTATGAACTATCCGGGAGTAAGTCAATCTACTCCAGCACGATGTGAGTATGAGCCAACTCATCCCGGGAGTACCGTCTAAGCAGAGAAATATGGAACACATCATGAATCCTATGTAATACAAGTCTGTAAGCCACTGGCCCAATCCACTCAATAATAGGGAATGGCCCTACATACCTCATGGACAACTTCCCTTTCTTCCCAAATCGTAATATCCCTTTTATAATACTCGTAGTAGCACCTGATCCCCTACACTGAACTCCCTGAAGGACCTCTTGGCATTGGCGTAGCTCTTCTGTCTATCCTGAGAAACCCGTATGAGACTTCTAATCATCTCAATCCTGGCTGATGTATCCTGAATCACCTCTAGTCGGAGTAGCTTGTTGTCCCCCACCTCTAACCAACAAGTATGAGAACGACAAGGTCTACCGTACAGTGCCTCGAATGGGGCCATGTCAATAATAAACTGGTAGGAGTTATTATAGGCAAACTCTGCCAGTGGAAGGTACTGCTCCCAACCTCCCCTAAAGTTGAGGATAAACATCCGTAACATGTCCTCCAACATCTAATTCGTCCTCTCTATCTGCCCATCCGTCTGTGGGTGATAAGTTGAACTCAATTTCAACTTGGTACCCGTAGCCTCCTGAAAACTCTCCCAAAATCAGGACACAAAAATCTTATCCTTATCGGACAAAATATCAAGGGGCATCCTGTGTAATCTCACTATCTTAGAAATAAATATTTGAGCGTATTGTGACATATTAAAATTCGTTCGAACTGGTAGAAAGTAGGCTACCTTAATCAATCTATCCATAATAATCCATATGGAATCGCGACCTCTATGAGAAGTAGGCGACCCTATGATGAAAGCCATGGAAATTCTCTCTCATTTCCACATAGGAATCTCTAGCGGATGAAGAAACCCTGTTAGTCTCTAATGGTCCACCTTTACTAGCTAACAGGTGGCACATTACGAGACGAACTCTGCAATAACCCTCTTCATCCCGTTCCACCAATACTGTCGCCTCATATCCTAGTACATCTTATCTCCGCTAACATATATCGTAAACCGAGATCCATGCGACTCTGTCATCAGTGTGTGTCTCAAGTCTTACCCCTCGGGAAAAATTAGTCTAGAGTTGAAGCATAAGCCTCCCTCAGAACTCACTGAGTAGGACTATGATCCCCCGGGTAAAAGCTGTCGAATCCTCTCCTGACAAAATGGATCCGCTGACTGGGGCTGTACTACCCTCGTCACAATCTGGGGTGTAACAGTTATGACCAGCATGAAAGATCTGGGAAATGCTTCCTGATGTCCAACTCCTTCCATTTCACCTTCCACATCTCGACTACCTCACCCCCTGGCCTACGGCTCAACGCATTTGTTACCACGTTAGCCTTTCCCGGATGATACTTAGTATTTCATAAATTCAAGCCACTTTCGCTGACTGCAGTGACTTGTGATATATGAACAGGCGAAACTTCTCCCCCAACAAATAATGCCGCCAAATTCGAAGTGCAAACACGATTGCTACCAACTCCAAGTCGTGGGTGGGGTAATTTATCTCGTGTGGCTTAATCTTGCAGGAAGCATAAGCTATATGCCGACCCTCTTACTGCAAAACCCCACCAAGCCCCTGTAACGATGTGTCAGTAAAAATGAGGTACTCCACACCTGCCCTGGGGAGTGCTAAAATCAGTGCCAAGGTCATCTTATCCTTCAGCTCATCAACTTCCCACTGACACGCATCATTCTAAACAAACAGTTCGCCCTTACGAGTCAGATTAGTCATCGGACCTGTAATCTTTGAAAAATCCCGAATAAACCGTATGTACTACCCAGCTAGGCCCAAGAATCTACGCACCTCTATCAGTGTCATGGGTTATCCCCACTCCCTCACCGCTAACACTTTGCTCGGGTCCATTGATATCCCTAACTCAGAAATGATATGCCCCAAAAACTGAACCTCTCGCAGCCAGAATCTACATTTTTCGTACTTAGCATACAACTGAAGCTCATATAACGTCTGTATAAGCCAACGCAAATGCTCGGCGTGCCTCTCCTTGGTACAAGAATAGATCAGGATGTTATCCATAAAGACAATGACAAACTGATCTTGGAAATCTCTGAACACCCTATTCATCAAGTCCATAAATACCGTCGGTGCATTGGTCGACCCAAATGGCATAACCTAAAACTCGTAAGACCCGTACCTCGCTAGAAAAGAAGACTTAGACACATTCTCATCCCTGATCTGTAACTGATAATAATCGGAGCTCAAGTCTATCTTCGAGAAGTAGGCTACTCCTCTCATCTGATCGAATAAGTCTTCGATGCGAGGCAATGAATATTATTCTGTATCGTGACTTTATTTAACTCCCGATAATCCACACACAGCCGTAAGGATCTATCCCACTTCTTCACAAACATAACTGGGGCACCCCAAGGTGAGGTACTCCTCTGGATGAAGCCCTTCCCTAATAACTGCTCAATCTGATCCCTCAGCTCCCTCATCTCCGCGGGAGACATACGGTAAGGTGCACGGGCTATCGGTCGAGTGCCCGACGCTAAATCTGTCACGAACTCTATCTCCCTACTCGGCAGTAGTCCCGGTATATCCTGAAACACGTCAACGAACTCCCTAATAACCATAATCGAATCAAGGGGTATCACAACTACGATAGAGGTCACCTCTTCTATATAATATAAGTGAGTAGACGATCCTCCCTTGGGGTGAGGCATCGCCACTAAAAACATCTGCTGACCAAGGATAGTGAAAATAATGCTCCTACTAAAGCAATCAATCATGGACCTATGCGTAACTAGCCTATCCATGCCAATAATGGCATCATACTCAGACATATCCAAGACAAGCATGTCGGTAGGAAAAATAAGACTTCCCATCTCTATACCCACACCCCGACATATAAAGAAAATCAATGTCCCATTACCCAACGGAAAGACTTCCCATCTCTACACCTATAGCACGTGCAAATCTAGTGGCAATAAATGAGTGTGAAGCTAAAGTGTCAAATAAAATGTAACCCAGAGTCCCCTGAATAGAAAACATACCCTCAACAATGGGTGGATCCTGTAGGCCTACGTCCTAGTGGATGTTGTAAACACGCCCGTACTGTAGCTTCCCTGCTGAACCGGAACTGCTGGAATGGCAGGCAAACCTGGGACAGGTGTTGGAACCGGGAGAGTGCGAAAGATATCAGTCTCTAGGGCTCCTGACGAGCGCCCTGCTATTACTGTAGGACCCTATCCTTCTGTGGATAGACTTGAAATTTGTGGCTAGTGTCGCCGCAAACCAAACACCTACTAAAAAAATTTCCTCCCCTATGATTTTGCTATCTTCATCCCTGTTGGACATTGCCACCTCTCCCTTGGCCATGATGGCCCTCCTGGAACTTCTGTTGGACCGGGTGGCCTTGTTGGCCATGCTGACCCTAGTGGCCATGCCTTAAACCTCCCTATCCCTGATGAAAACCCCCTGATCTGAATCTCTTTGCAAAATCGCCCTGCTGGGAACCCTGCTCCCCCTGTCTCTGCTGACTCTGAGCTATTGGTTCCCCACTCGCACTTCCTCCCCCGGTCCTGCCCTACTAGCTGGACTCTCCAACTCGTTTTCTCCCCTTAACATGGAAGCGGTGATCTTGACAGTGTAGTAAAGAACCATTAAGTATATCTGCATATGACTGTAAGGAAAGGATACCCAGAAGATGTTGTTTAATCCTCCAGGTCAGGCCATCCATGAACATCTGAATCTTCTTCTCTTGAGTAGGCACCTCAGTTAGAACCAAGTTTACCAATCTAGTAAACTCCTCCTCATATTCTGCTACAGTCTTCCCCTCCTGGGTGAGTTCCAGTAATTTCTGCCTCATCTTAGTCTGAATGAAAGAAGTAAAAAATTTGCGGTTAAACCGCACCCAGAAGTTCTGAATTATCGAAACATCACACTCCTCTGTAGTAGTAGTAGTAGTAGTGGACTCCCACCACTGTAACACTACTCCAACCATCCTAAAGGTAGCTAATATATTCTTTTGCAGCTCCATGCACTCATACATCTGCATGTTCCTCTGTATGTCCTTTTTCCATTGGTTGCTGCCACAACATCTGATCTCCTGGAGAACTCTGGAGGGTGCGCCTTCTGGAAGGCATCATTAACTCATTCCCAAGTAGAAGGGAACGTGCATACCAGGGCAGGTGCCACTGCCTACGCCTGTGGTGGGGCCTGCTGAACTACTGCTAGCGCTGCATTAACAGTCTGTGCAACTATAGCGGCTACCTCGGCAGCATTCATCGTACCCTGGGCCGGAGCTGACTGCGGCTTAGGCTGGGCATTTTCTGGCACGCGGTGCTCGTCTTGAAGGAATATGAAATGAGAAAGAATTTATAAGTCCATATTTCAATAAATCTTAACATAATGGAAGACGTATATAAAAATTCAGAATGCAACATTCCTAATAATAGGGCTCTATATCAGAGAACGTTAAACTAGTAGCATAACAAGCCATACACATCCTAAAGGACACTTGAACCTGATGCTCTGATACCACGTGTGACACTCCGCCTAATTAAATACCAGGTAATCAGTCCTTTATTAAATTAAATCAAAGTATTCAGTTGGTCTAGTCTTAGCATCACTGTCGAAAACATTTATTTTTATTAATCACCTCTTAATTAATTAAGCCAGTGTCAAAACATTTTGTATAATAGTTAATGTCAATTAATTTAAACCATTCAACACGGTCACTATTCTTATGAGTAAACAATTAACGGATAAAACACCATTTAATTGAATATGATAAAGCTGACATAATCATTCCAATTAATAAAATCCAAACCATCAATCGTAATAATACCAAATCCAACTGAAACTGAAATACTGAAATGAAATGAGTACAATGTCACTCTAACATAAATAAAATGATAATGGGAGACACATGCCCTAACTGAGAGGTCTAAATCAAATAACTGAAGTCATAGATGTGGAGGCGTCTAAATACGAGGACCTGCAACTCCCACAATAGCTACAACACATCAAAAGATCCAACAGTCTAAGTTTGGTACCCCTGTGGCTGGACACCTAAAAATAATTTCACAAGAAAAAGATATTTTGTAAGAGACAGGTCAGAGCCCGAGTGTAAAATATTTTAAAATAATTTAGCAAGTATTTAAAAATTATAATAAAGTAAATATTATGTGCATGTTAGCTTTTCGAGCACTCACTTGAGATTCTCACCTCTCAACTATTGTGCACGCCTAGCGAACCTTTAACCCGTCTTAATTATTTTTATCACACTTAACTAGTTCGTATCCATAAACCTTCTAAACCCTCACCCAAAGTAACAACTCGAATTACCCACATATTATTATTACTAAATATTTTTGCATTTACTACCCCAAGTAAGAATTTCACAATAAGGTTAAGTATTCACATATTTGTTTCAATTCCATTAACATTCTCATCTACATATTCACACAATAGATTAAATCGCAAGTATTTATTTTCCATCACACTAGTATAAATAAATACTAATACGGCACCTCCCAGACTTAGCTGTGTTGCATACATACTCTGCTATCAAGTCCCGATTTGTCTCGTACTAAATAAGGACAATCGGTTCAGAATCACTTTCGAACTATATAAACACAAGTCACACATATTGGAGGCGAGCATAGTTCTAACTCTATGGGCTATGCACCAATATGATCGTCAACACTATCATTATCATAGATAGCCCGTACCTAGGTTCCGTGTTTTGAGGCACCAATCTAAAATCCCCTCAAAGGCTCATCAAGATAATATTGTCCTCTCTTTAAGACCTCTCGTGATAGAAAGTATGGTAGGTATGTCATGCACATAATAAATATTACTATAGGTATTCACACAACCCATCAAAATCATTAGGTATACACACAACCCAAATATTTTAGTTCATCCGTAGTATTACTCTCATTACTACTTACGATATATTTATTAAGTTATGAATATTCTCTCTTTCGTAATTTCTAAGGATGACTTACCGCTCCAAAAACTTTCAAGTATTATACCCAAATAAACTCCAATAATTTTGCACTATACTGAAATTCATCGTACATTATTTAACCTCACTCAAATTAACTATGCTTCACGAATTGGAACCAAAAATAAATTTCTGAAAATCCTGACACGCCGTTCGAACTAGGGTTGATCTCATTTGAACGAGATAGCAGGTCATTTGAACGACCTCTTCGCTCGATAGGCCATCTCGTTAGAATGAGATCCAATCTCGTTTGAACGAGGTGGCGTTATATCGTCCCCAACCTCTAGCTGTAGCATTTTCCCACCATTTTTAACCTAAAAAACTCTACTGATTCCAACATATAGGGATGATTTGTAACAACATGGGATCATTTAATCGTGCATAAAACTTGATAAATTTCGAAAATCCTGAAATTAACAAAATAAACCCTAGTTCTTCAAATTTCTATTCAAGAACATAATAATTCCAAATTCGTTCATCATAATCAATCATCAATTCATGATTTCTAACCTACATACATGAGGTATTCAACCTAATTCAATTTCATATTTTAATTTATTATCTTAGTTGTTCAATTTCATTAAAATTATGAATAATACATGGGTATTAAACACCTATTCTAACATGAACATGATTATTGGTATATTTTTGCAAGAATTAAGCACTTGCCTCACGAAAGAAGGTTTAATCCATTGATGTCGTTGACATGCTTACGAACCTCGTTCTCCGATCTACGATAGATTTAGTAAGTTATGAATATTATCTCTCTCGTAATTTACAAGGATGACTCACCACTCAAAAAACCTTAAAGTATTATACCCAAATAAACTCCAATAATTCTGAACTATACTAAAATTTATAGTTATTATTTAATCTCACTCGAATTAACGATGCTGCACAATTTGGAACCAAAAACAAATTTTCAGCAATCCTTACACATCATTGGAGCCAGGGCTGATCTCATTTGAACGAGATAGTTGGTCGTTTGAATGACCTCTTCGCTTGACAGACCATCTCGTTAGAATGAGATCCGATCTCGTTTGAACGAGGTTGCGCTGTAGCATTTTTCCACCATTTTCAACCTAAAAACCTCTAGTGATTACTCCCAAACTCCCAACAATCAATTACAATCATTGTTCAAACATATAGGGGTGATTTCTAATAACCTGGGATCATTTAATCATGCATAAAACTTGATAAATTACCAAAATAAACCCCAGTTCTTCAAATTTTTGTTCAAGAACATAATAATTCCAAATTTGTTCATCACAATCAAACTTCAATTCGTGATTTCTAACCTACATATATGAGGGATTCTACCTAATTCAATTTCATATTTTAATTGATTATCTTAACTCTTCAATTTCATCAAAATTATGAATAATACATAGGTATTATACACCTATACTAATATGAACATGATTATTGCTACAGTTTTGCAAGAATTAAACACTTGCCTGATGAAAGAAGATCTGATCCATTGATGTAGTTGATATGATTGCGATCCTCGCTCTCCGATCTACGATGTGGTGGTCTTGGTGGTGTAAAACGTGCACTGGTGGTGGTTCTAGCGCTAGAAACCTTTCCTCCTCCTTCCCCTTTTGGCCCCTCTCTGTCTAACAACTGATAACCCGCGAATTATTTTCTTATTTAGCACAATAATTTGTGAGAGCTTCTCAATTCATTCCATGGCAAAATAGATATTTTATTTTTACAATGCTAACATATATTTTTAACTGTAAGGTCATGGACCCTTGGTGTATGCACAAACTTTTTGTATATATTACGTAAAATAATGTATGCATGCTAAAACTCACATATATAATATAGAAAAGATACGGATACACTTACACACTAGGACCTTGTTAGAAAATGTTATGGTATCATCGAACCTTATTTTTAAATATTTTTAGATGTCCTAAACCAAGAAAAAAAAAGTCATTATTCCATTGTATTATGCAATTTTATCTCTAAAAAATTACAATAATCATCGGCCACTTTGAACTTAACATCTAGTGTCACTCTTTATATGAAGGATAAATATTTGAAAAATGCTAGGCCGACACAAAAATCGGATACAAAAGTGCGACAAAATTGACATGTCGCACTCTCATTCACTCGTGTCTGGACTAAAATAAGGCTGTACCCTTGTGGAGTCCGGCCACAAGGAAATAAAGCTGCGACACATCAATTGTATCGTAATTTTATGTCGCATTTTTTGTGTCGTCCTATCATTACTATAAATATTTGTCTTAACAATGAAATCACTTTAACATCTCAGAAACACTAAATTAACAACTTGACTAGGCTATGGTTTGGTTGTTTAAAAAATGCCTGAACAGTTTAAGTGCAAGATGAGGGTGGCTTAATGGAACTTCATGCCGTTCTCCCCCAGGAGATAATGTCTCCAAATTCGAAGAGCAAATACAACTGCTGCTAACTCCAAGTCGTGGGTGGGGTAATTCTTCTCGTGAGGCCTAAGCTTACGGGAAGCATAAGTTATGGCCTAACTATACTGTTGCAGTACACCTCCAAGTCCTTGTAAGGACGCATCAGTGTAGACTAGATACTCAACTCCCGGTTTGGGCAATGCTAACACTGGCGCTGAGGTCAACTTGTCCTTCAACTCATCGAATGCCAACTGACAGGCATCGCTCCAGATGAATGGCACACTTTTACGAGTCAGATGTGTTAAAGGACCTACTATCTTTGAGAAACCCCGAATAAACCTTATGTAGTATCCTGCCAGGCCCAAGAAACTACAGATCTCAGTCGGTGTCGTGGGTTGTCCCCACTCCCTCACCGCGGATACCTTTCCCGGATCAATATATATCCCCCTGTCTAAAATGATGTGCCCCAAAAACTAAACCTCCTTCAGCCAAAACCCACACTTCTCGTACTTTGCATATAGCTCGTTCTGACGCAGCGTCTGCAAAACCTGCCTCAAGTGCTCGGTGTGTTCGTCCTTTGCCTAGGAATAAACTAGAATGTCATCAATGAAGACGATGATGAACTGGTCTAGGAACTCTCTGAATACCCTATTCATCAAGTCCATAAACACGGTTGGGGCATTGGTTAGGCCAAAAGGCATAACCCGGAACTCATAAGAGCCATATCTCGTCAAGAAAGCAGTCTTCGAGATGTCCTGTTCCCTGATACGCAATTAATGGTATCCCGGTCGCAAGTCAATCTTCTAGAAGAAGGAAGCTCCTCTCAACTGATCGAATAAGTCATCGATTCGGGGCAACGGATACTTATTCCGTATCGTGACTTTATTCAACTCTCGGTAATCTACACACAACCTCAAAGATCCATCCTTCTTCTTTACGAACAGCATAAGGGAACCCCATGGAGAATACTCCTACGGATAAACCCCTGACCCAACAGCTGCTCTATCTGATCCCGTAGCTCTCTCATCTCTGCTGGAGACATACGGTAAGGTGCGCGGGCTATAGGCCGAGTGCCCGGCATCAAATCGATAATAAATTCTATCTCTCTACTAGGAGGTAATCCTGGAATACATCAGCAAACTCCCTAACAACTGGAATCAAATCGAGTGGTATCACCACTTCTTTAGAGGTATCCTCCTCTATGTAATACAAGTGAGTGGACGATCCTCCCTCAGGACGAGGCATCGCCACTAAGAACATCTCTTGCCCGGGTATGGCAAAAAATAATACTCCTGCTAAAATAATCAATCATGGCTCGGTACACAACTATCCAATCCATGCCAATGATAGCATCGTACTCAGTCATATCTAACACTAACATATCAGCAGGTAAAGTAAACCTCCCGATCTCGATACCCACACCTCTACATATAAGGGAAATCATAGAACCTTTACTCAATGGTGAATCTACGCAAGTAACTGTGCTCTCCGTAGTGTCTAACAACCCTATAGTGCACGCAAATCTCGTGGCAATGAAACAGTGTGTGACCCCCATATCAAATAAAATACGCCCATAGTCCCCTGAATAGAGAACATATCCTCAATAGCGGGTGGATCCTGCGGGACTGCTGCCTGCTAGAGCTGATAAACTCGTCCGTACTGAAGTTGTCCCTGCTGGACTGGGACTGATAGGATGGGTGGTAAAGCAGGCATCTGTGGTGGTGCTGGGAGGGCGGCAGGAAACATAGGTCTCTGGGACTCGTGTCGAGCACCCTGCTACTGCTGCTGCGGGATCCTACCCCTTTCAGGACACTCCTGGCATTTGTGGCCAGTCTTGCCATAGATAAAACATTTCCTCGCAAAGTTTCCCCCTCTCTGACCCTGCTTCCCACGACCCTGATGACCGTTACCATTCCTCCCCTAATCATGATGGCCCTGCTGAAACTGTTTTTGTTGGCCATGCTGGCCATGCTGACCATGATGGTCATGTTGACCCTGCTGGCCATGACAAAAACCTCCCTGACCATTTTTGAAACCTCCAGGTCGAAATCTCTTATAATCCCCCTGCTGGGAACTCGGATCACTCTGCCTATGCTGACCCTGAGCTGTCTGTGCCCCGCTGGAACCATTCCCCCCTGTCCTGTTCTGATGGCTGGACTCTCCTGGTCGCTTACTCTCTGACAAGTGAAAATGGTGGTCCTGGCAGTGAAGCAGTGCTGCGTTAACAACATCAGAATAAGTGGTCAACGAGAGATTTCCTAGCAAGTGCTAACGGATCCTCCAAGTCAATCCATCCATGAATTTCTGTATCTTCTTCTCTTCGGTCGGAATCTCATCGGGAATGATATTCAGAAGATTGGTGAACTCAGCCTCATATTCTGCCACTGTCTTCCCCTCCCGCTTGAGGTTCATCAACTTCCTCCTTATCTCGGTATGAACTGCTGAGGGAAATTACTTACGATCAAACTGCACCCAGAACTCCTGAATGGTAAGAACATCTCTCTCCTCCGTGGTGGTAATGGACTCCCACTACTGCAACGCTGACCCTACCAGCTTAAAAGTAGCTAGTATCTGTCTCTGCACATCCGTACACTCATACATCCTCAAGTGTCTTTGGATGTCCTTCTTCCACTGACTGGACATAACAACGTCGAAGCTACATGCAAACTCCGGAGGGTGTGCCTTCTGAAAGGCATCACGAACACGTTCCGAAGCAAACGGGAATGAATGAGCCTGGACCGAGGCTACCACCGGTGCCTGAGGTGGTGCCTCCTGCACAACTGCTATAGCGGAATTTACCGCTTAGGCCACAATGGCGGCAACCTCTACGGCATTCATAGAACCCTGAACTGGTGCAGACTGTGGCTTGGGTTGAGCATCCCTGGGAACTCTCTGTGCACGTCGTGGAGGCATCTGAAAAGGGAGAGAAGTCTTATAAGTTCACAATTATTATCTCAAAATATATGAAGAGAGAAATATACACAAAAGAGTACAACAATCCTAAAATATAGGGCTCTATATCAAAGAACGTTACACGAAAACATAACAAGCCGTACAGATCCTAAGGACACTAGAACCTGGCTCTGATACCACCTATAACACCCCGACTAATTAAATACCGGCTAGCTACTCCTTTATTCAAATTAATACAAAATGTCAAGTTGGTTCAGTACATAGCATCACAGTCAAAAACGTTTATTTAAACAATTACTAGCCACCTAATATTTTAAAAAGTGAGATGTCAATTTTAATTTACTTAGATTAACATGCAACCAATTAAATTATGAGCTAAAGGTAACACAATCACATCACAGTCATAATAGAATAATAATGAAATAAAAATGAGTCTGGAGGAACACTCCTCTGAATAATCCAAATACTGAATAAAACCAAATGCCAAGTCTGAATAATTAATTAATTAAAATCCGAAACTGAAATGGAACTAGGTATGATAAAGATGTCTCTAAAGAAAAGGGGCGACATGCCCTACAGATGAATAAATCTGAAGTGGAGTCAATGTAGGAAGTGGAGGCGTCTACTACCGAGGTCTTGTAACTTCCACAGCAGCTACAGCACGTCACTGGAATGGAACTCCTAAGCTTGGCGTCCCTGTGGATGGGCACCTAAAAGATTTTACAAGAAAATAGATTTGGAATCAAACGGGTCAGATCCCGATGTGAAAACAGTTTAAAATATAGCAAGTGTTTAATAACATTAAACAGTGAATATAAAATACATGTTAGTTGCGTGCACTCACATGAGTTCCTCACCTCTCAACTAATTGTGCACATCTAATGTATCCGTAACACGTCTTAGTTAGGCCGCTAACTAACTAGTTTAAATTACGACCTGACCTTACGTTATAATATGAGCCAAACAAGGCATTCTAATATAACCTGTGCGTGTCATTTTTTTTATTTCTCAGATTTCCTTACAATAATTATTATGTGAAATTTCCATTTTAACTTTACTAAAATGTCACAAGTATTCACACTTACACTAGAATAAAGAGACCATTTCAATTACAAGTATATAAATCTCATCATAAATATACAATTAGGGCACCCATAGGCTATGATGCGGTGCACACATACTCTGCTATCGAATCCCGGTACATAACGTACATAAGGACCATGTATTCCGAATCTCTCAAGAACCGTTTCAATAAGCAACAAGCACACATAATGGAGGCGAACATAGTTCACAAACCCATGGGCCACGCACATACCTACGATCCCATGGTCAGCTGACTTATTAACTCACAAATAAGTCATTCACAACCCTATGTCATTAAGGTACCAATCTAAATCCCTCCATAGGCACACAAGGATTAGATGGCCCAGATCGAAAGCCGACCTCCTGTGATAGCAAGTATGGTAGGTATGTTATACACATAAGTCCATATACTAAGCAATCACACCACTTGGATATCTTAAAATATTAAATAAGGTATATTCTACATTCCTATACCGTTATTCCAATTTGTACATCTTTATGTCTCCGAATGATATATAATATAGACTGCCGACACATCTCACGTCGTAGTTTCAAGTACCTAAAGCCTAACCCACAAAGGTTACCAAGTCCCCTATTATTCCCACGTTTAAATTCACTATTCTTAAGGTCCTCATTTCTGCCATTAACCTTATATTATCCAACTATCTAGGACTTACTCATCAATTCTCAATCTCAAATAGTATCACACTCGTCGAGCCTTATTAAGTTTAATATAATTCCCAATTTGATTTTTAATTATAATTCGAGTCTCATAAATATACCTACTGGTCTTCCTTGAATCTAAGAGTATTCACAAAGTCCCCACCAATAATTCCCTAGGGTCGAAATTGTTAAAATCCAACAAACACTACACCAAAACTGGCGATTGGTCACGGCCAAAATCCTTGACCAAAACTGTGGGTCGCGGACTTTGTCCGTGACCATTTCTGGCGTGACCATTTTCGTGGGTCGCGGCCCAAGTCCGTGACCAAAAAATAGTCACGGCCAAGAGGGGTCACGGCAGATGGTCGCGGACTTTGGCCGTGACCCATGCCGTAAAGGGTCGCGGCCCTTATCCGTGACCCACAACCGTGACAAATTGGTCGCGGCCAAAGTCCGCGACCCCCGTCCGTGACAAAAAAATTAAAAAAAATTGGTCGCGGCCCTTATTCGTGACCCACAACCATGACAAATTGGTCGCGGGCAAAGTCCGCGACCCCCGTCTGTGACAAAAAAAATTATAAAAAATTGGTCGCGGCCCTTATCCGTGACCCACAACCGTGACAAATTGGTCGCGGCCAAAGTCCGTGACCCACGTGCGTGACAAAAAAAAATGAAAAAAATTGGTCGCGGCCCTAGTCCGCGACCCATAACCGTGACAAAAAAATAAAAAAAATGGTCGCGGACTTTGGCCGCGACCATTTTTAAGCGCGACAAAAAAAAAATCCAATCCTAAAATTGGGGGTCCTGTGAGTGCACCGTCGGTTGCTACGAGGTGTTACAAATATTTATTATAGGCAAAACAATAAAAAAAATCACAAATTGCGAATTGAGAATGTTGTTAATAAACAAATATATATACAAACTTAAAAATATTACACGTCTTAATAATTCATAGACCAAAAAAAAATTGGGCAGAGTTTCCTCTATTTTCTTGACATTCCAAAACCTGTAAATGAAAAACCTGTTTATTATAAAGCCCGCACGGCTATAAAATTCAACAATCAAATTATAAAAGACCGCACGGCCATAAAACTAAACAATAAAAGCCTGCACGGCTATAACAAATAAAAAACATTATCCTGAATGTCCACAACATATAAATAATCATCATGTTGTAAACCATTGCCTCCTTCATTTGATCCACGTGCAAAAATCCTACAAATGATAGGATACAAAAAACAAAAATATCAGTAACCAAGTATTTTTACAAAAAATTTAATCAAGCTGAAAAATTGCATATGAGTTAAAATTATCAGTAATCAAGTAGAAATATGAAAATTACCGTCGTTTTGAGAGGTGTTGGTGCCACCCACGGGAACCGTTCGGGGGCTGTTTCGAGTTTTCACCCTCTAACGTCATGTTTTTAAGCCTAAGTCTAGAAATAAGCAAATTACCGTCGTACTCTCAAACCGGGAGTCCCGCGGCTGCGGGGTCAGTTCCTACGAGTTACGTTGGTCCCGTGGGAGGTGTTGGTGCCACCCACGGGGCCGTTCGGGGGTTGTTTCGAGTTTTCACCCTCTAACGTCATATTTTTAAGCCTAAGTCTTTAAATATGCAAATTACCGTATTACTCTCAAACCGAGAGACTCGCGGCTGCGAGGTCAGTTCCCACGAGTTACGT
Organism: Sambucus nigra; assembly: GCA_949130495.1. NCBI lineage: Eukaryota > Viridiplantae > Streptophyta > Magnoliopsida > Dipsacales > Adoxaceae > Sambucus > Sambucus nigra. The sequence continues at coordinate 510,726,103 of OX422214.1, forward strand.
TGGTCCCGTGGGAGGTGTTAATGCCACCCACGGGGCCGTTTGGGGGCTGTTTCGAGTTTTCACCCTCTAACGTCATGTTTTGCTTAAGTGTAGAAATACATAAATTACCCTCGTACTCTCAAACCGGGAGACCCGCGGCTACAGGGTCAGTTCCTACGAGTTATGTTGGTCCCGTGGGAGGTGTTGGTGCCACCCACGGGGCCGTTCGGGGGCTGTTTCGAGTTTTCACCCTCTAACGTCATGTTTTTAAGCCTAAGTCTTTAAATATGCAAATTATCGTATTACTCTCAAACCGGGAGACCCGCTGCTGCGAGGTCAGTTCCTACGAGTTACATTGGTCCCGTGGGAGGTGTTGGTGCCACCCACGGGGCCGTTCGGGGGCTGTTTCGAGTTTACACCCTCTAACGCCATGTTTTGCTTAAGTGTAGAAATACGCAAATTACGGTCGTATTCTCAAACCGAGAGACCCGCGACTGCGGGGTCAGTTCCTACGAGTTACGTTGGTCCCGTGGGAGGTGTTGTTGCCACCCACGGGGCCGTTCGGGGGCTGTTTCGAGTTTTCACCCTCAAACGTCATGTTTTTAAGCCTAAGTCTAGAAATAAGCAAATTACCATCGTACTCTCAAACCGGGAGTCCCGCGGCTGCGAGGTCAGTTCCTACGAGTTACGTTGGTCCCGTGGGAGGTGTTGGTGCCACCCACGGGGCCGTTCGGGGACTGTTTCGAGTTTTCACCCTTTAACGTCATATTTTTAAGCCTAAGTCTTGAAATATGTAAATTACCGTATTACTCTCAAACCGGGAGACCCGCGGCTGCGAGGTCAGTTCCTACGAGTTACGTTGGTCCCGTGGGAGGTGTTGGTTCCACCCACGTGGCCGTTCGGGGGCTGTTTCGAGTTTTCACCCTTTAAGGTCATGTTTTTAAGCCTAAGTCTTAAAATATACAAATTACCGTATTACTCTCAAACCGGGACTCCCGCGGCTGTGGGGTCAGTTCCTACGAGTTATGTTGGTCCCGTGGGAGGTGTTGGTGCCACCCACGGGGCCGTTCGGAGGCTGTTTCGAGTTTTCACCCTCTAACGTCATGTTTTTAAGCCTAAGTCTAGAAATAAGCAAATTACCATCGTACTCTCAAACCGGGAGTCCCGCGGCTGCGGGGTCAGTTCCTATGAGTTACGTTGGTCCCGTGGGAGGTGTTGGTGCCTCCCACGGGGCCGTTCGGGGACTGTTTCGAGTTTTCACCCTTTAGCGTCATGTTTTTAAGCCTAAGTCTTGAAATATGCAAATTACCGTATTACTCTCAAACCGGGAGACCCGCGGCTGCGAGGTCAGTTCCTACGAGTTACGTTGGTCCCGTGGGAGGTGTTGGTGCCACCCACGGGGCCGTTCGGGGGTTGTTTCAAGTTTTCACCCTCTAATGTCATGTTTTGCTTAAGTGTAGAAATATGCAAATTACGGTCGTATTCTCAAACCGGGAGACCCGCGGCTGCGGGGTCAGTTCCTACGAGTTACGTTGGTCCCGTGGGAGGTGTTGGTGCCACCCACGTGGCCGTTCGGGGGCTGTTTCGAGTTTTCACCCTTTATTGGAATGAACTCAAGGTTAAAACTCAAAGTATATTTGTTCAACGAAATTTGATAAACTATTCATATTGGGACACATAAGTATAATGAATACTCTTACAAAGGGTATTCCAACCCTTTGGGAAGTTTACGGATGGTAAATAATTAGTAATTTTATGTTATTCATTGGTTTCTCGGCCTCGAATAAGTTATGGAAGTGAACCATAAATCTGACTAGTATACGCAAAACGTTCGATATAAGTTGGGAGGGCACAAGATTAAGGAATGAATAGAATCCCTAGATGGGTTTGGTTAGTGAAATTCCAATTCCATACTTTAAACTATGTTCATGGAAACACATTTCCCCATCCTGGGCATTTGGGGCCCGATTTGTCTCATTGGCCGGACGAATTAAAAAGGCATTAGGGTGGGCAAAATGCTTACCCCATTTAGTATGTGTTTGTTTGTACATGATTCACAAACTCTTAGGGGTAAATGGTTTATTCTTGGAACCAACATATCTAACACAGGAGGTCTTAGCAACATGAGAGGTGTTTTGGCCTCTGATAGGTTATTCAGTTTTGATAATAGAAAATAAAGATGCCCCATGTGTGGAACCTCATTGTTTGATGTGCTCAAGGCCAAAAATATCCATGGTCTCCACCTTATTTTCCAAATGTTATTAACATTGACATATCTTTTGGTGATCCAGATTAAGGTTATGACTAAAAGGTTAAAGGTAAGCAATATGTTTGTGCAAAGGGCAATGTGTTTGTGCAAAGGGCACTTAGAAGATATAACCTCAAATATAAAAGGGTTTTCATTAAGGAATTAAGATACAAACATGTTAAATCTAGTACAGTCAAATATGAAATTCAGTTGCATATATACTTGTGTTGCATATATATGCAGTTGCATATATATGCACTGCATATATATGCACGAACGGCTGCCGCGCCTGATTCGACTCACCATTATTATATTAGGCCTTCTTTGTCTGCGCATTACCCTACTTCCTTAATCCAAATAGCCATAGGAGAAGCTGAGCTAGCTAACCTAAGTCCGTAGCTAAAGTTCTCAAACAAGAGTTCCATTCCCCTTACTCGTATTGCAGGCAAATCCCGTTACTAGTAGTTCTGGTTAGCCCACTTGCCCGAGCACACTCTCAACTTGTAGATGCGCCAATCCCGCTTTCCCCCCACTGCATATATATGCAGTTGCATGTATATATGCACTGCATATATATGCAGCAGTTGCATATATATGCACTTCATATATATGCAGTTGCATATATATGCACTGCATATATATGCAGCACTGCCTCGCCCCGTTACTACGCCCCCTGCATATATATTAGTTTCATATTAATAATTATATATGCAGATATGTTATTTCTCTTTCAGGTGACAATTATTTAAAGTCCTACGTGATACCGGAACCAGAGGCAACCGTAACGGATCAGATGACCGAATATGAGTGTCAGGAGGTTTGTTTTGTAGATCCCACTCTTGAATTCACCCTAGATCAGGTATACTCTCTATTTTATTTTGGATTTTATCACCAATATGCACACACTCACATGCGCACACAAACACACGCACACTCTCACTACATATATACATATATGCATATATGCACACACTCTCACTACATATATGCATACATGCCCCGTGCCCTCCCCCCTTCCCCACTCACACACACACACACACACACACAAACACACACACACACACGCACACACACACACGCGCGCGCCCCCTGCCCGTCCCCTCCCCCCTTCCCCACTCGCACACGTGCACACACACAAACATGCACACACGCGCCCCCTGCCCATCCCCTCCCCCCTTTCCCACTCACATGCGCACACACACAAACATGCACACACGCACACACACAAGCCGTGAGCGCCATGACTACACGGTCGGTTCCTACGACTTACATTGGTCCCGTGCGAGATGTTCGTGACTCTTGCGGGACCGTTTTGTGGGTGTTTTACGTTTTCACCCTTCGATGGCATCTTTTTTATTCTCAAGTCTAACTTTCTGCAAATTTATGCCGTATACTCAAACCGGGATCTTTGTGACTACGCGTTTGGTTCCTACTATTAACATTGGTCCCGTGTGAGGTGTTTGTAACTCTTACGGTACCGTTTTGTGGTTTTTTTACGTTTTCACCCTTCTAAGGCATGCTTTTATGCTTTAGTCTAATTTTTTGCAAATTAATGTCGTAAACTCCAATCGAGAGCGCCGTGACTACGCGGTCGGTTCCTACGAGTCACATTGGTCCCGTGCGAGGTGTTCGTGACTCTTACGGGACCGTTTTGTGCTTGTTGTACGTTTTCACCCTTCGATGGCATGTTTTTATGCTCAAGTCTATTTTTTTTGCAAATTTACGTCGTACACTCTAACCGGGAGCCCCGTGACTACGCGGTTGGTTTCTATGAGTTACATTAGTCCCGTGCGAAGTGTTCGTGACTCTTACCGGACCGTTTTATGGCTATTTTACGTTTTCACCCTTCGATGGCATGTTTTTATGCTTAAGTCTAACTTTTTACAAATTTACGTCATACACTCAAACCGGGAGCCCCGTGACTACGCGGTCGGTTCCTACGAGTCACATTAGTCCCGTGCGAGGGGTTCATGACTCTTACGGGACCGTTTTAAGCCTGTTTTATGTTTTCACCCTTCGATGGCATGTTTTTATGCTTAAGTTTGTTTTTTTGCAAATTTACGTCATACACTCAAACCGGGAGCGCCGTGACTACACGGTCAGTTCCTGCGATTTACATTGGTCTCGTGCGAGGTGTTCGTGACTCTTATGGGACTGTTTTGTGGCTATTTTACGTTTTCACCATTTGATGGCATGTTTTTATGCTTAAGTCTAATTTTTTACAAATTTACTTCGTACAATCAAACCGGGAGCGCCTTAAACATAGAAAGTGGCAATCCGTTGGATAATGACTTCTTTTTCTAGTGTTCACCCTAACTATTCTTTGTTCAAAAGTTATCCAAACCCAAAATAATTAAAAAATTGAATCAATGCATATTTAACCTTAAAATAAAGTTCATCATAGGTCTATCCATTACCTGGATATTTTGTTACACCCAACGCCAATCAGAACCTTCTCTATGCCAGTAGCGATGCAATTTCAGATTATGTTTGATAGTAGTTCGACCCCAACATCAATGTATCCTATGACAGTGAAAAAATAATGAATTTTTTGCAAACAGTTATGTTCAATAGCGGGACATTACATTTAAAAGTAGATGAAATTCATAAATTAATGTAAAGTGCTAATACAATGTCAATATCATAATAGGATACAAATAAGATTGATGAGGATAAAATAATATTTTGATACTCAATCTTCCTATAAATCAACTAAAAGATCCTTCAAATTAGGGTTATCATCAAGAGCTGACTGGAACTCTTTTGGATCCTTTAATGCGTCTACTTCAGTAGTCATACCCTTTGGTGCATGCACAACAATAGACCAATTTCCATCGTTTATGCACTTCGAGTAGAATACCTTCTTTACATTCTGAAAGGCACAAATAAAAGGCTCGTTGACTATGCGGTCTTTAGTCTTCAGCTTTGATAAATCTACCATAATAAGTTTGGAGTCGGGATCAACTTTGCAAGCATTCGTTGTATCCTCCACATTTACCCAATCACAATAGAATACGGTTTCTATGAAATCCAAGTAATCAAGTTCTAAAATTTGTTGAATTATCCCATAATAGGTTAGCACCGTATTCTTTGGATTTTTATCACTTTTGCTAGCGATACAGGTGGTCAAGGCAAAAATTGATATTCCACTGTTTTGCGTCAAAAGCTTTTCCTCATATGGATATGAAATGAAATCAAAACCGTTGGTGCGGAATTTTTTAAACTCTTTTGCACGAAAACTAGGACCTTTTGCTAGGCGTGCAAGTCTGGAAGAGACATCACCTCTTTTTAGAAGCTCCATTTATTAATGAATTTATATTAGGCCATGTTTTTACCACACATGAATAAATAACCGCATACATAAGATGTGAAAAGTTCCTCTTTTGACACCCATGCCCTAAAGTCAGTTGTCGTCCAATTTCTCCTTTGATTTTGGATAATTTCGTTCTCGTACTTCCTACCGAAAAATTATAGAGTTTAGATAATAAAATAAAAAATACATATAATCAAAGAAGAAGAATTCAGTAGATACTCACTCTCTCCAGTCTTGGACTTCATCTTGCGATTCGAAGACATGACGAGTTGCTTGCTCGTATTGTAGGTTTGTGAGTTTCACCTCTTTAGGGTTCCCAAATGATAATTCGTCCTCAAACTCGTCAGGTTCCTCTATCACTCGTTCTCCACGAGGATTAATCTCCTCACCTCTTGTTCTGGCATATGTTCCCTAGCGTATAGCGATGATTCCACCGTTACGTATTCTTCAGCAATTGACCCTCCAATATACCATGTATTCTTTACATAATCTTTGAAGGTTTTCATCAAGCGCTCAAAAGGATACATCCAACGATACCTCACGGGACCACATAATAAAGCTTCATCGCATAAATGCACAAGCAGGTGGATACTGATATCGAAGAATGACGGAGGAAAATTTTTCTCTAACACACAAACTGCCTCGGCTAAAGTTGATTTCGCAGCTTTAATGTGTCTTCTGTTTACCACTTTTGCACAAAGTAGGGTAAAACACAAACTGATTTGCATAATTGCCCGACGGAGATCTTTGTGTTCAGAGAAGCAATGCCGAAATAACAACGGGATTAATTGGATGATTACGTGCCAGTCGTGAGACTTGCACTGTTTCAAGTCATTTGCTTGGTAGTTTACTACCCTACGTAAATTACCAGAATAACCGGTTGGAGTCTTCAAGTTGAACAACGTGTCTAAGAGGATCTTCTTCTCACTAGTAGTCAAAGTGAAAGCAGTCGGGGGGATAGAAATTCTTCCTTTCGTTGGATCATTTTTTAACCACAGTCTCTTCTTTATTTTCATATCCTGTAGATCTCGGCGGGCACGCTTACCATCTTTGGAATGAGATCCACCCAGACATGTTCCTATCAAATGTTCTGCAACATTCTTCTCTGTGTGCATCACATCAATTATATGCCTTACACGATGATCTTTCCAATACGGCAAATCAAAAAATATTGATCGCCTGGACTATGGCTTCGCTTTACTAGGGTCGTTCGGATCCTCCCTAGCTTTACGCTTCAGGTTTACAAACTGGGGGTGTTTGCCTACATACCTATTCCCCGCAGTCGCAGCCACCGCCTTCTCCTCAATTTACTGGCCAGAAAGTCGAATAGGTTCCGTTCTTCGCTCGTGACCGACAGGAAAAAAGTTAGACTTGTCCTTCCTAAAAGGGTGACTGGTCGGCAGAAATCTACGATGACCCGTGTAACTCAACTTACCATTATGTTTTAACCAACAGGCTTCAGTTTCCTCCCCACATATGGGACATCCATAATAACCATGAACATTACAACCGGACAAGGTCCCATAAGCAGGAAGATTGTGGATCGCCCACATCACCATTGCTTTAAGTGTGAACTCTTCACCCTTATGAGAATCGAACGTCGTCACGCCTTTATCCCACAACTCTTTAAGTTATTCGATTAATGGTGCTAAGAATATATCAAATCATCACTGGGAGCCTTCGGCCCGGGTATCAAGAGAGATAACAATGTGAACTCCTTTCTCATGCATAACGTCGGAGGAAGACTTAAAGGCGCCATAAGAACTGGCTAATAACTCTGACTAGTACTTAAATTACCTAAAGGGTTAAACCCATCGGTTGAGATTGCAAGACGAACGTTGCGCGGTTCCTTTGCAAATTCATGGTGTTGTGCATTTGAAATTTGCCAGATGAGTGAATCAATCGGATGACGCATCAAATTCCCACCCACCTCGCATCGAGCATGCCATGTCATGGTCTCCGCTATCCACGGTACAGTAAAAAAATGTTTTAACCGTGGCCCAAGTGTAAAATACTTCAAAACCTTTTGTGGGACTTGCGAGCACTTGCGATTTTTTGTATGTTTGTCATTTCCATTCTCACAAACCATATATCTAGGCTCACTGCATACAGGACATTCATCCTTCTCTTCATGCTCATTTCGGTACAATATGCAATCATACTTGCAAGCATGAATAGATTTGTATTTCAAACCTAAACCCTTCAAACTCTTCTTCATGGTAGGATAATTGTCTGGTAACATGTTCTCTTTTGGGAGAATTTCTTTAACCCACTTAAGAATTCCGGTTACGCTGTTTCCAGACAAACCAAATTGACTCTTCAAATTATGCAAACCAATCATTGCATATAATACCGAGTGATCTTCATCGCAATCTTTATACAACGGTCTAGCCGCATCGGCTATCAACCGTATGTATTCCCGATCTCCTAGTAGTTCAGCATCAATTTGTTCATTTACTTGATCATAATGCGCATTATTTGTATCCATAGGTTGGTGGTTTTGTTGGTTGTGGAGTCCGTAAGCATCATTAATTAAGTCGGTCAATGGACGATGTGTTGGTGAATCATGTACCACTTCTACTCCTTGAGGTTCTGTTACACGGTCGGCTCCCAGTAATTCTTCTGGAACATAAGGTACAACTTTTTCACCATGGTATGTCCATATTATATAGTCTTGACAGATTCCCCACTTTAGTAAATGCAACTCAACAACTTCCAATGACTTATATTTTCCGTTAATACAATGAGTGCACGGACACGGAATCTTCTCACTTTAAAGATTTTTGGAAGCATATTTAACAAATTCATAAACCCCCTTTACATGATTAATTTATATCCGGTTAGTCTCTCCCATCCACTCTTTGTATTGTGGGAAATCCATGTAATAATCTTCAAATTTCAGTCCTGTGGTAATAGGTTAAAAAATATTATTACAAATGAAACAGAAAGATTATTCTTATGACTGAAACAAAAAAAATATCATTCCAAACGAAACAAAACCAATATTCTTACAACTGAAACAAAAAAAATATCATTCCAATTGAAGCAAAAACAATATTCTTACAACTAAAACAAAAAAAATTATTACAACTGAAACGAAAGAAAATATTATTAAATCTTGGCCAACAGATAAAGTGGCCAAGTAATAAAAGATTTTGCATAATTCCTCAATTCCATCCCATCCCCGCTGTTAACGTACACAGGTACATCTCCGCAGCCGTTGTATATTTCATCGACCATTATTTTAGCCTCACCCTTCTCCAAAGGTCGGTGATGTACTAGAGTTCCAGGAACCCTGGAGATGAGTATGCACACGCCAACAAACCTCGAATTGCTCATGTCCTTGATATAGTACTCTTCCCCATAGTCACCGTGTGTTGTTGACGATGATCCGAGCCCCGTGATTGGCGGAGGTGCAGGGGAGGGGAATATTGGAGGATGAGGCATTTGAGAGGGGAATGTTGGAGGGGAAGGATGTGTGAAACCTTGAGGAGGCATTGGGGGCCTATAACTTTCAATAAAATTCACAAGTTTCCCAATTTGATTTGTCAATAATCCCAGGGAATTTTTAATCTCATGGACATCCCCATCGGTCTTCAACTGGTGCTCCTTTTGGGATGAGATACAATTCTTGACTGAAGAAAGCTCGTCCACAAGAGGTGCAATGTGTTGAAGTTTTGTTTTTGTCATATGTGAGCCAACACCTCTCGTCCTCCCCCTTTTGTCCTTTCCAAAGGTCTTAGTCAGGGCATCATTTTGAAGGTCAAAGTCATCAGTAGGGCTTGAATCTGATTGACTGTTGATGACCTCTATTGATTCCAGTGTCTTAGCCAAGTGCAGGGGGAATTTATTATCTTTGTCCCGTAGAGCATGAAGGAATAAGTTGGACCGATTTGGGTTTTTACCGGCATCTGGACCATATTTTGTCCTACTCTCCCATTCATTCTTCAAATCCTCATATGATTTGGATCCCAGCCTATGGATATCAGTTTTTTGTGCCCTATTTTTTTTGTTTTGCTCCCTCTGGACCAACTTGTTTTCCTTCGCCTCATTCTCCAAAAACTTATTCCACTGGTCCACCGGCATTTCAACATTGGGAGGCACTTTCTCTTTCAAAGCCAAAATATCGAAGCTCGCTGCCTCTTTCGGGAAAAGTTTCTTCCGAAGGTTTCTCCTGTATGTCCTCAATCCTTCATCAACCCGAGATAGAACCTTATTCTTGGAACGGTCAGGAAATGAGAAATGCTTGCAAAGTTGGTCATATATGTCATCTTTGACAGCTTGATCAATAAGGTTCCAATTGTCTGGTCCACCGACTCCCACGTTCATTTTTCCCAGCGACAAACATCGGGCTTTAAAGTTCAGCACGTCATTCCTATCACCCGTCGGGTTATTCCCGAGAATGGAGAAGCTAATAGGCTTCTTTTCATTTGAGCGGGAGGCATCATGAGTGTTGGATTGAGGCGTTGAAGCAACGGGAGTGTTGGATTGGGGCGTAGGAGCACTTGGGGTTGGACTTGGTGAGGAGTGAACCATTGGTGGAGTTGTGAATTGCTCAGCCATTGGTGTTGAGAATCCGGGTTCTGCACGAGATGGTGAACCTCGTTGTGGTGTCACATCGGCACTTGGTACCCTAGGGTTATTTCCTCTCGACATTATCTACAAAAATTAAAAAATATAAGTGAGTAAATAATTATAATAATATGAAATTATAACTAATTAATCAAGCTTAATTAGTTTTATATATATAGATAGATAGATACCTTTTCAAAGTAAGACTTTAGAATAAGTTCAATGTGTCTGATCTCCATCCATTCGGTATTAGTTTTTAAGAACCTATGAATTTTTGCACGTGGCCAACTAGAAGGAAGGGTATCTATGATTGATGTGTAGATGTCAGTGACATGAACTCGGAATCCCCTATTTCTCAACTTGTTAGCAAGATTCAATTTTACGTGCATGTGGCGCGAGACATCATAGTCTATGTCAATGCTCTCTGTACGCAGTTGTATCCATAACGGGTGGATTTTTTTTTCGCCTTCTCCAATAACGTAACCAAGGTCAGGGCTATGTCGGGATTATGTGTGTGAAATATATTTTGTATAACGTCATCCCAGTTTTCTGGTAGAGAAAATAGAATACGATCGAACAAGTAATCTTGCTGGATATCAAATCCATGATTTATAAGGTAGTTAAATTGTTCGATCTTTTTATTTCCGTACCTATAAATAGGAGTACCCTCTATATGACGCACGCTAATAAAAGAGTTATGTGTGCGGTCTAATTGCAACCTGTCCCACTCTTGTTGACAGTATTTATCACCGTGCCTCATTTTTCCTGAGAAAAGTATACGAGGGCATGAATACGAGTCCTGCTATTAAGGTTTAGGTTCGAAAGTTATGAGAGTTTAAACATACATATACACATAAACAAGACAAGCATATGTGATATACTTTTTCATAGGCAAATCAAGAGCACACCCAACAAATTTAATAACATATACATTTATCGACACTAGTATCAATTCAATAAATTCAACATAGTATCCAACAACCAAGCCAACAATATCTCACTATAGTAATGTGTACACGTGTTTGCGACTCATATGTCAAAAAAAATTATTTAATTATATTTCTCAAAATAAAAATACACACGCATATTTTGATTAAAAAAAATACACACATATACAATCTAGGGTTTATTGACATAATCTATACATACACACACATACAAGCTAGGGTTTATTGACATAATCTATACATACACACACATACTATTTAAGGTTTACTAAACCCTAATATTTTTTTTGACATAAATCTATACATACACATACATACAATCTATACATACACACACATACACACATACAAACATAAATCTACACATACATACACAAAAATTAGGGATTTAGTTAGAAATCACGGAATCCAAATGAATCAATACATACCAACTGAAATCCAAATGCAAATCCAACTGAAATCCAAATGCAAATCCAATAGAAATCCAACCGAAATCGCAACTGAAATCGCAGCTCGAAATCGTAAAAACCCTAACAGCAACGAAGTGGGATGTAATAAATGAGAAGCTGGGAATATTTCTTTTTAAGACTAGACTATGGTCACGGCCTACAGCCCTGACCCGATGTGCGCGAACCATTAATGAGCATGATTTCTGGTGATTTCGATCTGGTCACGGCCAAGAGCCGTGACCCATTAATGACTTCGACAATGGAGTTTCCAAACTGGTCACGGCCAACATCCATGACCCATGCGCGTGACCCATCACTTTCTTGCAGAACAATGGGGATTTCTATATGGTCACGGCTATGGGCCGTAACCCATAATGCGTGACCCTTTTCCAACAGCCTTGGTGTTTGAATGATGTATGGTCATGGCCCATAGCCGTGACCCAGTCCCACAGATGGTCACGGCCCATAGCCGTGACCCTTAATGTGTGTGTTTTCTACTTCGTCGCGCCCTTAGTCATGGCCCAAGTTCGTGACCCATCCGCGACCAGTTTAGAGGGATTTTTGGCGCCAAACTGGTCACGACCTAGTCACGGATTTGGGCCGTGACCGACCCGCGACCAGTTTGGAGGGAATTTTGGCGCCAAACTGGTCACGGCCTGGTGAGGGACTCGGGTCGTGACCCTCTATGGTCAGGGATTTAGTCCGTGACCATTTCCAGAGCATGGATAATTTAATGTGGTAATAAAATTGGTCACGCCAAAAATTGAATGGGTCACGGCCCAAGTTTGCGACCATCTGGTCGCGGACTTGGGCCGTGACCCACTGGGCGTGACCATTCGCAGTGTTTGGTGTAGTGAAAGGAAAAAAAATATAACTGATTCTGGGAAGGTCGATCGAGCGACCTTAGAGTGTCGATCGATCGATGAGGTCGATCGATCGAACGCAGCAGATAGGCTACGACCTGCTTCTTTTTTTAATCCACAATTCGTCCCAAAATTCCATTACAAGGTAGGAAAATCTAAACTAACGTTATAGGCTCATCATATAACCAAAATACATCATTGTTAAAGTTCCAAAACCTTTTAACCATCAATCATTGGCATTATATGGATCAAAACTACAATAAAAACCCTAGTTTTCTATTTTCTTCAAGAACATTGATAAATCTCCTCTTAAATTCGTTTTTAAATCATCAAAAGTTATATTTGGGGTATTGAATTCGTCCAGAACAGATGTACATATAATTCCATTAAATTCATTGGGTTTTTCATCAAATCTTTCAAGGCAATCAGTAATTTCTACACTAAACATGGAGGAAATATTCATTGAACTAATGAAACCAAATCACTTGCCTTAGATTTGTTCTTCTGATTTGTTGTTGGTGAATAAAGGCTGAATCTCTCCTCTTTCCGGTCATAAATCCTTGCTAATTGGTGGTGGTGGGTGGTGGTTTGTTTTGGAACTCCTTGAAACCTCTCTCTAACTCCCGTAGCCCACTTCTATTGTTTTTGGCTGATAATGACCTTAGTATCCTCTCTAATAATATATAATTAACCTCTAAAATTCGTGGGTCTTAACTCCTATATTTTTAAATTACCAAAATACCCTTCTAGGTTGCGGGTTTGGCCTAAAAATGCCCCGGGACCCAAATTCAAACCCTCGGCTAGTGTTTTCTGACTATCTCGACCCCTCCGGACATGTTGGCGCACTCAAAATGACTATACGCTTGATAAAAATATAATTTACTTTTGAAATCTAATTAAATTGATTTCTGACACGGCTGACACGTGCGTCCCAACTTAATTTCCCAAATTATCGTATTTAACTCTTGACAATTTTTAATACTTTCAATACTCATATATTACCATATAACATTCAATATTATCATCATAATCATATACCAACTCGCGTCTCGTTAGTATTTAAATCCGGATTAATATCCAATTAATTCTCATTTAATTAATTAATCCATTAAATAAAAAAATCAATAAAATTACAGAGTATTACAGTACAAAGATAGAAGTGGTAATTTTTTGACAAAAGATTACCAAAGAGGAAGTTTGTGATCGAAACAACATTGTTCGACCACAAAAGAATAGAGTTGATCACCTTCCTGAAGCGGAACCTAGTTGTTTTTGCATGGGAGTCATACGATATATTGGATATTGATACCATAGTCACTTGTCATCGTCTTCACATAGATCCTACCTTCAATCCAATTATATAAAAAGCTCATTGCACGGCCCTAGAGATGGAAAAGGTGATAGAAAAAGAAGTAGGGAAACTTTTGGAGGCAAGGTCTTAGAGAAGTTCAATTCCTGAAGTGGCTCTCAAATTCAGTAGCGACCCATAAAAGAAACGATAGATGGAGAGTATGTATAGACTTTAATGACCTCAATATGGCTTTCCCCAAGTATATTTTCTCGTGCTAAAGATAAATCAACTGGTCAATGCCACTGCAGCCCACGAATGAATGAATTTTCTAGATGCTTACTCGGGGTATCACCAGATTCCTCTATTTATCACTAACTATGATAAGACCTCTTTCATAAAACCATTGGGTTTGTACTATTACAAGGTCATGCCTGTTGGCCTTATTAATGCTAGAGCCACATAGTAGAGACTGATCATAAAGATGCTCAAGTAACAAATGATGGAAACGATGGAATTGTATATTGAAAATATGTTCATCAAAATCCAGAGTAAAGACAACCACCTTAAAGACTTGACCAATACCTTTAGAATCCTCAAACATTATGGAATGAAGCTTAACACGAGCAAATGTTCATTCGGGTTCCAGTTAGGAAAGTTCCTAGCCTATCTGGTCAGCAAGAGGGTGATTAAAGAAAATCTCAACAAGATAGATGCGATCAGTAATATTCAATCACCAAAGACGCTGCATGAAATCCCAAAGCTCATTGGGATGCTCTCAGCACTTAATCTCTTGAATTCAAAGTCATTCGAGCATTGCATACCGTTGTTTCAACTTCTCAACAAGGAAAAGGCCCTCACATGGAACGATAAATATTCAAGGACTCCTGAGGATATCAAATCCTACCTGAGCAAACCCCCACTGCAGGTAATTCCCGATCAAGGGGACCCTCTACACCTCTACCTTAAAGACTCAAGCCATGTGATAAGCTCGACCTTGGCATGTGAAAAAGAGGTAAAGAAGTTCCTCGTTTATTATGCCATCAAAACACTCCTGGACACTGAGCAGCATTACGTATCACTGCCGAAATTGGCCTACGCATTGGTAATAGCCTCCCAAAAGATAAAACACTACTTTGAGGGTCACTCCATCACTTTCATAACCTCTTTCCACCTTAAATTTGTTCTTCTCAAGTCCAACCTATCCGAACAAATAACCAAATGGTCAATAAAACTTGAGAGATTTGATGTTCACTTTTAACTAAAGACAAGAGTCAATGGACAGACATTAGCCGACTTTATAGCGAAATTCACAGGAGATGCTCTTACTAACCAACAGATAGCTGAGTAGTTAAGAGATCACAAGAAGGACCAATCCAAGAGTTAGACACTATATGTGGATGGCGCCTTTAATTCCCAGAGGTTAGGGTTAGGTATTTTTCTTGTAACGTCGGAGAACACCATGATCGAGTAAGGAATCAGACTAGGTTTTAAAGCCTCCAATAATGAATTTGAGTATAAAGCATATATAGTCGGGCTGTGTAGGGTAGATTTACTGGGGGCAAGTCAACTCGAAGTGTATTGTGACTCCAAGATGGTGTCCAATCATGTTAGTTGATATTTTAATAGCAAGGACGAGAGGATGGCATCATACCTCACGGTGCTGAGTGAGATAATATCAAATTTTGGGGAAGTCCATATTCGATAATTCCCTCGGGGGCATAACAGTCATGCAGATGCTTTAACGGTCCGAAGCTCAGTAGTAGACTCTAATCTCAAAAGAACCATCAGAGTGGAGTTCCTTGTTATGCCTAGCATTGAAAAAATAATGGTCTACGAACACGTTCTTTCCATTAAAAAGGTTCCAAGATGGATGGATCCAATCATCGCTTACTTACAGAATAACGTACTTTTAATTGACAAAAAGCAGGGTCTTCAAGTTAGGGTTAAAGTTTATCGCTTCTACTTAGGACCCAGGGAAAAGATTTATAGTTGATCTTTCATAGGACCCTACCTCCAGTGCGTACACCCAAAAGATGTCGGCCAAGTTCTCTACAAACTACATGGTGGAATTTGTGCATGTCACGTGGGAGGAAGGTCTCTGGCATTCTGAGAAATCAAAAAAGGCTACTGGTGACCATATATGGAAAAGGACGTAACTATTTATGCTTAGAAGAGTGAAAAGCTCTAAAAATTATCTACTATAATCCATCAACTTGCTAGTGTCCTGAGGCTTTTGACCACTCTATGGAGTTTTACATAATAAGGGCTTGATATCGTATAGCCACTCCCTTCCGTGCTAGGAAATTGTAAGTATTTTTTGGTCGGCACAAATTATTTCACTAAGTGGATCGAGGAAGAACCATTAGCGAACATTACAGATGCCGACATGATTAGGTTAATCCGGAGAAACATTATAACTCACTTTGAGGTACCGAGGAGAGTCATAACAAATAATGGCACATAATTTTAGAGTGGGCCTTTCAATGTTTCTATAACGATCATGGAATCAAACACCACTTACATTTTGTGTCATACCCCCAAAAGCAATGGCCAGGAAGAGGCCTCCACAAGACAACGCTCGATGGCTTGAATAAAAGGTGGGAAAGAGAAAAGGGTGCTTGGGTGGATGAGTTCCCTTGCGTCATCTAAGCATATCGTACTATGCTAATAAGAGTGAAGGGAATAAGCCATGATCAATTTGGAATCCTACCATTAATAGATGGAAAAATAACACAACGAAAGGGTCAATCCGAGGAAATTGTAGATCAGGGACTATGTCCTTAGGAAAGTCCTTAGCAGTGTCAAAAGGCCGTCTGATAGCAAGTTAGGGCCCAACTGGGAATGTCCGTTCAAATTTACCAGGGATGATTTATAAGGATCCTATCACGTGGAAATAATGGAGGGAAGGAAGATACCTAGAGCATGGGACGTGGCTAACCTCAAGAAGTTTTATTTTTAGTTTTATTTCTAGCATATTTAGTTTTTCCAAATTTTAATTTTGAAACTTATGTTTCTCGAAATTCACATTCAAGTTATTAATAAAGCCCCTAGTTATTTGCTCAATTACTTAGCTATTCAATTACTTTGCAGTATTCCAAAGTAACAGGCTCACAATTGGCATTAATTTTACAACGCCGATCGGACTATAGCTTAATTACAATGACAACTTTGCTTATTAAAATTAAACTTAAGGTCTTCAGATCTTTGTCATTACAAACACAAATAACCTCATGATTTTCCCATGCAAGTAAAAGCCCTATAGGGGATCCCCAGGCATTAAACTAAATCGACTTGGTCAGATAAAATCCTAAACGAATGGACTGCCATTATACCAGGTGCATTTTTTCCATAGTCTATTTTAAACCTAATGATGACATGACCTAAAATGTAAGATAAGACAAATATAAAACATGATTGGCATAAAGGAATGTAAAAATATTCCAATTGGTATTAAGCTAACTATACTTTAATATTCAATTCTAAGTTACAAAAAGTTCCAATTACAAAAGATCACTATACACAACACAAACTATAAGTGTCTATGGCCGGCGAGCAAGAGTTTTACAATCGGCTCCTTTGGCTATCATTGGGATCTGGTAGGTACTCATCATCACTGTCATGAGCCTCTAGGTAACTCTTAGCGAGCTGAAGAGGTATGGCATCCAAAGGAACTCACTTCTCATCACGACCAAAGGGAGGGTGCCTATATGACAAAAAGTTAACTTGGTACATATACCAAAGCTGAGTGTCTTAGGGATCTTTCACAACCTTCAGGGTGTTCAAATAACCATGATTGTAGGCCCCACTTTTGGCCTCCTCTAGTCTGACTGTAGTGTCTGCCCAACCTTAATCGTAGCCACTCGAGGACCCTTTCTGAATAAGTAGCGAAGCTTTTTCACGTCGCGAGTGAGCCCCATCACCATTACATGAGCTCTTCGATTACTTTCCTCGACATTAGCGAGATTCTTTTTTAGCTCATCATTCTAAGACTATAGTAGGTCACTGACCTCTCCTACATCCTTTTCCTCAATAAGTTGGGCCTTTAAGGCATTTATCTCCTATTACATCAAGGTGCCCATGTCTCCAAAATCTTTCAGGTTGTCCCTCAACTTGGCCATTAAGACTGACTAGCTCTTGTAAGCCTTAGTCATCTTTTTAAGGCCTTATGAACGAATAAAAATGCTCGGCGAGCCTGAGTAGTTGCATCCTGACCAAGAAAATAATTCGGGTTAATAGACTACACCAAAAAGGCCAAAATATCACCATTTATCCGACCATACTTGTCACAATCAAAGACTGTGACAAAAAAACACGCATTTTTTGTCACGATCTTTGATCGTGACAAGTCCGTCATAACAACTGTCACAAGCTTGTCACAAACTTTTCACGGTCAAAGACCATGACAACGTAAGACCGTGACACATCCGTTAAAACTCTTATCACTAAAAAAAACCTATCCGATATTTTTTTTAGTTCCCTCATTTTTCTCTCTCCCTCTTTGCATTTTCAACCTCTCTTTCCCTCGTTTTGGTACATTTTTCTCTTTGTCTTTCCTTTTTTTTGTGTGTGTAGTGTGGTCAGTGTGTGTGTATGTGCATTTTGGGGACAGCGTACGTCTCTGTGTGGGGGGGTGGGGGGTCAATGTGCGTGTGTGCCAAGATTTCAGTGTGGGGGGGGGGGTATTGTGTGTGTTTCAGTGTGTGTGTGTGGGGGGGGGTAGTGTGTGGGGAGGGGGTTATTGTGTGTATTTTAGTGTATGTGTAGGGATTATTATGTGTGTTTTAGTGTGTGTGTTTGAAATTGAAATTGAAATAGGTATTTGAAATTGGTATTGATATTGAAATTGAAATTGTTATCGGAAATTAAAATTGAAATTGAATTTGGTATTAAAACTGAAGTTGAATTTGAAATTGAAATTGGTATTAAAATTGAAATTGAATTTAAAATTGGTATATAGTGTGTATTTGATTTTTGGTATAAATTGAAATTGGTATTCAATTCTGAAATTGAAATTCGGTTTCTCTCTTTAATTGCAGCAATGTCGACTATCTCTCTCTCTACACACATTTCGATACATCTTGTTGAATTATTTGGGATTCTTGAATTGTTGTTGACCGGTGGATTTTAACATTTAAATGGCCATTGATTTGGTTGGCCATAGGAATTTGTAATATATCGCATTATTATTTGCATTGTTGCTTGGGATTTTTGAATTGTTATTGACTGGTGTATTTGATAACTTTGATGGCCATTGAGTTAGTTGGCCCTAGGCATTTATAACATTTAGGGTTCTGATTAAACTGAATATTAATAAGAAATTACTAAATGAAACATACTATAAATTTTAAAATCTTGATATTAAACAAATAGTAATGTGAAATGAAACATAACTATGTATAAATCATCACCATAAACATTATTACCTAATAAGTAACGAGGGTGAAAGGTACTAAGTAATCATGCATTCATATGAGAATACATGCACGCATGCACCCCTCAAAGCAAGTGTTATATAACAAGTAATGAGGGTAAAAGGTAATAAGTAATCATATACAAGTAATCATGCCTAGATTATAGTAACGAGAACAGCAATAGATAGCCATTGCTCCTATTTCATGCACTTATTTGCCATCATAACAGTATTCACATTTGGAGTACCCCAAATGTGAATACTATTATGATCCACCACATTACCCCAATTATGAATACTATTATGATGACAAATAGGTGCGTGAAATAGGAGCCAATGGTTATCTATTGCGATTCTTGTTACTATAATCTAGGCATGCATGTGAAAATTTACATTAAATCAACTTGTTATATAACACTTGCTTTGGGTGGTGCATGCATGCATGTATTCTCATATGAATGCGTGACATAACGGTTCTGTAACATTAATTTATAAATACTTTAAATTACATATAGTACGCATAGATTCTAGCCTTCTAGTTCTTATACGTACGCATTTAATAGCCCTTAGACCCGTTTGAGAGTCATTATCCCTATAACGAGATCTCTCGAATTGTCCCATTTGGACAGTTTAGGATAGCATAGTTTCTGTATAATAATATTCTTAATGGCTTTGTAAGGACATTTTTGTCCATTAGCATTTTATATGTCATACGCCGTTACACCGTTGAGAAAATTCAAGAATCTTACGCTCATCAACGGAATCCGAATATCAAAGTCAGAAAAGGAATCAGGGAACAGACCGGACCGATCCGACCAATATAAAAGAACCGATCCGGTTCATCCGGACCGATCCGCCTAAAGAGACCGGACCGATCTGCCTGCTGAGGTGAGGCCAGTGTACCCCGGATCCATAGCGAACCGATGAAGCTAAAAAGCCGAACCGATCCGATGCCAACCGGATCGATCCGCCTTCAAAAAGGAACCGATCCGATGTCACCGGACCGATCCGCCTAAAGAGACCGGACCGATCCGACGAGGATAATTTCAAACAGAACGTGTTCAGATCATGTTTCGAATTTTAGGGCTCAAGTTCTCCTATTTAATCCCACTACGGGAAGTGGTTTTTAAAAAGACTTCTACACACGATTTTCAGAGTAGAGAAAGCCCTAAGTCTTCACCTATTGAGTACCAATACTCTAGGTATTTTGATTCACACAAATTCCATTCATTTGTGAATCCTTTTGGTAACCCAGGAACGCGGTTTTTGCAGTTCAACCCTTGTGGAGGAGACCGTTCTTCTTCTCCATTGCAGCCCTACTGGAAAGGGATAATTCCAGCCGCGACTACAGAATCCGATACCTGAGGGTAATTCTTAGTCAACTTGTATTTTCATTGTAATCCGATTGTAAGCCGTTTTCTTACAAATTATAGTGAAAATAAATGGTTTTGCCCTTGTGGGGGATTTTTCCTTAATTGCATGTGTTTGAATGTTATTGCTTAGATTATCATCTTATTCAATCACATACTGCTGCATGTTTAGGGTTTGTTTGTGTTAAAAGGGTTTTATATATCATTTGATCATTTGAACGCGAGCACACACGTTCTCAAATTGGTATCAAAGCGGGTTACGCTAATTTATCGCGTGATCCTAATTTTTTTTCGAGGATTTACTTTCTGATATAATTTGTCTACTCACGTTTTCAAATTGGTATCAGAGCAGGTTGCGCAAATTTATCGCGTATTCCTATTTTCCGCAAAAATTGTGTGATATTGATTTTTTTAAAAATCAGTTTTATGAAAAATCACAATTTTTCAATGGAACGCCCATTTAACGAGGAGCCTATTTTTGAAAAATTTCACGACCGTGCTGAAAAATTAAAAAGTTTGAATTTGAAACTTTGCAAAAGAATTAAAGTTTTGGAAAAAGAAAATTCTCTCTTTAAAAGTAAGATTGAATATTTGCAAGAGTTTCAAACTCAAAGTGATATTTGTCATGAGCACTTTGGTAATTTGTGTACTGATTTTGATTCTTTAAAAATTGCCAAAAAGAAGAGTGATGAGAGAGTCCTAGTTTTAGAGAAGGAATTGGAGGACTTAAAAAATTCTAGGGTTCCCGTTTGTGCCGTCGAGGATAAAAAATTAATCGATGATTTTACGGCACGCGAAAAGACTCTTAGGAATAATGTCTGGGAATTAGTCTCCCGACCTAGTGAGACTAATGTGATTGGTACCCGGTGGATTTTTAAGAATAAAATGGATGAAAATGGTACCATTATCAGAAATAAGGCTAGGTTGGTCGCTCAAGGATACACACAGATAGAGGGTGTAGACTTTGGGGAGACATTTGCTCCTGTTGCGAGGCTTGAGTCCGTCCGTCTTCTGCTCGCCATCGCATGTCATCTGCGCTTCAAAGTATATCAGATGGATGTCAAGAGTGCCTTTCTGAATGGCATTCTATAGGAGGAGGTTTATGTGGAACAACCAAAAGGGTTTGAAGACCCTCAGCACCCAGAGCACGTCTACTATCTGAGAAAAGCCTTGTATGGTTTGAAGCACCCCGTGCTTAGTACGAGATGCTTACTTCCTATCTCTTAGCTCGTGGCTTCAAGAGAGGGGGAGTAGATATGACGTTGTTCGTCAGGAGAGATGACGGTGCTATTTTGGTTGCCCAGGTCTATGTGGACGACATAGTCTTTGGATCCACACGCTCCCAGCATGGTCACCACTTTGAGGAGGAGATGAAAAGTGAGTTTGAGATGAGCATGGTTGGTGAGCTTACATTCTTCCTTGGTCTCCAGGTTCGTCAGCTAGAGGATGGGATGTTCATCTCCCAATCCAAGTACGCTAGAGACATAGTGAAGAAATTTGGTTTAGACTCCGCTAAGCATGCACGTACACCTATGAGTACCAATACCAAGCTTAGTAAGGACACTTCAGGCAAGGACGTAGAGCAAACCTTATATCGGAGTATGATAGGTAGTCTTCTCTACTTGACTGCTAGTCGTCCCGACATCGCCTTTAGTGTTGGAGTCTGTGCGCGATATCAGGCGTCTCCGAAAGAGTCACATTTACTTGCTCTAAAACGTATCATTAAATACGTGAGTGGGACTCTCTCATACGGTATTTGGTATTCCTTTGATACCGATGACCGTTTGTCCGCCTATTCGGATGCCGATTGGGCCGAGGATGTAGATGGTTGTAGGAGCACTTCTGGTGGGTGTTTCTATTTTGGTTCTGCTCTTGTCTCCTGGCTGAGCAAGAAGCAAAATTCCATCTCTTTGTCCACTGCGGAGGCTGAGTACATAGCCGCAGGGAGTTGTTGCACACAACTCTTGTGGATGAAGCAAATGCTGGAGGATTATGGTATATCACAGGACACCATGATCATTTCCTGTGATAACACGAGCGCGATACACATATCCCGCAATCCAGTTCAGCATTCGCGCACCAAGCACATCAGGATACGTGAGCACTTCATACGACAGCTAGTTGAGGAGAAAGTCGTATCCCTGAGTTTTGTTCCCACCGACCGTCAGTTAGCCGATATTTTCATGAAACCTTTAGATGCCCTTAGATTTGAGAGTCTTAGGAAGTCTTTGGGGATTTGCACAGTTGACTGAGGGGTTGGTCTATGTCTAGAATAGGATGCTTCTTCATATTCATATCATATGCTTCCTATTGCTAGTCTGTTATATATGTACCATTGCTTCGTTGTACATCTTTTATTTCTTCTTTTTTCTTTTTATATCTCTTTTGAAAAATGCAAAAATATTTTCCTTTAAGAAAAATTTTGAGAAAAGCACAAAAAGATTTTATTTTTTTAATAAAATTTTTGAAAAATCAAAAAAATGGGGGTTTCTGTTTTTATGGATGAGCATTTAAGATAGCCAGGTCACAACTTCATTCCATTTATCCATGTGACTGTTTGATAGAGATTTGAGAGGCTACATCATTTCATCCATGTGCTTTACTTAGTATGGAGTCTTTGCGATGTAATTAGTGATATCTTCCTACATGTTTGACTCCTATATCCTTTATTGCACACATGCACGGCTATATTTGATTATTGCACTTGTCTATCTCATATTGGCTTGAGTGTTTCCATCTCAATTCTGTCTATACAATGTATAAAATGCGATAAAACTTGACAAGTTTGAAATGCATGTAAAAACCGTTTTGGTGAGACTGTGTGTTTTTGAATAACGAGGAGGGGCTGCGAAAGGTCATTATCTATCCTTTGCGCAAAAGCCACCGTTAAAAAAAAAGGACCTAAAAAATGGAGGAATTTTAATATCCGAGGTCCAAAGAGGTTAAAAGAGCCCGAAAAAATTTAAAGGCAATAAAAAGCAATTCATGCCAAATATGGGCCACTTAGGTTTCACCATCAATTCTCCAAAGTTTGAGAATTTAGAATGCCTCTATTCAAAATTATATCTGAGGGAGTTTGGTTGGAGAATCTTTAAACGGGTTTGCACTTCCTTGAAAGTCCTGAAAAAGCATAAAATCATTTTGGACGTTATTGGTGTGAAAATCACTTTGAGCTTTGATTGAGTCAATATCTTATATTGTCATTCGTTTACACCAAAGGAAGCATTTGAGTTCATTCGCTAGGAGTATCTAATATTCATCATGCACATATGTCATGTTTGTATGCATTGATTTTCCTATCGAATTTGATCACACCACTTCATTTTCGCTATCATCGACTTGGTTTCTTTGTGTTCATTCATGGTGTGATCTTATCCGTGTGACACCCCGCTCTTGCTTATTTGATTTATTTCTCTCATTTGTCTATTTGGGGACATCATAAAAAGGGGGAGAATGAATTATCTTATTATGGGGGATTTGAGTTTGCTATGGTTGAGTTTGCTCATAAATTGGTATATATGTTTATCTCGCTTCAAACTCGATATGTCACGTGGTATTTTGTTTTTTCTCATGTGTGTAGGTACTACTTTGATGATCACTGATTTGCATCTCCCTGATGAGAAAAGCGTTGAGATTCCTGAAGATTTGAAGACCAAACGCTGTAGTCTTATTCACTTGTACTCTTTCAGTTTTGGGTTCATGGAAGGGTAGATTCGTATAGACATTTTTATTTTGATAATTCGGATGTTTGTTTTTATGTTTGTACCGGCATAGACATAGGGGGAGATTTGTAAGGACATTTTTGTCCATTAGCATTTTATATGTCATACGCTGTTACACCGTTGAGAAAATTCAAGAATCATACGCTCATCAACGGAATCCGAATATCAAAGTCAGAAAAGGAATGAGGGAACAGACCGGACCGATCCGGCCAAGATAAAAGAACCGATCCGGTTCATCCGGACCGATCCGCCTAAAGAGACCGGACCGATCTGCCTGCTGAGGTGAGGCCAGTGTACCCCGGATCCATAGCGAACCGATGAAGCTAAAAAGCCGAACCGATCCGATGCCAACCGGATCGATCCGCCTTCATAAAGGAATCGATTCGATGTCACCGGACCGATCCGCCTAAAGAGACCGGACCGATCCGACGAGGATAATTCCAAACAGAACGTGTTCAGATCATGTTCCGAATTTTAGGGCTCAAGTTCTCCTATTTAATCCCACTACGGGAAGTGGTTTTTAAAAATACTTCTACACACGATTTTCAGAGTAGAGAAAGCCCTAAGTCTTCACCTATTGAGTACCAATACTCTAGGTATTTTGATTCACACAAATTCCATTCATTTGTGAATCCTTTTGGTAACCCAGGAACGCAGTTTTTGCAGTTCAACCCTTGTGGAGGAGACCGTTCTTCTTCTCCATTGCAGCCCTACTGGAAAGGGATAATTCCAGCCGCGACTACAGAATCCGATACCTGAGGGTAATTCTTAGTCAACTTGTATTTTCATTGTAATCCGATTGTAAGCCGTTTTCTTACAAATTATAGTGAAAATAAATGGTTTTGCCCCTGTGGGGGATTTTTCCTTAATTGCATGTGTTTGAATGTTATTGCTTAGATTATCATCTTATTCAATCACATACTGATGCATGTTTAGGGTTTGTTTGTGTTAAAAGGATTTTATATATCATTTAATTCCAATAAGCATACCAATTTGAAAAACGTCGTATGCGACTGTGTGATACCGATTAAAAAATAACTCGCAAGTTTCCAAGTAACCCTTATTTAATTAGCGTCTACTTTTAAACCAAATAAAATCAACCCTTAAACATGCATCTAAATCAACCCATCAAACATAAAGCATGCGACACAAAGTTAAGGAAAAATTCCCGAAGGGCAAAACCTTTTATTTCTAGAACTTTAAAGAATTTACAAGACCATTGACTTACATACAACCTGATAATCGCCCACAAGTGTAACGCACGGTGTCTTCGATAAACCTTCAAAGCAATGGCTAGAAACACTGTGACACAGAAATACCCACAGGTGTCGGTTCCTATGTCGGCGGCTGGAATTTTCCCTTTCCAGGAGGGCAGCAATGAAAAAGAGAACGGCTTCTCCACAAGGGTTGAACAAACTCAAAGTTGTGTTCTTGGGTTACCAAAAAGATTCACAAATGATTGGCAATTGTGTGAATCAAAACGTGAGTCTTGGGGCTCAAAAATATGAAGACTAGAGTAATTTGGACTCTAAAAAACGTCTTCTAAAGTCTTTCAAAACAACTCCCCCGAAGTTGGTATTTATAGGAAAAAATATGAAGACTAGAGTAATTTGGACTCTCAAAAACGTCTTCTAAAGTCTTGCAAAACAACTCCCCCGAAGTTGGTATTTATAGGAAAAAAGATGAAGAGTCCCATGTTCTTAAAACTCTAAAATTCTATCCAGCGTACAAAAAAAAAACAGCATTCTTTAAGGAATTTTCTCTATCTTCAAAAGGTCATAACTCCTTCACCGTAGCTCGGATTGAGGTGCCGTTTTTTCCAGTATTTTCGTTGCGGCGAGTTCTTCAACTTTCCAGTTGACTAGACCTCCGAACTATGGATGTGAAATTACAAAAATGCCCTTGAACTCTCCTATCGTGCCTTTTTTCACTGTTTTGACTTCCCTTGCGTACCACTTGAATTAAGTCCCTAAAATCTTGGAACGTGAAGTCGTTGAGGCAGATGTGGGACACATTAATGGAGATGTTGAATGCTTGATTCCCGGAATTCGAATTGAGGCCGTCGAGTGACATCTTGAGGTGACGTGCCAAATGTAGCGGCGTACGACATACATAAATGTAACATGTTGGACATGAGAAAAATGTCCTTACAAATCTCCCCCTATGTCTATGCCGGTACATACATAAAAAATCCGAATTATCAAATACGAAATTGCCTATACAAATCTACCCTCCCATGAACCCAAAACTGGAAAAGGTACAAATGAATAGTCTTCATCGTTTGTTCTTCAAATCTTCAGGAATCTCAAATCTTTTCTCATCAGGGTGTGCAATTCAGAGATCATCAATGTAGTACCTACACACATGAGATAAAGAAAAAAATACCAAGTGACGTATCGAGTTTGAAATGAGATAAACATAGATACCAATATATGATAAGCATAAGTCAAATCTCAAAACTCCCCCAAAATTCAAACTCCCCCATAAAATGATAATTCTTTCTCCCCCTTTTTATGATGTCCCCAAATAGACAAATAAGAAGAATGAATCAAAAAAGCAAAATCGGGGTGTCACGGTATACAAAAAAATACACAAACTATTTTTGATTTTTTTTTCAATTTTTTATACAAAAAATAGATACCATTTTGAAGAAAAAAAATGTAAAACATGATACAAAAATCACACCATGGATTTAGACTCAAACAACCAAGTCATGGAAGCGGAATGAATGGGTGTGAACACATTCGATAGGTAAATCAACTCAATCAATCATATGTGCACGATGCATACGAGTACTCCTAACGAATGAACATCAAAGGTATCCTTAGGTGAAAAAATTGTTGAATTTAGATGACATCGTCTTATGCAAATCAACAAATCAAAGTCAAAATGTGTTCCACACCAATAACGTCCAAAACTATGTAGCGCATTTTCAAGCATTTCAAGGACGTGCAAACCCGTTTTAAATTCTCTAACCAAACTCCCTCATATATATATATTCTTTTAGAGGTAATCTAAATTCTCAAACTTTGGAGAATTGGTGCAAAAACCTAAATGGCCCATAATTGGCATGAATTTTTTTTTTATTATTGCCTTTTTTCCTAAATTTGAGAATCCTCTTGATTTTTTTTGCAAAAAGAGCCAAATCATCTAAGTCAAAATCACACTCTGAATCAGACGTGTCAGTCTCTCTCTTTCTAAATGACTCTACCCTCTTTCTAGCCGACCCCTCACTCCTTCTCTCTTGGGCTTTAAGTGCAATTCCCTTATCTTTAGATTTAGAAGTTTTAGGGAACATATCAATTTCATAAGTTTGCAAATCTCCTACAAGTTCTTCCAATTTTAGCGTATTTAAATTACCCATTGAATTTAGCACAGTGACTTTAGGGATAAAACGCTTAGGCAAAGAACAAAGAATCTTTTTAACAACTCTAGCATTAGGAATATATTCACCAAGATTAAAGCTAGTATTGACAATGTCAGAAAGTTTAGCATAAAATTCATCAAAGCATTCAGATTCATGCATGATGATTGTTTCAAATTGAGTTGTCAAATTTTGCAACTTAGACTCTTTCACAGCATTAGTTCCTTCATGGGTAAGTTGTAAAACATCCCATGCCTTTTTTGACGTGGTGCACGTCATTATGCGTTTGAACTCATCAGGTGTGACAGACCCAGAAATAGCACTAAGATCCTTAGAATTAAAAGAAGACCATTTAAATTCTTCATCAGTCCAAGAAGTGTCAGGTTTCAAGTTGGTCACATTATCAACAGTCACGGTGGGAGAAGTCCACCCTCGTTCAACCAAAATCCAGACACATTCATCAATGGCTTTTAAAGCCGACCTCATACGGGCTTTTCAATAAGCATAATTTGTCCCGTCAAAAACAGGCATTTTATAATATGACTTCTCCATTTGAACACGCACTTTTTTGATATTACACTATTTTTCAGGCTTAAAATTTGGTACTTTTGGGGGAAGTTTTGTTGTCGTATATTAATGTTCTGTGGGTGCATACTAGATAATGCGGTGTTAAGTATTATTTGAATTGATAAATTGAAATAACACTTACACTTGTGAATCTATGTCGTGTACTTGGAAAACTATAGGGATATGCTACCGAATTTTCCTCAAATTGTAACAATGTGCATGAGTTGTTAAGTATATTATAGAAATATGTTGTCTTAAATGAAATAGGACCACTCACCCTTTTGAGGAGATGGAGGAAATAAGATTCATATTAGTTTTTATAATATAACACTGAAAGATGAAATGCCAATCTTGTAGTAAATCATTTATTGGAAATTAAATGTGCACACTTTTGTTTATACTAATCCATAAATATACGTTTCTTACCCATAATAGGTGATTATTTGTAGTAGGTGTGATGGGATATACTAAATACAAAGAGGGGATAAGTGAGACAAATTGACTAGGGGATATGTTTTGTAGAGGTGCTAATAAATTTATAAAATGCGCAAAGCGATGTCATAATGATTAAGAGTCTCGTGTCTGTGTGCTAAGTGTAGGAATGGTAAGGGTTTTGAGTGGAAAATAATTGAACTAAATTTGTTAAGATGGGGTATGCAAGATAGCTATCTATTTTAGATTTTTCACGGGGAATCAAAAGTAACTTTTGTCCTCGAGCAACCTTCAACAAGTAGGATATATGTACAAGGAAGGAGGACAATGTAGATCATAACATGCTAGATGATTTAGTTGATGTGGCG
The DNA here is from genome assembly GCA_949130495.1 of Sambucus nigra. Classification (NCBI taxonomy): domain Eukaryota; kingdom Viridiplantae; phylum Streptophyta; class Magnoliopsida; order Dipsacales; family Adoxaceae; genus Sambucus; species Sambucus nigra. Next base: position 510,754,998 of record OX422214.1, read on the forward strand.
TATGGAGTTCATGAATTGGAAGAGAATAAGGTCACTAACGATGTACAAGGTTAAGGTGCTCATGAAGATATCGGGATAAACTTTAACGATGACTACCAAAGTTTAAAATTTAAGGAGACCCAGCCGTTGTATTCTAGTTATAATAAAAAGATCAAGCAACTTTACATGCCATGGTTGCTTTTCATTGTTTGAAGACCCAATATCGTTTGTCTAGCAATAGCGTGATAGGAATATGAATTAGGTGAAGGGCTTGCTACCCAAGAAGAATACGCTTCCAAATAGCTATCCTACTAAGAAGAACAGTTTGAAAGGTTTGGGAATGAAGTATAAATCAATTCATGCTTGTGTGTCTGACTGTATACTACACCGAAAGGAGTATGATAATCTTGATCGGCGTTCGGTATGGGATGAACCTAGATATTTCCAATCTACTGGAAATGAAGGCACAAGCTCAAAACTGCCTCAAAAAGTGTTGAAATATTTTATCGTTGGGCCTAAATTGAAGAGGTTTTTCATAGTAGATGGATAACGGAGGCAATGACTTGGAATTCTAGGGCAGGAGTAGGGGATAATCTCATGCATCATCCTATTGATTCTACAACTTGGAAGAGGAGAGTTATGAGTATCCTAATTTTGCTCGAGAACAACGAAACATTCATTTGGAAATATCAATAGATGGTTTCAATCCATTTGGAAATCTAATCACCAATCAGATTATATAGCCCATGATTGTAGCCCCACTCAACCTCCCTCCTTCACAATATATGAGACCTGAATATTTGATGTTGTTGTTGTTGATACCCGGGACAAAGGCACCAAGTGAGGACATCGATGTCTACCTGGATCCTTTAGTAGAAGAATTAAATGAGTTGTAGGAAGAGGGTGTGCATGCATTTGACTCTTTTAAAAAAAGAAGAGTTTACGTTGAAAGCTAGATTAATGTGGGCAATTCATGATTTCAAAGCTTCTGGTACATTATTCGATTGTGTAGTACATGGTTATTTGGGATGTCCAATTTGTACAGAAGTGACTGAATCTCCGTGTCTCACCGCCAGCTCAAAAAAAGTATACCACTTCCATAGGAGGTTCCTCCCCCCCCCCCCCCCCCCCGGGCACTGGTCATAGTTTTAGATTTGAGAAAAGTTCTAATTTTTACTGGGCGAGGTTAAACATAGACTACCTCTGAGAAAACTGTCACATTCAGAAATTAAAAGTCAATCTTCTGATTGTGACCCTAATATACCAGGTAAGAATCCCAAATTTAAGAATGTCAAGCATAAGAAGACTCCAACTGGGAATGAAACTAATACAAGAAAGGCATGGTCTAGGAGGTCAATTTTATTTGACCTTCCTTATTAGAAGATTAAGCTGGTGCACCATGTATTGGATGTGATGCACGCAAAGAAGAGCATCACTGAACATATTATGGGCACATGCCTTGGGAGGAGTCATTTGAAGGATGTAGAAAATGCACGAAAAGACCTTAAATCGTTGAAACTTATCCACAACTATGGTTAAAAGGAGATAGTAGGGGAAGGACAATAATTTCCCCTGATGCGTTTACTTTGACGAGTGAGGAAAGTAAGGTGCTTTTAGACACAATATATAATTTGAAGGTTCCATTTAATTTTTTGTCCAACTTGCAAAGGATTGTGAATTATGCTACCCATGATTTACATAAGTGTAAGTCCCACGATTGACATGTGATCATGCAATTGGTTCCTCTATTGTTTAAGCACTATTTCTCTAAGCACAAGGATTTACGGAGGGCTTGATGCAAATTAGCATATGCTTCACACGTTTATGCGAGAAAGTAGTAAATCGAGATCACATAGTGGCCACAAAAGTAACGATAATCGAAGAGATTTGTGTGTTGGAGAAGTACTTTACCCCATCGTTATTTGACATAAGTGTTCATTTGTTGGAACACCTATGCGATGAGGCACTTCTTTGCGGCCCAGTTAGATATCGGTGGATATATCCATTTAAAATATTGATGCAAGTTTTCAAAGATTATGTCAAGATTACACAATACATTGAAGGATCAATTGCAGAGGAATACATCACTGTGGAGTCATCAATCTACACACAGGAATATATGTCTGTCCCAAGCAGTGTGGATAACAGTGATGAGTTCGTCAATGAGAGTGGTCAGGTGATAGGAAAACGAGTGAAATTAACGAGTTTACAACATGAACAAGTAACTCGTTATCTATTTGACACACATGACGTGGAAGAATGAAAAAAGTAAGTTTATATTATTTTAACTTTTACATTATTTTAATTTTTATACGTGATTAATTTCGTAATACATTCGTCACGATCAATGCAGTAAATATGATGCGCGTGGGAACAGTAAAAGATAAAAAATGATGACACAATCAAACAACGAATTTAGGTTGCGGTTGTCACACGAGGTAATTATAATGAAAATGTATCTTATTAAATGTCACATTACAAGAAAGATTTACAATTAACCTAATTAACTTATCTATATTCTCAGCTCTTAAAGATGGGTGATGTGACATTGAGGCTTGCTCGTCTAGCCACTGGACCCTTGCTCATGGCACAACAGTACAAAAATTATCACTTGAATGATTATGTATTCAGTGCAAAGGTGTACGAGGAAAATACAAATGTACAGAACTAGGGCATTTCATACAAGGCTCTTACTTATTTTTGAATGAGTCAAAAGATAAATACCTTGTTGAAGATGCAATGATTTATTATGGTGTAATTCAACATATATTTGAATTGAACTATATAAGCTTTAAAGAGGTTGTGTTTGACGGTGATTGAGTAAGAGTTGAGGATAAAAATGCTTGAAAAGTTGATCCTGGAACCAATTTGATCATGGTTGACTTGTCCAAGTTGAAGAGCAACAAACATGCGAACACGTGAGCGATGATTCATTTGTTTGTGCTTTACAAAAGGTCAGGTGGGTGTTTTACTCGGAGTATATCAATAACGAGTTGTGGTCAATCGCCCCACATGTGCCAAAGCGTGAAAACAAAGTGTGTATGACTTGGCTTCTCCTACCGAATATCAATCTATTTTTTATGATAACTTGAATTTGAAATCATTTTTAGATTTTTAATAAGTATTTCAATTATTTGTAATAACCAGTGGGTGTATTATTCTAGTGCTTTATTATTACTGGACGACTGTTTAATTCTTTTAATTCATTTGTAATTTATTAGTTTACTGCTTGTAATAACTAGTGTATGTATTCTTCTAGTGCTTTGTTATTATCGAATTTTAATCAAAATTGGTTTTTTTGTTACTGAATATGTTAATTTGGATTTTAATCAATTTAAGATTCAATTCAAAGTCCATGAAATGACCCGATATTAAAACAATATTTTTAGATTTATAATGTCGTTAACTTGTACAATATTCTAATTCATTTGGATTTGATTATTTTCTCATATATATGTTTGTATTAGTAACAACAATTTTTGCAGAAAATGTCTTCAGCAGGGCATCAAGATAGCAGAGGCAAAGAAGGCTCATCTGCCACTAGGCCCCCAAAATAGGTCAAATTGGGGACCTTCGTCTAGAAAAAGATGTCCTTACTGGCTAGATCCCTAGAGTTACTAAAGTCGATTGTCGGCCTGGGGTACACAGATTGGAGGAAGGTACCAAATGAGCTCAAGATGGCCATCTGGGGGGGCACTACAGGTAGTGTATTTATAATTTAAATACGACTAACACTTACTTTCTTTTTGGTTTGTATTGATTTAACATGAACAATTTGGCCTACCCCCACATGTTCGCGACTCAACGTTCGAACATTAAGAGATCAATATAAAATGTGGAAGAAAAACATGCGAGCACGGTACATTGGGCATACCCGAGACTCCATTATAAGAGTGCATGGCATTGTCCCGGCAAAGGAGCCGATCTCATTGGCATAGTGGCAGCAGTTTGTCGACAATAAGATCGAGGAGCGAAAATTGACATCTTGCAATTGGGGAGGGAAAACCAAGCGAAAAAGGTGGGCGTGCACTACTCCGAACGGACGTCTTATGTTGAGGTGGGGCACATGATGGTATGTTTTTTATTTTTATTTAATTTTAATTTTATGTTATTCTAATTTAGTATTACTTTGCGTTAGTTACTTATTCTACATTATTTTATTTTAAGAGACGGGGAGTGGCCCTAGGGGTAGGCCACATATTCAGACGAAGAAGGGTAATGATAAGGAGGTGTCCTCGATAATGGAAACCATGATTGTAAGTTATAATTGTTTAATTCTTTTAATTACGTTTTAATTTTTTATTAATTTAATTAACTAAATCGTGTACTTTTTTTCAATTCAAGAAAAGCTTAAGGAGGTGCATGACAAGCAATTTGATGCGGATAAATCATCTTTGACTATGGACACACTAAGCCAAGTGCTCGTGGTGGATTACAAGGGAATGACTAGGTGGTGAGCTCTCGAGTGGGAAAGTCGAGGCTCATTGGTATTGAGATGAGCAACACCGGGTTGCCTCGTAAGGTGGAAACTCATGGCGATAAGTTGGAAAAGTTGGAGGCGATGGTCCTAGATACGTACGCCTTCATGAAGCGTCAATTGGAATCCACCTTGTGCAAGGAGAAGGGGAAGGGGGAGGAGGTAGACGAGGATGCCACTTCTCTATCTCTCTCATGCTCATCGTTAATACTCAGCTAGTCGCCGTGTGCATATGACCCATTTCCCATTATGACCCCCATTAAACAGTGGTGGAAATTCGATAGCTAAGGGGTTGAGGAACCAGAACACATACCCGCGTAGTGTGGTTCATGATGTGTCATGCAAGTTATAGAGGCAAAGGTTATCGTCACCCATATTGTGTTCGGAAGAGAGAATGAACCTTTATGGTTGGAAGAGCAATGCGACATTCGATGAATTGATGGATGGGTCAATTCATACGTAGTGTGGCCTACGTTCCTCATCCAAGTTGTTCAAGACCCTACTCCGTGACATTATTTGTATTTATTTGTTTTGGATATTGAGTATTGGATATTATTTGTATTTTTTTTAATTTGGTTATGGATATTTGTTGCTTGGTTATGGTTATGAATATTTTTGTTTATTTGATTTGGTTATTGAATAATGAATGTTGCTTGGTATATATGTTGTTTGGATAGGTTTAATATCCTATAATAGGTACAAATATATTGTTGGGCAGTGGCGGTGGCCATACTGCCCAATAGTTTTTTTATTTGTCACGAACTTATCACGGTCAAATATCGTGATAAGTTTTCCCTTATCACAAACTTGTCACGGTCAAAGTCCATGACAAGTTCAATTCTTGTCAAGGACTTTGACCATGAGAAATCCATGACAAGTTTCTTTGTCACTAGCAAAACTTGTCACGGTCTTTAACCTTGACAAGTTTGCCTTGTCATGATTTTGATTGTGACAAGTCAGAAATTTTGGTGTAGTGCTAGAAAAAGAAGGAATCTCCTCGGCAATAGACTATAAAAATAAACAATCACAAAGAACAAAATTCAGTAAAGACATCCATACAGTGTAACAATTAAATAAAATGTTATTTCATTAATATACAAAAACATGGGCACGGCCCTTACAAACAAAAATGAGGGAAAAGTACAAGGAGTAAAAGTTTTAATTTAAAGTGCACTTATTCTTACACATGTTCCTCAACTTCACTAGCCTTGCCTTGGGTTTCCACATCCTCGGTTTGGTCAGATGGGATGCTGGTAGTAGCATACTCTTCAATCCTTGGTGGAGAACCTGGTTTATGCTCATTGAGGAGGTTGGAGTAAGTTGGGACTTGGTCCTCACCATGGGTGTGTCCCAACCTTTCTTGAAGCTTGATTTGGGGATCTACGTCAGCTGGAAATTGGCAACCTCATAGGCTTCAGTTAAGCCCATATCAAAATTGGCCTCCTTAGCCACAGGAAATTCGGCTACCTCCTTAGCTAATCGAGATTTCTCGGCCTTCAGTTGAGAGTTCTCAATGTTAAGCTTATCATTCTAAATATTCAAAGCAATTATGGAATTGCTGGTTGACTTTTTCTCTTTCTCATAGACCTTTTGGGCATTGTCGATGGCCTCATGTGATTTTCTCCAAGCCTCCCTGAGCTCATCATTGACCTTGGACTGATCCAGATGACCATCCAAGAGTTAGACAAATTCTTTCAAAAAATGCAAACAGATACACTTGGCAAGTATTAGATGAGTCTTTCTCAAATTAATAACAAGTAAAGAGGAAATGAGGAAAAAAAAGTTCCTTACTAGTGACAAAGTGTAGGAAGCACGGGTTGTGAACTGCTTAAGGGATAACTGCTCATGATCACCTTTCCTAAAGAGATATCAGAGCTTGAGTATGTCGCGACTCGTCCCTTTCTTAATCACTTTATTTCTCTATAAATCTTCCTTGGCTTCATCCAGTTATTTTCTCAAGGAATTATTCTCATCTTGCAAGAGTGCACTAACATAGACAATGTCTTTAGATTTGATGAGATGTCTCCTCAAAGAGTTGATCTCATCTTGGATGACACCATCTTTCAGCTTGTCAACCAAGGAAGATTGTTCTTTGTAAGCCTTGGTCATTTTCTGAAGATATTTTCGAGCAGAATTGAAAGCATGATGAGATTTAACACTAGCTTCTGAACCAAGAATGGTATCTAGGTTACTAGTAAAAGAAGTAATCTCTGTAGATAAATTTACAAGCTATAAGAATAAAATGAAATTACTCGGTGAGAATGCGAGGACACTCATAAAGGGTGATTTCAACAAAAATTGCAACACCTGTTTTAATTATGCGAAAGAGAATTTTTAAACCGATTTTATCTTATTTATCCTAATCATGCAAGTATGTGATAAAACAGATAAATCAAACACGCAAATATGACAAAGTCAAGTTTCAGGAAAAACCCCCCAAAGGAAAAAACCTTTATTTCACTATGAACAGTAAATCGCAACTTACAAAGTACATAATGAAATCTGGAATGGATTAACTGCACCAAACTCACAAGAACATGTAGGTATGTCTTTAGCCAGGAACACCCATAAGTACTCACAATAACATGCAGTCATCAGCCATCCTCAGCATTTGTCAGCAGTGAATTCCCCGCAAGTATCACAAGTCAGCAATGAAGAACCTCTCCACCAAGGTGTATGCAAGAGATACAAAACTTTCTAGGGTTCTAAACTAATTCACAAGAATCAATTTCAAGGATGCTTTGTTGTAAATTAAAAAGTGTTTTGGAACACAAAAACTTAAAGAACTTTTGTTTCTGATGTTCAGAAATGTTTTTTGGAAAAATCTTAAACAAATCTGATCACGAAACAGGTATTTATAATAAAATTGAGTCGGCGCATCGCCCGAATGAAAAATCAATGTTGCTCGAACGAGAAGAGATGCGTTTAAATGAACACTTCGTGCGACATTAAATTTCGTTTGAAAAATGATCCAATCGTCAAAAAAAAAAATTTAATACTCCGTCTCTTGACTTAGAAAAAAATTATTATCACAAAGAAAAAAATCATGTTCGTCATTTTTATGAAAACCAATCATCCCAAATATAATTCCAAGAATTTATTTAAACTCTAAATTCGTTTTATACCTTTCAGGATGTCGAGAAGTCTTCAAACTTAGAGATGCTTGAGTTCGGTTCGTCTTCTCATTTGTGTGATGATTTGTAGTGGGATACGTCAAACTAGCTTAACGTTATGTTATGAGCAAGGACAAAAAAATTGTCCTTACAAATCTCCCCCTTTGGGTATTTCGGTACAAAATAAACAAAATGACTGAACACCAAATTAAAATCAAAATCTCCTAAAACAAATAACAAAAAGTTCTAACACCCTTCCCAATCATAGAATAATGGAACGGCATAAGTCTCTTTGTCTTCAAACTTCTTCCCTTTAAACTTTGTCTTCATCTGTGTGTCTTGAAATTCGCAAATAGTTACCTACACACATGAGACAACAAACATATACCTTCGTGACGTATTGAGTTTGAAACAAAGTAAATCATAAATAAATAAATAACCCCCCATAATTCAAACTCATCAAACACAAAAACTCCCTTTTTAATTTGCTTCCCCTTTGTTTTTTATCGAAATAGAAAAATATACAAAGAAGTAGAAACATAAAACATGAAATGCGGAGTATCAAGACAAAGAGAAGATATCATCACAAAATATGTAATTCAAGCACATGTAATGATCATCTTAAATGCTATCAAAACTAACCATTTTTGAAATTTTTTAATTTTTTCATATCAAAACAAATTTCACAAATACTACATGCACTACACTAAATAATATATGCAAAATATATCAATGCAAATCTGGCACACATATATAGGCATAAACGACCACAAAAAATGACACAAAATACATAAGTCATACACACTAGCATAGTATTGATGTGTCCAAACGTGTGGAATTGAATGAATGGGCGTGAACTAGAAACAAAAGAATTATAACCCATACACTCAAATATGTTAAAGAAATTCTAATTGACAGCAAAACTTTATCAAACTAAGCTTTAGCCTTAAGTGACAAATAAAGTTGAACTTGATGAACAAAACAAACACAATGCACACAAGCCTAGAATTTTAATGATTCTACAGATCAATAGCGTCATGACAAAATAAGCTTAACTAGGACACATTATCATTGTACAAACCCGTTAATATTTCCATCCAAACTCCCTCAAAATAATTATTTTCTTTTGAATGAATATATCAAACTTTAAAACAATTGGCCCCTTTTTGGCATATTATTCTTTCGATTGCCTTAATTTGTTCTCGGGTTCTTTTAAACGGTGGCTTTCACGATGTGATAATTATACACTCGCAGCCCTTTCCCGTGCACTCATCATAGTTTTAATTCAAAATAAATTCCTCATGGGAAATGGTTCTTATATGCATAAATCCTCCATAGTCAAATAAACATGTAGATGACAAGATTGATAAGAGAACATCTCACCAAGCTCAAATGTACATCATGAAATCCAAATCCAATAAGCTCGTGCATGTATGTGCGGAGGCATGTACAAAGTCCAATCCATAAAGAAAATCAATGTTGAAACAATTCCATAAGCATGGTTAAGAACAATATAAGTATCCAAAGTCATAATCAAATGTCCTAGCCACGTGAAAATTGCGTAGTAAATTGGATTCAAACACACCAATATTCCACACCAAATGTGTAAAACTAAAACATAAAGAATCGAAAATCTTTTTGAATTTTTCAAAAAAGATATAAACCAAAAATCTTTTTTTATTTTTCAAATATAACTCAATAAAAGAAAAATATAATACAAAAAGTATATATGTCATAACACTAACAAGAATATATTAAGAAACACAACTAGCATATGACAAACATGCAAACATAATAATCTATATGATATAGCAAGAGAAAATCATGTGCAAACAAATGAGAATCAACTAGTCTACCATCTAATGTCGCTAAAAGTGATTTCCTAACCCAAATAGATATGTAATGATGCGTGTGGGTTTTAGGAAGCAAGGGAACACTGGACTTCATCTTCCTAGGACTTTTTCGAAGATCGAAACAAAAATGCTTAAGGTGACCTTCCCTACCACAATGTGAACATGTGTAAATGGGTGGAACGATACCTATGGGTTGATCGTTTTCTAATGGCCTTGGGATTTGTTGACCCTTTAAAACAAATAATGGTCTTGGCTTTAACAATGGAGGAATTAGACCATGACGAGCCACTACAATTTCTACCAACACTACACGAGTCTGTTAAATCATTTTTTAACTCCAAAATTTTTTCCTCAAGCAAAGAATTAAACTCTTCTGATTTTAGGGACTCCTTCTCTAAATTTTTTATCATTCCTAGAAGGTTGTCACGTTCTCCCTTAAAATATGCACACTTATCCCTAAGAGTCTCTTCACGTGCCACAAATTCATTAATTAAAATATTTTTATCATCTTTGGCACAAACACAAACCATAGAATTTTTAAAGTCCTTCAATTCTTTTTCTAAAAATAGGACTCTATCATTACGTTACTTTTTGGACAATTTTAAAGCAATAAATTCATGGTCCAAAGCAATAAATTTCTCACGATAAAAATCTCTTTAATTTTGAATCGTTTACAAAACATCCATATCGGATTTAAAACGACAATTTTATTTTTTCAAAAATTTAATTCTTTCTCCAAACGTCAAATTTAAACTATTTATATTGTCAAAACAAGGAGAGTCCATCGAGAGAAAAAACAAGCATAGGAGCGGTGAAAAAACACAATCACCCAAAAAGATGTAAACAAGATCAAACGCAATAAATTAGCGTAACCCGCTTTAATACCAATTTATGAATGCGAGGACACTCGCAAAGGGTGATTTCAACAAAAATTGCAACATCAATTTTAATTATGCAGAAGTAACTTTTTAAACCGATTTTATCTTATTTATCTTAATCATTCAACTATGTGATAAAATAGATAGATCAAACACGCAAATATGACAAGGCCAAGTTTCAGGAAAAAAAAAACAAAGGGAAAAACCTTTATTTTACTATGAACAGTAAATCGTAACTTACAAAGTGCATAATGAAATTTGCAATGGATTAATCGCAGTAAACCCGCAAGAACACGCGGTTTTGTCTTCAGCCAAGAACACCCACAAGTACTCATAATGACAAGCAGTCGTCAGCCAGCGTTAGCCTTTGTCAGCAGTGAATTCTCCGCAGGTATCACAAGTTAGCAATAGAGAATCTCTTCATGAAGGTGTATGCAAGAGATACAAAACTTTCTAGGGTTCTAAACTAATTCACAAGAATCATATTCAAGTATTCTTTGTTCTGAATTAAAAAGTATTTTGAAACTAAAAACTTGAAGAAATTTTGTTGCTAATATGCAGAAATGTCGTTTGAAAAATTTCTAAACAAATTTGATCAAGAAAGAGGTATTTATAACAAAATTGAGTCAGCCCGTCACTAGAACGAAAAAGCAATGACGCTCGAACGAGAAGTGATGTCATTTGAACGACCTCTTCGCGCGATATGCCTATGTCTCTTGAAGTGCATCTTGTGACATTAAATGTCGTTTGAATGACCCAAACGCTAAAAAATAATTTTTTTAAAAATCCACCTCTTGACTTTAAAAAAAACTTTTTTTGTAAAGAAAAAAATCATGTTCGTCATTTTTATGTAACCCAATCATCCCAAATATAATTTCATGAATTAATTTAAACTCTAAATTAGTTTTATACCTTTCGGGATGTCGGTAAGTCTTCAAACTTGGAGATGCTTAATTTTGGTTTTTCTACTCATTTGCGTGACGATTTGTAATGGGATACGCCAAACAATCCTAACGCTATGTTATGAACAATGACAGAAAAATTGTTCTTACACTCAGCAATAATAAGAGACGAACTCGAACATTAAGAAAATCTTTCATTATAACTAAATTGGGTAAAGTCCTTATAAACAAATAAGAACGAAAGAAAATACAAAGATCCTCAAGAAAATTATTCCTAACTAGTTTTTATCTTTCTTTTATTTCCCCTTATCCCTCGTTTCTGGAACTTTTCCCTTGTCAGCCTCAAAGTCCCCTTGGTCGGTAGCTACTTATGCCCGATTAATTTCTTCTGCTTTTGGAGGAGAACCGGGATCGTACTCACAAAGGAGTTCAGGGTCATCTAGGATATTGACCTTTGTCAGAGTAGCATCCCAAGTGTTTTTGAATTTCGACTCTATAATAAAAGTCAACTTACATGTTTGCATCGGTGAAGGCCTCCTTATATCCAGTATTATAGTGTGCATCCTTGGCGGAAGTTGGAGCTTTTATTTGGTCCTCCTACGATTTCTTCAGTTGGCCGCATTCAACCAATAGTTGGTGGTCGTCGGCCTTTAGTTGGTCGCAGGCAACCTTCAACTGGTCACTCTTATTCTTCAGCTCATCGTCGAGCTGGTGGACTTCATCTTTGTCTTATAGGCCTTATGTGCAGTAGCAAGGGCCTCTTCATGCTTGTTTAAAGTATTGGTCAGGTTGTCGTTATCCCTAGATTGATCAAAGAATTTTTCCAGGATGATGACAAAGTCATCCACAAACTTCAAAAAGAAGAGAGAGGACTATGTCAAAATTCAGCAATCCAAACAAAGCAGAGGAGGTAAAAATTGAAAGAAAATTGTGTTTACTAGTGACAACGCCTCAGAGGCATGTGTAGAAAGCTGATCGTGGGTGCGCTTATTAAATTTCTTGCAGTTAAGAGTGAGTTCCCCCCCCCCCCCTTCAATAGGTCAAAGGCCAAATATCTATTTTTGGCCACCGATATTACCTGGTGGCCCTTCCCAAGGTTTGGGGCATCTCCCGGAAGAGGAAGAAGTTGTCTTTTCATTTATATTCTTCTCTCGGATGGGGGGATCCATCACATAAATGGGCGTAGAAGGGACCCCACACTCCTTCTTATTGGGTATCTTCAACTTAGATGAAGTCGTCATATCATCATCATCAATCAAAAGAATCATCTTCTTTGGGTTCATCAATTCTTCCTCTACGTAAAGGACGGTATGAATGTTCAGGGACTCAAAAGATGTGGAAGTGGCTTAATAAAGAAATGGGCACGTTAGGGATTTAGTGCACAGGGAGAGCAGTGAAACTGCTAGTGGAATTTTTGTGTTTAAGAAGGAAACATACCGCCGCCTTCAACTAGTGGCCTTCTCATCTTCCAGACCTTGATGAGTTCTTCCCTATTAAAACAAGAGCAAGAGTTATCTTTCTTCTTCGATCGAGATGGATAAAAAATAAGAAGATCATCAATGGTAATTGCATTAACAAATAAAATTAAAAGTGCAAAGAATAGAAATAAGGTTGACTTGCGTCCTTTCCTCTCTCCGGTCACTAAAACCCTTGATATTGCTCGCCCTTAGGAAGAGGTGGGTGTTACTAAATTTGACAATAAAACTATGATTCCAATAACCTTTATTGGAATCAGGAAAGCTGATGACCAGTAATCTATTAGCATTTCTCGCCTTCAAATTAAGAATCCCATTAGTTGTGTGGGACTAAGAGTAATAATACCTAATTTTTAAGAACCCATCATGAGTCCCATACTGTTCATTGATTATATAAACACCATTAATGAGTTGCCAAGTATTTGGGGAACATTAAGAAGGGACAACTCCAGACAAACTCACAAAACTTCACAAATAGTTGAGTTGGAGGAAAAGTTATTCCCTCCACCCCAGTCACTAAAAAGGTATGGATCCAATCTCCACCCTAAACATCGTTACAATCTTGCGAAACATCAGCACACTCAATGACTACCCATGGAGGAATCAAATATGTTTTTTTTAAATTCCTCCACAGCCCTTTCTTTAACAGAATACACCATTTTTACCAAGAACGGAGAGGATACTCAAAGATATGAAAATGCTTAAAAAATAAGATCACTCAGAAAGAATGAAACTATTCAGAAACGGTGAAGAAAAATGAAGCTAAGGATGAATAAGACTTGCAAGCAAAATTTTTAAAGTCTAGGGCTCTAGGCTTTTGTTTTGAATGAAGTAAAGTGTGAAAATGACGCTACAAACGTTTGATTAAACTTGGAGAGAAAATTCAAATGTCTAATCAGCTGGGAACGAAACCCAAAGCTCATTAATGCAACTCATGATTCCTTTTTAAGACATTACCAGTGTACCCTTACTAACATAAAATAATTATGGTCGTGCCCCTTTAATATTCAATGGTCAGAATAGTATCCAACTAACTCATAGTTGCTTTTCAAGGAACTCTTTTGAGATACAATCTCGAGCGACAATCAACCACTTGGGCCGACCAACTTCTCAAACCTCTTCACCCATTCGGCCCAAAAAGCTTTGAGGAAAATTATGGAGTATGAAAAGCGGCCCAAACATAACTGCCCAAATAGGTCCAGATCAAGAAATAAGACCATCCCAATAAATAATAGGCTAGGGATGTCGTAAGTTATAGCTATACAGAGATAAATCCACCAAATAAAGATCTCGGAGGAGATTAACAAGAATTAAGAAGTGGCTCAATAAACAACTCAAATAAGTCTAACATGATTCTGCCTCCTCCACCTCTGTAAATGTAATACTCACCCAAGAAAAATAGGACATGTAACTTCTTGATATTGAATCATAGAAAAGTAATAAAAAGAGAGAAATACCCCGTGGATGTAGGTCATTACCGAACCACGTAAATCTTTTTGTTATGGGACTTTTTTATTCTTAGCATGACCTTAACTGCTTAGATTCGTTTATTGTGATTATTTGCACTCACATTTAGTGTTAAAAAAGATATTGTGATGACATATTATTTTTATTTGGTGACAATTTTTTTATTGGATTATAAATTGTTTGTTCACTTATATAACTAATATATCTAGAAATGACTTGTGTAATATACTTTACTCTTTTTGACCAAATTTAGAAGTATTGTTTCCCACTTTTAACTCATCATGCTTTAAGAATTATCTTTGTAAAGTTAGCACATAAAACTAGGTCAGATGTTGATGTTGCCGATCTCACCGTATCACATATTTATAAAGTACAAGTTCTCGTGAAAGTGTTTAATTTCAAAGAGAAACTCTTAATTTGAGCTAGATAATTTGTAATTTCACTCAATAATCTACTATCCTAATTTGAAAACTACTATTTTGTGTAAATGGTTTTTTACTTAAATACAATACTAATTTTTTATTTTAGACTTAAATACGTTTTAATTTAAAAATTAAAATCAACCCAAAATCATTAAAACTTGTTAACTTTAATTAATACATGACATTTAAATTAAAATAATTTTAAAAAACACATAAAATCAATTAAAATTTAGACTAGAAAAATATAAAAGGCCTGATATTCCCTAACCAAACAACACTAAAAAAAAGTCCAACCATCATTCAATAAAAAAAACTAGACAAACACCACCTAAAAATCACCATTGGAACCAACTTCATCACCGTCACCGACCACCGCAATATTCATCGCCACCGTATTCAAAACCAAACCCAACTCAATTGTATATAAATCCACAAACCTATAAAATCGATTTAAATCTCAATATAAATCCCTAACCCAAATCGACCATATTCAAAATCAAACCCAACTAAAACCCACAAAAATCTACATGTTTGGATATAGGTTTAGTGTTTGGGATAGGGACTTGTTTGGATATATGTTTACTTTATCTTTTTTAGTTTGTCAATTTTAATTTACCTTTTGGAATTTTAAATTAAAATGTCATGTGTATGTTAAAGTTAATAATTTTTTAAACAATTTTAGTCAGTCAAATTTTCAAATTAAAATATATTTATGTCTAAAATTAAAAATTAGTAATGTATTAAAGTAAGACATGTATGTCAATATTTTTATATTTGTAAATGTATCATGTATTTATTAGTGTTGAGTAGAGACATGTGATATACTTAGTGCATGATACCATTTCTCATAGTTTCACATGTCAAAAGGAAAAAAATGTAATTACAAGCTTCCTTTTTCAAAAACATGTGAAGACGGCACAATTATCAATGCTATATTATGGGCTAAAGTACTATATTATCAAATATTATATAATGTTAAAAAAATAAAGAATTGCAAATTTCACAAGTTTTCAAAAATTAAGGGGACAATGACCACTTTGTCCAAGAAATAAATTTGCACCATCATGATGACGATGTCAAAACAATGATTTCACTCATGCGCACATGACTGGATGTAATAAGAAAGTATGGATGTAACTTTTAAAAAATCGCAAAATATAATAGTATAAAGGGATTTTTTTTACTTTAACACGCTCATAATTATTCACTTTTGAGTTTGGTATTTTCACTAATTTTATTTTAATTTTAATACAATACATATTGCTTTTTGTAGCGAAATTTTCACATTCAATGACAAAAAACATACCAAAGTCAAAATAAAAATTAGTGAAAGATACCAAACTCAAAATAGAGTAATTATGAATGTATTAAAATAAAATAAAAACTAGTAAGAAATATTTAAAAATTGTAGTAAATTCTTAATTAAGTAAAATAATTTTTGCCCTCTACTCTTAATTTTTTTAAAAAAAAATCTATTTTAGTATCATTAGTATCATGTTTGTCCCTGTTAGGGGAAAAATATTGTTCTTCCATGCATATGTGACAATAAATAATGTTCTCCCTAAACCTATGTTCAGACCTATTTCTCACCCATGGATGAGGAATTCAGGTAACATGTGCGTGAAGAGCCTTTTCCACCTCTAACTGATTTATATACATTTTTGTATACTTAGATTCCCTAGTCGTTCCCTCTAAATGTCCACAGCTTAATCCAACACATGTATAGTATTGTGTCAATGTTTAAAATGAAGAAAAGAAAACGTGCTAACATATATAGTTTCAGATTATTTTTTCACTTTCAATTTAGGGTTCGTTTTGCAACTCAATTCCAAGCGATGGAAATGGAATGAAAAAGTCAATTTTAATTCCACAAGATTGAAATTGGTCTTTCAATTCCAATTCCAAACCTTGGTATTTAACTTATAAAGTTGGCTCCGAATACCCAACATTTAAAGCTAATTATAATATTGAACATTTTACTAATCTAATTAATACAAGTTTATTTATACGAGTATTTATATAGTAAACGAGTTTTTATACAATATGTATGTAGTATTTATACAAAGTATAGTATGTTAGAGACTAGTTTTGACTATTCAATTTAATTATATGAGTTTATTTATACGAGTATTTATATAGTATATATGTAGTATGTATAAAAAAAATACATTAGGTAGGAGACCAGTTTTGACTATTCAATCCACAGCACTACAAAATTACTATAGTGGTCCACAACTAATCAAGCCAAACAACATCCAATTAACGGTAACAAACGGCGAAGGCATAGGACTTAACACTCGAAATAAATAATCAATACTTATCTTCTAACACCTTTTTTTACAACTTTCCTTCTTAAAATACTGCCTTGGATCACTTAATTCTTTAACATATATTAACAGTGATCATACATTGAAATAATAAAGAAAATACAGAATTACAAAGATTTACAATCAGAAATGATTTAGAATCCAATGACTATTGTAGCTTTCTACAAACTTGAAAATCTATTGAAGCTTTCTATTACACAAAGGGTTTTATCACATGGATATTTGGTAAGAGAGAGTGGCTGAGGCGCTTGTTTCTGATGATTCAAACTGAGAGAATTGATTTTCTTATATAGGCAAGAGAGGAATGAAAAGAGGCCAAAACAGGTAGGCAAAAAAAGGGTAAAAAATCAAAAAATAAGATGTGAAAAGGATAAGATGTCAGAGAAAATCTAGAAATTTGAATTTTACATCCTCCTTCTTGTCATGTATTTCTCATTTTATTTGTCCTTTGTTCCTTCTGAATATTTAGTCCTTCCTTTTTCTTTTGTCATTGTCAAGGTTAGCTATATGTCGTTATCAAGTTCTTTTTCTTATTTGTTTTTGCTTTCTTTTGCGTCAAACTAAATGGCTTCACTTCTTATGTTGGTGATTAAACTACCCGTTGCGTCTTTAGGCTTCCATCATATTTTCAATATTATGTATGGTGATCAAGTCTTCAGAATTAGAATCCTCATTTTGATAATTGTCAATTTTGCAAAGAGATAATTTTTCAATTTCAATTACTTCCCGTGCTTCATCAAACTGAATTAAATTGGTATTAAAAAATTGATAATAAGTTCTATTGCTTATTTCAGTAATAAATATTTGCATATTTACATTTTCTTTTTTCATTTGAACATGACTTAATGATATTTTATTTATCATTCTATGTACTTTACTTTAGCAATTCCTCTGTTACATCTGTTAAACATTCTTGATCATCATGAAATTTTAAAAAAGTAATTTTTTATTTTTACACTTTTATGTTCAATAAGTATTTCATGTGTTGACCATGAAGAATTTGGCCTTCGTTTATTCACTCTGGTGGAATGCTTTTGATAATTAGTAAAAAAATTATTTTTATTTGGGGTTTATATGGACATCTCGTTTGTTATACTATTGATTCTAATAATCTTCTTGAAAAATTGCAATTGATTCTTTCAAAAGGTGATTCTATTAATAAGCTAGCAATTAATCCATATTCTAATAATAAACTTAGAGTAAGTCTTATTTCTATTCTTGGATTTTTTTGGAAATATGTCATTTGGTCTACTTATAGCAAAGTCTTCAAAGGTTTTTAAATCAGTGTCTATTAAAATAATATTATTGTGTTTGTTTTTAGGGAAATATATATATATATATATATATATATATATACATCCTAAAGGAGGTAGATTAAATCAAAATAGGTTTGAAGGGCTACCCAGTTACTAATATCATATTCTCTGGCATACATATATATGCTTTCTGAAATTTCTACTGGTAGTAAATATTCTACTTTTTTCCTTAATGTATTTTGATAGTTGGGGTCAAAAGAATATAAAAAATTACTATTATTATATAATAATACTTTCTCAAATTCTTTCTTCTTAATATTTATTATCTTTTAATGTTTTATTAAGGTATTATAATCACTATTTAGCTTTTGATTTTCTAAAAAAAGTGATTGAACTTTTTCTTCTATGTTTTGTAGCATTTTATTGATATTATAGAAATAATAACTTAAATAATTCATAGTATGTATAAAAGATCATCTATTGTATTCTCAGTTGAACAAAAGGTTATCGAGGATTTTTTGTTGCTTCATAGTGACATGTCTATAGCTTCAAAACTTTTTCTTCTCATTAAGCACATCAAATAATTGGTTAGTAAGAACTGGTGCTTCTGGAGTAGAGAATGTAGATCATTTGTAAGTCATTGTTCCTGTAAAAATTAATCAATGTTAGTAATTAATTTGGAGAGTAAGTCAGCTAAAGTATTTTCTTTAGCTTTAATGTGTTCAAATTGAGGAGTGAATCATTTCTAGTGATGTTGTCAATAAAACTAAGCCACCTTTTACGGGCTGATTTGCTTTGTTTTATTTTATTAAAATGCTTTATAACGTTGTCACAGTCAATTCGAATTAAAAATTATTTTTCTAAAAATAATTGAAAATTTTCTATTGTATTAATTACTCCTAAATTTTCTGAATCAGTTGAGGGTAATCTACTTTGGACTTCATTAAAATTTTCAGAACTATATTTAAAAATTTCTTCTTCATTTTTATTATTATTTTTATTTTTATTTTGTAATAGTATTCCCGCCCAACCTTTTGATGAGGCATGTGTTTGTACTATTTTACAGCTATTTTCTAAGACTAAATTTAAAGGTTATAATTGGCAAAGTATTCTTTTAAAATTGATTGGATGTTTGATTAATGGATAGGTTTCGGAGGTGTAATGTTAAAGTGGTGATTGTTAAAAACCTGCACAACTTTCCCCCGCATTGTAGAATGGCCTTTGCTTATATTGAGGGAACCTATTATACCAATTTATAAGAGATGTATAGGCATCTTTAGCTACAGTTTCAAATATATACATGAAATCTAGTCAGTTAAAAATATTTATGATGATAGTTCAAGCAAAAAAATTCCAGAGACAGAGACGTTCTTCGGTCACCAATTATTTTACCAAATGAAGTGTTTGAAGAAGAAAAACCAACACCCGCTGGGGAATTGAGGAAAAGCAAGTTGGCCTTTAAATGAATTAAAATCACCAGGGTAATGGGGCATACTAATAATCTCAAACAAACTAAATTGTGTGTTGGAATTATGTGCTTATTATTTTTAGTATTTTAGTTTGTACCCTTGATAAGCAAAAATACATATACGTATATCGTATTTGATATGATACAGATACGAAAAATCTGAAAATTAAAAAAAAAAAAACTAGAGAAAATACGATTGGGACACTTAATAAACACTACAAGAAAATATACTTTTGATGTCAGTTGAAAACAAAATATATGTCAATTAATTAGAGAATGGGATATATATATTCACTACTTATCCACATTTATTTTGGTTAATAATTCATTAGAGATTCTTTTTTTTTTTTTTTTTGGTGAAGAGACATATTAACTCTTTACTATTATGTGTCTCTTTTGTGTATAATCATAATAAAAAATAAAGGGCATTTTTTATGTTGTTTTAATTTCATCAAAACACGCACGGGAAGAAATAGGGAGCGTTTTTGCGAACCAAAGTAACATGTAGCTACTAATCATTTCCCCCAAATCTCAGATGTATCATGATTTACTTTAAAATAAATCTTCCTCTAACACGCCACCATTCCACCCCTCCAAGAAAAAAAATATTCTGTAAGTATCTCTCTCTCTTTACCTATGTAAAGAACCATTGTTTATCAAACATTGTTTTTTAATATATCCTAAAACCAGATGAATAATTTGTTGATTCAATTTTAGTTGAACAGATTGTTGTTTTTTAATATGTCCTAAACCCATATGAATCATTTGTTGATTCAATTTTGGTTGAATAGAGTATTGTATAAGATTTTTAGTTCAATTCAAGCTTATGAATATTTCTATAGTTGAGTAAGTTGCCAAAAAAATTATTGTGTCAAGCAACCCGGATAGTGTTCAAGTACATACATGTGTGACAAGTTTTCAAGTGGGTTTTCACTCTTGAGAAGAGGCCTCTTGTCTTTTTTTATGAAATTTTCTGTATTTGAAATAAATGGATTCTTAGGAAATTCCCCATTATTTTTAATATATGGTCCCCAATTCAATTCAATGGGCCGCGTAATTTATTGTGTGGCTTAATAGGGGCATTCCTCTGAATTGGGCCTCGTTTTGCCAATGTTAGGTTTAATCATCACTGTATTTTATTTATTAAAAAGAGTCCTGAGATGTTAGCATCTCAACTGAAATTATATTCATTTATTTTAATAATTAAAGCCAGATCGATAACGTCCAACATAGCTTTGTTACAATTAAAGTAGAAAACCACGACACTAAATATTGTTTTCATACATTAACTGGAAATAACGTGCACATATATAGAGAACCAATTATGTAATCATAAAAATGTGCGTACATACATATTTAATTAGCAAGAGAGTTTGAGGAAAGTATATGACATAAACAAAAGTATTGGTTAAAAAAGAGTTTTGGTAGAATAGATATGTTGGTAGAATAGAGGGCTCACAGCGATCTATAAAAGATGAAAATAAAGAAGAAATTATGGTTAAAATATGATCCTACAAGAGGAGAATTTCTCTCCCTCGGATTCTTTCACTTTGACTACTAGTGAGAAAAAGATCCTCTTAGACATGTTGTTCAACTTGAAGATTCCAAATGGTTATTCAGGTAATTTCCGTAGGGTAGTAAGCTACTAAACAAATGACCTGAAACAGTGAAAGTCTCACGACTAGCAAGTCATTATTCAATAAACCCCTCTGTTATTTAGTCATTGCTTCCATAAACACAAAGATCTCCGTCGGGAAATTATGCAAATAAGTTTGTTCTTGACCCTACTTTATGAAAAAATGATAAGCATAAAGCACATTAAAGCTGCGAAATTAACTTTAGCCGAGGCGATTCGTATATTAGAGAAATATCTTCCTTCATCGTTCTTCTATATAAGCATCCACCTACTTGGGAATTTATACGACGAGGCTTTGTTGTGTGGTCCTATTAGGTATCACTAGATGTATCATTTCGAATGGTTGATGAAAACCTTCAAAGATTACGTAAAGAATACACGGTATATTGGAGGGTCGGTTGCTGAAGAATACGTAACTATTGAATCATCATTGTACGCTCGGGAATATATGATGAGGATGTTCAATCCTATTGGAGAATGAGCGATCGAGGAACCTGATGAGTTTGAGGATGAATTATCTTTTGGGAGCCCTAAAGATGTAAGACACACTAATATATAATATGGGTCGAATCGCAAGATGATGTTGAAGATTAGAGAAAGTAAGTAGATACATAATAAATTGAATTATTCTTCTCTGACTATATGTATTCTATATATATTATGATCTAGATTCTATAATTTACCATTAGGAAGTATGAGGAAAAAAAATTCCAAATATTAGAGGAGAAATTGCACGACGAATGATTTTAGGGCATGGATATCAAAAGAGATAGTTTCCACCTCTTATATGTGCGGTTATTTACTCATTTGTGATAAAAACATGGCCTTATAAAAATTCATTAATAAATGCAGCTTCTAAAAAGAGGCGATGTCTCTTCAAGGCTTAGACGCCTAGCAAAAGGTCCTAAATTTTGTGCAAAACAATCCAATAAATTCCGCACCAACGGTTTTGATTTCTTTTCATATCCATTTGAGGAAAAGCTTTTGACAAAAAATAGCAGAATTTCAATTTATGCCTAGACTACCCGTGTCCCTAGCAAAAGTGATAAAAATCCAAAAGATATAGTGCCAACCGATTTTGGGATTGTCCAATAAATCCTAGAGCTCGATTATTTAGATTGCATAGAAATCGTATTCTATTTTGACTGGATGAAGGTAGAGGAGACTACGAATTCTTGTAAATTTGTTCCTAACTCCGAACTTACCATGGTAAATTTATCAATGTTGAACAATAACGATTGCATAGTCGACGGGCAACTTATTTGTGCTTTTAAGAATATAAACAATGTACTCTACTCGAAGTGCATAAACGATGGCAATTGGTTTATTGTTATGCATGCACCAAAAGGTAAGACTACTCAAGAAGACACATTAAAGGATCCTAAAGAGTTCCAGTTTTCTCTTTATGACAACCCCAATCTGAAGGATCTTTTAGTTGATTTAGAGGAAGATTGAGTATCAAAACATTATTTTACCCTTGAAAATCCTATTTGTATCTGATTTTTATATTGGACCTTAACAATCTGATTTGTATCCAAATTGTATTTTATTATGATATTGATGTTGTATTGGCACTTTAGTTTGGTTTATGAATATTTCATTTTATTTATGAATGTTTAGATTGAATTATGAATATTTAAATTGAATTATAAAACCCCAAATATCCCCCAAATAGCCCTATAAGGGGCACAAGCACCTCACATGGGACCAATGTAACTCGTAGAAATTGATCGCATAGTCACGAGATGCTTGGTTTAAGAATATGACTAAAATTTGCAAATAACCACACTTAGGCTTAAAAACGTGCCGCTAGAAGAGAAAAACCCAAAACAGCTCCTAAAAGGCCCCGCAAGGGGCACAAACACCTCGCACGGGACCAATGTAACTCGTTAGAATTGAATGGGTAGTCATGGTATTCTCGGTTTGAGAATAGGACTAAAATACGAAAATAACTAGACTTAGGCTTAAAAACAAGCTAGAAGAGGAGGAAAACGCAAAACACCCCCAAACAGCCCCACAAGGGACACGAACACCTCGCACGGGACTAATATAACTCGTGGGAACTGACTGTATAGTCTTGGGATACCCGGTTTGGTAATAGGAATAAAATTTGAAAATAATGAGACTCAGGATTACAAATATGCTGCTAAAGGGAAAACCCCCCAAAATAACCCTTAAACGATCCCCATGAGGGGCACAAACACTTTGTACGGGACTAACGTAATTGGTAGGACCTGACCACATAGTGACGAAAGGACCACTTTGAGAATAGTACTAAAATTTATAAATAACTATACTTGGGCTTAAAAACATGCCGCTAGTGGGAAAAACCCAAACTGTCTCGTAAGGGGCACGAACACCTCACACGGGACTAATGTAACTCGTAGGAATTGGTCGCGTAGTCATGGGATGCCTAGTTTGAGAATATGACTAAAATTTGAAAATAATAAGACTGGCTTAAAAGCATGTTGCTAAAGGAGAAAACCCAAAACGACCCCGAAATGGGAACAACACGCCGCATGGGACTAATGTAACCCATAGGAATTGAATGCTTAGTCACATGACGCCCAATTTGATAATAAAATTAAAATTTTCAAATAACAAGACTTCGACTTAAGATATGTTGCTAGAGGGAAAATCCAAAACAATCACCAAACGGCCCCATGAGGAGCACGGATACCTCGCACGAGACCAATGTAGCTCGTAGAAACTGACCGCGTATTCACTGGGTGCCCAGTTGGGGAATAGAACTTAAATTTACAAATAACCAAACCTAGGATTAAAAGCATGCCACAAGAGGGGAAAACCCAAATTAACCCTCATACGGACCCGTAGGGATACAAAACCTCGCACGGGACTAATGTAATTCGTAGGAACTAATAGCGTAGTCAAGTGACGCCCGATTTGAGAATAGGACTAAAATCAGTAAATAACTAGACTTAGGCTTAAAAGCATGCCACTAGAGGGGTAAAACCCAAAACAACCCCCAAACGGCCCCGTATGGGGCATGAACACATCGCACATGACCAATGTAAGTCGTAGGAACTGACTGCATAGTCATAGGAGCCCGGTTTAATAATAGGACTAAAACTTGATAATAACTAGGCTCGGGCTCAAAACTTATCGTTATATGGGAAAACCCAAAGAAACCCCTAAATGGCCTCGTATAAGGCATAGACACTTCTCATGAGACCAATGTAACTCGTAGGAACTGATCGCGTAGTCACGAGAATACTGATTTGAGAATAGGAGTAAAAATTATAAATAACCAAACTTAGTCTTAAGAACATGTCGCTAGGGTGGGAAACCCCAAAATAACCCTCAGACGGCCTCGTAAGGAGCACGAACATCTCACATGGGACCAACATAATTCATAGAAACTGACTCCGTGGTCAAGGGATGCCCGATTTGAGAAGAGGACTAAAATTTGAAAATAAGAAGACTTAGGAATATGAACGTGCTGCTAGAGGAGGAAAACCCAAAACAACTTCCAAACGACCCCATACGGGGAACGGACACCTCACATGGGACCAATGTTACTCTTAGGAACTAACCCCGTAGCGACGGGATTCCCGGTTTGAGAATATAACTAAAATTTGAAAATAACCAGACTTAAGCTTAAAAACATGTCACTAGAGGGTAAAAACACAATACATCCCCCAAACAGCCCCGTAAGGGGCACAACCTCCTCACATGGGACCAATGTAACTCATAGGAACTGACCACATAGTTGCAGGATTGCCTAATTGAGAATAAGACTAAAATTCTCAAATAACTAGACTTCGGTTTAAAAATATTCCGCTAGAAGGGGAAAATCCAAAATAACCCCCAAACGATCCCGTAAGGGGAACGAACAACTTACACGAGATCAATGTAACTCGTATGATCTGATTGCACGGTCATGGGACGCCCAGTTTGAGAATAGAACTAAAATTTAAAAATAACTAGACTTATGCTTAAAAACATGCCGCGAGAGGGAAAAAACCCCAAATAACCCCTAAAAAGCCCCATAAGGAGCACAAACGCCTCATACGTGACCAATGTAACTCGTAGGAACTGATCGCGTAGTCATAAGATGCTCGATTTGATAGTAGGACTGAAATTTGAAAATATTTAGTATGATTTAGTTGCTGAATACAAGTTTTTTCTTCGCAACTGCCTAAAAATATTTTTTTTTGTTAAATGGATATGGCCACAGTGCAAAGCTATGAACGGTCCAATACTGTGACCATATTTTTTTTAAATAGGGGTTACGGCTTTGGGTAACGACCATTATTCAACGGTGTCCCACAAAATATTCACTGCCAAGGTCCATGACCATGTGGTCATGACCCAGGTCTGAGACCCCTATTTATGACCCAAGTCCATGAATATGTATCCATATATTGCCGCACGGAGGAGGTCATGACCCTCACTTTGGGTCACGAATAAAGTGACCACCTCTTTTAGTCACGATGAAAATGTTCATGGACCTCAGTCGTGAACCGAAGACATGGTCATAGCCAAGATCCGTGACCATTCTCGATTTGTGGTGTAGTGTTGGGTGAGAGCCATATACCTCATAAAAAATTCATTCTCTACAAATCGAAATTAATGCTCATCAATTACTAACATTTTTATGGGTAAAAAAATTGTACTTGGACCATTTCCCCCTCTTATTTTTATGGCATAAAAGATAATTTTTGTTGTCTCGTCTCATCAAACAACTTATCCTTATAGGGGTGCTCTTCATAGGCAGGAGTATGGTATTTCAAAATTTTAGTGCCATTTCTTCTAGCATCACAAGCGTAAGAAATACAACAATAATTACATCAATAATCACTATAATTCCACTGGGAAACCCATCTCACAAATCCATCAAAGCCATTACAGAATAAAATTATTATAAGTAAAAGAATATATTAGCAATTCCATATCTTAGACAATGAAAAACCTTCAAAATATTTCTTTATAAATAGATTTTAAATCATAAAAATAAAAATAAAATTATGTACGGAGAGAGGGAGAGATAGACGGTACAGGTAATACTCGTGAAATAACTATGTACCCGATCGTGTCTTAGAATCCATTGGAAAAATATTAAGTTTAGTGAAACGGGAAGAGTAAAAATGTAAGAATCTCAACTTTGAGTTTTACATTACTTTAATTCCTATGTCAAACGATCAACATCTGTAGTGACATGACCTTAGTCTAGAATGCTATAACAAATAAACACATGAGAGCATAAACCCAAAATTACTTGGTTTAAAATATAAAAAAAGCGATTTATTTTCGAACACTTTTAAGTCTGAAGTAAGAAAAACCACTTTGACCCCCTCAAAAAAATAAACCAATAAGACCCATGACATAAACCTATATTCAGAAACTATAAACCTAATCTAATATGAAATGGGAAACAAAATACCAAAAAAGGAATTTTGTCACTTTTCACCGACAAGGAGTTGTCATGTTCAAAAACCTTGACAAAAAAACATGGAGCTGTTGTCACGGTCATGTCGCGGGTTTTGACTGTGAAAACATCTATATGTTATCACAATAAAAAATCTATACACGACTGATGGTCCCTTTTTAATTTCTAATGAGGAAAGCTTTTTAAGGATGACAAAACAAATTCTATTTTTGTGTAAAAAAGCTTTTTCCAAATTTTAATTCCCACCAAGGTGTGAACAAATTCTAACTTAATCAAATCTTATCTTAATTAATCCTAAACATCCATATAGTGATTAAAGCAAGTAAAATAAATTAAAGAATACTTACAACGCGGGATGTACAAGGAAAACTACAAATGGTAAAAACTTCGAATGACCCAAGCTAGACAATCACTATGAATATAGTTTTACAAAGACAAACGGGAGTCTAACTCAATGGCTCGATCCACCTACGAGACTTGACACTCCCCTGATATTCAACCACTCCTCTCATAATTCCCATGCAAAAAGTAACCTTTTCCCACGATGCCTGTACACAACACACGCATCCACATATGTCTCGGTGTCCACCAATATGGCTTATAACGTCTACGATGTTGAAACTAAACTCCACCGAATCTTCACCGCAAAACCAGCAATGTTATTCAATTTAAACCTTTTTCTTCGTGCAAACAAGATCAAATAACATATACCAATGATACCCGGATCTTTTGAAAAACTCTAAGGATGTGTTATGATTTGTAAAACCTTAGAAAACTATTACATAAAGACTTATTGTTTGTAAACTAAAATTCGTTCTGCACGTACTTCGAAATAAGAACAGAAACACGCCTTAAATAAGGGACTTGAGGCGGATTCTCATTCAAGTGACATTGCCTGTCATTCGAACAAGACTGCATGTCGTTTGAACGACAGTGCATCTCGTCAGAATGACTGACAGAGTCGATTGAGCGACGCGCTTAAGTAGAGTCCAAAACCATTCCAACTCTAATTTGTCCTTATCAGTGTTCAACGAAGTGTAAAGAGTTTCAAACATTTAAAACATTTATTTAATAAAAATAACATCCTTATTTTTATAAAAATTAATTCCGAGTCCTATTAATGTTATGCATTTAAGACTCAATTGGAAGTTTTGTCCTTGCAAATTTCCCCATTGACTATTCTGGAACAAAACCAACAATGAAATGCCTAAGCCGGGCTGTGAAGCCATATGATGCCTAAATCCCATCCCATAAACCCAAAAACAAAAATTATAGGTCAAGAGACTAGTACGATATGGTACGGTAAGCATGAACTGTCTCTGAATGTGAGACACCCCGCCTAATTAAATACCGGGCGATCACTCATTTATTAAATTAAAATCAAGGTAAACAGTTGGTTCATTCTTACCATCACTGTCGTAAAAATAACTTTTCCAAATTTAAACACCCTAATTAATTAAGCTAAGTGTCAAAACCATTTTTAAACATTACTTTCCAAATTTTATTTTTTTGAAAACAAAGATTTAATTATTCACAACAATTTAATATTTAACGAATCACACCACAATAATCCTGGAACATATAATCCAAATAATTTAAACATTCAACAACTAAATCCCAACATTAAAACTTAAAGTAAAATATCCAAACAGTAATACATCCTAAAATGACAATACTAGAAATATATGAATCACAATGTCCAAATAAACAACTAAATAATGGAAAAATGGCGACACATGACCCAATAACTGAGAATGCTAGAAGTGGAATCAAGTAAATGAAGTCGTCTAAACAAGTGGCCTGCAACTCCCACCTAAGCTGCAGCACGTTCCTTCCAAAGGATCCTATGCAAGACGCAACTGTGGCTGGGCACCTGTAATATATATATATATATATATATATATATATATATATATATATATATATATATATATATATATATATATATATATATGTGTGTGTGTGTGTGTGTGTGTGTGACACCCCGACTAATTAAATACCGGGTAGCTACTCCTTTATTAAATTAATTCAAAATGCCAAGTTGGCTCAGCTAATAGCATCACTGTCGAAAACATTTTATTATTACTAACCACCTAGTATTTAAAAAGTAAGTTGCCAAATTTTAATTAAAGTCTAATTAACATGCAACAAGTGTAATGAAGAATAATAACATCATTCACCATAGTGAAGTAAAAAAAATAACCATCACATAATGTAAATAAAGTCTGGAGGAAAACTCCTCACTACAAATCCCACAACTGAAATAAGTAATTAAATGCTAACTCAATACATGCCAAAGTCTGAAAACTGTAATGGAAAGATGTCTCTAATAGAAATGGGCAACATGCCCTACAACTGATAGATAATAACTCTGGAATCCAAATGATAGACGCGTCTACAAGCAAATCCCTGTAGCTTCCACAAACAGCTACAGCTCGTCACCTGAATGAGTATCCTATGCATGGTGTCCTTGTGGCTGGGCACCTAAAATGGTTTTACAAAAAAAATAGATTTGAAAGCAAACGGGTCAGAGCCCGAATGTGGAGATATTTTAAAAACCTGCAAGTGCTTTAAACCATTTAAAACATTAAATGTAAAGTACATGTTAGGACGTGCACTCACATGATATTCTCACCTCTCGTCTAACTGTGTACTCCTAACGTAAGTACCCATCTAAAACGACACAAACCACTAGCTAAGTGACATCATATGTAGCTAGACTGACATAGGTTTTACCCTTATTACTCGGTTCCCAATTAACATTTAAAACGATCTCAATTAAATAGGGGCTTAACGTAAATTCAGGTTCTCACAAACGTAATACAACTCAGTATAGATTATCCCATTTTTATTTTTCCATATTTACACACAATACCATATGAAAGTTCCCAGTTCATTAAGCATATACTTTCCACAACATAAATATACAATATAGGCACCCCGAGACTAAGCTGCGGTGCACACATACTCTGCTATCCATCCCGGTACATCACGTACATAAGGATCACATATTCCGAATCTCTCAGCAATAGTTCAGATAACACAAATCACAAATAGTGGAGGCGAACACAGTCACATCACATGGGTCACGCACATACCTGCGCTCCCACGATCAGCAGACTTATTAACATCCCAATAAGTCCTTCTCTGACCTATGTTCATCGAGGTAACCAGTCTAAATCCGAGCAACACAAGGATTAGAGGGCCCTAAGCGAACGCAAACCTCCCGTGATAGCAAGTATGGTAGGTATGTCATACACACAATTCATATACCAATACTAAGTAAACACACATCTTAGTAATCCCGTAGTTTAATTGTAGTACTTATCGCATTCTCGTACCAACTTAATACATATACAACTTATATAATCCCGTTCGATAATTACACGTGCCATAATTTATTCTAACGTCGTGGTAAACACTCACGTCTCAATCCCATATCAACCATTATGTAGATCACTCGTATATAATTTACTCCTCAAAATAATACAAACATCCCAAACCTATCAATACATCATCAAAAGAAGGTTATCTATATCCTCGAACAAGATTACGGGACTCCCAAAATCAAAACAGGCCAAAAAGGCCTAAACTGCCAGCTCGTTAGAAGTCTCGTTCGAACGAGGCTGTTCGAACGAGATTCCAGTTCGTTCGAACGAACTGTACCTTCTAACGACGTCTCGTTCGAACGAATGTATCGAACGAAATACAGTTCGTTCGAACGAAGGTATCGAACGAAGTCTCCCCTCATTAGAAGCGACTGGTCAACTCGTTAGAAGCTCGTTCGAACGAGCTCGTTCGAACGACCTGGGAAGGTCTTCTAACGAGGGACTAGTTTCGTTCCAGAATTTCTTAGTTACGTTTTTCATCAATTTTTACTCCTCAAATCTCCTCTAAACTTCGTCCCAACAATGTTTAAAGGTCTCTAATCACTCCTAAACATAACAAGGTTATAAACTAACGTATTTTACTGAGTTAATTCATCCCAATCATCATTAAATCATCAAGTCTCATCACTTTCCCCCAATTATTCAAGAACACAAACCCTAAAATTTTAATTTATGAATTAACCCAATAAAAATTCGTTTTAATTTCACCCAATCACTAATATCCTCAGTATAATCATCTACCTATCATTCTACATGCAATTCTCCTCAAGATTTCAAGTTCTAAGTTCCAAAATACATGGGTTTTCATATTACACCAAGAACAAATCAATTTTATTAAATTCCTATACATGGAAAGAGCATTCTCTGAAATTAAATAATATTAAACCACTTGCCTTGAGTTTATTTCTGATTTTGATGTTGATTTGCTGAAGCTATCTCTCTCTCTCTGCAGAATTTCCTCTCTACAAGCTTTCTTCTCCAAAGGTGGCTATGGTGGCTAGGGTTTGTTTTGGGAAAGTTGGAAACCTAATTTGCTAACCTCCGTAGCTTATTGGGTCATTAAGGGTTGGTTAGTGGCTTAGTGGGTCAAATCCATATCAGATTAAAACTCCCAATTTTCGTCACTTTTAATTCTCCAAAAATACAAAATTACCAAAATGCCCTTTATGTTGCTGGTATGGCCTAAAAATACCCCGGGACCCAAACTAAACCCCCGGCTAGTGTTTTCTGACTATATCGACCCTTCCGGACGCGTTGCCGCACTCGAAACGACCATACGGTTAATAGAATTTAAATTCACTTTTATAAATAAAATAATTATATCCCGACGCGACTGACACACGCGTCCCAATAAGATGACCAAATTGCCGTATATCAATCTCACGACAAATTTCATAATTCAATATTCATATAACATCATATATGCTCAATATAGTCAAATACCAACTCACATCTCGCAAGTATTTTATTCGGATTAATTCCCAATTAATTCACATTTAATTAATTAATCCCAAAAATAAATATAGCCAAAAATACGGGGTATTACATACTTCCCCCCTAATAACTGAATTTCGTCCCGAAATTCGGAACTAGAAAGTACCTGGTATGAACAACTCTGGATAGCGTTCGCGCATCTCATCCTCGTGCTCCCATGTGGACTCCTCGACATTGTGATGTCGCCACTGAACACGCACTAACGGAACTATCTTTGATCGCAGCTTCCTCTCACTTCGGTCCAAAATAGCAATCGGCCCCTCCTCGTAGGAGCTATCCGGCTGGAGATCGATGTCCTCCACCGCAATGTGAGAATGAGCCAAATTATCTCTAAGGTATTTCCTTAGCGAGGAAATATGGAACACATCGTGGATCCGATGCAAATGCTCCGGTAATCTAAGTCTATACACAACCGGTCCGATCCGTTCAATAATAGGAAACGGCCCCACATACCTCGGTGCTAACTTCCCCTTCTTCCCAAAACGCATAATCCCCTTCATTGGAGATACTCTGAGCAAAACCTGGTCCCCTACTTGGAATTCCCTGAAAAATCTCTTCGCATCAGCATAACTCTTCTGCCTGTCTTGAGCTACCCGAATGCGACTCCGAATGAACTCAATCCTTGCCGAAGTATCCTAAATCACTTTTGGCCCAAGTAGTTTGTTGTCCCCCACCTCTAACCAACATGTTGGGGGAAGGACAAGGCTTACCGTACAACGCCTCAAACGGAGTCATGCCAATAGTGAACTGATAGGAGTTGTTGTACGCAAACTCTACCAGTGGAAGATACTACTCCCATCCACCCCAAAGTCAATAATGCACATGCATAGCATGTCCTCCAACATCTGATTTGTGCGCTTTGTCTGCCCATCGGTCTGCGGATGATAAGCCGTACTCAACCGCAATTCCGTGCCCATGGCCTCCTGTAAACTCTCCCAAAACCTCGAAACAATTATCTTGTCTCTGTCAGACACGATATTTAGGGGCACACCGTGAAGTCTCACAACCTCTGAAATGAAGAGCTGGGCATACTGTCCCGTAGTGTAGTCAGTCCTTATGGGTAAAAAGTGAGCGACCTTGGACAACCTGTCCACAATTACCCAAACGGAGTCGTGACCCCTCTGCGACGTCGGCAACCCCGTGATAAAGTCCATGGATATGCTCTCCCACATCCACACTGGGACCTCCAACGGCTGTAGCAGTCCTGTCGATCTCTGATGATCCACTTTTACAGGCTGACAAGTGGCGCATTTCGAAACAAGCTCAACGATATCTCTCTTCATACCGCTCCATCAATACTTCCGTCTCATGTCTTGGTACATTTTATCCCTTCCAGGATGCACCGCGAACCGTGAGTCGTGCGACTCTACCATCACCTTGTGTCGCAATATCTCCCCCTCCGGAACTACCAATCTCCCATTGAAGCGTAATCCCCCATCTGAGCTGACGGTATAGGACTCGGCTCCCTCTGCTAGTAATCGAACTATCTTCTCCTGACAGAACGAGTCATTAGCCTGTGCCCGTACTACCTTCGTGACAATCTGCGGTGTAACGGTCATCACAGACATGAAAGATCGGGCCACTGCATCCTGGTGTCCCAACTCCTTCCACTTTGCCTTCCACACCTCTGCCACCTCATCTGCTGGCCTACGGCTCAACGCGTCTGCTACCACGTTAGCCTTACCTGGGTGATACTGGATATCAAACTGGTAGTCTTTCACAAACTCAAGCCACCTACGCTGCCGCATATTCAACTCTTTCTGCGTGAACAGGTATTGTAGGAACTTGTGGTCCGTGAACAGTTGGAACTTCTCCCCCAAAAGATAGTGCCTCCAAATCCGTAGGGAAAATACCACTGCTGCCAACTCCAAATCATGTGTGGGGTAATTCTTCTCGTGAGGCTTAAGCTTACGGGAAGCATAAGCTATAGCCTGTCTCTCCTGCTGCAATACACCTCCAAGGCCTTGCAAGGACGCATTGGTGTAAACCAAATACTCAACTCCCGATCTCGGCAATGCTAACACAGGTGCTGAGATCAATTTTTCCTTTAAATCATCAAATGCCAACTGACAGGAATCACTCCAGATGAATGGCACACCCTTACGAGTCAGATGTGTCAAAGGACCCGCTATCTTCGAAAATCCCCGAATGAACCTCCTGTAGTATCCTGCTAGACCCAAGAAACTACGAATCTCAGTCGGTGTCGTGGGCTGTCCCCACTCCCTCACCGCGGATACCTTCCCCGGATCAACAGATATCCCCCGATCGGAAATAATGTGTCCCAAAAACTGGACCTCCTTCAGCCAAAAACCGCATTTCTCATATTTTGCATACAACTCGTTCTGACGAAGTGTCTGCAAAACCTGCCTCAAATGCTCGGCGTGCTCCTCCTCTGTCTGGGAGTAAACCAGTATATCATCAATGAAGACAATGACAAACTGATCTAGGAAATCCCTGAACACTCTGTTCATCAAGTTCATAAACACTGTTGGAGCGTTGGTCAAACCAAAAGGCATAACCCGAAACTCGTAAGAACCATATCTCGACAAGAACGCAGTCTTCGAGACATCCTCCTCCCGGATACGCAACTGATGGTATCCCGATCTCAAATCAATCTTTGAGAAGAAAGAAGCTCCTCTCAACTGGTCGAATAAGTCATCGATTCGAGGCAACGGATACTTATTCTGTATCGTGACCTTGTTCAACTCCCGGTAGTCCACACACAATCTCAGTGAACCATCCCTCTTCTTCACAAACAAAACTGGAGCACCCCAAGGTGAGGTACTCCTACGAATAAAGCCCTGACCTAACAGCTGCTCTATCTGATCTCGTAGCTCTCGCATCTCTGCCGGAGCCATACGATACAGTGCGCGTGCTATAGGTCTCGTATCTGGCAATAGGTCTATAACAAAGTCTTTCTCTCGATTGGGGGGTAGGCCTGGTATCTTCTGAAACACATCAGAATACTCCCTGATGACTGGGATCGAATCTAAAGGAATCACAACCTCCTTAGAGGTATCCTCCTCTAGGTAATACAAATTAGCGGTCGAGCCTCCCTCTGGGCGAGGCATCGCCACTACAAACATCTCTTGCCCCGGAATGGAAAAAATAATGCTCCCACCGAAGCAATCAATCATGGCTCTATAATCAGCGAGCCAGTCCATACCGATAATCACATCGTGAACATGCATATCTAATACCAACATGTCTACAGGTAATACCAAACCACCAATCTCTACCCCCACTCCCCGGCATATAAAGAATATAAGTGACCCACTCCCCAATGGTGAGTCGACACACGTCACTGTGCTCTCTGCTGTAGCTAACAATCCTAAGGCTTTCGCGAAGTGTGTAGCTATAAAACAATGTGTAGCACCCGTATAAAATAACACCCGACCCATAGTGCCATGGATAGGAAACGTACCCTCAATCGCAGGCGGTGCCTGTGGAACTGCCGCCTGTGGACGTTGTAGACACGTCCGTACTGTAACTGTCCCTGCTGAACTGGGACTGCTGGAATGGGTGGCAATGCTTCCATCTGTGGCGGTGCGGGGAGAGCGGCGGGAAACATAGGCCTCTGCGGCTCCTGGTGAGCACCCTGCTGCTGTTGCTGTGGGGCCCTGCCCCTATCAGGACAATCCTGTCATTTATGGCCAGTCTTGCCACAAACAAAACACTTCCCTGGGAAGTTCCCTCCTCTCTGCCCCTGCGGTCCCCGGCCCTGGTGGCCGTTACCGTTCCTCCCTTGGCCCTACTGGCCCTGCTGAAACTGCTGCCCATTTTGCCCCTGTTGGCCCGGATGGCCGTTTGGACCCT
The DNA here is from genome assembly GCA_949130495.1 of Sambucus nigra. NCBI lineage: Eukaryota > Viridiplantae > Streptophyta > Magnoliopsida > Dipsacales > Adoxaceae > Sambucus > Sambucus nigra. The sequence continues at coordinate 510,790,360 of OX422214.1, forward strand.
GATGGCCCTGACGGAAACCTCCATGTCCCTGTCTGTAGTTCCCTGATCGGAACCTATTCTGATCCCCCTGCTGAGAACCCTGCTCACCCTGTCTCTGCCCCTGAACAGATTGTGCCCCACCGGCACCATGCCCTCCTGTCCTGCCCTGATGGCTAGACTCTCCCGACCTCTTGCCCTCAGTCATATGAAAGCGGTAGTCCTGGCAGTGTAACAAAGCAGCGTTAACCACATCAGAATACGTGGCCAACGAAAGGTTCCCTAACAGATGCTGACGGATCCTCCATGTCAACCCGTCGGTGAATTTCTCAATCTTCTTCTTCTCTGTTGGTATCTCATCCGGAACGATATTCAACAGATTTGTGAACTCGGCCTCATACTCGGCCACAGTATTACCCTCCTGCTTCAGACTCATCAATTTCCTCCTCATTTCCGTGTGAACAGCCGACGGAAATTAATTGCGGTCGAACCGCACCCAAAAGTCCTGAATAGTGAGGGTATCCCTCTCCTCCACGGTGGTAATAGACTCCCACCACTGCAGTGCAGATCCAACTAGCTTGAAAGTAGCTAGAACCTGCTTCTGAACATCCGTGCACTCATGCATCCTCAAGTGCCTCTGCATATCTTTCCTCCACTGGCTCGACACTACCACATCTGAGCTACCTGCAAACTCTGGCGGATGCGCTTTCTGAAAAGCGTCACGTACACGCTCCCAAGCAGACGGGAATGCATTTGTCTGTACTGGAGCGGTAACCAGCGCCTGAGGTGGTGCCTGCTGGTCTAAGGCAATTACGGCATTTACCGCTTGGGCTACTATAGCTGCAACCTCAGCGGCGTTCATCATGCCCTGAACTGGAGCGGGCTGGGGTTCGGGCGTTGCATCCCTGGGAACTCGTCGTGCACATCATGGAGGCATCTGAAATATGAACAAAGTTTATAAGTTCGCTGTTTATAAACTTAAAATAGCTGAAGAACGAAGCATACACAAAAAGAGTACAACAGTCCTAAAATATAGGGCTCTATATCAAAGAAACTTAGCGGAAACATAATAGCCGTACAGATCCTAAAGGACACTAGAACCTGATGCTCTGATACCACCTGTGACACCCCGACTAATTAAATACCGGGTAGCTACTCCTTTATTAAATTAATTCAAAATGCCAAGTTGGCTCAGCTAATAGCATCACTTTCGAAAACATTTTATTATTACTAACCACCTAGTATTTAAAAAGTAAGTTGCCAAATTTTAATTAAAGTTTGATTAACATGCAACAAGTGTAATGAAGAATAATAACACCATTCACCATACTGAAGTAAAAAAAATAACCATCACATAATGTAAATAAAGTCTGGAGGAAAACTCCTCACTACAAATCCCACAACTGAAATAAGTAATTAAATGCTAACTCAATACATGCCAAAGTCTGAAAACTGTAATGGAAAGATGTCTCTATTAGAAATGGGCAACATGCCCTACAACTGATAGATAATAACTCTGGAATCCAAATGATAGAAGCGTCTACAAGCAAATCCCTGTAGCTTCCACAAACAGCTACAGCTCGTCACCTGAATGAGTATCCTATGCATGGTGTCCTTGTGGCTGGGCACCTAAAATGGTTTTACAAAAAAAATAGATTTGAAAGCAAACGGTTCAGAGCCCGAATGTGGAGATATTTTAAAAACCTGCAAGTGCTTTAAACCATTTAAAACATTAAATGTAAAGTACATGTTAGGACGTGCACTCACATGATATTCTCACCTCTCGTCTAACTGTGTACTCCTAACGTAAGTACCCATCTAAAACGACACAAACCACTAGCTAAGTGACATCATATCTAGCTAGACTGACATAGGTTTTACCCTTATTACTCGGTTCCCAATTAACATTTAAAACGATCTCAATTAAATAGGGGCTTAACGTAAATTCATGTTCTCACAAACGTAATACAACTCAGTATAGATTATCCCATTTATATTTTTCCATATTTACACACAATACCATATGAAAGTTCCCAGTTCATTAAGCATATACTTTCCACAACATAAATATACAATATAGGCACCCCGAGACTAAGCTGCGGTGCACACATACTCTGCTATCCATCCCGGTACATCACGTACATAAGGATCACATATTCCGAATCTCTCAGCAATAGTTCAGATAACACAAATCACAAATAGTGGAGGCGAACACAGTCACATCACATGGGTCACGCACATACCTGCGCTCCCACGATCAGCAGACTTATTAACATCCCAATAAGTCCTTCTCTGACCTATGTTCATCGAGGTAACCAGTCTAAATCCGGGCAACACAAGGATTAGAGGGCCCTAAGCGAACGCAAACCTCCCGTGATAGCAAGTATGGTAGGTATGTCATACACACAATTCATATACCAATACTAAGTAAACACACATCTTAGTAATCCCATAGTTTAATTGTAGTACTTATCGCATTCCTGTACCAACTTAATACATATACAACTTATATAATCCCGGACCATAATTACACGTGCCATAATTTATTCTAACGTCGTGGTAAACACTCACATCTCAATCCCATATCAACCATTATGTAGATCACTCGTATATAATTTACTCCTCAAAATAATACAAACGTCCCAAACCTATCAATACATCATCAAAGGAAGGTTATCTATATCCTCGAACAAGATTACGGGACTCCCAAAATCAAAACAGGTCAAAAAGGCCTAAACTTCCAGCTAGTTAGAAGTCTCGTTCGAACGAGGCTGTTCGAACAAGATTCAAGTTCGTTCGAACGAACTGTACCTTCTAACGACGTCTTGTTCGAACGAATGTATCGAACGAAATACAGTTCGTTCGAACGAAGGTATCGAACGAAGTCTCCCCTCGTTAGAAGCGACTGGTCAACTCGTTAGAAGCTCGTTCGAACGAGCTCGTTCGAACGACCTGGGAAGGTCTTCTAACGAGGGACCTGTTTCGGCCCAGAATTTCTTAGTTACGTTTTTCATCAATTTTTACTCCTCAAATCTCCTCTAAACTTCGTCCCAACAATGTTTAAAGGTCTCTAATCACTCCTAAATATAACAAGGTTATAAACTAACGTATTTTACTGAGTTAATTCATCCCAATCATCATTAAATCATCAAGTCTCATCACTTTCCCCCAATTATTCAAGAACACAAACCCTAAAATTTTAATTCATGAATTAACCCAATAAAAATCCGTTTTAATTTCACCCAATCACTAATATCCTCAGTATAATCATCTACCTATCATTCTACATGCAATTCTCCTTAAGATTTCAAGTTCTAAGTTCCAAAATACATGGGTTTTCATATTACACCAAGAACAAATCAATTTTATTAAATTCCTGTACATGGAAAGAGCATTCTCTGAAATTAAATAATATTAAACCACTTGCCTTGAGTTTATTTCTGATTTTGATGTTGATTTGCTGAAGCTATCTCTCTCTCTCTGCAGAATTTCCTCTCTACAAGCTTTCTTCTCCAAAGGTGGCTATGGTGGCTAGGGTTTGTTTTGGGAAAGTTGGAAACCTAATTTGCTAACCTCCGTAGCTTATTGGGTCATTAAGGGTTGGTTAGTGGCTTAGTGGGTCAAATCCATATCAGATTAAAACTCCCAATTTTCGTCACTTTTAATTCTCCAAAAATACAAAATTACTAAAATGCCTTTTATGTTGCCGGTATGGCCTAAAATACCCCGGGACCCAAACTAAACCCCCGGCGAGTGTTTTCTGACTATCTCGACCCTTCCAGACGCGTTGGCACACTCAAAACGACCATACGGTTAATAGAATTTAAATTTACTTTTATAAATAAAATAATTATATCCCGACGCGACTGTCACACGCGTCCCAATAAGATGACCAAATTGCCGTATATCAATCTCACGACAAATTTCATAATTCAATATTCATATAACATCATATATGGTCAATATAGTCAAATACCAACTCACATCTCGCTAGTATTTTATCCGGTTTAATTCTCAATTAATTCACATTTAATTAATTAATCCCAAAAATAAATATAGCCAAAAATACGGGGTATTACTATATATATATATATATATATATACAAGAGAGAAAGAGAAATAGAAACGGGTCAGAGCCCGATAGTGTATATGATTTAAAAAATTCGTTTAGCAAGTATTTACATTGTTTACAGGCCAATGCAACAACATATTAGTGCGGCACTCTCTTGAAAAATTCTCACCCCTCTTCTAATGTGCACGCCTATCGTACTAACCTTCCCAACGGATTATCTATCTTCTACCGCACTAAACTTCCCAATTATTTAACTTATCTTAGGTTACTCGTAAGATTTAAAACTGAACGATGTAATTGTTTAAAAGGAAAATCTCATTTGGTAACAAAGCTCTCTTTTTAACTTTATTTATTAATAAAGTTTTCCGGTGACATATTATACTTTTCCAACAAGTATTTCCAATTTAAAGTCAAGATTCATTTCTTACTTACCATAACACAGTAAACAGTTCCAAATTTTGGAATTTCATATATATATTAAATACTCGTATAATATATATATTCCAACAGCACCCCACATAAAAATTATGGTGCGTGCATACTCTGCTATCCAATCCCCGTATCTCTCGTACTAAGGGGAATACAAGTTCGGAATCACTCTCGAACTGTATTAACACATACACAAACAATATTGAGGCGAAGCATAGATTCCAAGTCTCTAAGAGGATAGCACATGCCCCCACGTCTCTTAGGACTGTCTGAACTATCGATTCGATAGCCTGTACCAAGGATATATATCTTCTAGGGTACAAGTCAATATCCCCCATAAAGGTCCCATCGAGATAAGATTGTCCCAGCGCGGTAACCTCAGGGATAACAAGTAGCGCGGGCACGATTTTCACACATAGATAGTATATGCATACACAATCATATAACTATACTAATATTACCATGTAAATTTTAGGTACATCTTAAATCCCATAGTTACGAAATTTATCCTCATATCTCATTATTAGTTATCACGTATAACGGTTATTCTTTAACTTTAATTCGAGGTAATTATTCCAACTCACTACGTAACACTCATGGACTCTATCCTCCCAAGTATAAAAATTCAGTAGGTGTTCATCTATTTTCCATCGTAACCATTTTTACGTAATCTCTCCTTTTAATACAAAATTCCATCGTTCCTTAGATATAAACACTCCAAAAATATGGGTTTCGCCTTACATTAAAGGTCTCTTAATTCATTAGTAAATCCTACTGGTCATCTTATCTCCCAAAACATTTTAATAATGGTGTCCAAGATTTATTTCTCATTAAATGGAATTCTAAAATTTTTAAGAAGGGAAAATATGAGTCTGCCAGGAGGGGTCGATCGATCGAGGTCTGGGGCTCGATCGATCGGACCTTCGATCGATCGAAGCTCTTGGCTCGATCGATCGATCAAGCAGGTATGATAAATTCTGCAGCTACCAGTTACGAGTTTTCTCACATAACTCCACCCAAATCCAAACTTTCCATACCCAAACGTCCAGAAATTTATACTACCAATTATATAAATCCATTCCATACATCTTTTACGTAAAGCATGCAAATGTCCATTAATAAGCATGAATTAACAAGCCCAAAATTCATGTAAAACTCAAGAACCCTAGAAATCTCTTTAACATTGTTCTAATCAATCTTTTCCAGAATTTTCTTCTTCTAAAACATCAAAATTTTGTGGTTTAATCCTCTACAAGTTAAGGGGTTTCCAGAATAACAATCAATTCATCACTACATGCGATTTCCTATCTCAAATTTTAGGTTTTCTTCCATAAAACTCACCCTAATCATTCCTAGGCTAACATGAGTGATGTATCAACGAAATAAGAAAGATAAACACTTGCCTGGGATTTTTGGTGTTCTGATTTGCGAATGATTTTGGTGTGGTTGCGTTCCCCGTCGCGCGATCTACGCGTTGGTGGTGGCGGTGGTGCAAACGGATGGATTTTGGGCCTTTGATTGCTTTGAGAGTTCTCTCCTTTCCTCTCCTATGGTCGTCACTTGCCTTTGGTTGTTCTAACCCTAGAAGGAAACTTTAGACATCTGATATATCCCTTTAATTTTCGTGGGTTTAATTACCCAAAAATATAAAATGTCCAAAATGCCCTCCCGGGGTACTAATTAAGCCTAAAAACGCTCCGAGACCCAAACTAAACCCCCAGGTACACTTTTCTGACAATCTCGACCCTTCCGGACGCGTTGGCGCACTCAAAACGACCATACGAGCGACTTGTAATATAATTACTTTTATTCATCCATATTTAGTCCCGACGCGACACGGGCACGTCCCGACTCAAATTTTCAAAATTATCATTTTATTCACTCGTGACATTTAATATAACCACTATTATATATTACTTTGATCATTAGTAATATTCAACAAATTTCCCATAATTACTAACTCTCATCACATTAATAATTATAACATAATTAATTTTCGAATTTTTATTAAATAATTAATTCACATTAAATTTAATAAATCCCCAAATTAATATAGCATAAAAATACGGGGTATTACATACTTCCCCCCTAATAACGGAATTTCGTCCCGAAATTTGAAAAATAAGGCGTACCTGGTAGGAATAATTCTGGATATCTCTCGCACATATCTGTCTCGTGCTCCCAAGTGGATTCCTCCTCATTATGATGCTCCCACTGGACCCGTACAAGTGGAACTATCTTCGACCTCAATCTCCTCTCACTATAGTCTAGGATAGCCACTGGTCTCTCCTCGTAAGAGATGTCAGGCTTTATGTCTATCTTATCTATCGCAATATGGGTATGGGCCATATCATCCCGAAGATATCGTCTCAACGACGAGATGTGGAATACATCGTGTATGCGATGTAAATGTTATGGCAGTCCCAATCTGTATGCTACCGGCCCAATCCTCTCGATGATGGGAAATGGTCCCACGTACCTCGGGGCCAATTTCCCTCTCTTCCCAAATCTCATCACTCCTTTCATAGGAGACACACGTAGTAACACCTGGTCCCCCACATTAAACTCCCGAAAGAATCGTTTCGCATCGGCGTAGCTCTTCTGCCTGTCCTGGGATACTCGAATGCGACTCCTGATCATCTCAATCCTCGCAAAGGTTTCCTGAATCACCTCTGGTCCTAGCAACTTGTTATCCCCCACCTCGAGCCAACAAGTTGGGGAACGACAAGGTCTGCCATACAAAGCCTCAAATGGAGCCATGCCAATCGTGAACTGATAAGAGTTATTATAAGCAAACTCTACCAGTGGAAGATGTGACTCCCAACCTCCTCCAAAATCAAGAACACACATTCGTAGCATATCCTCCAACATCTGATTAGTACGCTCTGTCTGTCCATCTGTCTGTGGGTGATAAGATGAACTCAACCTCAACTCAGTACCCATAGCCTCCTGAAAGCTTTCCCAAAAACGCGAGACGAAAATCTTGTCTCTATCTGACACAATATTCAGAGGCACCCCATGTAATCTGACAATCTCAGCAATGAATAACTGAGCATACTGACCCGTGGTATAGTCTGTCCGCACTGACAAAAAATGAGCCACCTTGGTTAAACGGTCTACAATCACCCAGATAGAGTTGAGGCCCCGCTGTGATATAAGCAACCCCCTAATAAAATCCATGGAAATACTCTCCCACTTCCATGCGGGTACTTCCAATGGCTGAAGCAACCCTGATGGTTTCTGATGGTCTACCTTTACCAGCTGGCAGGTAGAACACTTGGACACGAACTCAACAGTGTTCTTCTTCATCCCACTCCACCAGTATTGCCTCCTCATATTCTGGTACATCTTATCCCCTCCAGGATGCACCACAAATCGGGACTCGTGAGACTGGGTCATCACTGCATGACGTAATTTTGTTCCTTCTGGAACCACCAATCTCCCATTAAACTTCAAACCCCCATCAGAACTAACAGAATAGGACTCAGTACCCTCGGCTAAAAGTCGTACAATCTGCTCCTGGCAAAACGGGTCTGTGGTCTGTGCCTGTATCACTCTCGTAACAATCTCGGGTGTCACTGTCATAACAGATATGAAGGAACGGGCTACTGCGTCCTGGTGACCCAACTCCTTCCACTTTGCTTTCCAGAAATCCGCTACATCATCTATCGGTCTACGGCTCTACGCATCAGCAACTACGTTGGCCTTCCCCGGATGATACTGTATATCGAACTGATAGTCCTTCACAAACTCTAACCATCTGCGCTGACGCATATTCAGCTCTCGCTGAGTGAACAGGTACTGCAGTGACTTGTGGTCTGTGAACAAGCGAAATTTCTTCCCCAATAAATAATGCCTCCATATCCTCAATGAAAAAATGACCGCTGCTAACTCCAGGTCGTGGGTGGGGTAATTCTTCTCATGCGGCTTAAGCTTGTGGGAGGCAAAAACTATAGCCTTCTCCTCCTACTGAAGTACTCCCCCAAGTCCCCGTAAAGAGGCGTCGGTGTAAACCAGGTACTCCACACCCAGCTTCGGTAAAGCAAGGACTGGCGCTTAAGTAAGCTTGTCTTTCAACTCATCGAAAGCCAATTGACAAGCATCATGCCAAACATATGGTACCCCTTTGTGAGTCAGATTCGCCAATGGAGAATCCCCGAATGAATTTCCTGTAGTAACCGGCTAACCCCAAGAAACTACGCACTTTCGTCGGTGTCGTGGGCTGTCCCCACTTCCTCACCGCTGACACTTTACTCGGGTCAACTGCTATCCCCTGTTCAGAAACAACATGCCCCAAGAACTGTACTTCTCGTAACCAGAATCCGCACTTCTCGTACTTAGCATACAACTGATGCTCTCGTAGAGTCTGAAGAACCTGTCTCAAGTGCTCGACATGCTCCTCCTCGGAGTGTGAATATATCAAAATATCATCTATGAAGACGATGACAAACTGATCCAAGAACTCTCTGAACACTCGGTTCATTAAGTCCATGAACAAGTCTGGAGAATTTGTGAGGCTGAATGGCATCACTCTGAACTCGTAAGACCCATATCGCGTCAAGAAGGCAGTCTATGAAACATCCTTCTCCCTAATACGTAGCTGGTGGTACCCCGACCTCAAATCTATCTTTGAAAAGAAAGTTACTCCCCTCAGCTGGTCGAACAGATCATCGATTCGAGGCAACGGATACTTATTCCATATCGTGACCTTTTTCAACTCTCGGTAGTCCACACACAACCTCAGTAAACCATCTCTCTTCTTCACAAACAAGACTGGAGCACCCCAAGGTGAGGTACTCCTGCGAATGAAGCCCTGTCCTAATAGCTGCTCTATCTGATCTCGTAACTCTCGCATCTCTGCCGGAGCCATATGGTATGGAGCGCGTGCTATCGGTCTAGTATTTGGTAATAAGTCTATGACAAAGTCTATCTCTAGGCTGGGGGTAGGCCTAGTATCTCCTGGAATACATCGGAATACTCACGAACAACTGGGATTGAGTCTAAGGGAATCACAACCTCCTTGGAGGTATCCTCCTCTATGTAATACAAGTGAGCGATCGAGCCTCCCTCTAGGTGAGGCATAGCCACTACAAACATCTCTTGCCCCGGAATGGGAAAGACAATACTCCCACCGAAACAATCAATCATGGCTCTGTAAGGTGCGAGCCAATCCATACCAATAATAACATCATGCTCATGCATATCTAAGACTAACATGTGTGCAGGTAATACCAAGCTACCAATCTCTACCCCCACTCCCCGGCATATAAAGAAAATAAGCGACCCACTCCCCAGTGGTGAGTCTACACACGTCACTGTGCTCTCTGCTGTGGCTAACAACCCTAAGGCCTTCACAAAATGCGTAGCTATAAAACAATGTGTTGCCCCAGTATCTAAAAAACTCGACCCATAGTACCATGGATAGGAAACATACCCTCAATCGCGGGTGGTGCCTGTGGAGCTGCTGCCTGGTGGACGTTATAGACACGTCCATACTGTAACTGCCCCTGCTGCACTGGAGCTGCTAGAACGACTGGTAGGGATGGCACCTGGGCTGGAGCTGGGAGGGCAGCTGGAAAAAGTGGTCTCTGTGGCTCATTACGGGCACCCTGTTGCTGTGGGGCCGTATCTCCCTCCTGACAATCCTGGCGCCTATGGCCGTGCTTACCACACCCAAAACATCGCCCTTTGAAGTTACCTCCCCTCTGACCCTGCTGGCCGTTACCTCCCCGTCACTGGCCCTGTTGGCCCTGATGAGCACGCTGTTGGCCCTGCTGCTGACCCTGTTCTTGTCGGTGTTGGCCCTGCTGATTAGGCTGGCCCTGCCTATAACCCCCAAATCCCTGTCTGGAATCACCTGAATGGAATCTCTTAGCAGGGTCCCCCTGATGGGAACTCTGCTCGTGCTGACAAGTCTGTCCTTGAGATGGTGCCCCACTAGCACTATTACCCCCCGGTCCTGCCCTGCTAGATGGACTCTCCTGCTCTCTTGCTTCCCTGTAGATGGAAGCGGTGATCCTGGAAATGTAGTAACGCAGCATTGAGTACATCAATGAAAGTACTCAGAGACAAATTTCCTATAAGGTGCTGACGGATCCTCCCAGCTAACCCGTCCACAAACAGCATTATCTTCTTACCCTCAGTGGGTGCCTCATCTGGCACTATGCTGAGAAGTCTCGTGAACTCCTCCTCATACTCAGCAACGGTAGAATTCTCCTACTTCAAATTCAGTAATTTTTGCCTCATCTCAGTCTGCACGGTGGGTGGAAAGTACTTGCAGTCAAGCCGCTCCCAGAACGACTGAATCGGGATCGTGTCCCTCTCCTCCAAGGTGGTGGTGGACTCCCACCACTGCAAAGCGGCTCCCACCAGCTTAAAGGAAGCCAACAACTGTTTCTGCACGTCGGTGCACTCATACATAAGAAGATGCCGCTGGATGTCTTTCTTCCATTGGCTGACTGTGATGATATCTGAACTACCAGAGAACTCAGGGGGATGCGCCTTCTGAAAGGCATCCCTAACCCTCTCCCATGCAGATGGAAGCTGTGTAGGTACTGGTGCCACTGCCTGAATCAGGGGTGGAGCCTACTAAACCACCGCTAGCGCGGCATTCACCGCCTGAGCAACAATGGCAGCTACCTCATTAGCATTCATAGTACCCTGTGCCGGAGCTGCTGGCTGCTCGGCCTGGGCACGCCTATCCTTTGGTGCACGTCTCGAAGGCATCTGAAACGTGAAGAAGTTTATTAGTCTACAGTCATTATCAAATCTCAAATAGCTGAAGACGTAAACATAAAAGCAAGAGTACAACAATCCTAAAATAGGGCTCTATAGCAAAAATGATAAGCTGAAAGAGAAATAAGCCGTACAGATCCTAAGGACACTAGAACCTGATGCTCTGATACCACCTGTGACACCCCGCCTAATTAAATACTGGGCGATCACTCCTTTATTAAATTAAAATCAAGATGAACAGTTGGTTCATTCTTAGCATCACTATCGTAAAAATAACTTTTCCAAATTTAAACACCCTAATTAATTAAGCTAAGTGTCAAAACCATTTTTAAACATTACTTTCCAAATTTTATTTTTTTGAAAACAAAGATTAAATTATTCACAACAATTTAATATTTAACGAATCACACCACAATAATCCTGGAACATATAATCCAAATAATTTAAACATTCAACAACTAAATCCCAACATTGAAACTTAAAGTAAAACATCCAAAAGTAATACATCCCAAAATGACAATACTAGAAATATATGAATCACAATGTCCAAATAAACAACTAAATAATGGAAAAAGGACGACACATGCCCCAATAACTGAGAATGCTAGAAGTGGAATCAAGTAAATGAAGTCGTCTAAACAAGTGGCCTGCAACTCCCACCTAAGCTGCAGCACGTTCCTTCCAAAGGATCCTATGCAAGACGCTCCTGTAGATGGGCACCTGTAATAAATAAATATATATATATATATATATATATATAAGAGAGAAAGAGAAATAGAAACGGGTCAGAGCCCGATAGTGTATATGATTTAAAAAATTCGTTTAGCAAGTATTTAAATTGTTTACAGGCCAATGCAACAACATATTAGTGCGGCACTCTCTTGAAAAATTCTCACCCCTCTTCTAATGTGCACGTCTATCGTACTAAACTTCCCAACGGATTATCTATCTTCTACCGCACTAAACTTCCCAATGATTTAACTTATCTTAGGTTACTCGTAAGATTTAAAACGGAACGATGTAATTGTTTAAAAGGAAAATCTCATTTGGTAACAAAGCTCTCTTTTTAACTTTATTTATTAATAAAGTTTTCCGGTGACATATTATACTTTTCCAACAAGTATTTCCAATTTAAAGTCAAGATTCATTTCTTACTTACCATAACAAAGTAAACAGTTCCAAATTTCAGAATTTCATATATATATTAAATACTCGTATAATATATATATTCCAACAGCACCCCACATAAAAATTATGGTGCATGCATACTCTGCTATCCAATCTCCGTATCTCTCGTACTAAGGGGAATACAAGTTCGGAATCACTCTCGAACTCTATTAACACATACATAAACAATATTGAGGCGAAGCATAGATTCCAAGTCTCTAAGAGGATAGCACATGCCCCCACGTCTCTTAGGACTGTCTGAACTATCTACTCGATAGCCTGTACCAAGGATATCTATCTTTTAGGGTACAAGTCAATATCCCCCATAAAGGTCCCATCGAGATAAGACTGTCCCAGCGCGGTAACCTCAGGGATAGCAAGTAGCGCGAGCACGATTTTCACACATAGATAGTATATGCATACACAATCATATAACTATACTAATATTACCATGTAAATTTTAGGTACATTTCAAATCCCATTGTTACGACATTTATCCTCATATCTCATTATTAGTTATCACGTATAACGGTTCTTCTTTAACTTTAATTCGATGTAATTATTCCAACTCACTATGTAACACTTATGGACTCTATCCTCCCAAGTATAAAAATTCAGTAGGTGTTCATCTATTTTCCATCGTAACCATTTTTACGTAATCTCTCCCTTTAATACAAAATTCCATCGTTCCTTAGATATAAACACTCCAAAAATATGGGTTTCGCCTTACATTAAAGGTCTCTTAATTCATTAGTAAATCCTACTGGTCATCTTATCTCCCAGAACATTTTAATAATGGTGTCCAAGAATTATTTCTCATTAAATGGAATTCTACAATTTTTAAGAAGGGAAAATATGAGTCTGCCAGGAGGGGTCGATCGATCGAGGTCTGGGGCTCAATCGATCGAAGCTCTTAGCTCGATCGATCGATCAAGCAGGTATGGCAAATTCTGCAGCTACCAGTTACGGGTTTTCTCACATAACTCCACCCAAATCCAAACTTTCCATACCCAAACGTCCAAAAATTTATACCACGAATTATATAAATCCATTCCATACATCTTTTATGTAAAGCGTGCAAATTTCCATTAATAATCATGGATTAACAAGCCCAAAATTCATGTAAAACTCTAGAACCCTAGAAATCTCTTTAACATGGTTCTAATCAATCTTTTCCAGAATTTTCTTCTTCTAAAACATCAAAATTTCGTGGTGTAATCCTCTAAAAGTTAACGAGTTTCGAGAATAACAATCAATTCATCACCACATGCGATTTCCTATCTCAAATTTTAGGTTCTCTTCCACAAAACTCACCCTAATCAGTCCTAGGCTAACATGAGTGATGCATCAACGAAATAAGCAAGATAAATAGTTACCTGGGATTTTCGGTGTTCTGATTTGCGGATAATCTTGGTGTGGTTGCGTTTCCCATCGCGCGATCTACGCGTTGGTGGTGGTGGCGGTGCAAACAGATGGATTTTCGGCCTTGGATTGCTTTGGGAGCTCTCTCCTTTCCTCTCCTATGGCCGTCACTTGCCTTTGGTTTTTCTAACCCTAGAAGGCAACCTTATACATCTGATATATCCCTTGAATTTTCGTGGGTTTAATTACCCAAAAATGTAAAATGTCCAAAATGCCCTCCCGGGGTACTAATTAAGCCTAAAAACGCCCCGAGATTCAAACTAAACCCCCGGGTACACTTTTCTGACTATCTCGACCCTTCCGGACACGTTGGCGTACTCAAAACGACCATATGAGAGACTTGTAATATAATTACTTTTATTCATCCATATTTAGTCCCGACGCGACACGGGCGCGTCCCGACTCAAATTTTCAAAATTGTCATTTTATTCACTCTTGACATTTAATATAACCACTATTATATATTACTTTGCTCATTAGTAATATTCAACAAATTTCCCATAATTACTAACTCTCATCACGTTAATAATTATAACATAATTAATTTCCGGAGTTTTATTAAATAATTAATTCACATTAAATTTAATAAATCCCCAAATTAATATAGCATAAAAATACGGGGTATTACAGAATGTTTGAATGTGATATAGTCTTGAAATCTCCAATCTTTTGAAGCATACCTACACACATGAGACAAATAAATACCCAATGAAGTATGGAGGAACAAATGATAAAAAATAATTTGAATAACGAATAATACCAATTTGAATACAATAATAAAACTCACAAAAACTCCCCCTACATCACAGACATATCTCCCCCTTTTTGTCTCTCCAATAGACGATCCAGTGAAGAGACAAACTACCTATCATAAGATATACCAATATGTAGAGCATTTAGGTAAACAAAGACCACCAACTAATTATGATGAAAAATATCAAATCCATAGCTAGCAAACATATAATGACACAAAAGAATTAATCAATCTACGCATGTGTGACGAAATGAATCTATGCAATAAACGATGTGATCATGGGAATTTTCATATAAACAATCAGTTCAGAAGCAACCCAGTACCAAAATGTGAACAATATGCAGCAGGGTACTGAAACACAATAAATCAGAAAACCAAACAGGTCATTCAAACGAAACTACTTGTTGCTCGAACAAGAAGGCTTTTCGTTAGAATGACAGCTTCACGCGACACATATAAGTCGTTCGAATGAAATTTGTTCTCGCTCGAACGAGAAAATGAATCTTTCTCATAATGCCCAGAAAATCAAACATTTTTTCCCAGTGAAATAATTTCTATAAAAAAATCAGAAAGTGCCTGACAGATCCAAAATAATGCCTTTTCAGTAGCTAAAATAGAAAACTCAACCAAAAAAATAAAGTAAGTTACATGTTAACATAGTATCAATGTGCTTGAACAGGAACATGGAATGTATGGGCATGAAGTACAACAAATGAATCTCAATTCCAACACATCGAAACGATCAAAAAGCTCTAATTGATAGTGATAAAATCATCAAACTTTATTTTAGCCATATGTGACAATTAAAGTGTGAGCTTAATGAACTAAACAATCAAACATGCACACAAATTCGAAATTTGGACGACTCTACAAACAATAGTGTCATGACACGATTTTTCAACGTTAGGATTTGTGCAAACCTATTTAATTTATCCATTTAAATTCCCTCAATTATATCATGTTTTCTTTTGAATGAACAAAAAGAACTTTGACCCAATTTTGGCATATGAATCTTTGTTATTGCCTTTCAATTTTTTCGGGATCTTTTAAACGGTGTCTTTCACGACGAGTCTATTTTACACTCTCGCAGCCCTTTCCTGTGAACACTCAACATTTTTTTAATTACTATCCTCATGGTAAACGGTTCTTACATGCACACCTCCTCCTTATGTTTACTTATGCATAAATGAAAAAATTGAGATAAGAACGCCTCACCAAACTCAAATATGCAAGAGATGTCAGACATTCATTTAAACTCGTGCATGTGTGCAAAGATGCCATATATACAAAGTCTAATAAAAATGCATATCAACTTCGAAACAACCCCATAATACAATGGTTATGATCATTCTAACAATCAATAGTTATGACCAAATATCCTAGACACATGGAAAATGAAAGGAAGGGGGTCCAAGCACACCAATATGCCACATCAAGCATGTAAACTCAAAAATAAAACCCCAAAATCTTTTTGACCTTTTCAACATATTTTGACTTAAATAAATGCAATTTTTTTTGTATTTTCTCAAAAAATTTCAAAAAAACAAAATCTTTCTGTATTTGTTAAATAAGACTAAATAAATAAAAATATAAAACAAAATGATACACATGGTAACACACTCAACCTTTAGATTTAGCATGGAATGAATCAAGTGCAACCAAATGCGAACCATGACGTTTTATTCCTAAAGCCTCTAAGTCCGATTTCCTAACTCAAGTAGGTGTGACAGAACAAGTGGGGGGTTTTGGGAACCTACACGACTTTATTCCTAAACTTCCTAGGAGCATTCCTAAGGTCAAAGAAAACTGTCTAAGGTGACCTTTTCTACCGCAATGTGTTCAAGCATAATGATGGCGGGAATAATTACCAAAATATCGACCTCTCCTCACATTCCTAGTGGGATCTCTCACAAGGTTGGTATTGACTTTGGGAAAGGTAACACTATCGTCGTAGCCTATACCAAACCTATCACTTTTGACTCGAACGGTGCCTAACATCCTATCTAAATTCTCCGACCTATATTCCTAGTCAAAATTAACCTTACTCGAGTCTTTCAACATCTCCTCCAACTCACGAATCCTAGATTCAAGCACATGTCTAGACTCCTCAAACTCTATCAAATCCTTTTTTTAAAGTCCCCATCAAACCCAGAAGATTATCTCTCTCATTTTTAACATATTCTAACTTCTCAAACTTTTTGGCATCTTTTGATTGCTTTTGAAACTTGAGAAATTTCTTGAATTTTTTAGCTAACAAGGCGACATCCTCAAAATTGGAATTGGAATCGCCATCCGAAACTTTAGTTTCCTCCTTCCGGGATTTCAAAGCATTGCCCCCTTTTCTTTCTGAGGTACTTTCTTAGAGGTAAACATATCGAGTTCATAGATTTGTAAGTCACCTACAATCTCTTCATGTTTCATTGAATCAAGCATTCCTAAGGAGTTTAAAAGACCACTTTTTCATCAAACCTACTCGGAAAAGATCTCAAAATTTTCTTTATGACATGGTTGTTAGGAATCCTCTCACCTAAGTTAAACGACGAGTTGACAATATTAGACAACCTGGCATAAAACTCATCAAATGACTCACTATCTAACATTTTAATCATTTCAAACTGTGTAGTGAGGTTTTGTAACTTAGACGCCCTAATCGTGCTAGTGCCCTTGTCAGTAAGTGCAAGCGTATTCCAAGCCTCTTTTGAAGTTTCACAAGTCATGATTCTATTGTACTATTTCGATTTGACATGTGAGGAAATTACGTGCAGACCTTTAAAGTTGTACAGTGCAAGCCTATGTTCAGCATCAGTCCATGACTCAACGGTTTTCAAACTAGTGATCTCACCCTTTCGTGTGACTGGTGGTTTCCAACCCTTTTCAATAGCTAACCAAGCATGCTCATCAATTGATTTTAAGGCACTTCTCATTCGCATTTTCCAATAAGCATAATTAGTGCCATAAAAATGGGTGCAAGAAAACTTTCAAAACCTCCAAAATTCATTTCGAAAAACACAAGGGATCAAACACAATAAAAATATGTCTCTAACTCTGATACCAATTTGATGGTACCTTTTTAATTTCTAATGCAATAAGTGTTTTTAGGATGAAAAAACAAATTCTATTTTTGTGAAAAAAACTTTTTCCAATTTTTAATTCCCACCAAGTTGTGAACAAATTCTGACTTAATCAAATTTTATCTTGATTAATCCTAAACATCCATCTAGTGATTAAAGCAAGTAAAATAAAGTAAAGAATACTCACAATGCAAAATGTAGGAGGGAAACCACAAATGGGAAAAACCTCGGACGACCCAAGCCAGACAATCACTATGAATATGATTTTACAAAGACAAACGGTAGTCTAACTCAACGACTCGATCCACCCACGAGACTTGACGCTCCTCTGATCTTCAACCACTCCTTTAATAGTGCCCGTGTAGAAAGTAACCTTCTTCCATGATGCATGTCCATAACACACACGTCTACAGATGTCTCGGTGTCCACCGATATGGATTGTAATATCTACGATGTTGAAATCGGACTCCACCGAATATTCACCGCAAAACTAGCAATTGGTCTTCAATTTAAACCTTCTTCTTGGTGCAAGCAAGATCATAGAAAATATACAAATGATACTCGGATCTTTTGAAAAACATTAAGGATGTGTTATGATTTGTATAACCTTAGAAAACAATTGTAGAAAAACGTACTATTTGTAAACTAAAATTTGTTCGACACATTCTTTGAAATAAGAATAGAAACACGCCTTAAATAAGGGACTTAAGGTGGCTTCTCGTTCAACCAACATTGCCTGTCGTTCGAATGGGAGTGCACGGGTTTGAACGACAGTGCATCTCGCGCGAACGACTGACAGAGTCGTTTAAGCGGCGCGCTTAATTAGAGTCCAAAATCATTCCAACTCTAATTCATCCTTATCATTGTTGAACGAAGTGTAAAGAGTTTCAAACACTTAAAACATTTAGAAAACATTTATTTAATAAAAATAACATCCTTATTTTTATAAAAATTAATTTTGAGTCCCATTAATATTATGCATTTATACCTGAGTGATCTCGGAATGCAATTAAACTTTGAAGACGAATAAACCACACCAAATAAACTTCGGCATAATTAAATTCCCTGAAGCTTTGCCGCAACGTCTTCCATTAAACTTCGACACGTCATAGTTTGTGAGGGGTCGTGACACATAAAAATAGACCTATGACTCAAACGTATTTTGTTCCAGGAATAAGTCAAAACTACATTAAGACTCAATTGGAAATTTTTTCCTTAAAAGACAACATAGAAATAAAACCATACTCGACAGTCGCAGTCAATTTTCCCCCCAAATCAAAACACTCTCTCTCTCTCTCTCTCTCTCTCTCTCTCTAAATCTCTCAGGCGATCTCTCTCCCTCTTACTCTCCCCGGCGATCAATCTCCCTTACCCCCTCTCTATCACCCCGCCACCACCCCCTCTATCCTCCAATTCAGTCACTGCCACCACCCCCTCCTCCTCTGATTAAGTTAATTCTCTCTCTCTCTCTCTCTCTCTCCCCCCCCCCCCTCTCTCTCTGTGTGTGTGTGTGTGTGTGTGTGTGTATATATATATATATATATATATATATATATATATATATTATTTGTGACTATATCTTTGAATGTATGTAAAAAATTGTGGTATATTTAGTTGTGTGTATTAATTTTTCATTGTCTAAAATCGATGAATTTGCACTTTATTTTTCATTGTGTCCTACTTTATAAATGGAAACACAGTTAATTATATGTATTTTTTATACTTATTCCCCTTAGATAATTACATAATTAGATATACCCATTTGGAATTTTAATGATTAGTGTAAGGTAGTAGTGGGTTAATGGAGGGGTGGGTGGGGTATGTGATATTCAAGAGGGGTTATCTATAATTAGACAATTATCTCAAGGTGGGTGGGGCATGTGATATTCTAGAGCAGTTATGTGTAATTAGGTTTAGATGCAACTAGGTTATTTCAGAAATTTAACAAGATTTATAACTTTAAGTGAAATGTTTCTAATAAATATATTTTTTATATAATAAATCTCATCCCTCTCTCTCTCCTCTGGGAGGGGGGGGGGGAGTCTTGCTAATTATTATTTCATTTTATTCTACTGATGGATATTTTGATTTCTTTTGTTGGATTAAAGGTGCATATTTGCTGCTCTCAAATTGCAAAATCTCTCTCTCTCTCTCTCTCTCTCTTCATTTAAAGGTAAGTCTCCTCTCATTTATTTTCTCAGATTTATTAATTTATTAGTTTGCACAGTTCGTAAACGATATAGATGTTTGGACTAAATTCACATATTTTTTGTTGATTGTTGAAGTTGACTTGTGTTGCTCAAATAAATAATTTGGTTAACTTTAAGCCAATTGAACTATCAAATACATATTTTATTATTCAAGCCAATTGGTTTATTGTTGAAGTTGACTTGTATAATTCCTTGTTATGAGCCTTTTTTATTCAAGATATATTTTTATTATTTAAGATCTGTATATATATGCGCGCGTGTGTGTATAAACATGAAACACATGAATCTCAATTTATATCTTCTTTCATATTGTTGTTTGGGGTTCTTGAATTGTTGTTTACTGATGAATTTGAACATTTAGATGGCCTTTGAGTTGGTTGTCCTTAGGCATTTCTAACATTTAAGTTTCTGATTCTGCCAAATAGTGACATATGATGTGGGTTAGCCCTACGCACAGATTTAGACATGGAAATACAAATAAGACATAAATGAAACATACTTACCATGGAAATATAAATAAAGTGTGGTGGGCAATATAAATAAAAGGATATCCTCAATAAGTACTTACCAAGGAAACAAAAAGCATACACTTAATAAGTATAAATCAACACTAAAGACTTTATTTAATAATTGGCGGTAATGCTGAAAACATGCATTGTTTGATGATTCAAATTTACAATAAATTATATTTTACCCACATGATGTAATAATACAGTGGGAAGCAATCGTACACTTAAACAATATATAAGGTTCCAACTCATGTGTGTGTAACATTATTCATTTGAAAAGTTTATACTTTTTGAGTGTACGATTGTTACCCACCATATTATTGTATCACGCGGGTAAATCTAATTTATTGTAAATTTGAATCATTAAATAATTCATATTCCGACGTTACTGCTAATTACCAAATAAAGTCTATAGTGTAAAATTATGCATAGTTATAATCCTCTTAAATTACATATAATGCACATAGATACTAGCCTTCTAGTTCTTATGAGTACGCATTCAATATCCCTTAGATCGGTTCAAGAGCCATTACCCCTGTAATGAGATCTATCGAATTGTCCTGTTTGTACAGTGTTGGAAATCATAGTTTCTGTATAATAATGTACTTAGTGGATTACACTTGTTACTTTTGGGGGAGGTTTTGCTTCCATCTTTTAATGTTCTCTGGGTACATACTAGATGATGCAGTTTTCAGTGTTATTTCAATTGATAAATTGAATTAACACGAACACTTGTGAATCTATATCGTGTACTTGGAGAACTATGGGAAGCTACTACTAATTTTTCCTCAAATTGGAACAATAGGGATGAGATGTTAAGTGTGTTATAGAAATATGAGATCTTGAATGGGATATGACCACTCACACTTTGGAGGAGATGGAGGAAATAGGATTCATAATGCATCATTGTTTTTATAATATAACACCAAAAAATGAAATGTCAATCTTGAAGTAAAGCATTTGCTGGAAAATAATTTTTCACACTTTTGTTTATATGAATCCATAAATATACGCTTCTTACCCATAATAGGCGATTATTTATAGCAGTTATGATGGGATAACCTCTATACAAAGAGTGGGTGGGTGAGACAAATATACTAGAGGATGTGTTTCATAGAGGTGATAATGAATTTACGAAATACACAAAGAGATGTCATAATGATAAATAATTCCCATGTTCATGTGCTAAGTGTAGGAATGGTAAGGTGTTTGAGTAGAAAACAGTTGAACTACATTTGTTAAGATGGGGTATGCAAGATAGTTATCGATTTTGGATTATTCACGGGGAATCGCATGTTCTTTTTATCCCCGAGTAACCTTCACAACAATCAACAATTAGGATGGATGTACAAGGGGCAGGAGGACAACGTATATCATAATATGCTAGAGGATTTAGTTGATGATGCGTATGCGGTTCATAAGTGGAAGAAAATGAGGTCACTAATGATGTACAAGGTTCAAGTGTTGATGAAGATATTGGGATAAACCTTGGCGATGACTATGAAAGTTTAAAATTTAAGGCGAGCCAATTGTTGTAACCTTATAGTGATAAAGATAAAATAACTTTACACGCCATGGTTGGTTTTTATAGTTTGATGATCCAATATGGTTTGTCTGGCAATAGCGTGATAGGAATTTTTAATTGAGTGAAGGGCTTGATACCCAAGAAGAATACGCTTCCAAATAGCTATCCTACAATGAAGAACAGTTTGAAAGTTTGGGAATGAAGTATAAATTAATTCATGCTTGTGTGTTTGACTTTATACTATACTAAAAGGAGTGTGAAAATCTCAATCGGTGTCCGGTATGAGAGGAACCTAGATTTGTGCAATCTACAGGCAAGGAAGGAATAAGCTCAAAAGTGCCTAAAAAGTGTTGAAATATTTTTCCGTTGGGACAAGATTGAAGTGATTTCTCATAGTACCATGGATCAAACCTCATTTCAATGACTCGTTCGAACGATAATGACTTTCGTTTGAACGACTGCTAAAAATCTCTAACTTTAGGCCATAGAACTCCAATTCGATTGCGTTAGGGCCACCATGTTACCCAAATTTAACTAATAATCCACCTTAACAGTACCAAAGCCCAATTAGTCATACCAAGTCACCAAATCATACAAGCACGATCAAAGTTGTGTGGGTGGGTGTTATAAAGTTATTCCCAGAGGATAGGAATAAACTTAGACTAACTATTCCAGGTTATATTTTGGGCTTATTCAGGGCCTATAAATAGGCCTATTATAGACTATTATAGACCTTCTTAATTATTAAGTATTGTAAACCTTCAAATATGTGTGACACCCCGACTAATTAAATACCGGGTAGCTACTCCTTTATTCAAATTAATACAAAATGTCAAGTTGGTTCAGTTCATAGCATCACTGTCGAAAAACGTTTTCATAATTACTAGCCACCTAATATTTAAAAGGTGAGTTGTCAATTTTAATTAAATCCGATTAACATACGATCCATTTAAATTATGAAATACTAATACCATAACCACAACACAGTCACGATAGAATAATGTTGGAATGACAATGAATCTGGAGGAATACTCCTCTAATAAATCCTAATACAGAATACAACCAAATACAAAGTCTGAATCACTAATTAATTACAACCCAAAATCTGAAATAAAACTGAGTAATTAAGATGTCTCTAAAAGAAAAGAGGAGACATGCCCAACAGATGAGAAAATCTGAAAATAGAGTCAAGAAAGAAAATGGAGGCATCTACTGTTAAGTTCCTGTAACTTCCACAGTAGCTACAGCATGTCACCGGAATGGAACTCCTACGCTTAGTGTCCTTGTGGCTGGGCACCTAAAAGGTTTTTACAAGAAAATAGATTTGAAAGCAAACAGGTCAGAGCCTGATTGTGAAAACAGTTTAAAATACAACAAGTGTTTAATACCATTAAACAGTGAATATAAAATACATGATAGTGCGTGCACTCACATGAGTTCCTCACCTCTCAACTAAGTGTGCACTCCTATCGTTCCCGTACTCGTTCTAGTTATTCCCATATCTAACTAATCCAATACACAATCTAACATTACCATACGATTTCCCATTCAATTCCCGACATCTTGATTTAAACAGAGAGTTTTACTTTTCTTCTTAATTCTCAAAATTAGTAATACTAATCACTAGGGATTTTCCATTTTTAACTCTACAAAAAAGTTTCTATTATTCACACTTACATTTATACATGACAGTTCATTTCAATTAATAGTATATTTTTCTCATCATAAATATACAATACTGGCACTCCGAGACTAAGCAATGGTGCACACATACTCTACTATCAAATCCCGGTACATTACGTACATCAGGATCACGTATTCCGAATCTCTCAGGAATCGTTTCGATAAGTAACAAACACACATAATGGAGGCGAACATAGTTCACATCACATGGGTCACGCACATACCTATGCTCCCATGATCAGCAGACTTATTAACTCCGTAATAAGTCCTTCTCTGACCTATGTCCTCGAGGTACCAATTTAAATCCCCCTGTAGGCACACAAAGATTAGATGGCCCTGATCGTACGCCAACCTCCCATGATAGCAAGTATGGTAGGTATGTTATACACAGATAACCACATATACTAAGCATTCACACATCTTAGATATCTTATAATATCAATAGAGGTATATTTTACATTCCCATACCATCATTAAATGTTACACAATTTACAATTCCCGAATAATATACATTAAAAGTTGTCAATCCCTCTCACGTCGTAATTTTAGGTACTTATTCCCTAACCCATAAACGTCATCCGGTTTCCTACAAAATACTAAGTTTTACTCCTCAACATACTCCAATCTCACAACTATACCCACTAGTCGACAAGGGTAGGTTAACA
This sequence comes from Sambucus nigra, assembly GCA_949130495.1. Classification (NCBI taxonomy): domain Eukaryota; kingdom Viridiplantae; phylum Streptophyta; class Magnoliopsida; order Dipsacales; family Adoxaceae; genus Sambucus; species Sambucus nigra. The sequence continues at coordinate 510,814,578 of OX422214.1, forward strand.
CTCGATTAAATAAGTCTACTGGGAGTTCGAAATAAAATCAGGCCTAAAACGGCCATTCTGTCAACTCGTTAGAAATCTCGTTCGAACGAGGTTGTTCGAACGAGGGTCGTTCGAACGAAGTCTTTGAACGAACTCATCATAAGGGATACTGTCATCTCATTGTCGTTCGAACGACCTGGGCTGGTCTTCTAACGAGATGGCAGAATACGCCCAGAAATTCTCCAACTCGTTTTTCCTCATTTTTCTCTTCTCTAAATTCATCCTAAGATCATCCCAATAAAATTTTTATGTTCTTAAACTACTATAAGTCCTCTTAGGTCGCTTTTTAACATATTTTTGGGGTCCAATCCTCCTAATCAACATGCAATTATCATTCATTCCCAAATTTTACCCCAAAACCTATGAACATGAACCCATAATTTTATTTTGCCTAATTACTCATCATAAATTCGTTTTTGAACCATCATAGTTAAGTTTTTGGATACCAAATTCGTCCATAATCATTCTACATGAAATTCCTATTTTAAAATCATAAGTTTCACCATAATCCCATTAGTTTTCCCTCAAGATTTTCTAGACAATTAGAGTTTCTACACTAAACATGGAGGAAATATTCAATGAAATTAATAACATTAAATCACTTGCCTTAGATTTGTTCTTCAGATGTGTTGTTGGTGTTTCAACGTTGATTCTACCCTCTTTATAGTCACAATCTCTTCCAAAAATGATGGTGGTGGGTGTTTTTGGTTCGGAACCCTATGATAACTTCTCCCTAACTCCCGTAGCCCACTTCTAATGCTTTTTGGCTGGTAATGGCCTTAGTGGACTCTTTAAAAATATAAAAATAAACTCTAAATATCGTGGGTTTTAATTCCTCAATATTTAAAATTACCAAAATACCCTCCTAGGTTGTCGGTTTGGCCTAAAAGTGCCCCGGGGCCCAAACTAAACCCCTGGCTAGTGTTTTCTGACTATTTCAACCCTTTCGGACGGGTCAGCGCACTCAAAATGATCATTCGATTAATAAAAATATAATTTACTTTTTAATTTAAATAAATTCATTCCTGATGCGATTGACACGCGCGTTCCAAATAAATTTCCCAAATTATTGTATTTCTGCCTCTTAACAATTTAAATATTTTCAATACCATATATACTCAGAAATATTCAATTTTATCATCACAATCAAATACCAACTCACATATCGTTAGTATTTATATCAGGATTAATTTCTAATTAATTCTCAATTAACTTAATTAATCCCTTAAATAAAAATCAATAAAATTACGGGGTATTACATACTTCCCCCCACCAATAGAATTTCGTCCCGAAATTCGGAACTAATGAATACCTGGTAAAAATGGCTCTGGATAACGTTCATGCATCTCATCCTCGCGCTCCCATGTGGACTCCTCGGCATTATGATGCCGCCACTGCACGCGTACTAATGGTACTATCTTCGATCTCAGTTTCCTCTCGCTGTGGTCCAGAATAGCAATCGGCCCCTCCTCGTAGGAACTATCGGGCTGAAGATCGATGTCCTCTAAAGCAATGTGAGTATGGGCCAAGTCATCCCTCAGATATTTCCTTAGCAACGAAATATGGAATATATCATGAATCCTATGCAAACGCTCCGGTAACCCAAGTCTATACGCGACTGGACCAATTCTCTCGATGATAGGAAATGGCCCCACATATCTTGGTGCCAGTTTCCCCTTTTTCCCAAAATGCATAATCCCTTTCATAGGAGATACTCTGAGTAACACCTGGTCCCCGACCATGAATTCTCTGAAGAACCTCTTGGCATCAGCACAGCTCTTCTGCCGGTTCTGAGCTACCCGAATACGGCTCCTTATCATCTCTATCCTTACCGAAGTGTCCTGACTCACTTTTGGCCCAAGGAGTTTGTTATCCCCCACCTCTAACTAACATGCTGGGGAGCGACAAGGTCTACTATTCAATGCCTCTAATGGAGTCATGCAATGGTGAACTGGTAGGAGTTATTATAAGCAAACTCCACCAGTGGAAGGTACTGCTCCCAATTACATTTAAAGTCTAGGATGCACGTACGCAACATGTCCTCCAACATCTGATTTGTCCGCTCTGTTTGCGCATCAGTCTGCGGGTGATACGTTGTACTCAGCCGCAACTCCGTACCCATGGCCTCCTAGAAACTCTCCCAAAATTGTGAAATGAATATCTTGTATCGGTCAGACACAATATTTAGAGGCACCCCGTGAAGTCTCACTATCTCCGCAATGAAAATCTGGGCATACTGTCCCGTAGTGTAGTCTGTCCTTAAGGGTAGAAAATAAGCAACTTTGGTCAACCTATCCACAATTACCCATATAGAGTCGTGACCCCTCTGTGACGTAGGTAACCCCATGATAAATTCCATGGATATGCTTTCCCATATCCATAGCGGAGCCTCTAATGGCTGTAAAAGTACTATCGGTTTCTGATGGTCCACCTTTACTAGCTGAGCAGTGGCGCATTTAGAAACGAATACGGTGATATCTATCTTTATCCGGCTCCACCAGTACTGTTGTCTCATGTCTTTCTACATCTTATCCCCACCAGGGTGTATCGCGAATCACGAGACGTGCGACTCTGTCATTACCTCGTGTCGCAAGTCTTCCCCTTCCGGAACGACCAGTCTCCCATTGAAGCGTAATCCCCCGTCTGAACTAACGGTATAGGACTCGGCTCCCTCTGCTAGTAATCGAACTATCTGCTCCTGATAGAACGAGTCATTTGCCTAGGCCTTTATCACTCTCGTAACAATCTGAGGTGTAATAGTCATCACAGACATGAATGATCGGGCCACTGCATCCTGGTGTCCCAACTAGTTCCACTTTACTTTCCACACCTTGCCCACCTCATCTACTGGCCTACGACTTAACGCGTCTGCTACCACGTTAGCCTTCCCTGGGTGATATTGGATATCAAACTGATAATCCTTCACAAACTCAAGCCACCAACGTAAACACATATTCAGTTCCTTCTGCGTGAAGAGGTATTATAGAGACTTATGGTCTATGAACAACCGAAATTTCTCCCCTAAGAGATAGTGTCTCCAAATCCGTAGAGCGAATATGACTGCCGCTAACTGCAAGTCATGGGTGGTGTAATTCTTCTCGTGAGGCTTAACCTTACGGGAAGCATAAGCTATGGCCTGACTCTCCTGTTGCAGCACACCTCCAAGTCCTTGTAAGGATGCATCGATGTAGACTAGATACTCAACTCCCGGTCTGGGCAATGCTAACACAGGCGCTGAGGTCAACTTGTCCTTCAACTCATCGAATGCCAATTGACAGGAATCGCTCCAGATGAATGGCACATCTTTGCGAGTCAGATGTGTCAAAGGACCCGCTATCTTTGAGAAACCCCGAATAAACCTTCGGTAGTATCCTGCTAAGCCTAAGAAACTACGAATCTCAGCCAGTGTCGTTGGATGTCCCCACTCCCTCACCGCTGATACTTTCCCTAGATCAATAGATATCCCCCGGTCTGAAATGATATACCCCAAAAACTGTACCTCCTTCAGCCAAAACCCACACTTCTCGTACTTCGCATAAAGTTCGTTCTGATGCAACGTTTGCAAAACCTGTCTCAAGTGCTCGGCGTGCTCCTCTTCTGTCTGGGAGTGAACTAGAATGTTATCAATAAAGACAATGATGAACTGGTCTAGGAACTCTCTGAATACCCTATTCATCAAGTCCATAAACATGGCTGGAGCATTGGTTAAGCCAAAAGGCATAACTCGAAACTCGTAGGAATCATATCTCGTTAAGAAAGCAGTCTTCGAGAAGTCCTGTTCCCTAATACGCAACTGATGGTATCCCAATCGCAAGTCAATCTTTGAGAAGAAGGAAGCTCCTCTCAGCTGGTCGAATAAGTCATCGATTGGGGGCAATGGATACTAATTCCGTATCGTGACTTTATTCAACTCCCGGTAATCTACACACAACCTCAACTATCCATCCCTCTTATTTACGAACAACACAGGGGCACTCCACCGTGAATTACTCCTTTGGATAAACCCCTGACCCAACAACTGCTCTATCTGATCCCTTAGTTCTCTCATCTCCGCTGGAGCCATACGGTACGGTGCGCGGGCAATTGGTCTAGTGCCCGACATCAAATCGATAACAAAATCTATCTCTCTACTAGGAGGTAATTCAGGTATATCCTGAAATACATCCGCGAACTCACTAACAACGGGAATCGAATCAAGTGGTATTACCACTTCCTTAGAGGTCTCCTCCTCTATATAATACAAGTGTGTGGACGATCCTCCCTCGGGGCGAGGCATCGCCACTAAAAATGATACTCCTACTGAAATAATCAATCATGTCTCGGTACGCAACTAGCCAATCCATACCAACAATCGCATCGTATTCAGTCATCTCTAATACTAACATTTCAGTAGGTAAAGTAAATCTCCCGATCTTTATACCCACACCTCTAAAAATAAGAGAAATCATAGAACCTGTACTCAACGGTGAATCTACGCAAGTAATCGTGCTCTCTGTAGTGTCTAACAACCCCAAAGTGCGTGCAAATCTCGTGGCAATGAAATAGTGTGTGGCCCCCGTATCAAATAAAATACGCTCCATAGTCCCCTGAATAGAGAACATACCCTCAATAGCAGGTGGATCCTATGGGAATGCGGCCTGCTGGAGTTGATAAACTAGCACATACTGAAGTTGTCCCTGCTGGACTGGGACTGCGGGAATAGGTGGCAAAGCTGGCATCTGTGGTGGTGCTGGGAGGGCGGCGGGAAATATAGGTCTCTGGGGCTCATGTCTAGCACCCTGCTGCTGTTGCTGTGGGGCCCTGCCCCTATCAGGACACTCCTGGCGCTTGCGGGTAGTTTTTCCACAAGTGAAACACTTCCCCGGAAAGTTCCCCCCTCTCGAACCCTGCTGCCCACGGCCCTGGTGGCCGTTGCCATTCCTCCCCTGGCTGTGCTGGCCCTGATAAAACTGTTGTTGTTGGCCATGTTGGCCCTGATGACCCTGATGGCCGTGCTAACCCTGACAAAAACCTCCCTGACCATTTCTGAAACCTTCGGATCTAAACCTCTTAAAATCTCCCTGCTAGGAACCCGGATCACCCTGCCTGTGCTGACCCTGAGCTGATTGTGCCCCGCTGGCACCATTTCCCCTGTCCTGCCCTGATGGATGGACTCTCCTGATCGCTTACCTTCTGACAAGTGAAAGAGGTGGTCCTGGAAGTGAAGCAATGCTGCGTTAACCACATCAGAATAAGTGGCCAACGAGAGATTACCCAACAAGTGCTGACGGATCCTCCAGGTCAACCCATCCATGAACTTCTGAATCTTTTTCTCCTCGGTTGGAATCTCATCGAGAACGATGTTCAAGAGATTAGTGAATTCGGCCTCATACTCGGCCACGGTCTTCCCCTCCTGCTTGAGGTTCATTAACTTCCTCCTCATTTTGGTGTAAACAGCTGATGGAAAATATTTGTGGTCGAACCGCACCCAGAATTCCTGAATATAAAGGATGTCTCTCTCCTCTATGGTGGTAATGGACTCCCACCACTGCAACGCTGATCCTACTAGCTTAAAAGCAGCCAGTATCTATTTCTGTACATCCGTGCACTCGTACATCCTCAAGTGCCTTTTAATGTCCTTCTTCCACTGACTGGACACAACTACGTCGGAGCTACCTGCAAACTTAGGAGGGTGTGCTTTCTGAAAAGCATCACGAACACGTTCCCAAGGAGACGGGAATGCATGAACCTGAACTGGCGCTACTACCGGCGCCTGAGGCGGCGCCTGTTGCACAACTGCTAGGGCGGCATTTACCGCTTGGGCTATAATAGCGGCAACCTCTGTGGCATTCAAGGATCCCTGAACTGGTGCAGGCTGTGGCTCGAGCTGAGCATCCCTGGGAACTTGCTGTGCACATCGTGGAGGCATCTGAAATGAGAGTGAAGTCATATAAGTTCGCAGTTATTATCTCAAAATAGCTGAAGAGCGAAACATACACAAAAGAGTACAACAATCCTAAAATATAGGGCTTTACATCAAAGAAAGCTCAGCGGAAACATAACAAGTTGTACAGATCCTAAGGACACTAGAACCTGATGCTCTGATACCACCTGTGACACCCCGACTAATTAAATATCGGGTAGCTACTCCTTTATTCAAATTAATACAAAATGTCAAGTTGGTTCAGTTCATAGCATCACTGTCGAAAAACGTTTTAATAATTACTAGCCACCTAATATTTAAAAAGTGAGTTGTCAATTTTAATTAAATCCGATTAACATACGATCCATTTAAATTATGAAATACTAATACCATAACCACAACACAGTCACGATAGAATAATAATGGAATGACAATGAATCTGGAGGAATACTCCTCTAATAAATTCGAATACTGAATACAACTAAATACAAAGTCTGAATCACTAATTAATTACAACCCAAAATCTGAAATAAAACCGAGTAAGTAAGATGTCTCTAAAAGAAAAGAGGCGACATGCCCAACAGATGAGAAAAATATGAAAATAGAGTCAAGAAAGCAAATGGAGGCATCTACTGTCGAGGTCCTGTAACTTCAACAGTAGTTACATCACGTCACCGGAATGGAACTCCTACTCTTGGTGTCCTTGTGGCTGGGCACTTAAAAGGTTTTTACAAGAAAATAGATTTGAAAGCAAACATGTCAGAGCCCGATTGTGAAAACAGTTTAAAATACAGCAAGTGTTTAATACCATTAAACAGTGAATATAAAATACATGATAGTGCGTGCACTCACATGAGTTCCTCACCTCTCAACTAAGTGTGCACTCCTATCGTTCCCGTACCCGTTCTAGTTATTCCCATATCTAACTAATCCAATACACAATCTAACATTACCATACGATTTACGATTAAATTCCCGACATCTTGATTTAAACAGAGAGTTTTACTTTTCTTCTTAATTCTCAAAATTAGTAATACTAATCACTAGGGATTTTCCATTTTTAACTCTACAAAAATGTTGCTATTATTCACACTTACATTTATACATGACAGTTCATTTCAATTAATAGTATATTTTTCTCATCATAAATATACAATACTGGCACCCCAAGACTAAGCTGCAGTTCACACATACTCTTCTATCAAATCCCTGTACATCACGTACATAAGGATCACGTATTTCGAATCTCTCAGGAATCGTTTCGACAAGTAACAAACACACATGATAGAGGCGAACATAGTTCACATCACATGGGTAATGCACATACCTAAGCTCCCATGATCAGCAGACTTATTAACTCCACAATAAGTCCTTCTCTGACCTATGTCCTTGAGGTACCAATATGAATCCCCCCGTAGGCACACAAAGATTAGATGGCCCTGATCGTATGCCAACCTCCTGTGATAGCAAGTATGATACGTATGTTATACATAGATAACCACATATACTAAGCATTCACACATCTTAGATATCTTATGATATCAATAGAGGTATATTTTACATTCCCATACCATCATTAAATGTTACACAATTTACAATTCTCGAATAATATACATTAAAAGTTGTCAACCCCTTTCACGTCATAATTTTAGGTACTTATGCCCTAACCCATAAACCTCATCCAGTTTCCTAAAAAATACTAAGTTTTACTCCTTAACATACTCCAATCTCATAACTATACCCACTAGTCGACAAGGGAAGGTTAACACTCGATTAAATAAGTCTACTGGGAGTTCGAAATAAAATGAGGCCTAAAAAGGCCATTCTGTCAACTCGTTAGAAATCTCGTTCGAACGAGGGTCATTCGAACGAAGTCTTTGAACGAGGGTCATTCGAACGAAGTCTTCAAATGAACTCGTTAGAAGGGATACTGTCATCTCATTAGAAGCTCGTTTGATCGACCTGGGCAGGTCTTCTAACGAGATAGCAGAATAGGCCCAAAAATTCTCCAACTCATTTTTCCTCATTTTTCTCTTCTCTAAATTCATCTTAAGATCATCCCAATAATATTTTTATGTTCTTAAACTACTATAAGTCCTCTTAGGTCTCTTTTTAACATATTTTTTGGGTCCAATCCTCCTGATCAACATGCAATTATCATTAATTCCCAAATTTTACCCCAAACCCTATGAACATGAACCCAGAATTTTATTTTGCCTAATTACTCATCATAAATCCGTTTTTGAACCATCATAGTTAAGTTTTTGGATACCAAATTCGTCCATAATCATTCTACATCAAATTCCTATCTCAAAATCATAAGTTTCACCATAATCCCATTAGTTTTCCCTCAAGACTTTTAGGCAATTAAAGTTTCTACACTAAACATGGAGGAAATATTCAATGAAATTAATAACATTAAATCACTTGCCTTAGATTTGTTCTTCAGATGTGTTGCCGGTGTTTCAAGGTTGATTCTTCCCTCTTTATGGTCACAATCTCTTCCAAAAATGATGGTGGTGGGTGTTTTTGGTTTGGAACCCTTTGATAATGAAAATAACGTTGCCAAAGCCGTTTATGAAAATAAACTATTTAAGCAACTCCGAAAGTTTGTTGAAGAAACTCTTTACTTAAAATCAAAACTATTTTGAACACAAGATGTGTTAACAAAATTATGTACGAGATATGGACAAGATTTGATAACAAGTTTTAGTAAACAGTTTAAAATGTTTTAAACTCAGCACACTATTAGAAAGGGATGAGAAGATGTAGAAATATTGATACTCAGATTTTTAACGTGGTAAAACCTCAACCTTGAGGAAACATCCACGACTCCCTCTACGGAGTAAAACAAAAAAAAATCACTAAAACAAATATATGAGTTACAACCTATTTAACTAACATGCACACAAAAACAAATCTATACAAGTTCAGGATTGTACCCTCTGGCGTCCTTAACTTTTCTGCAGATCTTGTTTGTTGATGTAGTTGTCTCAGTTTGTCAACTCTTCTTTGTTTCAGCACTTTACGTCGACTTATTGTTCACCAAATCTTATAGCCAACACTTTGAGTGTTTGTAGTGTGACAATGTTTGTGAATGGTGTTCTAAAACACATGCATGCACACACACACACTTATTAGTTACAGACGATCCTAATAAATCACATATAAAGTCTATATGCAGTGTATTTGTTATTTTTCTTTCTTACAAAACCAAGAACCTTTTCGACCTTTCAAACTAACCCAGATTCCACGGAGATCTTGCTTAAGAAATCGGTCAAGACCTTTCTCAATCAGTTTTGAAAATATTATGAAGATTGAGAACCCTCCAAGTGCGAATCCCACTAGGTCAGGTTAGGTTTTGTAAAAACAGAAATAGAAAAACATCTATTGTTGATCTTTGAAGAAGAAAAATGTTTTAACAGAAAATAATCAACAACGAAATTCTCAAGATGAGAAAAAAAATGCAGCTAAGTGTTCTGTGACATGAAAAACTTCAGATCTATGATTTCTATTGAAAAAGAAACAAGATCTGAGTCTATGTCTAAGTTGGAAATAAGATTTATGAACACAAGGATTTCAGCAACCCAAGATCTCTTAACCAGAACTCTCATAAACCTAAGAAAACACTAAGGATGGTGTTTTTGGTTTTGGTGGTTTTTCTGGAGAGGTAAGTAGTTTGGGCTTGAGAAGTGTTTGGACGAAGTTAGGGTTTCTAACTAGGGTTTGGTTTCTCTCTCTAACTTCTCTCTTCTCTCTTCTCTCTCTTCTCTCTCTCTCTCTCTATTCTCTGAGACTTTGCAAAATGGCAAAAGCTTTCGAAGGCTGAGATGAAGGGTCTTTAAATAGGGAGAGGAGAAGATTCCAGAGCCTCGTTCAAAAACAATGGCTGAGATTGAGTCAAGCTCCATTGACTGCAATCCAAGGGCTCACAACAGGCGGTGGATTAAACAGCCTATGATTGGCTTAAGGTATTACACGGGGATTCACTCAAAAGACATGCAGGCCATCGATAAGGATAGATCCAAGGGCTGTAAGCGTGCGATGGTTTGTCTCAGTAAAGAAACACAGTTTGGTCCAATCAGAAGACAGCAGGTGTTGGCCTGTGAACGAAGGTAAACGCGCGTCACAAAATAATTACAAAGCCAACCCTAAAGTCTCTAGCGCTTTCGGTTTCTACCCAGAGTAACTTTAGGCCAATAAACACAACAATCCATATTTATATAATAACCCCAAGACTTTTTAAATCAAATTTTAATTAAATAAAACCTTGTTTAAAATATGTTTTAAATTCCCAAAAAATTATTAAAAATCAAATTGAGGGATTTAAACACACTCACAACATTAAAACACATAGGGGTGCAATATGATATGCAAGAATCAAATTCTAAGTGTGTGAGTGATGGCTATAGTCTTAGGATCATTACATGATAGATAGAAGAAGAAGCAACCCAATCTCTGAAGCTCTTTGGTTTCTAGGATAGACTCTATTTTGTCACAATTTCCAAACTAGATGAGCTCTTATACAGTCTAGACTCAAATGAGTCAAAAGTATAAGGGCTTCAATCTCCCCCTTTGGAAATATGAGACAAAATCTTCTTTGAGTCATCTCAACTCGTAGGGCGACAACAAAAAAAAGAAAAACTTATACCTATAAAGGTTCTATCTACCCAAATCCTAGAAAGCAAAAATTACATAACTCAACTATATACAGTTTAACATCCTATTATTACAATGAAGAATGACTGTACAAGAAGAATACCTGCAAAAAATTACTAAGATCAAGCTTTTTAGTATATGCAGTAGACTCAAATTTCTCCCCCATTTTGTCTCAAATGGACAAAGGGAAGAAACTTGGCAAACATAACACGTATTTACTCAGCACAAATCATACCAATAGATTTACGTAAAGAAATGAATCTATTATAATCAAGAGGTTTGGTAAATAAATCTGCAAGTTGTAGATCAGTAGAAAGATAATTGATTTCTAATTCCTTGGTTTCAACTAATTCACGAATAAAATGATGTCTTATTTTAATGTGCTTAGTTCGCGAGTGTTGAACTGGGTTCTTAGAAATGTTAATCGCACTTTGATTATCACAATAGAGATGAAGTGTGGGTTCTAGAATACCATAATCACTTAGCATTTGTTTAAGCCATAACAATTGGGCACAACAGCTACCGGCGGCTATGTATTCAGATTCAGCAGTCGAGAGAGATGTGCAGTTCTGTTTTTTACTACTCCATCCTACCAAGTTATTACCAATATAACAACATGCGCCTGAAGTGCTTTTACTATCATCAGTACACCCAGCCCAATCAGCATCAGTGTACCCAATAATAGTGCTAGGTGTGTCATTCGTGTACCAAATTCCTAAATTTAGAGTGCCTTTAACATATTTAATTATGCGTTTAACAGCGTTTAAATGGCTCTCCTTCGGGTTGTTTTGATAACGCGCACAAACACAAACAGCATACATGATATCAGGACGCGAGGCAGTCAGATAGAGTAATGTGCCAATCATACTACGATATAAGGTAGAGTCTACAGATTTTCCATTTTCATCTTTAGATAATTTCTCTGTAGTACTCATAGGCGTTTTAGCACTCTTAGCACTCTCGAGGCCAAATTTCTTAACTATCTCTAATGCGTACTTAGTCTGCGAAAGAAACAAACCATCTGGTTGTTGTTTGACTTGGAGACCTAGGAAGAACTGTAACTCCCCCATAAGGGACATCTGAAATTCTTTACTCATAATTTCAGCAAAAGATTTTACTTCTGAGGTAGAAGTGGATCCAAAGATGATATCGTCTACATAGACTTGAGCGATAGTAATGTGTTTGCCAAACTGTTTGACAAATAAGGTTTGGTCATTTCCACCTCTTTTGAAACCTTTGTCCAGCAGAAAACTGGAGAGTCGCTCATACCAAGCTCTAGGAGCTTGCTTAAGACCATATAAAGCCTTTTTTAACCGAAATACATGAGTAGGATAATTAGGGTCAATGAACCCTTTAGGTTGTTCTACATAGGTTTCCTCGGCAAGTATACCATTAAGGAACGCAGATTTAACATCCATTTGATATAATGTAAAATGCATGTGACAAGCTATAGCAAGAAGCAGACGAACTGATTCTAAACGAGTAACAGGAGCAAACGTCTCATTAAAATCCAGTCCTTCTATTTGGGAGTAACCTTGAGCAACTAGTCTAGCTTTATTTCTAATTATCATCCCATTTTCATCAGTTTTATTTTTGAAAATCCAACGAGTACCAATAACCTTTTTGTGATCAGGACGTGGAACAAGAAACCAAACATCATGAATGACAAATTGTAAAAGTTCATCCTGCATAGCAGAAATCCAGTGAGAGTCATTCAATGCCTCATTTACATTCTTTGGTTCCAAGAGAGAAACAAAGCAAGCATAGAGAGCATAATTTCTAAGTTGGGATCTTGTACGTACTGGTTCACCAGGGTTACCAACTATGTTGTTTATGGGATGATCTTTAGAAACCCAGTTAGGTACTTCAGGTGACTCAATAGGTAATGAATTATCTATTTCAGAAGAGTCATTTTCTAAAATATTTGACGATTCTTCTTCTATAGTTAATTCACTAGTCTTGCTTTCTACAGTAGTGTCACTAACAATTACATTTATGGATTCCATTAAGGTCTTAGTGCGAAGATTATACACTCGATAAGCTCTACTGTTAGGTGAATAACCTAAGAATATGGCTTTATCTCCTCTACTCTCAAATTTAGATAAGTGTTCCCTATCTTTGCAAACATAGCAGGTACTACCAAAGGTTCTAAGGTACTTAAGATTAGGCTTTTTATTGTACCAAAGTTCATAAGAGGTTTGTTTCGAATTCTTTCTAAGATAGACCCTATTAATAAGATGGCAGGCTGTACGAATAGATTCTACCCAAAAATACTTAGGTAAGTTCTTAGCATGGAGCATGACACGTGCCATCTCTTGAAGAGTTCGATTCTTTCTCTCAGCTATACCATTTTGTTGAGGGGTCTTAGGAGCACTGAACTCATGTTTGTAACCATTATAGTCACAATATTCTACAATACCAGTGTCTTTGAATTCACCACCTCTATCACTTCGGATTCTATTCACTTGAGTGTCTTTTTCATTCTCAATCCGTAAGAGAATCTTTAAAAAGGTTTGAAAGGTATCGGATTTTTGTTTTAAGAAAGCTACCCAAGTGAATCTGGTGAAGTCATCAACCATAACAAGAATATAACTGTGTCCACAAAGACTAACAGTTTGAGAAGGACCCATTAGGTCCATATGGATGAGTTCTAAGGGATTAGAGGTAAGGATATCTTTAACCCTTTTATGAGGTGCTTTAACAATTTTTCCTTCTTGACAGGGACCACAGACAATGTTATGAATAGGTTTAATTTTTGGTATTCCTCTAACTATCTGCTGAGAAGACAATTTACTCAAATTTTCGTAATTAATGTGACCCATTCTGTTATGCCATATCTCGTTGTCATCCATTCTGGCAACACTACAGATTTCAGAACTAGACATGACAGTATAACAATTGTCAGGGGTCCTGAATCCTGTAATTAAGCAATCTCCATTTTCATTTAAAATCTTGCAATTGTTCTTTGAAAAGGTAACAGTGTAGTTTGAGTCACAGAATTGTGAAATGCTAAGTAAATTAGCCTTAAGACCTTTAACTAAGAGAACATTTTCAAGAAGAGGAAGTCCTTTTTCTTTAAGGGTTCCTTTGCCTATGATCTGGGATGATATACCATCACCAAAAACAACTTTTCCACCATCAAAATGGGTTTTATTTAAAAGTTTTGTATCATCACCTGTCATATGCTTGGAACATCCAGAATCCAAGTACCATCCAGAAGATGTAAGTTCAGCTTTTAGAGCAGAAACAACAATGTTACACTTCATCTGTGGTGCTAGATCATCTTTTCTAACCCAAATTGCCCTGGTTTTTAGTTTGCGCTTGTTTGCTCTTATTTGATAAAATTTGCGAGCATTAGATTTTTGTTGAAAAACATTTTGCGCATGATTTTGTATAAATTTGAATTCCTGAGCATTTGATTTAGAAAAGGTTCTGGTTATCCTTCTAGTAAATGTCCTTTTAGGTTTAGTTCTTCTATTCCTATAGTTAGAGTTTTTGTCTGGTGGCCTGGGAAGGACATAATTGTTACGACTCCTCCTAGAATAGTTAAAGTTATGATACATAGGAGTGTTGTAGATAGGTTTAATCAGTCTCCTAGCATAGCAATTATCGAAAGAGTGACCATATATATCACAATAGGAGCAATAAAGATTGCTCAGAATAGGGTTTTCCTTAGGAAAGTCTCTAAACAAAGGTTTTGAGAAATTTTGAGGCTGAATTTTATTCCTAGGTAGCACAGATTTGAAAGCAGGTTCACTTTTCCTAATAGGGGGGCAGACATATTTTCCCTTTGATAAACTTTCAAGCTTAGAGCAACTTGCATCTTCAGTGTTGGTGTTTTGATGGTCAAACTTAGTTTTTAGAGAATGAAAGTCTGGACATGTTTCAATAGGTCTTTTGCCTCCTGACACAAACTTGATAGGTTCAACATGTTTAGTTTGTGTCTTCAAATTGGGGCAAAACCCTATTCCAGTTCTATCATCAGAATTGGTTTTAGATTCAGCAACGAATTCCTCAAAACATTTAGAGTTGTTTTCAAATTTGGTAAATTTTTTGAAAACAGTTGCTGTCTTTTCTTTTGTTTGTTCCAATTCTAATAATGTCCCTTTGTATTTTTTCTCCAGAATTTCATTAGCTTCAGTCAAAGTTTTCAGTTTTTCATCAAACACTTTAACTTCACTGTCATGAGACATGCATTGTGTAGTATACTCTTCAGCATTCAGTTTTACCATTAGGCTTAGATCCTCTAACTTTTTGGTAAGATCTTTAACAATCTTTTCTAGTCTAGTGCTTTTCTTTAGAGTTTTAGTATATAGAGTGTGGATGTCTGGGAGATCATCATTATCTGAGTCACTAAGTGAGGTGTGTGAAGTGACCCCTAAGGTTTCATTTCTTAAACTCACGCACCCATTGACATCAGCAGTATCGATTTCCCTTTGACTCACACACCCCGAGGAAGAGGTATTAATGTTCTCAGTAAGTAAAGCATCTAAACCAGTTAAAGTATGATTCACAGCAACAGAACTAGAATTACTAGACTCATCCTCACTATCAAGCATAGGCATATTATCATTGTATATGATTTTCGCAAAGAAGGATAAACAGGGATCAAAACCATCAGATGCCTCAGGTTCCTCATTTTCAGAGTCACTTGAGTCATCCCATGTTTTGCAGAGGTTGGCTCTAGAGTGTTTGTTTTGGGTATTTAAATTAACTCTACAGTCTTGAGCAATATGTCCCAGTTTACCACATCTATAGCATTCAATTTTCTTGAGGTCTCTGTGAGGTCTTGTGTTGTCCTTGTTCTGTTTGTCATGAGGTTTCTCATGGGGCTTGTGATTTGAAGGAGTGGTATAATTAGACTTGCCCTGTCTATTTGCAAGACTGTTTCTAAATTTAACAATTTTCTTAAATTGTTTTGTCATTAGGGCAATCTGATTATCTAGACTTTCTAAGTCACAGTCCTCATCAGAATCATTACTAGAGGTGTTTAACTCAGGCTTAATCATCTTAGAGGTAAAGCTAAGATTGGAATTGGTATGTTTCCTATTAGTGTGGGTCAATTGTTTCTTAAACTCTAATTCCATTTCCACAGTTCTTAATTTGCTACTGAGTAATTCAGGAGTAAGATTTGTATCACACATCTCCTCAATAGCATATCTTTTATTGTCAAATTTCTGTGGTAATGATCTCAGAATTTTAGAGACAATTTCTTGTCTATCATAAGTTATACCATTGGCATGAAGTTTAGTGACAATATCAGTAAGGTTCATATAGAAATCATCGAAAGACTCAGATTCAGACATGATTAAGGTATTGTACTGTTGGATTAACATCTGAGTCTTAGCAGCTTTTACCCTAGAGTCTCCTTCATGTGCAGTAATCAGTGTATCCCATGCTTCCTTGGAAGTGGTACAAGATGAGATTCTCTTGAACTCATGTTCGTTAATAGACATAAATATAGCGTTCTTGCCTTTGTTATTATTTCGAGAAACCTGTTTCTCTTCTTGAGTAAACTCACTCAATATTTTCTTAATCCTTTCATTGCTTCCATCAGTGGCTGGTTTAGTTGGATAAAAGTATCCGTTTTCAATGATATCCCAGACATCATCTCCCAGAGTGCCTTGAATAAAAGCAATCATTCTTACTTTCCAGTAAGAAAAATTGGTTCCATCAAAGACTGGAGGTCTGGTCAAGTTACCATATCTTTCGTTTTTCTCGTCCATAATGATTTTGAGAAAACAGTTTCAGAAACTCAGGATCTTTTTGAAAAAAGTTCACCAAAAGCTCTGATACCAATTGAAAATAACGTTGCCAAAGCCGTTTATGAAAATAAACTATTTAAGCAACTCCGAAAGTTTGTTGAAGAAACTCTTTACTTAAAATCAAAACTATTTTGAACACAAGATGTGTTAACAAAATTATGTACGAGATATGGACAAGATTTGATAACAAGTTTTAGTAAACAGTTTAAAATGTTTTAAACTCAGCACACTATTAGAAAGGGATGAGAAGATGTAGAAATATTGATACTCAGATTTTTAACGTGGTAAAACCTCAACCTTGAGGAAACATCCACGACTCCCTCTACGGAGTAAAACAAAAAAAAATCACTAAAACAAATATATGAGTTACAACCTATTTAACTAACATGCACACAAAAACAAATCTATACAAGTTCAGGATTGTACCCTCTGGCGTCCTTAACTTTTCTGCAGATCTTGTTTGTTGATGTAGTTGTCTCAGTTTGTCAACTCTTCTTTGTTTCAGCACTTTACGTCGACTTATTGTTCACCAAATCTTATAGCCAACACTTTGAGTGTTTGTAGTGTGACAATGTTTGTGAATGGTGTTCTAAAACACATGCATGCACACACACACACTTATTAGTTACAGACGATCCTAATAAATCACATATAAAGTCTATATGCAGTGTATTTGTTATTTTTCTTTCTTACAAAACCAAGAACCTTTTCGACCTTTCAAACTAACCCAGATTCCACGGAGATCTTGCTTAAGAAATCGGTCAAGACCTTTCTCAATCAGTTTTGAAAATATTATGAAGATTGAGAACCCTCCAAGTGCGAATCCCACTAGGTCAGGTTAGGTTTTGTAAAAACAGAAATAGAAAAACATCTATTGTTGATCTTTGAAGAAGAAAAATGTTTTAACAGAAAATAATCAACAACGAAATTCTCAAGATGAGAAAAAAAATGCAGCTAAGTGTTCTGTGACATGAAAAACTTCAGATCTATGATTTCTATTGAAAAAGAAACAAGATCTGAGTCTATGTCTAAGTTGGAAATAAGATTTATGAACACAAGGATTTCAGCAACCCAAGATCTCTTAACCAGAACTCTCATAAACCTAAGAAAACACTAAGGATGGTGTTTTTGGTTTTGGTGGTTTTTCTGGAGAGGTAAGTAGTTTGGGCTTGAGAAGTGTTTGGACGAAGTTAGGGTTTCTAACTAGGGTTTGGTTTCTCTCTCTAACTTCTCTCTTCTCTCTTCTCTCTCTTCTCTCTCTCTCTCTCTATTCTCTGAGACTTTGCAAAATGGCAAAAGCTTTCGAAGGCTGAGATGAAGGGTCTTTAAATAGGGAGAGGAGAAGATTCCAGAGCCTCGTTCAAAAACAATGGCTGAGATTGAGTCAAGCTCCATTGACTGCAATCCAAGGGCTCACAACAGGCGGTGGATTAAACAGCCTATGATTGGCTTAAGGTATTACACGGGGATTCACTCAAAAGACATGCAGGCCATCGATAAGGATAGATCCAAGGGCTGTAAGCGTGCGATGGTTTGTCTCAGTAAAGAAACACAGTTTGGTCCAATCAGAAGACAGCAGGTGTTGGCCTGTGAACGAAGGTAAACGCGCGTCACAAAATAATTACAAAGCCAACCCTAAAGTCTCTAGCGCTTTCGGTTTCTACCCAGAGTAACTTTAGGCCAATAAACACAACAATCCATATTTATATAATAACCCCAAGACTTTTTAAATCAAATTTTAATTAAATAAAACCTTGTTTAAAATATGTTTTAAATTCCCAAAAAATTATTAAAAATCAAATTGAGGGATTTAAACACACTCACAACATTAAAACACATAGGGGTGCAATATGATATGCAAGAATCAAATTCTAAGTGTGTGAGTGATGGCTATAGTCTTAGGATCATTACATGATAGATAGAAGAAGAAGCAACCCAATCTCTGAAGCTCTTTGGTTTCTAGGATAGACTCTATTTTGTCACAATTTCCAAACTAGATGAGCTCTTATACAGTCTAGACTCAAATGAGTCAAAAGTATAAGGGCTTCAGATAACTTCTCCCTAACTCCCGTAGCCCACTTCTAATGCTTTTTGGTTGGTAATGGCCTTAGTGGCATCTTTAAAAATATAAAAATCAACTCTAAAATTTGTGGGTTTTAATTCCTCAATATTTAAAATTACCAAAATACCCTCCCAAGTTGCCGGTTTGGCCTAAAAGTGTCCCGAGACCCAAACTAAATCCTCGGCTAGTGTTTTCTGACCATTTCAATCCTTCCGGACGCGTCGGCACACTCAAAATGATCATTCGGTTGATAAAAATATAATTTACTTTTTAATTTAAATAAATTCATTCCTAACGCGACTGACACGCGCGTTCCAATTAAATTTTCCAATTGTCGTATTTCTGCCTCTTGACAATTTAAATATTTTCAATACCATATATACTCAGAAATATTCAATTTTATTATCACAATCAAATACCAACTCACATCTCGTTAGTACTTATATCCGAATTAATTTCCAATTAATTATCAATTAACTTAATTAATCCCTTAAATAAAAATCATTAAAATTACGGGGTATTACAATATGCCCATCATAAATAGGCCATTTGGGCGTTGTTCGGGGTTTTTGCCCACTAGAGGCACATTTTCAAGCCTAAGTGTGCCTATTTTGAAATTCGACTCATATTCTCAAACCGATAATTTTGGGACTTTGCGATCGGTTGTTACGAGTTATGTTGGTCACATGAGAGTTGTTCGTGCCCCTTATTGGACCGTTTGGGGGTTTGGCTCACTAGCGGCTCATTTTCAAGCCTTAGTGTGTCTATTTTCAAATTTGGGTCCTATTCTCCAACGGGGAGTCCCTCAACTATACGATCAGTTGCTACGACTTACGTTGGTCATGTGCGAGTTGTTCGTTCCCCTTCTGGGGCTGTTTGGGTGTTGTTCGGGGTTTGGAACACTAGCGACATGTTTTCAAGCCTAAGTGTGCCTAGTTTCATATTTGGGTCATAAAGGCAACGGATTGGCATGCTATGGCATAAGTAGGGGATAATCTCATTCGTCATCTTATTACCATTACCATATGAGGTTTTTACCACCAGCTCATAGTTTTAGATTTGAGAAAGGTTCAATTTTTTACCGGGCAGGGTTAAACATAGGCTACCTCAAAGAAAGCTTTCAAGTTCAGAAATTAAAAGTAAATCTTCTAATTGTGGCCTTAATATGCTAGGTAAGAATCATAAATAGAATAATGTCAAGCATAAGAAGACCCTAACTGGGGATGAAGCTAAGACAAGAAAGGCGTGGACTAGGAGGTCAATTTTATTTGACTTGCCTTGTTGAAAGAGTAACCCGGTGCACATGTATTGGATGTAATGCATGTGAAGAAGAACATCACTGAACATATTTTGGGCACATGCCTTGGGGGGGAGTCATTCGAATCATGGATAAAATGCACGAAAAGACCTTAAATCATTAAAACTTAAGCCACAAATATGGTTGAAAGAAGATAGTAGGGGAAGGATAATAATCACTATAAGAAAAATATCATTTTGTTGAAATTTTATTAGTGGCTAATCATATATTTCCACTAAAACGTATATTTTGTTGCAAAATTTTTGTTTTCCACTAAAAGATAATGCATTAGTTGCAACAAATTAAAATCACCAATAATTTTTACCCTAAATGTTAAGTGGGAAGAATTAGACATTTAGCGGGAACACAAAATTTTAATTAGTTGCAAGCTTAAAATATTTTCCACTAATGTACGTTCATTAGTAGCAAATATTCTACTTTTCCACAAAAAACATTTCGGATACACTCCACTTACCCTCTAAAATTCATTTCTAAAAAAAACATTTGGGAGCATTCCCTCCAAAATACACCACAAACGTAACTTCTCCCATTCATCCCCCATATCCTCTTCATGTTCCATTCATCCCCCAAATCCATTAGCCAGATGTGTTTTATCTCTTGCTATGAGCTACTATAAAATTTTCCCAAATCCTCTAACTTGGTATGAGTCTAATTTTTCCAAATCCATTAGCCGATTTGAGTTTAGCAGGTGCGATTTTCCCAAATTCTTCCCACCTCTTTGCTACCTAAACCAATGCCAAACCAGCAGAAGAAGCAACACCAAACCACCAGTGTTAAACCAGTGCCGATCCTCAATCGCAATAAGGATACTCCTCTCGCCCGAGTCTCTTTCTCAATTTGGGGCAAACCTGCGATTCACACATTGTAGCCACCAACTGAACCCAAGCAGGTAACTTTTACTTTCTATCTTTTTTCAAATCTTAATGATAACTTTATATTATTTAATTTATTCAAGACTCAATGAAGATGGTTTACTAATTAGTTTATTCACTACCCAAGCAGTTAAATGATTAGTTTATCCACTTATTGGTATATGGAGACTAATTGAAACCTTATCAATTCTATTTGTAAAAAAATATATCTGTTATTGTTTCAATGTTTTGTTTGCTAACTATTTTATAAAAATTTGATTAAATATTAGTAGTTAATTATTGAGAATTGTTTATTTGGTAAATATATTATTTGCCTTTTGCTATTTTTATTTGCTTAATTCCTATCAATTACTAGTAATATTTTCTTGCTGAAATTTTTAATTTTTCAAAATTTAATTGTTGTCATTTGATTGCTAAAATTTTAATTTGAAATTTATTTTTACTTTTGGGCAATTATGTTGAGTAATTGTTAGAATACAAGTATTTGACAATTAATTAATATATTTTTAGAGCTAAAAATTTGCATAAAACCAAAAATAACATTAAAAAAATCGTCTCGGGGCCTGCCACCCCCGAACCCCTGGTACCACTCTAAACTTTCTCACCCCTTAACCAAATATCTTGGGTCCACCACTATTAAGCATGTGCGATTTTGCTCCTGATTTGGTCCAATCTGATTTTCGCCTGTTTGATTTTGCTCCGGTCTGTTTTTTTCCGGTCTAATTTCCTATAAGTGTGTTATCTTTTGACATATAGTTTTGTGTCTTAGAAAATTTTCTAGTGTTTAGTGATGATAGTTTTAATTTTAATTTCCCTACTGTTACAAATTAAATTAGGTTCATTGCAATAATGTAATAATTGAGTTAAAATATTTTAATTTTTGTTTATCACTGTCATAAATTATAATTACTCTTCACCTTTATTATTATAATTATTTTAGTAAGAATGCAAAATTAACCCATTGATAATTCATGCTAAGTGTGTGATTCATATAATGTCAATTCCTTTCCTAATTAGCGTGTGTATATGTCACCCACGCCTCACACGAGAATCATGTTTTGGGAATCATGGTTTGTAGGTATCTCTCTCCTTATTTCGAAAAACTCATGGAGAATCCATCGAGGAGGTGCGTGAAGTGAATGAGAAGGTTCCTATTTAAATTATAAGTAAATATTATTCTAATATGTAAAGTTATGAAATAATAATAACAATAATAAAGATATGAAACATTGACCCGTGTAAGCATTCATATCCCCAAATCTGTGTTAGAAAATTGTTTATGTGAAGTTTTTTTGGTACAACTGATTCTTCATTGGGTGATTAATGAATCTAGTATTAGGTGAATGCTCTAATGTTCAATTTAGTCAATACTTGCACGCTTAAATCGGTGTTCCATTAAGTAACCTTAAATCATGGATGAAATATACGATTACAAATTAAATTAGGTTCATCACAATAAAGTAATGATTGATGTTGATGTAAAAAACTAGATTTGATCTAATTATTTTAATCACAGATAAAAATACATAAAGAAGTATGAGACAATTGATTTTTTAAGTGGTTCAGCCTTATCAGAATGGCCTACGTCCACTATTTTTGTATTGTTGACTGTTTGCCTGGAATTCTCGATAACTGGTTGACCAAGAGATCCAGAGTCCCCTTATAATGAGGATGTTACAATGTATTTATAGCCTTGAGGCTGTACATGTGAAAGGACAATGCGCTGTTATCCAGTAGACACATACATCTGTACGATAATAATGAGCATTTAATGTGCAATCGTCTCTCTGATTCTCTTGATTTGGATGCTTTGTACGCTAAGTAGCTCGGACCGCTTAAGCTGCTCGGACCGCCTAAATAGCTCGGCAAGCATGAGTTTCTCGGAGCCCATGAGTTTTTCGGGGAATTTTAGTTGATTGGTACCCTTGAGCTGTTCGAAATGTACGAGTTGCTCGTGGCGCTTGAGTAGCTCGGTAGAAATAGTTATAATTGCCATGTTGGTTGACACGTGTCTTCAAATGATAGGTTCACGTTAGCAGATTAAATTTGGTATCAACAGAAGCCCCCAATGTTTCGTAGTTTGATGTTGAAGAAAAGCATGGAACATTCTGCTTGAAAACTGCATAGATTTTTGGTTTGTATGGTTTTTAGGAAAGCATTTGTTGTACATAACTCCTTTTTGAGTGAACAGTATCAGGCCTTATAAATATTTTGAATTTTCATGAACGCTTCGATATTTGTGCTATTTTTCTTCTTTTAGCCGTCGGATACGCAAACGTCCTCCTTTGTAATCATTGCTTTTCTCTGTTCATGAGGTAAAGTATTTAAGCGCGGCAGAAATCTTATCGTCTTTCACTTTTCAAATATGTATCTTTGAACTCTTCATTTTCCCTCTATCTTGTGCCTTAGTTCTTTCCGCCGTTCATTATCATTGATCTCTCTTTCTTTGTAAGATTTTCTTCCATTTCTTTTATTTATTTTGTTCATCATGGTTTATCTTATTGAGTCATTGGACAAATTTCGGTTTGAATTTTCAATCCCTTCGTGGCTTATTTTGGAAAAACTTTCTGAACCTTCTGATTATTTTTCTTTGGCTAAGGGACATTGGTTCCCAAGTCTCTTTGTGGTCGAATGTGGCTTTTCTTTTCCTCAAAATCCCCTATGTTTGGAGTTCTGTCAATATTACGTTGTACCTGCAAGAATAGCTCCAAATACCTGGAGGATAGTTAATGGCGTACATAGATTGAATCAACTCTATGGAACCCGTTTAGGGATTCCTGAGATTATTTACTGCTATAGATGGGTTGTCAGTGAGTCCACCTTCTATTTAAAAACTAATTTTTTAAATAGTGCTTTAGTTATTAATCTTCCAGATGCTAATAGGGATTATTTTGAGCATGGGGTTGTTATGAAAAATTGGCAACACGCTCCATTAGATGGAGATGATGTATATCAAGGTCCTAGGTGTCCCCCGTATGGCAATGGAATAGGTTATTTTTTATTTTTTAAAATCTTATTTTATTTGTGTTTAATAAAATGTATCACTGACATTTGTTTTTGTTTGTTACAGTTGGCAGTAAAAGAAAACCTCCAAAAGAAGCTGAGGTTAATTTAAAGCATTTAAAACTTATCAGGGATTTGCACCAATCTGTTTCCGAGTAACATATTAGATCTGCTTCCTACTTATTGTAGTACAAAAGCTATACTTCCTCTTTCACTGCTCGTCCTCGTCCAGTGGTGGTTAATTTTGACCAAGTACCAGCCTCTGAGACTAGTGTAGAAGGTTCTTCCTCTGAATCGAGTGTTCCCATCGCTAATCTAGTGAAGAAAAAAAGAGGTCCTGTCTTTTTTGACAAGTCTGACTTTGACCTTGTAGAGGTAAAGAAAAGTAAAAAAGATGTCCCAGAAGAAGGGACAAAAACTGTAGATGTAGCCCCTCATGTTGCTTCCAAGAAAACTAATGAGAAGCCCCCTGTGGCTCCGAGCAAGATTGTTGCTATCTCTCCTCCGAGTGAGGTTATTGTCATTGTAAGGACACAAATTTCCAATTGAGTCCTCTTATAGTTTTGGCTCAATTCCGGACAAAAACATTTATTCATAGGATTTTATTTAATTGTAATATTCAAGACCTATGAAGTGTTTGTTGAAGACGTAGCGGCAAAGAGTATAAAGCATCATCAACATGCCGTAGTTTATGTGCCTCGTTTGTACGTCATCAACTTAGTTCCATGCTCCCAAGGTATGAATGTATTTATATTTATATAGGAACTTGGAACAATGTTTATTTGGGTGTTAGGTTTAATAAAACCCTGTTTTATTTCAGAAATAATTTAAAAAGAACATTATATTAATATATATAAATGTTTCTGGGCCAAAATAGAATTTAACAAAAATTTTTGAAACTCGTTCGAAATTTCGTTTGAACGAGATTTTTCTTTCGAACCAAACTTCGTTCGAACGAGACTGCTTTCTAACCTAACTGGTCAGTCGTTAGATAAGTCGTTCGAACGACTTTCTCGTTCTAACGAGGTATCTAACGAGGTTCTAACGAGCCCAGGCTGGTTGCTCATTAGAAACCTCGTTCGAACGACAGTCAAAGTCGTTCGAACGAGAATGCCAGGCGGGAACAGTTTTGAGCAGTTTTTTGGCAGTTTTCTCCCATGATCCCCACTTGTTTTTTAACCAACTTTTTCCAGCCTTATGAGGGACGGGAAACACATTTTTCCTTCTAACTTTTCCAACTTAGTTTATCTCCTAGAGAGAGTTTGAGAGCAAAAATATTTTTAAGAAAATGTTCATGTTTTGAGTGTAATTCTTTCAAGAAAAATTTCATACACACTCTAGTTTACACCCAATTGTTTATCCAAGCTTCTATATAAATATCAATTGCTTGGAGTTTGTTTTGGCACCGGTTTTTCTCTACACCGAATTGAAGAGAAGTTTGTTTCATTTCTACCTATTTGGATAAAGGCTCCATGTTAGGGTGACGGTGTGCCTAATTGCCCGATCGATGAATTTCGAGACCACGGTGGAGCTCCGTTGGTTATCCGCTAATTGGAGGTTGATACAAGAAGGAGCATCACGGCTTGAGAGGGTTCGAGTTTAGGAAGTAAGTCTTTTGTCTTGTATTTTGTAATACCATTTTTAGTGGATTTGAGGCTAGGGCCGTCCCGAGGTTTTTTCCCGTTAGTGGGTTTTTCCTCGTATATCGCGGTGTAGTGTGACATTGTTTATTTTATCTTGCACATCATTTAGAACGCATGCTTTAGGTTTAATTCAAGATAAAATTCGGTTTAATTATCACTCTCATTTAATTTGGGACTTAAATTAAATATTGGGTAAAATTGGTTTATTCAGTCAGTTGCTAAAATTGGTTTCGCCTAACTTTGAATAATGGTTAATTATGACTTAGGCAAATTCTAGGACTTGAATTATGTTGTTTTAATTTGTTTTGTTAAAACCATCTCAATGCTTCCGCATCTATTGTAAAAGGAAATTATTTACATTTTAATTTGAGATAAGTATTAAACACCGGGGATCCAACTTTCCGCGTTTATAGTCATATCACCGACAAAGATAACTTCTTTGGTAGAAAATGCTCCTGCTCCTCCGAGGAGGTTAAAGAAAAGTTCTTCTGAAAGACCTGCTGATCCTGTCTCTCAACCTTCAATGTTGAAGGTATTATCCCATCTTTTGTTGCTCCAAGCTCCGCTGTGAGTGTGGTGAAATCTTGGACTGTACCAGAAGTCCAAGGCATTGAGGATTCCCTTTCTCGTGAGAGAATTAATACCCTTGCTGCTCAACACATTGCCTCGGTAAGTTTCATTAACTTCATCTCCATTTTTTTTACGTTCATGTACTGACTTAAAGATATTCTTTTTTTCCAGCTGGTGACGTGTTTCAACAGTATTCTGAAGAAGGATGAAGCTATTAAGGCTTCAAGTTCATCGGGAGGAGTAGAGGAAGCTTTTACTGGTCTGACCCAATCTTTAAAAGACTCTCGTCAAAAGTACGAGTAAGATAAAGTTGCTTGGGAGAAGCAACTCAAGTCCATTGAGCTGGACAAGAATCAAGTTGTGAATGCCTCCAAGGACTTGGAGAACAAATTGAGTGAGTTTGAGCAGAGCAACAAGAATTTTGAACAAAGCAAAAAAGGAGCTTGAGACTAAGCTCAAGTCGGCTGAAGAGGAAGTTGTTAAACTTCAAGATGTCGAGCGACAGAAAAAGGCGGTGGAGGATAAGTTGAAGGTTACCGAGGAGCTCCTTAGGGAAAGGACCTCCTCGGAGAAGGCAAAGAGGAAAAAGGCGGTTAAAAAATCTTTCAGCGCTGGTTGGGATAAGGGGTGGAACAAGGGCTTGGCTGTTATGACCTCCCAAATGGAGTATGCCAGCATCAAATATTTCAGGGATGGATGGGTTGCAGCTTTGCAGGAGCTGAAAGTTGCTGAGAATTTTGAATTATTCTAGCAGCACACTCATGACCCTCCTCCCTCTCCTGGAGAAGAAGAAGAGGATGAAGCTGCTTCAGATGAATCTTCCATGGTAATGGGTGATCTGGTCCCTGCTATTTTCTGTTGTTCAACCTTGCTCCGAGCAACTCCAACCAACCAGTACCTCTGCCGAGCAGCTAATCTTGTCCTCTGAGCAACCAATCTCTTCCTCTAAACCTTCTGAGGAGGTTGTAGGGAACAAGGAGAAGGTGTAGAGTTTCTCGGGCTTTTATTTTGTTGTTTTATTGAATGTAACCTCAGATTTTGTATTTTCCCTTATAATGAAATAAAAATTCGAACTTTGGTTATTCGTCTTGACTTTTTCTTTTACTTAATCTGTCTGCATCCTTATTGATTCTTTGTATTTCTTCTCTTTGTTAGTTTATGGACAGAATGGAACTCTGTCTGCATCCTTCTCTTTGGTAACATTCACCGCTCGATTTACACTTGCACACATTGCGGTAAGCAAGGTCATCTTAGGTATTTCTGTTACAAACTTTTGAATGGACCTAGGAAGTTTAAAGAGAGAATCACACCAATTCCTAAAATCCACACACCTCGTTACACATCGATTTGGGTTAGGAAATCAGATTTAGAGGCTTATGGTCTGTTTGTTCATGATTCTCGTTTGCTTGCACATGATTCTTCTCATGCCATATCATATATATGATTGTGTTTGCATGTTTGTCATACGCTAGTTATGCTTTTTGATATATTTTTGCTAGTGTTGTGACATGTACTTTTGTATAAATTTTTGCTTTTGAAAAACACAAAAATATTTTATTTTGATAAAAAAAATTGAAAATCCAAAAAGATTTTTGTATTTTCGTTTGCACCGTTTATGGATTAACACTTAGGATGACCGAGTCACAATTTCATTCCATTTATCCATGTGACTATTTGATAGTGTTTTGAGACAATAGGTCAATTCATCCATGTGCTTTATAATGTTTGGAGTCATTAAGATGTAATTAAGTGTTACTTCCTACATGCTTGACTCATGTTTCCTTTATTGCACACATGCACGGATTTGTTTGATTATTGTGCTTGTCTTATCATATGTTGGTTGGGTGTTTTCACTTCAATCCTGTCCTTAAAACGAACCAAGCGAGATAAATTTTGATAAGAAAATTGTGCATGTAAAAACCGTTTTAGTGAGACTGTGTGTTTATTTGAAAACGGGGAAGGGATGCCAAAGGTTCATTTATCCTTTACGATTCTAAGCCACCGTTAAAAAGGACCTAAAAATTTACAAAACTTTATTATCCGGGGTCCAAAGAGGTTTAAAAGAGCCCGAAAAAATTTAAGGGGCAATAAAAAGAAATTCATGCCAATTATGGGCCATTTAGGTTTTTGCACTACTTCTCCAAAGTTTTAGAATTTAGCTTATTCGCCTCTAAAAGAAAATATCTATGAGGGAGTTTGGATGGAGAATTTAAACTGGTTTGCACGTCCTTGAAATTCTTGAAAATGCGCTAAATTGTTTTGGACGTTATTGGGGTGGAAATCATTTTGACTTTGATTTGTTGATTTGCATAATATGATGTCATTTAAATTCAACAAAATTTTACACCTAAGGATACCTTTGATGTTCATTCGTTAGGAGTACACGTATGCATCGTGCACATATGATTGATTGAGTTGATTTACCTATCGAATGTGTTCACACCCATACATTCTCTCTCCATGACTTGGTTATTTTCGTTTAAATCCATGGTGTGATTTTTGTATCATGTTTTACATATTTTTTAAAATTGGTATCTTATTTTTTTTTGTACGAAAAATTTGAAAAAAATCAAAAATAGTTTGTGAAGATTTTTTTTGCATCTCCTTGCATGAGCATGTTTACCATTTGATTGACCCTTTGTTTTGAATACCGTGACACCTCGATTTTGCTTGTTTGATTCATTTTTCTTATTTATCTATTTGGGGACATAATAAAAAGGGGGAGAAAGAATTATCATTTTATGGGGGAGTTTGAATTTTGGGGGATTTTTGAGATTTGACTTATGCTTTCATCATAAATTGGTATCTATGTTTATCTCATTTCAAACTTGATACGTCACTTGGTATTTTCTTTTTCTCATGTGTGTAGGTACTACATTTATGATCATTGAATTGCACACCCTAATGAGAAAAGCTTTGAGATTCCAGAAGATTTGAAGAACAAACGATGAAGACTTATTCATTTGTATCTTTCCAGTTTTGGGTTCATGGGAGGGTAGATTTGTATAGGCAATATTTTTATTTGAAAATTTGGATTTTTTATGTATGTACCGGTATAGACATAGGGGGATATTTGTAAGGACATTTTTCTCATGTCCAACATGTTACATTTGTGTTTGTCGTACGCCGCTACATTTGGCACGGCACTTCACGATCTCACATGACGACCTCAATTCGAATTTCGGGAATCAAGCATTCAACATCTCCATTAATGTGTCACACATCTGCCTCAACGACTTCACGTTCCATGATTTTAGGGATTTTATGCAAGTGGTACGCAAGAGAAGTCAAAACAGTGAAAGAAGGCAAGATATGAAAGTTCAAGGGTATTTTTGTAATTTTACAGCCGTAGTACGGAGATCTGGTCAATTGAAAATTTGTAGAGCTTGATGCCACAAAGATACTGGAAGAAACGGTACCTTAATCCGATCTACGGTGAAGGAGTTATGACCTTTTGAAGATGGAGAAAATTCCTTGAAGAATGTTGTTTTTTTTTAACCCCAAACTAGTGAGGTATCGCAAACTGCATGGTGAACCGGTTCGGGGGGGGGGGGGGGGGGGGACCAGTTCGGGGTACACCAGAATCGGTTCGGGGTACACGCATAGAAATAGTCCCAGTTTCTTAAAACTCTTTTGGTTTTCTTATAAAACCCAACTTCGGGGAAGTTGTTTTGCAAGACTTTAAGAGACGTTTTTGAGAGTCCAAATACATCAAGTCTTCATATTTTTTAGTCCCAAAACTCATGTTTTGATTCACATATCATTTCCAAACCTTTGTGAATCCTTTTGTAACCCAAGAACACAGCACTGCTTTTGTTCATACTCTTGTGGAGAAGACCGTCTTTCTTCTTCATTGCTGCCCTTCTGGAAAGGGAAAATTCCAGTCGACAAACTTGTGGAGAAGCCGTTTCTCTTCTTCATTGCTGACCACCTGGATTTCCTGCGGGATATTTCAGTCAAGACATCGAAACCGACATCTGAGGGTATTTCGTATGTCGCACTTATTTCATTGTAAGCCGTTTTCTTACAAATTATAGTGAAATAAAAGGTTTTGCCCCTTTGGGGGATTTTTCCTGAAATTGTTTGTTTTATCCTTCATGCTATATTTTATTTGATAAATCATCTAGATGCATGTTTTAGGGTTTAACTAAAATTTGGGATTATTTAAAATTGGATTTTATTTGAGAAGTCGCAATATTTCCGCTGTAGCGATTCTACAAATTGGTATCAGAGCCTGTTGCACTAAGTTATTGTGTTTTGATCCTGATTTTGCACGAAAATGGATTTTGATGGTTTTGATGATCTTCGATGTCAAATTTTTGAAAAAGTTAATGGGAAAATTCACACGAACTCTTGTTTTAAATCTTCTGTTGAAAACGAATCTGAGATGTGTCCTTGTTGTGAGGGTATTGGTCACACATTAGATGAGTGTACCACAAATTTAAAGAAGAAATTGAATCAACCGGTTTCTCATGTTTCTATCCTTAATGATTGTGATTCGGAAGAAGACGTTTTTATGCTTCTAGGCGAGAGCTTCCCACCCATGTGATTCGTGATGATTGTGAGGGTGATGAGAGTGAGGATGAAAGTGTAGATGAGCATGACTTGCAAACTTCTTTCAATGAACTTTATTCTGTATCTTTGAAAACGAAGAAAGAAAATTTGAAATTGAAAGAGTGTGCCTTAAAACATAATGATTTTTTAGTTGAAGAACTTAGGGCACATGAGAAAATTTTAAAAGAGAAGCTTGAGTACATCGAGGGTGAGAGAGATAGTCTTAGAGGGTTGGTGGAGAATATGAAAAAGGAGCTTTTAGAGTTTGAGGATTCTAGATGTGTACTTGAATCTACGATAGATGAACTTAAGGTGAAATTGAAAGATTCAAGTAAGGTGAAATTTGACTTGGAGTCTAGGTCTGAAAAACTAGATAAGATTTTAGGCACCATCGAGATAAAAAAGGATAGGGGTGGGATTGGTCTTGAAAAATGTGTTGCACCCATTCCCATACGTGTGAGAGAACCTCCTAGGATTATTAAGAAAGAGGCACCTAAGTTTGTTAGGAAAGAGCCCCCTAGGAACATCGTGAGAGAGCCACCTAGGAATTTGAGGAGAGCACCACCTAAGAATTTGAGGAGAAGGCCACCGTTTGGTAACATTCACCTCCCAATTTACACTTGCACACATCGCGGTAAGGAAGGTCATCTTTGGCATTTCTGTTACAAACTTTTGAATAGACCTAGGAAGTTTAAAGAGAGAGTCACACCAATTCCTAAAACCCACACACCTCGTTACACATCGATTTGGGTTAGGAAATCAAATTTAGAGGCTTATGGTCTATTTGTTCATGATTCTCGTTTCCTTGTACATGATTCTTCTCTTGCCATATCATATACATGATTGTGTTTGCATGTTTGTCAGACGCTAGTTATGATTTTTGATA
The DNA here is from genome assembly GCA_949130495.1 of Sambucus nigra. Lineage (NCBI taxonomy): Eukaryota > Viridiplantae > Streptophyta > Magnoliopsida > Dipsacales > Adoxaceae > Sambucus > Sambucus nigra. The sequence continues at coordinate 510,845,851 of OX422214.1, forward strand.
TATTTTTTCTAGTGATGTGACATGTACTTTTTGTATAAATTTTTGCTTTTGAAAAATACAAAAAGATTTTATTTTGCCAAAAAGATTTTTGTATTTTCGTTTGCACCATTTATAGATTAACACTTAGGATGACCGAGTCACAATTTCATTCCATTTATCCATGTGACTATTTGATAGTGTTTTGAGACAATATGTCAATTCATCCATGTGCTTTATAATGTTTGGAGTCATTAAGATGTAATTAAGCGTTACTTCCTACATGTTTGACTCATGTTTCCTTTATTGCACACATGCACATATTTGTTTGATTATTGTTCTTGTCTTATCATATGTTGGTTGGGTGTTTTCACTTCAATCCTGTCCTTAAAACGAACCAAGCGAGATAAATTTTGATAAGAAAATTGTGCATGTAAAAACCGTTTTAGTGAGACTGTGTGTTTATTTGAAAACGGGGAAGGGATGCCAAAGGTTCATTTAGCCTTTACGATTCTAAGCCACCGTTAAAAAGGACCTAAAAAATTACAAAATTTTACTATCCGAGGTCCAAAGAGGTTTAAAAAGAGCCCGAAAAAATTTAAGGGGCAATAAAAAGAAATTCATGCCAATTATGGGCCATTTAGGTTTTTTCACTACTTCTCCAAAGTTTTAGAATTTAGCTTATTCGCCTCTAAAAGAAAATATCTATGAGGGAGTTTGGATGGAGAATTTAAACTGGTTTGCACGTCCTTCGAATTCTAGAAAATGCGCTAAATTGTTTTGGACGTTATTGGGGTGGAAATCATTTTGACTTTGATTTGTTGATTTGTATAAGACGATGTCATTTTAATTCAACAAAATTTTACACCTAACGATACTTTTGATGTTCATTCGTTAGGAGTAAACGTATGCATCGTGCACATATGATTGATTGAGTTGATTTACATATCGAATGCACCCATACATTCCGTTTCCATGACTTGGTTGTTTTAGTTTAAATCCATGGTGTGATTTTTGTATCATGTTTTACACATTTTTTTAAATTGGTATCTTATTTTTTTTTATACGAAAAATTTGAAAAAAATCAAAAATAGTTTGTGAAGATTTTTTTTGCATCTCCTTGCATGAGCATGTTTGCCATTTGATTGAGCCTTTGTTTTGAATACCGTGACACCCTGATTTTACTTGTTTGATTCATTCTTCTTATTCGTCTATTTGGGGACATAATAAAAAGGGGGAGAAAGAGTTATCATTTTATGGGGGAGTTTGAATTTTGGGGGAGTTTTGAGATTTGACTTATGCTTTCATCATAAATTGGTATCTATGTTTATTTCATTTCAAACTCGATACGTCACTTGGTATTTTCTTTTTCTCATGTATGTAAGCACTACATTTATGATCATTGAATTGCACACTGTGATGAGAAAAGATTTGAGATTCCAGAAGATTTGAAGAACAAACGATGAAGATTTATTCATTTGTATCTTTCCAGTTTTGGTTTCATGGGAGGGTAGATTTGTATAGACAATTTTTTTATTTGAAAATTCGGATTTTTTATGTATGTACCGTCATAGACATAGGGGGAGATTTGTAAGGACATTTTTCTCATGTCCAACATGTTACATTTGTATATGTCGTACGCCGCTACATTTGGCACGACACTTCACGATCTCACATGACGGCCTCAATCTAAATTTTGGGAATCAAGTATTCAACATCTCCATTAATGTGTCCCACATCTGCCTCAACGACTTCACCTTCCATGATTTTAAGGATTTTATGCAAGTGGTACGCAAGAGAAGTCAAAACAGTGAAAGAAGGAAAGATACAAAAGTTCAAGGGTATTTTCGTAATTTTATAGCCATAATCTGGAGGTCTGGTCAACTGGAAATTTGTAGAGCATGGCGCCATAAAGATACTGGAAGAAACGGCACCTCAATCCAAGCTACGGTGAAGGACTTATGACCTTTTGAAGATGGAGAAAATTCCTTGAAAAATGCTATTTTTTTTAACCCCAAATCAGTGAGGTATCGCAAGCCGCATGGTGAGCCAGTTCGGGGGGGGGGGGGGGGAACCGGTTCGGGGTACACCAGAATCGGTTCGGGGTACACGCACAGAAACAGTCCCAGTTTTTTAAAACTCTTTTGGTTTCCTTATAAAACCCAACTTCGGGGGAGCTGTTTTGCAGGACTTTAAGAGACGTTTTTGAGAGTCCAAATACATCAAGTCTTCATATTTTTTAGTCCCAAAACTCATGTTTTGATTCACATATCATTGTCAAACCTTTGTGAATCCTTTTTTAACTCAAGAACACAGCTCTGCTTTTGTTCATACTCTTGTGGAGAAGTCCGTCTTTCTTCTTCATTGCTGCCCTTCTGTAAAGGGAAAATTCCAGCCGACAAACTTGTGGAGAATCCATTTCTCTTCTTCATCGCCGACCACCTGGAGTTTCTGCGGGAGATTTCAGCAGAGACATCAAAACCGACATCTGAGGGTATTTCGTATGTCGCACTTATTTCATTGTAAGCCGTTTTCTTACAAATTATAGTGAAATAAAAGGTTTTGCCCCTTTGGGGGATTTTTCCTGAATTTTTTTGTTTCATCCTTCATGCTATATTTTATTTGATAAATCATCTAGATGCATGTTTTAGGGTTTAACTAAAATTAGGGATTAATTAAAATTGGACTTTATTTGAGAAGTCACAATATTTTCGCTGTAGCGATTCTACAAATTGGTATCAGAGCCTGTTGCACTAAGTTATTGTGTTTTGATTCTGATTTTGCACAAAAATGGACTTTGATGATCTTCGATGTCAAATTTTTGAAAAAGTTAATTGGAAAATTCAAACGAACTCTTGTTTTAAATCTTCTGTTGAAAACGAATCTGAGAGGTGTCCTTGTTGTGAGGGTGTTGGTCACGCATTAGATGAGTGTACCACAAATTTAAAGAAGAAATTGAATCAACAGGTTTCTCATGTTTTTACCCTTAGTGATTGTGATTCGGAAGAAGGAGTTTTTTATGCTTCTAGGTGAGACCTTCCCACCCATGTGATCAGTGATGATAGTAAGGGTGATGGGAGTGAGGATGAAAGTGTAGATGAGCGTGACTTGCAAACTGCTTTCAACGAACTTTACGCTGAATCTTTGAAAATGAAGAAAGAAAATTTGAAATTGAAAGAGGGTGCCTTAAAAAATAATTATTTTTTAGTTGAAGAACTTAGGGCACATGAGAAATTTTAAAAGGGGACCTTGAGTACGTTGATGGTGAGAGAGATAGTCTTAGAGGGTTGATGGAGACTATGAAAAAGGAGCTTTTAGAGTTTGAGGATTCTAGACGTGTACTTGAATCTAGGATAGATGAATTTGAGGTGAAATTGAAAGATTCAAGTAAGGTGAAATTTGACTTGGAGTCTAGGTCTGAAAAACTAGATAAGATTTTAGGCACCGTCGAGATAAAAAAGGATAGGGGTGGTATTGGTCTTAAAAAATATGTTTCATGTGTGAGAGAACCTCCCGGGATTATTAAGAAAGAGGCACCTAAGTTTGTTAGGAAAGAACCCCCTAGGAACATCGTGAGAGAGCAACCTAGGAATTTGAGGAGAGCCCACCCAGGAATTTGAGGAGAAGGCCACCGTTTGGTATCATTCACCGCCCGATTTACACTTACACACATTGCACTAAGCAAGGTCATCTTAGGCATTTCTATTACAAACTTTTGAATGGACCTACGAAGTTTAAAGAGAGAGTCACACCAATTTCTAAAATCCACACACCTTGTTACACATCGATTTGGGTTAGGAAATCAAATTTAGAGGCTTATGGTCTGTTTGTTCATGATTCTTGTCTGCTTGCACATGATTCTTCTCTTGCCATATCATATATATGATTGTGTTTGCATGTTTTTCATACGCTAGTTATGCTTTTTGATATATTTTTGCTAGTTTTGTGACATGTACTTTTTGTATTAATTTTTGCTTTTGCAAAATACAAAAATATTTTATTTTGATAAAAAAAATTGAAATCCAAAAAGATTTTTGTATTTTGGTTCGCCTCGTTTATGGATTGATACTTAGGATGACCGAGTCACAATTTCATTCCATTTATCCATGTGACTATTTGATAGTGTTTTGTGACAATAGTTCAATTCATCCATGTGCTTTATAATGTTTGGAGTCATTAGGATGTAATTAATTGTTACTTCCTAGATGTTTAACTCATGTTTCCTTTATTGCACACATGCACGAATTTGTTTGATTATTGTGCTTGTCTTATCACATGTTGGTTGGATGTTTTCACTTTAATCCTGTCCTTAAAACGAACCAAGCGAGATAAATTTTGATAAGGAAATTGTGCATGTAAAAACCGTTTTAGTGAGACTGTGTGTTTATTTAAAAACGGGGAAGGGATGAGAAAGGTTCATTTAGCCTTTGCGATTCTAAGCCACCGTTAAAAAAGGACCTAAAAAATTAAGGAATTTTATTATCCGGGGTCCAAAGAGGTTTAAAAAGAGCCCGAAAAAATTTAAAGGCAATAAAAAGAAATTCATGCCAATTATGGGCCATTTAGATTTTTGCACCAATTGTCCATAGTTTGAGAATTTAGCTTATTCACCTCTAAAATAAAATATCTATGAGGGAGTTTGGATGGAGAATTTAAACGGGTTTGCACGTCCTTGAAATTCTTGAAAATGCGCTAAATTGTTTGGGACGTTATTGGGGTGGAAATCATTTTGACTTTGATTTGTTGATTTGCATAAGACGATGTCATTTAAATTCAAAAAAATTTTACACCTAAGGTTACTTTTGATGTTCATTCGTTAGGTGTACACGTATGCATCGTGCACATATAATTGATTGAGTTGATTTACCTATCGAATGTGTTCACACCCATGCATTCCGTTTCCATGACTTGGTTGTTTTAGTTTAAATCCATGGTGTGATTTTTGTATCATGTTTTACATATTTTTTTAAATTGGTATCTTATTTTTTTTTTGTACAAAAAATTTGAAAAAAATCAAAAATAGTTTGTGAAGATATTTTTTGCATCTCCTTGCATGAGCAAGTTTACCATTTGATTGACCCTTTGTTTTGAATACCGTAACACCCCGATTTTGCTTGTTTGATTCATTCTTCTTATTTGTCTTTTGGGGGACATAATAAAAAGGGGGAGAAAGAATTATCATTTTATGAGGGAGTTTGAATTTTGGGGGAGTTTTGAGATTTGACTTATGCATTCATTATAAATTGGTATCCATGTTTATATCATTTCAAACTCGATACGTCACTTGGTATTTTCTTTTTATCATGTGTGTAGGTACTGCATTTATGACCATTGAATTGCACACCCTAATGAGAAAAGCTTTGAGATTCCTGAAGATTTGAAGAATAAACGATGAAGACTTATTCATTTGTATCTTTCCAGTTTTGGGTTCATGGGAGGGTAGATTTGTATAGGCAATATTTTTATTTAAAAATTCGGATTTTTTGTGTATGTACCGGCATAGACATAGGGGGAGATTTGTAAGGACATTTTTCTCATGTTCAACATGTTACATTTGTGTATGTCGTACGCCACTACATTTGGCACAGCACTTCACAATCTCACATGACGGCCTCAATCCGAATTCCGGGAATCAAGCATTCAACATCTCCATTAATGTGTCCCACATCTGCCTCAACAACTTCACGTTCCATGATTTTAGGGATTTTATGCAAGTGGTACACAAGAGATGTCAAAACAATGAAAGAAGGTAAGATATGAAAGTTCAAGAGCATTTTCGTAATTTTATAGCCATAGTCCGGAGGTCTAGTGAACTGGAAATTTGTATAGCTCGATGCCACAAAGATACTAGAAGAAACGGAACCTCAATCCGAGCTACGGTGAAGGAGTTATGACCTTTTGAAGATGGAGAAAATTCCTTGAAGAATGTTTTTTTTAACCCTAAACCAGTGAGGTACCGCAAACCGCATGGTGAACCGATTCTGGGGGGAACCGGTTCGGGGTACACTAGAATCGGTTCGGGGTACACGCACAGTAATAGTCCTAGTTTCTTAAAACTCTTTTGGTTTCCTTATAAAACCTAACTTCGGGAGAGTTGTTTTGCAAGACTTTGAGAGACGTTTTTGAGAGTCCAAATACATCAAGTCTTCATATTTTTTAGTCCCAAAACTCGTGTTTTGATTCACATATCATTTTCAATCCTTTGTGAATCCTTTTGTAACCCAAGAACACAGCTCTTCTTTTGTTCATACTCTTGTGGAGAAGACCGTATTTCTTCTTCATTGCTACCCTCCTGGAAAGGGAAAATTCGAGCCGACAAACTTGTGGAGAAGCCATTTCTCTTCTTCATTGCTGACCACCTGGAGTTCCTGCGGGAGATTTCAGCCGAGACATTGAAAGCGACGTTTGAGGGTATTTCGTATGTCGCACTTATTTCATTGTAATCCGTGTAAGCCATTTTCTTACAAATTATAGTGAAATAAAAGGTTTTTCCCCTTTGGGGGATTTTTCCTGAAATTGTTTGTTTTATCCTGCATGCTATATTTTATTTGATAAATCATCTAGATTCATGTTTTTGGGTTTAACTAAAATTTAGGATTAATTAAAATTGAATTTTATTTGAGAAGTCGCAATATTTTCCGCTGTAGCGATTCTACATACACTAATAAATAAAGAAAATGATAAAGTGAGCTAAATATGAGGAGAAAGGAATTATGAGATAATTCAAGGGATTAAACTTCACCACTTAACCTATTTACTTTCATTCATTAGTTTGCCTATTTGAAATACCCCAAAACCTATATAAATTTACAAATCAACTCCCGTTGCAAATGTAAATTTACATATAGACTTTTTAGAAGATTAATATTTAAATTTCAGATACTCACAGAAATTAGATTTAAACATTTTCTAATAAATCACCCGCTAGGAAAAATTTACTAAAAGCATTTAAACCATAAAAAAAAAGTTTTAGAGTAGAGAAATTCGAACTATAATATCATTTAAAAATTATCTATCTATAGTTTAATTAATAAATAAATATTATAATATTAATTTTCGATTTGCTCTAAAAAATAATCCACCCTCTCTCGAGGCGTAAATATAAATTGTAAAATTTTAATATTAATATTCAAAGTGGCATAATAAATAAACAAACCAAAAATAAAAACAACTAAGTTAAGGGTTCCACCTCACCCCTTAAATGAGGTATTTACCTTTCATTATGATATTATTACATATAAAATGTAATAATGACACAATAAGAGGCATAATAAATAAAATAGAGTGAGAAAGAAAATAAATAAACCAAGTCTCCTTGAGTTTAATATTATCTTCCCAAACATGAACAACTAATTTCACCCTGAAATCTGAGTTTTACAATACACAAAAATATCACTCAACTCACAATTTGTGTCTCAATATTATCTGCCTCACACTCAAGTCATTATAAAAAAAAATCAGAAAGAAACAAAATAAAAAATTTGTACAATACTAAATCAAAAATGAGCTCCAAAAAATGGAGCTCCTAAAATAAAACTAAACTCTAATCTGTCTACTATCCTCTATTTTTTTTTGCGTGTCCTCTCCACCTTTTGAAAATGAAGAGAAGGTTCATTTGTCATACGCTCTAGGTGTTGTAGATAGGATTTTTTTGCAGAGAATGGGAGCCGTTTGTAGCTAGAGATGTCAGAAGGGGTAGAAGACTTTAAACATGTGCGACTTAGAGCATGTACAATGGTGATCCCTCCACGAAAGGCATAATACAAAACAGATGGACAGTTTACCTTTCGCCCGGTTGGTTGGCTAACAGTGGTGGATGATAGCTTGACTTTTACGTGTCGTTTCGTTGTTGAAAGCCAAGTTAGTCAAAGTCCTCAAATACCTACAAAATGTAACAAACTCAAGTGTAGAGTGGTAAGTAAGGATGCCAATCCACTTTCAAGGGAGTAAGCTAGAGACAAATTCAATTGTAATTCACTTTTTATTTTCTTTTTGTGCTTTTACACTTTTCTACTTTTTTTTTTTTAGCTTTTTCAAATATTAAAACAATTGGGTGAGGTGAGGTTTAACCTAAACTAAACTAAATGTAATATGATAATAACTAACTAGAAAATGACTAACATGAAAAATAAAGTGTAACACTAAAATAAAAGATAAAGTGAGGTAAATAATTATGCGAACAATCAAGGAGTGGGTTTACACCACAAATTTTAATTATTCTAATTAATTAATTTAATTATTTGAATTCTCCCAAATTAATATCAAAATTACAAACCAACTCTCATTGCAAGTGTAATTATAATATTAATATTTTAGAAAATTAGGTTTAACACCCCACAACTCTAGAAAATTAAATCTACACTCCTTTTAATTAATCACCCGCTAGGATCGATCAATTAAAATTTATGTCAATCTTAGAAAATAAATTTAGAGTTGAAATTCAAGTTGTAATACCCCATTTAAGAAACCTCTATCTCTAGTTCGAATCTAAAATGGGTATTATAATTAAAATTTTGATTTTCTCTCGAAAATCATTTACCCTCTCTCGAGGCGTAAATCTAAGGGTGAGGGATCAAAATTAACATTAAAATGGACTTTTCAAGTAATTAAACTAATTAAAATAAAATAACATCAAATAAGGGTGTTACCCCACCCCTTGAAAGGGGATTTAGCCTAACATGGTATCAAACATAATAAACAAATATTCAATAGGCATTTCATATAAAAGAGTAGAGAGAAGAATAATCAAACCAATCTCTTGAATTCAATAAACTTCAATCCTTGAATGAGAAGCATACAACCCTCCAATTGACAATCCAAGTAATATGAAATTAAAATCAACACTCAATTAAATCTCAATCAATATTTAGCCTCACAAATATCTAAAAAAAAAAAGAATAAAACAAAGATTATTTACAAATGGTGTTTTTCCCTACAATTCTCTCTCTAGAATTTTCCTATCTCTAAGCTCCCTCTTTTTTTCTATGGGGTCTTCATCTTCATTTTATACAAGGCATGGAGCATGGGGGTAAAAATAGGAATTGACTATGGTGAATATGTGGGAGAGGCGATAGCACATGTGCATGGGGGTGTGAGGTCATATGGAAAGTGAAGTGAGGAAAGTATATGGGTGTGGGAATTAGGGGATAAAAATATGATATGGTTTATGAGGTATTTTTGGAAGTTGGGGTAAGGAGGTAGTTGGGGGTAAAATGGATAAAAGGGGTAAAAGGTAGTATTAGGCACATGGGGTTTTATTTTGGTTTTGGCTTTGTTTTGGTTTGTTTGTAGGCAGGTGGTTTAATCGTGCAAAGGAAGAATGAGGTTTGACATGAGAAATGGGTTTGGGTTTTTGAAAAGGGAAATGGGATTGAGGATCCGGATCGATGGACAGCGGGTTTGGAAGTCCGACCATGGAGGATGGATGCCATGGGTCGGAGCTAGTGGTCGCGAACAGGGGAGGTCGGAGGGGTGATGAGTGGTCGCCGGTGTAAGGTGTTTGCTGCTGGCGGAGGTGACAGATGCGATTGGCGCCGGAATGGGGCGACGCTGGGTAGAGGTAAATGGCGCTGGAGAGTCGCCGGAGAGGGGCTCAGGCACGCCGGACTGTGGCAGGCCGCGCCGGAGGTGGAAGGGACGAAGGGCTCGCCGTGGGGATTGGGTTCAGGGGGACGCAGGTCTGCCTGGACAGGGGTGATAAGGGGTGAGTTGGTTATGGAGGTTGGTAGGGGCGAGATGGGTTTGTGGAGAGAGAAAGAGATGTAGGGAAGAAGATGAAGTGGGGGTGGGTTGGTGTGTGATGAGGGTGTAGGGGGTTTAGTGTGAGGGTGAGGGTAGTGAGTTAGGTGTGTTTGGGTGTACGGGAGTGTAGGATAAAGGGGTTGTGTGTGTGTTTAATTAGGAAACCTAAAAAAATAACACTAATAAAATAAAATAAAACCCTAGTAAAATCTAATTCTAAAATAAAATAAAGACTCAAATAAAATTGAAACTAAAAAGAAATGAAAAAATAAAAAATAGAAATCTATTAAACTAAAACTAAGATCCAAAAAAGAAAATGTAAAATCAAAATAAACTAAAAATAAATAAATCCTAAAAAATCTAAATCCTAATAAAATAAGATAAAATAAAATAAAAACTAAGACTAAAAACTAATAAAAATCAATATAAAATAAAATTATATTAATAAAAATAAAATAGAAAATAAAATCTAAAAATTCTAAAATAGACCTAAAAGTAAAAATAACTCAAACTAAAAATCTAAAAATAATAAACGGGCTAATTAGACACACACGGGGTTCGAAGTAGGTTTAGGGTAGGCTTAGGCTCAGGTTAGGGTACGGAAGAGGGAATTAGCTCCATTCTAACTGCAATTGGCCTCGAAATGTAGCTTTTAACACTGCAGTTGCAATTAAGCCTGCAAGATAAACATTTAAGCGCATAAGACCCATATTACCGAGAATTAGCAACTAAAGTATGTCTATTCGGGGTAAAAATTGAACAGTTTTGGGTGCTTATCAGTGGAGCGTCCTACGAAGTTTTGAAGTTCGTAGGAATTGATACGACCTTATGTTGTTCGTTGCAATTCCTACGAACTTCAGAAGTTCGTAGGAATTTCCAACGGCTCTTTAACGGCTAGTACCAGTAACGACGAACTCTAATGCATCATAAATACATAAATCATATCAGGCGAACTCCATCTCTACCTCTCTATTTCCTAACTCCACCTCTCTACTGCTTCTTCTTCCTCCATCCAACATATCTTTAACCCCAAAATTCAGCACCTCAATTCCATATCAACAAGTAACATTTACACAATTTTTTATTTATACATTATGGACGGAAAAAGATGGAAGAAATATCTAAATATCGACAAAAGAAATAAGCACGGATCCACGTCAACGACAAATCCTACTCAACCTCCGGTGAGTGAACATGTTGATCCCGTGTACAAGCATTACGCCCATATTTTCGATGGGGATACACACGCGTCCGACAGACAAACGCCCATTATAAATGAAAATAAATATGAATTTCGAGGTAATTGGGCGGGACCAATGAAACTATATAAATTGATCAGAGAGAATAAATCGACGATAAAAGGATTTATCGACGGTGCCGGTGTAATGTCTAATATATTTTCAAGGGTGATGTCGAATTTCGACTAGTGCATTGTGACGGCGATGATCGAACGTTGATGGGACACGACACATACCTTCCAACTGTCGTTTGTTGAAATTGCGTCCATGCCTATGGACATCATGATGCTTTCTGGTATTATTTATTTCGTATTAAATCCCTTATTTAATTTTATTTACATTAAATTTAAATAATTTGAAGGTGTACAAATAATTTTCATATTATTTGTATATATGGAGTGTATTGTTAATTTTTGTACAGGTATCCCGATTGGGCAAGGGTTACCCATTCTAAATTTGCCAATAGAAAAATACACAAACTTTCAAAGTACCGTGAACGAATTTCCCCCCCTAATTCATATAGAACGATTTTCGGGTGCGGGCATTCCGGTTGTCGACCTTAAGAAATACATTATCAATTTTGTGAATCAACCGGACCTTTCCGATTACATGATGCCAGTCATAGCTCGAGAATTTTGGTTTCATGTAATTGGAAGTCTATTCTTTCCAAATGCCAATTCCACGGCGGACCTCGGGTATTTACATTATTTGGAGGATGTTGCGGCGATTAGAACCTATGATTGGGGTTCGGCAATTTATGCCCATATAATATGGTCGATGGACAAAGTGAGCCGACGATCGTTAACTAGTGTTGAGTGTATGTGGCAATTAATAGAGGTACAATTTATAATATTATTATTTAAACGTTTATGCACTATATATTTAGTTACAATAAATGTACATGTATTCTAATCAATTTAATTTATCTACATATTTTGTAGTACTTACATCACGAGTATATGGCGACCGCATGTCCGATTATCGTTGATCCGACCGTAGATGTATGGCCCCGAATATTTCGTTGGTCAAAGGGCGCGCAATGGTTTAATATATCGGGCAACCAACATCAGCTTGAGATGCAGTCCCCTGAATCCATCATATGGTAGCCGTACGAGACGTCGATGTACCGACATAACGATTTCATTACATACGAACATCATTTATCTGGGTTGCGTATGATTTTTCGGGAATCCCTTATTTAAGGGATTTTGATAGCTGGGCGACCGGAGGTTTCGACAATTAACGGGCCAAATTTGCATACCAGACAACCCTCCTCGAAATTTGATCTCAATCCCACAATCCGAATACCAAGCCGCCCTTACCCAGAATTGGCCTCTTGAAAATGTGCATACATCAGTTGTGAACCAAGAAGAGTATGATACATACTAAAAAGTAGTTGCGCAGGGGCCCTTACTTCCGGCGATGGCACGCTATGTTAACATTGATTTGATTGGGGTTGGGACAGTGGAACCATTAACATTGCGCATCGCACAGGTGTCATCTCCAATTAACTAGCTGTCTGAGTATCATACATAGTTTGCATCGGCTGGCCCTACACAAATACATGCGCCTAGGCAGAGTTGGACGGTATACGTCGGCCTTCCGTAGGGTGTTTCATACGAAAGAAGTGTACCACCACCTGAGTTCCCAACGAACGCTCCCCCAGCGCATGCGTTGTCAAAATTAGAATGGCGTTCTTCATTCATCGACGCAGCAGATAATATTCTTGGTCTTCGTCATTTACTCCTTACTGAGACTTGAGAGCGTGAGGATAAGATTGAGGAACTCGAGCGATAATTTGTCGCCTGTAATGTGCGTGGTACTGGTCCTACTATTAGTGGTCTGAGCTACACCCATGAGGATGTTTACGTACCTCAACCATCTCACCCATACGCGGGATATCAAACGCAATTGAGTTGGGGAAGCAATATTGGCGAGGATCCGCTGTTGGGGCCGCACGTTGATTTGGGACAGGATTATGACTTTGGGGAGGGGCCATCTTGATTGTATATTTTTTATTCAATTTCTATTCATTTTTTTGTATTGTATTCAATTTAGTATTATGAATTCATTTGCAGCAGACTATTTAATTGTATTGTATTCATATTATTATATTGATGGCACACAAGCCGATAGCACACAAACCGATGGCACAGTAATCGATAACACACTAGAACAATATTGATTACATGACACGCTAATCGATAAGCGATTAAAATAAGATAATGATTTAAACATGATTACATGGCACACTAATCGATAATGATTACATGACCTATAAATATTCGTGGTTTCAGTTGTGTATTCCTCCACAAATCGAGTTATCCTTATATCATAAACCTCATAATGCATAACTATGAGTACATGCCTGACGAAGATTCACCCTTCTTAACCCATGTTTCCAAGAAAACTTTGTTCGGGCAAAAGCTTCCATATCATAACTGGTTACCACCTAAAGAGGTAGTGCGATGTGATTACCTCTCAACTGGATGGACAAGTAAGAAGCATCACGTCGCAAAAAAAAGGGTAAATCCAAAGCGTCAACATCAGCCGTTGTTGAACATTTAGCAGTAATGCGTAGTAATGTTGACCGATTGTTGACTAACCCAGGGATCTATCAAGATCCCCATGGAGGCAACTAGTTTGGCGAGAAAATGGTTTTTGAAAACATTCCTATATGCACGCTACATTCTTTAAGCGACGTTAATCATATTATGAAATGGTTAACGCCGACGAAAGGAAACATTCCATGGGATGATCATTTGAAATGGCCGAGGTTATTTGATAGGCATTGCGATTTGGAGTGCTACTGCTATTGGCATGGTTTACCCGTGCCACAAGCAAAATCAACTAGATTTTACACAAATCCAAACAAAGATAACGAAAAATGTTTACTACTATTGCAACGCGAAATAGCACAAATGGAGAAAAGGCTAGAGCAGTGGCATGCTAAATTTTTTATAGATACTGAACTTGACGATCCAATGTATGCATCAGATTCAGACTTGCCGAATTACAAAGGGGTCGAGACGGGCATGGATTTAGTACATCATCTACTAACAATGTTAATGGGGGATGAAAATGCATTATGTTGTGTTCCATGGTTGCCTAGGAAGTAATTGTAATCACTAGACAAATCTGTCATTACTATGTAACACACGTTTTTATGTGAATCACGTTTCTGTTATATATATATATATATATATATATATATTGAAGTAGGTAATATATATTAAATAAGTAATTTTATAGAGTAAATGCATGCAGTTATTTTGTATATAGAAGTAGTAATTTTATATAGTAAATATACATAGGTAATATTAAATGCATACAGTTATTACATATAATTGTAGTAGTTAATATATATAGAAGTAGTAATTTTATATCGTAAATATAAAAAGGTAATAGTAAATGCATACAGTTATTACATATAAATGCAGCACACTTACCAATTCGTACGTCAATTTCCATACAATTAATAGTAAATGCCAATTTCCATACAGTTATTACATACAGTTAATAGAAAATGCCAATTTCCAATTCCTACCAGCACACTTACCAATTCCTACGTCAGAATGGCACACTTACCATAGTACATCAGATTGTTTTCTAAAGGGTACACTTACCAATTCCTACAATAGTAACTGCAAAAGTTCATAATTATTGTTTTTTGTAGGACAGTTAACTTTTGTACCTTAGATTGGCACACTTACTAATTCTTACCAGCACGATTATAATACAACTTACCAATTCCATAGTACATCAGTCTCAGTTTATACAATTATAAATAGAAATACAATATATGAAATAATGTAATACAACTTCTTACATTTCATAATTATTTCGAGGAAAATACATCATGGTTTACTTCAGTTCTAGCGATGAGGGATGAAATATAATGCTTCAGTATGCTCAATTTAATGATGGCCCATCATCAGATGATTCGGATGAGGAGATGATAATATGCATGGATATTACACGTTGGATTGCAGAACAAAATATAATTCGAGATGGGAAAGAACTCGAATTTCGACGTCTAGTGAATCGAAGGAGAGAAAGAGGACACCAAACACTATGGGAAGATTACTTTGGTGAAGATAAGGTATATAGCGAGTATTTCTATTGGAGGAGATTTAGGATGTGGTATTCCTTTTTCAATCGCATCCTATATTCTGTTTGCCAGTACGATAACCACTTTGTACAAAAGTACGACGCGTGCGACCGGCTAGGTTTAAGCTCATGACGCGACTAAGAATGTGTCTTATAAATGCGTACTCTCTAGGCTCAAGTGCAAGCCTGTCTCTCAAGTAACAATCCGATAAGTCGGGTATCGATCCTCGGGGAAATAGGATAACAGAGTTGTAACGACGTTGGACAGATGAAGGAACCCTAACTCTGACTCGAAAGAAAAGGAAAAGATGATATGATTGGTGGAATAACTACAACTATATGCAATTATGAAACAATTAACTAATGAACTAAAGTATGAATGGAATGAAACTATTCTAAATTACCTAAAAATACTAATGATGAATGACTTAAACCTTGGACTATATGCTGAAGAAAACAGGACGGGAGTACAATCCCTCAACCTTAGTGTATTGCAGGTATAAAACTAATCGTAAATTTAAATGATTAATTAGACCCAGAATTTAGTACTCCCAAGCATTACGTATATGAGGTTCAAGCCCGCACCATACTTAATCAGAGGGCGAGTAAATCGGTAACGCGCGATAGCGACACTCGCATTGTATTCTAAAGCATCCCGATTACTCGGAAGCAAACGAGATACAAAGATCTACAATGGTTGTGTTTCTACGCAATACGGTCGTAATAAATCATTAAATTCGGAGGATTAATTTTATACACATGCAACTAACACATCAGGATGAGTTCATGCATCCCGACCCTTTTAAATCTAGTCAGACATGTTAAACTGAACGATGCATGAAATAATTACGTTGCATGTGAAAGAACTCATGATAAAACTATATTGAAACATGTAAATAAGTGTTATGAACCCAGAAATTATTTGAATCAAGTAAGAGAAATAACCATGCAAGAACAATAATAAGAAGAATGAAACTTGGATTAATACTTGAAAACAAACCCAAAATGAATCAATCTTGAAGAAAATAATTCAAACTATGTTCCTAGGTGATCTTTTACTTTTTTCTCTATCAAAAACTATGAAGAACTAACTTTTCTAAGTCATTAGCTTCGTCTAAATACGTTTTAGAATGAGTTGTAACCAAATGGAACGTTTTGGACCAATCATAAAGGAGCGATTTCGTGCATCAGGACACCCGAACCGATTCGCAGGTACCCCGAATCGGTTCGACCTGGGTTCAGGAATTTTCACTGGTTTTGGGCGCCTTTTTCCTCTTTTCAACACTTAGAATTTTTCTCATGTTTTCTTCTTGGATTTTTCCTCAATTTCAATTGATCATAACTCTTCAATAGTAACTCAGATTTGGATGTCGTTTCTTCCATGGTTCTCATTATTCTGAGCTTTTCAACTTTCCAGTTGACTCCTCCTCCGGGATCTGGCTAAAAAATTACCAAAATGCCCTTGAACTTGCCTTCCTAGCCTTTCTTTCATTATTTTGATTTCTCTTTTGTATCGCTTGCATAATTAACTTGTAAACACATAGGAGAAACACGAAATACTTGCCAACGAAGGTTAGTATCATAAATGTGAGTTAAATCCATATCGATTGCATCACTCGGGTTCACAAATGTACCGAAATTAGGGGAATAAATATACAATATTTATGCCCAATAAGCTCACATCAAAAAATTATGGGGGTTATACAACTCCTCGTTAATGGAGGATCTCATGACGTATGGTCTGAGGAGTACGCAATGAGTGAAACAACTCTAATAGAAATGGTTATTAGATTTATTGAGGCAATTGTGGCCGTATTCGGTCCCGAGTATGCGAGAAATCTGACAACAGGCGATGTCACCAGGTTACTCGAACAAAATGCAAGTCGAGGATTTCCAGGAATGCTAGGGAGTATAGATTGCATTCATTAGTAGTGGAAAAACTGCCCCACAGCCTGGCACACTCAATATAGTGGTTGAAAATAATCTCCAACTATAATCCTAGAAGCGGTTGCCTCGTATGACCTATGGATTTGGAAATCATTCTTTGGGGGTCCTGGATCTTGCAACGATATAAATGTCTTGCACCCGTCTAAAGTCTTTCGAGATTTACGCAATGGGACTGCACCTCCTGTTAATTACAATGTTAATGGAAATATATACGATATGGGATATTACCTTGCTGATGGCCTATACCCTACATACGCAACCATCGTTAAGACTTTTAGAAACCAACCTGGCCTATCACAAAAATAAAAATTATTTTGTAAGAAACAAGAATCGTGCAGGAAAGATGTCGAACGTGCTTTTGGTGTACTACAAGGACGATTCTCTTTCGTGCGCGAACCTTGCAAATTATGGAATAGGGCATCCTTAGCAACCATAATGAAATCTTGCATTATAATGCACAACATGATTATTGACGATGAACGTAGAGACTGTCCCTGGCAAAATGAATACGAACAAACTGATCCCACACCTAAAATACTACGGGGGCAAACTAATTTTTACGACTACCTAACGTGGGATGAAAATGTTAGGGATGCAACTACACATCAACAACTACGAGATGATTTGGTGGAGCACATTTGGAACACCAGCGGTGATGACTTGGATGATTAATGATTATATAGTATATGTTTATTTGAGGGTTTCTATTCTCTTTATACTATCACTTTTTACATTGTTCTTTTATGGTGTGAATCAAAATAATATAATATATGTAATATTTCTTGTGTAATTATTTTGAATCGACTGCTTCAATTTAGCACACAATAATACAACAATTACAACATAAATTTAAATGAAATAACATTTATTAAAATAACATTACATTTATTAAATAATGAAAAATTAAACAACCCACACACTTAACATACTAGTCAGCGTTGTTTGCACCAGACACACTAGAATCAGAATTTGATGAGCTAGCAGTGTTTGACATAAGCGCGGCAATCGCAGCTTCCATCACAGCTACTATATTTGATAGGTCGGTGTTCCTTTTCACATGGAATTACTGCTGCATCTCGTTCATTTTGGTCATATCCAACTCCATGATGTACGACTGTTCTCGTCCTAGACGCACAAGCTGAGCTTGTTTTCTTGTAATTTGATCAACTCTTTTTATCTCAATGAAAGCATCCATTTGAGAATAAAATTTCATGGCCCGACTTTGCTTCTACTCTTGCTTACTTTTAAACATCTCGGTGAATTCTTCACAATGTTTAATGACCGTCGTGTTACAATCAAGGTTGTCTGAACGAGCACGTTGACGGGCACGTTGTTTCTCCCCCTTTCTGCCTGGGGGTCTGTACAGTACGTCACGTACACCCAGACTGTCCTCCGAGTCTAGAGGCATAGGGTCGTAGTTGTTGCATGCCGTGTTCTTCAAATCAAATTTCGATAAGTCTTTCAAAATTTGGTAGCATTTATCAAACATGAATTGTTTGCTCGTTTCCACGCGATATGCCTCGCGGACCTTTGTAACCGCGTCGAACTCGTTATTGCCACTTCCTATATTATTAATTTAGTGAGACAGTTTTGAAACGTATATCATTACGCGGGAAGAAATATGATTGTAGCGTGTTGAAAGCATAGTCCTCATACCTTGAATATAAATTTTCGGCGTGCTGTTATATTCAGTCATTACAGAATTTCAAAATGTTCCATGTGATATTGAGTTGCCTTCAATACCACGACTTGTATATTTAGCATATATGGTACATAATATTTAATCTTTGATAAGAGTCATATTCTATTTTCTAGAAGTACTAGAATTAATGGGTTGAGATGAAGACATATTGGTCGGTAATTAAAATGTATGGGGAGACAAAATGAATCACTCGAATATATTTTTGGAAAAGAATTGGATTGGATGGAAGAAAAATGAGAGAAATATTGTTCTGACTATAAATGGGTGGGATTTTAGGGGGAGGAAGGATGTCCTTATATAAGAAAATAAGGGATAACTGCCGTTTGTTATTACTGTGGTAAAAATGTTTCCTACGAACTTCTGAAGTTCGTGGGAATTGCTACGAACAACTGAAGTTCGTACCAATTCCTATGAACTTCAAAAGTTCATAGGAAACATATACAAATTATGCTTGGCTTTTGTATATTTGAAAAACCTATGCAAACTCCCTTACAGAATCTCCACGTTTTGCCTCACCAATGTGATCCAACGAATTTGTATCAATTTGTAAACTTGCCTTTTCTGCTGTTGTTTTCCCCCCACCATTGTACATGCTCTTAACATTTGTTTTTTTGTCTTGGTATTCAACTTTATGCAGGTGGCAAAATTGACAGCCATGATTTTGGCTCAAGGGAAATGGGTCTTGGTTTTGGGTTATGGAGGATCGAGGAGTTCTCGGGTTGTAGAAGTAGGATTGGTTCTGGTTCGTCGGGTCTTCCCGGGTATGGGAAATGGGTTCACAAGTTGGGGTTGGGGTCCTGGTTATACTCGGATTGGACAGGCCGGGTTTAAGGTGTGATTTCGGCATGGGCCAATTGGCGGGTTGGATGAGATGGCTCCGGGTATGAGATTTGCAGGTCGAGTATGACCAGGTTCGGGTTTGGGGTGCGATTTTGGGTTTACCTGGGTTTCTGGGGCCAAAATGGGTCTAGTTCAGGATGGAGTAGAGAGGTGGTAGGGGTTCCTCCGATTTGAGAAGGTTTGTAGCTGTAGGAGGCCGTCGACGAAATTGGGTTTCACTGGGCAGGTGGTACTCGAGTGGGAGAGCTCTGGTATAGGCGGGTTGGTACCGGGTAAGAGAGAATCGGGGCTGTCAATTTTCGGGTTTGGGCATGGGAGTTTCGGATCGGATTAGGATGGGATTGAAGCCGGGTTGATGGGTATGGAGGTGGTTTTGTTTTAGGAGTGTTGGTTGTGACGATGCAGGTATGTTAACGGAGGAAGTTAAGAGTAATGGGTTTGGTGGGGAAGATGGTGAGGAGGGATAAGGTGTGGTGGGGTGTATAGGAAATGGTGAGGGTGAGGGAGGTGTTTGTGTCTATGAGTGTGTATGGTAGTAGGTTATGTGTGTATGTTAGTTTGTGACCCTTAAAAAAAATAATGACTAACTAATTAAAAATAAAATTAATTAAAATCTAGCAAAAAAATATAAAATCCTAATCTATAAAATAAAAGACACAAATTAAAAATAAAAATAAAAATCTATTAAACTAAAAAAACTAAAATCCTAAAAAAAATGTAAAATCCAATAAAACTGGAAAATAAATGAAATCCTAAAAAAAACTGATCCTAATAAAATAAAAATAAAAATAAAAATAAAAATTCACTAATAAAAATAAAATAGAAAAATAGAAAACAAAACCTAGAAAATTCTAAATAAATCTAAAACAAAACCTAAAAAATAAAAATGACTCAAACTAAAAATCTAAAAAAAATTAAAAAGGCACAATCTAAACACTCACGGGCTTCGGGGTAGGTTTAGGAACAGGTTTAGGCTCGGGTGAGGTTACGAGGCAAGGTAGTTAGCTCCATTTGATGCGCATTTGCCTTAAATTAAGCATTTGAACTCCGCAAGCGGCAATCAAGCTGCATAATAAACATTTACGAGCATAAGACCCAAATTGCCGATAATTAGCAACTAAAATATGTCTATTCGAGGTATAAAATGTACACTTTGGGGTGGTTATCAACCATTTCATCCGGTGTTGACACTGACGAAGGTATGAAGAAATTATTTTGTAACTTTACTTGAACACTTATTTACACGAAATATTTATGTTTGATCTGATCATGTCAAGGATGCACACAAGAACCCATACGTCAAGGATGCACACAAGAACCCATACGTCATCCTCCCCAGTCGATTATTCCAAATGTCTCTAGCATGCCTAACACGATCGTATCTGGTGTTAACACATAAGGTATTACACTTGCATGCATATTATACATGCTTATTCATAATATGAAATCATACATGGCTACAAATTGTATGTACCTTCTATGATTTGTATGTACTTGTTGTGATTTGTATTTATACCTGCTGCGATTCTATATACTTGCAGCGATTTATAAGTACCTGCTGTGATTTTGAGTAAGGGAGGGTGTTTGTACATGAGGTTATGTCATAAACTTGAGGGTATGTCATAAACTATGGACTTGAGGATTTATTACTTTCGATCTTTAAGGAAAAAGAGTGTAAATTTCGAGTGTTCAATCAAAATTGTCAAACGGATAGAATCATCAACTTTCTTGACATAACTGTATGTTAACACAATATACATAGTATCACCATTATAAGAATTAAAGGATGAAAACATTAAAGAAAACTAATTACACTTCCTAATTCGATGAGCACCGTTCCTATTCAACTTGAATTCTCCTTTAGCTTGCCTTGGGAGATCCTTAAAGTCTTCAAAAATTGTTTCTTGTTCAATTTCTGAAAAAGTGATGATCACTTAAACAAGCTCTGGTACCAATTTGAAGAGTGCGCTTGCGTTCAAATAAAGAAATTATTTAATTAAACTCAGTTTTTCAAATAAATCCTAAATGTGCATCTAGGTGTGATTGAAGATGATGAAATCATGCAAAAACATTCAAACACACACAAGTGAGGAAAAATCCCCCAAAGGGGCAAAACCTTTTTATTTTCACTATAATTTTGTAAGATACGGTTACACGGATTACAATGAAAAATAAGTGTGATACAAAAATGCCCGCAGGTGTCAATTCTGTCGTCGTCGGCTGGAATCTCCCTCAGGAACTGCAGGTGAGCAGCAATGAAGAATAAAGACGGCTTCTCCACAAGTATGAACAAAAGCAAAGTAGTGTTCTTAGGTTTCAAAAGGATTCACAAAGGAATGGGAATGATGTGTGAATCAAAACATGATTTTTGGAACTCAAAAACATAAAGACTTGAGCTAATAGAACTCTCAAAATCGTCTCTCCAAGTCTTGCAAAATAACCCCCCCGAAGTTGGCTTTTATAAGGAAACTAAAAGGCATTTTAGGTCATTGGGACTCTTGCTAGCGTCAGGTACCCCGAACCGGTTCGGCTTCTACCTCGAACCAGTTCGCCCCCCGAACTGATTCACTGTTCGGTTCACAGAACTTCGCTGGAATTGGGGCTAAAATCACACAGCATTCTCCTTAATGTTTTTTCTCCATTTTCAAAGGGCCATAACTTCTTCACCGTAGCTCGGATTGAGGTTCCATTTCTTCCAGTATCTTCGTGGCGTCGAGCTCTTAAACTTTCCAATTGACCAAACCTCTGGACGGTGGCTGTAAAATTTCTAAAATTCCCTTTAACTTTCCTATCTTACCTTCTTTCACTGTTTTAACTTCTGTTGCGTACCACTTGCATAAATTCCCTAAAATCGTGGAACGTGAATATGTTAAGGCAGATGTGGGACACATAATGGAGATGTTTAATGCTGGATTCCTAAAATTCCAATAGAGGTCGTCATGTGAGATCGTGAAGTGACGTGCCTTTTGTAGCGGCATACGATATACACAAATGTAAGATATCGGATATGAGAAATATGTCCTTATAATTTCAATGGGGATCAATTTACATGACACTTTCGATAATCTTTTCAGCCAGCTCCACACCACCATGAATATTGGTATCCCAAATAATATCAAAGGACATACAAGATGGCCAATGGGGTCTCAGATGGTCCATTAAGAGTTTAAAATCCACTGAATTGGATAGCTTTCAAATCATTTTACCTCTAACGTCCTTCATATAGAAACTCTCCATAATTCATTAATTATTTCCCAAGTCAGAAAAACTGATGTGGATTGGGAATTTTGAGCATACTTTTGTTTTACAAATTCTGACCACAATTTATGTTTTGACTTTCTTCCCATAACAATTTTGATCATACTTCAGTCATTTATCTGATTTTATTCACTGTCGTATCTAATTTTGTTCCTCCATTCAAATACAGGAAAACTAAGATTCATTATGTGAAGATCTTCGCATTATAACCGTGTCTTTGGATTTAAATTAGTTAACGATCCAAGTTTTGGTCGATTCTATTTTGATGGTAAACACTTTTGGAGTTGGTTTTCTCTATTGAGCTTCATTCTTATCAATCATGTTGTTTTCAAAATGAAGTATTAATGAGTTTCAAGTTAATATGGACATTGTGTTTTTTTTTATTTATATGAGGTTTTGGGGAGGGGTGATGTGATAGTGTACAAGTCCATGTGTATACATGTGTTATGTTAGTACAGAATATGGGGGACAAAATAATTAACTGCTCATGTCACAATGTGCCATGATCAATGTCATATGAACTGCTCCTTCCATATCGAACCAATGTTCAAAGGTTGTACTCTTTCCATATCTTTATGAAGTGCCCCCCTCCCCTCCCAGTCTCCTTAGATCATTCATGAGCCCTGAGCATTCATCAATCAATTGTTTCATCTTCATATCTACATTCACATATCTTTTTATGCTATCTTGAATTTTACTAGGATCTAACTAGATGATGTCCCTCGAGTCCCATTATGAAAATCTATCTGTTTTGTATTTTATTTTTGAAACTGTGATAATGATGGACAATATTTTAGCCTTAACGTGGTAATCTACCAGTTATTATGGGTTTGGATGTTTTTTAGTTAAAAGAAGAAATTTATTAGTTATAATGGATTACTCCCCTTTTTTAGTTGTTCGTTCTTAATTGAGTATTCTGTTCGTTCTTAATTTATTAGTTACAATAGTTTCTTAGTTGTTAATTCTTAATTGAGTATTCTGTGTGTACAGATACTCCCCTTATTTTAGTACCCATCTGTATATATGTTTTACTAATAAGTTTTGTGCTTGTGTGGAGAGAGTTTTCTTGTGTAATTCAATGTGAACTTGATTTGTAACCCAACATAAATATGTTCCTTTTAGCTCATTATACACTGAAGGAGAAGATGTGATCTTTATTTTGTTTCTTTGAAACTGTGAGATTGCAAAAGGTAGTTTTGATGTAGGTTATGCAATTGAATATTAGACATATTTACTTTTAGTGTACAAACAATTATACTCAGTTATGTACAGTTCTTATATAACCACTTTTGCATATGATCGTTAGTTGTGTACAGTTCTTCGATATTAATATAGCAATTTTTGTACAGTTGGAATGCTTTTGTGATGTTTGTACAGTTGCCTATGATCGTTATTTTTATGTTCGAATAGTAATTTGTAGTGAATTGTACAGTTGATAGCACCCCAATCATATGGAAGATAATGTAACTACTTCCACGTAACAGATAGTGTAACTCCTGCTCAAATACACTATCTACTCAAATATATTGCTCAAATATCAGTGTTCTTTTAATATGTGGATAGTGTAACTACTGCTCAAATATCATTGTTCTTTTAATTTGTATCCAAGTACAATTTCATTAATATGTGATTGAGATAATTTATGGATTCATGAATTACACTATGCTCTCGTTTGTGTACAGTGGGCATCTCCCGTTCTTAAAGATATGTAATACTCGATAAGCAAATTTTTACTATTCAATATTCGATATGTACTATTCGATATGTAGCTTTGTACTATTCGATATTCGATATGCAACTTGAACATTATATTCTGATTATACAGTTTGTGTAGAGTGGGCATGTGCTATTTGATTATGCATCTTTGTACTGTTTGATATTCGACATTACATTTTAATTATGCTGTTTGAACATTACATTCTAATTATGGATATTTGCACTAATTTCTTTGTGTACATAGGGCATGTTTTGTTCGTAGAAGCTTTGTACTATTCGATATTTGATATGAAAATGTTTAAACATTAAAACTAACTTTTCATTGTATGTACTTTTACTATGTTCATCTTCTAAGAAACGAGTCAAGGGACCAACACGAAGAATTGGGTTTCAAAAGAAACTTGAAAGGGGGAGAATATCAAAATCATCATCTCGGAAGGCCGTATAGTGGGTCATTTTCATCTAATTTCAAATCTGAAATTGGCATTGTTATTCGCGATCACGCTCCATTTAAATTCCGATTATGGGGTGACATCCCAAAAAAGAGCAAATAACACATGTGGATACTATTGCGAGTAAGCTTTTACTTATGCTCGTATATAGAACGTATCTCCATGTAAAGTTAGTTTTAATGTTTTTTCTTTTCTTTTAAATAGGATAAGTTTAAATTTCCAAATGACAATAATATAAAGTCTGTAGTGATGGATCAGTTCCATACTCAATTCCGTAACTTTCGATCAAAAATACATTATGAACATTTCAAACCACACGACTCTTTAGAACGATCTCTTGAGTGTCGTTCGTCGGAATTATGGTCAGATGATAAATGGATTGATCTTTGTGGGACATTTGTTGATGCAAAGTACAAGGTTATATTAACTTTTATCCAACTCTTTTTTCATGCGAATTATTTTAATGTTTTATGGAAAATAAATGCCTTATGTTATTTTCAGAAAATAAGTGAAATTAACTCGATAAATATATTTAAGCAGCAGATTCTGCATTGCAGTGGAATTAAAGGATTTCGCCAAGTGGTGTATGAGATGGTAACTTATTTTTCTTAAAAAGGTTATGTTTGGTAATTATTTAATTTTTCTTTGTTATTGGTTATAATACTTTATTTATCTTAAAATTTATATAGAGTGACAAGGAAACTGGAGATCCCACGCCTATGAAAAAGGTGTGGTATATGACTCATTGGAGCAAAAGAAAGGACAATTGGGTTACTCCAAAGGCTGGAAGTGTATATGTAAGATGTTTCCAACTTTTTTTTACTACAATTTTTTTTATAATAACATTATGTTAAATTATACATTGTTTAAAACTGTTAATAGGATGAGGTGAAAGAAATAATTGCATCACAATATGAAGATGGTGTGAAGATGGATGATGCAAAAGAATTTTAAAATATTTTACGGTATCGCTCTGCTTATGTACGTAGACGAGGGGTTGGTTCTATGATAAATCAACTTGAAGTCATGCAAAGGGGGAAAGATCTTGAGAGGGATAGACAATTTACTGAGGCCATGAGAGAAGATGATGAGGCGAGGAGGGAAGTTGACGAGGCGAGGAGAGAAGCAAATGGAGCTCGAAGGGAGCATGTTGTAATAAAACAATGGATGGATGCCCCTTTTGGAAAACTTGAGGAGTTATCTAATCGCATAGCTCGTAATAGTACATGAGTAGAAGAAGAAATGCATGAAGTATAAATGATGAATAGTCTCATATTTATTTCTTTTGTACTTACTTTATTTTTGTGAACGATGAAACGATTTATGTAATTGATATATTTGACTTGATTTTGATGTGGACTATTATAAATACATTGAGTCTACTATATTATAAATATATTTTGTGAAGAAATGAAGCATAAAAGTTCTTACTAGAATTTCTTAATTATCTCAAATATTAAATAATAAAATTGAATGCATTTAGTGTTATTGGTTAATTATTTTATGAATAAAATATGAATACTAAATCCAATAACTATTAGTTGAGGCAATAAGTTGCTACAGAAAAATATTTTTAGCGGTAAATTTGAATTTCCACATAACTATCTTGACCTTAAGCAAAAACTTAATTTTGGTAGCAAATCTTATATTTGCTGCAAAAAGAACCTTTTAGTGGCAAATCTGAATTGCCACACACTTATTTTGACATTAAGCAAAAACTTTGTTTTGGTAGCAAATTATATATTTGCTACAAAAAGAACCTTTTAGTGGTAAATAACATCTTTTTAGTGACAATTTTGATTTTTTTTGTAGCAAATAATTTTCCACTCAAAGTACAACCTTTAGTAGCAAAATCTATTTGCCACTAAATTTGTAACATTTAGTAGAAAAGGCCAAAAAAATTGCCAATAAAGGTATGAGCAGTAGGTCTTTAGTAGTAAAGCTGTGATAATTTTTTTTTTGCCACTAAATGATTTAGTGGAAAAATTTTAAGTCACAATTTTTTTTGCAACTAATAGTCCTTTTTCTTGTAGTGAATTCCCCCTGGTGCGTTTACTTTGACGACGTTGGAAAGAATAGGGCTTTTAGACACTATATATAATTTGAAGATTCCATCTAATTTTTCATCCAACTTGCAAAAGATTGTGAATTATGCTACCTATGATTTACATAAGTGCAAGTTCCTCAATTGGCATGTGATCATGCAATTGGTTCCTCTGTTGTTTAAGCATTGCTTCTCCAAGCATAATAATCTGCGGAGGGCCATTATGAAAATTAGCATATGCTTCACACTTTTATGTGATAAGGTAGTCAGTCAAAAGCACACAGTGACCACAAAGTAGATATAGCCGAAGTACTTTCCCCCATTATTTATTGACATAAGTATCACTTGTTGTTACACTTATGCGGCGAGGCACTTCTTTACGGCCCAGTTAGATATCAGTGGATATACCCATTTGAAAGGTTAATGAAAGTTTTCAAAAATTATGTCAAGAATACATGATACTTTGAAGGATCAATTGTAGAGGAATAATTACTATGGAGTCATCAATCTACACTCGGGGAATATATGCATGCCCTAAGAAATGTGGATAACAGTGATGAGTTCGTCGATGACAGTGGTCAGGTGATGGGCATGTGAGTGAAAATAACGAGTTTACATCATGAACAAGTAGCTCATTGTCTATTTGACACACATGAAGATACCTAAGAATGGAAAATTTAAGTTTATATTATTTTAACTTCTACACATGATCATTTTAGTAATACATTCGTTACGGTAAATGCAGGGAATATGATGCGTGTGGGAACAATAAAACACGAAGAATGATCGCATAATCTAGTAATGAATTTAGGTTATGTGTGTCACACGAGGTAATTATAATGATAATGTATCTTATTAAATGGAATATTATAAGAATGTTTTAGAACTAACCTAATTAATTTATCTATAATCTTAGCTCGTAAAGACGGGTGATGCGACGTCAAGGCTTCCTCCTCTAGCCCCTAGACCCTTGTTCATGTATGGATTAAATGGTTATGTATTCGATGCTAGGGTGTATGAGAAAAATATAAATATACATAGCTCGGGCATTTCATACAAGGCACTTACTTATTTTTGAGCAAGCGCAAAGGATAAAAACCTCGTTGAAGCTGAAATGACTTATTATGGTGTCATTCGGAATATATTTGAATTGGTCTATATAAACTTCAAAAAGGTTGTGTTTTATTATTATTCGGTAATATTTGAGGATATAAATTCTTGTAAGTTGATCCTGCTACCAATTTGATCATGGTTGACTTGTCCAAGTTGAAGAGCAGCGAGCACGTGAGCGATGAGCCATTTGTTTGTGCTTTTTAAAAGGTTAATAATGATCCATGGTCAATCGTCCTAAATATGCCATAGCGTGTAATAAGTAATGTGGATGACTTGGCTGCTCCTACCGAATGTCAATCCATTTTAGATGATATAATGATCCATGGTCAATCGTCCTAAATATGCCATAGCGTGTAATAAGTAATGTGGATGACTTGGCTGCTCCTACCGAATATCAATCCATTTTAGATGATAACCCGAATTTGAAACAATTTTTAGAATTGTAATAAGTATTCCAATTATTTGAAACAATGCTTAGTTTGGTTTGTGCTATGGATTTTATATTCTTCTAATGTCATTAATGTGTATTCTTCTCGTTATTTATTAGTATCATGCGACTGTTTAATGCTTTTATTCATTTGGATTTAATCAGTTTTTGTGGATTTGAATTAAAATTGGTTGGTTGGTTAATAAATATGTTAATTTGGATTTTAATGAGTTTAAGCATTAATTCAAAGTCCGTGACATGACCCGAATTTGAATTCTTTTTAGATTTGTAATAAGTATTCCAATTATTTGAAACAATGCTTAATTTGGTTTATGATATGGATTTGTATTCTTATAATGTCGTTAATTTGTATTCTTCTAGTGCTTTGTTATTATTGGATGACAATTTAATGCTTTTATTCATTTGGATTTGATCATTTTTGCATATATATATATATATATATATATATATATATATATATATATATATATATATATATATATATATATATGTTTCTACTAATAACAATAATTTTGTAGGAAATGTCTACATCAGGGCCTTAGGGAATCGGGGGCGAGGAAGGCTCGTCTAGCACTAGGCCCCCAAAGAGGAGCAAATTGGGGACTGTAGTGGAGAAAAAGACGTCCTTACAACCTAGGGCCTTGAGTTTTTGAAGACGATTACTGGCTTCGGGTACACGAATTAGAGGAAGATGCCCTAAGAGCTTAAGATGGCCATCTGGGAGGCATTACAGGTACTTGCTCACTTTCTTATTCTTTTGTATTTATATATATAATTTAAATACTACTAACTCACTTTCCTTTTGTTTTGTATTTTTTTAACATGAACAATTAGGTTTGTCTCCACATTTACGCGACTCCACATTGGAATAATTAAGAGATCCGTATAAAACGTGGAAGTAAAAAAATGCTCGAACAGTACTTTGGCCAGGACCGGGAGTCCATCTTGTGACTTAGGGACACGGTACCCTTGAAGGAGACAATATCTTTGGCAAGCTAGTAACCGTTTGTCTATAATGAGGTCTCGGAGAGGCAATTGTCCTCTTGTTAAGCGAGGAGGGCAAACTGGGCAAAGAAGGTCAACGTGCACTACTACGGGTGTACGTCTTACACCGAGGTGGAGCATGATGGTATGTTTTGAATGTTCTTTCATTTTAGTTTGATTTTATTCTATTTATTGGTAATTATATACTAATTTACAAATTTTGCATTATTTTATTTTAGGAGACGAGGAGTGGCCCTGCGAGTAAGCTACATAGGCTCGATGCCTATGTGGCAATTCGAACGAAGAAGGGGAAGGATGCAGAGGTCAATCCGAATGTGTCCACCAATATTGTAAGTTAAAATTTTAATTATTTAATAAAAATAAAAATTTATAATCACATAATTTTTTATTAATTTATCTAATCTTGTACTTTTTTGTTGTTTCAGAAAAAGCTTAAGGAAGTGCACAACTCCTAAAGTGATGCTGACAAGGCATCTCTGGCTACGAACGGACTAAGCTAACTGCTCGGTTGGGATCACAAGGGTCGTACTCAGGGGGTGATCTCTTGGGCGGGGAAGTTGAGGCACAACGGGATTTCATCGAGCAATGGGCTGACACGCAAGGTGGACAAGTTGATGACCAATAATGACGAGAAGTTTGAGAACTTGGAGAGAACAATGTAAAAAATGTTTGTGTATGTCAAATGTGCTCTTAAAGGCCAGGTTGATTCCAACTCAGGTAAGGTCAAGGAGAAAGTGGTGGAAGAGGGGACCACTGCTCCATCTTTTTCACCCTCATCCTCACCGATGTCCCCCTTATCTCCATATGACATATTCGCCACCCCAACCCATACTCCCGTCGTCCCAAGGCCATTTTCAACAATTGGTTGGCCTACTGTGTATATAGTAGACACACGGGGTGGCTATGGAATATATAGGGGTTTAGGGACACGGATACATGCCCAGGTACTATGGTATATAACCATTTGTTATAATCGCACGAGGCATGAGTCCGCGTCACGCATGTATACATAGGAAAAGAGAATGAATACGTGTGGTTAAATGAGCAGTACGACGTTCATACTATTAAGGGTTATCTCAATTCTTATGTAGTATGACCTACCTTACTCCTTCAAAGTGATAACGAATGAACAATTATTTATAATAATTTGATTAGTATTTATTTATTATGGATATGAATATTGAATATTGGTGTTGTTTGTTGTTTATTATGAATGAATGAATGAATGAATGATTAACATTTTATTAGTATTTGTTTATTATGAATGAATGAATGTTGGTTGAGATATATATATCATATTATTGCTGTAACAGGAAATAAAATACTTTTGGGAAATGGCAGTGGCCATACTGCCCAACAGTTTTTTTCACTGACGCCCAGTATTATCATGGACTTTGACCGTCACACGTCTGTGACAAGTTAATAATTGTCACTGAGGTGTCACAGTGAAATTCCATGATAAGTTTTCCTTGTCACGGACTTGTCACGGTCAAAGTTCGTGACACGGCCGTGATAAGGAAAAATGTGTCATGGACTTTAACCTTGACACGTATGTGACAAAAACGTTCTCACCCCCAGCCATGTCACGATTTTGAACCATGATAAGTGAGACTTGTAAAGGTTTTTTACCGTGACAAGTCACAAGTTTTAGTGTAGTAAAAACAAATTTAAATTTAAAACATGAAAATGATTTGAACCCAAAAAATCTTTAACAAAAGAACTCTAGTTTTAAAGATTAAAAATGAGACTTCAAAAGAAAGAAAAAAAAACCCAAAACCCATATTCTCAACCTTGAAGTGAACCAAAAACCCTATATAAAAAAATCGTAAAGGTAATCCAAACTAATAGAAGCCCAAGAAAACCTATTTTGAAACTATAAAACTAAATTAAACAAATTAAAAAATACACAAAGAGATAGAGAGAATACATATAAATCTTTAATGGAAAAAAGTGATTCATTGATTAAATATTAGGCATTTTAAAGGGAGGGGGTGAGATGTTGATTGGGTATAATTACTTCTTTGGAGAGAGTTGGGATGGGGAATATGGAAGAGAGGTGCTGGAATTGGGAGTGAAGCGATGAATGAACGTAATATTAATGAGAAATGAATGAATGTTAGTTAAAGATAAAATGTATGATTGTGTCTGAGGGGTATAATATGAATGATGGAAAAATTAAGGGTAACAACGTCAAATACATACATCCAACGTTTTCTACACTTTTTAGGTAGTATTGATCATATTGATATCTCTTTTTGCTTTATCTAACTTAGCATAATTTATTTTTCATATATCCCATGTTGTGTTTAAGTGGTTTTCCACCATGATAAGAATATAGGTTTTAAAAGATCTCAACTTTCGACCTTCACAAGAGTTTTTGGCTTTCAGTTTGTAATTTTTTTATTATTCCTTTGGCTGGGCTTGGTGAGTTATAAATTATAGGTTCTTTTCATATGTAAGCATTTGTAGCTATCATTAAATAAAAATGTGTAGGTGCGAATTGGGTGTTGGGGGCGGAGGAGGATTCTAAGAGTACTCACTTGCCTTTATTTTATTTAGGTTTTCTTGATTCCGTTACCTTTTGTGACCTCTTATGACCATTTTATAGGAACTTATTTAACCCCATTTGAATCTCGATCGTTACCGATCTGAAAATCATCGTCAAAATTCAAATTTTGAACCGGCTCATCATCCTCAAGTTACATTGATCATTTCACTAGGATGAAAGTATAGAACTTAAATGCTTATTTTACACATCGGCCAGGAATCTAAAAATGAACAAAGTATTTTCAAAACCTTGTAGTTTTGTATTTTTATTTTTTTTATCACTAGCAGACACGATATATTTTTCTTATATAAAATCTCTATTAAAAATTTATGTGCATATTTTAAGCATTGTTTTTTTAACCCAATTTATCATTTAAATGTTTAAGTTTTAATTATAGAAAACAATGATAAATTCTCACATAAGTGTTAACGATGCTTCGTTCACCCTCATAATTAAAACTTGGAAAAAAATTTAATTGGTGTATCTCGACATTACAACGAATATACACACTAACAACATTTGTATTAATGTAATTGATGGAGTAATTAGCAATAGATTTAGTGTAAACTTTATTACCAATCTACAAAGAGATTCACTAAATTTTTAAAAAAAATGTGTAACAGTACACTTATTATGTTATTATACATTTTGTTCTCTTATAAGATAACATATCAAGTAAAGTTACACAAATTGACGTGACAATTTATGGCAGCGCAATAAAGTATTGTACATTGTCTTGTAGTGAATGATATACAATTCTCCATTGCACTGTCAAATAAGCTTGTGTAATTTATTGTGTAATGTCATAGCATTACTCAAAAAAATTATATCTTTTCACGAGATGAGAAATTGGTTAAACTAATTTGAACTTCATTGTTGATGTAAAAAATTAGATCGCTTTAATTATTCAATCACAGATAAATAAAATGAACAAAGATTTTTAAAGTGGTTCAGCCTTATAAGAATGGCCTACGTTCACTGTTATGTTATTGATGAGTGTTTGGGAATTCTCAATTATCAGTTCAATCCAGAAATTCCGGTCCCTTTGAATGAGGGTGATACAAGGTATTTATAGCCCTTAGACTGTACATGAATGGGTCGATACATTAAATGAGAATACATATGAAAGGGTAATACATTTAATGCAGCGTGTACGTCAAGATGATGAACATTCAATGAATAGTTGAACTGTTGTCATTCTGGCAATTAATACTACGACCGAGGTGCAGCTCGGACCGCCTTAGTTGCTCGTTGCTCAAGAGTTCCTCGGAGCGCTAGAGTACCTCGGAGTGTTGCAGTTCCTCGGTATATCCTCGTAGCTTGGGGAGAACATGAGTTGGTCGAGGAAGTGAACTTCCTCGTTGTTATTGTGCCACGTAGATTGACAAGTGTCTTCGTATGATTCGTCCACATCAGCATATTAATTTTGGTATCAACAGAAGCCCCCAATGTTTCATATTTCGAACTTTGAGGAGTATGGAACATTCTTTCTTGGTTTATGGTAATATTAAATGATCTTCCTGGGTTTTAGGAGCATCGTATTTGAATTTATTTCCAAATTCAAAGAATCCGCCTTTTTTCGAACTTTTAAGAGCGCTTTGATCTTAGTGCCCTTTTTGTCCTTTTAGCCGCCGGAAGTTCAATAGTTTCTTTTTTGTAATCATTTCCTTCGCCGCTTCCCAAGGCAAAGTATTTAAACTTCTTAGGTAACCATACCGTCTTCTTCTTTTTCCAATTTCCTGCATTCAAGCTTTCTATTCTCTCCTTCTCTCTTGTGCGTTCATCCTAGTTTTCGTTCGTTGTCAACATACCTCCTTTCTTCTTGTAAGATCTTCTTCCTTTCTTCTGTATCTCTTTTATTCAGTATGGTTTATATTGTGGAGTCTGTTGAGAAATTTCGTTCCGACTTTTCCATTCCTTCTTGGGTAACTCTGGAGGTTCTTTCTGAACCTTTAGATTATTTTCGATTGGCTGAGGGGCATTGGTTCCCCAGTCTATTCATAGCTGAATGTGGATTTTCTTTTCCACCAAACCCATTGTGTCTTGAGTTTTGTCAGTATTTTGATCTTGTCCCTGCAAAAATAGCCCCCAATTCATGGAGAATAATTAATGGGGTGCACAAATTAAATCTAACTCATGGGACTCGTATAGGGATCCCTGAAATTATGTATTGCTATAAATGGGCCACTCTAGATAATATTTATTACTTAAAAACTAGGTTTCTGAATAGGGCTCTTGTAGTTAACCTCCCTGACTCAAATAAAGATTATTTTGAACATGGGTTGGTTATTAAAAATTGGCAATATGCCCCTTTAGTTGGAGATGGAGTATACAACGGTCCCAGATGCCCCCCATATGGCAATGGGATAGGTTTATTTTTCATTTTATTTTACTTATGAAGTTATGCTTTTATCATGTTTGACAAAATGTATGATTGATATTTCATTATGTGTTTGTTTGCAGTTGATAGTAAAAGAAAAACTCCAAAAGAATCAGAGGTTAATATTAAGCATCTGAAACTTATCTGGGGTTTGCATAAGAACGTTGCAGACGAGCACATTAGGTCTGCATCATATTTGCTACAGTATAAGAGTTACACAACCTCTTATACTGCTCGCCCTGTTGAACCAGCTTCAACTCCAGAGGATTCTTCTTCAGATTCTCATCTTCCTTTAAGTCAAAGAATGGGCAAGAAAAAAGCTCCTCCTGCTCTTTTTGATGACATTACTTCTGCTCTTGGGGCTAAGAAACGCAAAACTGATGTCCCAGAGGGGACTAAGAAGGTGGATGCTGCACCCTCCAAAGCTGCCGAGAAGCCCCCAGTGGCTCCGAGCAAGAAAGTTGCTCCTATGGAAGTGATTACTATCTCTCCGACCAAGAGTTCTTCCTTGGTTGAAGCTGCTGAAGTCCCTTTGAGAAGATTGAGGAAATCATCCTCAGTCAATTTGGCTGAAACTGTCCCTTCTCTACCTGCTGGTGGTGTTGGTATCCCGACCATCATTCCTCCGAGCTCTGCAATGAGCTCGGTAAAAACTTGGATCATACCCGAGGTCCAAGGAATTGATGAAAAAATTTCTAGGGATATGCTGACATCCCTAGCCACTCGTCATCTTGCTTCGGTAAATTTCTCACATTCTGAATTTTCTTTCTTTCTCTGAATGCTTGCATTTTGTATTGACTTTACTGTTTTTCTCATCTTTCAGCTGGTGAACTGTTTCAATAATATCGTGAAGAAAGATGAAGCTATTAAAGCTTCAAGCTCCTCGTCAGGTGTAGAGGATGCTCTGCTGGGTTTGACCCAATCCTTGAAGGAATCTCGCCAACAGTATAGTGAGGACAAGGCTGTTTGGGAGAAAAAGTTGTCTGCAGTTGAGGCCGAGAAGGTGAAGATGGCTGAGATCTCCAAGAATTTGGAGGATAAAGTAAAAGGTTTAGAGGTCGAACATCAGAAGTATGATGTCAAGATCAAGAACTTTGGAGAGCTTGAAGATAAGTTGAAGAAGGCAGAGGAAAAGTTGTCCGCCCTGCAAGATATCAAGGTCCAAAAGGAAGAATTGGATGTGAAGCTCTCCTCGGAGAAGTTGAGAAGAAAGCTCGCAGTTAAAGAATCCTTCAGCTCTGGCTGGGAAAAAGGATGGGATAAGGGAATTGCTGCGATGACATCCCAAGTTCAATATGGGAAGTTGAAATACTTTCGAGATGGCTGGGTAGCTGCCCTACAGGAATTGAAGATCGAGGATGATTCCGATCTATTCCAGTTGCACCTTCCTGGTCCTCCTCCACCAATTGTGGAAGAAGAAGAAGATGAGCCTGCTTCTGATGAATCTTCTATGGCTATAGGTGATCAAGTCCCTGCCTCTCTTCTTGCTGCCAAAGAGGACGTTTCTTCCATGCCTCCTCCTTCTGAGAAAATTTCAACTCTTGTTGTTCAAGCTACTATCTCCTCCGAGCAACCAAGCTCCTCGTCCCAACCTCCCGAGAAAGTCTTGGGAGACAAGGAAAAGGTGTGAAGTTGTTCGGTATCATTTCTATCTTTTATTATCACTTGTAATCAAACAATGTAATCTTTTGATGATCTAATAAAATACATCTTCGTTCATCTCTGTTGTTGATGATTTGTTTTTGTTGATTGTTGTCTTTTTCTCATCCTTAGTTTATTGCTAGAATGGAACTGATATCTGCACATGATACAAAGCTGATGCAGCAATGCCACGAATATTATAAGGCTGGTTATACAGATCTTAGTACATCAGAAATAGCTGACATCCTTGGTCATGATGCCTCAGAACAAGCAATTGAGGCTTATCGGTACTTGAAGGATTTACTCGACCGAGCTGTGGCCAACAGTGTGGCTTACTATGAATTGATCGAGGAACTTCATTATTCCTTAGAAGATCTCCAAGGTCAGCACAATGAATCAATGGCTTTGTTGCACAAGGATTATGAAAATAGATACCAACAACTTTCTTCTGACGCAGGCCATAAAAAGATCCTGGCTGGATACGATGTTAGGGAAAGAACTTTAAAAGGTGAAGTTGAAGCTTGCAGGCAGATTGCTGAGTTGTTGGAACAAGAGAACAATAATTTGCAGAAAAAGCTGGCACAGTATGAATCTGCAGCGTCATCTTCCACTGCTTTAGTGCAAGTTACCGATGAAGGTTTCTCGTTCTTAGAGGTTGAGAATGCCAAATTAAGGCAGGAACGGGACAACTTAAGAAAATCTGTTATTCCTGTGACTGTTCGGGGACGAGGAAGAGGTTCTCGCGGACGAGGAAGAGCTGTTCAAAATATTGCCGAGGAGCAAAGTTCTCCAGTCGCTGCTCGGAGTCGATCAAGAGTTCTTAGCCGCAATGTTGAAGAAGCTCGTACTCAGTCGACGTTAGAAACTCAATCATTCCAATTGAACGCAAAAGACCGAGCTCTGTCTGAGATATCCAAGAAAAATCTATCGTTGGAGGATCAACTTACTGCGATGAAGTCTGCTCTGGATAATAAAGATATTTTTGCTAGGAGCCTTCACGAACAATTGAATAGATTAACCTTCCAATTCCATAAACAGCCCAGGGAATTTTGGATGGCAGGATACAATGAAGCCCTTGTTCATTTAGATGCTCGGATTGAACATGCCAATAATGAAGGTTATAAGCAGGGGTGGTTGAACGCCCTGGGTGTACTGAAATTGGAGCAAGGGCATTTTTTATGGGATTATCATGCTCCAGGGTTACTAGATTTGCCTGTGCCACCTTTCAAATTGGACATGGAATGGATCCCAGCTCGTTCCATTCCTCGGAGTTTAATTTCAAAATATCTCGGCGACTATAGTCTTCATTCTCAGACTGAATTATCTCGTCCAGAGCATCTCTTAGATACACCTTCTGTGATGAACGTCAGAATGCTCAGAGATATTAATTTCATCAATTCTCCTGTTTGCTTAGAAGATCCTCCTGCTGGCGAAGAACCTGTTTCAAAAGCTAAAGGAAAGAAACCAATAGAATAGGTTTTTCAGTGTAATAATTAGAACATATGTATGGCTTGTAATACATTTTTATCTTAATGAAAGAATTTCATTTTCTGTTTGCAACTTTATATTGCGATTGTCTTGTGTTTATCAAACATTTTTACATTTGTATATATGTATCTGTTAAAAAGATAACAATATGATGCTGTTCATCAACCAACTTAGTAATCAAAATTACAAGTATCAATGTTGCTCAATCACTTAATAATAAAGTAATGAGTTATAAAATGTTTAAAATGTTTCCAACCAACCAAGGTTGTTAAATTGTTTTTGTCGACCAACTACAGTTTATGGGTTTTTATCCCCGACCAACCATACTTGGTAAAAAAAAAAAAATCATAAAATGTGCCCGACCAACCATGGTCGATAATTTATCCTCGTCGACTAAGTATAGTTGATCACCGACCAACTATACTTGGTTCAGTTTGGAATTCTTTGTATTTTCTGGAATGATTTTACCTTCCGACCAACTTGTTGGCCTATTTTCAAAATGATATCGTTCTTCCCTCAACCGTAGTTGATTATTGAATTATCAGGTTCTTTCGAACTATCTTGTCCACTAGTTATCTTACCAACCTTAGTTGGTCACGCTAGTGTACGCCTCCTAACCAAAGGAGTATATTTTTTGGTTCTTTCGAACTTTCTGTCCACTAGTTATCTCACCAACCTTAGTTGGTCACGCTAGTGTACGCCTCCTAATCAAAGGAGTATATTTTTTGGTTCTTTCGAACTTTCTGTCCACTAGTTATCTTACCAACCTTAGTTGGTCACGCTAGTGTACGCCTCCTAACCAAAGGAGTATATTTTTTTGGTTCTTTCGAACTTTCTGTCCACTAGTTATCTCACCAACCTTAGTTGGTCACGCTAGTGTACGCCTCCTAACCAAAGGAGTATATTTTTTGGTTCTTTCGAACTTTCTGTCCACTAGTTATCTTACCAACCTTAGTTGGTCACGCTAGTGTACGCCTCCTAACCAAAGGAGTATATTTTTTGGTTCTTTCGAACTTTCTGTCCACTAGTTATCTTACCAACCTTAGTTGGTCATGCTAGTGTACGCCTCCTAACCAATGGAGTATAGTCTTCTTTTTGCTGTCGAGCAGCGTAGTGTACAACACTAGTATTCCCCGAAAAACTTTCAATAGAAAGAAAATGGTGAAACATCCTCGTTTTATTCATAATGAAGGAACTGCTTTACATTTTACATTACTGATAATACTTGCGAAGGTGCTCAGCATTCCAAGCATTCTTAAATTCTTCTCCTTCTAGAGTTGCTATTCTGTAAGTTCCTGGTCGAACAACTTCTGTAACTCGATAAGGCCCATGCCAGTTTGCCTCCAATTTATTGTGTTTCTGAATTACCTTCTTTAGCACATAATCTCCTTCTTTTAAATCGCATTTCCTCATCCTTTTGTTGTAGAAAAGAGCTGTTCGTTGTTGATAAGCAGCATTCCTAATGGCTGCCTCTTCTGTGACCTCCTCGAGCATATTCAAATCCAGTCTTCTCATCAAGTCGCTGACTGGGGAACTGAAATTCAGCACTCTGTGTGTTGGGAGACCTAACTCGGCAGGTATTACAGCCTCACTTCCAAATGCCAGCATATATGGTGATTCTCCAGTCGCTGCTCGGGGAGTTGTTCGGTAAGCCCACAATACTGATTGTAGCTCGTTAATCCAGTTAGCTTTAGCTTCACTTAACCTTTTCTTCAAACCATTTAGCAGTGTTCTATTCGGCACTTCAGTCTGTCCATTGCTTTGAGGATGGCCTGGTGCTGAATGGACCTTCAAAATGTTTGACTGATGACAATAAGCAGCAAATTCCTCGTTATCAAATTGGGTTCCATGGTCTGTAATGAAGGCATGAGGGAGACCATATCGACAGATGATATTCTTCCAAACGAACTGGTATACCTTCTCGTACGTCATGTCGATGAGGGGTTCAGCTTCTACCCACTTAGTAAAATAGTCTACTGCGACGACGAGGTACTTGAATCTTCCTCGGGTGGTCGGCAATGGTCCCACCAAATCAATTCCCCACATGGCGAATGGCCAAGGGGAAGTTATGGGTGTCAACAATGCTTGTGGAGTTCGTCGGATAGAGGAAAAACGTTGGCCCTTGTCACATTTCTTAGCATAGGCTATACAATCAGCCCTCATCGTTGGCCAGTAGTATCCTTGAGTCATTACCCTTTGTAAAAGTGTTCGACCTGCTACATGAGCTCCACAAGACCCTTCATGGATTTCTTCAATCAATTCTTTCGCCTTAGAGGGATGTACACATCTCTGCAAACCTGCCATAATTCCTCGTCTATACAAAATACCATTAGTTAACACATACCGAGCAACTTTATACTTCAATTTCTTGGCAGCGAGCTTGTCCTCCGGCAATCCTCCCTCTTCAATATATGCCCTGATGGGATCCATCCAAGATGGTCCTAAATCAAGGGTAATTACATTCATTTTCAGGTCTTCATCTATGCTCCTACTTTCCAATACTTCAATTGGTATCGTTCTTCGTAGCTCGGTACGAGTAGCTGATGCTAGTCGGGCCAGTGCGTCTGCTTGTGCATTCTCCATCCTCGGTATTCTCACCAATTGAGTGGCATCAAATTCTGTCAGTAACTCCATCACCTTTGCATGATATTTGATCATTAATTCTCCTTTAACCGCATATATTCCCGTCACCTGATTCACAATTAATTGAGAATCACTCAATACCATCACTTGTTGTGATTCCATAACTTTTGCTAAGTTTAACCCCACTATCATGGCCTCATACTCAGCATCATTATTAGAGGCTTTGAATTGGAATCGTAAAGCATATTCCATGTCAATCTCATCTGGGGTGCTCAAAACAATTCCTGCGCCGGAACCTGCTGTGCAAGATGAGCCATCTACATATAATCTCCATATGGGTAACCCGTCTTCGAATTATTTATCTGATAGAGTTCCTCGATGAATTATTTGTTGCTTCTTTTCATCCTCCCCTAATACCTTTCGCTCCTCGTCGATCATCTCTTCTCGCTCTTTTACCAACCGGAGCTAGTCTGAGTTTGAAGTTGATGATCCTTCTACATCCACAAGTCCTTTTACCAACCATAGTTGGTCTGGATTTATGTCTGTTGATCCTGTAACATCCACAGGTTGGTCAGCGAGCAACTTTTGTTCCTCGGGGGTATCAGGGTATGTAAATTCTGCTATAAAATCTGCTACAGCTTGCCCTTTTAATGATGATCTGGGCTCATACACAATATCATATTCACCGAGTTCTATTGCCCAGTACATCACTCTTCCTAATTTTTCTGGCTTGTGAAGGGCTTGTCTCAATGGCATGTCGGTATACATAATGATGGTATGGGCCTGGAAATATGGCCTCATTCTTCTACTTGCTTCAATTAATGCCAATGCCAATTTTTCTAACTTTGGGTACCTGATCTATGCACCTTGGAAAGCCTTACTTGTGTAATAGATTGGCTTCTGGACTCCATTCTCCAATCTGATCAATGCCGAGCTAACTGCATTCTCTGATACTGCTAGATACAAGTACAACTTCTCTCCTGTTATTGGTCTAGACAATAATGGAGGTGCTCCCAAATACTTTTTCAAGTCTTGAAAGGCCTTCTCACATTCATCAGTCCACTCAAAAGTTTTTCGAAGTGTTTTGAAGAATGGGAGGCATTTGTCAGTTGCTCGGGATACAAATATGTTGAGCGCTGCAACTCGTCTTGTAAGACTCTGCACTTCTTTCTTTGTTGTTGGATATCGCAACCCTAATAGAGCTTTGATCTTATCTGGATTTGCTTCAATGCCTCGCTGATTGACAATGTATCCGAGAAACATTCCTTCTCGTACTCCAAATGTGCACTTCGTCAGGTTGAGCTTCATCTGGTATTTATCTAGTTGATCAAATGTCTGAGCTAAGTCAACTAGATGATCTGCAGCTTTCTTGCTTTTTGTTAGCATATCATCGACATAGACTTCCATGTTGCAACTGATTTGTTCGGTGAAAACCTTGTTCATCAGCCGCTGATATGTCGCTCCTGCATTTTTCAAACCAAAAGGCATAACATTATAGCAATAAGTTCCCCTAGGGGTAATAAAAGAAGTACTTTCCCTGTCTCCAGGTTTCATTTTGATCTGGTTGTAGCCAGAGTAAGCATCCATGAAGCTGAGCAACTCATGTCCCGAGGTAGCATCCACCAGTTGGTCAATTCTGGGCAATGGAAAATGATCTTTTGGGCATGCTTTGTTGAGATCAGTGAAATCAACACACATTCTCCATTTATTGTTCTTCCTCTTTACCATCACCACATTTGCCAGCCAGTCTGGATATTTCACATCTTCAATGAATTGGGCTTTCTGGAGCTTCTCGACTTCCTCTTGTATGGCTTGATTCTTCTCGGGGCTAAATACCCTTCTTCTCTGTTTCACTGGCTTGATCTCCTTATTCACATTGAGTTCATGACATAAGAAGTTTGGATCTATTCCTGGCATGTCCTCATGACTCCATGCGAAAGTTTTCTTCCTATTTCTCAAGAACATTATTAACTCTTGTTTTATTAAAGCATCCAACGACGAACCTATCTGGGTTACTCGTTCAGGGTGCTCCTCGTCCAGAATAATATTTTTTGTAGATTCTACCACCTGTCCTTTTACAAGTTGGGATTCATCCCGGGGATCAAGAGTTTCAATTTCTGTAGCTTCCTCCACCTGGTAGGTAATAGTCTTTTTCCTTGATTCTTCAGGCTCCTCTTGCTCGGCAGATGTATAATAGCATTCCCGAGCTATTTTTTGATCGCCTTTCACAACTCCTACTCCGAAGTTTGTTGGGAATTTTAAGCATTGATGCACTGTAGATGGAACTGCTTCGAACTTCTTCAAACCAACTCTTCCCATGATGATGTTGTAGGCTGACTGCACATTCTTATCCATCACAAAGAAGCGTATTCTTTATGTTCGACAAGCGGGACAAATTCCAATGAATATGTCCAACTTGATCGTCCCAAGTGGAAAACTTTCTCGCCAGCAAAACCCAAAAGGGGTCTATGATAAGGTTCCAATTGAGATAGTTTCAAATTCAAACTATCAAAACATGAATAATACATGATGTCTGCCGAACTTCCATTGTCCACCAACACCCTTGAAATCACCACATCTTTCATCCTCATTTTGATCACCAAGGGATCGTCGTGAGGGTAAAGAACACCTGCCAAATCGTTTTTTGAAAAACCAATAACTAGCTTCTCTTTATTTACCTTCCTCGGACGATCATCCTCGGCAAGATTTATTCGTTGAATATATGAGCAGGCTTGAGCCTCTCCGAGATAGGCCTTTCTTTCTGCAGTAAGGTCTCCCCCTCCAGCGTCTCCTCCTGTTATAACATTACAATCAATTGACCCAAAACGTATGGAAAATACCTCTTGTTCAGGCTGCCTTGGTTTTTTTGGAAGATCGGGGTCTTCATCTGCATCATCTTCATGATTTCTTTTCTTTTTCTCCTCCGTCCGACGAGGAGATCTGGAACGATCTCTGGTTCTATCATCATTCTTCCTTTCACCTCTGCGATCTACATACTTTGACAACTTTCCTCTTCGAATGAGCGTTTCAATCTCGTTCTGAAGGGCTATGCAATTTTTGGTCGTATGACCATGATCTTTATGGAACTCGCAATATTTTGCCCTATTCCTCAATTCAGGATTGGTCCTCAGTTTATCTGGCCACTTGATTTCTTCGTTATTCTTGATTTCTTCTAAAACATGATTAATACCCATCTTCAATGGAGTATAATTATCATATTTCTTCAGGACTTCCCATGACGTCCTATTATTCTTGGAGTGCTTATCACCACCATTACCTTTTTGCTCTTTCTTCTTAGATTTGTCAACCTCCACCTTGGTTTCTTTATCCATATTCTTCTTCGCAGCCATAGCCTCCTCGGAATTCATGATTTTGGTTGCTTTTGCCATCAACTCCGACATAGTTTTAGGTGGATCTTTGGCCAAAGTATAATATAACTTGTTAGGCAACAATCCACTCATCAAAGCAGTGATCGCTGTCTTTTCTTCGTAATCTATGACTTCCAACTTCTCATTATTGAAACGAGTTATGTAATCTCTAGTACTTTCACCAGACTTTTGTCTAACACTTAACAAGTGTGCTACTCGTTTTACTGGCTTTGCTCCAAAACAGAAATTGCCAATAAACAACTCGGCTAACTGAATAAACGTCGAAATCTTACCCCGAGGAAGATTATTGTACCATATCTGTGCAGATCCGGTAAGAGTTCCCGAAAATGCTCTACACCTCATCTCGTCGGGGACAACATATATGTCGACAGCAGCCTGGTATTGTTCTATATGAATAACAGGATCTGTCTTTCCATCATATTTAGGTGTCACTACAGGTGCTTTAAATTTCGATGGTGTAGGAAAATTCACAATGGCCTGCACAAAAGGTGTCCCTTGAACAAAAGTTCTCTGTAAGGGATTCCTTTCTTTAACCATTTCTCCAAGTCTATCCTCCAATCGCTGAATGGAACCCTTCCATGCTTCATTTCCTTCCTCGGGCTGTTTAGTCCGAGCAATTGATTGTTCTGACGTAGCCTCTTGAGATCTATCTCGACGAGTAACTGGTCTTGATTGTGCTGATCCTTCTCTCAAACCTGATGGTGGTCGAAAGCTTCTCGATGGGGCTCTAGGCGGACTCATATTTCTCCTTGGTCCTAACCGACTGAAAGGAGATGCC
The DNA here is from genome assembly GCA_949130495.1 of Sambucus nigra. Taxonomy (NCBI): domain Eukaryota; kingdom Viridiplantae; phylum Streptophyta; class Magnoliopsida; order Dipsacales; family Adoxaceae; genus Sambucus; species Sambucus nigra. The sequence continues at coordinate 510,890,248 of OX422214.1, forward strand.
CTGCTTAATCTTTCCAGGGCGCTAGTTCTCTCCGGAGAGAGGGTGATATGTTGATCTGTATCCGTAGCCCGTATCGATGAAGTTCGCCCAGGTTGATAAGAAAAATCATTAGATTCTTCATTACGATATGACTCAGTATGCCTGGATCGCGATTGCCCATGATCACTCCTTTGCCTTGAATGGGTAGGTGCACCGCCGTGAAGAGTTTGAATGAGTTGCCTCATTGTTTCTTGCATGGCGGTTTGTCCTTCAGCCAGATTCGTCATAATTTCAGCCAGATCTGGAGGTGCAGATGGATTCGAAGGATTTTCAGTATTTCCAGCATTTCGATTACTGGATTCTGGATTATCTGCCATTGATGATAAATGATTTTTGATGAAAAACGATAGCAACAGTCGTTTCCCACAGACGGCGCCAATCTGTCGATGTAAAAAATTAGATCTCTATAATTATTCAATCACAAATAAATAAAATGAACAAAGATTTTTAAAGTGGTTCAGCCTTATAAGAATGGCCTACGTCCACTGTTATGTTATTGATGAGTGTTTGGGAATTCTCGATTATCAGTTCAATCCAGAAATTCCGGTCCCTTTGAATGAGGGTGATACAAGGTATTTATAGCCCTTAGGCTGTACATGAATGGGTCGATACATTAAATGAGAATACATATGAAAGGGTAATACATTTAATGCAGCGTGTGCGTCAAGATGATGAACATTCAATGAATAGTTGAACTATTGTCATTCTGGCAATTAATACTACGACCGAGGTGCAGCTCGGACCGCCTTAGTTGCTCGTTGCTCAAGAGTTCCTCGGAGCGCTAGAGTACCTCGGAGTGTTGCAGTTCCTCAGTATATCCTCGTAGCTTGGGGAGAACATGAGTTGGTCGAGGAGGTGAACTTCCTCGTTGTTATTGTGCCACGTAGATTGACAAGTGTCTTCGTATGATTCATCCACATTAGCATATTAATTTTGGTATCAACATTCATGTTGATCATGAATGGTTTGCGGTGCTAGAGGCGGTTTTACAATTAATTCAGCTGGTTGTCCTCGAATTTCTTGTTCTTTGGAACCATTTTTTGTAGAAATGGAATCATGATGGTTATGTGTTGATTCAGTGCCCCAACCTTCATTGTCAACTGATATACATAAGTGTGGTCTCGTCTGCATGACCCCCTAGGGAAGAATACTTATCAGGGATATGTCTCTTAATAGAACCGCCATCCACCCAAAACCCTCACCATCAGTCTCGTCCTAAGTAGCCTCGACCTCAAAAACTATTATAGACTACCGGACAAGAGTTATCTTAGTAAGCAGAGCACTCCAGTCCCGATCGCTTGACGACACCAAAGTAGGCCCGAGATGACATCATCGTGTCTCACCAACCATCTCGATAAACCAATATGTTGGTCTCAAATGGTCGTCTAATCTCATCTTGACTCATCGAAATGCTATTAGATTATAGCAGTCTCGCATGGCCGAGACCTTCAACCTCGTACATTTCGTGCACGCGTGGAAATCATTGTAGGGGTATTGTAGACATATCATCCTAAAATCACTATAGAAGATAAAACATCCACGTGATGAGAATATTCTTCATCGTAGCTTTTGTGTTCATTTCTATAACTACCATACAGTCATTGACCCTACATTCAACCAGGCATTGAGTGCATACTTAGGTGGATGATATTGTGCACCCCAAGCCTGTAAAAGAGACCTCGTGTTTTCTTCTTTATCATTTGATAATTGTTAACCCTATTGTTACTCTATTAAATTGTAGAGAGAGAGAGATAAAAGTGATTAGGCATAAATTCTTCACATTTATCCCCTTAATTTCGGTATTTTTATGATCCCGTGCACTGTAAATAGCTTGGATTTATCTTATATTTATGCTACTAACCCTTTTTGGCAAGTATTTCGTATTTTGTGTATCTCTTATGTATTTTACAAGTATTTCATGCAAATTAGTGCAAAACAGTGAAACAAAGCAAGAAATTGGGAGTTCAAGGGCATTTTTGTAATTTTACAGTGATATTTTGGAGGTGGGGAAAACTAGAAAGTTGAAGAGATCTAAATTACAAGAACAATGGAAAAAACGGCACCCTAATTCGAGCTACGGTGAAGAAGTTATGCCCATTTAACATTGGAGATAGAAAGTCAAAAGTTGAAATTAATTCTCGAAGCTGAAGAGTTTCAACTCTTGAAATTTCTTGTATAATTCCTTTTTATTAGTTGTAAAACGTGGAGAGGCATGGGAAGAGTCATTTTTTAGATGTATAAAAGGTAAAACCCTAGTAGGAAGAGGAAGAATTTTTTTACTTCACATTGTAGGAAGCTAGTAGTTAGTTTTTAAAGGGATTCTTATATCTAAGAACCCTAGTTTGAAGTTTGGCTACTATTCAAGATTCAAAGATCTATTCAAGATTCATCATTCATCCATTGCAAGTAATTTTAATTTATTGCTTTTACTGCTTTCATAGTTAGTTTAATTAATTGTTGCTCTCCCGTTTGCCAATACCAACTCAAGTCATGTTCTCAATTTTCTAGATTTAGTTATGGATTCCTACACTTTTAGTTTTAAGTTTTCTTTTATTTTAATCATGTTAAGCTAGGTTTTTAAGGGTGGGGATGCATGAACCCAACCCGATGTGGTATGCATAGATATAAAATTTGTCCTCTAAATTAAATAAGTGATTAGATTGTGTTGTATAGCTTCACAACCATTGTAGACCTTTTAACCTCGTTTTCCCTAGGTAACCGGGGTGCTTAAGGATGCAACGCGCATGAACTATTGCGACACTGCTTTACACATTCTTTGATTATGTATGATGCGGGCTTGAACCTCATATATGTAATGCTTTGGAGTACTAAAGACTGGGTCTGATCAATTATCTTATTTATGAATAGTTTTGTACTGGCATACACACTAGGGTTTGGGGGAGTGTATTCCTAACCCATTTCTTCATTCATATTAATTCCTTCTTAGTTAGTTAATTTTTCATGCGTATGTTAATTTAATTTAATTTAGTTAATTCATAGATAAAATCCAAAAATCATTCATCCTTTTCTTTTCTTTTCTTTTAACATCAACTTTCGGATTAAACTACCTTACCTTTGTCGATGGTGTCACGTTCACACGTCCTAACTCCCTGTGGATTCGATACCCAGACTCACCACTATAATCCACAAGAGTGTAGTTAAAGTTTAGGTTTTTGTATTGCGGTTGGAAGCCGATAACAATGACTAGCGTATTTACACGGATGCTCGATTTTTCCACTCGATCAAAATGGCATCGTTGCCGGGGAATTAGGTAGACTTTAGGTTAGGTTGGTTAATCCCGAATTTGACCTTAAAAAAAATCAGTAAATATGGGCATCACGTTCTTGAATTGCCCAATTTGAAATGTCTTACTTTAACTCTTTTGGTGGCTTTAATTGTTATGATAATAGTGAGGAGGAGGCGCTCAAGACTTATGAACATTGGATCAATATCACTAAAGATGAGTCTCATAAATACAAGCCTAGTGCTAAGGCCATCCAAATTTATCAAAATGAATTGCTTGAAGAAAAAAGACTTGAAAAAGAATATCGAGAAAAAAGTCGTTATTGGGAGCAAGAGTTAGATGCATTATTTGAACCCAATGAGGATTTTTCTTTCGATATTTTTGAAATTGAAGAATGTTTTCAACCAAATGAGGAATCTGAGGTGCTAGAACCAAGGAAGCCTACTTTGGAAGAACTCTTTATTATTAGCAAAAAGCAATCTGATGACCTTACTGCTACAGAGTTGAAAATTAGAGCAACTTGCAAGGAGTTTAATGATTATTTGGACATCTTAGAGAAGGTCGAGACTTGCACTTCACCTAACACTTTTGAGAATGAAATCATTGAGAGTGATCCAAGTTCTTTTGAATATCAACCTCTTATAAATATTGCAAAATCTACGAGGTTGAAGATCATTTGTCTCCTTGTGTACTCACTATTATCGAACCATTAAATCCATCACAAGAACTGGATGAATGTCTTGAGTATGTTGATCCGATTATTGTATGGGAATATTTTTTTCAGATGCTTCATCTTACGGTCCATACACTTAGACGTGTCACTCCACCAGATCCAGTTGAAACTTTTGGGGGAGAATATTTTGAGGACAAGGACTCTATGCTTGAATTATTTTTCAAGATGGACTCTTTCTGTTTGTGTGCTCCTCTTCCCATTCTACTTGAAAAATCTTTGGGTCGTGATTATATTTTTCTTAGATCCCAATGGTACTTGTCCCCCTGTGCACTCAAATCCCCCTAAAATTTTTAATTGGTGATGGTTCATTTCTTCCGCGTTGCACATGCCTTCCGTTTTTCCAACGAAATTATTATTTTGGGGGGGCATGCTTTCTAGTGAGGGCACACCATTAATCCCTCAAAGTCAAATTGGATTTTGGGTGGACCCTCAAATTTTTCGACTTCTAGTGTATAATTTATTAGCCGTTCAAATTTTAGGTTGTAAATAATTAATTTTTTTTATTACTACTTTTTCTATTTTATTATAGTTTAGTTTCGATGGTAGAGTTTTAGTTATTCTTTTTGTTATGCTTGGTTCTAACAAGTTTTGCAGATTCAATGGACTCGTACTTTTCGGGGATCGCTCCACTTTGGGTAATATCTTTCTTTTCCTCTCTTTATATTTTGTTCTTGATTCGCATTGAGGACAACGAAACATTTAAGTTATGGGTGTGGTATATTCTGTTTGTTTATTGTTTAGATTCATTGATTCGATCACATGTTCTTTTCCAGTGTGTTTTTTTAGAAAATTTCAAAAATTGAAAAAAATATTGAAAAAAAAACAAAAATATTTTTCTTCAAAATAAATAAAAATTAGAATTTAAAACTTATCAAAAATGTCACCTTTATTCTATTTAAAGTCTCAAATTGTTAACAATCAAAATGCACTAAGCCAAAATTGACCGAAGATGGAAATTGAAAGAAAATTGACGACTTAACGAATAAGTGTGGAGATTAATAATACCCGGTGAGATTTCGAGCCTTTCAATTTTTTATGAGTTTTTAAATCAATCCGAGTTTATGATTAACTCAAAGTTCTTTTCAGCGTTTTAATAAGGCGTTGATGATCTCAATCCTTTGTTTTGATCGGTTATGGAAAATGTGTGAATGTTGTCTCGAAATTCGTGCTAAATATATCTCTAAACTTAATTAATCTCGAGATGCATATGGTAATGTGATTAGTAATTTGGACAATGAAGTAGGCCCTCTTTTGTTTAACCCAAAAATATTAGCCATAATAAAGTTGTAAAAAAAACTATCCCTTTTCAACCCACTTTGAGCCTAATAAAATATTTCCCTTTCGTTTGATAACTCAAAAAATCCAAATAGCCCGGAATTGTGAAAAATTGGAAATTCATCAAGTAAGTCCAAAGTGTGTAGTAAAAAAAAGGGGAAGAAAAGAAAAATAACAAGAAAAAAGAAGAAGAAAAACATGAAAATATAAAAAGAAAGAGAAAGAGAAAATGAGCAAATGCCCGAAAAAGCACTAATGGACGTCATAAGGACATTTTCTAATTCCGAACATTCCATCCATTCTCATTTTTACCCTTTACACTTTTTAACCCGAAAAGTCCTAACTGAGTCCGAATGGCGAAATTAATTACTGCATGGAGAGCTAAGACATGAAAAGATAATAAATGAGATTAAAATGGTGTGATTAAGAGATGATGTTTCCCGCTTCCTAATAACTGTATTCCGATGATGATATCTTTTCACCATATATTTGCTTCTTTTCAATTTTGTATGCGTGAATTTGTGCCCATTATATTTACTCTTTATATCATGCATACCGAGAGAAAATAGTCACATTTCGAGTGATTCGTTTGTGAGTGAATCCTTAAGAATTTGAATCAAAACGAATTTTTGAAAACTAGTGTAATGCTCAATCGGTAGAAATTTGAGGTTTAATTTCTGCCTTTGCACATACACACTATGGTTTGAGACATTTGAATCTTAATTTATGGTGATTATTTTTTGAAAAGTTTAAATTGTACAATTTTTAAGTATTTTGATATTTATTTGAGTCAATAAAGTATTTTGTGGGTGTATTCACTGTAAACCCTTACGAGACAAAACTCATCCTACTAGGGTAACCTAGGGGTTTAAAGGCTTATTGCATATGCTCAATGCAATCGATTGCCTGCGAAAATGGAATTTTATTTTAATAAAAGGAATTTCAAAATTCAGTTCATCTCTCTTACATTGCTCGGGATGCGCAAAGTTCTAAGTTAGGGGGATTTGATTAGGCATAAATTCTTCACATTTATCCCCTTAATTTCGGTATTTTTATGATCCCGTGAATTGTAAATAACTTGGATTTCTCTTAAATTTATGCTACTAACCCTTTTTGGCAAGTATTTCATTTTTTGTATATCTCTTATGTATTTTATAGGTATTTCATTCAAATTAGTGCGAAAGAGAATGCAAAATAGTGAAAGAAAGCAAGAAATTGGGAGTTCAAGGGCATTTTCGAAATTTTACAGAGATATTCCAGAGGTGGGGAAAACTAGAAAGTTTAAGAGATCTAAATTACAAGAAGATTGGAAAAAATGGCACCCCAATCCGAGCTACGGTGAAGAAGTTATGCCCATTTAAAGTTGGAGACAGAAAGTCAAAAGTTGAAATTAATTCTCGAAGCTGAAGAGTTTCAACTCTTGAAATTTTTTGTATAATTCCTTTTTATTAGTTGTAAAACGTGGAGAAACATGGGAATAGTCATTTTTTAGATGTATAAAAGGGAAAACCCTAGTAGGAAGAGGAAGTGTTTTTTTACTTCACATTGTAGGAAGCTAGTAGTTAGTTTTTAAGGGATTCTTGTATCTAAGAACCCTAGTTTTGAAGTTTGGCTACTATTCAAGATTCAAAGATCTATTCAAGATTCATCATTCATCCATTGCAAGTAATTTTAATTTATTGCTTTTACTGCTCTCATAGTTAGTTTAATTAATTGTTGCTCTCTCGTTTTCCAATACCGACTCAAGTCATGTTCTCAATTTTCTAGATTTAGTTACAGATTCCTGCACTTTTAGTTTTAAGTTTTCTTTTATTTTAATCATGTTAAGCTAAGTTTTGAAGGGTGGGGATGCATGAACCCAACCCGATGTGGTATGCATAGATATAAAATTTGTCCTCTAAATTAAATAAGTGATTAGATTGTGTTGTATAGTTTCACAACCACTGTAGACCTTTTGATCTCGTTTTCCCTAGGTAGCCGGGGTGCTTAAGGATGCAACGCGCCTGAACTATTACGACACTGCTTTACACATTCTTTGATTATGTATGATGCAAGCTTGAACCTCATTTATGTAATGCTTTGTAGTACTAAAGACTGGGTCTGGTCAATTATCTAATTTATGAATAGTTTTGTACTGGCATACACCTTAGGGTTTGGGGGGAGTGTATTCTTAACCCATTTCTTCATTCATATTAATTCCTTCTTAGTTAGATAATTTTTCATGCATAGGTTAATTTAATTGAATTTAGTTAATTCATAGATAAAATCCAAAAACCATTCATCTTTTTCTTTTCTTTTCTTTTAACATCAACTTTAGGATTAAACTACCTTACCTTTGTCGTCACGTTCACACGTCCTAACTCCCTGTGGATTCGATACCCAAACTCACCACTATACTCCGCAAGAGTGTAGTTAAAATTTAGGTTTTTTTATTGCGGTTGGAAGCCGATAATAATGACTAGAGTATTTACACGGACGCTCGATTTTTCCACTCGATCAAAAAGCCTATACACCTCCCGTGGCAGTATATGCCCTATTATAGACAAAACACTCTTCACTTTTCACAGTGGACGTAGGACAATGGCCGAGTCACTTATATTTTATGTCATATCTTCTCCGACTCTTATTTATTCTACAACTTTACTTCATTATATTATTTCCATCATTTTTATGTAAGTTCAAAAACCGGGTCGAATCCTTTGGGTGATATTCCACATAATCATTTTGGCACCGTCTATGGGAAAAGGTTGTGGTTTATTTCTTATCTCATATTGAATTCTCTATTGCTCATCTCTCGTGGTGATCCAGTCCACCACTATTAGAGTTGAATTACCATTGGAGGATCTTGAGTTAGGAGTTTCATCGACTTCTTTAATTCATCTTGTTTTGGAGTTTTTACCCTCTTCTTCACCTTTTTGCTAATCGATTGATATGGATAACGATCCACCATCAAACGCTGGGGCTGGTTCCAACCAAGTGCCTCAATAATCTGAAATGGTTGATGTGGCAACAACAATCAGCTCCCTTATGGATATCCAGTCGTAGATGCAGCATCAATTGTTCCTTTTAACCAAGATATTATGAGATAGATCTCAGAGTATCCCACTGCTAATCTCATTACTCCTATCACCAAAGAGGTCGTGCATCTAACAACCGGGGGACCACCCCCATCTCCCACTAAATAATTCTAACACACGCAGAGAAATCACCTACCCACATCTTCTTCCTCTTGGGAAGGAGGTTCAAAGGTACCAGAGGACTTAGCATGTGAATAAGAAAATTACTGGGAGAGGTACGAGTCATCAGATACTTTATATCAGCTAGGGTCTACCCCAACTCCAACTTACTAGGGGAGGAGTGTTCAGCACACCCAAAGTCATTAAAAAGGCATCACATTCGACATGATAAGTAGGGGATCGTCTTTTAATCATCTTGGCTCGAGAGGGGTACCAGCCAAAACAATATCACCCACATCGTTGGTGGTACGCGCACCACTGGTCATTCCAATGAAGCTTGGAGGAGACGAGACCATAAAAGGTGGGACCATATAGAAGTAAACAACGACCAGAGAAATCCTAACAGGAGGCCAATCGATGAGGCCGCTGCTAAAATAGAAGGAGTCGGTGACAATACAGTCCTGAAGGAGTAGACTTGGAATAACTCAATCTCAAGGTTGGAAGATAAGATCGACTGCCTTATGAATCCACTAAGGGTACATGGAGGGTTCCCCTTTTGTGCCAAGAATAATCATTTATCCAACTCCTAGTAAGTTTAAACCTCCAATCGTGACTCCTAGGTATGATGGAAGTATAAATCCCATTCATCACAAAGAGATTTATCAGCCGACTATCAACACTTATTACACCCTGGATGAGATGAGGTGTTGGTCTTTCTCTGCTGTAATTGATGGTTCTGCTCATGTATGGTACACCAACTTACTGAGAGGGTCCATTGAAAGTGTTAAGCAGATAGTGGAGAATTTTATTCATAACTTTTAGTTTTTCATGAAGTCATCCAAGTGTGTTACTCACTTGCTGAATGTTAGATAAGGGGAAAATGAGTCTCGGGGGGACTATATATCTCAGTTTAATAAAGAAAAGTTGAAGGTTGTGGACTATGAAGAGATCATTGCAATGATAAGTCTCATTAGCGAGCTTCATCCAGGCAAACTCTATTGGAATCTATCCATGGATCTTACAAAGTCCATGATAGAACTTGAGGCTATGGAAGGGGGAATAATGAAAGTGGAGGAAGCCATGGAGAGTAATAGAGGAGACCAAAAATAGGTCGGCGGTAACAAGTCTGGCTAAAGCCGAGATAAAGAAAAGAATAAAAAAGGGAAAAAGGGTCTAATGCTGATGAGTTTGCTAAGTACACTCCTATTATAGTTAGTCCAGATTTGATTATAAATGATATACAGGTGGACAAATAGAATAGGTGGACAAATAGAACAGGTGGACAGAAACATTGAGGGTTCCTACTTACAATAGGGACAATAGAAAATGGTGTGAGTTCTATTAGGAACACAGCCACACGATAGACCAATGCTTCGCTCTGAAACACGGGATTGAGAAGTTATTAAAATAAGGGAAGCTACAAAAGTATGTTGACAAGAAGGGATACTGATATGACAACATAAATAGATAATCCTCCCCAAAAGACAAAAGGTCCAAGAATAAAGAGGTGCAAACAAACAGAAATGATCCAAAGTTAGAAGATTGTAATGAAAATGATCAAGACCTTCTCGCTAAACCTCCTGCATTTAAAGGTAAACTTTATTTTATTTCTTTTGATGCAAAAATGATATTTGGAGGAATGAAAGGTGGAGGAATTGAGTCTACCGATAGGAAGGCTCATGTGATTGAGGCCAAAGTAAGGCCTAAGAGAGTAAAAGTTAACCAGGCAAAGGCTGAGACTAAACCAACCAAATTAAAAAAAGTTGATATGGAGAGTCTCATAATAGGCTTTTCTAAGTATGACTTTTAGGGGATTTTATCCCCACACGATGATCTTCTCGTCATCCACACACGAGTACACGGCTATAATATATCTCATATTCTGGTGGACGGGTGAAGCTCGATGGACGTCAGGTTTTGGGATTGCTTCAAAGGGCTAAAGCTAAGAAACAAAAGACTCATCCCGTATCATAAACCATTGATTAGGTTAAGTGGGGAGAAAGTCCACCCCCTGGGCCTTTTTAAAATGGATATATACATGGGAACCTGGACGGGGTGCTTAACTAGGATGATCAACTTTTTTATAATGGACAAGAACGACTTCTCAACCCATAATATTATTTGGGGGAGGGTAACATTAAAGGAGTTTGAAGAAGTACCTTCCACCATACACCAAATGATGAAACTCTTCACTCTTTATGAAGTAGGAGAAGTGAATGGTGATCAGGTGGAAGCATGCAAGTGCTATGTCACATGGGCGAAAGAGAGGGAGGCCCATAAGAGAAAAACGACCTCGTACAATATTGACATGTTTGATTCAAGAGACGAGCATAAGATTAAGATAGGATAAATGTGAAAGAGTTAGAATCCATCATCCTCAATGATGACTAAACAAAAAAAATGTCCAAATAAGCTCATCCCTCAAGCTATAAATAAAAGATTTAATTGAGTTGTTAAACAGAAGGAAAAGTGTGTTCGTATGGAGCCACAACAATATTTCAGGGATTCATCCTAGGTTATTTATCATCGGCATAACTTAGACGAGACAGTAAAATCGGTGAAAAGAAGAAGAGCCCTTTCCGGAGATAGATATCAAGTTATACAAGAGGAAGTGAAGAAGTTACAGACTACATATTTTATCAAGGAAGTGCAATACCCAAAATGGTTGTCCAACGTTGTCATAGTGCTTAAACAAAATAGATATTGAAGGATGTGTGTAGAATTTAATGACCCTAACAAAGCTTGTCTAAAGAATAGTTTTCCTTTACCAAATATCGACTAAATGGTGGATGCTATAGCCGACCATGAACTCATGAGTTTCACAGATGTTTATTCTGGGTACAATCAAATCTCTATGTATAAAGGAGACGTCGAGAAGACATCCTTCATCATTGAAATAGGAATGTATTGCTACAAAGTAATGACATTCAGTCTAAAAAATGTAGGGTCTACCTGCTAGATTAAGAAAACAATTGAGGTTAATGTGGATGATATGCTAATAAAAAGTTTGAAGGCTGATAATCGTGTGAACGACTTGAAAAGAACGTTTGATACCATGGATCAATATAGAATGAAGTTAAATCCATTTAAGTGTGTGTTCAACATCATAGATGGAAATTCATGGGATTCATCATCAATCAAAGGGCATCAAATACAATCCCTCCAAGATAAAGGCACAAATTGACATGAAGGCGCCGAGAATGATCAAATAAATTCAAATACTGACAGGCTGAGTTACCGCGCTAAATATGATTGTGTCGCGGGTAATAGAGAAGTGTTTTTTATTCTTCAAGGTCTTGAAAAAAATGTTCATTTGAGATGAGGAGTGTGAGAATGAATTTTAATAATTGAAGGATTATCTCGACTCACCAATCCTCCTTTCTCAACCCATCCAAGGGTAAAAATTGTATTTATATTTGGTTATCTCAGAGTCGTCTATCAATGCAGCAATAGTCAGAGATGATAATGGAGTTCAAAACCTATTTATTTCAATAGCAAGGCATTACAAGGTGCTGAGCTAAGATACCCTAAGATGGAAAAGCTTGCATACACTTTAGTCCACACTTCAAGAAAGATGAAGCCATACTTTTAAGCTCATAAAATGGTGGTGCTCATCGACATGCCTCTCTGGAAATTCATTTATAAACTTAAGAAATCAGGTAGGTTAACGGCTTGGTCAGTCGAGCTAAGTGATTTTGATATCATCTATTAGCCGAGGAATGAATTAAGGGGAAGGCATTAGTAGATTTTGTACTTGAGTTCACAAGGCAGTCGACCAACGATATAGTAAGTGAAATACCAATTAAATTCCTAAAGGTCTTCCAAAATGGAAAGGAGAATACAAATGAGGGAACATCGATTGACACCACAGTTTGCATGTAGGATTCATATCTATTGCTGAAAGATGGTGCCTTAGCCGAAGGACCTTTCTCATCGGGGTCGCCAATCTGGAGTTTGTTGATTAACAATTCATCATGTGAAAATAGGAGTGGGAAAGGTTTGGTATTATTAACGCCAGACGGGACCGATATTGAGTATGCCCCAAGAATTAATTTCGAAGCATCGAATAATAAGTCGGAGTATGAAGCCCTATTGGCAGGGCTTACACTGGCCAAATCATTAAATGTCGACCAAATACTTGCCCACGGTGATTCCCAATTGGTTGTTAATCAAGTTTTGGGGATTTATAAAGCAATGGACAAAAAATGGTGAAGTACTTAGCCAGGGTCAAGAAGATTTTAAAGATATTTCAAGAAGTCGAGATCAAAAGAATCCCTATAATTGAAAATGGGATGGAAGATGTATTAACAAAGCTCGCGTTAGCTACCAAACCATAAATTCATCGATCAGTGTCGGTAGAGATCCTGTTGAAACAAAGTATAAAGAGCAAAAAGGTCGATATTGAAGTATGTATGAATTTAAATCTGGACCATCTTAGATGGACCCACTCATAGAATATTTAAGAGATGGAAAGCTTCCAGAAGCAAAAGTTGAGCGTATAAAAATATGATACTGGGCAACTAAATTCAATATCATTGGAGATGTGTTGGGAGTTTTATTCTTCTCTTCTTGAGATGTGTGCATCCGTTCAAGGTAAATTAAATACTCAAAGACATACATGAGGGTTCTTATGCAAGCCACATGGGTGGATGATCCTTAAGAAAAAGGATTTTCACTTAAGGTTGTTATTGGTCGAATCTTGCCAAGGACTCGATCGAATATGTTCTCAAGTGTGACAAATGCCAATGTTGTGTTAACATACCCCATTAACCCCATCAGGCATTTTTTCCAATATCAGTCCCTTGGCCTTTTGAAATGTGGGGGATTGACTTGGTCGGCCCACTGCCGATAACTAAGGGGAATTTTTGCTTTTTGATTGTCGCGATAGACTACTTTTCCAAGTGGGAAGAAATCGAGGCTATGTTTACTATCCTTGAGGAGAAGTTTTTCAGATTTATTTGAAGGATTATTATTTGTCGATAGGGACTTCCTAATACCTTGATATATCACAATGGAAAGTAGTTCAAGAATAAGTCTTTGGAAGCCTACTATAAAAGGGTAGGAATCAAACAGTTTGTCTCTGCGTTGGGATGACCATAAGCTAATGGGCATACCAAGGTCGCAAATAGAATGATATTGGATGGAATCAAGAATAAATTAGAAGATGTCGAAGGCAAATGGATTGGAGAGTTGAATAACGCTCTATGGGCATATAGGATGACAGAAAGAACCTTGACGGGAGAAACCCCCATACATGTTGGCTTACGGATCAGAAGCCTTCATTCTAACAGAGATTGGATTGACAAGCCACAGGGTTCAAACTTACAACACTAAAGTAAATTCGGAAGAAAGGAGACTAGACTTGGATCTAATTAAAGAAACAAGAGAAGATGTAGCCATTAGATAGTCAACCTATCTGTAGAGAGACACTAAATTCTATAACAATAGAGTCAATACACGACTATCTCAGTGGGGAATCTCATACTAAAAAGGTCATCCAGAAAATAACAAGTTTCAACCTAACTGGCACGGTCCCTACAGAGTCAGAGAAGAGGTTATCCTAGGAACATATCGGTTGGAAAACCATTCTCCAACCCTTGGAACATGAATCGGTTAAATAAATATTACCGATAGTTAGTTCGTGTGTTGTAGCTAAAAAGCAATTTTTGTTTAATACTCAAATGCTATATGTAGGAAGGTTGAAAAGAGAAATATAATATGAAATGTTATCTCCTATTTTTGAATTTTTATTTTGAGAATCACAAAGTTATATAACATCACTTTATGGTGAATAACTAAATCTCTCTCTTGGCGGTATGAGAATACCTTTGGAGTCCCGACTCCAAGGCATCATTATTTATGAACCCTGAGAGTATGGTGAAATTATTAAACATCATTTTATGGTGAATAAATAAATCTCTCTTTAGGCGGTGTGAGAATTCCTTTGAAGTCTAGTCTCCAAGGCATCACTCTATATAAACCCTGAGAGGTGGGAAGCATTTACATCATTTGAGTATGTTGAAATTATTAAACATCATTTGTTTATGAATAACTAAATGTCTCTCTCTTAGTGGTACGAGAATGCCTTTGGAGTCTCGGCTACAATGCATCACTCTATATTAACCCAGAGAGGTGGGAAGCATTTAACATCATTTGAGTATGGTGAAATTCTTAAAATCATTTTATGGGGATCATGTTGTTATAACTTACTCTCAGTAGTATGAGAGTGGTTGAAATTATCTTCAAATCACTATCGTAAAATAATATTGGGGGATATGTTGTACGCCATTATTAAATATTATGGCGAAAATAGGTCTTAGGCCCAATGGGAAGGACGTATCGTCCTAATAGCCCAGAATATATAGCACACAGTATTATGAAAGCAACAAAGCAGGTACTATATTTGGAAAAAAATAATAAAAAAGATAAGTTGTAAAGCCTAAAGGTTCTAACAGTGTTATAATTGACATGCCCAACATTACAAAGTCTAAAAGATAATAGATGTTCAGAAGTGAAAACAAAAGATGGAATACAAAACTTGGGCCTCAAAGATAACAAATGGTCGCCCAAAAAAATAGAACTCGGGCATCGGCTGCCAAAGATTCAGTAATAGTTAGCTTAGATGGATTCTCGTCTGGGTTAACGGTGGTCCCTTCTTGATCACCGACTACCTCATTCCCATCTTCTTTAGTGTTGAGGGTCATCTCAACCTCAGTTGTTAATGACCCCAAAATATCGACCTCGACTTCCACTTCTTGAGGAGTGGTAACACTCATAGGAATAACAAAGTTAAAGGAGGTGACAATCTCGGCCAATATAAGACCATTGGCGACGAGATCACCACATTGGTTGACAACCCACCGACAGATAGTTTTGGCCCCCTTCTCCATGTATTGTATGGCATAGCAGAAGAACTCCTCAGACTCCTTAAAATTGGTGACAAACTTCTCAACAGCCGCCTTAGCATGCTTATACTTAACCTCATTTTACCTTGTAAGTTAGTCCTCAAGTTTTTCAACCTTGGACCTATAGCTCTATCTCACAATCCCAAGGCATTCCTTATGATGTTCCCGGTGTTCCTGAGTCAGGGTTTTTAAGTCAGCTTGCTGGTCCTCCAGCTACTGCTTCAACTCAGAGAGCTGGGTTGGGCCTCGTTAACCACCTTCGACTTAGCCTCAGCCTTCACCACCCATTGATGAATGTTTTGAAGTACAATAATGTAATACAATCACAGGAAATAAGAAGTAAGTATGAGATGACACAACACTTTCAAAAATTCAAGGAGATAAAGTTTTAGATTTCGTTTTTATGTGAGTCACCTTGTGAAAAGCGAAGTTAAAAACCCTCTAAGGGAATCAAAGTATCGATTGTCATAATTTGGAATAACCAAACTTATGGCCTCCACGACCTTCAGCTGACTCCCCTGGAGAGAATCAACATTAACCCCAAGCTGGTCTAGATGTGCAACCACTGTATTATCGTCCATTATGGTGACGAGAGGCTCAATGGTATGTCTCGATTGGCTCTTTTTCCTCCTCTTTTGTTATTAAGGAGTGGATGAGGTTCGACCCATAACCTTTTTCCTCTTTTTTGACCCCTCAGCAGTATTGGGACCACAGTAGTAGAATTTTGCCAAGTCTGAGTTAGTTGGGCAACTTTGCCCTGGAGACAAGCAAGGAGATTGCTAGAAAGGGGTTATACCGACTCCTAAACTTCGTTTGATATACCGACTGTACGATCTGTAAAGAGTATATAAAAAATTAGTATTGGCATATATTTGATTTAAATTAATTCAGAGACGACAGTAAAGTAAGAAAATTTATGAAGAATGAAAAGATTTGCTCACGAAGCGTCTCCAGGGGCTCCACGCCCATAATAGAGTAATGGAGGAGTTCAAGGGTCATCAAGTATTCAAAAAAAATTAAACCATCACGCCTGAGATTATCAATATACTTCCTCATATTAGCACTGAGATCGGCATCGACTTTGGTCGAGACTGAGATACGATTCCGTTGGCAAGGATCTCTCATCTCATTAGGGCCAGACAACCAACCCTCATAAAATTCCCACTCGCTAGAGATAAAGAAATAGCGAGGCTTACAATCTTGTTTAGAAATCTGGTTGACATGAATAAGTTTTTGATTAGTCAGATCTTTAATAAAATGGTAATAACATGGGTTGGTAACATCCGTATAATAAGCTTCGAAGATCTCAACTGGAAGATATCCCTTGTAAGCGACCCTCTACAACTGAGATGTTACATAAAAGGACCCTCCAAGCATTCAGAGTCAATTGGGTTGGAGAAACGCCAATTGAATAGATTATTGCCCTAATAAACGGGTGAAAAGTAAGGCAAAAATCGATCCTAAACATCTATTCATAAATGATAATTTATCCCTTATTCTTAAGGTCAAAGGAACGTTCATCCTCGGCAGGCAATCTCATGCCGATTGAAGGTTTAATCCCATAAATATGCCTTAAAACCACCAGATCGATCTCATGAATGTCACTAGGAAAGGTCAAGGCTACACTTGTGTCCAAGTTATAGGTATCATCTTCCTCACTGACAAGGGCCTTTCCATGAGGTTCATGTTGTAAAAAATTGATCAGAGTCATGGTTGAGATAGGCGCGGGAATAAAATGGGTTAGGGGTACAGTGTCACTAACCCAATTCATAGATTCATCATCGAAAATGTAATCGATTTGGGGTTATGGTGCACCCCGTTGATAAGAAGAAGTATTGGAATGACTCATGTTACTTGATTCGGCGTAGTCATTCGTCTCACCCTTACTAGAATGGGATATAGTAACTCTTATAGACACCTCAAAAGAGTCAGCCTTAGAGTTAACTCGGTCATCACGAAGACCTAAATGTTCAAAGACGATGACATAGTGTCACGGGTGATGGTGATCACTACAGGGGTCCTAAATATGGTCCTGGTTAGAGAGGGATAAGTCAAAAGTAAAATAGATTTCTCTACAGCTAAAGGAGTGGGAGTCAATGGTATCTGAGGCCTATATCAGTGTAACTCGGCCTCGACCTTTCTTATATCTCATATCACGCATTCGCGCGGATGATGAAACTTTTCAACAAGCTCATATAGCTTACAGTCAATAAACAAACATGGGGGAAACCTAAGTGGAAATTGATAAGGATCAAAATAAGGTAGTTGGGTTATTTTTGAATGATTACTCTCAAGAATACCGAAGAACACCTGTGTAATGGCTCATGAAAATTTCACCGGAGAAGACGCTGAAAAATGCAACAGTCATCCTAAAACTCCAAAAATCTTACTAACTTAACCTGCAATATTCTCCGAATTTCCTACCCACCCAAACCACTACAAATTAGAAGCATATATCACCACAACATGGTGGTTGGAGTAAACAAATTTGTAGAAAATTCATCAAAATACCAAATTTGTAAAAAATAACAAGTAAATAACGAAATAAGGTGGAATGAATACTTGGAAATGAAGGAAAGAGGTTGAGGACGCAAGAAAAACACGTGGAAGAGAGAAGAATAGATCGAAGAAGAAAGGGTTTCTAAAGAGAGAAAAGGCGTATTTTTGCTCTAATTAAGGTTTTGGAAGAAATGAAGAGTCGAGAAATTTTTGCTTCCTAAAGTCACTCGAACGGTTTCCCAAAATGCTCATAATAGGGAACATCTCCCAAGGGCCTTAGTATGATGCATGACTATGCCCTTCAATGAACGACGGGTGTATTACTTCTTATAAGTGAGAAATGACACCGTTACCAAAGCCCAATACGACCGTTGTACCTCCATTAGCCATGGAATACCCTTAGATGCAGATTGAGAATCCCAATGTCGAGATGAGTCAGGATAATAAGAATATTTAAACCTCAATCTCCCATTGATACTAAAGGCTAAGGTCTAAAAATTATTGATATACATAAGTGTGGTCTCATCTGGATGACCCTGTAGTGAAGAATCTTCCTCGCGGTTATGTCTCTGAAAAGAATCGCCATCCATCAGAAGGCCCCACCATCAGTCTTGTCCTAAATAGTCTCAGCCTCTAAAACTATTCCAGGCAATCGGTCAAGGGTTATCTCAGTAAGCAGAGGCGCTCCAGTCCCGATCGCTTCCAAAATCAACCTGAGATGACCCCAAAATCGGCCTAAGGTGACATCAAAGTATCTGTTTAAACATCTCGCTATATTGGGACATCTGTCTCAGCTGTCCACCCAGTCTCATCACAGCTCCTCGAAATGTTGTTAGATTATAGCAATCTCGACTGGCCAAGACCTTTAACCTTAGACATTTCGTGCTCGCATAGAAATATTGTCAAGGGTATTATAGATGTATCCTAATAAATTGTTACAAAAAAACCACGTGGGGAGAATATTCTTCATCATAGCTTATGTGCTCATCTCTACGGTTGTCATGCGTTCATTAGCCCTACCTTCGACTAGGCATTGAGTGCATGCTTGGGGGATGATATTGCGCACCCCCAAGCATATAAAAGAGGCACCGTGTCTTCTTCTTCATCACATGATAAGTGTTAATCCTACTATTACTATGTCAAATTGTAGAGAGAGAGAGAGATAAAAACTTGTACACCTCCTATGGCATTCTATTCCACATTATAGTGAAAACACTCTTCACTTTGCATTGTGGATGCAGGCCAACGACCGAACTACTTATATTTTGTGTCATCTCTTCTCTGACTCTCATCTCTTTTACTACTTTACTTCATTATATTATTTCCACCATTGTTATATAAGTTAAAACGGGGTTGAATCCTTTGGATGATATCACCATCATCATTAGGATGAAAGTTAAGAACTAAGATTCTTACTTGACACATGGGTTAGGAATCTAAAAATGAACAAAGTATTTTCAAAATCTTGTATGTTTTGTATTTTTATTTTTTTATCATTAACATATATGATATATTTTTCTTGTATAAAATCTATATTGAAAAACCTTTTGCACATTTTCAAGCACATAATTTATCATCTAAATGTTTAAGTTTTAATTACAAAAAATAATGGTAAACTCTCACATAAATTTTAAGGATGCTTTGTTCACCCTTGTAATTAAAACTTGGAAAAAAAATTAATTGGTGCATCTCGGCATTACAACACATATGCGCACTAACAACATTTGTATTAATGTAATTGATGGAGTAATTAGCAATGGCTTTAGTGTAAACTTTATTACCAATCTGCAACGACATTCATTAAACTTAAAAAAATGTGTAATGGTACACTTATTATGTTATTATAAATTTTGTTACATATCAAGTAAATTTACACAAATTGGTGTGACAATTTATGACAATGCAATAAAGTATTATACATTGTCTTGAAATGGGTGATATACAATACTTTATTGAAATTCCAGATAAATTTATGTAATTTATTGTGTAATTTCATTCTACCCATAACATTACTAAAAACATTATACCTTTTCATGGAATGAGAAATTCGTTAGACTAATTTGAACTTCAAGTTGGGCACGAATGGCACGCGGTGCTGGAGGCAATTGTACTACTCAGTCAGCTGGTTGTTCTCGAATTTCTTATTCTTTAGAACCATTTTTTTGTAGAAATGGAATCATGATGGTTGATTTAGTGCCCCAACCTTCGTTCTCAACTTGTTGGAAATCCTCTTGGGCAAGTTTTGAAGGCTACCAACATTATAGTTGTTGTATGACAGGGAAGAAGAAAATGTAATATCTAAAATATTAAATTGTACCATTTAAATAAGGGGAAATTTATAATTAGGTCCCTTATTAACAACTTTTAAATATTTAAGGACAATTTACTATTAGGTCCACTTGTTATGCTAGTAGCGTGGACTTCTATAAGAAGAAAATTAGTAGACCTAAGTGTTTAAAATTTGTCAAAATTCCTTTAGAATATAAAATTAGTTTGTGAGGGACCTAATAGTACTTTCCCCTTAAATAAATGACCACTCGCTCACCTATGTCATCAAAGAATAGAGAGGGGGAGTCACATAGTTATACATAAACTGTATAATGACCCTGAAAATAATAACAACAGTGTAGCATATATGGTATAGAAAAAATAATTTAATTATTTATCAGAAGATTAATGATAACAATAATGAACATTGTTACAATGACTGGTTTAATGTCATGGAATTACCCATCCATGCATGAATTTTTGTAGGGAACTCACCCCATTGATAGTCGAATGATTATATATTCAAGGCGACAGTGGAAGCAAGACCTCAATCCGAACTCATACTGAAAAGATTATATATATGAGTATTAACACCATATTAGAAAAAATTGAAAAATTAGAAGATAATCAAGATTTTATTAAAGAACAACTAGATTTAATAAATACCAGAACCCATAATATAAAATTTGAATTAGAAAAACTTACTTGTACATTAATAAGTTTTGAAAATCGAACTAAATGTGAAGCATATTTTGAAAATACTCTACAAGAAAGTGTATTTAATTGGTATTTAACGTTTAAACTTACAGACGACTATAAACAACTTAAAGAAGTACTTAATGTAGAAAGATTCCCTCATTTGATAAAAGAAGCCTTTATAGGATCAAATACACTAATATATATATATATATATATATATATATATATATATATATATATATATATATATATATAGAGAGAGAGAGAGAGAGAGAGAGTATGGCTCTTGTGCGAACTATCCCTCATATTAATTTAATACCCCGTATTTTTGGAATAAAATAAAAACTAAGGGATTAGTTGATTTGGAGAAATTAATTAATCGAGGTTGTTTGTAGTTAGACTCATTATTATTTATAAGATTTAAAGTCAGACTTTAATGATTTGAATAAATCTAAATCGGATTTTTATTTTAAATAAAAACTATTTACATGTGCCCCATCATAATTAAAATATATTTTGGGACAAAAATATTCGTGACACATTTTGAGAGGCATTACGGGTTCGTTCGAGCATTTTAGAACGTTAAGAAGGGTCTCGGGATATATATATATATATATATATATATATATATATATATATATATATATATATATATATATATATATATATATATATATATATATATATATATATATATAAGTTGGGTAGTTATCGGACTAAGTAAATAATATTTTGGGCTCATTTGGGGGTCTATTGTTGTGGCATAAGGCCCAACTCGAGAATTGAAGACTAATATTATCTATTAAGGGTCAATCCACTCATTGGGAGTTACATCCAAGAACTCTAAGAACAGCCACCCAAGAAGAGGAGGAAGGAACACCTTGTGAGGAGGAAGATAAGCTCTCTCCACTATTTTCAGGCAATGATTCTCTTTCCAATCTTATTCAAAGTGTATTAATCTTATATTAATGTTGATTCCATGCTTAGACTAAAATTGAATCATGTTTTGAGACTGCATATTTAAAGATCTTTTGATTAGTGCGAAAATTGATTATAATCGTATGATCAATATTTAGATTTGTAACCCCTTGTATTAACTCAGTATTGATGAAGTTTAAATTGAAGATTCATTGTAGAAAACATGTTGTAGAACCCTCGAATTGAATTTTGAAATCATTGGGGTAGCGTAAGATAAAATATGTAAATTTCAAGTTCATGAGTTCTTGAAAGAATCTTAATAATTTGACGACAATCTAGGGTTGAATTTGAGGTGGAATCATGTGTATAATGATCCTATAATGTTTTAAAAACTATGTCTGTGCCATTTTTTAAGTTATTGATTCATTATAAGGACCCTCGATGAAAGAAACAAGGATTATAGAAATCTCATATAAATTTCTTAGCAGATCTGTGCTTCTGTCCAGGTCTGAATTGATTCGGCTCCCAGGTGAATCGATTTGGATGCTGGGAGAATCAATTTGGCCAAAGGGCGAATCGATTCGATTTTGTTCGAAATTCAGGTTGGGCCAATTTTGATGGTTTACATTTTGGTCGTCGATCATAATGAATGGCGAGGGTTATTAACACACGTTGGGGATATTATTATGGACTTATATACATTAGTAAACCGGGATGGGTTCGTGATATGGTAGTGCCTGCATGATGACTTAAAACACAAGTAACTATATAAAGGAGATGATTTATATTTTTAATGTTATACGGATATATATTTTTAAAAAGGCAGGGGTGCTAGGTGATTGGGTAATTTTGGTATGGACACACGAAGGATAAGACCCTAAAAGATACGATGACATTATTATGATTTATCAGGGGGCGAGTTTAAATAAAGAGGAACGCTTATTAGAGATAAGTCGAACGCTTGAGAATATAATTGGTGGATAACTCCCCCAAAATTTTTATCATGTAAGAATACTAAATGTAAATGTATCCAAAGCCTATTGGGCTAAGACTAAATGGCTAACAACGAGTGTGATAGTAGGTTGGGTGAAACTATTTATTCATATTAGAGGATTTCTTATATAAGTATGTATAATCCTTATTCACTTTAGTTGGCTCCTTATATAAGTACTTATAAACCTTATTGGAAAGGTAACAAGAACCATCCGATTATTAATAATCTAGAATGATTTAAGTCTAAGTCAAGAGGACAATATGCTAAAAATAATTAATTGTATTGGTAAGGTTATTTGGGGATAACTATACCTAGAATTGTATTGGTAAGGTTAGTTTGAGGATAACTATACCTAGAATTATACTGATAAGGGTAGTTTGGGAATAACTATACCTATAATGTTTTGGAAAGGTTTGTTTGGAAATAATTGTACCTATATGTTTAAAGAGAAATAAATGATGAGGCAAATGTAATTTAAGTCCAAAATGCAATGTATGGGTCTTAATATTTAATCGGGAAGTAGTCATAGGATGTCGACTTAAAATGTGTTATGTGACAACTAGCTAAAATTTTATGGTTGAGCCATAAGGGCTATATATTTATATGTATGGGGATTCCTTGGGTTAAAATAGTTATAGAGTAACTACGTGTACATATTGGGTAATAATATGCATTATATTATATTGTATGGACATACTTGGGTTCGTGGACTGGCCTAGGGGTGGAAATTTTAAAAACAAAATGAAAATACGACATGAAATTGACCCAAAATTGACACGATATTTTTTGTTGATGTCGGGTTCGTGTCGGGTACTTTTGACATGAAGTCGTGTTATCGTGTCTTGTCGTGTTAATCGTGTTTTTATTTGGGTTTTTGTGTCTATTGATGTTTAATTTAGCATGAAATTTTAAGAAATCGCTTTATTCGTGTCGTGTCATGTAATGTCATTTTTATTTGGGTCGTGCTCATGTCAACTAAAAAAACATAAATTCATGTCTCGTCTTGTTCGTGTTCGAAAAACCATTATCGTGTTGTGTCGTGTCATGTCGACCCAAATACACGAATTGCCACCTCTAGACTGGCCTATCGGTTGGGGTTTGAGTGCGTTCTGGACCATAGCACACATCGGCACATGTGGTCTAGGCGTAGTATCAGGTCATATTTTAGGTACTACGTAGCAGTGTCACTTACGAGAGGTAGGTGTAGATGCTAGGATCCTTTGTCACTGCTGGGTATGGGCCGTGAACTGGTGTACTGAATAGGTACCACCCCATTTGCTTGTGTTTTGTTACCCTAATAGGATAAAAGATTCCTCCGGGTATTACTGATTGAGCACGAACAGGACATCGAAGATAGATGTCTTCGTGTGTCGTATATATATACAGACATATATATTTATCCATTTACAAATATTGGTGTGTCGTGTATGGGAATGTGCCCTCTTTATCTATAGCTGTAGACAATGCTTAAGGACAACAAAGTCTGGTTAATATAATAATGTGGATAATTAAGGACGAAGATGAGTCCTAATGAATAATGTGGTAGACAATTATTAATGAGAATAATAATTGGGCAGTCTAAGAATGTTGATAGTAACTAAAGAGAATGAATAATGGGGTAGACAGTTTTTAATGAGAATAATAATTTGGTAATCTAAGAGAATGAAACTTATAGTCTAATGGGGTAGACGATGAGGAGTATTAATTAATTATCAAATAGTATAAAGTGATAGACTAAGGTTATGGAACATTATATGATGTAAAAATATGCACTGAGTTTATATCAAATTGAGTAGTCAACATTATGAAATCTATTCAAGGACAGGGGTGTTAAGTATAAATACCCACTTTTAGTTAACGCATAGCTAGATGGATTATTCTTTACATGTTAGATTAAACCATGGAATTAATAATTGGCATTTTGTTTGAGGATATGAGTAGGACTTCTTGTAGATGAGAGGTGAGGTACTCGTTACGTGTGAGCGTTGATGGAGAGACGTGAAGAATGAGTTAGTAACATTTTGTATATTTACTGGTGAAGAATCCTTACAACTCTAGGTCTCTGACCGAAATTATAAATGCCCCCCCACCACACACACACACAGGTATTCTTAATGATAGGGATAGAAGGAATAACGGTGGATCGGACTTGCAGTTTCATTGGACGTAGTGGATTTTTCTCCATTGATTCTATCATAGTTGTACTTAAGAATTTGGTCATTTTATTTCATATTGGGATTTGTACGAGCATAAACCCAAGAGTTTATTTATATCAGTTTGTACTTAGCTTTACATTATGGACATTGTATGATGATTCATTTTTTTTCATACATTAAATCAATTTTATTCAAATGTTTTTTTAATTGTGGATTTTGACATAGAGTAAAGAAATTTATATTTATTTAGTGCTGAGAATGGTATAAATTGTTGATAAGTCCCATCTTCGGCGTACTGTCCAACCATTACGTAAGAAATGGGGGTTGTAACAGTTGGTACCAAAGCACGATTCTAGTGTCCTTAGGATCTGTGTTTGAGCTTGTCACATTCTGCGTTGAGTCCTTTGATGTAGAGCCTTATGATTAGGAATCACTGCATTCTCTGCGATTAGTTACTAGCCATTCGAAAAAGGGCTAGTTTTGGATAGATAAAGCCATAGAGACCTCTGTGTGGGTCACTTGTTAAAATTGTGAGAATTTTAGGAAATTTGGTGCCTAGTAATTGAAAAGAAGACCTTTAGAAAATAATTGAGCATATGATAATGTGTGGTAGTACACAAGCAGAGGTTATTTCGTTTAGACTAAAAGAGTGTGACACCCTGCCTAATTAAATACCGGGTGATCAGTCCTTTATTAAATTAAATCAAGATTTCCAAATAGATTCATTCTTAGCATCACTGTCGAAAACCAAATTAATTACTAATCACCTATTACTTAATTAAACCGGTGCCAATTTGGAAATCTTGATTTAATTTAATAAAAGACTAATCACCCGGTATTTAATTAGGCGGGGTGTCACAGATGGTATCAGAGCATCAAGTTCTAGATTACATAGGATCTGTATGTCTTACTTTGATTTCAACGTAGCATTCGTTTGATATAGAGACCTATTATTAGGACTATTGCATTTATCTTACGTATTTGAGATATATGTACTTCTGCCATTTTATTTGTATAGATTGTGAACTCATACAATTCGATCAATTTTTAGATGCCACCGAGGAGACAGCGAGTTGAGAGGGTAGTGGCCAGGGATGATGCAAGGGAGTCTCATCAGGAACCAGAGTAGGTGCCTCAATCACAGACACCACCAGAGATGATTTCAATTGCACAGGTGGAAGTGATAGTGGTCCAGGCAGTCAAAACATCCATGAGAGCTATGGCAGCTCATTTCCCTCATCCCCAGGCACCTCCGCTAGTATGACATATGATCCAGGCCCAGCCAGGGTCATCTACTTGGAAGAGAGTTAGGTAGACCTTCCAAAAGGGCCACCCATTCTAGTTTTAGGGTAGTATTGATGTGATTACGGCATGTCAATGGAAGAAAAATATACAGCTCCATTTGCACATGGTAGAGTGTACTGAGGCGTAAAAATAGATGTTAGCTACATTCAGACTGGTCGGAGAAGCATTACAGTAGTGGTAGTCAGTGACTACCGTTGAGGAGAGAGATCTGATGACCATTACTGAGTTCTGGGTGCGGTTCGATCGCAAGCACATTTCACTTGCAGTTGAGTCAAAGATACGAAAGAAATTTGGGGAGGTGACACAAGGTGATCGCTCGGTATATGATTATAAGGAGGAGTTCACCCGGATGGATAACTTTATTCCAGATAAAGTAAGCAACGAGGAGAGGAAGAAATCAAAGTTCATGGACGGTTTGGCCTGGAAGATCAGGCAGAACTTGATTGGTAATCTTGCGTTGGTGACATACACTGATGTCATCAATGTTGCACTTGTACACTGTCAGGATCATCACTTTTATGTGAAGGGGAGCAAGATAGGTGTAGATCTGAACTATCAGGGAAAGGCAAATGGGGGTGGTGCTAGTGGAGCACCACATCAACAGCAGGCAGGCCGTCAGCAAGGGCAGGATTCTCGATAGGGGGATCGGGCTAAGAGGTTCACGACTGGGTAACATCGGCCCGATAGGGGATTTAGACAGGGCTAGTAGGGTCCCCAACAGTAGAAGTTTTCACAGGGCCAGCAGGGCCAAGGGAATAAGGGAGGAGGCCAATAGGGCCAATGCCAGCAGGGCCAGTATGGTCAAAGTCAGAGGGTATTCCCGGGGCAGTGCTTCATATGTGGACAACTGGGTCACAAAAGTATGGATTGCCCACAGTAGGGTGGAGCACAACACTAGGGTACTCAGCAAGAACAACAAGTTTCGGTACCTCCTGCAGCACCAGCACCCAGCCCTACAGTAGCAGCACGGGAAGATGAATTACGAGCATGTGTATAACGTTCAGGATGTAGTCATGCCACTAGCACCTCAGGCACCTCCGTAAGTAGAGGGTTCATTTCCTATTCATGGGCTTGAGGGTAGTATTCTTCTTGATATTGGGGCATCGCACTCTTTCATTAAGACCATATTTTCTAGAGCTGTCGGTTTATTAGAGACAGCCGGTAGTCTCCTTTTCTGTGTAGAGTCATTAATGGGTAGTGCCAATACACTCAATTTGTAGAAGAGTTGATATCGTTATAGGGAGACTGAGCTTAGTGGCAGAGATTTTAGTGTTAAATATGGAGGGTTATAATGTGATTTTGGGTAATTATTGGTTGGTGGGCTATAGAGCGGTGGTAGATTGCTATAAGAGGACCATTGTGTTTTCCATTCCGGGACAGGAGATGTTCCTTGTGGCGATGCCTCTTCCTAAGGGACGGTCGCGCACACACTTATATTATATTAAGGAGGAGACCTTAAAGGATATAGTTATACCGTTATACTTGATTTCGGTTGTGAGTGAATTTGAGGACGTATTTTAGGAGATACCAGGGCTACCACCCAGTCGTGAGATTGAGTTTGTTATAGATCTAGCACAGAGTTCGAGACTGATTTCTCGATCACCTTATCATATGGCCCCTTAAGAGATGCGTGAGTTGAGGGAGCAGGTTTAGCAGCTCTTGGGTCAAGGTTTTATTCAACGGAGCACATCGCCATGGGGTGCACCGATATTATTTATTAAGAAGAGGGATGGTTTGCTTCGCTTGTGTGTTGACTACATGGGAGCTGAATAAGGTCACGATACGGAATAAGTATCCGTTGCCGAGAATCGATTACTTTTTTCACATTTAATACTTTAACAAATACCCTTTTGTTTAAGGAAAAAGAACTTCTTCTATAAAAATTTCCCACTTAATCACACCAAATTTATCTTAGCATTTTCCTTAAAAATCAACTTTCAAAACACGCTAACACCGTGTTAGGATATACTTATTTTTCATTGAAAATCATTCCTAAATACAATCTTGTGTTACTTATGAATTTAACATCCTTAGGTTGTTGAATTACCTATTTAATCACTTCACTTTATCATTCTTTTTACTTCATGGACACTACTCATTTTTCACTTTAATTGTCCATGTTATCCTTTATCAGGAACCTTTATTAATTCCATTCAAGTTAGTTTGTCTTTTCTTATATTCACCACACAACCCATTTCATAACATGTTCCTCTTTCATTATCTTTTTCTCAGAATCTTTCAAACATTCACATACTTTAATGGGCTCCACATTGCCAGCTATGGGGTCTTCTTAATTATTCGCGGTGTCATCCGAGTCCATATTAATGTGTTTTAACATATATCAAATGTCCACATTATTTTATTTTTTACAGGCCGAAGCCAAAACTCGGGGAGTTCACCCCACCTTGTGTTACACTTTAAAAATCACCAATTCTTGTCTTTTACACACTTGCATTGGTTTTATTGCAAAAATCAGTCATATTTAGGACCATTTTGTGTAACACCATTTTCAATATTTTATTTCATAAAAATGTTCCACTTTACGTAAAATTATCATTTTACCCATTTATTTCTAAACTTACATTTTCCTCCATTTTCATAACTATTATTTTCTGAAAATTAATTATTAAATTATACATACCAACTTCTCAACTATTTTTACTTACTAACACTCATTTCACACTTTGGAGTTAACACCCGTTTCAAGTTGAAAATTTCTTTTTTCATCACTTGCTTTACTAAGAAAACCCTTTTGGCATTTTGGAGACTACTTTACAATAAAATACCATTTTTTTCTTTATTTTCACATGTAGTCTAGAAAAATCCACTTATTACATTTTCTACACTTTTTAACACGTTTAAGGGCTGAAATTTCTATTTTCTTTATTTTGTGTTTAAACCCATTAAAACCTTCTTTAAATTTGTTTATATGTTCATCATTAAAATACTACAAGTTTATACACATAGGAAGAGGGGTTTAAGTCCGAAAATCCCATTGAATGGGTTTAACACATAGTTTATTCTAGAAATTTCATAATATTTGAGTAAACATGCTTTTTGAGGTAAAAGGCATTTTTTATTTCTTCAAAACTTGAGTAAATGTCTATTTATATAAAAATCCAAATTTTCACAAGAAACCCTTGAGACATTTGTTCATAAATTTTTTTTTAATAAGAGAAATATTATCCCAAACATTTTATTCCATGGATTGTTTAATATCAAGATTTCTTGGAATATATCATTTTTCTCTAAGAACTTAAAATCATTTATAAACCATTTTACATAAAACCATAAGAAATAACCTTTTTAAATCATATATGTATTATTCTCTTACAAACTCTAACTATTAGACCAATACTATGGAAAAATATAGTTCTTAAGCTAAGAGTAGAGTTTCCCACCTAAAAGAAAACTTCAACAATGGTCTAGGCAGTCGAAACAGCCATGAGAGCTATGGCAGCTCATTTCCCTCAGCCCCAGGCACCGCCGCCAGTAGGACCCGTGATCCAGGGCCATCTACTTGGCAGAGAGTTAGGGAGACCTTCCAAAAGGGCCACGCGTCTGAGTTTTACGATAGTACTGATGTGATTACGACATGTCAATGGAAGAAAAATATACAGCGCCATTTGCGCATGGTAGAGTGTACTGGGGTGCAAAAATAGATGTTAGCTACGTTCAGACTGGCAGGAGAAGCATTACAGTAATGGGATTAGATGACCATCGTTGAGGAGAGAGATCTGATGACCATTACTGAGTTCTGGGTGCGGTTCGACTACAAGTACTTTTCACATGCAGTTGAGTTAAAGATGCGATAGAAAATTGGTGAGGTAACATAGAGTGACCGCTCGGTAGATAATTATGAGGAGGAGTTCACTCGGATGGCTAACTTTGTGCCAGATAAAGTGAGCAACGAGGAGTAGAAGAAATCTAAGTTCATGGACAGTTTGGTCTGGAAGATCAGGCAGCACTTGATTGGTAATCCTGCGTTGGTGACATATACTGATGTCATCAATGCCGCACTTACACACTGTCAGGATCATCGCTTCCATGCGAATGGGAATAAGAGAGGTGTAGTTCCGAACTAGAAGGGCAAGGCAAATGGGGGTGGTGCTAGTGGAGCACTGCATCAGCAGCAGGAAAATCGTCAGTAAGGGCAGGATTCCCAGTAAGGGGATCAGGCCAAAAGGTTTAGGTGGGGATTTAGACAGGGTTAGTAGGTGCCCCAGTAGTAGAAGTTTTCGCAGGGCCAAAGGAACAAGGGAGTAGGCCAATAGGACCGAGGCCAGCAAGGCCAGTAGGTTCAAAGTCGGAGGGTATTCCCAGCGCAGTGCTTCATATGTGGCCAGCAGGATCATGAAAGGAGGGATTGCCCACAGCAGGATAGAGCACAGCAGCAGGGTACTCAGCAGGGACAGCAGGCTTCGGTACCTCCTGCTGCACCAGCACCTAGCCCCACAGCAGCAGTAGGGGAAGATGAACTACGGGCATGTGTATAACGTTCGGCATGTAGTCATGCTACTAACACCTCAGGCGTCGCCGGCAGTAGAGGGTATATTTCCTATTCATGGGCTTGAGGGTAGGACTCTGTTTGATATTAGTGCACCGCACTCTTTCATTAAGACCAAATTTTCTAGAGTTGTCGGTTTATTAAAGAAAATAGATAGTCTCCTCTTCTGTGTAGAGTCACTGATGGGTAGTGATTCGCTGATACACTCAATTTGTAGAAGGGTTGATATCGTTGTAGAGAGACTAAGCTTAGCGGCATACCTTCTAGTTATAAATATGGAGGGTTACGATGTGATTTTGGGTATTTATTAGTTGTTGGGCTATAGAGCGATGGTAGATTGCTATGAGAGGACCATTATGTTTTCCATTCTGGGACAGGAGATGTTCCTTGTGGCGATGCCTCTTCCTGAGGGACGATCGTGTACACACTTATATTATATTGAGGACGAGACCTTAAAGGAGATAGTTATACCATTAGACTCGATTCTGGTTGTGAGTGAATTTGAGGACATATTTTAAGAGATACCAGGGCTACCACCTAGTCGTGAGATTGAGTTTGTTATAGATCTAGCATCGAGTTCGAGACTGATTTCTCGAGCACCTTACCGTATGGCCCCTTAAGAGATGCGTGAGTTGAGGGAGAAGGTTTAGCATCTCTTGGGTCAAGGTTTTATTCGACTGAGCACAATGACATGGGGTGCACCGGTATTGTTTGTTAAGAAGAGGGATGGTTCGTTTCGCTTGTGTGTTGACTACATGGAGATGAATAAGATCACGATACAGAATATGCATCCGTTGCCGAGAATGGATGGCCTTTTTGACCAGTTGAAGGGAGCGGTATACTTTTCCCAAATCTATTTGATATATGGATATCAGCAGTTGCGAATTCGAGAGGAGGTCATTCCTACGACTGCTTGTCTATCGCGGTATGGATCGTACGAGGGTGATGTCATTTGGGCTGACTAATGCTCCAGTAGTGTTCACGGATCTCATAAATAGGGTATTTAGGGAGTTCGTAGACCAGTTTATGATTGTGTTTATAGATAATATTCTGGTCTATTCTCGTACCGAAGATGACCACACAGAGAATCTGTGTATGGTTCTATAGACCCTACGGGACCATCAGTTGTATGCCAAA
Source organism: Sambucus nigra (assembly GCA_949130495.1). Taxonomy (NCBI): domain Eukaryota; kingdom Viridiplantae; phylum Streptophyta; class Magnoliopsida; order Dipsacales; family Adoxaceae; genus Sambucus; species Sambucus nigra. The sequence goes on from OX422214.1 coordinate 510,922,103, forward strand.
TTCGAGAAATGTGGATTTTGGCTTCGAGAAGTGCAGTTTCTAGGCCACATTGTGTTCAACATGGGCATTGTTGTTGATCCAAGTAAGGTATCAACGGTGAGGAAGTGGGGACAACCCACAACACCCATGACACCCACCTGGGGTTGGCCAGGTATTATCGTCGCTTCATCATAGGATTCTCGAAGATTGAGGGTCTGTTGATGAACCTAACCCAAAAAGGGGTACCATTTGTGTGGAGTGACTATTGTCAATTAGCGTTTGATAAGCTAAAGGATAAGTTGACATCAGCACCCGTACTCGCTTTACCTAGGGGAGAATTGGAGTATCGGGTCTATACCGATGGATCCTTATAGGGACTTGGGGGGTTTATTGCAGCAGGAGGAGATGGATATAGCTTATGCGCTCCGAAAGCTTAAGCCCCATGAGAAGAATTACCCTACCCACGATATCGAGTTGGCAGTGGTCATTTTTACTTTGAGGATATGGAGACACTATCTTTTAGGAGAGCAGTTTACTTTATTCACAGATCATAAGTCACTTCAGTATTTCTTCACACAGAAGGATCTGAACATGAGGCAGAGGCAGAGGCAGTGGCTAGAATTAATGAAGGATTACCAGTTTGACATACAGTATCATCCTTGTAAGGCCAACATGGTGGCATATGCGTTGAGTTGGTGACCTATGGGGGAAATAGAAGAGGTTTAGAAGGCGAAGTGGAGTGAACTTCAACACGATGATGAGATTGCTAAAGTATATACAGCAGTTCTATCTATCACTCTCGAGATTATGACGCGAGTAGTGAAAGCACAGGCAGAGGATCAGCTCTGTAAGGATAGGGTATAACAGTTGTTAACTGAGGGCGTAGAGTCTTACTCGATCAGCTCAGAGGGAGGCCTACAGTTTAATGGGAGACTTATAGTGCCAGAGGATGAGGATTTGAGACATGCAGTTATGTCACACTATCATGGTTTGAGGTTTGCGGTACATCCTGGCGGGGGATAAGATGTACCAGGATATGAGGAGACAGTACTAGTTGTTGGGTATGAAGCGAGACATAACAGAGTTTGTTTCAAAGTGTGTTACTTATCATCTTATACAAGTTTACCATCAGCGACCTTCAGGGATGCTAGAGTCACTTGATATTCCCGTATAGAAGTGGGAAAGCATTTCGATGGAATTTATCACTGGATTACCGACATCACAGAGGGGTCACAATTCCATTTGGGTGATAGTGGATTGGCTAAGGTGGCCCATTTCTGACCAGTTTGCACTGATTACGAGACGAGTCAGTATGCGCAGTTATTTATCGTTGAGATAGTGAAACTGCATGGGGTTCCGATTAACATTATATCTGATAGGGACAAGATCTTTGTTTCTCACTTCTAGTAGAGTTTTCAGGAGGCTATGGGCACAGACTTGCGATTGAGTACTGCTTGTCATCCACAGACAGACGGGAAGACTGAGAGGGTTAATCAGATGTTGGAAGACATGGTGAGGACGTGCATCCTAGATTTTAGGGGAAGTTGGGAGAGATACCTTTCGCTGGCAGAGTTTGCATATAACAACTCTTACTAATTTACCATCGGTATGGAACCATTCGAGGTACTTTATAGGAGTCCTTATCATTCACCCACTTGTTGGTTAGAAGTGGGGAACAACAAGTTATTGGATCCAAAGATGATCCAGGAGACGCTTGCCAATATTGAGCATATTTGGGTACGTATAAGGATAACTCAAGATAGGCATAAGTGTTATTCTGATGTTGATCGGAGACACGTTGAGTTGGAGGTTGGTGACCAGGTGTTTGTATGGGTATTTCCCGTGAAATGGATCATGAGATTAGCACCGACGTATGTGGGGCCTTTCCTTATTATTGAGAGAGTGAGACCGGTAGCATATAGATTGGGTTTATCGGAGCATCTTCAGCGGATACATGATGTGTTCCACGTGGCATCACTGACGAAGTACAGGAGGAGCGAGAGATATTTTTGGCATATTCCACCCCAGAAGATTGATTTACAGCCAGACATCTCATATGAGGAGAGACCCGCGAATATTCTGGATCATAGTGAGTGAAAGCTACGGTCTAAGGTGGTACCTATAGTCAGAGTTCAGTGGGGGCACTACAGTGCTGATGAGTCTACTTGGGAGAAAGAGGATGATATGCGAGAGCAGTATACAGAATTGTTTACTGCACGTATGACCTAATTTCGAGGACAAAATTTCTTTGTAAGAGGGGAAGTATGTAATACCCGTATTTCTGCATATTTGAGAGTTAATTATTTCGGTAATTAAATTGTTCATTTTAAATTACGCGAGAGAACTAATTTAATTACATTAGATAATAATATGATTATTAGATATTAATCGAGAGTGAAATAATTATTAATATTATGAATTATATTTACATATTGAATAGTAAATAATTGATGACTAGAAATTACATCATTACGAGAGATATGGGCGTAATTGGAATTTATCTAAACCTGGATTCGTGTGTAGACTAACTTGGGGTCGAGATGGGATATTTATTTAGAGTGACCGGGATGATTATTTCGAGGTCATGAATGAGTTCAGAAGGATCGAATTAGTCAAAATGATATGCCCGGGGATGTCGATTGAGTCACGGGGAAATTTTAGACTATACTAGAACCATAATTCTTGATGATAAATCATAATGCTTTGATGTGAAATTTACATTAGAAATCATCTTAAGACATGTAGAAAAGGTTAGGTATAGTTGGTTTTGATTTTGGAGAAGAACTATGTAAGACACATGTGTAAAAATTGTGAAAAACGCATGAAAACCAACGAAGAAGATGACCTGTCATAAATCGAATCGATTCGATAAGGCAAATCGATTCGGCCTCCTGGAGAATCGATTTGGCTGCCCAAAAAAATGGGATTTTTCCTTTTTAGCCTAGAATGCCTAAATGGTTATCGGGGAAACATTTGGGATTTTGATGAAATATAATGTGGGATTAATTATATTATAATAGGCCTATGATAGGATAATGGGATTTCACTTTGAGGGGATTAAAGTGATGTTTTAATGGGATTAATTGTGACGTAATTTAATTCGAGGAGATGAGAATACAATTACGAAAAAGTGCGGGAGAGCTTAATTGCATAGACCAGTAGGGTAAGGAGGACTTAGTTACTGAAATAAACAAAGGGGTAACTAGGACTCCTAGAGTAGAGAATAATACTCGGGTAATACGATAGTGAGCTAAATCATAATATAATAAGTACGGGGAGGCTCGCTATGTGACGTGTATTAGCAAGACTGGTATGTCATATGGGTACGTTAGGTATGTGCATAGCCCAAAGGCTTAGAACTATGTTCGTCTCCATTGTTGTTATTTGATTTTGGGTTTGAGGAGACATGTCGAACCAATAGTCCTCATTTAGTACGAGAGGTACTTGGACTAATAATAGAGTATGCATATGCTTTCACCTTGGTCCTATTGAGAGACACCATATATATATATATATATATATATATATATATATATATTCTACTTATGTGTGACAGTAAACTGATAGATAGTGTATATCTAAAGAATGAATTAAGTAGCGAAACTTAATTAATTGAATAATTGAGAAGATAAATGAAATTTAACTTCAATCCTTAACATACGAGAAATGTTAAATTGGGTAGCGCACTATATGGGCAGTACGGGGACTTAGAGGGGTAAATAGTCCAGATAGTTACTTATGTTTAGTTAGCTTGGGTAGTACAGCTAGGTGGGCTAAGTAGAGAATGTTAGGCCTGCACAATAGTGGAGGGGTGAGAAAACTCAAGAGAGTGTACATGAACCTAACATGTGTAATCAATAACCGATTTTGAATTGTTATAAACTCTTGCTAAATATTTTCAAAATATTTTGAGTACTAAGTTATAAACTCTTGCTAAATATTTTCAAAATATTTTGAGTACTGACTCTTGCTATAAAAATGTTTTCAAAAACCTTTTAGGTGTCCAGCCACAGGGACGTCAGACTTGACATTCTGTTCTAGGGATACGCATCTGCAGAACAAGTGGATGCTTACAGGAGTTTTGTTTAGACACCTCGTTTTCTCATTTCATAGTGTAGGATATTATGGAAGTATTCTACTTTTTCATTTGGGCATGTTGACCAATTGAGATTTTATTCAGTTCAGACTTATGTTGGATTCAGTTAGTATTATGTTGAATTTACTTAGTTTGGTTTTAGCCAATGGTTTTTATGGCAAGACTTTATTTATCTATATCTTGTGATAGTTTGGATTCTATTGGTGTATGGTTTATTTTTGTTTTTCGCATGTTGTTATCTGTTCAATGAAAGATAAAATTGGCATCGGTTTAATTAACTAATAGGTGATTGGTAATTAATTTATTTTTCGACAGTGATGCTAAGAATGAACCAATTTGGAAATCCTAATTTGATTTAATAAAGGACTGATCACCCGGTATTTAATTCGGCAGGGTGTCACGAAGAGCAGCATTATGATGTAGAGGATCGTCACTGCAATGAAAGATCTGTACCAATTAATTAGTAATTAGCTTTAGGAAAAATTTGAGGGGAATTTTTCCCACACATTTTTTTTAAATAAAAAACGAAGAGCAAGACGGAGAAGAGATTTGACAGTTCTGATGTCGTACCAGTATGATAGGTGGTAACAATTGTAAGGGACCTGATAGTTGAGGGGTTCCAAATGGGTAACCTATGTAAGGGATATAAGGGTTCGGCGGTCTGAATAAGTAAGGCCAGCAAGGCCAGGACCCACAGCGAGATGGGCATCGGGTTACATATGATATTTTTTGCGAAAAAAATGGACTTGTGAGAGCATCGGTGGTAAATAATGTGTTTTTCCTACTTAGGAGTATGTGGGATATGTTTTTTTTATATATTGTTACTTGGTGTTTACTTAGGTTTTGTTAATACATTGGAAAGGATAGTTTTGTATTTGGGAGAGTGCTTTACATTGACTCGTCGTGGGTGAGAAGGGACATTGTTTCGTTGGTGCATGGATATATAAAAATGTATCTTGGGGGGATTATGTTTATTTTACACCTATTTATTAGCTCTGTCGGAGTGTGATATTTTTCCTCATGATGGATTAACAATTACTTGAAGGGATACATTGGTTTTATGGGGACTGTTGTGAGATGTTGTCATGTCTAGAAGATGGGACTGGTTAGAAATTGGTGTTCACCGTAGTCGTGAGGAATATTGTGGGTAACTCTTATGGTTGAGTTTAGTTTTGATGCGATGGACTCCGATAGGTACTTAGGTCATGCGAGGACCTTTAGAAAATTGGGTATGCTTAGGAAAACAATGCGTGGGTGTAATTTAGAAATTTTGATACCCGAGGAGGTAGGTTGCGTGTGATTAAATTCAAAATTTATGGGGTATATCAGGTTACGCTCAGGTTGGAGCAAGGAACCTAATGTGGAGAAAGTGTTTGCGGGATAACTTAATATTATGATTTGCGAAAGTACATCCTTAGTGAGTATAGGCAACAAAGTAGAAGTAAGGTTAGTAATAGCATCGGTTATTGAGATTTTATATGGTCACGTTTAACGTTTGTATAACGACATTATTATTGAAAGTGGTGACGGTAGACCTAATCAGGATGGGTATACCTTTGAAGACTTAGAAATGATTAAGTGCTCTATAGATTAAATACATATAGAGAATGTCCTTGTCACACCGCGCTTAATTCTAGCATCGGCTGCCACCAAAACTATGTCGGACTAAGACAGATATGAGACGTAAATAAATCAATCCACAAGATAAATAAATGAATCATTCCCAATTGATAATAACAACTGAACGATAAAAGATCCATCACATGCTAAAACTTTGAATAAATCCAATCTCCCAAAATGATTTAATGGAAACTGAGTAATAATCAACTATGAATAATCCAACTGAAATGCTCCAACAACTTTGGAATCGAATGGCCCAATAAACCAAAATGAAGTCTCATAATAAATACGACTGAAAAGAAAGTCTAACTAATTAAAGCGATAAAAAGAATAAACTCCAGTTGCACCTCCAAACGATATCCACTAAATCCAATGCTGCTACTCCAGCACTAATACCTGAAAAAGTTAGTCAACGCACGAGGTAAGAGATCCGAGCATGAATACACACTACTCCCCTCAAATAGGGTCTGTAAACCCAGACAATAGCATTATACGCAATAAATATCACAATAAAGTATTTTAATTACTAATATAATTAAACGCAGCAAAGATAAATTACTAACCACTTCCAAAGATTCTTATAAAAATCACACCAATATCATTTTAATTATCCCACAAACCCAAAGTGTTAATTTTATTAAATTAACCCAAATTATCATTTATTCTCAGTTTATTATTAGGAATATCACTCCTCCTGCCTCGGGCGGTTATCCCGCCAAAATACATTATTATAGCGGTCCTCCCGCCACGGGTGATTTCTCCACCAAAATACACATCTCCTTGTCAAAACGATTGTTGATCCGTTTAAACTGTTGATCCTGCAATTTGACAAGGTTCCACACACGACACGACATAACACGCCGGCTGGCCCGTTTAAACTGTCGGTCCTCGCTATTTATGTCGCCAATATATTTTAATACTCATTTTTATCTTAAGCATTAATTCTCAACTCCCAATTTCACAATTATTAAATCACCCCACCCTTTTTTTATCGATGTAAGGTCCTCAAAATACCCCTTATTCCCATACCTAAAGGTCCCCAAGTATACTTACGTCCTATCCTACATATAGGATGAATCACCCAGAGAAAACACGTCCTAGTCTCATGTCTAGGATTGCGAAGTGTCAATATAACATAAAAATCTGCCCCACCCTGAAATAGAAAATCTTCACGAATTTATACTAACTAGTCACATACCTAGAAAGTATAAGTTTAACAAAGGCCTGCCTATTAGTCCCATACCTAGTAAGCATCCTAAAATAGGGCAGAGCAAAATACTATCCAAAAGCTCCTCGTCCCCGCGATGGAAAACGTGAATAAAAATAAATCACACAATTCATAAGAATAACATAGCACTTAATCATAAAAGTTCCAATTTAATTTAATTCAAAGAATAACTCCGCCGTCATTTTCAACATAATTATTTACGTTCAAAAGGGTTAAATTAATTAACATGCACAATATTCAATACGTCATAATCACTCTCTTTTATAAGTCATCTAATTTTTATAGGAGTGAGCGCGTCCCAATAACCAAATAAATAATTTCACATTTTCTACATGCGAGCCTACACCCCAAAAACCATAAAAATCAAACAATCTAGCCTACGCACCCAAGGGTTTCAAGGATTAAATGATATTAAAAAGTTTTATCAAAACATTCCCAAAATTTAGTTTCCACTTTCTTTAATTAAGTTACTAATTGATTTTAAACAAAAACACATGATTGAAGGTGACACTCAAAACGCATAATACTAAAGGAAGGGAATAGATTATTCATGTCTGAATAAAATTTGATTAAGAAATACGATCTTGAAGATGTATTCATATAAAAAAGTTGATATAGATATGTTTTTGACGTGTCTTGAGAAAACCCAGTTAAACTTGACAAATCTTGAGTTGAAACTTTGAAGAAAATTGTGGCAAAGATTTGTAGATGGAAGAGAAATATTTTGGGAAAGTCTTCTTAAGCAAGAATTATGGAAAAAGTGATTTGGAAGACCCAGCCACGGATTAGTTTTAATTTATAATGATTAGGAATCCTAATGCTAATAGAATTCTATTTACACTAAAAAAAAAATGCCCCGTTAGTCACGGTCCAAAACTGTGACAAATTTTTTTTTTTTAATTTTGACTCCGATTTGAATTTCGATTAAAATCCAACCTTTCAATATTAATACCCATATTTTAAGTTCCCAAAAGTAATTAAATTCAAAATTTTATTTTACTCCAAAAATCAGAATTAATCAAATTAAATATGATATAAAACTACGGGGTGTTACATAATTCTCCACTAGCAAAGGAATTTCGTCCTCAAAATTTAACCAAGCGTAACCGCACAAAATAAAATAAGGCTCACACATGCCTACCATAGAATAACATGATTAAACTCCCATACACCCAATCCTACACGTACGTAACCCACAAACAACAAAATAATATATATATCCTAATATATATATATTCATAACTATGAAAATAATGGTGGACCGCACGCTCTCGCAAATCACTACTCGATTCTATCTCTGATAATCTTCGTAACACAGAAATCCTCAGATCTAATCACTTCGTTGTAGGGAAATAAGGCATTTTCAAAATTCATACAATGATTTTTCAAATAAAATATCGTCTCCAAAAATCAACTCTAAAGATCCTCACATCAAGCTTGTTAATTCTAAACTCAATGCCTACAACATCCTTAATACCAAACTCCATATCTCCAAGAAACACATCTAACACATATGATAGACCCTTTACCTTAAGGAGTACGAATCAGTAAAGGGAATCAAAGATCAATAAAGCAGAAGCTAAATAAACTCACAACCTACGAGACCTAAGATCATGCTCTGATACCATCTGTCACATCCTGCATAATTCTGGTGTCGGCCACCACCAAAACTATGCTGGGCGCGAACTAAATAAAATATCATTCTTAGCATGAGACAAATATGAGACGTAAATAAATCAATCCACAAGATAAATAATTAAATCATTCCCAATTGATAATAACAACTGAACGATAAAAGATCCATCACATGCTAAAACTTTGAATAAATCCAATCTCCCAAAATGATTTAATTGAAACTGAGTAATAATCAACCGTGAATAATCCAACTGAAATCCTCTAACAACATTGGAACCAAATGTCCCAATAAAACCCAAATGAAAAGAAAGTCTAACTAATTAAAGCGATAAAAAGAATAAACTCCAGTTGCACCTCCAAACGATATCCATTAAATCCTATGCTGCTACTCCAGCACTAATACCTAAAAAAGTTAGTCAATGCACGAGGTCAAAGCCCCAAGCATGAATACACACTACTCCCCTCAAATAGGGTCTGTGAACCTAGATAGTAGCATTATACGCAATAAATATCGCAATAGAGTATTTTAATTACGAATATAATTAAATGCGGCCAAGATATATTACTAACTACTCCCAAAGATTCTTATAAAAATTACACAAATATCATTTTAATTATCCCACAACCCCAAAGTGTTAATTTTATTAGATTAGCCCAAATTATCATTTATTCTTACATTATTATTAGGCATAGCGCTCCTCCCGTCTCGGGTGGTTCTCCCTCCAAAATACATTATTATAGCGGTTCTCCCGCCACGGGTGATTTCTCCACCAAAATACACGGTCTCCGAACTGATCGTAGTCCTAAAGCTCAAAAGGAATTTGTCCCCCTCCTTTTAACTCTTATCTACTGAATGGGAAGACCTATGTGACAAGGAGGTAGAAGTCATAGAATACATTGAATTTTCACGAAAAGATGATATCATTAACATTCATGATTTTGACTGCTCAAATAATGAACATCACTATAGAGACATCAACATAATTTCCTCCTTGTGATTAATGATTTCTTTTGAAGAATTACTAGAAAAGATCAATGAGGTATCCATCATGCCCTAGGTAGATGAAGATAGTGGGTTTTTATTATTCCCTCACTAAAAAGGATCGATCCTCCCACCAGTAGGAACATATAGAGGAAAAGAAGTCGCTGAGGAGCTCCCAGTGCTAGAAATGATAATTGAAGAAAATAGGTCCTCGAGAAACTCAAGAAAACCCAAGACAACATCACTATGTGGGGGATTTTCATGTCCTCCTAATTACACATAAATGCTTTGATAAAACTCCTCACAATACCCTTGGTTCATACTACTGCAACTACCGAAGAAGCTATTAAAATGGAGGGGTCTCTAATCACAACAAGGTCATCTCTTTTTTCAAGGAGGAAATCCCCAAGGTAGGTCCTAAACATAACTATGCTCTCAATATCTCAGTCGAAGTCATGGGCAAAATAGTTCCACTAGCACTTGTTGACAACAGGTCTTCTCGAAACATCTTCCTATTGAGGACTCTCAAATACCTAGGGATAAAGGTCAGTGATATCAACCCCACTTCTGTCATTGTGCACGCCTATGATAAAACCCATCGAGAGGTTATGGGATCAATAAAACGCACACTAGGGGTTAGTCTTATTTTCCACCGAACCGCATTTTAAGTCATTGAAAAATTAGCCTGCTTCAACTTGCTCTTTGGTCGCCCTTGGATCTATAGTATTACAGGTGTGTCCTCTTGCCTCCATCAAAAGATTAAATTCTTCACCAGCGATCACGCCATCACTATCATCAGAGTTGACGACAATCCTAGTAGTATCGGCACGAGTAACCATGTATTAGAAATCCATCATGGGGCTAATAAAATATTCCTCTTAGGCTTCAAGATTAATCCACTTCCTATCCCATTAGGATATAATTTCAAGGACAGAGTCTACCCGGAGTACAATGAACATGGTAATGTTAACATCATTCAAACGTTCAAAAATATGCATTTCATGCCCGAAATGGGGCTGGGTCACTGTAAATAAGGGATTATCGAGTCAATAATTATGAATGAAGCTTTTCTCTTTTTACAACCTAGGTTACCAACCATCAGAGCTGAACTTGGGGCACTCCTCTTAAAAAAATAAGAGGCAGTCTTAGGAGATTCCTTAAATAGAAAATTTGTTAAGGAGGGCGAATACTTACCGTTATGTGGTTTCCCCGAGCCATGGCATGACCCCATGGAGAAAAAGATAAAGTCGGGACTGGAGATTTTATTTGGGGATAAAGTCACCTGGGATGAAGACTAGAAACACAAGCGAGAGCCTCTAAACATCAAAGTTGTGGAAAGCGTTGAAAACTTTGAAGGCAGTGATAATGATGAGCCATTTGATCTCCATACACTAGGGCTAGATCTCTGCATGATCTACACTAGGGTGGAGCCGTCCGACCTGTCTAATAAGATCATCCCTACTGAAAAAACACTCCTTAACTGGAACAATATTCTTATTAAGCCTGCCTAAACGAATCTGAACCCTAATATTCACTCGTTCCAAAATAAACCGGAGTCTATCCCTTCTCTTTATATCACTTATATAATTGTAAATAAGACCTCCTTTGATGAGGTTCTCACTGCTATATTTTCGAGGGATGTTTTTAATGGAATGAATGACGATTTTGACTATCTTTTTATGAATTATATTTATTGAATTGATTATAATAAGACAATTGATGAAGACTATCTAATAAATAAAACTGTCTCAAGAAGGGAATAATTAACAGTATAACCATATTTAAACTTATGATAATGAGATTATTGCTACCAATCTTGATTTTAGTAGCAACTCGCGTGAGATTAGAATAGGGTCCACCCTTGATGAGCATAATCGGGCACAATTTGAAGAGCTTTTGAAAGAATTTATGAACGTATTTGCACAGTCTTATAACGATATGCCCCACGTCGACTCATAAATTTTACAACGCGAGATTGCTACCTTCCTAGAAGGCAAGCATGTAAAACAAAATTTGGAAAAGATCCGTATAGAGTGATCTATCGAGGATAAAGATGAAGTGGTAAAATAGTTAAACTTAGGCTTCATCCGCGTGGTCGAATATCTTACATGGCTCCCAATCATCGTCCATGTGCCGAAGTCAGAAGGAAACGTCCGCATGTGCATCGACTATTGTGATCTAAACAAAGCATCCCCTTTACCGTCTGCCTAACATCAATATGATTATCGATATAAATGCCACTCATGATCTTAAATCATTTTTTACGGGTTTTTTGGGTATAATCAGATCAAGATGCATCCCGACCAATATAAGAAAATTGCCTTTATCACCTCGTAGGGAACCTTTTGCTACATGGACATGTCGTTTCGTATAAAAAAATGATAGAGCTACCTACTAAAAGGAAACGAACACTATTTTTTAGGATCTTATCCACAAAGAGATTGAAGTCTATGTTGGCAATATGATCATCAAGTCCAAAGCTCGAGAAGGTCATATCCCCACCTTGAGAAAATTCTTTTAAAGATTGTGTCAAATGCACCTCAATGCACAAAAATGCATTTACATTGTCATAAAAGGAAAACTCCCCAGCTTCATGGTAAGAAAAAGGGTATCGAAGTGGATCCTTCCACACTCTGAGCGATTCTCAAAACGCCACCATCTTGAATAGAAAAAGAAGTTCGCGACTTCTTAGGAAAACCTCAATATTGCAATCTGTTCATCAACCAACTACCCTACATTTATAAGACCATTTTTAACCTTATTCGGAAGGATTCAACCAAATTCTAGAATGAGGTATGTCAATAAGCCTTTGACCAGGTCAAGCGACACCTAACACGACCTCCAGTGTTCATGCATCCGCAGTGTGGTCTTCTCCTACTTCTATGCCTCACTGTCATAGACACTCTAGTAGGAGCTATGTTATCTGAATACATCAAAGAATCATACGAAGAAAGTACCATCTGCTACACTAGTCGGAGATTAGAAGCACAAGAAGTGAACTATACCGCATTGGAAAAAATATTTAACGCTTTAGTTTGGGTTGCGCATAATCTCTAACATTATGTGCGCATATTCCCTATTAAATTGGTGTCGTGAATGGAGCTAATAAAACACATAGTGGACAATACTACCTTGTTGAGTAGAATGGATCGATAGTTGATGTTATTATTTGAATTTGACATTATTTATGTTACTCAAAATTCCATGAATGGAATATCCATTTTCAACTATCTTGGTACTAATCCCATGGAAGCAACCAAAATATGGATTTTCAAGTTCCCAGATGAAGACATTTTTATGCCTCCTATGGACCGCTTAGATGTCGAATATTTTTCTAAAGGGTTGTTAACAAGAAGGGATACAATATTGGGACACTCCTAATTACTCCGATAATTCTCACACTCCCATCGCCATCAAGTTAGATTTACCTTGCACCAATAACGTGACAGAGTATGAAACATGTACCATAGGTCTCAAGATTGTCTTTAAGAAAAGAATCAAGTGTGTCGATGTCTTTGGAGATTCATCTCTCATCATAGGGAAAACACTCTTAAAATGGAAAGTCAAAGACAAAAAACTCGTACCCTTCCATGCTCACATCGAAGACCTTTCCTCCCAATTTGAAGATGTCAACTTTTTCTACTTTCCTTACTCAAGAAATAGCCTAGTCGATGCATTATAAACCCTTAACTATATGGTCGACATGACAGAGGGAGTAATAATTCCTCCTTTTTTAGTCTCGAAATAGGAAACACCCACTCATTAATACCACATAGAGCTCCCAATAGAAGAAGATCGTGATATACTTGGATTGTGATATTATGACATTTAGCACCACCTCAAGTATGGTAGATATCCTCAGGATGCTAACAATAAATACTGTGCGACCCTTCACATGCTTATTGCTCAGTACATCATCTGTGACAAGTCACTCTTCAAGAAAATTTTGATGAAACCCATGTGCATTGCATAACAAGGGCTAGGATCAAGGATGTGATGTAGAAAATCCACAACAGGTAATGTGGACCCCACATAAATGATCATTTACTTGCCAAGAAAACCATCTATCAAGGATATTACTAGACCAGCATGGTTTATGACCATGCTTCTTATGTGAGAAGATGTCTCAAATGCCAATAGTTTGCTAATATTTAACACTGGCCTCCCCGAGAGTTATACAACATGACTTCTCGTTGTCCCTTCTCAACTTGGGGCATGGGCATTATCAATAAGGCAACTCCTAATACATCATACAGGCATGAATTCATCTGGTCGCCATTTATTATTTCACCAAATGGGTTGAAGTTGAGTCATACACGGTGCTGAATGCAAAGAAAGTAGGCAAAGCTCATTAGAAAGAACATCATCTGAGGCTACGGAGTTCCCCATGAGATGATATCAGATAATGAGCTCCATTTTTAAGAGGAAGTAACAAAGTTAGTAGATGAGTAATGTATTCAAAGTTACGAGTCCTCCCTATCGATAGAAAACCAATGGGGTTGTCGAAGCTGCTAACAAAAGCCTAAAGTCCATAATCAGTAAAATGATCGAAAATGATAGAGATTGGGCAGGACGAATACCATATGCTCTCTGGGGATACGATACCTCCATCAAAACACTAACTAAGGATACCTCATACTCCCTAGTATACGATATGAAGGCGGTCTTATATGTCGAACTCGAAACGCCATACCTGTGAGCCATGATCGAAAGACAAGTTAGCAAGGAAGATTAGCAGAAAAATGCTAAAATAAATTCGTATTCTTGGATAAAAGAAGATTAAAGGACTTATATCATATACAAGGGTATCATCGTCGTATTGAACAATTATTCATTGAGAAATTCAAAGACTCCGACATGCAAAAAGGAGATCTCTCCCTCAAAGAAATTGTAGAACATATCAAAGATCCAAGAGGAAAATTTAAATCCAGCCAGAGTGGTCCCTAAATTGTGAAAAAAATTATGTAAGGTGGTGACACTATGCTCGTAGACCTCGACGGAAAAGAGATGGCACGTCCAGTCAATTTGGATTGTGTCAAGAAATTCTACCCATAAGTCCAACTCTCATCACACTATTACTCTTCTCACTTCCCTTTTATTCTTAAGAAATAATTCTCCTATATCTTCTTAGAATTACGGGGGACCTAATCCTCTCAAAATCACATTTTCAAAAAGAAAAACTCATAATTTTCAAACCCCATGGTGGTATATAGGCAGGCCATAAAACACTTTGGGCATGGTCCATTCTCTTTCACAAAAAATTGTTCTTTTCTCCCACTTAGAACATTACTTCCTCTCATAATTCAAACGAAAAAAGGATCATGTATGCCTTAGCGATCGGTATAAATGATTCAAACAAAATAGATTCTTTAAAGGCAAAACAAAATATGTTAAAAACATCATTCTATTCATTTATTAAATACGAAACACGACAATTACATGATGTACCAGTGACAAGAATGAAGAAATAATAAAACATGCTATAAACTCCCCAACTTGGCCTACACATAAACACACATGTTGCAAAATTGTCCCCTTATATTCCTACAAAACCCACTTCAACTTCTCCGAGGACCTGCTTCATCACCATTTACAGTCCTCAAAGGACCCTAAGAATCCCAATCCTAAATACACTTCCGTATCTTATCCTTGTAATGGTATGCCTTGATTAAATTAGATAAAACCACAACATCGTCTTCTAGAACATCAAACATCACAAGCCACCTCTGCCCTGTCTCCTCAGCACAGATCTTCATAACCACCTTCTTACATTGACATTTAGATTAGTCCCCGGGTACAACCTAGGCTCCCCAATGGACTAAGATGGACGTGTAGATGGTTGGTGGCGCTGCCACTAAGGCCCCAAAATCATTCTAAGAAATTCAGTCAGATTCTCTAATGGAAAGAAGTTGGTTACATGAGGAGGAACAATCTTTTACCATCCTACTTGGCACAAAAGTCGCCAAGGAAAATAAAAGTAAGCCTCGCGAAGGCCTACAATTTGGGCATAATGGTAATCATGCAGTTGCATAAAAGGTTACAGATCGCACCAGTATAACACTGACCAATAGAGATTTCTAGCCCTATAGTCTATAAGCTAACTCACCCAGCCCTCCATATATGGAACAAAGCTAAAAAAATGACTGAGCAAAGAAGTTAAGAACACAAGTCAAAGGGTACTTAGAATGAATCACAGGAGATGCCTCTTCAATACCCACATGGATAGCATCATAGGACTATTTTCTAAAAAGTTAGCTCGACCTTTTTTCCAATCATCCAGGCCGTTCATAGTCTCTTCCAATATAACAGCAGTCGAACTACAATGATGAGATATCCACAGCATAATCATGGTCACTTAAAGCTTCTTCATCATATCACCAGTTACCAAGAGCAGTTTGGTAGTCAATCCCATAACTATTGCACCACAAAAATTATTATCAGCATAGTCTTTCTGACACACCAAATTTAGCACCACTGGGAGGATTATACCTTCCCTATGCACCAGTATTACGACAGCCAAAGGGGAAACATAAAGAAAATCTATTTGAAATGCCCGAGGGTAACGGGACAAGTCCTACATAGCCGCAACAACACTAGGGTTGACACCTAAAATTATAAAAAACTCCTTATAGGTGGGACACACTTCATTTAGGACAAAGAGAAACATATGGTCCTTAGGGTACCAAAACTATAGTGATGCTTCTGATAAATACCAATCTATGGCACAGTTATGCCATAAGGTGACTGGATGCAAGTTAAAAGCCTCTTAATTAATTTTGTAAAGACATATAGCCTCCTAACCCTCACTACACCAAAAGGCCAAATTGTCACCTTTGAGCCGGCCAGACTTGTCACGGTCATTGACAGTGATAAAAAAAATATATTTTTGTCACGGTCAATGACCGTGACAAGTACAGTTGTCACAGACTTGTCACAGTCAATGACCATGACAACTTTAGAAAGTTTTCACAGTCAAAGACCTTGACAGGTCCATGATAACTTTCTTAACAAAAAAACCTTCTGCCTTTTTTCCCACGCTTCATTTCCCACCAATTTTCACTCTCTATCTCTACTCGAAGGATTCTCTCTCTCTCTCTCTCTCTCTCTCTCTCTCTCTCTCTCTTTCTACAGGTAATTTATCTCTCTCTCTTTCCTAATTTTATATGAGTTTGTATGTATATGTATATGTGTGTGTGTAGAACTACGTGTGTGTGTGTGTACGTGTGTGGGGGAGGGTTAGGGGGTAAGGGTGTGTGTGGCAATTCGAACGAAGAAGGGCAATGCCAAGGAGGTGTCCCCGAACGTTGCCACCACGATTGTAAATTATAAATGAATAATTTTTTTAATTACGTTATAATATTTTTATTTACTAATTAACTAATCGTGTACTTTTTGTCGTTTCAGGCCAAACTTAAGGAAGTGGATGCCGATAAAGCATATTTGGCTACGGACGCACACAGCCAAGTGCTCGGGGAAGATCACAAGGGGAATACTAGGGAGGTGAGCTTGCGGGTGGGGAAGTCGAGGATCACCGAAATGGAGACGAGCAGGTTCGGGTTGGCTCATAAGGTGGACACCCATGACGAGAAGCTATTAAGGTTGGATGCGAAGGTCCTAGATATGTACACCTATATGAAGCGTCGGTTGGGGTCCATCTCCGATAAGGGCAAGTGTAAGGGGAAGGATAAGGATAAGGAGGTTTAGTTGGAGGTAGACGAGGATGACGACATCACTGCTTCATCGCCAATACGTGTGGACTCACAACTATATGATCCATTTCCCATTGTGACTCCCTTCGAGTAGCCTATGGCAACAATCGTTTGGCCGAGCATATTTTTACTCGATATACATTATGGTTTGACGATAGAGAGGGGGTTGAGGGACCCGAGTTTCCTCTCGGGTATGCCGATTCATGGACATCCCCTTTGAGACATTGAGGCCAGGGTGCTCGTCACGCATGTGACATTCGAAAAGGAGAACTCGTATTTATGGTTGTGCGAACACCGCGTGACGCATATTGAGGGGTGTTCCAATGCGTATACCGTTAGGCTTTCCTTCTTCCTCCGACCTATTCTAGATTCTATCCCAAGACATTATTTCTATCTATTTTATTTGGATATTAGATTGTATTTGTATATTTTGATTCGGTACATGTTGGTTTGGACATTGGATATTTATATTTCTATTTTATTTGGATATGGATTATATATGCCATGATTTGGTATATTATTTATATTTTATTTTGCTATATGTTGTTTGAACGGGTACAATTTTGCTATAACATGTACAAATATACTTCTGGGCAGTAGCAATGGCAATGGCCATCCTGCCTAGCAATTTTTTTTAAATCCTACCCAGAATTGTCACGATCAAAAACCGTGGAAAGTCCTTGACAAAGAAACTTGTCATGGTCTTTGACCGTGACAATTCTTTTAGGTTTTGTCTCAGTTCTTATCCGTGACAAGACTGTGACAAGTCTAATGAACTTGTCACGGTCTTTGACCATGACAAGTCCGTGACAAAAACAATTGTCACCCTCAGACTTGTCACAGTCATAGACCTTGACAAGTTTGATTTGTCACGAATTTTTACCGTGACAAGTGAGTTGTTTTGGTGTAGTGATTGTAAGCTGTAAATGCTTCAGTCATGGGAACCTCCATGTTATAAGAGCAAGAAAATTCAAGGAATATATAGAAAGAAAGAAAGAAAGAAAGTGAAGTGTGTATAATAATTCCCCTTTTATATTCAAAATAACTTACAAAAAACAAAAGGGAATGATCAATTATTATAACCACTGCTCCCAAGTACACCCAAGTGCATAAGGAATACAATAATGGCTAGAAACGTGATTTGGACCTAATTGGTCAGCCAATAGGGAGGTCAAAGGGTATGCTGATTGGATCTCCTTATTTTTGGAAATTTCCTAACTCCCCTTTTTTCCATACACCTTTCCAATAAACCTTTCTTTGTCAATATAATTTATTTACAGAATATACCAAAATAATTAATCGACAATCCAATTATTTAATAATTAACTGACACAAGTTCAATTATCACTTAAATCAATTAATGAATTAACATATATAAAAATAATGCATAAAAATATAAATAGTGACATCTCTAGTCACGAGCACAAATAATTATTTTTCGTTAATTTTCATAATTAAATTACGCATAAAAGTACGAGGTGTTACATATACACAGTTTTAAGAATAAAACCCCTAACTCTCTATCTCTCTATCTCTCTATCTCACACACACACACACTCCTATCTTCACTGTGCTGCTCTTATAGGAACCTAGAGGTCTTAATTACTAGATTTAGAACCTGAAGTTCTAATCATTAACTCAACGAACAACTCACACTATTGGAAAAAACCAAAAGTTTTTTTTTAGACTTATGATGTATTATCATTAAGCTTTCAACTGTAAATAAATCTTATAAAATTATTAAATACTCTAGAAGAGCTTATGTTGTGTTGTTCTATCGTACCCGTCCATTTATATGCGATGGTTTATATGAAAGAAAATCACGAAGAATTTTTCTTCGTTTTATGGGCATTAGAATACATCAGTATCGTATTAAAATAAACAATGAAAAATTATTTTTACATTACTTTTAGTGTTTGATACCAAAAGTTTACAATAGAAAACTCCATTTAATTATCCATGGGATTACACTATACAACATTTATTATTGTAGAATTACACTTTTTCATGAGCTTAAAGCTCCATTGTTCAATTATCGATATTATAGGATAATCAATATTTGATAACTAGGATCATACCTAAAGTAAAAATTGGTTATTATTAACCCTATTAATTATCAATATTATTAGGATAATCAATATAGAATTACACTTTATCGACATGTATATATTGGTTATTATTAACACTCTATATGAACCATTGAAAAATATAGTGCTTATCGCATATTTTGAGATATTTTATTTTAATATGACATTCATCCCACTATTAGGGAGAACAAGGAACATATCTGAAGTAAAACTTATTCCTAAAGAACTGTCCGTTCTCAAGTCACCAACCACTCATTTTGAATGTGTGTAATAATATAAATAGCGAATAATCTGGTCTGCGTAGTTTTAGGAAATGAAGATGGTGGTATTACACCACAATAGCTTAATAGGCATGGTTTTCGGTCCCCCTTTTTATCTAGCACACTTATAACACATCCTTAAAGCGTTCCAATTTGTGCAACGTGTCAAAATCTTTGTCATCAATATATTAATCTCTAAAGGTGTCCACGTATCCATTACTATTTATGTAAAAAAATATTTGGAACATTTTTCACACAGTTTTGAAAATTTTTCACACAATTTGTATTATAAAAAATATAAAATAAAATATTAACCCCAACCCTATTTAACATCAATCATAGGAGCACAAGAAAATCATCCTAACCCTCAAATGCCCCCTCCCCTAACACACACCACCGCAAATAAATTGCTAAAAATACACAACAATTATAATGTGCATATCTCAATATTGTAAGTCTAAATACTTAAAAAAATCGACAAAGTTTTCGTTATTTTTTATCATTGTAAAAAGACATGCTACTATAAAACCTGTTTAAACTTAAATTAAAATTAACCAATAATATACACAAGCTCGTGCCTCCATAAGCATCATAAACTACAAAAACTAGTACTAGAGCATTTACAGCTTTATCAAATAATCCCACCTCGGACATTAGAGTAAAATTAAATATCTTTACATTAACTTAAATAAGTATCTGAGTAGCTACAAACGTGGCTCCTCCATATCCATTGACTTGTCCATGTGTTGCATGCCATATATATATATATATATATACTGATTTAGGCCTTTGAATACTTCATATGCAGGATAGGTTGTTCATATATAACTGCACACGTTCAAATGTAATACATGTAAAATAAATAAGATATATGGGTAATAAAATTTAATATATGTAAAAGAAATCATTAATAGAATTTCGATCAAAGTCTCAACATGTGAATCCCTCCCACGAGTTCACAAATTATTTTTACAAGTTACATTGATCCCATGTGAGCTTCTCGGGACTTCAAGGTCACTTGTTTGTTATTTTAAGTTTCACTCCCAACGCCTAATTTCAAGCTAAAAGCTTATAATTTTCTATATTGATATTGAAGGCTCAACTCATGAGTCCCGTGACTGCACGAGTTGTTTCTATAAGTTATATTAGTCCCGTGTGAGGTGCTCAATCGATTTTCTAGATGTTTTATTATAATTTTACATTTTCACCCCCAACGCTCAATTTTCATGCTAAAAGTTCATAATTTTTTAAATGTAGATCAAAGTTTCAACATGTGAGCCCCATAATTGCACCAGTTATTTTTACAAGTTATATTAGTCATGTGTGAGGTGCTCGGGCCTCTTTTCAGGATATTTTCTTATTTTTGTTCATTTTCATCCCCCATTTACCAATTTAAAGCTAAAATCTTAAAGATTTTCAATTTAGATCAAAACCTCAACCCACGAGATACATGACCGCACGACTTATTTCTACAAGTTATATTAGTCCTGTTTGCAGGGCTTAGGGCTCTTTTTAGGTGTTTTCTTATTATTTTATGTTTTCACTTCCGAATGCCCAATTATCAAGCTAAAAGTTTATTTATTTTCAAATATAGAACAACGTCTCAACCTATGAATCCCATGAATCCACGGATTATTTCTACAACTAAAACTAGTCCCGTGTGAGGTCCCTGGGCTTCCTTTCGGGTTGTTTTCTGGTTATTTTACATTTTCATCCCCAACGCATGCCCAATTTTCAAGCTAAAAGTTTAGAATTTTCAGTGAGATTCACATATATTTTAGACAATAAAACATTACAGATTTTGAAATGTGTGACTATAAGTACATCCAAATAAGAAAGTGCTCGAACTAAGTATACGAGTATTCGAAGTATACACTTTTCTTGAATTTTGAAGTCCTGCAAACCAAGTGTACAAGTGTCTGAACCTGTAAATAAGAACTCTAATTAATTATTTTACCAAAGTAGCATTTAAACTTAATATACTTTGAAAAATTGAGTTACGCTAATTGTAGTACCCCGACTCATAAATATATTATTAGGTGACAGATTAATATATTTTTATGTAAGAGTTTATGAGATGTGTATTCGCATGGGTATTACGAGAATTAAACACGTGTTGCATGGCATTGAATGGTACTTCTCATGGAATTTTGTATGAGTTTGTATACGAGCATGAATGATGAAGTTTTACATAAAATTTCACAATAAATGTTAGTTATAAAATACAAATCATTATGTATTAATTTATGGGTGAGTTTTTACAAAGTATTATAACTAGGATGAATAGTAATTTTGACTGAATAGTGATTTTTCGCGTTAATACTGACTTTGAGAGAATAGTTATTTTTGAATAAATAGTAATTTTGTGCCTTTCTTGGTGTATTCATGACACACATGCATAAAAGGAAAATAAATGACAAAAAAATATACTTAACCTTAAGTGACAAAATAAAAGTGTGTGAACCACTTGAATTGTGTTAATAACATATAATAAGTGTCACATACATATTTTTAGAGTTATTTTTATACATGGGATACAAACTTTATTTTAAGTAAAAAAATTAACATTTACATTTGGGATGCAAATATATTTAGCTAAATTTCATGGGAGATTATTATATTAAAGTACGATGTAATAAGTGTCGAATAAAGTGATTTAATTAGATGGGTATTTTTGTAAAGGAAAAACCTTTCAAAAGAAATTATTTTATGTAAAAATGAATTAAGCAAACTTTTATAAGTAATTATGTCAAATTATGAATTGTTAAGTATGTTTAATTATATACATAAGTCAAACCACTTATTCGAACTACCGCTCCCAAAACTTTAATATTAAACACTTTCAATTTCCTGAACTGACAATAATAATTTAAATATATATACCACTATAGATAACAAAATGTTACCAACCTCAATCAAATATTTCTCAATGCATTTAGAACTTGAATAAGTTTATAGTTTTGTCCCTGTATTTGAAAAGATAAGTGGAGAGAAAAGTACACAAAATGAGCAAGTTAATTATAAGAAAGTATGCCATTTTGGAAAAATAAACTACATTTTCTATAAATAAGTCCGTCCACATTACCAAACTAAAATAACACATAACTTAAAAATATTTAGTTCAACTAAAGGTAATTTAAAAGGTTGCTCAACTTAAGTACATCAAAACAAGAGCAACTTAACAAAAAAATGAAGGAATTTTACGGTCTTGTCCTTGGACTAATAATTTTGGACTCTAAACTCAGGCCCAAGAAATTTTAAACGATTAGGTCCAACATATAAATACCCCTGAATCCAAAACAAACACACTTCACAAAAATTCAAGCGCCAAAACGATCATATTGCATCTTCGATCAAAACCCTAACCTTACTGTCTCTTCAAAACAATTCTCATTCTCGATCAATTTTTGGTCCAACAACAACATATAAATACCATTGAATTCCAAAACAGACACACTTCATAGAAATTTAAGTGATCAAAACCCTAATCGTGGAAGTTCTAACAAACGATTGACATTCTCAATCAAATTCTTCCAAACAACACTAACAGGTATAAATACATGCTCATAAATATATGTATTTGATGTAATTCATTGTGAATTAAATTTAATATTGTGTTATTAAGTTTTTTTCTTAATATTATACCCTACACTCTGTATATTTTGAGTTCTTGGCATTATATTTCAGATATCACCTGCTTGTCCTTGTATTTTGAGTGTTATGTTGTGTATTCCATGTACTATTTTTGTGTCCTTAGGCTTTATATAACTTTCTCCTTATTTTATTATGTATTTTGTGTCCTCTCATATGTATAAATTTGTAGAAAGTATACATGGACTCGTGAAACACTTTTTGTTTATTGATGATATGAAAAAATACAATATGAATCTAGCTTGTACATTTGTTGCCCTGGTTTTAAAAGAAAAACTCACTTTTTTCATCTTGAGGACTACACGTTTATGTATTTCATCACTGTGCATTTCCTCATGTACACATCATTTATTGAGGACTGAGAATATATACATGATTGGAATATGTAGACACTCTTTGAATTTGTATAGGTTCTATATTAATTGTGGTTCTCGCCAACGGCATTTATTTAGGAATGTGATTATATACATGCTCTGTGTATTATCATACCTCCTATAATAATTATGGTCATCGCCAGCGGAATATATTAAGGACTGGGGAGTATATACAAGCACTGTGTATTTTCATACACCGTATTAATTTTGGTTCGAGCCAGTGGCATTTAATAGTTCGTATATTATTGTGATAATATTTGATTGAACCAAATCAATTATAATGTGCGTGTACTTTATTCATTTGCATTTACTTTCTAAAAGTAAGCACAAATTAATAAAGTACACGCACATTGGAATTGATTTGGTCCAATTCTATGTCTGTGTATTTTATGTATAATGCGTGTATTTTATGAAAGTACACGCATCATACATACAGTACATGCATATAAAATAAGAGTTTGTTCCATCAATTATGTGTGTATTTTATGTATTATGCGTGTACTTTCATAAAATACTCCCAATTTCATAAAGTACACGCACATTGAGATTGATTTTGTACAATCAATTATGCATGTACTTTACTTTATGGAATATATATGTCATCTCTATATTTAATAAATCCTATGTTATTGTGCTCCGTGCCAACAACATTTGAATGATATCCAAATATTTGTAAGAAGTATATGGGTTGGGTTATTGTTTAGGAATCATATCATCAAGCATGTTCAACTACAAAACTGCTGGTAGTTGGGAGCAGTATTAACCTTGGTAGAGTTTACGCATGACAACTTGTACCATTTTATTATTAGCATGGTACCGTTTGAGGCTTTTTATCGAAGACCTTATCATTCGCCTAATTATTGGTTTGAGGTGGGGGACAACAACCTACTCGGGCCAGATTTGATTCACGAGACAACAACGAATATTGAGTTGATTTAAAGTTGTATTCTGGTAGCTCGGGATAGGAGGAAGAGTTATGCATATGAAAATAAAAGATTTGTTGAGCTTGGCGTGGGTGATCAGGTATTATTGCGAGTATTTAGTATAAAGGGAGTGATGCAGTTCAAGATGAAGGGGAAGTTGTCACCTAGGTATGTGGGGCCTTTTTCCATTCTTAAGAGGACTGGGTTCGTTTCCGTATAGTCTCCCTTTACCAGAATATTTATAGAGGATTCACGATGTGTTACATGTGTCTACGTGAATAAGTATTGTAGGAGTGACATGGTTAACTAGAACATAGCTTTAGAGGAGATTAACTTGCATCCAGATATCTCATATGAGGAGAGACCTGTTTCCATCCTAAATGTTAGTGAGCATAATCTTTGGTAAAAGGTGGTACCGTTAATGCGTGTATAGTAGTGACACCAAAATATTACCAATTCAACGTGAAAGCATGATGATGATATGCGGGAAAAGTATCCGGAGCTCTTCATTGTAGGTACGTTTGAATTTCAAGGACGAAATTCCATTGTTTGAGGGGAAGACTGTAATAGCCAGTAATTTTAATTTCTTTATTTCATTAATTTAATTGGGAGAAAATTAAATTGGACTTTAGCAATTATTTATTAGTGAGATAAAAGAATTAATATGTATTAGAATTACTATTTGCTTGTGTGTGATAAGTTAATAGTTATACAATTTATTATATATCGCGTATGAGTGTTAGCGACGATCAAATTATAATGGGTCAATAGGATGTTGCATCGATAGATCAATATAATTTATGGGACAAGCTTAGGTGATGAGACTCAAAAAGTGTCTCTAGTGCATGTAGATATGACTCAAGTGTAAGTCAACTGCGTAAGTAATAATTCGAGAAAGTCGGGTTAAGAACTCAGGGACTAAGACGAAAGATCGTGACGACTACTAAGAAAGATGTCTACAACCTACAAACCGACTCACGAAAAGAAAAAAAAAAGGTGATGATGTTGTGAGAAAATCTAATTAACTAATATGATCTAAATACTAAAGGTTAATTAAATAAGTATATAAGATCGAAAGAACTTTTGATTTTAAACTATGGGAGAAAATTGAGATTGGATTACATATTGTGAAATGTTGGGAGAATCTGAATCATCCTATTCCTAAAGTGAAACTGGCTCGTATTATTCAAAAATATAATGCACCCTGGAGTGACGGTTCGATCAGGGTATAAGAGGTATCTTATAGGGAAATAAAATATCACCCCCCCATCCTTTCGGAAACTAGAGTGGTCAGACATTACTCTCTCACTTAATGAATTGATATCCTCATCGGATGCCTTAGACGTGTGACTTATGGTGGATTTGTGCAGTGTAGGAGATGGAACCCAAAAATTTGGAATGTTTGGAGCGTGTGGGCGATCGGGATTGAGTTCGACTATGGAATTTTAATGTAGCATAGGAGGAATAGGATTGGGATTGGATTGAGTGTTTTACATTTAATGCATGAGAGAATATTTTAATTTTTTTATTTTCTGATTTTTTTTAGATATTTGGATATTTTTTAGATTTTGGTGTTTTATGATTTTTTTGGGTTTCGGATTTTTTTGGGCTTTTTACGGATTGGAGTAAAATTATTAGATTAATTCGACCTAACCTAGTATGTCTACCTAGTCCTCGAAAATGGCGCCAAAAACTTGACGCGACTCAAAAAGTATCTCTATTGCATGTAAATACTGCTCAAGTGCAAGTCGGTCGCATAAGTAACAATCCAAACAAGTCGGGTGTCGAAATCAAGGACTAAGACGAAAGATTATGATGACTACTAAGAAAGATGTCTACAACCTAATAACCGACTCATGAAAAAGAAAAGAAAAGGCGATGATGTTGTGAAAAAATCCAATTAACTAATATGACCTAAATAATAAATGATAATTAACTAAGTATACAAAAATGAAAGAACTATTCATTTTAAACTATGGGAGAAAAGTGGGATTAGAATACGATCCCCAGAACTGTTAATAATCATGTCGGATATAAAACTTTCAAGAATCAAATATATAATTGAGAGAATGCCTTAAATTCATATAAGCACTGTATATATATATATATATATATGAGGATTTTACTCTCTGCGCAATAAATTGTCAAAAATAAATCTAAAACGGATGACAAAATTGTTGACACGGGTATTACACTCTTAAACACTATAGTTACCTATGGCAAATTAAGTTAAAATGCTTACAATACTCGTATCGACAAAGTGTCAAGCATCTTATTTATTATTTCATTCAATCATGCTTTATATCTATCCATAGTACCTATGTTGATTCATGTATCCCAACCCGCTAAAAACCTAGACAGACATGGAAAATCTAGTAATATGCATGAATTCTACATTACATATGAACATTGTGATGTAAATATTGAAAGAACTCATAAATAATCACTACTGTATGAGAAATCACAAATATAACCAAGAAAGATTAGATCCTGAAAAGCAAATAGAGGAAGAATTCTTATGTTGATGAATAATGTGCAAAATAATGACAAAGCAATAATCTCTTGATGTTCTTCTTACCTCCTATCTTCCTTGCCTATAAAGTTCTCTAAAACTAGGTTAAAATTAATGTATTCTATGTTTAATTACAAGTTACAACTACTTGGGGTCATTTTAGAAGAAGTTTAAACCCGTAGAACTCTCTAGCTAAAAACTAGGAATAAACTAGAAATACCGCATCTGACTAACCGAACCGATTCAGGCCAGGGGCAAACCGGTTCAACCTTGTAAAATTTTAAACTTCTTCTTTTTCCCCTGGATTCTCTTCTAAACTTCGGATGCACGTAACTTCTTCATTGTCGCTCGAATTTGGATGCAGTTTCTTCCAATATGATTTTAACTTCAAGCTTCCTTAGGCTCCGTCTTCGATTTATGGCTCAAAAAAATACTTTAATGCCCTTGAACTTACTTTCCTTCTTTTCCTTTTTTATTCCGGCTTCTCTCCCGCATTCACTTGCACATTATATTTGTAAAATACACGATAAATACATAAAATAAGAAATACTCGTAGAAAAGGGTTAGTAGCATGAATGCGAGATAAATCCATCCTTATTACACTGCATTGGACAATAAAAGCACCTAAATTACAGGGATAAATGTGAAATATTTACTCCGAATCAGTATGGAACACACGTGTCGACCCATTTAATTTAAGGTTAGCATGATTGGAGTTAGGTGAATCAAATTCCCTTTTGGAGTGCACCGATGATCCGTTAAGGGTTGAAATAGTCCAGAATAGGTACTCGGGTGTTATGTTTGGATTCCAAAGGTTTTTTAAACATGGAAGGACCCGTTTAAGGGTAGGAAAGTCATTTTATAGTTGTAACTAAACATAAAAATGGGATTTGAATTTTGAGAAGAATTATTGTGTGCTACATAATTTGTGCAGTCGTCCATTGTGGTCCAGAAAATATAGGATTATCCCTTTATTGCATTAGCTATGTTAGCTTCACCGACTGAGTCAAAGGACATGCTATCCATTGGAGTTTGGTTATGAGGATGTAGTTGTGCTAACTCATACTCTTCAGCAACGCTTAACAATTCATAAGGAACATCAAGTTTATTTTTGTCCTTAATATTTTCGAGAAACTCTTTCACTTCTGCTTTTTGCTCAGGTGAAGTAACATTATTTATTGGTAAATCTGTGACAGAGTCAATTCCCATCTGTCACCATTAATTTTATTTCCCTTTCTGAGTAAAAGTATTAAGCCATATTGGAAGTATTGATCAAGCTTTTTGACCAATATAATTCCGTACACATATGTTCCAATGGTTGGTGGTCATAATTGTTCTGATCGATTTCATCCCATATATATCCCTCAGTGGCTCTGAGGTGCCAGATTTTGTATGGTGGATAGAATTTTTCTCTGTATCTCCATCCAATGTTACTGGAAATATGGGACGTGAAATATCTTGTATATCTAGAATAACTAGAGATCGCATGATTGACCATGGTTTTGATCATCATTGGTAAATTGGAGAATTTTTCTAGTAAATTTTTTGAAAAGATTAGTTTGTTTACTAATCCCCATTCAATTGGTTCAATTTCCCAATTGTCTTCAGTGAAGAAATGCAATTTTGGTATATCATCATATAAATTGAGACTACCATAAAATTGGATTAAAAGACTTTTTATCTTTTGATCCTGGTCTTCAATTTTTGAAAAAAATTTCATTTGGAATAATGGTCTTGGAAGAAGTTTTTTTGCTTTTTCAAATAAACAAATTCTTCAGAGTGTATTAAATATTTTGTCTGAAAAATCATTTTCTAACAATTCTTTTACTGTTAAAAAGATATTAATTTTTTCTAAAGAAAAATCTTCATTTTCATAATTCAGTTGTTTCAAACCTAGAGGATAAGGCCTTTGAGTTGGTCAAGAACTGTTGTTTGTCCAGCAATCCTGTCAGTAAGAGTACTCATATGTTTTCTGAAATCTCTCCTTTTGTCTAAAAGATGAGATTTCCATGATTCATTCAAAGGATCATAAATTTCGTAGGGTATCCATAGGTTATAAAAATTAGTTACTTTAGTTACATGAGTGATTTTCTTTGTTTGAAGTTTAAAAAATTGGTAAATCAAATTGGGGGGTGCCAATTGTTTCATCCAATTTTTCCATGCTTTTATGGCTTCATTGATGTTATCATATTTTTTATGACATGCTCTTGGATATCCATTTACTTGGATATGGCACGGGGACCAACTATAGTAGATGTCTGGTCTTCGTCCGTTAAAAACTACATACACAAATCTTGGTTTATCTTGTGTATTAGAGGATGATGCATTGTTATTGGTTTTTGCCTTTTTAGCAATTGCTACCCATTCTCCTTAGACTTCTTTAAGTCTTGCATCCTGAAAAACAAAATATTTGTTTTTTGCTCGTTTAATGAAAAATAAAACATTTGTATTCCACTTGTTTAGTGGTTTACAAAATTCCTGCTATAATGATCTGCAAGAAAATTATTAGTACCCTTTAAATGTTCGACTTCAAAAGTATAAACTGTAATTTGATTATACCATTTCGGTCTTCTTCATTTTAAATTATTTCTTTTATTTATAAGGAAATTTTTAACCGTTGGATTGTCTGTTCTGACAATAAAATCTTCTGGTGCTAAGAAAATATGAAATTTCTTAATAGCAAGTTTTATTGCTAACAGTTCCTTTTCGAAGATAATATAATTAGTTTCATTATGTTTGAATTTGCCTGAATTATATCCACATATTAATTCATGTTTTTGAATATTTTTTGGTATTGGTGTCTTCTTACCAAGGATACAGAGTATATTGGAATTGGTTTCTTTCCAATATTGTGCTGGAATTACTTTCAGAACACATCCTCAGCAATGCTTTGAAGCATCTGTTTCTAGAATTAATTTATCTCTTTGTTGAGGAAAATAAACTTTAGGACAATTTGTAATAATATCGTGTTTGATTGTTTTTACTATCATGGTGTCTTTTTTGTCCCATGTAAATATATCATTCT
This sequence comes from Sambucus nigra, assembly GCA_949130495.1. Taxonomy (NCBI): domain Eukaryota; kingdom Viridiplantae; phylum Streptophyta; class Magnoliopsida; order Dipsacales; family Adoxaceae; genus Sambucus; species Sambucus nigra. Next base: position 510,952,184 of record OX422214.1, read on the forward strand.
TTTTTAGTTTTTCAAGAAGAGGTAATTCTTTTTGTTATAATCCTTGTATGAAATTTCTTCCATAATTAAGGATTCCCAAAAAACTTTGTAATTATTTTTTATCTGATATTTCTTCATCAAAATCTCTTATTTTAAAGATTATGTGGTCTTGTAATTGTAATACATCTTGATTGAGGATTATTCTAAGAAAATTAATTTCTATTTTTTCAAAATTAATTTTCTTTGGTGATAAAATAATTTTTCACATGATATTTTTAGATGTTTTCTATGTTCTTCAATTATTTTTAAAAAGACAAGAATATCATCTATATAGACAATACAAAAATCTTTAAGGTCTTTAAAGATACTATCCATCCATATCAGAAATACTTGTGGAGTTGTATTTAGTCCAAAAGGCATTACAGTTCATTGATAGTGTCCTCTAGGGGTACTAAAGGTTGTCAATTATTTTGATTCTTCAGTCATTTTTAACTGTCAAAATCCAGATTTACAATCGAATTTACTAAATATCTTTTTTTCATTTATTTTGATTGATTAATACATCCTTTCTTCGAATGAAATATCCATCAAACTCTAATTGTTCATTTAATCTTTTGTAATTTATAACCATCCTAGCTTTTCCTCTTTTGACTTCATTTTGTTTTCTTACCATGAATGCCGAACTAGAGTGAGGACTTATTGTTTCTTCGATAAGTTTTGCTTTTAATAATTCTTTGATTTGGTTATCAAATTCATCTATATCTTGTCTAGTGTAAATCATGGGTTTGAGTCTTATGTTAATATTGGGATCTCTTAGTTTGAGATTACAATATCTTGGACTTTTATCCCATAGTTTTAGTGGGTCTTCACTAAAATTTTCTTTTAAAATAGTGTATAGCCAACGAGTTTCTTCCAAGGTTTTAATTGTTGGGGTCATATCTCCTTTTTTTGTAGGAGAAAAATCTTTTTCGCATTTATATTTATGTTGTTCAAGTAGAGGGATTTCTACTAATTCTTTGTTTAGGGTTAAACTAATTGTTCCAGAATTAATATTCATTGGTAAATATTCTGAAATAAAGTTATTTTCTAAAATGAAATCACCATGCATTTCAGGAAAGCATAAAATTTTTGGAATAATAAATTTATTTTCATTAAAACAAATAGTTATTCTTTTAGCTTTTAGTGAAATATAATTTTGTGTTCCATTGATGCCTCTTACAGCAATTGGATTTTTCATTGTTATCAATTTTTCTGGTGGTAAAGCATTAGGTCTAAAAAAATAAATTGTTGCTCCTGTATCAATAAGAGTGCATAGGCTATATGGTTTATAGCCAGCAAAATTAAAGTATCCTAGTACATAAGTATACCTTTTCTTTCCATGGCTTGGAGAAAAGATGATTTCTTCTCTTCCTATTTGGAAGTGATAGATTTGGCTAGATTTAATATTTTCATTTTTATCTTTTTGATAATTTGTTGCAGGTAATATTGGTACTTGTATATTTTTCACAGCAATTGGTTGTTTGCTATTACTAGATTCTTCTTTTAAAAGGTTTTTTCTCTTTAATTTTTTTCGATCATCTTCGAAAAAATTTGTTTGTCAGTCTGAATGCTTGTTTTTAAAGTAAACATTATTTCCTGAAATTTGAAGTTCAATGTTGTTTTGTTGTTTTTTAGGTGGCTTATCAGTAATTTGAGGCAATATCCATTGTTTTGGTACCTCCAAATCTCTCCAATTTATCAATCTCGGTTGGATCACCGAATCAAATGGTCTAGGTTCAAATATTTCTATTATATTTCTGTCCATAAAATGTGTATTTGTTTGTGGTAGTGAGGTCAATTCATGAATTGTTTTTCAATGTATTGACATATTTTTAGAGGTATCTTTTGTACATATTCCTTCAGTTGGATTTTTATTTTTACTGGATCCTCAATATTAGGATCATCAATTGAAATAAAAAAATTTAGTTTGATGTTAAACCAAATTACTCCATTTACCAAATTGGATTGTATTCCTCCTATGATTGCATTCATAGGATTATTGAATCTTTTGTCTAAGACCAATATGGTAACAGGTGTATCCATACCGTCTAAATAAGGATGTAATACATATTTGGATTAACCCAATATGAATGTATTTTATTTCTGGATATTTTTTCTTTCATCTTTTGATCTTTTTTAGATAAAAAATTGTAATTTATGTTGTCTCATCATCAGTTGATCCAATAGTAGTATTCACATTGAATTGTTCAAATATTCGTGTTGAGAATAATTTAAATTTTGATAATTTATAGATATATTCCTTTTTATGATTTGTCTTTGATTATCCAATTCTTGCAATTGTTCATTGGTAATAGTTATTTCTTCACCAACAATGAATCTAAGAGTTATAATTTATAACTCATTTTCAGTACTTGCTCGTTTTCTGTCGTATTATACATAAATACGAGTTCATCATCAGATGATTCTGAATCTGATTCTAGTTCGTATAATATTTCTTCATTGTCATAAATATCATAAATATCTTCTCCAAAGAAAATTTCAAATTCTTGTTCTTCAATAAATTTAATCATTATGTTTGCACTTTTTCCTTTTTTGGAGCATTCTGGTTCATATTGTCCTTCTTTATTACATATATAACATTTACATTTCTTTTTTGTAAGGACTTTTTTAGAAAATTTCTTTTTCCTAATATACTTTTTATATTTTAAAAAATTTGATCTCTTTTTCCAAGGTTTCCACTTAAATTTTCTCTTTTGAGAATTTTTGAAAATTCTAGGTGGATTACATACTATCTTCCAACTTTCTTTTAAAATTTTATCACAACATTTATATCCTTCTTGGGATCTGGTGATTTGATTTTTGACTTGCTTTTTTGCTTTATGTCAACACATTTTTCGAATATTTGTCTTAATACCCAATTAATACGAAATCCAATGTTATCTTCCTTATTAATTTATTTTAACCAATCTGGATAAAGTTTTATAGATATTTCATCCCCTGGGATTGGGAGCTTATGAAAGAATTGTTTCAACCAGTATTTGTTATCTAGGGGATTAATTTTGAACTAATATTTTTTATATATTTCAACAAATTCTAAAAATTGGCATATATTACATAATTGTAGTTTAGATAATATGTAATGTGCATCTTCTTAGATTCTGGGTTCTCCAGTATATCCAATCATATTTTCTTTAATTATATTTACAAAACCTTTTAGTATTTCATCAAAAGTTTTGAAGTTTTGTAGGAGTTCAGCTTTTTGCTGTTTTTCTTCTTCAGATTTTTCTCATTGTTGTAGCCATTGTAAAAGATCTCCCTGGAGTGTTGCAGCTAGATCGTCTAAGAATTTTTCTTTTGACCATGTATTTTTATCATTAGTAATTAGTATGGACAAGGGTTGTGCCCATTCATCAATGGTTTGCTCTTGGTCTTTAAAAGGTATATGTCTAAGATCAAGATAAATACCATTTCAAGATATATTTTGTTTATTCAAATCATCTCGTCTTAAAAAAACGGATTTGGTCTTCTTTTTTTATTCCACTTGTAGATGGCGTAGAAGTATTGCCTATTTTGACAAAATCTTCTTTTTCTTTTGCAGGGTTTGCATATATTCTTCAAAATCTTCCCAGTTTTGGAATTCTTAAAGTGGTTCCTTGGCTTTTCTTTTTCCATCACTTATAGTGTTTACTATATGTGGTGGTTCATCTTCTTCATCAGATGAATATTGGCTTAATTCATACTGAAAATGTTGTAATAATTTTTCATGTTCCAAATACGTGTTTTGTATTTGTTGTATGAGTTTATTACGTTAAAAAATATCTAACTTTGGATCTTTATATAAATATCTCTAATAGTCTAATATTTATGTTACATTTATATATTAAGTGTAATTAAATTCTTCTGTTTGAAGAGTTTTAATTTCTTCTGTACCATAATATAATCCAGGGATTTCATTATCACCTGGATGATTCATTCCAGTTTGTTCTGGACATTTTTGTTCATCTATTTTTATAATAGATTTTCTATTTTTTGTTTTGTTTCCTCTTTTAAGTCTAGGTTTGAGACTGTTTCGAGGTGACTGATTTTTTGATCAACTTTGTTTGAGTTGTGTTCAATACTATCTAGTTTTCTTTCTACATAGTTTTGATTAACGATATGACGTCTTTCAGTACGTTTAACCCATCCAAAAATCAAATATTTTAGGCTATTTAAAGTAAAACTTATTTTACTAATATCATTTTCTGATTTTTTATCAATATGTAGATTATGATTATAAATAGATTCGCCCTTATCTAACCATGGCGCTAAGCATTGTAGAGAAACGTCAATATTTTTTTCTTCCATTTTAGATTTCGTTGGTACCTAAAACCTCCTATTATTTTGTTTCAGGTGCCTAAAATCAGTTTCAAAAACGTCTATTGCTAATCAAATAGCTTTAACGGCAAATGAAAATATGGGCTTTAAAACAATAATAGGTATATGGGTTTTATGAAAAGTAAATAGAAGCTCAAAATATCAGTGTTTCAATTCTTAGTAGCACACACAATTACACAATAATTATATAAGAACTAATTTAACACATACATATATATAAATAAACAACACATACACATATAAATAAACAACACAATTTTTTTTATATCAGTAAAATAACACAGATACAAACCTTTTTTGGATGATATGGCTCCGATACCAATTACACAATGCTACGAAAGATTGAACTAAGAATGGGACAAAGGTAGGTGAGAGTTAGGTATGTGATAAATATAAGGTAAATGTGGTGGATGGAGAGACATAAAGCAAGACTTTTATTACAAAGAGTATGATTACAAGATGAGAGATGAAGTACAAAACTTTAATAAAGTTAAGTACAATATAAAGATAGACTTCTTTTTATTAGCCGCCTTCCCTTTGTCTTCTCTTGGGCCACTTGTCGTGTGCTAGATAATTTGTGCAGTCTTCCATTGTGGTCCAGAAAATATAGGATTATCCCTCGATTGCATTAGCTATGTTAGCTTCACCGACTGAGTCAAAGGACATGTTATCCATTGGACTTTAATTATGAGGATGTAGTTGTGCTAACTCATACTCTTCAGTATCGCTTAACATTTCATAAGAAACATCAAGTTTATTCTTATCCTTAACATTTTCGAGAAACTCTTTCACTTCTGCTTTTTGCTCAAGTGAAGTAACATAATTTATTGGTAAATCTGTGACAAAGAGTCGTTTCCCATCTGTCACCATTAATTTTATTTCCCTTTCTCAGTAAAAGTATTTATCCATATTGGAAGTATTGATCAGGCTTTTTGACCAATATAATTCCGTACACATATGTTCCAGTGGTTGGTCGTCATAATTGTTCTGATCGATTTCATCCCATTCATATCCCTCAGTGGCTCTGAGGTGCCAAATTTGGTATGGTGCATAGAATTTTTCTCTGTATCTCCATCCAATGTTACTAGAAATATGTAACGTGAAATATCTTGTATATCTAGAATAACTAGAGATCGCATGATTGACCATGGTTTTCATCATCATTGGTAAATTGGAGAACTTTTCTAGTAAAATTTTTGAAAATATTAGTTTGTTTACTAATCCTCATTCAATTGGTTCAATGTCCCAATTGTCTTTAGTGAAGAAATGCAATTTTGATATATCATCATATAAATTGAGACTACCAACAAATTGGATTAAAAAAAACCATCTTCTGATCTTGGTCTTCAATTTTTGGAAAAAATTCCATTTGGAATAATTGTCTTGGAAGAAGAAGTTTTTCTTTTTTAAATAAACAACTTCTTCTGAGTGTATTAAATATTTTGTCTGAAAAATCATTTTCTAACAATTCTTCTACTGTTAATAAGATATTTATTTTTTATAGATGAAAATCATCTGGGGGGTTGGGACATATTATACCTTCCTTTCCTCATTTCTTATATTGCACATCCATTATTTCCTACTTATCATCATTAGTATATCTATTGTCTTTGTAAATACTAACATTGGGAGGTGGTTGAGGACCATTGAGTTATTAGAGCTCACCCCTTCTATATTCTTTGTTTCCTTAGGATAGGAGCTGAGGAGCTTAATAGAGGTCGCGAGTACATAAAGACTATAGAGATAGCTTTGCATAGAGCTCCTTTAGGAGGTTTTTATATAGATTTCACTCTTAGTTGTACTTATTTAGTTTTACAGTTTTATGTTGAATATTGTACGAGGAAGGACTTGTTCTATGGCATGTATTATAGACTATTATGACATTCATGAAATTTGAAAGGTTTAGTTGATGATTTTTCTCATATGGTATAATATTAGATTGTGATGAACTAATAAATTTGTCAATTCTGATGTAGAATCTGAGTCCCCTTACAGGTCGCGACAGTATAAGAATTGCCCTATATCGTTTAAGTTTTAAATTCTCGCGAGCAAAAGTGACCTAATATCCGCGATGAAATAAGGCGGGCCAAGGGACGTTATACCAAGACAGTTTGTATGGTGATTTAGTTTCTCATAATAGCCATTGTACCCTAATGAATCGTGGTAAAGGCATGAGGTGTCTCAAATGGTCGTGGCCTATGTGGGCATGCTTTCGATCTTCGATTTTGCGCTTAAGTTCAGGGAATAGAGATGAGGGGTTAGTATTACTAAACTCTTACTATGTGATTGAGGTTGGAATTAGGATTACTCTGGGTTTGTCCCTTATGCAAGAGCTCGACCAGGTCTAAGAGCTGGCGAGTCAGTTGTAAGGGCGCACCTTTGGTGTTGCGACGACTACAATGAATTATTTTGGCATGGCCATGCAAAAGAGGTTGGAAAGGTGGCCCATGATAAGAGATGTCCAAGAACAATCCTACCAACGCAAAAAAAGTGGTGAAAGATCATGGGGGGATGAACGACTAACAAAACCTTGGGAATAGGCCAGGCCTTTAAGCATAAACCGACACTGTTACGAAAATGACCATTAATACGAGATCCAACTTACTTATCATGTATCCTTTGGTTAAAGATTTGGAGTCATTATTTACCATTATTATTGATTTGTTGGTGTCTGTTGTTCTGATATGCCACACATTATCATTTATTTAGTTTATCCTTTGAGATTTGAATAATTATTGCACGAACCCATTGCTTCGTCAGAGAATTGACCAGTGGTGGTGTAAGGTTGCGTGAGCTTCTCGCATGTAATTAGAAAGTTTATAGTATTTGGCTCAAAAGTCTTTAAACAACTTTTAAAATTTCTAAGAAATCCCTTGATATTTTTAAACATCAACCCCATTGTGAAAATCTCCCATCCCCTGAACTTTCAGCAAAATTCCCTTAAATTTCCAAAAATTTCCATCCTCACAACTTTCTAAAATTTTCGTGGGCCATCAGTTATCGCGCATCTAATTTTGAGGCTAAAGATAGAGAATTTAAGAAATGAAAAGCAACTCGGGAATGAGGAGTTAAAGTTTGAGGAGAATCATCACGAAACTCGACATTAAACTATAAAAAGTATTGAATAATGGGAAGGTGGTTCGCTTATAGAGGTGCTGGTATGGTGTCATATGATTTGCACGATAAGAGGAGTGTCGTATAGGAGTGCAATGAGGAGCCACATAACTAAAAATCTAAGTATTCAAATATATTCCTTTAATATAAGACTCATTTGTCTAAGCCCTACGGATTCGCCACAACTTTATCATTAATCGTATGCTTATTGATGAGCCATTCATTATGGGCCCCACTACTGTTGATTGTGACGGTTGTGTTCATCTCTTCTTAAGTTGTTATGAGTGGTGTCTTGGATGCGTTGGTAATTATTGAGGATCATCAAAGTACTCTGTAGGAATTTTTTCGACATCTTTGTTTAGGATTGTAGAGCCACTTGTACCAAATTTGGGACATTGGGATTTTTATTAACGAGGACTTCTATGCGCAGGAGGTTTACATTTTAATGGGAATTTCTTTGATAATTTTATTGATATTTACTTTTTGACTCAAACTCTCCCCCAAAGCGCAAAGTCTTTCTGTAGTGAAAACTTTTTCCCACTCTTTCAAATCGAAAATGATTTTTTCAAAGAATGTATGCTCTCCTGTTTGGTTGAGTAGACACGTTTGATTGTATAGCCTTATTACCCAATTTGAGACAAGCTTGAGCCTCATATCGAGTAGGCTATTTGGCACATTGCATTAAAGTTTGTGGTTGAGATAATTATATCCCTCAAATGACTTTTTGCTCGATATATTTGGTTTTGGCGCAAGATAACCTATGTATGGAGTTTGTTAAACTATATTCAGAAAAAAAATGTGAGTAACTCGTTTTCCAACTTCGTACCCCAATTTCACTACATTGGATTATATTCTCACAATAAGATTTGGTGTAGGTAAAGAGGAATGAGGGGGATAAAGGAGGGAGGAGGCAATTGAGAAAGATGGGGAAGAAAGATATTCCACCTTTTATCAAAGTTGTTTTTGCCCATGATTAAAATGGGTTCCTTATGTTCTTATCTTTGCATGTGAAAAGAAAAGGTTAAAAATAATATGCCTTTAAATGAGTTTGTTAGAAATTGCAGGAGGGTTAAATGGATTTTACATGAGTGTTCTTTGACATCAATAACAAGGCCTTTTTTTTTCTTAATTTACTTAGCGACGAGTGTAATTTTGAGTTCTAATTTTTTTGTTAAGAGAACGGTATCCAAAAGGGGAGTTATGTCTAAGGATTAGCATAATAAAGGAAGAATCAAATTAAAGATTACGAATGGAGGGTCAACTAAATGAGCCTTATATAATGTATAAAAGATTGACTCTTAACAATAGTTTTTAATACAGTATTTTTAGTTTTACGACTTGCACCATCGTTTTATCTCAAGGACGTAACTGAATATTCAAAAATGTAATTACACTTACTATTGGTACATTGGAAATCATCTTAATTCATCTTAATAACTTTTCTTTAGTTAAAAATAAAAATATTACCGTTATTCGAGTTCCCCAACTTCTTTATCTCTGCGAGGCATCATTTTTTATTGTGTAGTACTAGTAATACACAAGGCCTGGAATAATCTTTGCCACAATTATCAAAATAGGTGGCAGAGGATCGAAATAGCCTAAAAGAACATAGAACACATGCAGCATAAAAAGAATAACAGAACCAAAACCAATCTCTCAAAGTTCTAACTGAAGTTTCAAAGAGAACCCACCCAGAACACAAAAATGAGCCTTTGATAAATTGTTTTTGTGAAATTGTGCTCAAATAAGATAACAATGAAATGGCGCTCAATGTATGTGTATTAAAGGATTATTTGGGTTTTAGCGTCCTTTAGCTATGTTCGTTTATACCTCTTAATATGGGGGAAAGAGAGAGAAAGAGAAAGAAGATAAGATGAGCAAATATCGAGAGAGGGAGGGGGTTGTCGAGGTGGCAACGATGGGTTTGGGATGTTGAGGCATTAAGGATGGAACGAGGCGACATGGCACCATAGAGTAATAAAGGGGAGAGAATGTGTGTGCGCGTGCATGTGTGTGTGTGTGAAATAGAGGGGGGGGGGGGGGGGGGGAAGGGGAGTGGATTAGGTTCAATTTTGTTTAATAAGTCTTTGTTTATAAATCTCAAATTACGAATAATTTTGTAATTTATAAGTTCATGTTAAAAAAATCTTTAAAAATAGACTTTCAACAATACAATAATTTTTTGTTCTAAACCCAAACGTCCATAACTAATTGTAACACTAATTATATCCCTTAGTTTTGATTTTCTAATTAACAAATAACGAAAAAACAAACATTGATATTTTAATTTTATCCCTCTTGATTTTTGATTTTCCACTCATGCCATGCTTGTTCAAAAAAGATCAATTTTATATATGTTTTAATTTGGAAAAGGTTTAATGGCCATTGTGGAGTTCATTACAAGTTTACAAACAATATAGTTTCAAAATTTCATAAATCATTTAGGGCCTGTTTGGTTTTGTATTTAAATATTGTTTATTGTGAATAAACAAAATCTTTCTTACAATTTACATTTCGCAGTAATTGAGTTTAAAAAAATGTGTTTAAAATCATGTTTGATACTTGTTTTTTTAACGCAAAACACCATTTTTATTAATTTATACTTTAATCTATAACATACATATAATACAAAAAATTTAATATGTATAAAATATATTATATTTTACATATACAATATAAGTAATATATATGCGAGTACATATAGTTGCTTACATATTAAATAACATTGTCAATACATGCATGGTATTGATATATGCGTTATACTTTTACATGTATATAATTTTTAATATATATTATACATGCGTTATCATAATAATATATTTATATATTCATATTTTTTTTATCAAAGTATATACTCACTCTGTTCCAAATTAGGAGTCTATAGTTTTACGATGTATAAATTATGGATACACTCAATCAACAACCAATACTAACTTTTGGTTGGAACTTGGTTTGTTGATTATGTCCAAAAAAGAAAAGATGACCCTTAATTTGTGACAAACCAAGAAGGAATACTAGACTATTAATTTGGAATGAATAGAGTATTAATAGAACACTTAATACTTTTATCTACATTTCATAAACGTATAGAATAGAATGTTTTCATATTATATAGTATATGTATATATGTCTAAATATATATTGTATTTACATGTATATGCTTACATATGCATGTATAACATGTATTATATAAAATATGTATATATTACAAGTAAAATATACACAGTATATGTTTAAGTAACTACATGTTAAATGTAAGCTTATATGTATAGTATATGCATGGTTTTTTATATTTTTAAATCAAGTTCATCAAATGCTTAAAAATATAAAACACGGAAAAGTGGTTTACGAAAATATCCTCAAATACAGATTTTAAACCCAAGTTTTTTGTAAACATAAACATACAAGCCCTTAACAATTTGTTCCAAGTTTCAAGGCCAGAGTATAATCTAAAAAACATTGCAATTTCATAAATTTCAAAAGAAACATTTTTTATCTCTTTAATGATTTTACCTCTTCGTTTTCAAAATTTTCAATTACGCCCATTTCTTTCCATAAATAAGTCTAGTTCACCTCTACTTATTAATCTCAATGTATTATAAATGTTATAGTGTATGAGGGATGCACACATTATTAGAATGAAAAATATATATTATACCTTTAATACAATAGTATTAGAAGGGTAAATATCATTTAATGCTAAACAATCCACCAACACCCAAGCGTTTGTCCTAGTCATCATTGGTTTTCTCTCTTCCCACGTCTCTTTGTATGAAACTTTTTTCCTTCTATGCATTTGTTTTTGGGTGACTTTTTCTCTTCTTTGACTTTTGAAATACAATGTATCTTTTAATGCATGTTTAGAGAAAATTTGAACCGTCTCTCTTTCCACCTTCCGGACCTTTCTCTACAAATATGTATCTCTTCATATATATATACGGAGCGTTGGGGGGGGACCCAATACCCAAACGACAGCCATACTAATGGGAGGACAACATTACGAAGAATCAATATATTCATCATCGGAAGAAGCTGATGAGTTACAATTAGAGCTGATGAGTTACAGTTAGAGTTGATGTATGATGAAGCAAAACGAGAGACATGGATGGATGACTATTGTTCCTCTCATAGAATATCTTTGGTCGGCGAAGGAGATTTTTCATTTTCTCTTTGTTTGGCCAAAGTTTTTGGCTAACCCATTTGGCTTTTAACATTCCATCTTTCTCCCCTCTCTCTATATATATTTAACTGAAACAATCCAAAAAACTACTTATGGATGATATTTGGCTTTTTTTTGTTCTTTGTAGCTTTTATCTACCTCAAGAATGGTTCTGATATTTTTTTTAAGGTTAAAAAAATCAATATTTCTAATTCTTTAAAACTCACATTTTATAGCTTCAATTAAATTGTGGAGTACGATAAGGCTCCAGAAGAAATGCACAGAATGCTCGATAGTGAGTTGGATGAGGAGGGATTCTTTTTCGTTTAAGAGTCCCTCCTTTGTGTTGTTGTGTTGCTGTTTTTTAATTTCCTGTTTTCTACCAAAAAAAAAAAAAATTTGAAGTTAATGTTTTTTCTTTAAAAAAAACACTTCTAATTATCCAGTAAATTGTCAATGTTTTCTTAAAAAACACTTCTTATAATTCCACGTGCGATAGTTTTGTCACTTTAATTTCATATTGATATATTATTTTTATTTTCTGTTGATTACATTATTTTATTCACTTTTTTTTCTTTCCGAACCATGTTATCTATTCATTTTTTTGTTCAAGTTAGAAATTAGAATCAAAAGTATGAGATATCTTCAATTATTTTTTTGTTTTTTTGTTAAAATTATATTATTAAAGAATAAATACATTTTAACGTTTTATTTTGGTATGAAATAAATTATATAACCATACATATAATTAAGTTATAATATCATAGGGATAAAAGAAGGAAACTCAAGCACCCGTTAAATGTATGATCCTCACATCTTGGTATTTATTAGGATTTCATTATAATTTCTTTTTCCTTGATATACCGTTGCCAAATTATCAATACTTCAATTTCCATGCTAAAGCTGGTATTCTTTGCTTATTTATATTGTTATCGAGGTTGTGAAAAATCATTAATGTTGTCAATTTAATGAAATTTTGTTATGTTTTCGCAAAAAAAAAATGCGAAATTTTTTGTTTTCTTTACTTATTATGTTTTTCTTAAATCATTAAGCAATTGATGTTCTGTTGTTGGTTGGCATTAATTTGATGTGATGAGAGAGTATTGAGGCTTTTATGCCTTGGCTTGGACTTTAGATCATTTTTTTCGAATGTTTATTTTTTGTAGCTATAATATTGCACTTGTTTTCTCTTTATTGGTTGTGCAGATCATACATTAAACAAACATCATATGTTTTGTTAATGGGATGCTTATTGTCTATAACGTAATGACATTTTATGTATATTTTCTATAATTTAATTTTACCATGTAAGATAATTGGAGTAGGAAACAGAAATTTGATTGCAAAAAAAGGTTTCTTGATTTTTACAAATTACCCATAAAAAGTTCATCTTGCGTCTTTATATCCGATACAATATGCACATAAAAAAAATTACTTAACTTCTCGGTCTCAATTCATGTATTTTTCATTTAAAAATAAGTCAAAAATTATATAATCCTATAAGATTTTTATGTAGTTTTATAAGATAAATTATACATAGAATATTGTTACAAAAAAATATTTAAACAAGTCAATTTGTGTCATTTTTTGGTTATTTGTGTTTGACATTGACCAGACTATTTCTGGGTCGTGATTTTTTAGGGTCATATTAAGAGATGAATGACTTTCAACTTGCTGTCATATTGAGTTCAAGTTGTAATCTTTTATTTTTATTCTCTTTTTGAGTTTGTTTGCAAAATATGATTCATTGAACCAAAAGTACTATAAAGATTTACAAAAACTATTTGAAACTGAGTTGATTTATTTCAGTTCTCTTTGATTTAGCTTTGTAGTGTACACGAAATATATATGAGAGAATAATTAAATATAAAACAATGAAGTGTCGCATGAGCGTTCTATGTAACGCCCGTGCATCGCACGAGTTACATGCTAGTTAGGAGTAATAATTGAACCTTACTTCATTTAACGGAGAATACATGAACCTTGCTTAAGTCCTTATCCTTCCAACATCATTATCGAGAACTGATATATGATAACCTAAGATAAAATTATTAGATTTATTTAATGGGCCTGGCAAATTTATGTTTGAGGATTATAACTTTTAACCAAATTGAAGTTACAAAAACTTCAAAAACACTTGAGACTCAACAAAGACAAAGTAAAAACACTTTTCTTGATAAGCATTTATATTTTTAACCTTTTTACATCTGTTAGTTTTACTCCATTGCTTCAAATTTACCCAATTAGTTGCAATTCCAACACAATTTTCTAATTCCGTTTTTTGAACTACTAATTTTTAAAGGAATTTGAGAGTACCCTGGAATGACCAGTCTCCCAGAATTTTAATTGTGATTTTCCTTTATTACTCAATTTTTTACACATTAACTTTATCAAGGAATTTGTATAATTCACTTCACAAAATTGTTGCAAAAATATTGATCAGTATATTTAGCCTTTGAACTCACTACTGATTTTCTTTAGTCGGCTTTTGACACCGCTGTTAATCCATTCAATTAATTTACCTTCTCATACATTGCGAGACGACAACATTTGACGGTTTGTACACTAGCAGTACGTAATCAATATGTCGGAGCAAACTCAACATTCAGAAATTAGCACAAATCTTGTTCACGCAGCGGAATCTTAGCTTAGGTTGGTTGATTATGTGTAAATTCTCTTCAAAATTATAACAATTTTTATTTCAATTAACTACACACACTTGGTCACAAGTGTTTCACAAATTGGTTACAGCCACATATTTGCAAAGAAAACGAAAAATGGTTCTAATCACATCATTTTAACATTCCCCGTGAAATTGAATCTCAGAAACTAAGAAAAATGCCGTCTCAAAAATTTAGTTCATTTACTTTTGGAAAGTTGATAGGGAGTTAGTGACATTTGTTTATACATAACAATTTAGTCTGCTTAGTTGATAAAATTACATATATGGGCGAGTAAAATACGTGAGTCACTGAAACATAACTTTTGTGGGGAAAACGTATTTTGTGATTCACCTAATTGTGCGCGTGAAGAAATAATTATTGATAACGTAGATGAAACCCTTTACGCGAAGGAAAAATATAGGTATCAAATTGAAGCACTTTGGAAGCAATATTGTTATGATCCATTTTTTTTTTTGTTGATAAGTAGAATTCTTAGGTTTCATAAAAGCCTGAATCTATCATTTAACGATATGGAACCCATTATAATCTCTTATTGACATTTATCCTAGGCTGATATTTAATTTTAGTTGTGCATTCGGCACGCGAATGTTGATTTATCTTAGTTCAATTTATTAATTATAATATATAAAAATTCAAAAGCATACACCATAATCTTTTAAGATTAAGGGGGAAAAAATCTTATAAAATATCATTACAGTTCATTCTAAGTAATAAAAAACGGTAAAAAAAAAAGGTCCACAAAAGAAGAAGATTATACAAGGTAATATGGATGAGTAGTCTATGCAATTTTTCTAGATGCATATCAATAAAGTATATGATTATACAAGATACTGAAATCACTGGAACACAATATGTTCCAAAATATTAAGCAAACAGCAATAAGTCTAATCAATCAATTTAGACACGAGCAATGCAAAATCGAGCTAAATAACACTTGGGGCAGTTGAATAATTGAATAAAGCAAGCAATAACAATTAACACAGTTAATAATAGCACATAAACACTAACAAGCAACATGCAGGAAATTTTAACATTTAAAGAGGTCGAAGCACAAACACATGCAAAAGATGAAAACGATGACCAGATTAATAAACAGCCTTCAAAAATATAATTTCTAGCGTGGGTGCATAAAAAAATTTAAAAGTTTAGAAATCCGCAGGCTGAATAAAAAAGACCTACTTCTCTTATTGTCTTTTCAAACTCCAGACAGATAATAAATTGTTGAAATAACTACTCTTGAAAACTACAGATTCCAGAAAACATTCTGTAACAGATTACCAACCCCTCCTCCTCCACTCTAAAATCTTAATAGATATAACACCAAACCAAATCAATTCTATAGCATACTAGAGAAAGAGAATTCTGGGATTTTCTCATCTTCAATGTTACCAAGAAGGGTTCCATAATTATGAACTTTTACTAGCAAGAAGTCCTCTAGATGTTCGCTTAAAAAAATAGCAACAAAGCATTGAAGGCGAAAAACCATCTGTGTACCATTGTCTCTTATTCCACTTGCTCCATAAAGAGACTTGTGGTGATCTCCAACTCCCAACCAACATTGTTCAGTTTCATCAACATTTAGGCCCTCATAGAGCTGAATTATCCGTGAAAGACAGGTCCACCAAACCACTAATCAGTATAAAGCTTCATTCACAGTAGCGTAAACATCACTAGTCACTAATAAACCAATTCTAGCCCAATGTAAACTTAACGTGATCACTTCAATGTGTGGTAAAGTTATGGATAGGTACACTATTGTGCCCGATACGAAAAACAATGGGTAGGGCTACACACTTAGTTAGGAGTCTTCCGCTGCTATATCATTCGCGATTTGCTTAGATATATTACTACTTGGGTCGTTGTGGATCCATATTCAGTCTTATACATAGTTGTGACTGGCAATTCAAACCCACTGAAGCATTAAACCCATAAAAGACCCGTACAGGTTTTTGTCGGGCCTGAGCATTTATAAGTTGCAGGTTGAAAGCTGGTCGCTCTGGCCATGACTTTAATTTTGTGAACGTAAATGACAGACCCGCTTTTTACCAGCACATTTAGACAACCCACCAAGGCCTTCTCATTTCACAGCCCCCATATCAAACCCTAAGCCCTTCCTTTTTCTCTCACACAATTGCAATATTCAATGAACATCAGCGAGGAACAAGATTGCTGCCACCAACAGAAAAAACGCAAGAAGCTAAGACCTACCCGTTCACTCTATAACTCACTTCACTTATCACAACTGAGTTGTGATTTTCTCTGTGTGAGTATATATATACACACACACATATACACACATGGGTAAGAACATTATTTCTGAACGGACAGTATTTTTTTTCCAATTGCAAAAGAAAATTTTTATTGACCGGGTTACCCAACAATCCGCCCATATCTAATCTACAACCCGTACACAAACCTCTCAATTCTGACCCAACCCACTAAAGACCCGCCTAGATCTGTCTGTTTGCCAGATCTACTACACTGAAAAAATAATTTTTTTATCGTTACAAATTTAGATTCTTAAGTTTATGTACACAAGTTGGGATTTTATATCATGCATTAAGTATTGAAGTACCCAGTTTAAGTATCCATACAATTTGTTATGGAGCAAATAAAGAATGTTTAAGTATAAGATTTTTAAACGTTTTCTTCAAAACAAACACAGGACACAAGATTAGGCGCTAAAGTACCATAAAAGGGTACGGGAGATTTGGAACGCGATACCCAAGGGAGGAGACAGTTAGCAACATTCCTCTATTATTTTTCCCTACATATTAGCCTACCAAATGGCATGGCCAGTGCCTTAACAGTTGGAACTTTCTGCCCAAATACAGATAGATAGCTTAATACCCCCTATGTGAATTGTCATATCCATATATATACAAGAGTGCTCTCATAATCTAAGGTTAAGTATTGGCTGCGCACTAAGGTAAAAAGGAGAGGAAGCTATAGACTTGTTTGTGCGTTTTCAAGAAATTTTAGAGCCCATTTGATAAAAGTTGTGTGAGTATGTGTGTATATGTTGAATCAATTGCATTTGCTAGACTACATGTATAGTACAAGGGGTCAACGAGGATCACTCGGTTTTGACAATGACATATAGACACCGAGTTGCGAGTTAATTACAGGGCCAAGCAAGGGGTTGAGACTTGAAGGCACCTGTGATGAGAATTGAGAAAGGGGTTAAGACAAACTAGCAAGGTCAACGAGTTTGTGCCATTTTTAAAGCGGAAAATATTAAGTAAAACATACATATAAATTGTACCAATTATCATTTAAATACCATAACATATAACACACATAAAACTATATGTTCCCATAATTTGTACTTCTTGATTCCCTAATCTAAATTTTTTAATAACTAAATGTTACAGAGTCCATATTTTTATATAAATCATACGTTATTGAATGTTATAAAAAAAAGATAGTATACTGTACCTCTGTGGGTCTTTTTATACATAATAAGATTGTACTGTTTAATTACTTTTAAATTACAATGCAATGTCTTACCAACCAAAAATTTTATTTATATGTAACAAATGTGACAAACTTGAATTTTCAGCATCTTTCTTTGCGCTCTCTATATAGCATATCATTACGCATGTCCTAAACAATTTCCTAAAACCAAAAACGATGCCGAATCGAATCGATTCTGAGTCCTTGGACCATACCAAAGATACTCCACAACAGAGCAAGGCGAACATATCACAATATGTCCTGCCTTCCCAAGTAACCAGTGGTCAAGATAGTGCTTGTGCCAAAACCGAAAATTGATTCCAAGACTTTGGACCATACCAAAGATACTTCACAAAAGAGAAACTTGAACGTATTTATGTCCCGACTTCCCAAGTAACCAATAGTCAAGAAGGTCCCTATTGCCAAAAGAATCACCTTCTTAGATTGGCCTTCATCTGCCAAATGGCTCTTGAAGAAAATGCGTAAAATCGCTAAAAAAAATAGAGCAAGAACATCGAGTCATAACATGCCATTACCCAGGCATTTCTAGCCAAAATATTCCCTCCTCCAAAGGGGGAGACAACCTCAAACAAGATTTCCCAAAGAAAAATCCCTACCTCAAAATCTCAGTTAGCTTTGTATCTAAAATGTGTGAAAGACTTAACCAAACACTTAACAATTAAGCAAAAAATGAATTCTCTAAAAATTATTCAATAATATTAATCGTCCATTCATATATTAGCTCACAAGAGAAATTGATGTAAATGACGCCAAATGGGTAATAAGAGGTAATTATCTCACACGTCTCAACCCTCTATCAATAACTCTCCAAAATATAGAATGCCCAAAAAATGAGGCTACAAATGGAGTATTTATAGGTGGGAAGCAACTTAGGCTCCAAGCAATCATCAAATTATATATGTACCCCTATTAGCCTTTGCTACTTCCTTCCTATAATACCAAACAATTACTTACTAAAAGAAAATACAACCAATTTACAACATTCCCTCCGCCTTCGAAAAAGCTCGTCTTCGAGCTTTGAAAGTTGAGGATGCACAAAATCTTCAAAATTGGAGAATCATGTGAAAAGCGCCAAAAATGTGAGGAAGGAGGCAAAAATTGCGGGGCCAAAAGTAATTTCTGAAAATTTGAAGAAGATCCTTCAATTAGTGTGCGTCAAGATCATCATCTTCAATGTGAATCATCAAAAATATCTTCCCCCGGGTGAAAAACCATTTTCTTACCCTAGTTCTTGAATTTGTTTGAGGGTTCCACCTAGGGTAGAGGGTAGATAAGCTAGCATAATAGGGGTTTGGGTCAAAATGGGTTGGAATGGGATTGAATTTATAACGAAATGGTTATTGGATGGTGTCGGTTGAATCTTGGAGGGATTGGGGCAAAGAAACACTTGTTTTTTAACAAAATAAACTGTCGTCGGCCACCATTTGGGTGGTTCGGCCATGGGAAAGGGGACGACGGTGATACCCCTAGGGTTTCTTCAACCGAATCGGACCTGTTTCTTGTCGGTTCTTGGACGCCGAAGTGGATTTGGGTCAAATCTGTCCTGTTAATGAAAATCGAGGGTCGACCCTGAGTTTTTCAACGCCGAAAATGGGTCGGAACCCTTGGTCGGGATCGGACGACGTTGGAAAAGGAGATCCTGATCAGAGGGATTTTGGCCTTGGTCGGCTGCTGCTAGGGCAGGAAACTTAATGTCGACCACTAGCGTAGTGGTCCGACCACTAGTGGGAGGGTCACAAGTGGTAGTTAAAGGTCGGAGGTATGCTGCCTATTGAAAAACATGACCGTAAGTGTGCTTCCCCGCTGGCAACAGTGCGTTGGCGTGCGTCATGGGGTTCTACCCCATTTGTCGGGGCTCGCCGGTGACGAAAAAGGGCCCAGAAGTGGCGGTAGGTGGTGGTGGGACCCCTCCACTGGTGGTGGTTGTCTTTTGGGGGTATTTGAGTAGGGATGGCAATTTTTCCCGAAAATTTGAATCTCCGCGGATACCCGAAAAAAAATCCCCGAAATTTCGGGGATCGGGTCGGGTTCGGGGAGTAAAAAATTCCTCGAAAAACTTCGGGTCGGTTTCGGGTATACCCTCGGGTCTCCACGGGGATACCCGAATTATTAATATATAATAAAATATATATGTTTATATTATAATAAATATATAAGGATAAAAAGCATCTAAATAATAAACCCTACCTACATCTCTCCCTCACTCACGCCGCTCATCTAATCTCTCCCTCGTCTACATCCCTGCCTCATCTTCCCTCTCCCTCATCTAAGCCCTAGCGGCTAGCGCCGCTGCTCATCTCCACGATCGCGACTGAACCATCTTCCTCACCCAGAGTCGGAACCGCTCATCTGTCTTGTATGGTATTGATTCACTCACGTTATCGAGTTCGGGATCTACTGATTGTCTTGTAAGGTGCTGATTTTAATGGTAACAATCAGTTTATATAAACTGATTGTCTTGTAAGGTGTTGATTTTAATGGTAATATTCAGGATTTAATTGTTATGCTATTTTGGTAATATTCAGGAATATGCTTTAATGGTAATATTCAGGATCTGATTGTTGATTTTAATGGTAAATGTAGAGAGTTAACCTGGTAAAAAAGCATATTTGTTAGCATGAGATAATGAATTTTCTTAAGATATCACATACATATCGTAATTTATAGAAACTCAATAGGCTTTCGATTAAAAATTAAAAAAGAAAAAAGAAAAAATGTTCATAAACAAGGCCTTTAATAAATAGACTCATTTTAGCCAACACGTTATAAGAAAATGCGAGATGATTTGACTTCCTTCACCACCTGAATACGAAAGAATTAATAGAACAAGAACAAAAGAAATGTCACCTTTCCAACTTACTTAGGCCCCTGGTATTAATTCAGTTTGAGTGATTAAAAATCAAACTATTTTGCAAAGTTTAGATTTTGAATTTGCATACCAAAATCATATAGTCTATTTGTTACTCAGGTGTTTAATCTAATTTAATTGAGATGCAATTTAAATGTATTTTTTACTTAGGTGCTTAAAAAAACGGATTCCCCGCGGGGAGCCCGATACCCATTTTAAACGGGGAACGGGGCGGGGATGGGGATGCTTTTTCCGACCCCTAACCGACCCGTTGCCATCCCTATATTTGAGATTAGGGTGTGTACGATTTGGTTTTTTTGTGATAAGAGGTGTGAAATGGGCTGCGGAAGTGTAGGTAGATAAGTTTGAGGGACTAGGGTTAGGGTTTCTTGAGTTAGGGTTAAGGTTAGGGTGTAGGGTGGTGGTGGAATAAAGGTGAGCCTCAAGTTCATCCATTCGCATCAAAAGGTTATTCAAGATCCTCGTGATTCGTTCATTCTCTTAAAACCCATTTGTCGTTGTTTACGATTTGTGTTTTTTTCCAACAACAACAACGGGTAACACCAACAAGGCTCTGATACCAATTGACGTAAATGACGCCAAATGGGTAATAAGAGGTAGATATCTCACACGTCACAACCCTCAATTAATAACTCTCCAAAATATAGAATGCCCCAAATGAGGCTACAAATGGGGTATTTATAGGTGGAAAGTAACTTAGGCTCCAAGCAATCATCTAATTACAAATGTACCCCTCTTAGCCCTTGCTACTTCCTTCCTATAATACCAAGTGTGGGTACCCGAAATTAGAATGATGGGCCTGGACGAGTAGCCCAATTTTAACAGCCCAAAGCCTAGACCCCCAATATCTTAACCGGTTATGATTTAGTCTTCTCCCATGTTCCTATTAAGAGGGGTTCTAGGAGACGATGGAAAACGTGGGGGAGTCCAACACCCCCACTCCCTGAAATGGACATGCATATAATGAACCCTAGGTCCGGGGCAAAGGACACACTATATTCTCTGCAATCACTCTCCAGAGTATATATAAATAATACTGACTGCACCACCGTGGACGTAGGCCCCTTTGCTGAACCACGTACATCTTTTGTTGTGTGATTGACATTTTATATTCCTTATTCTGCTTGGTGATTGTGCTTCTCTTATCTCTTTGTATTGAATAATAATTGTCACCACACAAAGCAATTACTTAATAAATGAAAACACAACCAAATAAATAAAATAAAATAAAATAACAAAAATATCATAAAGGAATTAATCCATATGTGGAGGAGAAAAGCATTTTACATTACAGGGAGCTGAAGAGATTTTCTTTTATGAAATCAACAAAAATTTATTCTTCAACTCTATTTGTTAATGTGGGAGATCCGATGACCGAGTAAGTAGCTTCTTCTATCGAATCATGACCAACACCAAGTTCGCCAAGGCGAATTCACCCTTAAAGCTAGCTTTCTCGCTGTTGCGCGGATAAGCCCCGTGATAGCAGGAAGTATAAAAAGGTTGGCTCCTCGTAGTTCTCCCTTTAACACAATGGTAGATAGGAACCGAACTGTCTCCCAACCTTTTAAACCGGCAGCAGTAGAATCATCATTAATTGATACAGCAAGAACTGCAGTAAATCTAAAGACGAGATGGAAGTTGCGGGTTCAAACCCCGTCAGTACCTACGAACCCATACAGAATCCCTGCTCAACTTATTCCTTCAACTTGGTCTTCCATTGTAGAAACTTGGGAAACTCTGAATGAGAACTCGGAGTACCATCCTTAATGGACAACGTCACATGTCCCTAACAAGATCGTACTGAATTTCATGTAGGTGTTGCGGCAATAGGCATGAAGGAGGCAGGATGTTACCAATTCTAGAATGCAAGCTTATCCTTTACTTTTCTTAAGGCCCACCCTTTCTTTGTACCTTGTCAATGATAAAATGCTGACATAAGTAACGAGAAATTTTGTGAAAAATTGAAATTCAAATAAAGTATAATGGCAGTGATTAAAAAAAATTATGATGACCCACCACTTGCACTTGGTGGAATCCGACTTTCAATCTATCTTGGAGAAGTAACGGGCTCCTCGTCAAGAGCTCCCCCGGCGACGACAGAGGAAGCAACGCCACAAAGAAAAAAGGAAAAAAAAAGAGGAAATAAGTTGGGACCATAGTTATTAGGCAAAAGACGCACCAAGGCGCCAAGGTCATCGTGGAGCCTAGGCGCAAAGCGCGGCGCACGCCTCATTGAAGTGATGCGCAAAGTCTATAAATTCATGAAAATTTATATATTTATAATAAGATCATTTATGATCTAAAATTTGAAATATATAACATAAATTGGTTATGAAGAGACACATCAGTTGAAGATAGATCTTATACCACCATATGAAAAATGTATTTTTAAATATCAAATTTATTTAACAACTTAATTATTCAATAATCATCAAAAGAAAATCTACTGATATATATGAAAAAATATACTATAATGTATGAAAAGAAAAATTAAAATCAACGTATAAATTATTCTATGATGCAACACTATTGGAGTTTAAATTTGGTTGTTTCTTGCTAAAGTACGGACTAGTGAGACAGATAAAGTTTCACTCAAGGACTTACTTTGATTAGTTTTGGCTTGGGGAATCGTCTAATCTTCCATATTCTATTGGAAAATATGTAAAATCAATATATCAATTGGTCCATTCTTGTGTTGGGGGCATTATCCAAAATTTTTTACTGAAGTGGCTTAGCTGTGCCTTGAGCCTGGAGCTTAGGTGCACAGGAAATGCGCCTTATTGAAGGAGGCTTGCCTGAGTGAGCCAAGGCGCCGATGTTAAGCCTGGAGCCTAGGCGCGCCTTTAACAACTCTGGTTGGGACTAGTTAAGGCACTCTTAATCAAGGTCAAACACGACCAATTTAGATAATCATAACCTCTTTTTAGGAAGCACAAACACTTGTAAGAAAGCGGCATGTCTGTGTCCGACATGTGTATGACATCCCGACACCCTCGAACACGTGTCAACATATCCATAATTCAAATATGCACATGTTAACACTGGATGTATGAGTATATAATCCATACTCAAGTTCAAGTTCAACTTCTGCTTTACGATATTAATCCATTCTCTTAAACAAGTATTCAAACTACTTTTTTTTCATGTCATTGTAAACTTCTCTCTATGAATTTATAAATACATATTAATTTATCCTCGACGTGTCCAAGTTATTTGTGTCCGTGCTTCTTAAATCTCTACCATACAGACAAAAGCCAGTCAAACCATTTGAATATTGAAGATCTCATATGGCATTAAACTTGTGATGCATTCAACAATGAAAAAAGATAACTCACGCTCAATGTTTTAAGATCACTCGAGGCGAATCGGAAAAAAATCTCCCCGAGGCTAAAGCCTCGTGTGTTAAAAATAAGGCTTACGCCTCACAGGGTCGAGGCGCACTGCCTCAAGGCGGGTTGAGGCGAGGCGTTCTTGTTTGAGTGTGTTCAAATATATATATATATATATATATATATATATATATATATAAGCACAATCGAAACAAACCTGTCGGCAGACTTCTTTTCCAGGTTAGCTATCTCTCAATCTCTATTTGCCATCTTGATCTGTCTTCCAACGATTTCATATGTAAAAGAGATTGTTCTATTTGACTGGTATGTTCAAGATGCATGCTCTGATGGTTCTTTTTTAATAGTGTATGTTATGTTCAATTCTGTTTATTTTTTTGTTTGTTTAAAGGGACGTATGCTCTGCTCTAATTAGGAATATATATTTATATTAAGTAACTGCCCCTTTTCTGGGCCGCTTGTATTCCTTGGTTCTTTTTATAAAATGACATTTTACCCCCAAAAAAAGTAATTATTTTTTTGAGAATGGGTTCTGTTTTTTTCTCTGTTCCCACTTTTCTCAAATATTTTTGTCAATTTGATTTTGTATTGGTTAATCTATTTTCATATTGTGTTTTTATGATGATATATTATGTGTAGCACTGGCAAAATTATGGGTTAGGCCTAATTTGGACGGGTCAAATATGGGTTGGCTAAATGTGGGTTGGGCCAAATGTAGGTTGGGTTAAATGTGGGCCGGGCCAAATATGGGCGGACCAAATATGGGTTGGGCCAACCCATTATTTTTCTACTAAATTAAGTATTACAATTCGAGGAATCTATATAAAAACTCATATTTTACTCATAACTTTTTAAAATGAGTATTATATTTGATTTGTATCTTTTAAAATTGAGCTCCATATTTGATTTTTTGCTTTCAAATATGCGCTCCATGTTTAACTCATAGCTTTGAAATATGGGCCCCATATTTAACTCATAGCTTTTAAACATGGGCCCCATATTTAGATGCTTGGGCAAATATGGATTGTTTTATTATTTAGGCTACATTTTGCCACTACTAATTATGTGGGTCAAGGTTGCCAAACCGTGTATCAGAGCCGTATCGTTTTTTCAAAAAATGTGTATCGTATCTTAGCGTAAGATACACTTTAATTTACAATAATAATACCAATAATTTGTATGTATATATGTGTGTGTGTGTGTGTGTGTGTGTGTGTGTGTGTGTCTAAAAATAAATAAGAGGCAATCAAATACAAATAACCTGTAACTTTTAATTAAGTCCTAATGTCTTGAACATCAACAAAAAAAAAATAGGGGCATTTAAAAAAAGCGCATGTTATATTATTTATTTATTTTAGTCCAATATACTTTTAAAAATAACTTTTAATCCTAGTATTGACATTAGCATGTCATTAACATTAAATGGAATACTTTTTTAGGGACTAATAATTATTTTTGAAAATATATAATTACGGTTTGTTGTCACATAATATAAATTAAATTAATATGTACTATTTATTTTTGAAATTCAATTAACATGTATTAATCAGTACATATATTAAATTAGCATGTAATATAAAAATTACATGTAATGTTAACCAAGTTTACTTACAATATTAGATAATACATATAATTTTGTAAAGAAAAAATAGTACATATATTAAATAAACATGTAATATCAATTAAGCGCTAAAATTAGCGAACTCAAACCATAGCTAAGTTACTTTTTGTTCTTTTTTTTCAGCCCCTTTGAAAACCTCTTCTACGAAACTTCTAGACCCTCTCTTTCATCCTCTGTTGTAAAGCTTTATTTTTAAAGCCGAAGCAACATCTTTATGCAAAAAATGAAGTTCCAAATGTATCGGCGATGCATACGTACCGTACGATATATATATATTTGTATCGGCGATACCTATCAATTTCCGATGCATATGGCGATACAGCACGGCAGACCCTCGAGACGTTACGTATCGGACGATACGAATCGTGTATCGGCCGAGGGTGACAACTAGCACTGGCAAAATTATGGGTTGAGCCTAATTTGGACGGGTCAAATATGGGTTGGGCTAAATGTGGGTTGGGTGAAATGTGGGTTGGGTTAAATGTAGGTCGGGCCAAATATGGGCGGACCAAATATGGGTTGGGCCAACCCATTATTTTTCTACTAAATTAAGTATTACAATTCGAGGTATATATAAAAAAAACTCATATTTTACTCATAACTTTTTAAAATGAGTATTATATTTGATTTGTATCTTTTAAAATTGAGCTCCATATTTGATTTTTTGCTTTCAAATATGGGCTTCATGTTTAACTCATAGCTTTGAAATATGTGCCCCATATTTAACTCATAGCTTTTAAACATGGGCCCCATATTTAGATGCTTGGGCTAATATGGATTGTTTTATTATTTGGGCTACATTTTGCCACTACTAGTGACAACATTGATGTGGGTGATGTTGATTTCCAACTTGTTTGATAAAGATGCACTTTATGTTGTGTAGGTTACTTGGTTTAATTGATTATGGATCTTTTTGGTTTATTTAATTTGTTACATTTTTTGTGGGTTTTTTTAGTATTGTTTTGCTCTTTTCTTTCCCCAAAGTGAAGCTTACCCTCAATATGCCTTGAGGTTTACACCTCGTGCCTTATTATAAAATTGTTCACCCTACATCCTAAAATTCCAGCTAAGGACCCAGGGTCACACACTTGTCCCTCAATGAAGATAACAATCCAACATTAATTTTTATATCTTAAAATACCTCAAAGAAAATTGACACCGTCTTAAGGAATATGTCTAATCCACATGAACATGAAATGCACATTAATGTTCAAAGGAACAGTCACTTTTGCTTTCATTTTGACACTATCATTCAACCCTTTTCGCTCTTTCCCTTTTTAAAGCATATTGCGAGACTGCAATTATATGCAAAAACTTCATCACTCTAGGAGGGCATGTTAAAACTTGTATCAAAACAATGTGGTCCCACGTCATGCGCAAGTAAATCCTAAAGGAGTTGAAGACAAATGATTATTTACATCTAATTCTGAGTTAATGGGAAATGGATGTGGAGATATGACTTTAAAAAGGGGAGCTTTTGGGTGGAAGGCTGTTGACGTAAGATGTCAAGTGGCTACCAAAGTTTTGCCCCAAGAGAGATGAGAACCTTTCATGGTACAGAGTGGGCAGTCATTTCCAGATATATTGACCATGCAGTGGATTATTGTTCGCGAAATCAACTCGTTTCCCAAGCTTGGCTGTCCATAGATTATGCTATTCGAGCTCATCGACTGATGTGTTGGTAGGTCCAATTACTCCCTTGATAAGGTCGTCATGAATCCAATACTAGCATGATGCTTGATGTTGGAATCAATAATAACTCCCAAACTTGTTTTGGTTGGGAATGGATAAAGAAGCTTTAGTGTATGCGATTTCATCAACAAGTGGCATCGTGGTACCCAAATTTAGTTGGCTATGGAACTTTTTTGATATGTTAACCTCGAGGTGGTTAAAGGGTCGTGAATCAAATTTTGGCATGAATGTGTGGTGTTTGATACTGGCCCCTCCTGTACTTTTGGTTGGTGTGGATAAAGCATTCAAACCAGACTATCTGAGCACAAAGTCAAACTAAATATGAACTCATCGCATTCCTCTTGGTTTTTGGTACATTGGCAGATTTTAATACAGGTTACAATGAACCCTGGTATCGATACTCACGAATAATCAAACTATGTTCACTCCCTCGAGGAGAATTTTGAACAAATCAATGCTTCCTCCCTCACTAGCCAATGTATGGTATGTGCTCGCGGTAGATACACAACCATACAACTTACTTGCATACGCAATAATGCATAAGACAGACTTGACAGCCCGAGCTTCCATTACTGGACCAAACCACAAACCCCCGTCTTGCACTAAATGAGTGTTCCTGATTTCCATGCACAAGAACACGCACCTAAGGCACACTTATGCGTAAAATTCAAGATAATCTCAAGTATAACAGGCTTCAGAAATATTAAGTATGTATTTCAAATAAAGAACCTTAAGCATCCCCTTATCTTGTTCGACTTGACGTTCCGTCGTTAAAGAGCAATTTCCAAAAACACGTCACCAACAACTAATATTCCATGCAGCTGTTTCTCAAATCCTATGAACACGTCGCAAAATCTTTCAACTGATATTCCAATCAACAAAACAGCACCAATATGGTATGGTTGCTCTAATCTTTCACCCCCAACACAGCATGCTAACCCTCCTGCCCCTCATGATAACCCTCAACAACATTAAGAAACCACAACCACTCGAACTCATAAAACCTTCAAAGAAACTCTCAAAAGGAGGGTAAATTTCAAAAAATCCAATGTCCCACAAGTATAACCTAAAGCTAGCGGCACTCTAAGGAAAAAGCACACCAAGAAGAGAGAACAACACACAACATGCATGTTTATCAAGTGCAAAACTAATCCCTAAAAAATCATATTTGGGAGAAATATGATATTTCCAAGCCAAAATAATTATGGGTGAGTAATTATCTAGATGAAGAAAATCTTATCAGTGACCTCCAGACCCTTGCCCTGCTTGAGTGCCAGATGGTTGCTGTTGTATTTGAAGGAGCAGGTTAGCTGCAAACTGTAACGTTGATCGATACCTCTCATTCTTATCAACCTCCAATGGCCCTTGACCTCCTCCATACAGAGCTGAATGAAGCTGCTGCTCTTGATTCGGAATCCCCACATTTGAATTTTCAGCAGTCACTGGCATGACATTATATAACAGTGGAATGTTATGAACTTGAACCTGATTGGAAGACGGAATAGGATTTGGGGTCGGCTGAAGAACTGACGCACTATATTGACCCGAAGAATCTGGTCCATGTCCCACCTCCTATCTATTCCAAGTATCAGGTGGTACTTCATAGTTATACTGCTGGTTGACCTGTAAGGAAACTGCAAATGGTCCACTTGGAGAAAGCCTTGCAAAATTAATGGATGGTCTAAACGAAGCTACATCTTGCTGTGGCATGTTAAATACGGGATCTTGAATTTGGGTGTTGTCGGTGCCTTGTGCGAAATCATGAGGTGTTTGTGAGATTGTCCATTGCCCTCTATCGAAAGTAGCAGCAGTTGATCCTGATGATAATTGGGCATCCGAAAACTTTTCCTTGGCAGGTAGCAAAGAAGCCAGTGTGGCAAACTCTTTCCTCCTGAGGCGGCATTGAGTTGTACTCGGTTTTTTGATATTGAAAATTATAATCGGGTTGAGAAGGAAAAGGAGGGATATTACAACTATCGATGTTCTGAGGCTGAACTTGAACTGATTGTGAGGTGGGCCCGAGTGTGCTACTAGAGGAGGCACTAGAGGAGGCGTGTTGCGAAAACTTTAGAACCACACCATAGAGACGCTCGGGACCCTTGATATTGAGAACTTTTGTCAGGAAATCAGATGGAGGTACCAACAATAAGGTTGTCCCGTCATCAAGCTTAGCAACTCCGGCCCTGTTTTTGGCGCCCAAGTACCTCTGAAACTCTGTGTATGGGGTGAAATCTTCCTCAATATCAGGCAAGAAGAAAATAATATTAAACCCAACAGCATCAACATAATGCTTTGTTAACATGTCCAGTCCAGTTCGCGCTGAGCAGTTAACCACCTCGGGACTGCATGGTCAGAAATCTCACCATTAGATTAAAAATAACAGGGCAATTACTTGTAATATATATACCAGATCATAACAACATAATTATGAGTACGAGTGGCATAATAATTGCCATCAAATGTAATATTAAATACTTTGGGGGTTCATTTAAAGAAAAGAGTCAGTCTCACATTCAATCAAGAGTTTTTACTTAAGGTTTAAATGTTTTTATGAAATATTTAACCATGTGCATACTTCATAGGAAATACCAAACCAATTATATAAGAGGTAACATGCAAAATGATACTTACATCGTAGACCCAATCCCTTCCCCAATAGGAACACAACGAGAACGGCAAACAGGTGTTCCACCTTTAGCTATAAGGCCGCGCCATTCATAATCAAGCTCAGGGTGGCCTTGTGCAGTTCCCCCAGTTGTGAACCCTGTGCCTGCTGAACTCGT
Source organism: Sambucus nigra (assembly GCA_949130495.1). NCBI lineage: Eukaryota > Viridiplantae > Streptophyta > Magnoliopsida > Dipsacales > Adoxaceae > Sambucus > Sambucus nigra. The sequence goes on from OX422214.1 coordinate 510,982,283, forward strand.
ACGATTCTTCCCTTGAACATTGGCAAGTGGACCCAAAACACCTCCATAAAATTGTGGACCACGCCCGTATAATTGGTCCAACCCCTGCTCATCCATTTGTTTCAAAGAATAGGATGGACCCATAGCAGGGAAAGCACCATCAGTCCTTGACCTTTTAGATTCCCTCTGAACTTGGTTTGAGTCAAATGACACCCCTGTATCAGGCATGGGTCTAGTGAATAGCTCCATACGCGGTGGAGGAGAGAGAATCTCAGGTGCCAGAGATGTCCTTCTCCAATTTGGACCACTCATTGGGGTGTTGGGTTTCATGTCATGTATCATACGATGGTTCGCCGAATCACTGAACTCTGGGCCTGGAAGTAACGGTTCAAAGCTACTTTTAGGGCCCAACGGTGGCCTCATTAGGATATCTGGTCCGGGAATACTGCGAGGTGGAATGTAACCAGGAAAACTATTTGGAACGATAGAATGATCATGACTAAACATGTCCATCTGTGGAGGTCGAAATGGAGCATCATTAATAAGCATATTCGACCTCGGCCTTGGCCCGTTTATTCTGGGTAAAACCCATGGTAATCATTGTTCGGGGCAAGCTCATGCTCGCGTACGTAATTGATATCCTGGGATCATTGAAAAGCTTTCCCTGCAATCCGTCTTTAGCACATGTTGCTTCATCCATGCTTCTAAATTCAACAAAAGAGCAGTGCCTCGAAGGAAAACTTCTAATCATCTCAATCTCACCAAATAAAATAATAGCATTGTGCAAGATCTGTTCATCAATATGAAGAGGAGGAGGGTAAGATATACACAAAACATTACTCGGTTGTCCATCCCACTTTCTGCCTCCCAAGGATTGAAGGTGCTGTAACAAACCAAAAAAGGACAAGTTAGTATATCTTTGAAAGCACTTGAAAAGAAAGTTCAAACCAGCACCTTACTTTCAGTCCATCGAAAAATTACGGAAGATAGACATTTTCTACACAATAACATCTAGCAACAAGATATGCACCCAAGATAGCATAGTAACCAGGATATCTAAACCCCACCCACCCTCCTCATTGCCAATATCTGACAACCGTCGGACCGGAAAAATATCGAACCACAAAGGACATATATACGAGAATTATTTTTATATTTTCTATAATAGACAAATTGTTCAGCTACTATACTACATAGATTATACATTATGTACGCTCTTACTAACCCTACATCCCATTATCCAATATAACGAACAAAGTATAACTCTAATGTACCACCATTCCAGGTAAAATTTGGTGACATTGTTTCATCCGAATCGGATCGAAAACGACACTTTTGGAAAAATTCCGATTTTCATGGCAAAAAAAAAAAATCCCTGCCTACTCTGGATTTTTCAGTAATCAAAATTTCTGCCGAAATTGGAAAAACATAAAAAAAAATTCGGAAAATTCGGAAATATCAATAAATTCGGAAAAGAAAATTAAGGAAAATTCCTAATCGACATATATTGCAAAAATTCGGAACAGTATAATTTTGGGGAAGAAACAAAAAAAAAAATCAGAAAACCCGGATCTGCCTAGTTTCGGGGAAAAAAAGATCCGAATAATCGTAAAATCAAAAATTCAGAATTAATTCAAATTCCGATCCGAAGTTTCCAAATATATATGAAATCTGAAGTCGAAACTATTATTAAAAATCAGAAATAATTGGATCACAATTTTAAAAAACAGAAAGTTCTGAAACACATACACATACACACATAAACCTGATTTGTATAACTGAATGGTGGTAGCCACATGTAGTTGGTTACCTTTTTCTATGCAGATCTGAATGGACACACAATAATGGTGTATGAAGAAACCTTGCCAAAAGGCTGAGAATTACCTGCTGTCTATTGGAAAATTTGATGAGTAGGCTCAGAGTAATTCATTTTGAAACCATGTGGCATCCATGGTGTATCAATAGGGCCCATACTTCTGTTAAAAATTTGTCCTTCCCTTACATCACGGAAGTCAGGTTACTGTTCCTGTTACATGAGAATAGTTAAGTAAGATCAACTTCAATTAAATAGCCCTAGCTTAATAAGCTGAAAAAGAAAAAAGAGAAAAAATAAAGTAACAAGGTGGATCTCGGTCGGGGATCATCTGAATATTCTAAAAGTTATGGAGTCCTTTGGTCGAAAAGGTTTGAGAAGATAGGATGAGTTACAAAGGATTGTTTGTCGAGAGGAGGGAGGTTGAATCTTCTACAATCCTTTTTGGATGGTTTTCCAACTGTCTTTTTTTTATGTTCAAGTTATCTCTAAGAGTAGCAAATAGGTAGGATAAGCGTAGAGGCCTTTCGGTGGGCAGGTACCACGGTGTAAGAAGGACCACTTGGTGGGAGGGATGATGTCATAATATCGAGGGTGCGGGTGGGGGTGGAATACGCAATTTGTCAAAAGAAATTTGACTCGTCAAGCGTTATCCATGGAAGTTTACTCCCAGGGAATTGGCAAGTTTAGAGTCTCATCCATTATCATTTCGGGGAGGCGACGACAGAATTCACTTTTGGGAGGGTATGTGGATTGGGACGGTCCTTTATTTTCTCTATCTAACGAGAAAGTATGGACACGAGTGGAACTCATTCGTCGTTAAAAGGGTTAGAACCATAATCCATGGACGTTAATTTCCCAAGAAGAACTAACAACAGAATAATCTCATCTGTTATTGCCTTGCGAGGGTCTCTTTTGAGAGGATATATAAGTATGTGTAAGGGTGGTCCCTTTCTTTTCTTCATCTCCCTCTATCCATAGACTACGTTCTTGCCACTATATGTATGTTGCTTCTTCGGCTTCTTTAGATTCTTCTTGATCCTTCTTTTGAAATTGACCTCTAAAGGAATCTTTATGAGAGAGAAATTTTGGTCAAGTGGTGTCTCTTTCTCTCATAGGATGAGAGACAAGAAGGTTTGGCTACGGAATTCTCCCGGCACTCTCTCTTGTGGATCGTTCTCTAAATTTTTGGTGGATTCTCAGTCATCCTTCTTTTATGCCTTAAAAAGGTTGGCATACCTCTATCGGGTCCACGTGAATTCTTAATAAATTAAACGTAGAGGGTCAACAATACTTATAACTTGCTCCAAAAAGAAAAGAGCAAATCCTTTAAAGGGACGCAGATCACTAATGAACGGGTTGCTACTTCACTTGATTTTGTTTGTAGAGCACACTTCCTCAGAATTTGGGGTTGTAGAGGTGATACCTACACTTTGCCTATGATGACACAAAAAGAAGGCTAAAAGTCTATTGTTGAGGAGTGCTTTGCTTGCCATGGCGCGGGAGGTGTGATCAGAAAGAAATAGGGTGATTTTTTAGGATAAGAGAAAATTTTGAACACAAGGCATGGGGATAAATCAAATCGAAGGCATTTTATTCCCTATTTATCTAAGGAGTTAAACGATTGTTGCATTTCATTTATTGTTTCCTATCAAGGAGGGGTTATTATGTAACTCTATGGGTGAAAAAGCCCCTTCTTGCTGTCCTCTTGTTCCTGTTTTCAGATGGAAGTGGAGCAGGGGATTAGCCAGTTTTTCAGGCATAAGGTAATGTGGCTTGATAGTCTTTTTCCCATTCCTTTTTCCTCTTCTTTGTTGAATGTACAGGTGACTCATTATCCTCATTATACTTGTAGTCCTGCTTAATTTTGCAATGAAATTTTAATTTCTTGTGTGTGTGCCAGGGTGCGTGTTTGACATTTTTTTTCTTTTCTGTTTTTTTTTTTGTTTGGGGTGGGGGGGGTGGGGGAAGTGTGACTTCAATTAATGAACATGTAGGGGGGCTATCATAAATTTCGAACTTACCCTTTTTGAAGGTTGCGACCTGAGGAAATCGACACGTATCTGGCACTGGCCATCGCCAATACGTTTCCCATTCATACTTTTCAATGCTTGAGAAGCATCTTCCAATCTAAAATAGTCAATAAATGCAATGTTACGATCCCTAAGAAACTTGAGGTCCTCAATTTTACCAAATTTGACAAAATGCCCTTCCAATGCTTCTTTTGAAACAGATGGGCCAATCCCACCCACCCACAAACTCTTACATGGTTTAGCCTGCAAACAAGATTGAGTAAGATTCCAAACAACAGAAACAAAAATAGCCTGAATTCATAACAAGTCCACAAAAATAACTTCAACCACCACCTAAAAGGAAGTCCTAATGCTGTAGGTAAAATCAGTAACACCCAATTGGAGAATGGATGGGTATATGCAGAACTAGATGCATTCGTCAACATTTGTAACTAATCAAGTCAACCATGATGCTCCAGGGTGCATATAATAACAAGCGTTAAGACATGGGATGCTTGTGCACCACAAGTTAATATATATTTTAGATAATAGCTGTGATATTATTGATTTTTTATAGGGTTCTTTTATCAATTAGTCCCGTTTATCAAGTATGTAGTCAAATAGGTCTAATAATTTTTTTTTTGCTCCAATAGGTCCTATTTGTAAATATGTAGTGAATATTCACTACATGTATAAATATGACATATTGAAGAAAATTTGTTTTGATAGGACCAATTAGGAAATGTATGATGAATATAAGATTTATTTGTCAAGCTCCCTTTTTTATATAATATTGACAATATTAATATTGGGTAACGTTCAATTACAAAAGTTCATTTAAAGAGACGCTTCCTCCAAATAATAAGGGATATTTAGAAATATCAAGTGTAGACCAAAAGTTGGTTACAACTTTTACTCTCATTTAATAAACACTCCCTTTGCCCCCAAATTAATATACGCAACAGGCTTTTTAAGGACACATTCAATTAATGGTCAAAATTTGTTCACTGCCATGATATTTGGTTCATCAGTTACGTCCAAAAAAAAAAAGAAGAGTGGACCCTTAAATGGGGACGGCCTAAAAAGGAAAGTAGGACACTTAGTTTGAGATAGAGGACGTATAAAAAAGGCAATATATACCAATCTGATTTCAGGAACAAAGACGGGGATTTGGTTGAACCTATATTTTTTTATTCTTCAATGAGAATAAAAATATATCACTTCAATGACAAGACAAACAACCTTTCTTTAAAAGTAAACAGAGCGGTAGTAGTGGAGGCGGCAGAAAACTACCACAGAGAACCTAGTAGACGAGAAATACATCATAGTTGCTCTCGTAGCAGTCACAATTTCATTTTAATAAATCAGAAAGAGAAGACTTCATTGATATCTAGAAAAAGATGTGAAATAGAGGATTTAAGAGAGAAGACAAGTACTTCCCCCTCTCAAATAGATAATTTCATTTTAATAGTCGCAAATTTAAAAAAAGTGCCTTGTTTGTAAAAGAAAGGTTTCTTTAGTGCAAAATTTATAATTCATTATATGCCTTTATCAAGCATAAATTATCTATTTTTAAGCGGGGGAGTGGGGTTTTTTGAGTTACACCCTCATTTTTAAACTCAATTTTGAGTCAACTCCAACTTTTTAGAAAAAATGAGTTCCACCCCCCATTCATCACTTTTGAGACAAATTTTTGACACATTTGAAGCTTCAGGGACAAAAAAAAGTTGGGGTGTAACTCAAAAAATAATAGTCTTCTAATTGTGTACCAAATGAAAGATCATTCAACTTTCATGTGCTCCTCGCGTCCTCCTTCCTTTCAAATCCACGTTTAGCATGCACTGTTGATACTAAAATTAATATGCTGATATGGACGAATAATACGAAGACACGTGTCAACCTACGTGGCACAATAACAACGAGGAAGTTCATTTCCCCGACCAACCCATGTTCTCTACGAGCAACGAGGACACTCCAAGGAACTTTAGCATTCCGAGGTACTCTAGCGCTCCGAGGAACTCCTGAGCAACGAGCAACTAAGGCGGTCCGAGCTGCATCTCGGCCGTAGCATTAATTGCCAGATAATCAACAGTTCAACTATTCATTGAATGTTTATCACCTTGACACACACGCTACATTAAATGCATTACCCTTTCATATGTATATCATTTAATGTATCGACCCTTTCATGTACAGCCACAAGGCTATAAATACATTGTATCACCCTCATCCAAAGGGACCGGAACTTCTTGAAAGAACTTGTAATCAAGAATTTCCAAACACTCAGCAATAACATAACAGTGGACGTAGGCCATTCTTATAAGGCTGAACCACTTTAAAATTCTTTGTCTTATTTATTTATCTGTGATTGAATAATTAGAGCGATCTAATTTTTTACATCAACAGATTGGCGCCGTCTGTGGGAACGATTTGTTATTATCATTTTTCACCACAAATCATTCATCATCAATGGCGGATAACCCAGAATCTAGCAATCGAAACGCTGGAAATGCTGGAGATCCTCCAAATCCCTCTGCACCTCCGGATCTGGCCGGGATCATGACGAATCTGGCCCAAGGACAAACCGCCATGTAAGAAACAATGAGGCAACTCATACAAACCCTTCATGGTGGTGCACCTGTACGTTCAGGACAGCAAAGTGGTCAGAGGCAAACTTATTTACTTTCTTCACGATCCAGGCGTACTGAGTCACGTCGCAATGAGGAGTCCGATGATTTCTCTTATCAACCTGGGCGAACTTCGTCAATAAGGGCTACAGATATTGATCAACATATCACCCTCTCTCCAGAAAGACCTAGTGCTTTAGAAAGACTGAGTAGGGTGTCTCCTTTCAGTCGATTAGGCCCTAGGAGGAATAGGAGTCCACCTAAGACCATGTCGAGGAGTTTTCGACAACCATCAGATCTAAGAGAAGGATCAGCACAGTCACGACCAGTCGTTCGTAAAGATAGATCTCAAGAAGCTACCTCAGAATGATCAATTGCTCAAACCAATAGGCCCGAGGAAGGAAATGAAGCGTGGAAAGGATCTCTCCAACGGTTGGAGGATAAATTGGGAGAAATGGCCAAAGCAAAGAACCCCCAACAATGAACTTTTGTTCGAGGAACACCTTTTGTACATGCCATTGTGAATTTTCCTACACCGTCAAAGTTCAAAGCACCTGTAGTGACCCCCAAATATGATGGAAAGACAGATCCTGTTCTTCACATAGAGTAATATCAAGCTACTGCCGACATCTATGTCGTCCCCGACGAGATGAGATGCAGAGCGTTCTCAGGAACTCTTACTGGAGCTGCCCAGATATGGTACAACAATCTTCCTAGGGGTAAGATTTCAACTTTCTTTCAGTTGGCCGAGTTGTTTATTGGCAATTTATGTTTTGGAGCAAAGCCAGTAAAACGAGTAGCACACTTGTTAAGTGTTAGACAAAAATCTGGTGAGAGTACTAGAGATTACATAACTCGTTTCAATAACGAGAAGTTGGAAGTCATAGATTACGAAGAAAAGACAGCAATCACCGCCTTGATGAGTGGGTTGTTGCCTAATAAATTGTATTATACCTTGGCGAAAGATCCACCTAAAACTATGTCAGAGTTGATGGCAAAAGCGGCCAAAATCATGAATGCCGAGGAAGCTATGGCTGCAAAGAAGAATATGGATAAAGACACCAAGGTGGACGTCGACAAGTCTAAAAATAAAGAACATAAGGGCAATGGCGGTGACAAACGTTCCAGAAATAATAAATCATCATGGGAAGTCCTGAAGAAATACGACAATTATACTCCTTTAAAAATGGGTATTCATCATGTCTTGGAAGAGATCAAGAACAACAAGGAGGTAAAATGGCCAAAGAAATTGAAGTCAGACCCTGATTCGAGGAGTAAGGATAAATATTGCGAGTTTCATAAAGATCATGGTCACATGACCAAAAATTGCATAGCTCTTCAGAACGAGATTGAAACACTCATCCGAAGAGGAAAGCTAGCGAAATATGTTGATCGGGGAGGTGAAAGAAAAAATAACGGCCGGACTAGAGAGAGGTCTAGATCTCCTCATCGAGCAGAAGAGAAAAATAAGAGAAACCATGAAGATGATCCAAATGATGACCCCGACCTTCCCAAGAAACCAAGGCAGCCAGAACGAGAGGTATTTTCCATACGTTTTGGATCATTTGATTGTAATGTTATTACAGGAGGAGATGCAGGAGGAGGAGACCTTACTGCAGAAAGAAAAGCTTACCTTGGAGAGGCTCAAGCTTGTTCATATATTCAGCGAATAAATCTGGCCGAGGACGATCGTCCGAGGAAGGTAAACAAAGAGAAGCTGGTCATTGGCTTTTCAAAAAATGACCTGGCAGGTGTTCTTTATCCTCATGACGATCCTCTGGTAATCAAAATGAGGATGAAGGAAGTAGTGATTTCAAGGGTGTTGGTAGACAATGGAAGTTCGGCAGACATCATGTACTATTCATGCTTTGATAGCTTGAATCTAAAATTATCTCAGTTGGAACCTTATCACAGACCCCTCCTGGGTTTTGCTGGCGAAAAAGTTTTTCCACTTGGGACGATCAAGTTGGATATATTCATTGGAACTTGGCCTGCTTGTCGAACAGAAAGAATACGCTTCTTTGTGATGGATAAGAATGTGCAGTCAGCCTACAACATCATCATGGGAAGAGTCGGTTTGAAGAAGTTCAAAGCAGTTCCATCTACAGTGCATCAATGCTTAAAATTACCAACAAACTTTGGAGTAGGAGTTGTGAAAGGTGATCAAAAAGTAGCTCGGGAATGCTATTATTCGTCTACCGAGCAAGAAGAACTTGAAGAGTCAAGGAAAAAGACTACTACTTACCAAGTGGAGGAAGGTACAGAAATTGAAACTCTTGACCCCAGGGATGAATCCCAACTTGTAAAAGGACAAGTGGTGGAATCTACAGAAAATGTTATTCTGGACGACGAACATCCTGAACGAATAACCCAGATAGGTTCGTCGTTGGATGTGTCAATAAAACAGGAGTTGATAACTTTCTTGAGAAACAGGAAGAATACTTTCGCATGGAGTCATGAAGACATGCCATGAATAGATCCAAACTTCTTATGTCATGAGCTCAATGTGAATAAGGAGATCAAGCCTGTGAAGCAGAGAAGAAGAGTGTTTAGTCCCGAGAAGAATCAGGCCATACAAGAGGAGGTCGAGAAGCTCCAGAAAGCCCAATTCATTGAAGATGTGAAATATCCAGACTGGTTGGCAAATGTGGTGATGGTAAAGAAGAAGAACAATAAATGGAGAATGTGTGTTGATTTCACTGATCTCAACAAGGCATGACCAAAAGATCATTTTCCATTGCCCAGAATTGACCAGCTAGTGGATGCTACCTCGGGACATGAGCTGCTTAGCTTCATGGATGCGTATTCTGGCTACAACCAGATCAAAATGAAACCTGAAGACAGGGAAAGTACTTCTTTTATTACCCCAAGGGGAACTTATTGTTATAATGTTATGCCTTTTGGTTTGAAAAATGCAGGTGCAACATATCAGCGGCTGATGAACAAGGTTTTTTCCGAACAAATCAGTTGCAACATGGAAGTCTATGTCGACGATATGCTGACAAAAAGCAAGAGAGCTGCTGATCATCTAGTTGACTTAGGCCAGACCTTTGATCAACTGGATAAATACCAAATGAAGCTCAACCCGACGAAATGCACCTTTGGAGTACGAGAAGGAATGTTCCTCAGATACATCGTCAACCAACGAGGTATTGAAGCAAATCCAGATAAGATCAAAGCTCTTTTAGGGTTGCGATCCCCAACGACGAAGAAAGAAGTGCAGAGTCTTACAGGACGAGTTGCGACACTCAACAGATTTGTATCCCGAGCAACTGATAGGTGCCTTCCATTCTTCAAAACACTCCGAAAAACTTTTGAGTGGAACGATGAATGCGAAAAAGCCTTTTAAGACTTGAAGAAATATCTGGGAACACCTCCATTGTTGTCCAGGCCAATAACAGGAAAGAAGTTGTACTTGTATCTGGCAGTATCAGAGAATGCAGTCAGCTCAGCATTGATCAGATTGGAGAATGGGGTCCAGAAACCAATCTATTACACAAGTAAGGCTTTCCGAGGTGCAGAAATCAGGTACCCAAAGCTGGAAAAATTGGCATTGGCATTAATTGAAGCAAGTAGAAGAATGAGGCCATATTTCCAGGCCCATACCATCGTCGTTTATACCGACATGCCATTGAGACAAGCCCTTCATAAGCCAGAAAAGTCAGGGAGACTGGTGTACTGGGCAGTAGAACTCGGTGAATATGATATTGTGTATGAGCCCAGATCATCATTGAAAGGGCAAGCTCTAGCAGATTTTATAACAGAGTTTACATATCCTGATACACCCGAGGAACGAAAATTACTCGCTGACCAACCTGTGGATGTTACAGGATCAACAGACATAAGTCCAGACCAACTCCGGTTGGTAAAAGGGCTTGTGGATGTAGAAAGATCATCAACTTCTAACTCAGACCAGCTCCGGTTGGTAAAAGAGCGAGAAGAGATGGTCGACGAGGAGCGAAAAGTGTCAGAGGAGGATGAAAAGAAGCAACAAATATTTCACCGAGGAATTCTATCAGATAAGAAATTTGAAGACGGATTACCCATATGGAGATTATATGTAGATGGCTCATCTTGCACAGCAGGTTGTGGGGAAGAAATTGTTTTGAACACCCCAGACGGGATTGACATGGAATATGCTTTGCGATTCCAATTCAAAGCCTCCAATAATGAGGCTGAGTATGAGGCCATGATAGCAGGTCTTAATTTATCAAAGATTATGGAAGCGCAACAAGTGATGGTATTTAGTGATTCTCAATTGATTGTGAATCAGATGATGGGAACGTATGCAGTTAAAGGAGAATTAATGGTCAAATATCATGCCAAGGTAATGGAGTTATTGGCAGAATTTGATGCGATTCAGTTGATCAGAATACCCAGAATAGAAAATGCATAAGCAGACGCACTGGCCCGACTAGCATCAGCTACTCGTACCAAGCTGCGAAGAACAATACCAATTGAAGTACTGGAAAGTCGGAGCATAGATGAAGACTTGACGATGAATGTTATTGCCCTTGATTTAGGACCATCTTGGATGGATCCCATCAGGGTATATATTGAAGAGGGAGAATTGCCAGAGGATAAGCTCGCTGCCAAGAAATTGAAGTATAAAGCTGCTCGGTATGTATTAACTAATGGTATTTTATATAGACGAGGAATTATGGCAGGTTTGCAGAGATGTGTACATCCCTCCGAAGTGAAAGAATTGATTGAAGAGATCCATGAAGGGTCTTGTGGAGCTCATGTAGCAGGTCGAACACTTTTGCAAAGGGTAATGACTTAAGGATACTACTGGCCGACGATGAGGGCTGATTGTATAGCCTATGCTAAGAAATGTGACAAGTGCCAACGTTTTTCCTCCATCAGACGAACTCCACAATCATTGCTGACACCAATAACTTCCCCTTAGCCATTTGCCATGTGGGGAATTGATTTGGTTGGACCACTGCCGACCACCCGAGGAAGATTCAAGTACCTCGTCGTTGCAGTGGACTATTTTACTAAGTGGGTAGAAGCTGAGCCGCTTATCGATATGACGTACGATAAGGTATACCAGTTTGTTTGGAAGAATATCATCTGTCGATATGGTCTCCCTCATGCCTTCATCACAGATCATGGAACACAATTTGACAACGAGGAGTTTGCTGCCTATTGTCAACAATCAAACATCCTGAAGACCCATTCAGCACCAGGTCATCCTCAAAGCAATGGGCAGACTGAGGTGACGAACAGAACACTGCTAAATGGTTTGAAGAAAAGGCTAAGTGAAGCTAAAGCTAACTGGATTAATGAGCTACAATCAGTATTGTGGGCTTATCGAACAACTCCCCGAGCAGCGACTGGAGAATCACCATATATGCTGGCATTTGGAAGTGAGGCTGTAATACCTGCCGAGTTGGGTCTTCCAACACATAGAGTGCTGAATTTCAATTTTCCGATCAGTGACTTGATGAGAAGACTGGATTTGGATATGCTCGAAGAAGTCAGAGAAGAGGCGGCCATTAGGAATGCTTCTTATCAACAATGAACAGCTCTGTTCTACAACAAAAGGGTGAAGAAATGCGATTTAAAAGAAGGAGATTATGTGCTAAAGAAGGTCATTCAGAAGCACAATAAATTGGAAAGCAAATTGGCATGGACCTTACCGAGTTACAGAAGTTGTTCGACCAGGAACTTACCGAATAGCAACTCTAGAAGGAGATGAATTCAAGAATGCTTGGAATGCTGAACACCTTCGCAAGTATTATCAATGATGTAAAATGTACAACAGTTCCATCAATATGAATAAAACGATGATGTTTCACCATTTCTCTCTCCTTTGTTTGAAAGTTTTTAGGGGAATACTAGTGTTGTACACTACACTGCTCGACAGCAAAAAGAAGACGATAGTTCAGACCCACGACCAAATCCGGTTGGTAAAAGGGCGAGAACAAACTATACTCCTTTGTTAGGAGGCGTACACTGGCGTGATCAACTCTGGTTGGTAAAATAACTAGTGGACAAGATAGTTCGAAAGAACCAGATAGTTCAGACCCACGACCAACTCCGGTTGGTAAAAGGGCGAGAACAAATTATACTCCTTTGGTTAGGAGGCGTACACTTGCGTGATCAACTTCGGTTGGTAAAAGAGCTTGTGGACAAGATAGTTCGAAAGAACCCGATAGTTCAAACCCATGACCTACTCCGGTTGGTAAGAGGGCAAGAACAACAGTCTTAAAAATGCCAATTTTGGCTGGTTAAGAAACAAAATAGGCCAATTTATGTTGGTCGGAAGGTAAAATCATTCCAGAAAATACAAGAATTCCAAACTGAACCAAATATAGTTGGTCGGTGATCAAAACCCACTAACTGTAGTTGATCGACGAGGATAAATTATCGACCTTGGTTGGTCGAACGCACTTTATGAACATTTTATGAACCAAATATGGCTGGTCGGGGATAAAAACCCATCAACTGTAGTTGGTCGACAAACACAATTTAACAACCTTGGTTGGTTGGAAACATTTTGAACATTTTATACTCATTACTTTATTATTAAGTGATTGAGCAACCTTGATACTTGTAACTTTTTATTAAGTTGGGCGATGAACAACACAATATTGTTATCTTTTTAACAGATACATATGCACAAATATAAAAGTGTTTGATAAACACAAGACAATAGCAATACAAATTTGCAAACATAAATGAAATTCTTTCATTAAGGTCAAAATGTATTACAAATTACATGTGTACTAACTATTACATTAAAGATCCCTATTCTATTGGTTTCTTTCCCTCTGTTTTTGAGACAGGTTCCTCGCCGGCAGGAGGATCTTCCAGGAAAAGAGGAGAATTAATGAAGTTGAAATCTCGGAGCATTATAACGTTCATTACAGAAGGACGATCTAGAAGATGCTCGGGACGAGATACTTCAAACTGAGAATGCAAGCTGTAATCACCAAGATAATTCGCAATCAAACTCCGAGGAATGGCGCGAGCTGGTATCCATTCCATGTCCAACTTGAAAGGTGGCACGGGCAAGTCAAGCACTCCAGGCTCATAGTAGTCCCACAAGTAATGTCCCTGCTCTAGCTTCAATACACATAAGGCGTTCAGCCAGCCTTGTTTATAGCCCTCATTATTGGCATTCTGGATACGAGCATCTAAATGAACTAAAGCCTCGTTGTATCCAGCCATCCAAAATTCTCTGGGCTGTTTATGAAATTGGAAAGTTAGTCTATCCAATTGTTCATGAAGGTTTTTGGCGAAAATGTCTTTAGAATGTAAAGCAGACTTCGTCGCAGTAAGTTGATCTTCCAAGGATAGATTTTTCTTGGACATTTCAGACAAAGCCCGATCTTTTGCATTCAATTGGAACGCTTGAGTTTCCAACATCGACTGAGTACGAGCTTCTTCAACATTACGACTAAGAACTATTGATCGACTCCGAGCAGGTGGAGAATTTTGCTCCTCGACAACATTTTGAACAGCTCTTCCTCGCCCCCAAGACCCTCTTCCTCGTCCCCGAGCAGTCACAGGAGTACCAGATCTTCTTAAGTTATCCAGTTCTTGCCTTAATTTGGCATTCTCAACCTCTAAGAACGAGAAACCTTCATCGGTAACCGGTACTAAAGCAGTGGAAGATGACGCTGCAGATTCATACTGTGCCAACTTTTTCTGCAAATTATTGTTCTCTTGTTCCAGCAACTCAGCAATCTGCCTGTAGGCCTCAACTTCAACTTTTAGAGTTCTTTCCCTAACATCGTATCCAGCAAGGATCTTTTTATGGCCTGTTTCAGAAGAAAGCTATTGATATCTATTTTCATATTCCTTGTGCAACAAAGCAGTTGATTCATTGTGTTGATGTTGTAGATCTTCTAAGGTACAATGAAGTTCCTCGATCAAGTCATAGTAGGCCACGTTATTGGCCACAGCTCGGTCGAGTAAATCCTTCAAGTACCGATAAGCCTCAATTGCTTGTTCTGAGGCATCATGGCCAAGGATGTCAGCAATTTCTGATACACTCAAATTTGTATGACCAGCTTTATAATATTCATGACATTGCTACATCAGCTTTATATCATGTGCAGATATCAGTTCCATTTTAGCCACAAACTAAGGATGAAAAGAAGACAACAGTCAACAAAAACGAATCATCAACAACAGAGATGAACCTAATGTATTTTATTAGATCACAAAAAGATTACATTGTTTGATTACAAATAATGAAAGATAGAAATGATACCGAACAACTTCACACCTTTTCCTTGTCTCCCAAGACTTTCTCGGGAGGCTGGGACGAGGAGCTTGGTTGCTCGGTGGTAACATCAGCTTGATCAACAGGAGTTGAAATTTTCTCAGGAGGAGGAGGCATGGAAGAAATGTCCTCGTTGGCAGAAGGTAGAGATGCAGGGACTTGATCACCTATGGCCATGGAAGATTCATCAGAGATAGGCTCATCTTCTTCTTCTTCCACAATTGGTGGGGGAGGACCAGGGAGGTGTAGCTGGAATAGCCCAGAGTCGTCTTTAATCTTCAATTCCTGCAGGGCATCTACCCAGCCATCTCGGAAGTATTTCAACTTCCCATATTGTACTTGGGATGTCATCGCAGTAATCCCTTTGTCCCATCCTTTATCCCAGCCAGCGCTGAAGGATTTTTTAACTGCGAGCTTTCTTTTCAGTTTCTCCGAGGAGAGCTTCGCATCCAATTCTTCTTTTTGGCCCTTGATATCTCGCAGGATGGACAACTCTTCCTCTGCCTTTTTCAGTTTATCTTCAAGCTCTCCAAAGTTCTTGAGCTTGTCGTCATATTTTTTATGCTCGACCTCTAAACTTTTCACTTTATTCTCCAAACTCTTGGAGATCTCAGCCAGCTTCACCTTCTCAGCTTCAACTATAGACAACTTTTTCTCCCAGTCAGCTTTGTCCTCATTATACTGCTGACGAGAATCCTTCAAAGATTGGGTTAAACCCAGCAGAGCATCCTCTACCCCCGACGAGGAGCTGAAAGCTTTAATTGCTTCATCTTTCTTCACGATGTTGTTAAAACAATTCACCAGCTAAACAAAGGAAAAAGTGACAGGTCAGTGCAAAAATACAAGTATTCAAAGACAGAAAGGAAATTCAGAGTGTGAGAAATTTACCGAAGCAAGGTGACGGGTAGCTAGGGATGTCAGCATATCCCTAGAAATCTTTTCATCAATTCCTTGGACCTCGGGTATGATCCAAGTTTTTACCGAGCTCATGGCAGAGCTCGGAGGAATGATAGTTGGAACACCAACACCACCAGCTGGTAGAGAAGAGATGGTTTCATTCAGATTGGCAGTTTCAGCCAAATTGACTGAGGACGATTTCCTCAATCTCCTCAAAGGAACTTCGGCAATTTCAACCAAGGAAGAGCTCTTGGTCGGAGAGATAGCAGTCATCTCCACAGAAGCAACCTTCTTGCTCGGAGCCATTGGGGGCTTCTCGGTAGCTTTTGAAGGCGCAACATCCACCTTCTTAGTCCCCTCTGGGACATCAATTTTGCTTTTCTTAGCCTCAGCAGCAGAAGTAGTGTCATCAAATAGAGCAGGAGGAGCTCTTTTCCTGCCCATTTTCTGGCTCAAAAGAATATGAGATTCTGGATCAGAGTCTTCAGGAATTTGCACTGGATCACTGGAGCTGACCACAGGGCGAGCAGTAAAAGACGACGTATAGCTCCTGTACTGCAACAAGTATGAGGCAGACCTGATATGCTCGTCTGCAACCTTCTGATGCAAACTCCAGATATGTTTTAATTGCCTTATATTAACTTCTGATTCTTTAGGAGTTTTTCTCTTGCTGTTAACTGCAAACAAAAACAATTTGAAATGTCAATCATGCATTTATTCAAACATGATGAAGTAACAATTTCGAGAATAAAATAAAATGAAAATAACCTATCCCATTGCCATATGGGGGGCATTTGGGACCTTCATACACTCCGTCTCCGACTAAAGGAGCATGTTGCCAATTTTTGAAAACTAACCCATGTTCAAAATAATCCCTGTTGGCATCAGGGAGGTTGACTACTAAAGCTCTATTCAAAAATCTGGTTTTTAAATAATAAACGTTGTCTAAAACAGCCCATCTATAGCAATACATAATCTCAGGAATTCCTATGCGAGTTCCATGAGTTTAATTTAATTTATGCACCCCATTAACTATTCTCCATGTATTGGGGGCTACTTTTGCAGGAACAACATCGAAATGTTGGCAGAATTCTAAACATAAAGAGTTGGGTGGAAAAGAAAATCCACACTCAGCAATAAAGAGGCTGGGGAACCAATGTCCCTCAGCCAAACGAAAATAATCAAAGGGCTCAGGAAGATTCTCCAGAGTTACCCAAGACGGAATGGAATAATCAGAACGGAATTTTTCAATAGATTCAATAATATAAACCATGGTGAATAAAAGAAGAAGGAAGAAGATCTTACAGGAAGAAAGGAGATCTGCTGACAACGAACGAAAACAAGGATGAACGCACAAGAGAAAGAAAGACTCAAAAATTCGAAAAGCAAGAAAATTGGAAAAAGTAGAGGAAGGTATGATTACTTGGGAAGTTTAAATACTGAGCCTTGGGAAATGGCGAAAGAAATGATTACAAAAAGAAACTATCGAACTTCCGGCGGCTAAAAGGACAAAAAGGGCACAAAGATCGAAGCGCTCGTAAAAATTCGAAAAAAGGCGAATTCTGTGAATTTGGAAATAAATTCAAATACAATGCTCCTAAAACCCAGGAAGATCATTTAATATTGCCATATACCGAGAAAGAATGTTCCATACTCCTCAAAGTTCGAAATATGAAACATTGGGGGCTTCTGTTGATACCAAAATTAATATGCTGATATGGACGAATAATATGAAGACACGTGTCAACTTACGTGGCACAATAACAACGAGGAAGTTCATTTCCCCGACCAACCCATGTTCTCTACGAGCAACGAGGACACACCGAGGAACTTTAGCATTCCGAGGTACTCTAGCGCTCCGAGGAACTCCTGAGCAACGAGCAACTAAGGCGGTCCGAGCTGCATCTCGGCCGTAGCATTAATTTCCAGATAATCAACAGTTCAACTATTCATTGAATGTTTATCACCTTGACACACACGCTACATTAAATGCATTACCCTTTCATATGTATATCATTTAATGTATCGACCCTTTCATGTACATCCTCAAGGCTATAAATACATTGTATCACCCTCATCCAAAGGGACCGGAACTTCTTGAAAGAACTTGTAATCAAGAATTCCCAAACACTCAGCAATAACATAACAGTGGACGTAGGCCATTCTTATAAGGCTGAACCACTTTAAAATTCTTTGTCTTATTTATTTATCTATGATTGAATAATTAGAGCGATCTAATTTTTTACATCAACATGCACGTTTTTTCAAATCCACATTTAATACATAAATGAACCACAAGTATTAGGATCTCGGAAAAAAAAGTTAAAAATTAAAGTTTTAAAGATTCAAGGCCAATTGGGAAAAAAGGAGACAATCGCGGAAAAATGTTACGAGTAATTAAGTCCCTGGAAAAAAAATATTCAATCTTTCATAAATAAAACGAAGGATTAAGCTGCAATTGGCCTACACACGACTTGGTATTATGGGGGCGACTAAGGAATAGTGAGGGGCTAGGTGTCGAGGGTTTCCTTATTTGGATTATCAACTTGGTATCGGGTCCCACCGATTGTGAAATAGTTTCTTATAATGCCAAGTTGTATGAAATTAATTAATAATTAGATTTTAATTAATTGGACATGTACGGGCTTATAACTTAATTTAATGAGTTAATTCATTTATTAAAATTTGTCATCACGTCTTGGACTTAAAATAGTGGGTTTTAAGTGTACTTGGTTAATATATGGCTTGGGTAAAGTTTTTAGACATTTGGAGTGTTATTGGACTCATTGGGTTGAGGCTTATTTTGGGTCCAAGCCTAATTTCATGGGAAGCTAAGTTAAGTGGTCATTAGACATAACCTAAACACATGTTAGACATTTCGAGAAACCCTGGAGAGTTTGAGGGAAGAGGCACCAAGGGTTGGAAGAAGAATTCGGAGGTTTTGGAACTCTGATGCGTCAATCAATTTATAGGCGAGTTTATATCAATTAAGAATTTGATTAAGATATTGTTATGGTAGTAGTAGTCATTGGAATCTGGACTAAAATGTGTATAATCTGTTTACAATCACTCAAACTTAAATTTTGAAATTGGATTAATGGCTAAATTAAGTTTAAGACTCATGTTAAGGATTTATAATGATTTGATGATAAATCTCAAGAATCTGATATTGTAATATGGTTTTAATTGTTAGGAACTAATTGATATTAATGAATCAAGTAAAAACCCTAGCTTCAATCCGGATCTTAATCCAAATCTGACTTGTTTGGAGTAGAACATGATCTTGGGGTTCTAAGTTGTACTGATTTGAAATCTGAACCTTAGTATTGATGTTTTATACCTTATACATGAAGGAGGATGGGAGTTAGCTTGTTAGAGATTTTAAAATTAGGTTTCGAGCTATCCATCCTGATTTGGCCTAGTGGTAAGGGGCGACTTGTTTAGACCAAAGGACTTGAGTTCGACCCCCCCCCCGGGTGGATACCGGCCAGATTTTAAGCGGGGCGTATTAATGTAGTTTTGACACAACGTCCCCCTGTTTAGCTCGCATGGGGGAGTCCAAAGGACTCGTTCAAAAAAAATAGGTTTGGGGTTGTTAATGGCCGTCTTTGGCACTTGGAGAAGATGAACTCTGCATCAAACTTGTTAGAACAAGATTAGGCTTTCGTTCGAATGACTTTTTAAATAGTTAGAAAGAGATTAGGTTGCTCAATCAAATGACGTGGAGGGTTGTTCAAAAAACCGTTCATAAGAATCATTCTTAATAAATGCTACCCTACTCGGTGAGTCATATATGGGTTCTAGACTATCACGAGTCCTGTACGCAACTCCCAATGTCATGACCATCACCAATTTCAACCCGAACTTAAGACTTCTAACTAGGTATCGCCTCTTACCAAACTCGTACAAAAATAGTCATTTCCTTAATCAATTGGGTATTCAATAAAATCTCATCATATGCAACTTCCCAGCTATTCATCAAACTCTAACCGATGCTACGATCCCCTAATTGGATCCTCCCTTAACCCTCTATGGTTATTAATTGGGAATTCATCAACCCAAAAGCTCTAACAATATCATCAAAGATTCTAACAAAAGTTTCCAACTTAAAAACTTCCTAAACAGATTCTGCCCAAAGTCGTTCGAATGACCAGTCATTCTCGTTCAAACGAAAACACCAACCTACGTTCGAACGAGATACTCAATCTCGTTCAAACGAACGCTTAATCTCGTTCTAACGAGTTTAAAGCAGATCTCATCTTCTCCAAGTGATAATGTTAGGGCTACCCCTTTTTGTTACCCCCGGCTTGAAAGTGTTGTACTTTGCTTTGTCTTTACTTGTATGGGTCCCGCCAGGGCATAAAAGACAAAGCAAGGTACAACACTTTGAAGCCAGGGATAACAAAAGGGGTAGCCCTAGCAATACCCCTTCTCCAAGTGCCAAAAACGGTCATTCTCAACCCAAAACCTAAATTGATATCGATTCCAAACCCAATCTCCTTTTGATACAAGTCAATTACCAACAATACCAACCTAATCCAACACCTAAAAGGTGATTACAACAAGGATTTACACATTAATTTCAAATTATCCAACTTAAAACCCTAGGTTCATATTCTACCCCAAAAAAAATCAAATTTGGATCAATTTCGAATTAAAACAAGGGATTTTTACTTGATTCGTTAAGGTGAATTAGTTTCTAACAATTAAAACAAGATCGCAATATCAGATTCTTGAGATTTAACATCAAATTATTATAAATCATTAACATGTGTTATAAACTTAATTTAGTCATTAATCCAATTTCAAAAATTTAGTTTGAGTGATTAGAAAATAGATTATACACATTTTAATGTAGATTCCAATGACTATTACTACCATAACACAATCCCAATTAAATTTTTAATCGATATAAACTTGCTTCTAGATTAATTGACGAATCAAATTCCCAAAACCTCCCGATGTCATGACTATAACTAATTTAAGACTTCTGACTAGGTATCGTCTTTTACCAAACTCATACAAAAATAGTCATTTCCCTACTCAATGGGTTATTCAATAAAATCTCACCATATACAACATCACGGCTATTCGCCAAACTCTAACCGATGCTACGATCCCCTAATTGGATCCTGCCATAACACTCTATGGTTATTACTTGGGAATTCATCAACCCAAAAGCTCTAACAATATCATCAAAGGTTCTAACAAAAGTTTCCAACTCAAAAACTTCCTAATCAGATTATGCTCGCAAAGTCATTCAAATAACCAGTCATTGTCGTTCGAACAAAAACACCAACCTCGTTTGAACGACCCTCCATGTCGTTCAAATGAGAAACCTAATCTCATTCTAAACATTTAAAAAGTCATTCGAACGAGATACCCAATCTCGTTCTAACGAGTTTGACATAGAGTTCATCTTCTCCAAGAGCCAAAAACGGTTATTGTAATACCCCGCCCAAATATTATATTTAATCCCCGTATAAAGTTACGATAAGACAAAAGACATGAAAACCTGGATGCTTAAGACAAGTTGTATTTCTATTTAAACTAATTTAGAGGCTTGAAAATAATTATTAAAAATTTGGGATTGAATTAAATAAGAATTATTAGTGATTGAGTAGTTAAAGTTATATGTGATGCATCTGTTGGGGTATAAATTAGAGTTGAAAAAAAAAGAATTAATTGAATTATAAATTTTTATAAACTCTTATATGAGGATTACAGAAATTTTAGGAAAAACAAATTATGTATGCCCTTGCTATAAGTTGGAAATTATTAGGGGCAAATGTGAGAAAGGAAAGTTTTGGATTAAAAGGAAAATAAATTGGACCATATCAAATGTGCGATTGGATCTCGGTGCTGTTAGTGGGGGGCAAAATTTTGGATAAACGTGATATAAAGAAAGAAAAGCTGGAAAGGGGGACACGAGGTCGCCACTCCCAACCGGTCGCTCAAGCGACTGCTACGGCTGCCCAAGCAACGCAACATGCATCAGGACCTTTATGCGCTGTCAACCATCCATTCATTGTCCCTGATCAGATGCCCCTTGAGCTGTCACCATGATTCGTGGCTTAGCTTTTTCAGTTGACCTTAGGCCTAACAATATGAGATGAAGGTAGATATATGTGTAACGATTTTGGTTTCATTCTTATAGACAGAAGAGAGAATCGTGGATTTGAAAACCACCAACACACAAAAACAGACCCATATGTGGTCATCGTTGGCTCTGTTACAAAAAAAAATAACGGAACGCGGTTAGAAGAAATGAGGAATACAACAAAGAAAAAAGGGGAAAACTCTGTGATGTTCACTGTCAGCGACAGTTAGTCAGACCGGCTCCCTATGCGTTGTCGATAGCTTATTCATGGGTCCAAACTTGGGTCAGCCTTAGGGCCTGACCATCTGATCGGATCATAGGTGATACATGATAAATGGCCTTGGGTATTGTCGTATATTACAAGGAAACACAGGTACAACAAGAAAATGAAGATATCTCTGCCATATGAGCGTGGCATAAGGTCCTGAGATAAGGTAGGCTTAGTACAAGATAGGTATATATACCCTGCTATTTTGGAAGGAACCTATAATGACTTGCCATAAATGCAGTCACCATTTAAGACCGTCGATCAAGCCACGTGTCACTCTGGGAGTGTCACAAACAGAATGGATCGATTGGGTTATTTGTTGTTAAGGTTGTATATGGGCATAAGAGAAGCATGAGTTGGGGAAATTAGGCACGACCTTCATTCGACAACTCGCATCTCTCTCTCTCTCTGTCTCTCTTAAATTTGATATTGCCATCCGCCATTGTTTGGCACAGTATAATGCTTAGACTCGTACACATACTCAGCCTTCCCATTATTAAGGTATAGCGACGAAAATATAAGATGCTATTATTGGGAGTGTTGATGGGTATTCTGGAAAGAAGATGTATATATTGTGGGAGGTATTTGAAGAGGATTTCAATGGAGCTTTTCTTGGAGTTTGCTGGAGCTTCATGGAGATATAATTGGTGGAACTATTTGTGACTCCCTTCAAGGCCACCTTTGGAGGTGGGGGAGTTACCCATCTTCTCAAAGCCACCACCATTTTCAGAGTAGTAAGGTGGGATAATCTACACTTATACTTGAGACCTTGTTAGTGTATATTGTAGTCCTATTACTATTGAGTATTAAGAATAGGTTTCTAATGAACAAAATGATAAGTTTCTAGTAAAAATGAGAAGTGTACATTTTATGGTAGATAAAAATGTAGGAAATCATTTGTGTAGTTTTCCCTAGTAATCTGAAATATGCATTATATGGGAGAGAAAAATGTAGAGAATATTATTCGAGTGTAATTTCTAGTAAAAAGAAATATGGGACATTTTTATGGAATAAAAATGTAAGAAACATATTATTTGTGTAAATTTATAGTAAAAAGAAACATGGGTTGTGTACAATCTTAGTAAAAAGGTATGATGAGCTTTTTTATAAAATAAAAATGTGAAAAATGTTAATATTGTCAAAATATTTATGAAATAAATATTTCTAAGTGGTTTTCAAAAGGGAATAATTATGAATAAATGTCATTTTCAAACTTAAGGAAGTTAAGAATGTCTCACTTATTTGAAAAATATGTTTATTGTGAAAAGTATAAAATTTTATAAAGAAATGCCTGTTTTATCCATTGATTGGATTTTAGCATTTGTAGTACATTCTCTATGCATATAAACTCGTATGTATTTTGTGTATAAATATGTGAGCGAGTTTAAACGAGGCTTTATTGGATTTAAGCATAAAGCAAGACAAAGATGTTATTTCATGTAATGAAATTGTTGAATTAACAAGTATGAAAGTTTGACAAAAGCGTGATGTTAAATAAGAGTTAAAATGTCTAAAGCGTTAAAATGTTAAGTTGGAAACTTAATGATTGTTTTTAAGAAATGACACTTGTTAAAGAACTAAATTGCAGGTTTTGGTAAATAAAGGGTAAATCGGTAATTTACCTAACGTAGAACATTTTTATGAAATAAAAATGACAATAAAAGATTTTATACTAACCTGCGTGAAATTGAATTAAAATCCCAAAACGTGGATGATTTTTGGTATAAAAAATTACGTGTGTGTGAATAAGGGACTTAAGGAGAAAGCAATAATTTTTCAAGTATAATGGAAAAATGGACGCTTAAGTCCGGGCTTTGACTTCAGCCGAAAAATGCAAATTAAAGTAAACATTATGAAAATGTTGAATACATTGGCAAGATAATGATATCGGATGATGCCGAGAGAAAATAATTAAGCAGGGTATGACGTCCCTAGTGGTGAAAGGCCCCAAACCAACTGCAGTAGTATATGGCGGCGGAGACCGGTGGTGTGAGGCCACGAAGTCCGTGAGTGTGTGTTGGCAAAATCTCAAAAATAATGCAAAGTAATGAATCGAATATTCATGAAAGAGGCGCAAATGAATAACACCGATTCATTGATTTACTAATGCAAGAACAAAGCATTAAATGTTAAATATTCATGTGGAAACTTGGGATGGTTTAATAAGATGGTGTAATGATGTTTAAGCTACCAAATGAGGTTTGAACCATAATGAACACACACGTGTGTTATGTGAGACTTTCTAAGGAAATGAGTATTTTTCTAAATACGGTGTACGTGAATGTTGAAGGCAAGTCTTGAGTAACGATTAATAACTTGGCATGAGTTAATGAATGTTGGGTAACAAACATTTGAAAGTAAATGGAAGATTTCCCCAACGATTGTTAATTGTTTAACCGTGTGCGTTAATGGAAGAGAATGCTAGTTTGTAAGCATGATAACAAAACAATTCTTGTAAAGACAAAGGGGATACAAGGTATCAAATGACGTTTTCGAAATAAAACGGTTTAATACATTGGGATGTGTATTTTCCTATAGTATATATGTAGATATATACGTATTTTCACATGCATGTAGTGTACCGTGTGAGTACTCTGTTCTGCCGTTCGTTTCTATGCTGCATTGTATATAATCCTACTGAGCACTCGGCTCACATCCCTCTTTTGTTACGGCAGGTTGCATGATGTTTCGTACTTTGAGAGCGTTATACAGGTAAGTAGTTACTTGCTTTTACGATTAGTAGCTCTGTTTACTTGGCCTTTGGGGCACTTCCCCTAGGTCTTATCACGTAGTTGATAATAATTAGAATCGCATGCTAACAAGAGTAACATTAAATAATAATAAAACTGGATTAGAAATATTTTTAGGTTGTTCTATTACACTTCACAACTAACGTACGGACCTGATCGGGTTGATCCTTTATTAACCTTTAAATCCGGGTCGGGGCGTTACAACTTGGTATCAGAGCTTTAGGTTCAATGTTCCTTTCGGGTGTGATATGGTAAGGTCGGTAGTGGATCTTTCAGCGTCATTGTAGGTCTGAGTTGGTCACGCTTTCCTGGTGATGGTTTTGATTTATACCTTGATGGTAAGGCCGAGGTCTTGATCACGTTGTGCCATTAATTTGAGTTGGTGATCGGCTAAGTTAGTAACCATTCTTATTCCGCTGCATTTGTTCTTGTAGTGTTAGCTTGCGAGTATCGCATCTGGTGTAACCCATTAAGTGGTGACACTGTAGTCTTGTGCGAGGTACATCATGTGGAAGTTAGATGATTAGAAAGTCTTAATGATTTTAGTTGCATCTTAGTTGTTATACTTGTGGTTTCATCTATGGGATTAGGTGACTAAGTACCGTGACTTGTAAATTTTGTTTTTATGGAAATTAGAATGCCTAAGTGACTTGATTATGATGTGGGTCTAGGTATTCATGTTGATTGAGGGAAATTTAAGAACAAATATATATAGTCCTTGGGACTTAGTGTTAGAAGTTGTGGTATTGAATTATGGCTTTTGAAAAATAAAGTGGTATCGAGGAATAGGATCTCTTGTGGCATCAAAAGGTATTGGGACAAAGTTTAATAGGTAGTGCTCAATGCCTCGTATCCTACCAAAAGTTTTATGGTGATGATAGTTTGTGATCTAGTAAATGAGTGTGAGGGTTATGTAGTGAGACAAGCTAGTTGTCATAACTGAGAAGGGATAAGTTATACGTCGTGAGGAGTTTTATCTCAGGTTATGGTTATGGACAGGTATGTGGATTCGCACCGATAATGCCTTGGAGATATGTGTTATGGATTAGCTAATGAGTTATTAGTGCAAGTGATAGACACCCCTAGTTTTGGTGAACTTTAGATCGTGCTTCACATTGTGATGACGATAGTGTCTCCCCTTGAAACTTTCGAATTTCCATATGATGTGAAAGACATAGTCTTGTAGTTAGTTTAAAGCATAGTGATTAGGATTGATGCCTTGAGTTACGAGTTGGTATCAACGATCAATTATCATGCATGATAGGATTCTGACGTGATGATTCTTACACTAGGATGTGTATGACCATTTAGGAAATGAATGAATTGTTATCTCCTCCATGAAGTGTGGAAAGAAATCAAAGTTGCGTCAATGTGTATATGGTGATAAACACGTCGTAATGGTAAATTCGAGTTTATGTAACAAAAGTCACAATGCGATTTGTGGCTTTCCATGATAGATGTGTAAACTATTTAGAGATGTGACTAAGTACGGTGTTATCCCCATAAGGCATTTGGGAATGATTATGGTCTTAAAGTCTACACACTAATGGTAAATCATTAATGACCATAGCATGTTTAGGTCATATTAATTTACGGGAGTACTTGGAGTTAGTGTCATGGCTTTTGTTTATAGGCTGGGGTCGTGATATGACTCTTGTGGACATATCGACAATCGATTGACCCAAGTTAGGTTTTACACTCGGGGGACTTAGAACGCGATGATGTTCATTATGGTTTTATGTATATCACTCGGAATGGAGGGATAGGCTTGGTTATAGCACCCTACGTGTGCTACCCGTATGGCCTAGTATGACTCTATGAAGAGCACCATGAGGTATTAGGCATTAATAATGATTCAAAAACTCAATATATCATTGTAACTAGTTCGATAGTTATAGTTTGGGATCACATAGGATGTTGCTAAGGATTGTAGCGATGGCCCGTAGGGTAAAATTATGTGAGTGTTGTGTTTCACTAGATGAGAAAGATCTCGAGGTTTGAAAGTTAACAATCACATGTGGAAATTGTGGAAACTTGATCATGTAGATCAGTGACTAACATTAAGAAATGAGAATTGTAACTTCACTTTAATATAAAGGATAACAAATAACCTTAGTCTTAAGGAGGGAAGCCTAGCGTTCTAGCTTCCCTAGCGAATCGGTTCCCAAGTCGTTGTCTTTGGGATAGTCTTGATTAGTGATTCAAGCTAGGGCACGCGGCTAGGCAAATACTTCAGCGTACATAAATGTCAGTGAAAATTTTAGACTTCAAGTGTACAATGTGGTTCGTACTTCACGTGGCATGGTTCGTTACCCGAATTCAATTATTTCATTCTCGCATGGCAGTCGCTTGGCCCATTACATCTTATTATGTCTTCTTAGAATCTTGGTAATGGATAATTGTTGTATCAGTATGGGTCTGTATTCAGGTGTAGCATGGCATAAGCTCAAACAGTGATGTGGGATGGACCAAGTTGAGGCTGATGCGTCACGGTATATAAGTGTACTCTTCTTTGAAAGCAAACTTGTCTTACACTAGTTGGTATGTACGCATGGTCTCCCAGCTTATCCACGTAGTTTACGTATATACTTGATAACTTTAGGTTAACATGCTCTCTAGTTAATCGGTATACTTGTTTACGATGTATATCGAGGATTTAAGGTCATGACTCTAAGATATTAGTATTAGAACATGATGGAACATTAAATGGTAGTGTTGCACTCCGTGTGGAAATTGTAGGTTAATAATGTAGTCTTTAATGCATATTTGGTTTATCACACCTCAGATGGCTCTAGCTTAGCGTGTAGCCCAGTAAGAGGTATCAGTCAGATGAATCTTTGAGATTGAAATGATTGCCTCAAAATCATCAGTGTAAATAGTTATTAAAGTTGAGGATGTATCTTTCGAGCCTAGGCAAGATCCAAATCGTTTGACGAAATGTACACTTGTAAATCCCGATGTCCAGAGAAATTCATGATAATGGGTTATTTAGGTGTTAGCATGATATTTGGTGATTATCAATTATTTTGAGGTACTGTTTGGATGGACATGTTAGGCATTATTGGGAGTTAGCAATGAGACCTTAGGGTCCACTATGGTTGTAACAAATTAATGGTATGAAACATTTGGGTTAGATTGTAGTGTTAAAGACACCTAAGATTGAAAGTAGATTGTTGAATGGCTGTTTTATCAGTTGATGATCATAAATTTCGAGGACAAAATTTCCTAAGGAGGGAAGAATGTAATACCCCGCCCAAATATTTTATTTAATCCCCGTATAAAGTTACGATAAGACGAAAGACATGGAAACCTGGATGCTTAAGACAAGTTGTATTTCTATTTAAACTAATTTAGAGGCTTGAAAATAATTATTAAAAATTTGGGATTGAATTAAATAAGAATTATTAGTGATTGAGTAGTTAAAGTTATATGCGATGCATCTGTTGGGGTATAAATTAGAGTTGAAAAAAAAAGAATTAATTGAATTATAAATTTTTATAAACTCTTATATGAGGATTACAGAAATTTTAGGAAAAACAAATTATGTATGCCCTTGCTATAAGTTGGAAATTATTAGGGGGAAATGTGAGAAAGGAAAGTTTTGGATTAAAAGGAAAACAAATTGGACCATATCAGATGTGCGATTGGATCTCGGTACTGTTAGTGGGGGGAAATTTTTTGGATAAACGTGATATAAAGAAAGAGAAGCTGGAAAGGGGGACATGAGGTCGCCACTCCCAACCGGTCGCTCAAGCGACTGCTACGGCTGCCCAAGCAACGCAACATGCATCAGGACCTTTACGCGCTGTCAACCATCCATTCATTGTCCCTGATCAGATGCCCCTTGAGCTGTCACCATGATTCGTGGCTTAGCTTTTTCAGCTGACCTTAGGCCTTACAATATGAGATGAAGGTAGATATATGTGTAACGATTTTGGTTTCATTCTTATAGACAGAAGAGAGAATCGTGGATTTGAAAACTACCAACACACAAAAACTGACCCATATGTGGTCATCGTTATCTCTGTTACAAAAAAAATGGAACGCAGTTAGAAGAAATGAGGAATACAACAAAGAAAAAAGGGGAAAACTCTGTGATGTTCACTGTCAGCGACAGTTAGTCAGACCGGCTCCCTATGCGTTGTCGATCGCTTATTCATGGGTCCAAACTTGGGTCAGCCTTAGGGCCTGACCATCTGATCGGATCATAGGTGATACATGATAAATGGCCTTGGGTATTGTCGTATATTATAAGGAAACACAGGTACAACAAGAAAATGAAGAGATCTCTGCCATATGAGCGTGGCATGAGGTCCTGAGATAAGGTAGGCTTAGTACGAGATAGGTATATGTACCCTGCTATTTTGGAAGGAACCTATAATGACTTGCCATAAATGCAGTCACCATTTAAGACCGTCGATCAAGCCACGTGTCACTCTGGAAGTGTCACAAACAGAATGGATCGATTGGGTTATTTGTTGTTAAGGTTGTATATGGGCATAAGAGAAGCATGAGTTGGGGAAATTAGGCACGACCTTCATTCGACAACTCACATCTCTCTCTCTCTGTCTCTCTTAAATTTGATATTGCCATCCGCCATTATTTGGCACAGTATAGTGCTTAGACTCGTACACATACTCAGCCTTCCCATTATTAAGGTATAGCGACGAAAATATAAGATGCTATTGTTGGGAGTGTTGATGGGTATTCTGGAAAGAAGACGTATATATTGTGGGAGGTATTTGAAGAGGATTTCAATGGAGCTTTTCTTGGAGTTTGCTGGAGCTTCATGGAGAAATAATTGGTGGAACTATATGTGACTCCCTTCAAGGCCACCTTTGGAGGTGGGGGAGTTACCCATCTTCTCAAAGCCACCACCATTTTCAGAGTAGTAAGGTGGGATAATCTACACTTATATTTGAGACCTTGTTGGTGTATATTGTAGTCCTATTACTATTGAGTATTAAGAATAGGTTTCTAATGAACAAAATGATAAGTTTCTAGTAAAAATGAGAAGTGTACATTTTATGGTAGATAAAAATGTAGGAAATTATTTGTGTACTTTTCCCTAGTAATCTGAAATATGCATTATATGGGAGAGAAAAATGTAGAGAATATTATTCGGGTGTAATTTCTAGTAAAAAGAAATATGGGAAATTTTTATGGAATAAAAATGTAAGAAACATATTATTTGTATAAATTTATAGTAAAAAGAAATATGGGGCATTTTTACAGAATAAAAATGCTAGAAAGTAGCATTTGTGTACAATCTTAGTAAAAAGGTATGATGAGCATTTTTATAAAATAAAAATGTGAAAAATGTTAATATTGTCAAAATATTTATGAAATAAATATTTCTAAGTGGTTTTCAAAAGGGAATAATTATGAATAAATGTCATTTTCGAACTTAAGGAAGCTAAGAATGTCTCACTTATTTGCAAAATATGTTTGTTGTGAAAAGTATAAAATTTTATAAAGAAATGCCTGTTTTATCCATTGATTGGATTTTAGCATTTGTAGTACATTCTCTATGCATATAAACTCGTATGTATTTTGTGTATAAATATGTGAACGAGTTTAAACGAGGATTTATTGGATTTAAGCATAAAGCAAGACAAAGATGTTATTTCATGTAATGAAATTGTAGAATTGACAAGTATGAAAGTTTGACAAAAGCGTGATGTTAAATAAGTGTTAAATGGCTAAAGCGTTAGAATGTTAAGTTGGAAACTTAATGATTGTTTTTAAGAAATGACACTTGTTAAAGAACTAAATTGCAGGTCTTGGTAAATAAAGGGTAAATCGGTAATTTACCTAATGTAGAACATTTTTATGAAATAAAAATGACAATAAAAGATTTTATACTAATCTGCGTGAAATTGAATTAAAATCCCAAAACGTGGATGATTTTTGGTATAAAAAATTACGTGTGTGTGAATAAGGGACTTAAGGAGAAAGCAATAATTTTTCAAGTATAATGGGAAAATGGACGCTTAAGTCCGGGCTTTGACTTCGGCCCAAAAATGCAAATTAAAGTAAACATTATGAAAATGTTGAATACAATGGCAAGATAATGATATCGGATGATGCCGAGAGAAAATAATTAAGCAGGGCATGACGTCCCTAGTGGTGAAAGGCCCCAAACCAACTGCAGTAGTATATGGCGGCGGAGACCGGTGGTGTGAGGCCACGAAGTCCGGGACTGTGTGTTGGCAAAATCTCAAAAATAATGCTAAGTAATGAATCGAATATTCATGAAAGAGGCGCAAATGAATAACACTGATTCATTGATTTACTAATGCAAGAACAACGCATTAAATGTTAAATATTCATGTGGAAACTTGGGATGGTTTAATAAGATGGTGTAATGATGTTTAAGCTACCAAATGAGGTTTGAACCATAATGAACACACACGTGTGTTATGTGAGACTTTCTAAGGAAATGAGTATTTTTCTAAATACGGTGTACGTGAACGTTGAAGGCAAGTCTTGAGTAACGATTAATAACTCGGCATGAGTTAATGAATGTTGGGTAACAAACGTTTGAAAGTAAATGGAAGATTTCCCCAATGATTATTAATTGTTTAACCGTGTGCGTTAATGGAAGAGAATGCTAGTTTGTAAGCATGATAACAAAACAATTCTTGTAAAGACAAAGGGGATACAAGGTATCAAATAACGTTTTCGAAATAAAACGGATTAATACATTGGGATGTGTATTTTCCTACAGTATATATGTAGATATATACGTATTTTCACATGCATGTAGTATAGCGTGTGAGTACTCTTTTCTGCCGTTCGTTTCTATGCTGCATTGTATATAATCCTACTGAGCACTCGGCTCACATCCCTCTTTTGTTACGGCAGGTTGCATGATGTTTCGTACTTTGAGAGCGTTATACATGTAAGTAGTTACTTGCTTTTACGATTAGTAGCTCTGTTTACTTTGCCTTGGGGGCACTTCCCCTAGGTCTTATGACGTAGTTGATAATAATTAGAATCGCATGCTAACAAGAGTAACATTAAATAATAATAAAACTGGATTAGAAATATTATTTAGGCTGTTCCATTACACTTCACAATTAACGTACGGACCTGATCGGGTTGATCCTTTATTAACCTTTAAATCCGGGTCGGGGCGTTACAGTTATTCTCAAACCAAAGGCTAAATTCAAATCCATCCTAAACCCAGTCTCCTTCAGATATAAGTCGATTGCCAAGAATACCAACCTAATCCAACATCTAAAAGGTGATTACAACAAGGATTTACACATTAATTTCAGATTATCCCAGAACCAGGTTCATATTCTACCCAAAACAATTCATATTTAGATCAATTTTCGAATTGAAACAAGGGATTTTTACTTGATTAATTAAGGTGAATTAGTTTCTAATAATTAAAACAAGATTGCAATATCAGATTCTTGAGATTTAACATCAAATCATTATAAATCATTAACATGAGTTTTAAACTTAATATAGCCATTAATCCGATTTCAAAAATTAAATTTGGGTGATTAGAAAATAAATTATACACATTTTAATGTAGATTCCAATGACTACTACTACTACCATAACACAATCCCAATTAAATTCTTAATCGATATAAACTTGATTGACAAATCAAAGTCCCAAAACCTCCCAATTCCTCTTCCAAATCTTGGTGCTTCTTCCTCATGCTCTTTAGGGTTTCTCCAAATGTCTAACATGTGTTTAGGTTATATCTAATAACCATTTAACTTAGCTTCCCACGAAATTAACCCTATGCCCCGTATGGGCCTCAACCCAATGAGTTCAAATACCACTCCAAATGGCCCGAAACTCTATCCAAGTCATATACTAACCTAATAGATATAAACCCACTATTTTAAGTCAAAAAAATACATTCAAATCTTCTGCGTTTATAAAAATAATTTTGCATTCATGTCTTTTAACAACAGACTTTCAGCTTCTAATTCTCTTTCTTTTTACAATTACATATTTCATTCTTAAATTCTCATCTTATAGTTAAAGTAGTAAATTCGAGTGATATGCAGGTTAGATGTAAATTCATTATTTGAGTTTTCTAAATTACAAATTTTTAACATGCTTTCACACTCGTGTATCTCAATTCCCTAACTCATAAAAACTTCAACAATGGATAAATATAATAAGAAGCCTGACCTTAGACACACGGATGCAATCCAGTACTAATTAATGAAATACTTATGTATCTTCACTATACCCAACATGCCTTTTCTATTTTTTTAGAACCCCGTCTTTGCTTTTGTGTTTAGTTTATTTATTATCTAAACTTCTTACATTGGGTCCACTTACTCCCCCATTCTATCACTAACCACTCTAATACATTATGTTGTGTTTCTTCTTACTCTCTTCATAATATGATTTCTGCTCTGTCTTACATTCTTCTTACCTTTTTTGTCTTCTAACAACAATAAGCAAGCCACACCCCGCATTCTCATATTTCACACTTTCTTCTTCAGCTCACTCTTTTTCTTATATCTTAGGGTATATTCTTTGGAATATCTTCTTTGAGCACCTAACTAATCCCCGGATATGTTTAGACTCTCCAATGTGCCATTATGGGAGGGGGTGCCCTAAGAGGATTTGAACTTTTGACCTCCAGGTTGTGAGGTAAGATAAGGGTAACAATGGCTCGTTATAATAACGATTTAGCCCCCAATAAATTTTCAACTTCAAAGCAAATTTTCCACAATGATAACGACTTGTCAATATGATGTTGAAGTTGTCAATTGATCGGATCATAAAAAGATTTTTTATACTGATGTGAGTCATGGGATATATTCATCCAACCTCATTGTGCCCGAACTATAAAAGAATTCCATCCTTGTGCAAAAAATTATTCATATCTACATGCGAGATACTAATATATACACCTCTTTGCAATTTTGAGATGAGGTACCCATATATTCCCAATCTTCCTATTCAGACCCATTAATAAACTTCATTTCAATAGCATGCAAATCACCAAATCCTACGATTTATTTCCCCGCATCATCTGCCAAGAGATCAATTATTCAATCCTCCGTAATAAATTAACCACACCAAATTGGATTGAAAAAATACAATTGTATGGTGTGTATCTACCTATCTGGATATGCCTAGAAATTTTTTAAAAGAATTTTGTTAGGGTTTCCTTTTTTACAACTTGATTTGAGTAAAAATTTAGACACTCCAATCCAAACGATAATTTGATAACATAATGTTTTTGAAATGTGAAAACGAACAAAAAGATACGACAGTTTTATTTGAATTAGATAGTATTATTGATGGCGATTTTCAACTCGGATTCTCTGAATTATTTCAATTATAAACCATAGGTTTATTTTTCAAAAGTAAAATGAACAAATCATATCTGCACTATTATATCAAACGATAATCTACCGGGAGGTCAATTATTCAAAACTACTTCATAAACTAACTGAAACCAATAACGATTGAACATAAACAATTGTGTGGTGTATACCTAAACTTGTTAGGGATTTGTTTGGTTTTGTTTAAATAACTTGTGTTTTTTACTCAATTAATCTTCGTAAACACTTGCAAACCCTATTTAATCCGAACAACTCAGATTTGGGGATTCCGAGACCATATTACTTTTAAAAGTAGGAATGAGTTATAAAATGGACCTAGAATTTTTAATTTGAATCAGTAAATAGGATTTTTTTGAAGGAGATTTTCAACTCAACGTAAAATTAGATCCTTATTTTTCAATCATAAAAACCGAAGTCACATTTTCTTAGTAAAAACAATCAATCAAAATTGAATAAAAATACATGAATCCTTGGCATCGTTACAAATCCAAAGTTGTTGGGATTTAGGCAAATATTATGATGTTAAAAAACAATATGTGTTTGCCATCCCTTTTTATATTAAACTCTGGACATCAAATCCCAATCCTATAATTACACATAGGTTTACTGATTTTCAAGGTTTAAATTCACAAATCTATCCCAAAAATAAATATATATAAATTACATATAGCAATAATTCAACAAAAGAATAATAAACTACCTAAATCAATTATTTAAGCCTCACTAACAACGCCAGTTAGGATCGATCAAATACAATTGTGTGGTTTGTATCTAAATTTGTCAGGAAATTTTTTAATTGAATTTGTTAGGAATTTTTTTTTTTGACAAGTCAGTTTTAGGAAACTTTTAGATCTTTCAATCCAAAGCAAATTTTGACAACACAATGCCTTTAAAAATTAGTAATGAACTAAAACTTAAAAGATAGACAAACAATTTTAATTTCTATTGGAAAAATATTTTTTAAGGCGATTTTCAACTCAACCCAATTGTTTAAAATTATATAAAACTCAATCATATTCTCTTAGTTAATCTAATTAGAGCAAATCCAGTTTCGTTGGGAGTTGGCCAAATAGAATGATGTTTTTAGACGATAGGTGTATCCCCAAGTTTTACAGCATCAAATCTGAATCCCATCATATATGTTTGAGCAGCTTTTCAAAATTAAAATGCACAAATCTATCCAACAAAAAAAAGGTTTATTTGCACTTTTTAGGGCCAAATTGTTAAGTGTATTTTCAAACTGTGTCAAAAGTTTTGCTTATTCACTTTGGGGTCCTATTTCACTTTTTGCAACGCTTTTTAACATTTTATGCAACACTATTGTTCTCCCAAAATGTTTCATGGAAAGTGAAAATGACTTTAAACGTCTATTGAAAAAGAGAGCATAGCACTACATATATATTACATAAATCAATGAATTCGATTTTTCCAATCCGGTCTATTTATCATAATGTCCTAAGTTCAAAATAAGATTTGGTAGAATATTGCAATTTGCCACACCATGTGTGCATATGAGAGCCTCGCGTCTTTCCTGAAGGCTTTGCAGCAAGACCCAAACGATAAACTAACATTTGAGTATTGCAATTTTGGCGTGGCTGGAGATGATGGTAGGCCTACCATCAATAGTAACTAGGGATTATTACCAATAGGTCTTATTTACTAAATATGTAGTCAAATCGGTCCTATGATATATTTTTTCGCTCCAATAGATTCCATTAGTAAACATGTAGTAAAAATTTTCGAAAATTACAAACAATCTTATTCAACCACAATTTAAAACGATCTTGTTCGACCCCAAGATCAAAAGATTTCACAAATCGATCCTACTTTCCCAAGAAACAAACCTCCTACAAATGGTCCTCGAGTCACTTAAAGGAAGAATATGAAAGATTTTCCAATTAATCTATTTGATACTTTTTTGAAAGTGGACTTTTTATTTGGTAAGAACATGTCATGCAGGTATAATTTTGACATTAGCCCTATATATACTAATTGCGCAATATAAACGGGTGCCAACCGGTATAAAAGGACATGTTACAAATTTATTAGAATATGACTTTCATAAATTACATTTTGGACAAAAAAATTAAAAATTACATTTTCACACCAAAACATTAAGAAAAACTCACATGTCCAACACTTTCTCTAAGTTACATTTCCCTCCTGTAATATCTGTAATTTGTATTCTGATCCCTAAACTTTCTATAAATCACATTTTAGCCCCTGTAATTTCTGTAATTTATACTTTGATCCCTAAACTTTCTATAAATCGCATTTTAGCCCCTATAATTTTTGTAATTTATATTTTGATCCCTAAACTTTCTATAAATCACAGTTTGGACCTCAAACTTTCTATAAATCACATTTTGTAACAAGTGAATGTGTTTACCTAGTTTCCTAACTTTCCCACAGCTAAACCAGCCCCCTAACCACATGGTTAACGCATATGTACAAAATTGAAATATACGAAATCCATCTCATGCAAAAACACATAGATACATCAAAACAAAATCCAAATCTAATTTAAGCATTACCTGCTTGGCAAACTCGATTTTTATGGTGTTTCCTCTGAAGACATTCCGGCGAATAGACTCCCTAGCATCCTCCGCGTCCTCTACGCGCTTAAAATGCACAAACGCGTAGTTACGCGCGAAATATAGCGCCACACGATCTATCGCTCCGTATTTTTGAAACAAACCAAATCCGTTACATATTAACCAAATTTTTTAGTTTCTCTGTCAAATTTACATTTAGTTAGACCCCTAACTTTATAAATTAAATTGACCCCCAAAATTTCAAAAAATATGCGTTTCTATGCCTACAGATTAAGAAAAACTCACATGTCAAATATTCTCAGTAAATTACATTTTCGCCCCTGAAATTTCTGTGATTTATATCGTGACCCCTAAACTTTCTACATATCACATTTTATCCCACAAATTTTCTATAACTCATATTTTGGCCCCCAAATTTCCTATAAATCACATTTTGTACAAAATGGACGTGTTCCCCTATTTTTCTAAATTTGCTACTGAAAATGAAAATTAGGCATAAACATGCCCTAAAATTTTCCTCTAATTTTAAATCTACAACCAAATATTGCGGTTGAGACATGCACATATCCATCTCACACAATAAACACATACAAATTGTAATCCGGTAAACAACAAACAACAAACAACAACAACAACAAAATCTAAACTCAGCTTAGTTTTATAATAAATCCAATAAACAACAACAACAAATAATAATTCAAATCTAATTTAAGAGTTACCTGCTTGGCAAACTCAATTTTGATCTCATTTCCTCTTAAGACCATCCCGTGTATAGAATCCCTAGCCTCCTTCGCATCCTCCGCTCGCTTAAAATGCACAAAGACGTAGCTACCCGCAGAATATAACATCAAGGTTCTAAAAAATGCGGGGCGTGATCGAGGCGTGGAGGTCAAACCTTAAGCCTTAGAAGCCTAGGCGGGCCTTAGGCATAAAAAGGCGTGAAAAGGCGTTTAGGCCTTCTTAATATATTTTAATATTTTTTAATCATAACAACGCTATTAAAATACTAAAATTGTACATATCATAAAAATATTTATGAATATATGCAAATTGAAATACTATTTGATTATTTTGGATGAGATAATGGTCCGGTTTGTAAAAAAATTCTTTAAAAGGCGATATCGTTTCACTAAAGCATTGTTGTTTTTAGAAAAAAGTGTTCCTTAAGGGTTTTATCAAGAATAAGGCGTAAAAAATGTAAGGCGTGGCGTTTCTCCTAAGCCTCCGCCTAGGCGAATTTTTTAAAACTGTCTCACACGTGTTTTTGGAATAAACTCAACAATTCCTAGTCCATTACATTATTTGCCAAATTTCCTAGTTTATCTGTTAAATTTACATTTTGACTCCCAAAATTTCAAAATTTTACATATCTAAACCGAAATATTGAGAATAACGCACATGTCTAGCACTTTCTGTAAATTACATTTTGGGTCCTAAAACTTCTGTCATTTATTTTCTGACCTCTAAACTTTCTATAAATCACATTTTAGCCCTCCAATTGTCAATAAATCACATTTTAGCGCTCACCCAACTTTATATGAATGACATTTGTAACAAATGAACGTGTTTACCTATGCACTAAATTCTCAGCTAATTACAAAGCTCCTAATCAAATTATTAATGCATATATATGAAATCCACATGCACAAATCCATCTCAAACAATAACACGTACACAAATATATCCAATAAACAACAACAACAAAATCCAAATCTAAGCTTAGTTTTACTGGCTTCGCAAACTCAATTTTAATCACGTTTCCTCTTAAGACCTTCTCGTGTATAGACTCCCTAGCATCCTTCGCATCCTCCACTCGCTTAAAATGCACGAACACATAGCTACGAGCCGAATATATCGTCACACTGTCTATCGTTCCTTATTTTTGGAATAATGTCAACAGATCTGCGTCACTTACATTGCTAGCCAAATTCCCGACCCAGAGATTGTTCTATGAATTTATTTGTGAATATTACCATTTAGACACCTTACTTTTTATAAATTACATCTTGAAACTCATTATTTTAAAAAATTACAGTTCTATGCCTAAATATTAAGAACTGAAATGCCCAACACTTTCTGTAAATTACATTGTGGACTCCGAAATTTCTATGATTCCATTTTGGACCCTAAACTTTCTGTAAATTAAATTTAGTCCACTATACTTTCTGGAAATTTAATTTAGTCCACTAAACTTTATGTAAATTGCATTTTGGCGCTCGAGCTTTATGTACATTACATTTTGACCCCTAAAATTTCTATAAATCACATTTTGACATAGTTGTCAAAATCGTTCGATTTGATTCGGGGGCAAAACGATTCGAATCAAGGTAAGAATCGTATTTGTCTATAGAATCGTACGAATCGAAAGTGAATCGCACGATTCCAACTCGAATCGTGAATCGTGTACAAAAACGATTCTTAAAATTGGTTATTTTTTACCCACCGAAACTCAAGTTTTAACCCAAAACCAAAAAAAAACGCTGTAACCATAGCTGACCGAAGCAAAAAAAAACCATACAATAGCCTATCGAAGCAAGAAAACCCTAAAACAAAGGGCGTTTTCAACCCATATAGCAAATTGAAGGCCGTTTTCAATTCGTACAGCAAATCGAAGGCCCTTCTCTGCAAAACGAAGGCTGTTACGCTTAATCGAGGGCCGTTTTGATGTTTTAATGGTTTCGTTTGCCTTTTTTTTTGTTTGTTTTAGGTTATAAAACCTTGAGTTTTGATTTTTTTTTGTTATAAAACCATACAGTTTTATGTTTTTTTAGTTATTTTGTTTTTTTTTAGTTTTCGTTTGCTTTTTTTTTAGTCGTAAAACTATATGTTTTAGTTATAAAACCATACGATTAGTTTTTTAGTTATAAAACCTGTTTTTTTTAGTTGTATAATCATATTTGTTTTAGTTATAAAACCTGTTTTATAAAAAAACATATATAAAATCTGTTTTTTTTAGTTATAAAACCATATGTTTTATAAAACCATATGTTTTTAGTTATATTTTTTTAGTTATATTTGTGGCCTTGATGATGACGATGAATGAAGAAGAATGATCATTGATGATGGCTTTTTATGATTTATTTTTATTTTTTACATTTTCAAGCTTAAAACGATTGAGAACGTGTGATACGGTTAATTTTTGCGCTATATTTTGATATATTATCATGTGCTACGATTAGTTTGTTGTCATATTATGCTTAATTACCAATTCTATAGTGTCAAATCCCATTTACGTATGTTTTATTTCATTTTTATCATTCGATTCACGATTCGCGATTCTGAAGGTAAATGATTCACGATACGATTCGCGATTTGATAACTATGCATTTTGACCCTCAAACTTTCTGTAAATAACATTTTGACTGCCGAAATTCCTTCAAGTCGCAACTTGTAACAAATGAACGTGTTTCCCTATGCCCTAAAGTTCTCAGCTAATTTCAAAGCTCTTAATCAAACGCATGTGTACGAAATTCACATGCACAATTCCATCTCAGACAAAAAGCACATACACGAATAAATCCAGTAATCAACAACAAAACAAAATATGAATCTCAGTGACAGTAACCGGTTTTGCAAACTCCCCCTTTATGGCATTTCCTCTTAGATCTGCATCCATTACGTTGCTGGATAGATTGCCAACCCAGAGATTGTTCGAGATGTCATCTGTGAAAATTACATTTTTCCCCTGAATTTTTATAAATGACATTTTGACCCCAAAATTTTCAAAAATTGATATTTTTACGCCTAAATATTAAGAAAAACTCACACGTTCAATACTTTCTGTAAATTACATTTTGGTCCATGTAAGTTCTATAATTTATATTCAGACCCCTAAACTTTCTGTATTTTACACTGCGCCCCCTAAAATTTCTGTTAACTAAATTATGGCCCTCAAACTTTCTGTAAATCACATTTTACCTCCTAAATTTTCTGTAAATTACATTTTTCTCTCCACACTTTCAATAAATCACATTTTGTAACCATTGATCGTGTTTCCCTAGCTTTCTAAGTTTTGTACAACTAAACAGGCCTAAAATTATCAAATGATTTAAAGCTCCTAATCACAAGAAAAATTATCATGCACTTAGTGAATTACGTATCCGTGTTCAACACCAATAACGACACGACAAGTTTGCACATGTAAAGATATTGTCTTTATACTGAGGGACATGTGGGAGACGTATCGCAAACGTGTCGTATCGTTATTGATGTAGATCACGGACACGTGGTGCACCAAGTGCATGATACTTTTTCTCCCTGATCACATAGGGCCCATTTGGTTGTCCCTGTTATGTCTACTATTTATAAATAACAATTGTACAGAATTATGAACGATGACAGAATAGAAACAGAATTATAGAAATGAAATACTTACTAGAATTTGCAGAAATAATAATAATTAGAAAGAAATCCGAGCCCTGTTGAACAGTCTCCTTAAGACAAAATTATTCCTCCAACGTGCTTGAGTTTAATGAATAATTGCCTCCCAAGATAGAACGGATTTTCGAATTTAATCAAGCAGCACAGCAATGACTAATCCCAGCGAACACAATTTCTGTGTTTTGTACTCAACACAACCAAGAACATGCAATGCAGAAAATGAAGAAAAGAATTTTCTGGGCAGAGGAAATAATGCAGTAGCAATTTCGGAATTTTGGAGGGTTTATTTTTTCAGTGTTTAAAACTGAAGGGGAAACATTTTATTTATAGTAAATGTCTTGACTGTTGGGAACAGTCAAAACCGAAATTAACTGTCAAAGCAGTTAATTTGGTTAACTGCTGACTCTTGGAATTAACTGATTATCAGTTAATTAAAGATTAATTAATTTCGTAATTAATTAATTAAAGACCAGAAAGTTAATTAGATTCGGCCCAAAAATTTAAGAATTTTTATAAGCCCAAGCCCAAGCCCGAACCGAACCGAGCCGAGCCGAGCCGAGCCGAGCCGGACAGACGGACGGACGCGCGCGCGCGTGTGGACTTTTGACCGAAAGTCAACCCGAGCATAGCTTAGGTCATCTCCCCTTCAAAGAGTTGGGATACCCCCAAGGCATCCAAGCCTTAGTCCATACTTGGGGTGTTATTAACACATCAAAATTCCACTACTCTTCCAATGTGGGACAAGAGTTAAAACACACCCAATTCATTAACTTTCATTGCTTTGTGAGTCACTTTGGGGACATAATTATCAATCATAACTTATTGAAATTGGACATATGAATATACTACGTTAATCTCCTTGCGGAGGTGAACGCGTTCGTATATGGTCCCACAATTTCCGTAGTGTGGGTTCCACCTAAATTTGAGCTCAAAGTTGCTCAAAAATCTGTCCAGAAAAATCTGGACAGCTTTAAATACCCATTTAAGTTCCAATTTTCCAACAATCCCCCACATGAATGATATATCGCTATAAATAAAACAAAACAGATGCTGATGCAGATGCAGACACAGGTTGAGTAAAACTGAAGACTTATTGCATCGGGAGAAGTAGCCTAGTGGCCTTGAACTTTCCTTAGTGATATACTATCGGATTTACTTGGTTAATCAGTAGACTTCACGTCCTTGAACCGTCAACCGTTTTTGTAAACCTAGACAACAGTATTCACACAACAATTCTTAAACACAGTTGGTTCTCACGTTTGTGTTCATTTTGGCCGTGAACACCACTTGGTTCCGCAAGTATTTTAGAGAATATGTCTTTCATTATTCTCATAGAAGTGGCCCCCTTCTTACTTACGTAGGTGACTTCCATAAAGAGTATTCTGCAATACCCCACTTAGACGTACTAAGATATAGATGTCATTAAAAGCATAACTTATCCTAATTTCGCGGCAAATATGCACTGTCTCATCTTTGGAATGGATAGGATTAAATATCCTCCAGTGCTTACTGAATACAACGTAGTTCGATTTGCCCATTGAACCTAGATCTTGGGATCTCCAGTCAGCTAGGTTGGGTTGCCACTATATTGATTCTTATTTATTTATAGGCTTTAGACCCATTCCTCTCGATGATCTTTCAACTTGCTCTCGGTTTAAACCTTTCGTTAGTGGATCCGATATATTATCTTTTGACTTTACATAGTCAATTGAGATAATTCCGTTTGAGAGAAGTTGTCTAACGGTATTGTGTCGACGACGAATAGGTCATGACTTTCCGTTATACATGTGATTTTGTGCCCTTCCAATCGCTGATTGGCTATCGCAATGTATACATATTGCGGACACAGGTTTAGACCAATTTGGAACATCTTCTAAGAAATTTCGAAGCCATTCGGCTTCTTCTCCAGCTTTGTCTAGTGCAATGAATCCAGATTCCATTGTCGATCTAGCAATGCACGTTTGTTTTGAGGATTTCCAAGATACGGCTGCACCTCCGAGGGTGAACACATACCCACTTGTAGACTTAGAGTCTTTTGTATCAGATATCCAATTTGCATCACAATGTCCTTCAAGAACAGCTGGATATTTTGAGTAATACAATCCATAGTTTTGAGTATATTTTAAATAACCCAAAACTCTCAATATTGCTTTCCAGTGATCTTTTCCTGGATTACTCATAAATCGACTTAGCTTACTTATTGAGTATGCTATGTCTGGTCGCGTACAGTTCATGATATACATTAAACTGCCGATAATACGAGAATATTCTAGTTGAGATATGCTTTCACTATTATTTCTTGCTAGATGTAAATTTACATCTACAAGTGTCTTGGTAGGACTAATATCATACTTCTTGAATTTTTCAAGTACTTTCTCAACGTAATGAGATTGAGATAATATAAGTCCATCTGATGTTCTAGAAATTTTAATTCCTAATATAACATCGGCGATTCCCATTTCTTTCATGTCAAATCTACTACTCAACATTTATTTTGTAGTTTTGACAATTTCCAAGTTACTACCCATGATAAGCATATCATCAACATAGAGGCATACAATGACATATCCATTATGAATGTATTTAAAGTAAACACATTTATCGCATTCATTAATTTTGAAACCATTTGATAACATTGCATTATCAAATTTTTCATGCCATTGTTTAGGTGCTTGTTTTAATCCATATACTGATTTAACAAGCTTACATACTTTTCTTTCTTGTCCGG
This sequence comes from Sambucus nigra, assembly GCA_949130495.1. Classification (NCBI taxonomy): domain Eukaryota; kingdom Viridiplantae; phylum Streptophyta; class Magnoliopsida; order Dipsacales; family Adoxaceae; genus Sambucus; species Sambucus nigra. Next base: position 511,025,966 of record OX422214.1, read on the forward strand.
GAGCTTTAAACCCTTCAGGTTGCTCCATATAAATTTCCTCGTCTAGTTCACCGTTTAAGAATGCAGTTTTTACATCCATTTGATGTATTTCAAGTCCATTAATAGCAGCTATTGCTATTAACATCCGAATGGACGTTATTCTTGTTACCGGTGAATATGTGTCGAAGTAATCCAACCCTTCCTTTTGCCTATAGCCTTTAGCTACAAGTCTAGCTTTATATTTATCAATTGATCCATCGGCCTTCAATTTCTTTTTGAAGATCCATTTATAACCTAACGGTTTTGAACCTGGTGGAAGATCCACTAGTTCCCATGTATGATTTTGTAATATGGATTCAATTTCACTATTAATTGCTTCTTTCCAATTGGAAGCATCGGGTAAGGATATAGCTTCTTTATACGATTGAGGTTCATTTTCTAACAAATATGTTAGAAAATCCGGACCGAAAGAAGTCGAGGTTTTTGCTCTTTTACTACGTCTTGGTTCATCCTCTATTGATTCAATAGGTTGATGAGTACCACTTGTAGTAGTTTGATTTGTCCTTTTAGAAGGACCAGATTCTCGGGTCATGTTATACGGGAATTCATTTTCAAAAAATGAAGCATCCCTCGATTCAATAACCGTATTTACATGAATGTCCGAAATCTCAGATTTACAAACTAAAAATCGATATGCACTGCTATTAGTAGCATAACCGATGAATACACAATCCACGATTTTTGGCCCTATTCTTACCTTTTTAGGTTTAGGAACCATCACTTTGGCTAAGCACCCCCACACTCGTAAATATTTATAGGAAGGTTTTCGACCTTTCCATAATTCATAAGGTGTCTTGTGAGTCTTTTTGTGAGGTACTTTATTGAGAATGTAATTAGCAGAAAGTAAGGCTTCCCCCCACAAATTTTGTGGAGCTCCTGAACTTAATAACATTGAGTTCATCATTTCTTTCAAAGTACGATTTTTGCGTTCAGCAACACCATTCGATTGAGGAGAATAAGGAGCGGTTGTTTGATGAATAATCCCATTTTCAGAACAAAATTCCTCAAATGGATATTCATATTCACCTCCTCTATCACTTCTAATAGCCTTTATCGTTTTGCTTAATTGATTCTCAACTTCATTTTTATATTGTTTAAATGCATTAATAGCCTCATCTTTACTATGTAACAAATATACATAGCAATATTTTGTGCAATCGTCAATAAAAGTAATAAAATACTTTTTCCCACCTCTAGTTTGAACAAATTTTAAATCACAAATATCGGTGTGAATTAAATCTAAAGGTTCAGTTATCCTTTCAATAGAATGGAAAGGTAATCAAGCTAATTTAGATTCCACACAAATTTCACATTTATGATTTTTATCAATATTGAATTTTGGCAAAAATTCCAAGTTAATTAATCTACGCAATGTATCAAAATTAACATGTCCCAATCTAGCATGCCAAACATTAGATGACTCAATCAAATAAGAAGAACTAGCAACTTCATTTATTGAAACAGATGTTTCAGGGGTTACAGTAAGAACATTCAGTTTAAAGAGCCCCTCATTTAGGTAGCCCTTTCCTACATACATGTCATTTTTAGACAACACAAAGCGATCAGACACAAACACAAGCTTGAAACCATTCTTAGTAAGGAGAGATCCAGAAATCAGATTCTTTCGGATATCAGGCACGTGAAGAACATTGTTGAGAGTAAGTTCCTTTCCAGAAGTCATTTTCAAAGCAATCTTTCCTTGTCCCACCACCTTAGAAGTGGAAGAATTTCCCATAAAAAGGTTCTCCTCATTTTCCAAAGGCTTATAGGTGGAGAACATCCATTTGTTTGCACAAATGTGTCGTGTGGCTCCAGTGTCCACCCACCATTCCTTGGTATTTCCAACCAAGTTACATTCAGAGACAACGGCAGAAAGATTCATATCTGCCAAATCATTGGTGATATTCTCACCCTTAGTCACATTTGCTTGAGAGTTATTTTTATTTTGCTTCTTAGGCTTACGACACTCACTTGAGCGGTGTCCCGGTTTACCACAATTGTAGCATTTGCCTTTGAACTTTTTCTTGTTATGTTTGGAAGTGCCTTCCCCATCATACTTTCGTTTGTTCTTTTTAGGACCTTCAACGACATGGACCTTTGTTTCCATCGGATTCTTCCCACTTTTCTTTTGAGACTCACGGTTGTCTTCTTCGATTCTTAGCCGGACCACCAACTCCTCCACATTCATCTCCTTACGCTTGTGCTTGAGATAGTTTTTGAACAAAGTCCAAGAAGGTGGAAACTTTTCAACAATTGCAGCAACTTGGAAAGTTTCACTAATTGACATTCCTTCAGCATGAATGTCGTGGAGGATCACTTGGAATTCTTGCACTTGCGAGATTACAGATTTAGAATCAACCATTTTGAAGTCCAGAAAACGCCCAACGATAAATTTCTTCATCCCAGCATCTTCAGTATTATACTTCTTTTCCAAAGAATTCCATAATTCCTTGGAAGTTTTGATAGTGCAATAGACATGGTACAAAGTCTTGTCCAAGTAGGCCAAAATATAATTTCGGCATAGGTAGTCCGAATGCTTCCAAGCATCGATAGTAGCAACCTTTTCAGCGTCATCTCCCTCTTGAATAGAGGGGCAATCTTCATATACAAACCTGCCCAGTTGGCAGGTAGTGAGATAGAAGTACATTTGTCCTTGCCAACGTTTGAAGTCAGCCCCAATGAACTTTTTCGGTTTCTCCCCGTGTGGCATAGATACGGGTGCAGTCACATTTGTGTTGGTGACAATCAGTTTCGTAGGAGTAGTGTTCGTACTTTGTGATTCCATTTCTGTTACAAAAACAGAATTTTTATCAATGATAAAATTCATATATAATGAATTAATCAAAACAGAATACAAAATTCTGTGCACCAATTTCCTCCAAATGTAATTCACAATAAATGAATTCCAAAAGAATTCAAATAATAATTCAGAATAAAAGTATAATATAAACAGAATTCCGTACAAAACAGAATTAAAATTTTAAAATCTGTGTCACACTAATTTTTAATAATAAAAAGAATTCCGTACAAAACAGAATTATAATTTAAGATTAAAAAAAAAATTAGATAAATAGATTTTAACAAGAATACACAAATAAAATTTTATTTTCTAAAACAGAATATAAAAACAATATAGAAACTAATTTCTATATCAAAACTGTTTTACTAATTTCTACAATAAAGCAGTAAATTAATTCATTTTTTCTGTCAAAACAGATTTATTTCCAACAAATAAATTTCTGTAATTTAAAAAAAAATCTGTACACAAAAAACAGTAGAACTAAATAATTTTGTCTTAAGATTGTTATGTCTACTATTTATAAATAACAATTGTACAGAATTATGAACGATGACAGAATAGAAACAGAATTATAGAAATGAAATACTTACTAGAATTTGCAGAAATAATAATAATTAGAAAGAAATCCGAGCCCTGTTGAACAGTCTCCTTAAGACAAAATTATTCCTCCAACGTGCTTGAGTTTAATGAATAATTGCCTCCCAAGATAGAATGGATTTTCGAATTTAATCAAGCAGCACAGCAATGACTAATCCCAGCGAACACAATTTCTGTGTTTTGTACTCAACACAACCAAGAACATGCAATGCAGAAAATGAAGAAAAGAATTTTCTGGGCAGAGGAAATAATGCAGTAGCAATTTCGGAATTTTGGAGGGTTTATTTTTTCAGTGTTTAAAACTGAGGGGGAAACATTTTATTTATAGTGAATGTCTTGACTGTTGGGAACAGTCAAAACCGAAATTAACTGTCAAACAGTTAATTTGGTTAACTGCTGACTCTTGGAATTAACTGATTATCAGTTAATTAAAGATTAATTAATTCCGTAATTAATTAATTAAAGCCCAGAAAGTTAATTAGATTCGGCCCAAAAATTTAAGAATTTTTATAAGCCCAAGCCCAAGCCCGAACCGAACCGAACCGAACCGAACCGAGCCGAGCCTGCCAGACGGACGGACGCGCGCGCGCGTGTGGACTTTTGACCGAAAGTCAACCCGAGCATAGCTTAGGTCATCTCCCCTTCAAAGAGTTGGGATACCCCCAAGGCATCCAAGCCTTAGTCCATACTTGGGGTGTTATTAACTCATCAAAATTCCACTACTCTTCCAATGTGGGACAAGAGTTAACACACCCAATTCATTAACTTTCATTGCTTTGTGAGTCACTTTGGGGACATAATTATCATTCATAACTTATTGAAATTGGACATATGAATATACTACGTTAATCTCCTTGCGGAGGTGAACGCGTTCGTATATGGTCCCACAATTTCCGTAGTGTGGGTCCCACCTAAATTTGAGCTCAAAGTTGCTCAAAAATCTGTCCAGAAAAATCTGGACAGCTTTAAATACCCATTTAAGTTCCAATTTTCCAACAGTCCCAAAATTGTAAAATGGTCCATTTATAAATTGGCTCATTTACAAATTGACCCATTTACAAATTGGTCCATTAATTGTGTTTGGTTTCAGTAATGAAATGATTCATTAATTGTCCCATTTTAACTCATGTGTAAAATTTGAAATTGTAGCATTTCACCAACAACTTGAAATGCACCCATTTGAAATAGGATCATTTCACATATGGTCATCTTTATCCGTATGTGTGAGCGTGCACCTCTCTCTCTCTCTCCATTCTTTTTTAACTTTTTTCTTATTGAACTTTACATCAATATTACCAAACATCGCGTAAAATTGGACTTAACCTCATCTCAAATCCACTCATTTGCAATTCACTAATTCACAATGAACAAATTTACATCTTAAACAATTTACGCAACAAAACAGGGCCATAATCAACACATATATTATATACAAAATCCACATGCACAAATCCATCTCATACAAAAAACAATCAATCAAATAGACAACAACAACAACAACAAAATCCAAATCTAAGCTTAGTTTTACCGGCTTCGCAAACTCGATTTTCATCGCGTTTCCTCTTAAGACCTTCCCGCGAATAGACTCCCTCGCGTCTTTCGCATCCTCGACTCATTTAAAATGCACGAACGCATAGCTACGCGCGGAATATAGCGTCGCATTGTCTATCGCTCCGTGTTAGCAACAACGTCAACAAATTTGCACCCGTTACGTTGCTAGCCAAATTCCCGACCCAGAGATTATTCAATGATTTTATTTATGAATATTACATTTAGACCCCTTACTTTTTATAAATTACATCTTGACATCGTTATTTTAAAAAAGTACATTTGTATGCCTTAATGTTAAGAAGAACTGAAATGCCCAACACTTTATAATTACATTCTGGCCCTAAACATTCTGAAAATTAAATTTAGTCGGCTAAACTGTCTGTGAATATCATTTTGGCCCTCAACCCTTATGTACCTTACATTCTGGCCCCTAAACTTTCTGAAAATCAAAGTTAAACTTTCTGTAAATCGCATTTTGGCCCTCAAGCTTTATGTAGCTAACATTCTGGCCCTTTAACTTTTTGAAAAACAAATTAGTCAGCGAAACTTTCTGTAAATCGCATTTGGCACTCGAGCTTTATGTACATTACATTCTGGTCCTAAACTTCTGAAAAATAAATTGAGTCCACTAAACTTCCTCTAAATCGTATTTTGGCCCTCGTGCTTTGTGTATATTACATTCTGGCCCTAAATTTTCTGTAAATTACATTTTTCCCTCAAACTTTCAATAAATCACATTTTGTAACCATTAATCGTGTTTCCCTAGCTTTCTAAATTTTATACAACCAAACTAAACGGACCTAAAATACACAAAATATTTAAAAGCTCCTAATCACATAACTAACGCATATATGACATGCAAAAATCGACATGCGCAAATCCATCTCATACAAAAACACATAAATAGAATAAACAACAACAAAATCCAAATCTAAGCTTAGTTTTACCGGCTTTGCAAACTCGATTTATTGGAGTTTCCTCTTAAGACTTCGTATAGACTCCCTATCATCCTTCGCATCCTCCACTCACTTAAAATGCACGTACGCGTAAAATTGGATTTAAACTCATTTGCAATTCACAATGAACGAATTTACATAACTAAATAATTTTGGCAACCAAACATGCCATAATTAACGCATACGAAATCCACATGCACAAATCCATCTCATGCAAAAACCAGTAAATCCAATAAACAACAAAATCCAGATCTAAGCTTAGTTTTACTGGCTTCACAAACTCGATTTGCCTTGCGTTTCCTCTTAAGACCTTCCCGCGTATCGTCTCCCCCGCGTCTTTCGCATCCTCGACGCGCTTGAAATGCAGCAACGCGTGGAATATAGCGTCACACTGTCTATCGCTCCGTGTTTCTGGAACAACGTCAACAGGTTCACGTCCGTTACATTGCTGGCCAGATTTCCGACCCATAGGTTGTTGGATGGGGTTTCATTTTCGTCCCAATCGGTTACGGAGTAGTGTTGGTTGGTTTGTTGGTTTACTTGGGGGAGGCATGGTTTGGTTCGGGGGAGAATTTTGGAAGAAATAAGAAGACCCCTAGACGATGAAATGATGAACACAAGAGAGAATATGATGTTGAGATAGAGTACGGGCGTTTTTATGAGTGCATTTTGTTTTTATATCTCCACGAGGGGAGAACCCTTGTTTTAAAACTAGATTGAATTGTGAAAGTAAAAGATTGTTTTTAATAGGATGGATTACCGTCTCAATGAGTCAGGTTCGAATCGACTCTAGGGAGATTCGTATCAAATTAGTAGGTACTTAGTCGGATCTCAATCAGTTCGGGTTTTAATCGAATCCACAGTATTAGATTCAAATTCAAGCCCGTATTGGATCTGGTTCGTCTCACTACATATGTACATTTATTTTATTTTTAATTTTAATTTATCCCTCTTCTTTATTTTTTAATCTTAGATTAAAATATTTTGTAATGTAATGTAGTATATGATCAGTATAAATAAAAACATATATTTATTATATTTATTATATTTATTATATACCTAAATATATATATTTCAAAAATAATAATGTACAAGGCAAGTCGGGTCTTCGAGTCCAGGTTTTGTATAGGATCCAGATCCTACCCGTGTAATAAAAGGGTCTTTGGATCTTCGGGTTTTAGGTTCAAAAATATATGCTAAAATCTTATTATATGTCTCGAATTCGAATTGGGCCTGAGCCTAGATCCAACCCATTGACAGGACTAGGTCGGGTGTAGATCTCTTCAAATTGGTCGGTTTCAAATTAATTCACACTCTTAGTCATCTTTAGTTGCGCAGATTGTTTCATTATATAAATTTGGTGAATTGTAAATGAATGATTTTGAAATGAGGTTAAATCAAATTATAGGCAACGTTGGGTAATTTGAAACTGATGTTAGGGTTCAATCGAAAAATAAGTTAAAAAGGATTGTGAAAGAGATTGTGAGAGATGGGTCAGATGAACTTTCTGCAACTCTTATTTCAAATTTATGCATTTCAAGTTATTTTGTGAAATGCTCCAATTTAATATCTTACACATCAATTACGTCCCATTTGGTTATTATAAAATTATAAATTGATCCATTTACAAATTGACTCATTAATTGTGATTGGTTTCATTAATGAAGTAATTCATTAATTGCCCCATTTTAGCTCGGGTGTGAAATTTAAAATTGAATCATTTCACAAAAAATATGAAATGTATCCATTTGAAATAGGAGTCAAATAAAGTGGATGATCATCTCTCTCTTTCACTTGCTTCCTTCCCCTTCCCACTCTCTCTTAATTTTTTTAATGTTTTCTTCTCATAGAACTTGCAACACCCCGTAATTTTATTAGTTTTTGTATTGGGAATTAATTAGGATTCATGAAATTATATTTGGAAAATTAATCCGGTAAAATAAATATTAATTAGCGAGATAATGGTTAATATTTATTTATATTGAATATTACTTAGTGAATGAGTAATAATAATGATAAAAAAGTATTATGATTGTCGTGAGTGAGAAATACGGCAGTTACGCTAAATTTAGTCGGGACGCGGGTGTCAGTCGTGTCGGGACTTAATTTGGGAAATAAAATATAATTTCACTTTTAGTATTTCATATGGTAATTTTGAGTGCACCAGTGTGTCCAAAATGACCAAAATAGTCATAAAAGTCTACCCGGAGGTTTAGTTTGGGCCTCGAGGCACTTTTAAATCAAACCGGCACTCCGGAGGGATGTTTTAGTCTTTTGAAATTTTGGAGAAAATAAAACTACAAAAATTATGGAGTTATATCTGCTATCACATAAAGGGAATTAGGGTTATCAGTTACCAAACCAAAGGGAGAGTCACGGGAGGAAGAAGGAGAGGTGTTTCAAGGCCAAAAAATCGCATTCTTACACCACCACCACCGGATTGTAGATCGGGAAGAGGAAAACAAAAATCTCACCATCAATTTAATAGAAATTAGACTTCTAAATTAAGGCAAGTGTTTATCTTATTGATTTATGATTTGATATACCATCCATGTTAGAGTATGATGGTTATCTTGTGAATTTCATGAATTTTGGCCTTAAATTTGAAAATATAAATCATGTTCTTGCGTAGGAATTGTGTTAGATTTGATTCTTTATACATGTAGGACTATTTCGATGTGTTAATATCACAAATTTGTGAAGAAATCTGGAGTTATGTTGATGTCCTTGAACAATAATGATAATTTAGGGTTTTTAAAGATTAATCTTGAATTAACTCACTTTGATGTTATTCTTTAAGGATTTAATGATTCTATTACTTTAAAAATCTTTTATACATGTTATTATGACGTTTGAGACATTTGGTTGGGAGTTTGGGATAGTGTAATGATGATTTAGAGGATTAAAAAAATGGTGAATTCCCGTAGTAGTTTAATGGAGATGATGATACCTGCTACAACGAATTGATTCGGCTCCTTGGCCGAATCAATTCGGAAAGCGAATTGATTCGGACTAAGGGCGAACCGATTCGGTTTCCCATATTTGCACAAATTTCCCCCTTTCTGCTTAGAATGCATGGGAAATGATTAGGTGAACCTTTGAAGTAATTTTAAATCTTAATGAGAGATATTCTAATTACCAATGGGTTAAGGTTGGAAATTGAGGTTAGTTATATGATGGGAGCTTAAGACTATAGTTGATTAAGTTTAATAGAATGGTAAAAGCTAATTCGGATAAAAAATTCGTGTCGTGGAAAATTATTGGAACGTAGGTACTAAACCAGTGGTTTATGAGTGAAATACCTATTGAATTTACGTAAGGGACAAATTGGTAACCTTTTGGGCATTAGGGAGTACTCGGGAGCATACAATGAGAAGTGTTATGATAAAGTAATGATATATAGAATATTCGACAGTTACTATATTACTTAGGGAGTATATGATATAAGTTACGTGTATACCTATAATCAATATATATATTTTTATGGGTGGTGTGAATGCCTATTGTTTTATTGATTGTGTATAAACATACCTAGGTTGCTTGCTATCACAGGAGATTTTCGCGTTATGGACAGTCTTATCCTGATGAGCCCATTAGGGGGATTTTGACTTGCACCCCAATAACATATAACCAAGGTACGTGCTATCTGAGTGTATGATAGTTTTGATTTATGGTTCTAGGGTGATATCCGAATCGATGTCCTTATTTAGTACGTGATGTACCAGGACTTAATAACAGAGTATGACCGCACCGCAGGTCTCCACCTAGGGGTGCTGTATAAGTATATATATTATAAGAATGATAAAAATATATATTGTAAGGACACAAATTTCCAATTGAGTCCTTTGTAGTTTTGGCTCAATTCCGGACAAAAACATTTGAGTTATAGGATAGAGTTAATTAATCATCCTTCAAGCCTATGACGTATTTGTTGAAGACGTAGCGGCCAAGAGTATAAAGCTTCATCACATTGCCAAGTTTGTTTGTGCCTAGTTTATACGTCACCAACATGGTTCCATTGCTCCTAAGGTATGAATGCATTTTTATTATATATATAGGAGCTTGGAACATTTAATATTGGGTGTTGTTCATTTTAAAACTGTTGTTTAATTTCAGAAAGATTTTATTAAAACTTTAAAATCAAGTTTATAAAGTTTCTGGGCTAAAAATAGAAATTTTCAAACTTTTTGGAAGTTCGTTCGAAATATCGTTCGAACGAGTTTGTCGTTCGAACCACATTGTCGTTCGAACGAGTTTGCCAACGAGTTCCCATATTGGCCAGTGGAACTTCGTTCGAAATGTCATTCGAACGAGATGGCTGTTCCAATGAGATTTCTAATGAGTTCATTTTTAAAGACACTGAAACTTCATTAGAATGTCATTAGAAGGCCGTTCGAATGAGACTTCGTTCGAACGACAACTCTCGTTCGAACGAGATTTGGCGGGAACAGTTAAATGGCATTTTTTGTACAGTTTTCACCCACTTTTCCATTATCTTTCCCCACTAACTTTTGACTGATTATCTAAGTACGGGAATCAGCTTTGGAAAGTTAACTTTTTCATACACATCTATCTCCAAGAGAGGTTTTGAGAGCAAAAGAGAAAGAGAAAAAGTTCATGTTTTAAAGTGTTTATTTTTCAAAGAAAAATTCATTTACACTTTAATTTTCACCCATATTGTTTATCCAAGCTTCCAAATATATATACATTGCTTGGAGTTTTGGCATCGGTTTTTCATCTCTACCGTTTTGAGGAGACGTTTGGGTTTGCTTCTAAATCCCACAAAGAAGAAGATGTTTGCGTTGATTTACCCACTTGGAGAAAGGCTCCTAGTTCGGGTGACAGTGACCATATAAAGTCTGATCGGTGGATTCCGAGACCGCGGTGGAGCTCTGTGGTTATTCGCTAGGTAGAGGTTAATACAAGAAGGCGCGTCGGGGCTTGAGAGGGATCGAGTCGAGTGTTGTAAGTCATCTTGCTTGTATTTGTAAATTCCGTACTTAGTGGATTTGAGGCTAGGGTCGTCCGAAGTTTTTTCCCATTGTGGGTTTTTCCTCGTACATCGCGGCGTAGTGATTTATTGTTTATTTTATCTTGCTATACTCACCTAGAATGCATGCTTAGGTAATTCAAGATAAAATTTTGTTTTAATCACTACATGTTTAACTTGATGCTAAATTAATTTTGGGTAATGTTTAATTAATTCAAGTCATTAATTTAATGTGTCAAAATTTGGTTTTAATTTAATTTGAGAAAAATTAAATTTTTTTAAGTTGTTTTAATTTGAACCATCATCTCACGCTTCCGCATATCCATTTATAAAAGGAAATTATCTTTTTGAAGTATAAAAGAATTTAATTGTTTAAAAATTTGGGGGCCTCCTATCGTTTTCAAATTGGTATCAGAGCCAAAATAATAAATTATTTCATTAAAGATCCTTTAATTATTTTTGGCTAAAACGGAATTTTTCACATTTTTAAAATTTCCTATTTTCGATGGTTCTAATTACGCGTACTGGAAAGCGCGAATGAAATCGGCACTTAAATCTATCGACGAAAGGGTTTGATTATCGATAGTTAACGGGTGGTCTCCACCAACTCATTTAGTAGATAATAAATGTGTTTCCAAACCGGCCGATAGATGGAGTGAGAATGAGTTTAAACTTTCTAATTTTAATTCACGAGGTTTAAACACCTTGTTTAGTGTTGTCACACCGGATGAATTCCGACGCATTATGACGTGTGAGACTGCTAAAGAAGCGTGGGATATTTTACAACTCACTCATGAAGGTGCTAGTGTCGTTAAAGCTTCGAAACTCCAAAACCTCACCACTCAATTTGAAACTATTAAAATGAACGATAAAGAAACTTTTAATGAATTTTATGCTAGACTTTATGATATTGTTAATTCTTCTTTTAACTTGGGAGAGAAAATACCCGACAACCGAGTTATAAAGGAAATTTTAAGGTCCCTACCCGATAGATTTATTCCAAAAGTAACTGTTTTAAATTATTTATCAACTTTAGCCTCTATGAAATTAGAAGAGCACGTAGGTGATTTACAAACCTATGAACTAGACATATTTCCCATTAAAACTGAAAAGAAAATTGAAAAGGGTATTGATTTAAAATCCTGGAAAGAGGAAAAACAAGTAGTAGAGAGCGAGAGTGATAGTGAATCGGAAGACATGGCTATGTTTGCTAGAAATTTTTTATAAATTTCTTAAATGGAACAAAGATAAATATAAAAAAAAAAATTAAGAAATTTGATAAATCTAGGCATGACAAAGCCGAGAAGATCCCTAAAACTATTAATGAAAATTTAAATAGGGACGAGTCAAATAAGTGTTTTGGTTGTGAGGGTTATGGCCATAGGGCTTCTGAGTGCCCCACTAAACTAAGGAGAGAGGGTAAGTGACCCATTTCATATAATGCGACCCTTAGTGACGGTGATAAGGAAGAGGGACCTGATTCCCCCACTAAGCCTAATTTTGTGGCTTTTATGGCTGAGCACCGATAATGAATCTTCTCATGAAGATATTCAAACACATGACACATCCGAGGTTAAAGTTTATGATTCCCTTATTTTTTATGATAGTGAGAGTGGAGAAGAGAGAGAGAATGAAAATGATGAGGTTGATGTGAGTGAACTTCAAAATGCTTTTCAAGAACTTTATGAAGAATTTATTAAATTAAAAAAAGCTAATTTGAAGTTAGAAGCTTGTTTAAGAGAGCGTGTCAAGGTCGTTGATGATAGTGAGTTAGTGGAAGACCTTAGGACACGAGAGAGATCTCTTCGAGACAAGCTAGAATATGTAGAAGGCGAGAGAGATAGCCTTAGAGGTGTAATGGAATCCTTGAAAAGGGAGCTTCTCGAGTTTAAGAGAGAAATGTTTTATTAGAGTCTAACATCCTAGAATTAGAAAATAAATTAAAAGACTCGAGTAACGTCAAATTTGATTTGGAGTGTCGTTCGGAAAAATTAGATAAAATATTAGTAACGGTCCAAATTAAACATGACACTTGTGATTTAGGCTTCGATACTTGTAGTGAATCAACTCACAAAGCCAAAACCAATATTTTAGGAGAATCGCCTAGGAAAACCTTTAGAGATCACTCCTTAGGTAAATCTTTTCGCCGTGAGTTCAAGTTTTCACATTGTGGTCGAAAAGGTCATCTTAAAAAATTTTGTTTTGATCTTAAACGAGTTCCTAGAAAATCTAAAGGTAAGGCAACCGAGGTAACCAAGATTCCTACACCCCGAGATCGTCATTCGTCATTAGTTTGGGTTAGGATATCCGACTTGGTAGCTTTACAAGATATGGTTTTTTATTCTCATTTACTTTCACATGCTTCCCCCGCAAAATCTAAAGGTTGAATGTGTTAGTTTTATTTGCATACTTTAGCGTTTGTACTTCATGCTATATTCACATGCTAAATGTATGCTTGTTTAGTAATTTTCTAGTCTATGCTTCATGATCAATCACATGCTAGAATAATAATTTTTGTTTATCTTTTGTATTATATTTAAATTTATTTTTATTTGCTTTAAATGAAAAAATACAAAAAGATTTTTGGTTTATCATTTGTGTTTTATTTGTTTAGTAATTTAGGCTTAATGAAAATACAAATGATTTTTGTTTGTCTTTTGAGTATATATTTTTATTTTTGGTTAAAAAATTCAAAAAAAAAACTCAAAAAGATTTTATTTTGTGTGTATTTTAGTTTGACACACTTTAAGTGGCATACACTTGTGTTAGAATTCCATCTTTTACGCTACCATGTGGCTAGAACTTTTGGTTTAGATTGTCAATCCTTATTATGTTCTTTACCATGCTTATATGGAGTAGTTGGATTTTTACGTTGCTTAAATGGATTCTATTTTTATATGCCTCTTTTCACACATGCACGAGCTCATTTGAAATTTTAACTTCATATGTATATTTGAGCTTTGTGAGATGTTCTCCTACCAATCTTATCATCTACATATTTGTGACCTAGGAGGACTAGTGCATGTTAAAATCCGTTGCACGTGAGATTTGTGTGAAAAATAAAAACTTGATAAATATAAATGTGCATGGGTAAGGGTAAGGGCTCCGAAAGGATTTATTTTCCTTTGCGAATAGTAAGCCACCGTTTATTTGGACCTAAAAGAAATACATGGTCCAAAGGCCTAAAAGAAAATATGGCATTCAAAAGAAAAAATATTTGCCAAGGCCTATGTTTGATTGATATATTCATTCAAAATTAATATAAATGCTTATTGAGGGAGATTGGGTGGTATATCAACGATTTGCACAATGTCCGTTTATCTTAGATGCGTTTTCAATGCCATGACTCTATTGGTTTGTAGAATCATCAACATGCTAGGCTTGTATGCATTGTGTATGTTTGTTCATTGAGTTCAATCTATATTATCACATGAGGTTATATTCAAATGTGATGAAGTTTCAATCAATTGAGAACTCCGTGAACATGTTTTAAGTGATTGGGTCTAAATTTAATTGTTACTAGTTCACACTTCAACACTTTTGTTTCCATATGACACATTTTTGCCATACGAGCATGCAAAGCTTATCTTATTTTGTGTCATTTGTGTGTTTATATCTATATATGTGTACTTTAGTCTATTAGGTATATATTATGTATACATATATTTGATATTTTGTTTGGTCTTTGCCTTACTTTCTAGTCCATATATGCTTTAATTCATAATTGGTATCTATCTTGTTGCATTTTTTGTTGATATCACATGCTTAATACTTTATGTATCTTATTGGTATCATTTTCTTGCATCCAAGTTGATATCCGTTATTATTTGTTGGATTAGTTGTGCTTTTGTTACCCATATGCTTTAATGTTCTCATCACTTTTGCACATTTGCATGTTTAGCTTGTTATCCCATTTTATGTATTCCTTGTTTAGTTTAAAGGTAATAAGCTTTAATTAGGGGAGATAAGTTAATTTTTTATTCTTTAGACTTTGTCTATTCCTGAACAAAAAGGGGGAGAATGATGGGGGAGAAATGGTATCTATTCCTATTATAATCGTATCTTAGTTTAGGGGAGATTTATCTTAGGGGGAGACGTCTTTCTAAGTTGATCATAGTTGATAAATGAAGAGAATTAATTTAGGGGGAGTGTAATTATTTAATTGTCTTTAATATTTTGATATTCCTTTTGTGTTTAATGTGTTTGCTTAATGTGCAGGAATTATATTCTAAGTGGCAGCTTTCACCGGCAAAGATTTTAATCCTTGGGATGTTTGAGTCAAGCATTGTAATTTTATTTTGGGTGGGACTTTTTGTCTGTCTAGTAGAGCTTGACGGCCCTTTAGGATTTTTATTTGGTTTTTGTCCCGGAATAGCCAAAGGGGGAGATTTGTAAGAAAAAAAAATTCCAATTGAGTCCTTTGTAGTTTTGGCTCAATTCCGGGAAAAAACGTTTGAGTCATAGGATAGAGTTAATTGATCATCCTTCAAGCCTATGACGTGTTTGTTGAAGACATAGCGGTCAAGATTATAAAGCTTCATCACATTGCCAAGTTTATTTGTGCCTCGTTTATACGTCACCAACATGGTTCCATTGCTCCTAAGGTATGAATGCATTTTGATTATATATATAGGAGCTTGGAACATTTAATATTAGGTGTTGTTCACTTTAAAACTGTTGTTTAATTTCAGAAAGATTTTATTAAAACTTTAAAATCAAGTTTATAAAGTTTCTGGGCTAAAAATAGAAATTTTCAAACTTTCTGAAAGTTCATTCGAAATGTGGTTCGAACCACATTGTCGTTCGAACGAGTTTGCCAATGAGTTTCCATATTAGCCACTGGAACTTCGTTCGAACGAGATGACTGTTCAAACGAGATTTCTAACGAGTTCATTTTTAAAGACCCTGGAACTTCGTTAGAATGTCGTTAGAAGGCCGTTCGAACGAGACTTCGTTCGAACGACAACTCTCATTAGAACAAGATTTGACGGGAACAGTTAAATGGCAGTTTTCACCCACTTTCCCATTATCTTTTCCCACTAATTTTTGGCTGATTATCTAAGTGCGGGAATTAACTTTGGAAAGTTAACTTTTTCATACACATCTATCTCCAAGAGAGGTTTTGAGAGCAAAAGAGAAAGATAAAAAGTTCATGTTTTAAAGTGTTTATTTTTCAAAGAAAAATTCATTTACACTTTAGTTTTCACCCATATTGTTTATCCAAGCTTCCATATATATATATATATACATTTCTTGGAGTTTTGGCACCGGTTTTTCATCTCTACCGTTTTGAAGAGACGTTTGGGTTTGCTTCTAAATCCCACAAAGAAGAAGATGTTTGCGTTGATTTACCCACTTGGATAAAGGCTCCTAGTTCGGGTGACGGTGACCATATAAAGTCCGATCGGTGGATTTCGAGACCGCGGTGGAGCTCCGTGGTTATTTGCTAGGCAGAGGTTGATACAAGAAGACACATTGGGGATTGAGAGGGATCGAGTCAAGTGTTGTAAGTCATCTTGCTTGTATTTGTAAATTTCGTACTTAGTGGATTTGAGGCTAGGGATGTCCGAGATTTTTTTCCGTTGTGGGTTTTTCCTCGTACATCGTGGCGTATTGATTTATTGTTTATTTTATCTTGCTATACTCACTTAGAACGCATGCTTAGGTAATTCAAGATAAAATCTTGTTTTAATCACTACATGTTTAATTTGGTACTAAATTAATTTTGGGTAATGTTTAATTAATTCAAGTCATTAATTTAATGTGTCAAAATTTGGTTTTAATTTAATTTGAGAAAAATTAAATTTTGTTAAGTTGTTTTAATTTGAACCATCATCTCACGCTTCCGCATATCCATTTATAAAAGGAAATTATCTTTTTGAAGTATAAAAGAATTTAATTATTTAAAAATTTGGGGTCCTCCTATCGTTTTCATATATTCGTGTGATTGATTCTACTACGGGTGTATTAGTAGATAAGATAAATGGTAATAATTAAATTACTCTAAGTGTGTGAGAACTTATTCATAAACTGGTGACACCTGGTAAATAAAAAGAATTGGAAATGTGGTTTAGTATTGTATGGGGAATGCGGGTGAGCACTATATATACTATTAGATGTGAAGATATGTGAGTCAGACTAGTTAGGCGGGTAGCATAACTAGGTGGGTTAGAGTAGTACGTTAGGCGTGCACAATAGCTGAGAGGTGAGAATCTCAAGTGAGAGCATGCGGTACTAACATGTATATAATATCTCATCTTGATGCATTTTAAACACTTTCTAAACTTTTTGAAACTATTTTACTTGGGCTCTGACCCGTTTCAAATCAATTTTTGTAAGAACAATTTTAGGTGCCCAGCTACAGGGATGCCAGGCATAGGAGTTCCTACATTTGACGTGCTGCAGGTGCTGTAAAAGTTGCACGACCTTGTTATCCATATTTCTTCAGCTCTTATTTATCGTTATCTATCTCAGTCAGGCATGTCGTCCATTCCTAGTTGGATAGTATTTACAGAGAAATTGTATTTCCTGTTATTTTCAGTATTTAATTTAGACTTTACTTATGGATGATTGTATTGGGACTTTGATCTAGAGTGTTATTCCAGATTCATTTATTTAGTTATTCTGTTACCTTATCATTTATTAGTTGTTCTTGGGATGGTGAATGTGAATTATTCAATCTATATTAAATTGCATGTTAATAATAAAGATGAAAAGTTTAACACCCGGCCATTAGGGTATTAGTAAAATAAATTGAATTTTGATCGTGATGCTAAGAATGACACCATTAATGATTCCTATTTAATTTAATAGTGGACTTATCACCCAAGATTACAATAGGCGGGGTGTCACAGAATGACAGAACCTTAATATCAATTTCAGATTACCAAACATTGCATAAAATTTGATTTAAACTCATTTACAATTCACTACTTCACAATGAACCAATTTACATAATCAAACAATATAAGTAACCAAACAGAACCTTAATGGATCGTTTCATTAATGAAATTAAACACAATTAATGAGTCAATTTGTAAATTGACAAATTTAAAATTTTGGGACAGCAAAATGGGGCTCTAGTGTTTGTACAAAAGAAATTTGGGGGCATTGTCTGGTTTTGGGAACCCTTGTTATGTTGGAGTGGAGTTTAGTTATACATCAAAACAAACGAAAATGAAGTTATAAGTTAGTTAGTGTATTCTTAATGGTTTCGGATCTTATTATTAACAAATGAATAAGACACGATAGTTAACTGTCGGGTCAGTGTTGACCATCTTTATTAATTTAAGCAACTAAGATACATTGTTGGGACTTCTAAAGAGTTTATGTGGCTTGATTTTGTTTTAATCATATCGAATTTTGCTAAATGAGAGAGTTAATAATGTGAACGAATTAATGGATCTAATTGAGTTACTATGTCAACTTCTATACGAGTCAAAATAAATCATTATCTTAATGGTTAACACATTAAAAAATGAGCGACTATGCCAACTTCTATGCGAGTTAAACCAATACAAATACGACTTGACACGACACGACCCGTTGTGAGGTTTAAGTTTAATATCTAAGAAAATTTAGTACAAATTTGTTGACCCTCTTTAAGTAGGGTTATCACGACTCTTTAATGTGATTAGTTAAAATATGAACAACTCATTAAAATTATGGGGGGCTATTGATGAGTCATTCATGTTTCAACAATCACATTGAAGGGTCATGTTAACCCTACTTTAAGGTAGGGTCAACGAATTTATATTAAAAAAAATAGAATTTATAAGTTTGTTTGTTATTTTTAACATATAACTTGATGCTATTAGTTTTAAGCATTTAATGCTCAACCTATTGGTATACATTGTTACATGATATTGTGTGCGGTCTTAGAAAAATAATAGAGTGTATAACATTATGTGTGGTTCAATATCCGAGAGAAGTAGCATTTGATCAAAATGTTATTTTGCCTCTTGTGTGTTGCCTTTTTAAAGCAAGGAGCAAAAATGCAAAAGATGGTATAAATTATACCAACTTTGCAACTTTGGGAAGTTTTGCTCATGCATCAGTTGTATTGCTGAAAAAGCGTTTTTTGTCTTATAGCGTTTTTTCTCATTTTTTACTAAGTTTTATTTATTTTTCCAACTTTCGCGTAGCAACTGGGTTGCCTCAAAACCATTATTGTCAAATTTTTACGTGTTGCTCTAGATCTTAGTGCATTTTGGGTGGAACAACAATAAAATTGGAACATTGGGGGGAGCATGTAATGTCCATACCCGGATTTGAGCTATCGTTGGGTCAATCCGCACCCAAGTCAAAGTTTTAAGTGGGAAGGGGGGAAGTTCAATTTTATTATTTAAGAAAATCTTTTAATCTGCACCATTTTATAAGGAACATAATGTAATTAAATATGTTTTAATTTAAGAATTAAGTTGGCGCTTTAAGTAATTAAGTTAATTAGCTAGATTAATTTAGAAAAATTCTGTTAAATCCAAGAATGTTAATAATAAGGGAAATAAACCATAAAACCCTAATATTATTACAACAAGTGGCCCAAGGCCTGAATAAAATATTGTTTAAAGTGCCATAAATTCAAATTACCTAAAACACATTTTTTTGAAAATGCCATGATAGAGCTATAATGAAAATTCATGCCCTCTAGGGCCTTACCAACGTCCTTGATTGCGTCCATACTGGAAATACATGGGGGTGGGGATTTTAACATAAAAAAGTAGGGGGTGAGCAAACGCTCAACAGTGTGGGAAATACTAACCTATACATTTTTATAAGAAAATACTATATATATAACATTTATTTTAACTATTTCGAAAACGTTATCATTTGACGAGTATGAAAACGTCGTATGCGACTGTGTGATACTGATTAAAAAATAACTTGCAAGATTCCAAGTAACCCTTATTTAATTCGAGTCTATTTAGAAACAACCCATAAACAAACAACTACGTGTGTGTGTGTGTGTGTGTGTGTGTCAAACCATAAATAAAGCATGCGACACAAAGTTAAGGAAAAATCCCCGCAGGGCAAAACCTTTTATTTCACTATAATAAGTAAATCGCAACTTACACAGATTACAATGAAATACAGTGACACACGAATACCCGCAGGCGTCGGTCGGTGTCGTCAGCAATGAATCCACACACAGCGAACCCACATGAACCTCAGTCCAATCAACAAAGGAAGAACCGCAGCACTCCTCAATGACACGCAGTCATAAAACTTTGTAGAGACTCCCTCAGCAATGACACGCAGCCCTCGGTTGCAAAGATCTCTCCACAAAGGTTTGAACAAACAAAAAAGTTGTGTTCTTGGGTTACCAAAAGATTCACAAAGGTTTGGCAATTGTGTGAATCAAAACATGAGTCTTGGG
Organism: Sambucus nigra; assembly: GCA_949130495.1. Lineage (NCBI taxonomy): Eukaryota > Viridiplantae > Streptophyta > Magnoliopsida > Dipsacales > Adoxaceae > Sambucus > Sambucus nigra. Next base: position 511,046,275 of record OX422214.1, read on the forward strand.
ACTCAAAAATATGAAGACTAGAGTAATTTGGACTCTCAAAAACGTCTTCTAAAGTCTTGCAAAACAACTCCCCCGAAGTTGGTATTTATACGAAAAAATATGAAGAGTCCCATGTTTTTAAAACTATAAAATTCTATCCAGCGTACAAAAAAAACAACATTCTTTAAGGAATCTTCTCTATCTTCAAAAGGTCATAACTCCTTCACCGTAGCTCGGATTGAGGTGCCGTTTTTTCCAGTATCTTCATTGCGGAGAGCTCTTCAACTTTCCAGTTGACCAGACCTTCGAACTATGGATGTAAAATTACGAAAATTCCCTTGAACACTCCTATCTTGCCTTTTTTTCACTGTTTTGACTTCCCTTGCGTACAACTTGCATTAAGTCCCTAAAATCTTGGAACGTGAAGTCGTTGAGGCAGATGTGGGACACATTAATGGAGATGTTGAATGCTTGATTCCCGGAATTCGGATAGAGGCCGTCATGTGAGATCGTGAGGTGACGTGCCAAATGTAGCGGCATACGACATACACAAATGTAACATGTTGGACATGAGAAAAATCTCCTCACAGAGTATAAATGCAACTACCATACAATGCAACCGAGTGATGTTCTTATACCCACACTTGTCCATTTTACACTAACTTCTCACATAATTATAGACCATTTAATGATCTTTATTCACTAGTCTCCCTTTTACTATTTTCATTAGGTTGTCTTTCTTACATTTTTTTAGCACAACCTTATTTATTTCCATTTTTATTAGTCCGTTATTAAGAATATCTTTCTCTCAGAATTTACCAAATAACCGCGTACTTTAATGGGCTCCACACTACCGACTATGCTACCATATGCTCTTGCTAGTGATTTGGGGCCTTTCATCACAGGGCTCCTAGCCCTTTTTTATTCTTTTTCGGTTGCATCCAAGTCCATATTAATGTGTTTTAATATTTTATCAAGTGTCCACATTATTCCACCGTTCATATCATTCTTACGATTCACATTTACATTTTACACTGTTTTATACCATATCATTCATTTCATCCGTTTTCACAAAATCGACCGTTAGGGTCAAATGAGGAAGTTTAACCACTAGGATACTCTCTTTTATTAAAATTACCATTTTGCCATCCGTTTTGCCAACACGTTGTGAAAAAATGTATTTTTATCATTATAACTTTATAAATTTTCATTTTATGTCCAAAAATCCTGTCTCATCATTTTACTTTAAGAAAGTCCAATTTCTTCACATTTATTAAACAATAATTACATTTATCATTATGAAGGACATTTTTACCAAAATGTCCATTTTAGCCTTATCATCATATGTTGTCTTAAACATAATTATTCCTCATTTTATCAACATTTATAACATATTTAGGGGCTGAATTTATCAATTTCAATATTTCATCTTGAAACTCATTTTAATCTTCATGTATCATGTTTATATGTCATCTACTAACATACTACAAAATTCTACACATATGAGGATGAATTTTAACCTAAAAATCCCATAATACGAGTTCTAAACATGATATTAACATAAAATCATATTTTATGTTCACATTCATCATATTCCAAGATTAAAATGATACTTGTTCTTCCAAAAATCCCTTCAAGTTAAGTATTCATTAGAACTTGCATTTTTCATAAGAAAGCTCTCAATAAACATAATAGAAAATAACTTTGCAAGATTATCTATATTTTAGCATGCATCCTAACATATAGCGCAGGTTTTAAACTTAAATACATAGTGAGGAAAACCTTACCTTGAATTTGAAGAGGAGAAACTATAAAATGATGATTTGAAAGCTCCTAAAACTCCAAGAAATCCTCGAGAAAGCTTCTAGCAACTCAAAAAGCTCCAAGAAACACATCAACTCCTCTTGAAAGCTCCAAGAACAAATATTTAACCCAACTTATTCCTTGGACAAGGCTTGAAATGGGTTTTGTAAGCTTGAAAATGGTTGTAATAAGACTTAAAATGGAGTCAAAAACCTTGGAGATGGGTGCAGGAAGGATGGAAATGGAATGAGGGACTTGGAAATGGAGAGAGAAAACATAAAAATTTAATGGAGAAGTGTTAAAATGCCCCCAACACACTCTCTCTCTTATTTATACCCAAAAACCCCTAGACTTTTAACCCTTGGTCCACCAAACCCCCTACCCTGGTTAATCTGCTCTATTGGGAGCCTGACAAATCAAACAATCTAATGGCTCTCATCGCGATAACACATTTAAACTTTAAAACTCTGAATCTTTTACAGTCTCGTTCGAACGACATGATATCTCGTTCGAATTGGGTTCCAATAAAAATCTAATGAGGATGGTAACGAGAATAGGTAATTTTTATTTGATGGTCATTTGAAGCAGCCGTTCAAACGATATTTGAATCTTGTTTGAACGACTTAACATATAGTTCGAACGACCCCAAAATTTATCTTATTCAAATTTTAGCCCATTCAATCCCACTTTAATTTTACAACGGCCACATGAACAGTTCAAAATAGACAACCATCCATTATATTAAGTCTATGGACAACAGGCATGCAAATTACAGGGGAAGGAGGTACAATCTTGGGCACGGGCATCACAGAGCATTTTTGCAAATTTAATCAGAGATTATCTTATACTAATACATTGCAATGCAATGGGGGACAAGCGAAGTGGGAGATGTAAATGAGATTGAGGAGAGGAAAAAGTGGGGGTAAAGACGAATATTAAAAGGAGAGGAAGTCGCAAAGGGTGAAAAAAAAGTGAAATATACAAGATAGGCATACAAATGGGTAAATGATTTTTAGCTTCTGTAAGGGATATCGATCCTACAATAATATTTAATATCAGCTTTTCCACAAATATCAGTACAATATTAAAAAATGACACATAGATATACGTGATTCGATAAGTTGACACACCTATGTCCATAGGGAAGGGAGAGCAATGTTTCGTTTCCTTCAGAAAGGAAAGAAGATGACTAAGAGTGCTAGGATTGTGAGCTGAGAGTCTAAGTCGTGGTTACAATAATTTGTTATGTAACTTTTTATGATTAAGGATGCCATATATATATATGAAGTTGTAGAGTTATATGAATTAAGTTTAATTTCATAGAATACACTCCTTACACAAAAATAGATTAGGCCACAAAAATAATACTTACCAAATTTTATCTTTTTTACTAATTGCTAAGTGAGCATGCAGGATTATTAATTATGCAAGAAGAGAACACAACCACTATCAGCCAATATACGAGGAAAACCCAAATGGAAAAAACCTCGGATGGATAGGCCTAGACCAATCCGCTACGGATATAGTTTTACAAAAGACTCAAAAGACTTACAGAATTGACACATCAAAACTCGCTAAAGCCGTCTTCTATAGCTCCGCCCGTCGTACGCGAAGATCCAATGCGTTACACAACACTTTCCGTGTCTCGGTATCCACCGAAACCCAAAATCTGTCTCCAATAGCACTCGTGAGAATAATCACCGCATACAACAATGATGAATAACTTGTAGGATGTGTATGGAGTTTTTGGGTTCTTAAAACAGGATCCCAACATCACATAAAGGTTGGAGACTTTTTGCAAAAAGGATAAGATAATTTTATTTTAGAGTTCAAGAAGTATTCATCATCCAAATTTCCGTTCATATGAAAGATACTTAAGTGAAAGAGTGGACAAAAACGGTTTAAAAAAGAAATTGCCAAAGTTTAAAAAAAAAATCAAAATTATAGCAGGCCGTTCGAACGAACTTCTAATGAAAATACATAACAAATTGCGAAAAAAGTCATTTGGAGTTCGTTTGAACAGGCTCGTTCAAACGAAAATATTGAATGAACTTCTAACGAGAATTCAGAATATAATGTGAAGAAGTTCGTTAAAAAAGTCGTTCGAACAGGTTCGTTCGAACGACCTAGGCAATTTTCCAAAAATAAAATTTATTTTAAATGACTTAAAATTGATTTTAAAATTCCATAAAAAAGGTATTTAAAAACATTTAAAAATTATCTCCAACATAAATAATAGAACCGGGTCATATACCTTTGGGAAAAGAGCACTCAAAATTGGATTGGAGAGAGATGAAAGCCTGGATGCTCGAAATTTTTATCGATGATAAATGATTGACGCTCAATGACCCAAAATGTTTTGTCCAAACGGAATTAGCCAATACTACAAATGGACTCAATTGAAAATTTGTCCTTACAAATCTCCCCCTTTGGCTATTCCAGGACAAAACATAAAATAAATAAAATATAAAAAAATGACTCTGAATTTGCTAAGCCCAACCATCAAGCCAATCCTAAAGCCCATGCCCAAAACCCCCAAAAAAGAGGACAGATTAACTCGACTGACTACTAAGCTACATTGTTGAGAGTAGGCAAGAACCTGGCAATAAGGGCCTACACACATGAAACAACAAAACTATAAAACGCATGGGGAAATAAAGAGTTAAAATTTAGGCTCCCCCTAAACATGTTCTACCCCTTTTTGTCCGAAAAATAAAAAGGGATAGAACTAACCTCCAATGCTAGTGAATACATCTTGAGTAAAAGATAGACAATAAAATGGCAAATAGAAACAAGATAATATCCACAGCAAAAATAGCTAACGAAAATCATCCACATAACCAATATAACATAAGAAGAAATGAGCGATGTTAACATTAAAACTTGAAATCCAATATGTTCCAATATAAAAGAACCAATATCCAAACAAAAGAAAGGAAGAGGGAAATACAACTATCTAGTACAAATGAGGTGAATAAATAAAAAAAATAAAATCTTCTCTCTCATAAGTACATAAGCTAAATATAACTAAAAATAAAGAACATCAAGGAGCTGGAGCATCATGTGTAATGTCATCAGGAACGAATCTAGTACCAAAAGAGCTCGCACCACAACGCATCTCTAAATGGCGAAGCTCCTCAAAATGTCCCATGAGAATGGAGTCTCGCCTAGACTGAGCCTTCTCTCGATGAGCCTGTGCCTCTTCTCGACGAGCATGAGTCTCATCGGCTCTCTCCCAGTCCCTCTGCATTAGACCTGACAAAATGAGGCACGACATGATAACACGACACGACTTGAAATCATAAGTTAATGGGTTTAATCTTATCGGGGTTGGGTTATTTACGGGTCAACACGATAGATCCGTTATCATAATGGGTCGTGTTTGGGTTTGTACTCTTACACGATTAAACCCGTTTATACCCATTATCACCCATTAATAGTACCGAGTTTTATTGGGTCGTGTGACCCAAACTAATATTACACCCATTAGTCTTCATTAGTTTAAAAATAATGGGTTTTAATGGTTAAGAATAACCATTAAAACCCATTATTTTTAAACTAATGAAGACTAACGGGTATTAATGGGTAATATAGGGTCACCCAACCTGTTTAGACCCGTTACCCATTTAAACCCGTTAATATTAACGGGTGTTAACGGTTTAGGTCATGTACCCATTAATATTAACGGGTCGTATTTGGATATTATCATTGGACCCGTTAGTCTTAATCGGTCGTGTACAAGTTAAGGGTGTTTTCACCCGTTAACCTGTTAACACGACCCGTTGACAACTCTACTCATCATAGTGAGTAAAAGTTCCTACAAAAGATCCCTATCCTAGAGACGGTCCTCCTGAAGCTGCGCAACCTGCGAATTCACAAACCTAATATCCTATGACTTGGTAGGTGGGTGAGGATAAGAAGTAAAGCGTCTAGATGGAGATGGTGTGGAGATGTCTCGAAGTGGGAAGGAGTGGGTTGAGGTATATCGCGAGGAAGGTGACCATGTGAGAGACCAATAGAGGAGATGTCAATTTTTTTGATAACGAGAGACAACAATATTCGAGGAAAGGAGGGGACAACTAGCCTCAAGGCAATGGCTAGTAACAATAATGACAAAAGGAAAAGCATGCCTAACGAGACCAGAAGGATTGACACGAACGGCCTTAAGTACACCAAGGATGTAACTAGGTAGGTCAATAGACGTCTTAGTGCTAATGGCATACATTCAGTCCACGTGTTCCCAAGAGATTTGAGTGGTGTTGGCACGTGGAAGAAGACATGCATAAACAATCCAATTAAGGATCATAAAATCAGGATGGAGATGTTTATGATATATGGTAAAGGTACCGGCCTGGAAAAGGCGACAAACCGTGTTCATAATGAGTCATGTCTCAGGTCGAGCATCATTGTGCCATGGAAATGTGGGGTTAGGACGCGAGGTAAACCTACGAGACGCCCAATAGATTCGGGGGTGATAGTGATTTCCCGACCACGAACATCGAGAATGGACCAGACTCTAGCACACCCATACCGAAGAAAAATTCCTGAATAAGATTGGGGTAAATGGGGTCATAAAGTCTAAACAGGGAACCCATCCTAGGGTAGCAAGCCGGGAGAATACTATAGTACCGGAGAGAGAAGCTAAGTTGATAATTTTGTCTCGAACAACGGCCCTAGTGGCAAAACCTTGGGTATAATACATCGTATATTTTTTAATGGTTCCCCATTGTAGATGAAGGTCTGGAATAGATGCATCTTCATCTGAGGAGGATGAAAATTCGTCATCATATGAACCAATGCGATGATTGTGTCTACCATGATTAGGCATAGGGCCTAAGAAACAGAAAACTATAACCTACCCGATAAAAATTCCAACCAAACTGCCAAACACCAATAAAAGCAACAACAAAAACCAATCAACAACAACCCAAACTCCATTAGCATCAAGAGAGAGATATGAAGAATAAGAAATTAAATGCAATTCCATGAAATATTTTGACACGAAAAAGATTGAATCTTTATAAAAATTATCAAAAGATTGAATGAAACCAACACTTAAAGGGGGTAAGATAGTTAATTTTTAAGAAAATGTTTTCTATAATGTAAAATACATAAATATTGTAAGATGTGGGTTCTTCAAATACAATTAGTATTAAGTAAGGCGTAACCCCTTATCAAGATCAGGACTAACACCGTTAGGTATAAAATGTGGGAAGTAGCCACAGGTAAATCAGAGGCAAGGAGATTCGATGTTCAGGTTTGCATTAAATGGTATATTAACAAAAAAGACATATGATAAGTGCAATAAATGAAGGGGACCAACAGATGGCATGGTCGGAGGGAGAAAGAACAGGCATTCTAGGCACAATAAAGGCAAGGCAGGAACTTCAAGCTCAGTTAATGCCCAATGATGGGTGTATTAAATGTGTATGGGAGTTAATGATCTCACGATGGTTCTCGAGTGTAAGGAAATTTGGGAAGCATTTCTAGGCACAAGGTCTATCCTTCATGCATTCTGGTTCTTCTTTTACCTCTTCTACAAATTCTTGTACCCCGAAGTTATCAATCACCAAGCATTGCCCCTGGTTATCCACCAGGAAGCATTCATAGGCCGGGTGAGCTTCATCGTTCAGACTCTCGGCTTCCCGCTCAAACCTTCATAGTCTATAGATAATTCTGCCATTAGGTAAAACCACCCGTTTGCACTACCGGGTCACTTTTCTTTGGAAAGGTCTCTTTCTACTGATAACATCTGTGTCTGTAATTGGTGCTCAATGGGGTCAATTCGTAGGGTCATTCAGTCGCGAAGCTGCCTTCATAGGTTGGAAGGCCTCACTATTCTTGGATCGCGCTCTTCTTCATAAGTCACCACCGTTCGGGCAGGAGCTTGTACCCTCTCTCGAGTGGAAGGGACCTTTATCCCCCCAGTATATCTTGTCATCGTGGTGGCTTCTTCACCTAGATCGGTATATAAATCATCGTCCACCATATAAGCTTCTTCTTTCACAAAGGGTTTCTTAGTAGCTCGGATCACCACCTCTTTTCTTTTTATATTCCCTGTAGCACATTGATGATAGGTGGAAGGTACCAACCCATGGTTGTGCATCCATACCCTACCCACCAACAGTTGGTACGAAGGCTCGTAATTCATGATGTGGAATTTAATGTGGGAAGTGATGCTCCCTATTGTGATGCCCACATTAACATAACCCACTAATTTAGTTGGTTGATTATCATAACCTGATATTGCCAATAAATGAGGCACTATCCTTATCTCCGATAACCCGGTGGCATAAAAATACCCAATGGGCATTATATTGATGGATGCCCCTCCCTCTAACAAGACTCGTAAGAAAAACAAAATCGTTCACTGACGCAGTAGCATGCAAGGGTCTGTTGTGCGGGTACGTGATCAGCCTATTAGCCTCCGAGAATGTGACTTCTGAGAGATATCTACTCACCAACTTAACCATAGGTCCCTTCCATTTTATATGCAACGCCATGTTTTTCTTTACGATCTCCAAGATGGCTCGTGTGACTTACATCCATGAATCTTTAGGAAGGCCAACCTAATCAAAGAACCAACCAAATTTTGGCGAGCGAGCCACAGCTGCGCATTCGATCCATGGGTCTGTACGGGCATCTTCTAGCTCGTAAACTTCCTCCACATCTCTATATGCAGCCTCATTATATGCTATCACTGAATTAACTTATTCCAGTGAACAGACGCCCAACTGCCTGCTGAGTCCCTCAATGGGATCTTATATTTCTTCCTATTGGTCTTTTGGGTCCTCGTCCTTATCACCCAAGTGGAGCTGATCCAACTCGAAGGTGCATTCTTTGAGAGAATCTTCGAAGTCATCCTTAAGAGATCCTTATCATCCTCAAGAGATCCTTCGGATCCACTACCTTTGAACCACCGTTCCTTCATCGATCGCTTGGCATCCTCATAGAAAGCGCTAGCCATGTGAGCTCCATGAGGTGGTAAAGGGTTGTTATTTACATTAGTTTGTGGCAACTCAATGTCTCCATTCTTTACATGGCGATCAATCAACCTCCCGAGTGAGAAGCACACCTTGTAGGATGATTTACCCTATTCTGTAGTGTGCAATAATGGGGCTTCTCTCTGTTTTCTCGCATGAGTGGTGCAGTATGGACATTAATCGGCATGCATACTTTATTACGGACCTTAAGATCATAAAGGTTCAAGGCTTGTTCCACCGTATAAGGTAGCTAGGGGGGATCCTCTTCATCTTCAAACCTTTTCTTATTGTTTTCGCCCCTTTTACCTCCTCGGTAGCCATTATTCCCTTCTTTACCCCCATCGTCCGCATAGTTGACCCTCGAGGGTATTCCCCTCCCCGAGGGGACTGTTAGCCTCATCAACAAGCTTGACAAAGCGAGTGGGGGTATTATGGGTTTTACCACTAAGGCAATATTCCTTGTTGCTTTTAAAAATGTTGCAAACCTACATTCTCTTTTTTCGTTAATCAGGTGGCATATATACTCGGGCAGTAAGCCCTCCGCACACACTTGTAAAAGTTTGTCTTCTCGCGTCTCCTCTCTCACATCTAAAGAGCGTTCACAGAACCTCCTGATATAAGCCACAGTATCGTCTCCTTATTTCTCACGCGCTAACTGGGTGAGTGTGAACTCATCCTCAGCTAAAAAGAACTTTTGCACGAACAAAACATGCAACTCCTCCCAATAGCTTACACTACCTGGGGCTAGGTGGGGATACCACGTATAGGCCTTCTCCGTCAGGGATTTTGAAAACTCCCTTATCTTTAACGTTTTATCATTGTAATGGGACCTCAGGCTCTCGATGAACCTCTTTACGTGCTCGTTGGGATTAGCACCTTTCCCCATATACTTCTAAAAAATAGGAGGAATGTAACCCACTGGCTAGGGTTCATTATTATATGCCTCTGGGTAGGGAGTGCGGAAGTCATCGTACACCGAGGAACTTTCTCCTTTAGACACAACTATAAATTTGAGCAGCTCTTTCTTCATCTCCTCCAAGCTGGTTGGCTGCGGCATTGTTACCACTAGGGTCGTTGAGGCTGGTACGCCTAATCCCTGAACCATTGTTACGGTTGGAGCCCCTGAAGTTGCTCCCCCACTCTGTAGCGTCGGTCTCGTCGTCATGGGTGGGATCATAATAGGACACGCACCGCCCAAGGGTGGTAGAACAGTGGGGGAGGCATTATTAGAAGCAGGCATTTCCACCCCTACAGTAACAGTGGGAACCGGTATGACCATCGGCGATGTAATAAAGGAACTCACTCCCATGCCCCCCCCCCCAACATTGCTTGGGCTATCGGAGTTTTGGTGAACTCTACGAATAAACCCATTAGCCCCTGCATTTGCACCTGACATATTCCTCTTTGCGTGGCCATCGTCTCCGTAATACCAATACTGTGCGCGTTAAGCTCCGTCCTTGCCGTTCTCGCCCCATCAAGCAGCATAGCATTGTTTGCCTCTTCTTCAAAGTTGATGACTCTAACGGTATTATCCTCT